>OY728137.1:1452683771-1455183771 GCA_963277665.1 Viscum album
AAATATAACATGTTAATGATTCTGTATATATCATATACCATCTATTTACATGTGATTTCATCATCACTATAATGATATTGCCACTCGTGCGTACGTACGGATTACCGTCTCCACGAACGCGATGAGATTCATTCCACATCGTAATCATTCAAGAATATTTTTCATTTGATGATTAAAAATAATATCTAAAGAACTAAATATCATTCTGGATATGAATCAAATACATCCTATCCATAACAAACATGACGTATGTAACAAAACATATAACGGAAAATGAATCAGTTAACACCCGAAACGACGATAATACTAAAATATTATTAACAAAGCCATATTAGAAGATCTGATATCATTTTTATGTATGTGGTTCTTGTATAATTTAATAAAAATTATTTAACTATTATATAGGAGGTTAACGTACCCTCGACCAAGGAAAAGTTCAAGGTAAGGGTTAATTTCATAATCTCTTTATTATCCGAGGTTGTTTTTACGTAAGTATCTACTGGGACCTCTTTATCATCCACATCCATGTTTCTTTAAAATGTATTTAAAAACATTTTTACTATGGGTTGAAGTCATTTATACCCTTTTTTGACTTTTTATAAAATGGTTTAAAAGTAATCTTTCCGTCATTTTCCAAACATGGTACTTTATGACCTTTTCAAAAAAATTAAGGAAAGAATGTTTTTTTAAACTTATATGGAGGGCATGGCTATTTTCCACCATTATAAAACCTTCAAAGAATACCTTATAATATTATTAGAATAGTTCCAAAGTAAATGTTTTCTTTTATAATTATGTGACTTTTAAATGATTTCAAGATAGAAACATATATTTATTTCAAATAGTTTTCATTTTATCTATTTCAACATCCTTCCATGGATTTTAAACTTGTTTGAAGTTGATTTATTATGATAAAAATATTCCATATTGTATTGTTGTTTTGGTGATATGTTTGATTGTGTATGTGTTATTTTTATACCATTCATGGTTTATGGATAAAGTATTGACATTTCGTATGTTAGTTTTAATATGAATGTTTATGTTATGTTTTAACCTTTTCATATGAGAAATGCATTAGACTTAGTAAGTGATGGGTGGAGCCCACTATAGCTCCTCGATGCATCGGTAGGTCTCATGAGACAAACTAGTTTCTTTGCACAAGGCCATGATAAAATCTTATTTTTAGTCTTGGCACAAGGCCTTGACTATGTGGTTATGAAGTCTGGGATTATGCATTACATCATTATGAATTTAGCTCTTGATATTCCATGTGATTATTCAACTAATAGAATATCCATATGAATAAGTAAATGGAATTATTTTGATTCATATTTTCCATATTACAATGAATTTTATGTTTAAAAAGGCTTTTGTTTTATTCATATACATTGCCTTAAATGTTTATGCTTATTTATGAAAGTTTCCACTAGATTTTTATCCTTACTGAGCATCTAAGCTCACCCCTTTCTATGTTTTATTTTTCTAGGATGTGAAAAAGTATATTATGACTGACCTTATGGGATAGTCTAAGGGATCTTATTTTGGTCTATAGAGACAATGTTGTTGTATTTTTTCATTTTATTATGTGATGTAAAATTTATGAATGTATCTAGTAATTCCAATGATACTAAACTAATCAGTCTTTTGAGACTTAATCTTTTGTGATCATACCAATGTTATGTAATAATGGCATGACTCTAGGTAACTAGGGTCAGGGCGTTACACTGATCACCCATATTTTAACTCGGTATATATAGAAATTGGTTTTAGGGAAAAAATTGGTATATACATAATATAGGAATGGGTTGGGTTTCCTTGTCCTTCTTTAATAAACCCCCCACATATACTCATTGATCATGATATATCTTGTCTATGTCAGGATATATCCATGATAATTTCTAGCTAGAATTCAATAGAAAGATCATAAGGATGATCCAATTAGTGAAAATTCGTCAATAGAGGGACCTGTTCAGGAGGTATTGCCTTTGAGTGGTTTTCCAGTCATACATCCACCCATTGAGCATAATATGGTACCCCTGGTACCATAAGATGAGGTGCGTAGTATGATCATACTTTATTAGTTTTATTATCATAAAAACTTTAGCTTTATGGTTGATCTATACCCACAGGAAGATGAGGATTGGCTCGAGGCAGTTATGTGAGTCTTTCGTCTCATCATGACACCTGCAAACTAAATGGTGGCCCTCGCATCGAGCCTTCTCCATCACACTAAAATACATTGGTGGACCTTGATGGTTTTTTCATATGATGAGGTGACTCTTTCATGGATAGATTTTTATCATCTCTTCATATAGGAGTATTATCCATCTATTATGTGATTGGTACACATCTATGGCCTTTTAAAGCTACAGTAGGGTAGCATGACTATGACGGAATATTCATCGAGGTTTACCAACCTCTCATGATACTCGATAGATTTGATTTGGGATCCATTATTTTGAGTACATGACTTTAAGTGAGGTCTAAGCAAATAAATCTAGGATAGTGTTATATATTTATGAATTCCTACTTATATTGTAGTACAAGACCGTTTATTGTTGATAGATAGCTTTCAGGCTGATTGGACACCGGTAGTGGGTTCTAGTAGAGGGAACAGATGGGTTGAGACTTCAGAAGTAGTTATCCAGCAATAGACTCAGGGATCCAAAAATTCAAGAGGTTTTAGAAGGCAATATCAGGACTGAGGCTATTTGGTTCATGTCTCCCTTGATGGTTCTAGACAACCTAGGGAGAGGCGGTGATACTCTTATGACGGTAGGGGACATCTTGCATGGGATTATCAAACCCATTATACCTTTGATAGAGAGATAGTGGATGGTATGATTGGTAAAAGGTAGAAGTAGGAGAAGGTAGGTCCAAAAGATTTTGGATGGTCTCGACCAAATTTACCCAAGATTTTAGGGTTAAGGGGTCACTTGTAGTTTAGCTTGGGTTGTTGAATCCTCAGAGACCTAAGAAGTAACCTACAAACACTTGGATTATTTGGATTGTTTTGGATCTAAAGTGACCAAATTGGGTTGATTTTAAGTGGTTTTAAGTGAATGATAATGGACTTAAGTGAATTAAACTTAAAAGAATGAGTTGATACAAGTTTATCACTTGGGGTGGATTTGATGCATTCCTTTTTCAACTATTTCAATTTCTTATATTTGAGATGGGTTAATTTAATAAGATAAAAAAACATCATCAGTTCCTAGTTTAATACCTACACACCCTAATAATAATCACATATACACTTGGAGGATCAAAATTTTTAGCACTCCAAGGTAAAGGTTTGTGTTAGCACTTGAAGTGTGCGACCTTAAAATTCAAAAAGGACGAAGAAGTTTTAAAAACGTCAAATGAAATTCTCAATTAAAAGAATTGATTAGAAATTAATAGAGTGAGAAATAACATCCAATAAATCCCATTTATACTTCCTTGTATCAACTAATAATAGAATTATCCCTCCATTGCTGCTATGGTTTCAATGGAATCGGGAAGTAGACACATGAGGGAGGAATTGAAGAAGTAAAAAAACAATAAAAAGCAAACAATCACTCCACTGTTGTGTGAATAATTTCACAAGGTTTGGTGAGAATAAATTCACACCTTGAGGAAATAGTATCAATGTGATATGAAGAAGAATATAATAATAGGATAATAATAACTTTTATTAAGAAACTAAGATGAATTAGTACAACTTACATGTGAAAGACAAACTTTAGACAACAAAATTGCAGCATAGCATTACAATGAAAGAAGGCACCAAATATGGTCAACTCATTCAACACCACTACCTTAAATAGAAATTTAAAGAAGAATTGGTCAATATAACAATAGAACAAAGAATCCCACTTGACTATGGTGGGACTAGGGTGGTGGAAAGTAAGGGAGAGTGGACTTCTTTATCCTTGGCCCAAAGTGGCATCCAGCTTGTATCCACCGAAAAGAGGTGCTAGAATGACCTTCTAGATGGTCGAATTAGAGTGGGACATAGAAGCTAAAACTAGATACCCATATTTCTACTGACCTCCTATAAAATTTAATCCCAAATAGAATTTTTTTGTGAGATATGATTGAAATTGTGGGATGTTTTTCTAGGCTGCAGAATCTGGATCAGAATTTCATCTTCAACATGGGTCGCCTAGAACTCCATTAAAGCATCCTAATTAGTTCATTTCACTGTTTGATTAATTTTTTCCCTTGATATACTCTATATTAATTTAATGTTTCAAAATTATTGGGCTTGTATCTCGGCTGATACAGTAGTTTTATTAGGCTTCTGTCTAGTTCACTTCGCCCAGAATGTTGTTAGTTCAAGGTCCACATTGGTGGTCTTACAATGTGATTATTCAAGTACTCCAAAAGCATGAATTTTTACTTATATAATGGGAGACAAGGAAATAAAATATGAAAATAAAATAAAATCCATTTTGTGTTTTATGATTTGTTAAAGAATTTACCATGTAATAGTGCCTTTTAAGAAGGAATTACAATCATAATATGAAATAATGCTCACAGTGTAAAATGAACTAAAAATGGTGTTTATAATTAATAAAGCAGATGAATATTATAATATAATAAATTAATATTATCCACTTTAAATGGATAATAACACCCCCCCAACTTGAGTTTTTATAGTCCTGAGTAATATATATATCAAAAATATGAAATTTGAATTCCCCTTTCCAAAACATTTTAATACACAATGATCACGAAAAACCCTTATACCAAGAAATCATAAAACACATAAAAATATTTTAATAAAAGATATTTTCATAAGAATATCTCAATCCCAAGACCATTTATTTGTTCAAATTCATCCCCATATTTCATCCAATATCAATTAAGCATGATGATGTGTTGTGTATCACAATAGACATGAGGGTTCATCCTTATTCAAGGGGGAAATGATGGAGGTGCTATGTGGAATTATATTTCAATATTAAGATGAGTATTAAATTATATATACATATATTTTTTATTTTGTTTTTTTGTTTTTTTTTTAATTTTTTCATGGTAAGTAAAATTTCACTCAACATAGTCAACCCATGTAGCGAGACTTTGCCGATGACTCCTATGCTCAATGACCATAGGGAAACAAGTGAATCCCACATACTCAGGAATTATCTCAAGTTAACTTAGTCAAAAACAAAGTCAAATTACCACAAATAGAGATAAAATTACTAACTCTGGTCCAGACAACAATGGAGTCACAATCTCCAAGTGCTGAAAGCCACATATTAGGTCATTTTACTGCTCTACGTGCAATTTTTTTTAATACTCATATTAAAACTAAAACGATCACCATACCTATGATATTTATTTTTGGGACCCCATTAATTCAAACTAAAACCCCACTATCCAAATGACATGTGTTGTGATATTTTTTTGTTTGTATGAAAATATAAATGATGAAATATCACATTAGATAGCTACACTTTCCAAAATCTTTGCTAATGAAATTACACATGGATTAAAATTAGAATTAGGGCATACTAAATTATTTGATATTCAGTTTCAAAGTTTTCAATTTATATTATCATGTTCAAAGTTAAAGGAATTTTTCCTTCCATTTACACACATTTTTTATTTCACAATGATTTTTTTTCTTTTCACCCCCCCCCCACTTAAAATAACATTGTTCTCAGTGTTTAAAGAAAATAAATCATAGAATGGGGTAGAGGAGAGGAGCTCAAAGAGGATATTGAAAATGGGAATCATGGAATGAAGTCACCTAGTGGTTAAAGTTGACATTCATGTTGCTCCAATTTAATCAATTGATATACATGTCACTCGTAGAGTTCTATAGTACAAAGGGGAAAATAAACAAAAAACAAAACAAAACAATATATTTATATTTATTTAATTATTTATATAAAAACAATTAAAATATAAGTATATATACAAAAATTAGAGAAGAAGGAAGTAGTATAAGCCGCAGGTCAGTGGAAAGTGGGTGCCCCAGTCTCCCTTCGGTCCCAGGTTTGAGTACTCGTGACTTTGTTGGTTTTGAAGGGGTTTTCCCCATGACCAAAAACACATCATTTTAATTTTTTTAAATTATTTTTTTTTTATTTTTATTTTCACCTACAAACACATAAAAATAAAAAAAAATTGATGATACGTTGTCTTATTTTTAAATTTCTGGGTAAGGTATTACTCAGGGATCACACCACATAACATGGATGAATACGACACTCCCCTTTCATACGCATACATACACATAATAGAAGAACATGTCAATAGTCTAAGGTTCTATCATATTAAGAGTTGATTGATTAAGTAATTTTTTTAATTATCAAAATGATTCCTTAATCCTATTTGAAAAATAAAAATGATTCACAATGATTGAAAACATGAAAACCATGGGTTTCCTCCCATGTAGCACTTTTATTTAATGTCATTATCTAGACCTGGAACCTAAATCTATCAAAAAAAATCTAGTTCAAAGGTTGGCTCAGTTAACTCAACCTCTATTTCTTTTATGGAATTATTCGATGAATGGTTTTAACCTATGACCATTGAACTTTAAAATGTGACCACTTGTGGGATCCTGAATCTCTACTGCCTCATGGGGGTACACATGATGCACTGTTAATGGACCTGACCATCTATACTTTAACTTTCTCAGGTTTAAATGATGTTTTGAACTATACAAGAGCATGAATTTTCCTGGTTCAAAGTGTTTAACTTTTAGATTACTAGATTTTAAGGCATTAACTGTAGCTTTATTTATCCTTTAATTTTCATAATCCTCTATCCTAAGTTCCTCAAGTTCATTAAGATCTAATTCCCTCTTTTCTTCAGCTAAAGAAATGTCAAAATTTATTTTTTTTATTTCCCAAAACGCCTTATGCTCAACTTCAATAGGTAAACGGCATGCTTTCCCATAAACCAACCTATATGGTGACATTCCTAGTATGGTTTTGAATGTTGTAAGATATTCCCAAAGGGTATCCAAGAGTTTCTCGGACCAATCATTCCTAGTGGTATTGAAAACTTTTTAAAGAATTTTCTTAATCTCCCTATTCGCTAACTCAGCTTGACCATTGGTTTGAGGATGGTACATAGTGGAAACTTTAGGAGAAATTCCATACTTATAAATGAGTTAAGAGAATGGGTGGTTGTAGAAATGGGTTCCTCGGTCACTGATTATAGCCATAGGAATTCCAAATTGAGAAAATATTTTCTCTTTTATAAATCAGATCACAACATGTTGGTCATTGGACTTGGTGGGTATGGCCTCAGACCATTTTGAGACATAATCAACATCTAAGAGGATGTAGAGGTACCCCCTAGAGTTTTGGAAGGGTCCCATGAAATCACTTCCCCAACAATCAAAGATTTCAATGAACAGAATGATAGTGAGGGGAATATGATTCCTTTTGGTAATGGAACCTAATTCTTGACATTGAGGATAACTTTTGTAGAATTGGAAGGAATAATTAGTGAGGTTAAGCCAGTAGAAACCACTTTTTAGGACCTTTTTAGTGGCTTTATTTGTGTAAAAGTGGCCTCTACATGCCTCTCCATGACAAAATTTTAGAATGGACTTTTGCTCAAACTCGATAACACATCTCCTAATCATTTTATTAGGATAGAACTTGAAGAAGTAAAGATCATCAAACACATAGTGTTTGACATTAGTTTTGAATTTTATCTTAGATTGGGTCCCTAGGAATTTTGGAATGTTACCCGTCACCAAATGGTTTTCTATATTAGCATACCATGGGAAATCACTCATAGAATAGAGGTGCTCATTGAGAAATGAATCAGACGCAGAAAGGTGATGTGATCTATCTTTGAATCTCATACAATAGAAGTGATCATCTAGAACATTTTCAACACCCTTTTTATCCTTAAGAGTTAAATTGAACTCTCGAAAAAGAAGAAACCACATAATCAATCTATCCTTGGCATCTGGTTTTTGGAAAAGGTATTTAGGGTTGAATGGTCGATGAAGACAATGATGGGTGATCCTAAGAGATAAGACCTGAATTTATCTAACGAAAATACAATAGTAAGAAACTCTTTTTTAGTTGTGGTTTAGTTTATTTGTGCATCATTTAAATTTTATCTTTCATAAGAAATGATTCATGGAGTTTTCTCACACTGTTTTCCTAATATTTATCCTATAGTGAAGTCATTGGCATCACACATGACCTCAAAAGAAAGTTTCCATTTAGAGATGGCATGATAGGTGGAGAGATAAGAGCTAACTTGAGTGTAGAGAATGATTTCTCACATTTTTCTATCCATAAAAATGGATCATCTTTAACTAATATAGCACAAAGTGGTCGAGAAATAGAGCTGAAATTCTTAATGAAACTTCTATAGAAACCATCATGTCCTAAGAAAGTCCTCACTTCCTTGACAGTTTTGGGTGATGGAAGGTGAATAATGATTTCAACCTTGTCTTTATCAACTTTAATCCCCCTACATGGTACTAGATGTCCAAGGACTAGTCCCTCTTTAACCATTAAATGGAATTTTTTTCCAGTTTAGGACTAGATTATATTCTTCACATCTTGAAAAAACTATCCCCACATTCCTCAAACATCCCTCAAATGTATCCCCGAACACAGATAATTCATCCATGAATATCTCTATAAAATACCCTACCTTGTCTGAGAATATTACCATCATGTACCGATGGAAGGTTCTAGGGGCATTTCATAACCTGAAGGGTATGTGTTTGAAGGAAAAGGTGTTGAATGGATAGGTGAATGTAGTCTTACCTTGATCCTCTAGGGATACCTCAATTTGATTGTACCACGAGTACCCATCTAAGAAATAGTGTAAGGCATGACCTATGAGTCTCTCAAGGACTTGGTCAACGAATGGAAAGGGGAAATGTCCCTTCTTGTTAAATGAGTTTAGATTTCTATATTTAATGCAGACTCTCCAGCCACTACTCACCCTAGTTGGAAGAATCTCTCCATCCTTATTGGTCATCACTGCGATTCAATCCTTCTTTGGAACCACTTGGATTGGGCTGACCCACTCACTCTCACATATGGGATAGATGATACCATCTTTTAACAATTTCAGAAGTTATTTTCTCACTACTTCCATGAGATTAGGATTGAGTTGCCACTAAGGTTGATGGCATGGCTTTGAATCATATTCTAAAACAATCCTATGAGTCCTGATAAGTGGTTTATTCCCAAGAATATCAAACAAGGTCCATCCAATGGCTTTCTTATGTCTCCAAAGGACATCTATAATAATCCTCTCATGATTGTATTGAAGAGAAGAATAAATGAAAATAGGATGTGTTCCATTTTCTCTTATGAAGGCATACTTAAGTGTAGTAGGAAGTTCTTTAAATGAAATATTAGGTTGGTTCAAAATTTCAATAGAGTATTGGGACATTGGCTCAAGATCAATTTCTTTCTTTAGAGATTCAGATGGGATTGATTCCCCATGTGTAGAAGTTTCAACTACTATATTGTTTTGACCAGTGTTAGGGAAGGGATTTAGAGTGTTATACATGAATGTGGTTTTATGAAAGATTTCACTGATTGTTGGTCTTAATATTTCATCATAGGATTAATCTAAAATTGATTCTAGACAAAGAGATAAACTTCCTTTATGTGAACAAAACAAATTAATCTTGTCCTGATTAAAACATTCCTCAAATTTTCCTTGATGTTTTATGGATTCATTATCAACGCTTCCTATCATGTTTACTTCCTGAATATCTTCATAATCCCCTATTTTTTATCTTGTATTATAGATTTTCAAGTCAAGACTCATGTTTCCAAAGGTGATGGTTATGTTCCCATTTCGGACTCGGATAACATAGTTGATTGTTGTAAGGAAGGGATGACCAAGGAATATTGGGTTTTGTTCCTTGTTTCCTAAGTTTGGATTATTGTCAAGGACAATGAAGTCAGCAGTGTAGATGATGTTTTATAATTTTACCAGAACATCCTTTGAAATCCCCTTTGGAACCCTAATGCTACGATCAGAAATTTGAAGTGTGACAGATGTGGGTTGGAGCTCTTCTAGACCTGAGTGGAAGGAAACATCATAGGGAATGATATTCACATTGGAACCTAGGTCACACAAGGCTTCGACAACTTTTTTCTCTCCTAGTTCAACATTGATGTAAGGGCATCCTGGGTCTTTCATCTTTGGTGGAAGGGTTCCTTGGATTGTTGTGCTAACATTTGCTCCCATAATGACTTAGTTATTATGTGTGAATTTCCTTTTAAATGTACAGAGTTCCTTTAGGTATTTTGAGTATGTAGGAATGGTTCGAATAGAATCTAGGATTGTAATGTTCAAATTGACTTGTGAGAATATTTCCCTCAATCTTTCACTCAATTCAGGCTTGGTTTTCCCCCTCTTGCATTGAGGAAATGGTGTAGGTTGTGGGATTATTTGTTGAAGAGTTGTTTATTTCACATTTTTATCAGTTTTTTCAGTTTGATCATGTGGTTAATTTGAATTTTCATTATATTTTGAAGATTCAAATGGTTTTGTAATTATTTTTTTAGGTTTCTCAATTTATTTCCCACTTCTTAAAACTATCAGAACCATCAATTGTTCAGGAGTTGTTTGAGTGAAACTTGACAATCCCCTTGATTTTTTTATGTAATGGACTATGTAGGCATGGGTTTCTTTCCAGTTTTGATGGTTTGAAGTCCTTGTTTGAGGGAAGATAATTCTGAATTCATTTTGTCTATTTTTTTACACAACTTTTCAAGGATTGGGAGAGGGATAGATTGGGAGGGGGCTTGTATTGGTTGGTTTATCCCAGAAGGATACTTTAGTTATTGGATGGGATACTAGATGGGTTTTTGTTATTGGATAGGATTATGTTTTATTGGACTGTTGTGGTTGGAATTGTTTATGGTATTCAAATATTTTTGTAGGGTAGGTGTTTGGTCCTTGTGGTTGGCTAGGTTGTTGGTTATCTTTCTAGAAGAATCCTAGGTGGTCATTATACATTAGGTTGAATGTGTTTTGGTATTGGGGATTTTGGAAGTTTAGTCCATTGACTTCAGTAGGTGGTCCTCCTAGAATAACATCCTTGATGGATGGAATGGTTGGGTAGTTGTCTATTTTTTTGTCATGTTTTTCACAAATTGTGCAAATAGGGTCTATAGTTTGGATTTCATGGATTTTCCTAAGTTCTATCTCTTTAACCTTCCTAATGAGTGATGTGAGTTTATACATAAGTCTTTACTCTTCTCTAAGTGTATGTTCCCATAGTTATTTGTGTATATTTAGAATAAGGTGATGTTCCCCATGTTTGGTTTTTTGAGCAAGGATTTCTAGATACTCATAAGCATCAATTGGGGATTTGTTTTTAAAGGTCCCATTAAACATCATGTCAATGAATTGTTTGTTCCCTAGACCCAACCCTTCATAGAAAATTCACACTTATTCAGGAATAGAAAAAACATGGGGTGGAACCATGATTAGGTTGTATTTGAACCTCTCCCATGTTTCATAAAATTAATCTCCCTCTTTTTCAAAAAAGTTTTGGATGCTCTTTTTAAGTGAAATTGTTTAGTGGTGGGGAAAGTATTTTTTGTATAATTCTCATTGTAATTGGTCTCAAGAGTTGATGGATGATGGTATCAAATTTTTTAGCTAGTTTTTATCTTAACCATTTAAAGAAAAATGAAATAGCCTCATATTAGTTGATTCTAGTTGATGTGGGGGACAAATAGTTTCTACAATGTCATTGAACTCCTTAACATGAAGGTAGGGCATCTCGGAATCCATTCCATGTAATGTGGGAAGGTGGTTTAGTACATGGGGTTTAAAGATGTAGTTGGCATATCCTAGTTAATTATGTCTAATTCATGAGGTGTAATTGGTCTAGGTAGGTGTGAGGTAGTCATTCATGGTTTGATCGACTGTATTCTCTGTGTTTGGGGCTGCCTCATTTGGATTTATATTTTGGTTCCCACATGGGTTTATGAGTTGGTTTAATTGAATAACTTCTATTGAAATGGGATCAATTTTTGACTCTAGAGTATTAGGATGATTATGGTATAATGGAAATAGTTCCCTTGGTGTACTTGACTCTCTATCCCCAGGACTATCCACCCAAACTAGATAGTTTGATTGGTCACAGGTATAGGCGTACATGCACCAAGAAAAGTGAGAAAAAAAGGAAAAAGATAAGTGAATTTGAGGTGAGAAAAGATAAATTTGGGAGAAAATAATGGGTGTTTAGATGAATTTCTTAGGTCTTGGAAATATCACCAAAATTTAGTCTCGCCCAAATTTATTAAAGATTTTAGGGTTAAGCAGTTGCTTGTAGTTTAGCTTGGGTTGTCGAATCCTCAGAGAACTAAGAAGTAACCTTCAAACACATACATTCTATGTATTATTTTGGATATTAAGTGGAAAACATTGGTTTATTTTAGATGGGTTTAAGTGAAAGTTAATATAATTAAGTGAATTCAATTTAAAATAACGATTTGATCCTTGGTTATCACTTAGGGTAGATTTGATGCATTTCTTTTTCAACTATTTCAATTTATTATATTTGATATGGATTCATTTAATAAGATCGAACAACATCATCCCTTCATGGTTTAATACCTACACAACCTAATACTAATCACCTATACACTTGTAGTATCAATGTTTGGAGCACTCCAAGGTAAATATTTGTATTATCACTTGAAGTTTGCGACCTTAAAATTAAAAAAGGATGAATAAGTTTTAAAATTGTCAAATGAAATTCTCAATTATAAGAATCGATTAGAAATTAATAGAGTGATAAATAACATACAATACAGCCCCTTTATACTCCATTAGATCAACCCATAATATTATTATCCCTTTATTGATGATATTGTTTCAATAGAAGCAGGAAGTAGACTCATGAGGGAGGAATTGAAGAAGTTAAAAAAGAATAAAAATAAAACAATCACTTTACTGTTGTGTGAATAATTTCACAAGGTTTGGTGTGAAAAAATTCAAACCTTAAGTAAATGGTATCAATGTGATATGTATAATAACATACTAATATGAGAATAAGAACTTTTATTAATACACTAAGAAGAATTAAAATAACTTACATGTGAAAGAAAAACATGAGACAAAAAAATCTTAGCATAACATTATAATGAAAGAAAGAACCAAGGATGATAAAATCATTCAACACCACTACCTTAAAGATTAATTTAAATAGTAATGGGTAGATCTCCCAATATTACAAATCATACCACTTGATATGGTAGTTCTAGGGTGGTGGAAAGTAAGGGAGAGTGGACTTTTTTATCCTTGACCCGAAGTGGCAGCCATCTTGCATCCACCAAACAGAGGCACCGAAATGGCCTTCTCGATGGTCAAATTAGGGTGTGATATAGAAGAGGAAAATTTATCCAATTATCTCTCATAACCTCTTGTAAAATTTCATCCCAAATATAATTTTTCTTTTAGAGATATGATTGAAATGGTGGGATGTTTTTCTGGGCTGTAGAATCTGGCCTAGAATTTCATATTCAACTTGGGAAAACTATAACTCCATTGAAACATATGAATTATCTCTTTTCACTATTTTATGAAGTTTTTAACATTATTTCCTCTATATTCAGTTCAATTTTCAGAATTATTGGTCTTGTATCTTGGTCTATAGAGTAGTTTTATTGGATTTTTGTCTAGTTCACTTCACCCATAATGTTGTTGGTTCAAGACCCACTTAAGTCATCTTCCAATGTGAATCTTAAAGTAATCCAAAAGTATGAATTTTTACTTATAGAATTGGATACCTAAAAATAAAATATAAATATAAAATAAATATCATTTTGTGTTTTATGAGGTGTTAAATAATGTACCATGTAATAGTGCATTTTAAGAAGGAATTACAATCATAATATGAAATAATGCTCAAAGTGTAAAATGCACTAAAAATGGTGTTTAGGATTAATAAAGTAGATGAATATTATAATATAATAAATAAATATTAGCCACTTTCAGTGGATAATAAGTGGACATGGTAGAGGACAATGGATATCAGTGGGAGGTGGTAGACGGTTTGACATGTTTCCACGACCACCACCACCAGCTGGTCCCAGCCAGGATCAGGGAGCTGTAATATGGGGTCAAGGACTATTGTAGACCCTAGAGTCCTAATATCTAGAGGCTCCAAGGATGATTATATGTATTTTATATTTATTATATACTTTATAAGTAGTTTTTATAAAAATAGCCATGAGCCACTATTTTCTTGTGACATCCCAAGTTCGACACTTAGAGGTTTCGATTGAACCCTTATCTTGACCTTTACGCTTGGAGACTCCAGCAAGAGATGATTGAGTGATCACACACTTTTTAAAATAGTGTGATATAATTATTGGGTATAGATTTTATCATGATATATCCTTATGGTAGAGATGATCCCTTACAATGTCATCTTTTTTATAAACTGGCTACACACCATTCATACACAAATTGACTATTTTAGGCAGAGAATGTGGTGTGTTCATGTTGATGGGATGAGGTATTCCTTCATAGGAGAGAAAGAAACCCAAGGGGAGAATGATGGGATCATACATAGGAGGTTTCATCTGATTACTCGTCCATTTTTTGGCATGATTCATGGATCAGTGGATGATATGGTCTATCAGTTTCCAATTTTGGTGGATGAGTATGAGAATGTCTTTATTGAGAACATTTCAGGCTTACCTTCCCACTGAGAGATAGAATTCTATTTTGACTTTCACCTAGGGAAGGAATTGATATCTGTACACAAATATTGAATGTCTCTCATAAATCTTCATGATATTAGGCTTATTGTTAGACCAATTATAGAAGAATGGATTCATGGGACTTAATGTTTTCGCCTGGGTATCCCCTATGTTGTTTTCCAAGAAGGTGGAAAGGATCTTGAGGGTATGCATAGATTATCAATGCCTGAACCAAGTGACTATGAAGAATAACTATCCACTACTAAGGATATAATAACTCTTTGAATAGTTGAGAGGGGGTGAAAGTTCTTCACGATTGACCCCAGATCAGGCTATCATTGGTCGGGGGTATGGGTTGATCATATATCAAAGATTGAATTCAAATTTTTATAAGGTCACTATGAGTACTTGGTGATTCCCTTTAGTGTGATGAACTCCCCATCAGTGTTCATGGGACTCATGAACCTTATCTTTTATCCTTTCTTAGACTAATTTTTGGTGGTATTCTTTGATAATATCCTAATATAATCAACATCCTAGGAGGAGCATGCAAGACACTTGAGGATGATTTTAAATATAATCTAAGGGAACCATATTTATGGAAATCTATAGAAGTGTATGTTATATATTCAAGAGGTCCACATTCTAGGAAATGTAATCTCAACTTATGGAGTAGCCATGAACCTAACAAAGTTCAAGGCAATGTTAGCTTAAGATCCACCCAAGATTATAACGGTGGTGTGAAGCTTCCTTGGGTTGTTAGGATACTATAAGAGATTTATGCCCAATTTCTCTTGGATAAAAGAAATTTTGACTACTTTGAACTGGAAAGATCAACTTTTAATATGGACAGAGATGTTCTAAAATACTTTTTAAGGGTTTAGGTAGAGTTTGAATAGCAATCCCATCTAGAGATTTTTGAAGTAGGGTGTAGAGTACGTAGTGTTCTATGATGCTTTAAGGACCAAACATGGTTGTGTGATGATGTAGATGTAGTCTATTATTACTTATGGGTCTCAGCAGTTGGTATCACATGAGTAAAACTATGGTACTCATGATCTTGAGTTAGCAGTGGTAGTCTTCACCCTAAAGATGTGAAAACAATACCTTATGGGTGACCAATTTATCTTCTATTCTAACCATAAGATTATAAATTATATCTTATATCCAAAGGATCTTAACTTGAGATAGATTTTATGGTTAGAGTTCCTTTGGGACTATGACTTTGAGATATTCTATACTCCCTGGAAGGGGAATTTGTTGGAAGATGCTCTCATCAGGAGATATTTTCCACAGCTGTTGAATGAGGCATTTGATCAGTCACCCTCATTGTAGTTTTCATTAGTAAATAAGGATGTAACTTCATATATTAATTTGATGGTTGTTACCTCATTGAATTTATAGTTTGTTAGATAATTTCAGCATGGATATACTAACTCTATGACCTTTCATACTCATATATCCACTAGATTTTCTCCTGATGGATTTTCTGAAGGTGGGGAGCACATTATTCTTTTAAAATGATGGATGATGGTACCAGTGACTTTTCAGGGGAATAAGAGTAAGGAGCTTTATACATCCCATTTTTCAGTATATCCTGGTGTGAAAAATATGTACCTAAACCTATAATTTTAGTTTTGGTGTCTAGGAATGAAGAAGGGTGTGGTGGAGTTAGTCCATCAATTCCTCACTTGTTCATAGGTGAAGTTTGAGAAGTAGGTTCTAGCATGTTTAGCGTAACCCCTTGAGGTACCAATGTAGAAGTGGGATGAATTATCTATAGACTTCATGATGAGGTTACCACGTATATATAGAGGACATGATTCTATCTGGGTGATTGTAGACCAACTCACCAAGTCATCTCACTTCCAAGGTATTTGGGAGAAAGGTTCAGCATAGATCTTGGGATGACTTTATGAGTAGGAGATAGTTCATATCCACATAGTTCCCTCAATGATCATTTTGTATCGTGATTATTGCTTCACATCATGATTATAGATAGAATTGTAGGAGTCATTTGGGACTCAATTTCATTTAATCACATCCTTTCACCCCCAAACTGATGACCAAAACGGGTAGACCATTCTAGTTTTGTAGGATATTTTGTAGGTGTGCATGTTAGAATTTGGAAATAGTTGGGAGGATCATACACCCTTGATAGAAAAGAAAGGATCGAAAGGTAAATTGTAATAGAAATTTACATTGGATCCCTCTTTCCTCTAACCCTAGGTTTTCTCCTCAGTGGTGATTTGGAGGGGGAGAATCTTGCTTCACTAAATTTCCCCTCCCACATCCTCCTTTACCATCTACCCTAGTTTTGATTTATGATCAGTGCTCCATTGATGGGTTATTTCTCTTCTTTGGTGGTACTTCTCTATCAGTGAATCATATTTTAATCCCTTACCCACTGAAACCATGATTCGACCTCGTGCTCCTCTACACCTCTCCATGTTAGGTCTGGATTAGTTGTAACTCATTGGTTTTGGGATTTTTTGTTTGGTGGTCATTGATTTTCCAGGCACTCCCAAGACGGATTGATCTTTTCTTTGGCTTCTAGTTTCAGTCTCACAGCATTTTCAACACTTGATTACCTTGGAATTAATTTACCTACCCTGACCTCAGGTCCCTATGACCCTTTCATGATCGTATTTGGAGTAGTGGTTACTCATAGGTTTTGTGATATGGGTTTGGAAGTAGACAACTCTCCTTTTGCGGCCAGTGCCAGTTTTATTCCTGATGTCAGTATGGTTCTCTTCCTTGAGTGGCTTTAAGTAATGGAATCGACAACATCATGGTAATGTTTTGGTTCTTTGAATTTCTTCCTTGAGTCGTATTTGAATATTTGTTTTGATTCTTTTTCATCGGTTGATCTGCTTGATGCATTCAGTGAAGAATATGATTTATATTTCAGGTTCGATTTTGTTCTTTTTTGATATGGTGGTGGTCATTTGTGTGGTTCAAGGTGGTGTTGATTCAATGATTTATGTGTTTTTAATGAGGTTATCTCATTCTATTTCTGGTTCTTTAATGGTATTTGGTTCACTAAGGGTCGACGATGACCTGGTGATGATCAACGACGATAGATTCTGATGGAGTTTCTGGTGAACTGGTGGTGTTTTGACAGTGACACTGATGGCAAAGATAGGACACAATGATGGAAATGTGGATTAGGACGTGGATGGCTAGTGACATGATTATGGATGACATAGATGAATCTTCATCAAGATATTCTTAGATTTTTTTCAATTTAGTTTTTAAATTTTGAACTTTGGAATTGGGTAGATTTCATTTTTTTAGTTCTCACATGGTGTGCTGGTTACCACTAAACCAAAAACCTGTTTTTTTTTAAATCAAATAAAAAATGAATTTTTAGTCATATACACTTGATGTAGTTTTTATACAATATTAGCTATCATTCCACCATCAATACAGAAACATTCGAGTCATTGTATAGACAACCCTATAGTTCATCACTTTATTAGACTTATCTAGGTGAGTCACTACTCATGGTCCCATATTTGGAGTGAGCTATGATAGAGGTGTAGATCATCTAAGAGAATATAAGGACTCCAAAGAGCCTTCATAAGTCCAATGTGGACCAACGATATAGGGATTTTTAGTTTGAGGAGGGAGAACATGGGTTCATAAAGTTCTCACCTAGACATGGATAATAGATAATTTTTTAGGTCAGGAAGAAATCTATGAGATTCATTTTCCCTTTCTAGATACTACGTGGAGTCAATATGGTTGTGTGCTTCTTTGATATACCACTATAGTTAGATAGGGTACATGAAGTATTCCATGTGTAGAAGTTGGGGAGATATGTGAATGACCCATCACATGTTATTGACTGGGGAAAGCTAGACATCATTAATAGAGATAAGTTTAGAGATTACCTGATGAAGATTGAGGATCAGCATGAGAATATCCACTATAGGTGAGTGATTCCTTTAGTGTGTGTCTGGTGGCAGCATAGAAATATTTAGGAGAACACCTGGGAGCATGACAACCAAATTCAATTCAGTACCCCCATAATTTTTAGTAGTCCATTTTTTATTTTTAGGATGAAAATCCCAAAGGTGGGGAGAATTTAATTACTTGGTTTTTTCATTTAAATATTTGAAATATATCTAGTAATATTTTCAAATCTTGGCATGAAGATGGTGTCAGATTCTGAGTTCTGGTGAGATCATAATTGATATTTCAAAAATATTAAATATATTAATATCATGTGTGAGAAGTTTTCATAAAAGTAGAATAACTCCTAAACAGAGCCTCATGTTAGAAATATGATACCACCGTTGAGTTCAGAATGCTATATTTACATTATGCGCGACATAATATTTATCGTCGTTGGCTTTTTGTGGAAACTTTGTGGGAATAAATAATAAAATAATTAATAAAATAATTAATTTTATTTAAAATGATGCAGTGACCTAATATTACTCTATTTAACCATGCTTATGACCAATTCACAAGGTTATCCACATAACCCTAAGAACTATGAGAGAGCATTGGAGGATGGCTTGGGGAACAATGACGATGGATTTAAGAACATTCACACCAACATAAATATAAGATCTCATCAATGATAATGATAAAGATTATTTATTTATTAGAAATTGATTCATATTGAGAAAGTCCATCTATTTTAGATGGATTTATCCATGTTTTCTTAACCTGTGAGGAATGTGAATTAATCAACCAATAGACTGATTCGTGGATTGATCATATTGTGGTTAAAGGATTATTATATAGAGAATTTGGGGATTTATTTTGTTGTTAGATTTGTATCTATTTATTCATCATTATAAAGTCAATGAATCAAGGTTGACACAAACATTGGCCTAGGTTTGTTCTTCATATTTTTGTTTTGTGCATTTCTTACCCCATTATTTTTTCATTCGTATTTGACATTAATTTTTGTTTGTGGTTCGACAAATACCTAGTGATAAATCATTGCACATCTATTTCTTGGTGCAATGGGTTGATACCATAAATCTAGATTCAAATTGATGATGGGATCGATCTACGATAGCAATGATAGGTGATCGATATCAGATTTTGGGATTGCCGATTGTGGTTTTGGTGGGAAATAATGGAAGGAATCAATGGTGAAGGTTTTCCAATCAATTTGGATGGCTATAAATCAGATCTCCAGTCGTGATTGAGTTTGGATAACACAGATTTATCACTTGAGACAAGTTTTACAAAGTAAATTAGTGTGGTAGTGGTGAGGAGGAACCCACATAAAGATCTAAAAATTCTAGAAAATTACACACTACACAATGTGTAATGGAATACACATACCATGTGTGGAGCCTAATCTACAGTGCTAGGGTTCTTCAAGAAGTTAAACATCACACACCATGTGACAGGTGTCATACACTCTGGGACCCTTACCTATAATCTCGTCATGTATCTTTGAGGATACAACGAAATGGACATAATTAGGTACACGATATGTTCTGAGTACATAGGATGAGACACGTACTCATACATGCCATGGTACATGGACACATCCAGGTACACAGACATGGGTTGGTGTACACAGGCACTAACAAAGTCACGGGCCATGATACATGGGTAAACCCAGTTCCAAAGGGACATGTCATGTACTAATAGTAGACACAATGTACTTATTAAAAGGTGACTTTGATACATTTTCCCCTCATGATGGACTAGTTTCCTTAAGGGTTTGTTCCCTCAATCTGTCCTTATGAGGGTATAATATGGAATTGCATCATGAAAAAATGATTATGATCCTCTCCAAGAGAAGAGTTTCAGAAATATTTGTAGTAATCTCTACTAGAGGCTAGTATGAGATCCTTTATGATCTTTTTAACTCGGTGGGGTTCTCAGAATTGGCGTGACCAACTGTACATGGGCATTGATTCCATACATAGTGGGTTAATCCAAATTGGGTTAGTCGATATTACCACATGGACCTAGGTGTGATTCCCATATTTGTATCAATCTCTTCACAATTCCACAATGCACATTCTTATGTAGATATTGTATGTTCATGACATCTTGGATGGATTCCATCAGTACTATTAGACACCTGGAGTTAAGACTCTCGGGAGAGTGTGGTTATGGACTCTTGGGTAAAATATTAGGCTATAAATGTTGTTGTGATCTTACCTTAAGGATTAGTGTGGACTATGAGTACATATGGATAATTTATTGTATGTCAAATGTTATGATTGATATATCATATGATGAGATAAATTCTCTTGATTATTTATGCTTAGGGATTTTATGTTTTCATGTTGTGTATTGTTATACTCGCGTATGTGTGGTCTCTTCCCACACATGTCATGTCTTATATAGATGATCGGCCATTCGATGGGGTTCTCAATAGATAAATAGAAAACATAGCTTAGATTTGGGTTAGAAAGAGTGTGGTTTTTTTAGGAGTCACATTTGACTGTAGTCCCCCCATACTATCTGGTTGGACTTTTTATAGTTTTTTTGGGTTTTTATTTGGACCTTTATTGCTTCTCAGTATTTTTTGTACTCTTATTGTGGTATTTAGATTTATACATGAATTTGGTATCAACTATATTTTACATTTTAGTATGTTATGGGCTAGGATATGAGTGTGTTCTTACATGTTCTCCACATCCCATATGACATTATTAACATTATAAGTCTTAGTAAAAATTGTGATAGAATATCTGGTGATGTTCTCTTATTTCTATACTAGTATAGGTAATGGTAGAATCATACCATTATATTTTTGACATTCTTCCTTTACTTGGGGACATACCAAGCATCGAGATATATACTCTATAATATCCATCATCATGTTATCCCACTAGTAATAGTGATTAATATCTATATACATCTTTACACTTCTCGGATGAATAGTGAATAATGAACTATGTGCATCTTCTAATAGATCCTTATTCAATTTTTATTTTGAAGGGTCACATATTCATTTCTCGTATCTTATAACATATCCATTTTCAATGTTTAACTAAACAATACTTCTTATCTTCTTTTACATATTCATATAATATTTTTGGATCTTCTTGGTCTTAAAATAGATTTATGGTTGAGAAATTATTTGGTAAAGGTTGGATTCCACTCCTTTATTAATTATTTCTATATCCGTCCTTTGAATATCCATAAATAATGGAATCCTTCCAAAACTCATCAAGGGGAGGGTGGCATTATTGTTTTTACATAGAGAATTGGCCACCATGTTTTTCTTCCCATGATGGTAATGTATTACGCAAGCATTGTCTTTGATTTAAAATAACCACCTCCTTTGGTGCGTGTTCTACTCATTTTGTATGAATATATACTTCAATAATTTTTTATCAATATATATATCACACTTTTTACAATATAGATAATTCCTACAATTATTTAATGAAATTATTACTATCGCTAACTCCAGATCATGCATTAGATAATTTTTCTAAGGGGTCCTTAATTTTCATGATGCATGAGCTATTACCTTTTAATTTTTCATAAGAATATATCACAAGACCTACCTCAAAGAATAACTATATATGAAAATTACTTATCCACATTAGGGTGGTTTTAGTATAGGTGTGGTGACCATACTCTTATTTAGTTCATCTGATATTTCTTCACATTATTCTATCCAGAGGATGTTTAATCCCATCTGAGTTAACTTGGTTAGAGTATTTGATAATCATAGAAAATTTCTCATAGAGAAATGATTGTATTCATCTAACCAAAGAAATTTATCGATCTCTATCAATGTGGTTGGTCAAGGATACTCTTAAATCGCCTATATCTTTGAATTATCCATAGATATACCCTTTCTTATGATTAAATGACCCATAAAATATACTTTTTATAGCTAAAATTAACACTTTTAGAACTTAGAATACCATTTATCCTTTATTAAGGTCTTTATCATAATCCTAAAATTATCTTCAATTTTTTCCTTCCTCTTACAACATATGAGAATGTCATCAATAATGAATACCAAAAAATTATCAAGGTAATATCTAAAGACTTAATTCAACATATCCATGAAGATTTTAAGGTAATTTGTATGTGTGAAAAGAATAACTATTAATTAATATTGTCTATATCTTATGAAGATAATGATATTAGGAATATTATCTCTATTTACCCTTAATTTATGGTATCCAGATTGAACATAAACCTTCAAGAAGTGTTGATACAAACTAATTTGATCAAATATATTATAAATAAGTGGTAAAATATACTTTTTATTGATTCTGATTTTGTAAAGTTCTTGTTAATTAATGCAAGGGTATATTGATCCATCACTCTACTTGAAAAATGTGACTAATGAACTCTATAGTAAATCACATTGGTGTATAAAATACTTATACATATTCTCTTTAAGTTTATTATTTTATCCTTTCAATTCATTATGTTTCATTCTATAATAACTCATTGATATAGAAATATAGCCTAGAATGATTTATATTTAAATCTCAACCTCGTGTTTTGGGGGAAGAATAGACACTTATTTGGGAAATAAATCAAGACACTTCCATATGAATGGAATTTATCCAATTTTGAGTTCCTCCCCAACCATTTGAGTCATGTATCCCTCATTATGGGTTATAAAGACACATATTATGAAATTTAATTCCAAAGGTACTTTATAATCATCCTTGTAATGATATATGATAATGCAATGATTTGAGATATGAAATGATATTTCCTTTTCCTAAAAATTTATATGAGCTATATATAGAGAGACCTAATCCATGCCCAATATCATATTGAATTACATAAGGTAATAAGTACTATATCTAAATGATGTATCCTCCCATAAATCTTGAATTGGGATGATTTATATACCTTGGTTGTAATCATCACACCAAAAACATCAAATATTTGAGGTGGTGAATCCAAATTCTTAGCAAAATTTAATGATATTAAATAATGTAAAGAACTAGGATAAAAAGGACATTTTCATATCTAGAGTGAATAATAAGAGTACCATTAATCACTTCATTATCATGGTCCACTTCAGCATTGGAGACTCTATAAGATCTTTTGTGATCCATTATTCTTGAAGATTTTTATGCTTATTATCCTCATTAATCATTGTATTGGGTAATTTATTTTAATAATACCCAAACTCCGTACATTTTAATAAATTAATTGTTTATGGAGAATCAATGGGGAACTTATTCTATCCTTAAAACTCATAAGCTTGATGAACATCCCTTCCTCACTTGAAAAATATTCTCATTATATTAAAATAATTACCTTGATGTTTACTCCCACATTTTTGACATGTAGGTAGTTGAATTTTCATTCTCATAGGTGACTTTTCATTTGAGTTTCTATGAAACTAAATTCTATTTTTCAAATAAATAGATCCATGAGAATGATTAGAGTCTCCTGTTTTCATTTACACCTTAAGTTCATGTTAAGAAATTCCTTCATAGATACCAAATTCCTTTAAATCTAATGCTTTTCCAAGAATTATTTTTAGTTCACTAATGAAATTATTGAGATTGTTTTTTGGGTGAATAAAAAAACTAGAGGTGTATATTATAAATCTCAGGAATATTTCTTTATAAGTATCAGTGGAATAATCCTCCTTTGGGTTCAACTCTAAAAATTCCATCTATATTTTCATGTGATGATTTCAGAGAAATATTTCATGAAGAATGTTTTCTCAAAATCCTTCCATTTCATTGAGTCAACTTCATCTTTTTGAGTCATATATTTAATGATATCCCTCCATTGTTCAGTTTTACTTTACAAGTGATAAATGGATAAAACTACTTTTTCATTATTTGAACACTTGAGATCTGAAAATTATCTTATCTATAGTGTTGATTCATTACTTAGTGATTAGTGGATTGGATGACCCACTAAAAGAGGGAGTAAATTTAAACATAAAGGATTCAATGTTGAGTTCTTCCATAATTGGCACATTTGAGAGATCAACAGGCTATATGTTATTATTAAAAACCCAATAGTGATTTTTTATAAATTTATTCACTTCATCTCCCTTACCATTATGTTTATAGTTCAAGAAACCCATTTATTTTCCTTGACACCCATTATTAACTCAATTTACCCTGATTTTTTACATTTACTAAAATGAAAAGAGGTTAGATTGAGAAATAAATAATAATATATAATGAAAATTGGATTAAATAAATATATGAATTCTAAAGTTCCATCTTATGATGAATTACTCTATAAAACCACCATTTTATCCTATGACAAGTTTGGTTCAACCTAATTTATTTTAAGTTAGGTTCTCTAATAAATCTTAACATAATCCTCATAAATAACTAAACTACTATTTGATACAAATTGAGATGACCCATGCTAAAAATATATAAATTTTATATCATTTCCATAATTTAAACATTAAATCTCACAATAATCATGTAATCCCATAACCCAAAGGTTTAGTTTCATTAAAGATTAGATTTATTAACCTATTATTGCATATTATTTCTTCAATATCTCACACCCATCTCTATATAAAAGTTCCTTCTATACATATTACTACATATAATTTATTGGGGAGGTGGAAAAAAGGATAGATCTCAAATTATCAATTATGGTAAAAACATATCAATGAGTCAGGAAGGGTTATATCAAAATCATACGAGAACACAAGAGAATGGGAGAAATATATGATTTAAAAGAGCATGGAATCATAATATTTCTTCATAATGCATGATAAAAATATATATCATCCTCTGAAAGTTCCAAAACATACCATGAAATAAGAAATAGGACACATGAGACAATAATCAGGATCCATGCAGTGTAACATAAGTATATGACATAAAAAAGATTTAATATAACACATATATATATAAAAAACATAAGAATAGTAAGTTATAATATTACAGACAAGGGTAACCCCAATCAGATCCATGCATGAGGTTGTAAACATGAATTCCATTTAATGCATAAAATTATGAACATGGCTAAATGAAAAAAAATTACACATAAATTTATGAACATGAAATTATTTCCACTCCTAGTTTTGTGAACATGTAACTAATTTCATGAAAAAACATTTTTTCATGAGATATAAGACTTTACTAATGCATTTTAGGTTTATATAGGAATCCACTATTGGAAAGGTGTAACTTTATCTATTTGGATGATGGTGGGTTGAATTCTAGCTGCCCATATTAAACATTAGGTCACAACTCCCATAGGTCGAGATTCATGTGAGCTCATTGGGGGTTGTGGGGGTAACACACCCCTACTCTGGGATTCCAAGGGCTAATATCCCCCAGCCCAAATTTTGTAAACTATAAAAACTTTTTCTGGCTATAGCAGAGATAACTAGGAGATACTGATAGGGAATTGTAGTAGTGTGGACTTTGGCATCATTACTATAGCAGTGTAGAATTTTGAGAAAGTGGTACTAAAGTTTCATAAAGTTGTTTCCACTAGACATTATTAGATCTTAGACTTGGGTGGCTATGGTACTATATCATAGTGTACTTTCTATGTGGTTAGTGTAATAGTGTATTGTCTTCTTTATTAGATAATTTGATCTAGGGTTTCATTGTGATTGAATTTATGAAAACTCCCTATAATTGTGATCCCAATTATAGTGATATTTCTACCTCTCTGTAGATGTAGGTGTAGCGAACTAGCCCTAAAAATCCCAGAGCTAGTGTCCACTACTAAATACATTGGTATGATTACAAGGAATCAAGCCTCAAAGGACCAATCAATTTAGTAGTCTTGATAAACCAAATACATAAATGAGTATTGTATAAACAAATATATTGATTAAAAAATATTTTTTATTCTTTATAAATAACTCCAAGGTTAACTCTAATCCATCTAGTAAATCCATGCATATCTTTAGGATTATACTTCTTGGATTCCTCGGGAAATAAACATAATAAGGGTGATCTCAAATGTTTAGTGAGGGAAAAATATAGCGAAGACAATAATTAATCAATAAGAATAGTCAATATGGAAAGGTGAAAAAATGAATGTTAATTCCATGTAATTAATAAACTGAATGGAAGTAAATAAAAAATATAGAAAGGTAATAACTGGAAGTATATTCCATTAAAATAACAAGATAAGGAAATATCAATATGGATAGTTAGGAAACTGAAACACATGCTATTTATTCAATGAACTGAAAATAAAACGTATCCATAGATATGTCAACGCACTATCTCTTGGATGAATAATAACTGAATCCTAAAAATTAAATTCATCCATAGATATGTCGACAAAAAATATCACGGACGAATAATATCAGAATATAAATGAAAGAAATACTTAATTATTGGATTCTATGTTTCCTAGGTACATGGTACCTTTACCGGAAAGACCTTTCATAAGACAGTTTAAAAAATATAGGGTGAAGAACCATCTAAAGCATCTACACAAATGACTCATCCCATGAGACTACCAATGCATTAAGGGGATATCTATAAATGGTCCCCACCCATGTCATACCAGTCCAAAAACATTACTCATCTATCAAAAAAATTATTTAACAATGTGCCTTATCGAATATTTGTATGGATTAAAAGATACAGATTTATCAATATTAACCCAGATAGTCAAGCAATTGTTAAAGTCGAAATTTTATGTAAAATGGTTTACAGTTTAGGTAATAATAATATCCATGATAAATGAAATGGATAATTTAAGGTAAATTCAATGTTCAATGTTCATAGGAGATTGAATATTTCAAGGGGACTAAAACATGAATCAAGTAAGTGAATGTGAATACTATCCTTGTACAAATAAATAATAAATCATCTAGAGGAAGAACAATGATGGTATCAATAAAAAAACTCCCAAGTAAAGTAAAATAAAGGGTTGTTTTCATTAATTAAATAAAATATTAACTTTTAAAAATATTCATGAGAAAAATATCCTTTGCTTTTGAAAAACATTTTGAAATTTTTTTTCATTGAAAACCCCTTTTTTAAAAATCATTAAAAATAAACCTTTTGAAATTGAGAAGGCGGCTTCAAAAAAATGATGTCGGATAGGTCTGTACATGTCATATGACGTAAAAAAAATATTCCATTTTTACGGAAAAAGGCTAGAAAATTCATTATTTGGAAAGAGACAAGAGGATTATTTTTAAGAGATTGGTAAAAGAAAAAAAAGGTAAAAGTTTCTCTATCAAAACCTTTTTAAATCATTTTTGAAAACATTTTAATAAATGATTGTTTTTAAAATAAAATAGGTTCTCCGACTAAAGTGAGAAATAATGTTGGGTTTTATTAAAAATATTTTCTATAAAACTTTGAGTACAAAAGAGTGGATAAATAGTACTAATAATTTAAAATGGTCATGAATAAACAGATAATAATTAAAGATATTTTTGAACAATGGTTATATAACTTCCTCTAATGGAAATTCCACTAAAAGATCATTAGGATTAGTCTTGAGTAAAATAATATTTAAACATTCCAAAGTGTCTCGTACCACTTTGAAACATTATTAAATTATAAAACTCATGAAAGAATAGTGTAAAATGAAATTATTAAACACCATTAATTAAAATTAATTCATGATATAATATATAAAAATGGTTAGTAGATACACCACACAAAATATGTAAGTAGTGAATATGATGTTTATCTCAAGGATTTAAAAAGTGAGTTGAAAATCCCTTACCAATGTGGTAAAAAATGAATTAGAAAACCCAAAGGTATTAATCATTATATAAAAAATTTAAATAACATGAATATAATAGGGTTTAAGATATTATATGTCAATGTGGTATTAGTTACACCATATATAATAAATTATGTGTACAACAATTAAGTATGCCACATGGAATGAAAATGACACAAGAATCCATTACCTTAAACTTCCTTTTTATGTGTGGTATTTAGACTCATGTAAATTGGTTTAAAATATGTTAAATACTAATACAAGAACCATAATAAGGTTTAAAATATCATATATTAGATACTTACAATATTTTATTAGCTGTTTGTTGACAATCTTTTATTATTTTGACTATTTCGGGTGTTAATTTCCTAGTTTGTCGAGTATGTTTTAACTTGTTATTTTTTGTTCTTATAAAATATATAAAATTTTCATAACCTCCATAATTTAAACCATTACTAAATTATCTTACATATTCAGTATATATGTATTTATAATGGTTCATAATATTTGGAGATTAGACATGAAGTGCATCGTTCATGGAAACGGTAGGTCGTACGTATGAATGCTACTTTCATTTATTTTTTGTATTAAATTAATTAAAACTAAATAATAAATAAGTATATAATAATTAAATTATCATGTATATTATATATAGGTTATATCGGTTTATTAAAAAAATCATTTATATGTTCCATGTATGGCATGAACGAATCATACAGCTAGGAGGGGGCGGTAGTCCACACTTCCTCAAACAAAATTATCATATTTAAACAACTTGGATAGCATAAATGTATGTTATAAATTAAAATTACAGAATCCTGATACATAATAAATAACATATATATCATATATAAATAGATTTTCTATCATAATTTCCACCATAATAGTTGGTAATGGAAAATTGAACAAACATCGATTCGTGAGGCAGCAATTCGCTATACACAAAAATATTAGGTTTGTTACACAATAGATGGTGTTGTGTGTAATTGTAGGTATAAATATTAGAATAAAAACATTATAGTTTATTTATGATACTTTTTTTTGTAACATAATAACATAATTATGAGATTTTAGGGGTCGGATAATAGAAATGAAACTAGAGAGATTAAGAAAATACATTACCTTTTAATCGGGTAACTTCTTTTGATTTAACCAAAAGGCATCCATGGAAGGTATTCTAACCAAAGAGAGGACTATAGGTTTAGGGTAGGGATTTTTGGAGGCCATTTGGGTTAATATTTTCCTAAATTAAGAGTTTTTAGATGTGTGAGTAATGGGAATAGGTGGTGGCCTTTTATAAGGAAAGAAAATGACTCACTTGGTATTTTTGAAAAGAAGTTAGGTGTACACATTTAATTGCCTAAAATAAGTCATAAAAACCACCCACATTCAATAATTTAAGGTTAATTCCTAAATATTTCCATAAAATGAGTGTTGGACAAGTGGATAAGTCATTTGGGCCCTTAAACTTAGGGTTTTAGTCCATTTTTAAGTCTAATTACAGCTTAATCATTGTAATTAATTTTAATCACTTTCACTAATCATTTTTGTCTAAAAATAATTTGATCTTATTAGAACACAAATATTATCTTTATTAAAAAAAATTATTTACTATTTTAAAAATTCAAATCATAGAAGCATCAAAATTAGGATTAATGCTAATATCGCAGATAGATAGATTAACTGGTTTTAGTAGCAAAATGTTCAAAAGATTGTTATGTTTTTATATTAAAATTAAAATATAAATTTATTATAATGAATTAAATTATATTAATATATTAATAATTAATCTAATTTTACTTTAAAACAAATTTATATTATAATTTAACACTAATAATTATTTAAACAAAAAGGCAGTTTTTAACAAAAATGAAGTATTTTTCACTATTCACTAAAAATAAAGTTTCTTAAAAAAATCCAAAAATAATAATAACAAGCTAATATTGAAATTATTAATTCAAAAATAAATTTTATTTTATCAAATTAAATTTATAAAAGTTTCAAAGTTAATATTTAAAATAGGTTCTCAATTAAAAGGTGGTAAAAATGCCTTAATAAAAATATTGGCTTTTATGTGAAATATTGGGTTTGCTCTTAACTCATACTTACCAAATCTATTATGTGAATATAAAAAAATATTTTATTGAATATATAACATATATATTACATTAAAAATAATTAATTAATTGTAATTACTTTTTTTTATTATGGTAAAATAGCTTCGTGAGCATAAAAATAATTTTCCATAAAAAATATGCTTTTAATATTAAATTGGTTATTATATTCATTTATAATTTATTTGTAACCAATGATTTAGTTTTATAAACCATATATTTTCATAAGTTAGTTAATATTATTCATAATTGATAGTTTATATCTTATTATATTTAATAATAATATTTTAATTATAGATTGTTTTTCGGTAAGACTCAGTATTGCGTATAGCGCAAGCCATTGAAGATGGTCACATTTTCATGTAAACAAAGCTATAGAGGAAGGTCATTGTTGTGTATGATGTATGATAACTCTGTGTCATGTGCATTTTAATCTAACTCGGTTTTTCACACGTTGAAATATACAGTATATATTTTAAATAGTAAATATATTTTTAAGTATACGGATATTATATTACCTTGTGTTCTTGTTGTTATGTGTCATACACGCTATCGAATACAAGGTTCTTAAATTATTTTTCTTAGGTGTCACATTCTCCCCAACTTATTTAAATTCCATCCTTTCAATTCAAACTCAATATTGGTAATATATTGTTTGATATTTCCCACATTAAAATCCTACATCATGAGAAGAGTTCATGAAACATCCTATAGAAAAGAGAGAATGGAAAGTACTAAGGTCACACGGACTACCATGTAACTTGGTTTCCAAGGAGGAGAACATTAGTAGAAAGTAGAGATACATACTTGGAGTAAAATCATAAATATTTGTAGAGATTGAACGAGGTCATCAATCATAAATAAATGAATGATCAATATAAATTTGAGGGCCTCAAATCCATAAATCTTTGATGATATAGAAGGACATCGATTCAACCGAAATTTAAGTATTAGGAAAACATTTTATTTCTTTGTCATTTTAACAATGTTGGGTAATCCTTTTACTGAACAACAATATAATGAAATATTCTTACATGATAGGTTTCAATATCATATAAAAAATCCTAAATTTTTATTTTAATTCGATCAAATTCTAATTCATTCCTTTACTATGTTGAATTAATTAATGATTATGATTTTTTTTCATGAAGCACTACAAGAAACATTTTAATGATCGTAAGAGTGATAAGTTTAACTATTTATCCTTAACTATCTTCTAAACTAATTTGGCTGTTATATTAATCCCTAATCCTAAAAATTGACACTATTGGTTCATCATTAACATTTATTTGTTAAATTGTTTAGCTAAAAACAATGAAAATTAACAAGGAAATTGTGTAGGTCAGTGGTTAGTGTGAAACCCTTATCGTCCTTCAATCATGGGTTCAAGTCTCATGGACTTACCGGATTTGATTGGTTTTTACCCAGATTACAGGCTTTCATTTTCTAAAACAATATTAATATAACATCCAAATATAAATATAATAGGCATCCTTGAAAATAGGTTAATCTCTAAATCATATTTTAACTAAGATTTTCAATACAACCTCAATACATAAAAAACTCATCTATTTTATTTCCACATTGGTCCTTCCTTGGTCTATGGATTATCTATAATATCATTAGTAGTATTTCTAAATCATGAACCCTTATCTTCAACCTAAAACTCCTTAGTTTTAACCTAGGTTACTTATTATGTATCCAAATCCTTTATAATGGTTTGTAAAGAAAAATTGGATTATCCTATGCATATCCCCCAAGAGTGTCAAACTATGTGCATAGTAAGGATCATTGTCATGTACCAAGTAACCTCGAGTCAAACCCAAAACACCTTATCAGAGTTTTTACTCCTAAGTATATATATTATAGAACCACATCCACTTATAGTATCCATGTAGTGATGTATTTCTAGGAAGACCCAAATAATCTACACTATACCAAAATTCTAGTTTTTTAATATATACTCATTCTCAAATTATACCTTAGGTTAATGTTATAAAATCTATGTTTTCTTAAATATAGTTCCCAAGGTAGCTACTAAACTTCCTTTGATACCAACTATAGACACCCAACCCCATAAATCCCAGATCTAATGTCTGATACAAAATACATTTTCATGATTACAATGAATCAAGCCTCGATGGACTAATTAGTTTAGTAGTCTTGGTAAATTGATTATAATAAACTAAATTATATTAATATATAAATAATTTATCTAATGTGACTTTAAAAAAATATAATATAATTTAACATTAATAATTATTTAAACGAACACTACAACAAAAACAGGCTCTATCAGCTCTCAAAACAGGCTTTAACAGCGCTAAAAAAGAGTTGTAAAGCTCAGGGTGGATATTGGGGGTCCCTTTTATCAGTGCTCCAAAAAGCACTGATAAAGGCCCATTTTATCAGTGATGCTAAAAGACCCCTTTATCAGTGCTTTTTTTTATCATTGATAAAATACACCTTTATCAGCGCTTTTAAAAAGCGCTGATAAAAGTAAAAAAATAAAAAGAAATAAAAGAAAATTATATAATGTGGGGAGAGCTTTTAACAGCCCTTCACCCCCCCCCCCCCCTTATCAGAACTAGGCAGTCTCCTATGTGCTTCCCTTCCCACGCATCCTCACACGCGTGCACCCCTTTGCTTCCACACAAACTCAAACCTACGACCTCCCCCCTTTCTTGGCTACCCCTTTACCACTAAGCCATTTTATTTTTTTTCTATTTAATCATATATCTATTTATTTATATATATATATATATAGTTATATTTATTCATATATTGATATAGATTCATATTAATATAAATATATTTATTCATATATTAGTATATATATTCATTCGTATATTAATATATATTTATATTTATTTATATATATATATTTAGTTATAATTTTTTATCCGTATATTAATTTGTATATTAATATATATTTATAAGATTAGTTTTAAATACATTTCTAAAATATGTTCTTTATGTGTGTTTATAAATAAATAAATAAATACATACATACATATATACAACACACACACACACAGACACACACACACAGAAACATATATATTTATGAATAAATACATATATATGTGTATTTGAAAATCCATAGAATGTTAAAAAGACCATAACTTATAATCCAGAAGCCTGTTTCAACTCCATAACTAGTCAAATCAACAAAAATGTAACAATATTCGATATAATATGTGGTGTTGGCCTAACAGACATTCGGATCAGAAGTTATACTTGTTTTAATAGTAACAAATCGGGGTATCCCAACTACAAACTCAGTTTTAAAGGCCTTTTGGGCCTTTTTCGGCCTTTGAAATTGTGAAAAAAGCTTTGATTGGGCCATTAGAAAGTAGAGCACGTCGCAGGCTTCGATTTGATATGTTGTAGAGATCAAACGGACACTCGGATCAAAAGTTATGGCCGTTTGAAGTTTGGGTTACATTTTCAACTTATTTTAGATCTTTTATTAATTGTTTTGATTTTTTGTATCTTCAAATTGTTATTAAATGTTTTTTAATCAATAATAATTAGAAAATTATTAATTAATAATATTTTTTAAAATATTTTAAATCCATTTTCACTAAATTTCATATATATTAAATGTAATAGTCTATTTATATGTATCTAAAACATATTTAAAAAATATATATTATATTTATATCAATATAAATATACTTATATAACAATAATTTATTTTTCATGATTTTTTTTTTGAAATATAAAATTTATCATCGGTAGGAAAAAGCACTGATAAATCCCCCCATTATCATCACTCCTAAAAAAATCACTGATAAAGGCCCCCTTTATCAGCACTTTTTTTAGCACTGATAAAAGGGTAGTGTTTCCCTTGCCCATTTTTGTAGTAGTGGAAAAGTCAGTTTTTAACAAAAACGCAGTATTTTTCACTATTCACTAAAAATGACTTTTCTCATAAAATATAAAAAATCATCCTAATCTAATATTGACATTATAAATTCAAAAATTAATTTTATTTTATCAAATAAAATTGATAAAAGTGTCAAAATTAAGATTTAAAATAGGTTCTCCATTAAAAGGTGGTAAAAATGCCTTAATAAAAATATAGTTTTTTATGTGAAATGTTGGGTTTTCTCTTATCTTATGCTTACCAAATATATTGGATGAAAATCAAAAATATTTGATTGAATATATAAAATATATATTTCATTAAAATAAATAACTAATTTTAATTGCTTTTATTTGTTATGGTAAAACACCTTTGTGAGCATAAAAATTGTTTTCTATAAAAATATCCTTTTAATATTAAATTGGTTCTTATATTCATTTCTAATTTATTTGTAACCAATGATTTAGTTTACTAGACCATATATTTTCATAAGTTATTTAATAATATTCATAATGGATAGTTTATATCTTATTATATTAAATAATAATGTTTTAATTGTAGATTGTTTCTCAGTAAGACTCGGTATTTTGTATAGCGCAAGCCATCGAAGAAGATTGCTTTTACATGTAATGCAAGCTATAGAAGAAGGTCATTGTTGGGTATGATTTACGCGAACTATATGTCATCTTCATTTCTATCTAACATGGTGTTTCATGCATTGAAATTTACAGAATATATTTTAAATAGTAAATATATTATAAAGTATATGGATATTATATTACCTTATGTAATTGTTGTAGTGTTTCATACAGGATTTCAAATAAAAAGTTCTTACTTTATTTTTTTAGGGAATCACAATTGGGATCATTTTTCGAACAACTTAAATCACTGTGTTCATATTCATATTCTTTTTCTTCTTTTGTTTCTATCTTTTCTTCATCTTCAAAGTTTTCTCACCCAGTGACTCCCAACATTTCCACATCAACTGGTATTAGATAGAGGTTTGTAATTATCAAATTAAACTTTGGATATAAATGAAATAAAGGTAAATACATATTACTTTTATTGAATTAACTTCATTTACTTACGGATGGCGATCAAGGATTATCTTTATCAAAAAAAGATGCACTTTCTATTTTTGGGTCTAAAACCAACAGATATAGAGATGATGGAGTGGGAGCCACTGGATCAATAGGTTCCAGAATTTTTGTGCAGTTTGTCAGAAAAAAAATGTGGTGTTCAATATCATAGAGGGTAATACAATGGTTGGGTAATAATTTCTCTCATGAATATGTATGAGAACACTTTAGTGTCAAAAAAAGTGTACCTAATGTAATGATTGTCCAGTATGAAAATTATTGAAGGGAGTATTGATTCATATCACATAAACTAATTAGACACCATCACAAGTCAATTCACATTGGTGGGAATTGCACTTGATGATGAGGTATATACACTAGTTTTATTTTCTTCATTACCTAATAATTGGGAAGTGGCTATAACTGTTCTGAGTAGTTCTTTAAAAAATACCAATATTGTTCTAAAGGATGTGATGGACCTGATCCTTAGTGATGATATTCAAACAAGATAATCAATAAGATTATCTAGTTTTTATTTGAATGTGGAAGGAAGAGGAAGATATGCATAGTGAGATAATCATAGAGGATGGTCAAAGTTGAGAGGAAATAGTTGATATAAGGAAAAGAGGTCTAATCATACCTACTAGATTCTTGGGAAGAAAGGACACATCAAGAAAGAGAGTGGAGAGAAATTAATGGCACATAAAACCAATATAGTAAACATAATGGCTAAAGGAACTGATGATATTCTGCTGCTGAGCATGTATAGCCCTATGGAGTCTTAGAATTTAGACTCAGGGGTGTCATTCCATTCCATGTTAGAGAAGTGTTTCCTAAACGATTATTTTTTTGGAAATTTTGGAAAGGTATATCTTGAGCATAATGAACCCCTATAGATTATGGGGAAGGGTGATACACAAATCAATACTAATAGTAAGAGGTTTTTGGTTCTGTAAAACATGAGGTTTACCTTGGTTTAAGAATAAATCTTATTCTTATCTGATATCTTTATGATGTAGTTTTTATTACCATGTTCATTGGTGTTGTATGGAAGATCTTCAAGGGAAACATGGTCGTATCTTAGGGAGAAAATAATGGTAACCTATACAACATGACAGAAACTCTCATGGACACGATTCCATTAATAAATGATATTGGAGATTCCCAACTATGGAACTACTGGCTAGGCCACATGAGTGATAAGGGGATGAAGATGTTGGAAACAAAATTATTTATAATAGAGATGAATCCAGTGGATGTTTGCCTATGTGAATATTGTATCTTGGTAAATAAAAAGAATTTATCTTTTGTGAAAGGAGGTAGAACACCAAAGGTTGGGAAACTAAACCTATTGTACACTGATTTTTGGGGGGCTGCACCTGTCCATTCCCTTAGAGGGTCAAAATATTATGTTCCATTTATTAATGAATAAAAAATAAAGGTATGGATTTACATTATAAAAAAATCTTCTATGTTTAAGGTATTTTAGAAGTGGAAAACCATGGTGAAGGATGAGTTAGGAACAAAGATGAAATGTTTGAGTTATGACAATGGTGGAGGGTATAGGAGTAATGAGTTTAGGGAATTATCTTCAAATAATATAATTTGGTAAGATAAAACTATTCTAAGAACACCATAAAATAATTTCATACATTAAAGGATGAATAATATACTAAATGAATGTTCCAGGAGAATGAAGCAGCACACAGGGTTATCCAAGACCTTCTGGGGTGATTCAATTTACATGGAAACGTATCTCAACAACATGAGTTCATCTATACCAATGAGAAAATTTCTACCAGAGGATCTCTGGTCTTGTAAGTAGGTATGACCCTAACATTAACAAGTCATTTATTTTTTATCATTTTTTAATATTGATGATGATGCAAGAGACAATCAAGATTCTAAGTCAAAACCATGTTTCCTTATTGGATTTGGTGATGAGGAGTTTGGTTATCACTTTTTGGATGATCACAATGAGATGGTCATTAGAATCCAAAATGTGATGTTTAATGAAGGTATCACATACAAGTATCATCATGCAACTAAAGTTTATAGTGGGAATAAAGAATTAGAGTTACATGAGAAAGTGGAGCTTGATGGTGTACATGAGCATGTGACAATAAAACTAGTGGAGTATACTCCTCAAGTAATGTTGATGATATAAAAAGGGTAATAATTGCTATACATTTTTATTCACCTTCCTTATATTATTTTTTATTGATTGACTGTGGAGAATCAAAAAAAATTAAGAGGAAATGCATTTAAATGAGTCGTGAAAGTGGGAGATGGCAATAAAAAAGGTGATTTCCTCATTTCATGATAACAAAAATTGGGTGTTAACACATATGCCCCAAGAAAAGAAGGAATTTCAGAATAAGTTGTAATATAGGTTAAAGGAAGAATATAATGGAAAGAGGAGGTATAAATTAAGGCTCGTTTTGGAAGGTTTTCAATAGAAGGAAAGAGTGTATTTCACTAAAATTTTCTCATATATAGTGAAACGTACCACCATCAGTTGTGGTTATCGACATTATGGCATCATAAGAATTATATATTGAGTAGATTGATGATAAAAGAGATCTGGAGGAGGATATCTATATGTAGCAGCTAGAGGGATACATTTGAGTCTAGGATAGAAGATTTGGTTTTAAAACTCAATAGGATCTTATATGGGTTGAATTAGGACCCCATTTATAAGGCCCCAGCCTTAAACCTTACTTAATCTTGAGTTATTACAAGATTACACATTGAGGATCTTTTCGGGTTTAGAGTTTTAGAGAATTAGATCATAAAACTTGCATTACATTCCACATATAAACAAAGTGGTTACATAAAGATAGTATTCTTCATTACCATCAATGGAAACATATTTAAAATAAAACATGGATTATTTCTTGACACTTCCTTGACACTATCATCATATCATGTACCTTTCCCTTGACCTGTGAAAAACATTTCAAAAAAAACTTGGGATGAGCATAAAAAGATCAGTAAGGGATATAAAAATATGGAAAGGAAACATGGGTACATATATACATAAGAATGAGATCATAATTTACCCATAAAACATAAGCATTTTAACATACCTCATCAAATCATTAATAAATAATAGAAATCATAAGACATAAAGGTAACTTGAGGCATTCATAACATTCTTATGTAGGGAGTAACCCTCTTGGTTACGTTTGGAATACCCATCACAGTATATTCCCTAAATCTCTTCGGAGAAACCTTAACGTTACACTCCTTTGCATTACCCAATGCATTGGGGAGCTATATCGGGCTCACCCGCCCTTAGTTTATCACGGAACTACCCGTATTCATAATAATTCCCAAGAACCTCAACATAATCGTATCACATAAAACATGCATAAAGGAAACATAACATTTCCACCTTTCAATCACAAGATATCAATACAACACATTGATATAAAAATATTATGAAAACCATTTTCAATACCAAAATAAAAGAAAATTAAAACATGGTATTTATTTTTCTTTTAAAAAGAAGGTATGGCTTGTAGAGGAAGCCGAAACTCAAATAACAGTCACGGCGGCGGAGAAGTCATTGTCGCCGCATACGTACGACAAAAACATTCCCTTTTGTTGTTTAGTAAAACGCTTCGTATAAAAAAGATTCCTTTTGGATAAACATAAAATTCAAATGGGTTTATACACCGTATAAATGAAGGTTGTGTATAAAACAAAATATGCCTCAATGAAAGGAGATTGAGACGAAGTCCCATACCTCGGGTCCGACTTGACTCGATCGTTCTTTAATGTCCTGGATAATAAACTTGAGTTAATTTCTACTTCTTTAATAACCTTTTTCAAGTTCATTATTCCTTTTATATCACTTATTTCCATGTCGTGAACACTATGTAATTATTTAAGTTAATAACGGTCGTTTTAACGATCATTGGTACTTGAGTCAACAATAAACCCTTTATAATTACATGTTGTTTATGTATCCATTATTTCCAGAATTATAATAATTATTTATATATCATATATATCTAGTATATACATGCATTTATAATATTACATAATCATTTATAGGTAAGAAATGAAATGCACCGTTCATGGAGACGATAAGCCGTACGTACGCATGAACGCTACTTTCATTTCTATTTCGTATTTTATAGAATGGAATCATAATGATATAAAGGTATATTATAATTATAGTATAATATCATATATAATATCAAAGTTCCATCCTTTATACATCCCACATATGGTATTTAACAAATCAAATCACTTTGAGGGGGCGGTAGTCCGCACTTCCTTAAATGAAGATTTCGCGTTTACCCACAATGGAAACCATAAAGGTATGACCAAAAAGAAAAAAACATAAGCTTAAGGAAAACATAAACATATTATATATCATATATAAATATAGTGACATCTTAATGGCCAGCTTTGAAGGTGTTAAAAGAATGTTGAACAATCATCATTTCGGGGGGCATAAATTCACCATCCACGGAAACAGTAGGTTCGTTAACCATTGGATGTAGGTGTGTCTAAGTGTAGCTCGAATCCTTATTATAACAACATCCTAGTATATTGAGGATACTGTATTTTTTACAAAAGAAAATAATAAAAAGATTTTAGGGGGTTGGAGAAGCAAAATAAAACAAAAGGACTCAAAAGAAGACATTGCCTTAAAATCGGGTAACTCCCTTTGGTTTGAGCTCAAAGGCTTCCTTGGGAAGACTTCTGCCCAAAGTGAGGCTTCAAGGAGTAATAGAGGGAAGTGTAGAGACAAAATGGGCAGGTTTTGGCCGAGCCAAAGGCTTTGGGAGTGTGGGTAAGGAGGTAGAGTTGGGGGCCTTTTATAAGAGGAGAGGAGGGGCACTCTTGGAATGTAAAGATAAGTTACTTTATTTTAAAATGCGTTTCGGATTCAAAAGGTCCCACATTGATATAATTAGAGGATAAGGTGATAAGGGTTAGAAATACACTCATACAATTTGTTTTGGCAATGTGTAGGTTTTAGATTTTACATTATCTTTTCATTTTATTTAAATCATTAAATAATGAGGTCATCGCTGCATCATCATGATGTTATAAATAATTTAATTTATTTAATGTCTAAAAATTATAAAAAAAATACTATGATGTAGGAAATATTTTTATATTTCTAATGAATATTTATAGTAAAAAATATGACTTGTATAACCCCATATAAAAATTGTTTTAGTAACATAACTCATGTTTGTGTCATTTTTCCTTTAACATTAAATAAAAAGTTATTTATGTCATTTCCCAACCAATGTGGCTCCATGGGGTCCCCAAGTTGACCCATGGCTTGTCTTGGTCGGCCATGACACATCCAATTAGGGTAGGACATGTTTTAATCTCATATCATACTATTAAAACATTATTTTTACCTTAAACTACACTAATTACCACTAATCGCGATTAAGAACTTAATAAGTTACTATTCACCAAAAAATTATTTTAATCCCATTGAACCACATTTTACTTCTTAATGACAACCATGTATGTCGGATTTTTGAAATTCAAAACACAATGATGGCAAAATTTCATTTAAATGGAAAAATCAGTTTTTATAAGTACCACTTAGTGGTTTCACTATTCATCAAAAATTGAAGTTTTTTAGAAAATTACCAAAAATCCACCCTAAGCTATATTTGATATTCCGAATTCAAAAATGAAGTCTATTTTACAAAATTCAAAACATATAAGTCACATTAATTAATTTAATAATTAATTCCCGTTGTCATGACAAATAGCGTGTTTTTTTGAAACAATAAGTATCAAAATATTGACACCAGTTTAAGTCCAATTTCAAAGAGAAATTGATTCCAATGACCACCATTGGATTAAATGGTAAAAATATATTCTAATTCCACTTCAAAACCAATTCAAAAGATAATCTAATCATATAAATAAATTAGATTAAAAAGCAGTTTTGATGTAAAATGCAGTATTTTTCACTATTCATTAAAAATTGAACATTGTCTGAAAAATACCAAAAATTCACACAATGTAAATTTTGATGTCCCAATCATAAATAATAAGTTTATTTTGACAAATATAGCTTATAAAATTGTCAAAAGATCTCTTTAAAAATGGTTTTCCATCAAAAGGCAATAAAACAATCTTTTAAAAATATTAGTGTATTCCATGCTTAAGATTGGATTTATTTTCATTTTAAGCCTCTAAAACACTATCTAATTCATTAATAGACATATATAAAAATATCTATTATTCATTACTTACTTGGGATGTTACATCCTTTCCCCCTTTAGAAAATTGTGTCCCCGCAATTTATTTACTTATCGAATAAATGGGGGTACTTATCCCTCATTGAATTTTTAGATTCCCATGTTGCCTCTTCCATCATGTAGTTATTCCAAAAAACCTTTACCTGCTTAATCACCTTATTCTGTAACAGTTGCTCACTGTGGTCAAGAATCTGGACTGGTTGTTCATCATAAGATAGGTTCTCTTCCAGCTGAACTACCTCTGGACTCAAAACATGAGATGGATCTGGCATATACTTTCTCAACATCGAAACGTGAAAAACATTGTGTACCTGAGATAAACTCGGAGGTAAATCCACCCAGTATGCAACTGATCCAACTCTCTCCAGAATTTCATATGGTCCAATAAACCTTGTACTCAGCTTTCCTTTCTTACCAAATCTCATCACACTTTTCCATGGAGAAACCTTGAGAAAAACATGATCACCTACCTCGAAAGATAGATCCTTCCTCCTGTTGTCCATATAACTCTTCTGCCTGCTCTGAGCTGTTCTCATGTGCTTCTGAATCAGCTGAACTTTTTCTACCATCTCTTCTACCAATTCTGGTCCCATCAACTTCCTTTCACCCACTTCATCCCAAAACGCTGGAGTTCGAGACCGCTTCCCATATAATGCCTGAAATGGTGCCATCTGTATACTGGAATGAAAACTGTTATTATATGAAAATTCAACCAAAGAAAGATGTTGGTCCCAACTTCCCTGATAATCCATAGAGCAAGAACGTAGCATATCCTCCAATGTCTGAATTGTTCGTTCTGACTGCCCATCTGATTGAGGATGAAAAGTTGTACTAAAATTTAATTCAGTACCCAACGACTTCTAAAGGCCTTTCCAAAAGTTAGAAGTGAACCTGGGATCACGATCAGATACAATGGAGAGAGGAACTCCATGTAACCTGACTATCTCTTTAAGATACAAACGTGAAAGTTGATCTAGGGAAAAAGTATCTCGTATAGCAAGGAAATGAGCAGATTTAGTCAAGCGATCAACAACAACCCAGATTGCATTATTACCTCGAGATGTCTTCGGTAATCCCACAACAAAGTCCATGGATATATTCTCCCATTTCTACTCTGGCACTTGTAAAGGCTGAAGCATCCATTTCGGTAACTGCCGCTCTGATTTAACTGCTGACAAGTCAAACACTTCATAGTAAAATCAACAATATCTCTTTTTATTCCATCCCACCAGTAATACTCTCGCAGATCTCTATACATCTTAGTACTTCCAGGATGAACTGAAAACGGAGAACTATGAGCTTCACATAATAACTCTCTCTTTAACTGTGAATCACAAGGCACACACAATCTCTTCCCAAATCTCAAAACGCAATCATTATCAATGTTGAATTCAGAAAACTTACCTTTCTGAACCAGCTCTACCTTTTTCTGCAACTCACTGTCTTGCTTCTGTGCTTGCTTGATTCTATCTGATAGAGATGATCTCACTGATACCTGAAACAAAACAGAAGAACTTCCTGCACCCACAACTTCTATTCCAAAGTTCATAAAATCCTTAACCAAAGGATCACGTTCCAAATGCAACATTGCTAATGAAGCATTAATTTTTCGACTCAAAGCATCAGCCACTTTATTTGCTTTTCTCGGATGGTAATGAATTGTATAATCATAATCCTTGATTAATTATAGCCATCTCCTTTGTCTCATGTTCAATTATTTCTGAGTGAATATATACTTTAAACTTTTGTGATCGGTATATATTTCACACTTTACTCCATACAAATGATGCCTCCAAATTTTTAATGCAAAAACAACAGCTGTCACGAACCGAATCGGGTCGCCATCCGAACCGACGCCCAACTCGGCCCATGGCAAGGCCCGAAGGGAGTTCCCGATCCCCACGGGCTGGCACAAGTGCCCGGGTATCAAAATAAACCTTGGGAACGGATTACCCGAGTGAACAAATGTAAAGCAGCCAACCAAAGTAAACCAAACAGAGATAAAGGTTGCAGTCAAACATGTAGACAACCAAACAGGTTTTTGGTTCACAAGTACTCAAAACCCAAATAACACCAAAACAAGATAACCAAAGACCAACCTAAGGACTGTTCCCCGGTGTAAGGACACCACCTCTAAGCCACCACCAAAACGCCACGTAGATAGTCCTGCTAACAACCTGAACCACTACTCCCAAAAGCTAGACCCCTACCTGTATTAGAAGTAAACAAGTCTACCTACACCCAAGGGTGTAAGTAGGGTGTGAGCAATCGCCCAGCATGATATCACCAATAAAAGATTCCACGCACAACTATCAAAAGACAACCAATTGCAATGCTGAAATAAAGATAGAAGGAAGTGCAAAAGAAAATGGTTTTCATAAAATGATTTAAAAGAAAGGAAGTTCAAGATAAACACATTAGGATAGAAGTTAAAGTGACATATCACGTATCAGCATGCACGCAAGGTAACTGGTGGCACCAAGGGATGGGAAAGGCCCTATGGGTACTAGACTAGCGGGATCCTAGAACGTCGTGTCTCGGTGAAACGTGGCTTAGGCGGCCACGACCCTCAGATAACGTGGCTTAGAAGGCCACGACCCTCAGAACACGTGGCTTAGAAGGCCACGACCCTCAGATATCATATGTTTAGTTAGTGTTGCAGTCGTCAAACCTGCCAGTGAAACCGGGTCGGGTCATCTCCGGAACACTAGCTCACTAGTCCTAGTCTCCACACCTAATACCCCGGCTTCCCTCCTTGTGCTCACCTAGAGATCAAAATTCACATAACATGTCCCAATAGCACTTCGATCCAAACGGGTCACCTGCACACTGATATCCTCTTTAAAAACCACACACGCACCAAAACTTTTCTTTTTAAAAAAAAAACTTAAACCACACTGCATACGCTTTAAATTAAACTAGACGCATAACTTAACGAAATCACTTTGTTATTTAAGAAAACCACTAAGAAAAATTATTTAACAGTTTTCAAACATGTCGCAAAAATTTTTAAAGGTTAAAAAGTCACCCAAAACCCCCTTTCTATAATAAAACACATTCTGACATGCCAACACACAGCCTGCATCATCCGAACTCCCTGACACAGACTGCACAGTTCACAAATAATAATAAATAGCCAAAGTGAGTTTCCGCGATAAAAGAAATGGGCTTGCACCACCTGAATGTACCACTGGCAAATAAAATGCGCATTTAAAAAGTAATTAAAACTAATTTGTCAATATGAAAACTAATTAGCAGGGTGATGAAAAATTAAACCAGCACGCAAAAGATCGCCAAAAGATAATTGAGTGCGGAATCACCTACCTCAAACAGGCGCGGAAAAAGACACGGCGCAAGACTCCAGTTGCGTCGCGGTCGCACCGTCTTGAGCCGTCAACCAGGTCCTAACAACAGCAGAACGCTCAACGGGTTCAGAAAGTTGTTAACGTAATAATAATGAGGATAAAAATAATAGAGATAACATAATAATAATAATAATAATAATAATAATAATAATAATAATAATAATAATAGCAATAATAATATAATATAATAATAATTATAAATAATAATAGTAACAATAATAATAATATTAATAGTAATAATAGCATAATAATAATAATAATAATAACAATAGTAGTATAATAATAATAGTATTATTAACATAATAATAATAATAATAATAATAATATTATTATAATAATAATAATAATAATAACAATAGTAGTATAATAATAATAGTATTATTAACATAATAATAATAATATGATAATAATAATAATAATAATAATATAATAATAACAATAATAATAATAATAACAAAAGAAAACAAAATATCTTATTAGATAACTTAAAATAATAAAATAAAATAAATGAAAAAAAAATAAAACAGACCTGCGCCGAGGAGGCCGAACAGGGGCACCGGAACGGAGAAGAAGAGGAAGAAAAAGAAAGGGAAGAAGGAGAGAAGAGGAAGAGGAGAAGAAGAAGAAGAGAAGGAGGAGAAGAGGAGAAGAAGAAGAAGAGAAGAAGAAAAATAGAAGAAGGAGAGAAGAAAAGCAGCAGGGGGTTGCGCCGGCTGGGGGTGCAAGGAAAGCAGCAGGTCGGCCGAGGTGGAGGCGGAGGAAGAAAAAGAAGAAGAAGAATAGAAGAAGGAGAAAAGAAATAAGAAGAAGGTAAAGAAGAAGAAGAGAAGGAAGAGGAAGCAGGGGCGCGTCGGCTGGACGGAGGGCTGCAGCAGGGGCGGCGGTCGGCGAGGGGTGCTGGAGCGGCGCAGCAGAGGAGGTGGCTGGTCCGGCGAGGGTGCAGGAGCGGTGTAGTAGGGGCGGGAGTGCCGGATTTGGCCTTGTGCGGTGTGCAGCAGAGGACAACGGCAGTGGGCGGAGAGGTGGTCTGGGGTGCGGTGAGTAGGTGGCTCCAGCGTGGGTGCAACAGCGACGGCGAGGGGGTGTAGGAGCAGAGCGCAGCCTGAGGAAGGACAGCGGGAGAGAGTGGCTGAGCGGAGGGGTGGTGCACCGGTGAGCAGGAGAGAGGGGAGGGAGGAAGAAGAAGAGTGGGGAGAGGGGAACGCGGATGCAGGAGGTGCGACGTGAGGGTGAGGCCGAGTGGAATAAGGAGAGAAATGAAATAAAAAAGAGAGAGAAAGGGTGGCGGCGGCTAGGGTTTGACATGGGGAAAAAAGTTAAACAAATTAATATAATATAATAATATTAAATATCATAATAACATTAGAAATAATAATATTATTAGTAATAATAATTATCAAAATCCTAATAATAGTAACCGCATAACAATAATAATAATATATTAGAAATAATAATAATAATATCATAATAATTATAAAATCAATAATAAAAGCATAACATTAATAATAATAATAATAATAGTAGTATCAATGATAATAATAATAATTTAAATAATAATAAAAGTTAACATCTTCCATTGATTCGTCCGCGCAAGGGGCACCGTGCGTTGAAAAAGGCAAAGCTACATGGCCTTGCTCATCCCCTACCCGTGCGCCGAGCAGCGTAAGGCCCGCGCGCGTGCACCGTTACCCCAACGGGCAACCCAAACCAGGTTCGGCTCATGATACAACCAAATAATTTAAATAAACCGGCAATTAATTTATGAAATAAAAATTTAAAATTAAACGTATACCTCAAAAAATTCCGGGCGTGACAATTCTCCCCACCATGAAAACTTTCCGCCCTCGGAAAGTCAGCTCAAAGCCTGATCAGAGAATTGAAATGGGTACTCCTGCTCAACACATGACTTCCGCTCCCAAGTCTCGTGTTCTTCATTCCCGTGCTGCCAAAGAACATGGACCAGAGGAATGGACTTTCCACGCAGCACCTTTTCCTGAGAATCCACTATACGCACTGGTCGCTCGACCACAGACAAGTCGGACTCTATCTCCAGCTCCTCCCAAATCAGCACATGCGACGGGTCGTTGTTGTACTTCTTTAGTTGGGAGACATGAAATACGTCGTGAATCGACGTCAACTGCAAGGGCAAAGCTAGCATGTATGCCACCTTTCCAATCCGCTCAAGAATCTTGAAAGGTCCGACATATCTCGGTGTCAGCTTCCCCTGTTTCCCCAAACGACGGTGGCCCAAGCGAGGGGCCACTTTCAGGAATACTCTGTCCCCCACTGAAAACTCAAGGTCCCGCCGCCTCTGATCTGCATAAGACTTGTGGCGACTCTGAGCTGTCAACAACCGCTGCCTAATCAGCTTGACCTTCTCAGACGTCTCCTGTACAAGACTCGGTCCCAAGAGCGAGGCTTCTCCTACCTCAGCCCAACACAGAGGAGACCGACAAGGCCGGCCATAGAGCACCTCAAAGGGTGCCATTCTGATGGAATACTGGTAACTGTTATTGTAAGCAAACTCCACCAGCCCCAAATGGCTATCCCATGAGCCTCCAAAATCTAACACACAGGCTCAGAGCATGTCTTCCAGAATCTGATTCGCCCGCTCCATCTGGCCATCGGTCTGAGGATGGTATGTCGTGCTCATCTTAATCTGTGACCCCAAGGCCTTCTGGAGGCCTCCTCAAAAACGAGATGTAAAGCGGGGGTCCCTGTCAGAAACAATTGCCGATGGCACGCCATGAAGTCTGACCACCTCCTGAACATACAAGCGGCCCAGTTCCTCTACCTTCGCTGTGTCTCTGATCGGAATGAAGTGAGCAGACTTGGTCAAACGGTCAATTACCACCCAGATAGCATTCCTCCCTCGAGGTGTATGAGGCAGGCCAATGATGAAGTCCATGGTGACCTCATCCCACTTCCAGGTAGGAATGGGTAATGGCTAGAGTAGGCCAGATGGTCTCTGATGTTCTGCTTTCACTTGCTGGCAAGTATAACATCGGGATATGAAGTCGGCTATGTCCTGTTTCATACCTGGCCACCAAAACTGGCGGCGAACATCGTAGTACATCTTGGTGGTACCAGGATGGAAGGCCCACTGATATTGGTGGCTATCCTACATCACCACCTTTCACAGAGAAAACGGCACTACAGCACGGCCCTTGAAGCATAGGACCCTCAGGGAAGACAAAGACCAATCAGAAGGAGTCTCCCCACCATGAAGAAACTCCATAGATCGCTGACAAAACTCATCACCAGGCTGCTCCTGCTGAATCAACTCTAGAAGGGCAGGAGTCAACTGGATGCTAGCCAAGAAAGTACCTCCACTGTGCTCCCTGCTCTCCAAATGCAACTGGGCAAAGAGCCCCATCAAAGTCCACTCATCGCTGGACTTCTTCAACGCCTGCACTGGTACTTTTCTGCTCAATGCGTCAGCTACCACATTACCCTTGCCAGGGGTATAGACTATATCAAAATCAAAACCCTGCAGGTACTCGACCCAGCGACGCTGCCTCAAATTGAGATCCCTCTGAGAGAAAATATAGGCCAGGCTCTTGTGGTCAGAATAGACCACAAACTTCTCCCCAAAAAGATAGTGGCGCCATGTCTTCAAAGCATGCATCACTGCCGCCAACTCTAAGTCGTGAGTCGGATAGTTCTTCTCATGCGGCCGGAGTTGGCGAGAACAATAAGCCACCACATGGTCATCCTGCATGAGCACACATCCAAGGCCCGTACCTGACGCATCACAGTACACCACATAGCCCTTTCCTGACTCCGGTAAGGTCAACACAGGTGTGGTGGCCAACCGCTGCTTCAGCTCCTCAAAAGATGTCTGGCACTGTGGGCTCCACTCAAACTTCACCCCTTTCCGGGTGAGTGCGGTCATGGGGGAGGCAAGCCGCGAGAAGTCCTGGACAAAGCGCCTGTAATAACCAGCCAAGCCCAGAAAACTCTTGATCTCAAACACATTTCTCGGCTGCTCCCAAGACATAACTGCTCTGATATTTTCGGGATCCACTGAAACCCCTTGTTCTGAGACGACATACCCCAGAAACTTCACTTCCCTGATCCAGAAAGTGCACTTCGAGAGTTTGGCATACAGGCGGTGATCCCGCAAAGTGCCCAAAACAACACGCAGGTGGTGCTCATGCTCCTCCTCAGATCCAGAGTAGACCAGGATTTCATCCACAAATACCACGACAAATGAGTCGAGATATTGGTGGAACACCCTATTCATGAGTTCCATAAAAACTACAGGAGCATTCGTCAGTCCGAAAGGCATGACCAAGTACTCGAAGTGACCGTACCTGCTTCAGAAAGCCGTCTTCGGGATATCTGCTTCTCTCACCCTAAGCTGGTGGTATCCCGAACACAAATCAATCTTGGAGAACCACTTTGCCCCCTTCAGCTGGTCAAACAAATCGTTAATCCGAGGCAAAGGGTATTTATTCTTGATGGTTACCTTTTTCAACTTCCGGTAATCAATGCACAACCAAAGGGTTCCATCGGCCTTCTTTGCGAATAAAACCGGTGCGGCCCAAGGGGAGATGCTCGGGCGAATGAATCCTTTGGATTCCAAATCGTCTAGATGTATCTTTAATTCCCTCAATTCGGTGGGGGCCATGCGATATGAGGGAAGAGATATAGGTTGTGTTCCCGGCGCCAACTCAATCGAGAACTCCACGTCTTGCTCTGGGGGTAAGCCAGAAAAATCATCTGGGGAAACCTCTGGGAACTCGTCCTCTACACGAGGTAACCCGCCCTGTGAAATACCACCATCGTCCTCCAGCGCGAGTGACGACAACTGATAAGCAAGATTTCCAAGCTCAGGGAGTGGAGGTCCCGCACGTCCCGACCGAGGATCCCATTCTCCGTGAAATAGCTGAGGAGTCCCATCTGGTGCTGTAAAGCTGACTCGGCGTCGATAGTAATCAATGTGCGCCTGGAAGCACACCAGCCAGTCCATACCGAGGATCACATCAAATAGGTCCATGTCAAGGACCAAGAAATCCCATTCCATCTCGACACCCGACACAGAGAGTGCGCACGATCGGCACCTAAGGACTTGCTCCCTCTTTTTCCCCAACGGCGTTACCAACTCCATAGAAAATGATAACAACTCGGTTGGTAGGTTCAGCAGATTCACAAAACGAGCAGATATGAAAGAAACTGAAACACCAGTATCAAATAAAACTGCAACTATAGAAGATGCAACCAGAATAGTACCTCGAACCGTCGAAGGCCCTGCATCAGATCCTGCTGGTGCCTGATCCACAGCATGCAGTTGCCTGGTCCCTGCTTGAGAGCGACCGCTCGCCTGAGGCTCTACCCTGATATGGCTCTGCCCTGAAGACGATCCGGTCCTACCACCACGCCCACCAAACCGAGATCTTGTCGTCCTGGTCGGCTCTGACTGAACTGATACCCCTCTAGAAGCCACTGATCCAGCCCCACTCTGATAAGGGCGTGCAGTCCTGCAGAAGCGCTGTAGATGTCCCACCACTCCACATCCATGGCATGGTCTGAGAGGGTATGGACAAACAGGTCGGATGTGCCCTTCCCTTCCGCACTGATGGAACACAACAGACCCTGCACCAGAAGCCCCAGATGAAAACTGCCTGGGAGGATGACCTGAGCTGCCATCACCCTTCTTCCATTTCTCATCACGCTTCCTCTTCCTCTCAGATGAAATGCCACTGCCAAGCCCTGACACTGATTCAGAAAACCCCGACTTTCCCTTCTGGTCAATCTCGTCCATACAAGCACGATCGACCACCTCAGCATAAGTCTTCAGCTTGAACAAGAAAACCTGGGAGTGAATTTCCGGTCGAAGGCCCCTCTCAAACTTCCGAGCTTTCAAGAATTCGCTCGAAACTATCTCAGGTGCGTACCGTACCAGTTCAGCAAAGCGATTCGCGTACTCCATCACTGTCTGATTCCCCTGCGATAGCTCCATGAACTCCCGAGATCTAGCATAGGCTACAAACTCTGGACAATACTGCTCGTTGAAGAGACCCTTGAAATCCTTCCAGCTCATGTGCTCATGCTTCCCAGCCTGGACCACTGATTCCCACCATTTGCGACTGGAACCCTCCAGCTGGAACGAGGCGCACTTCACCCTGACTTCCTCAGGCGTGTCAAGGAAATCGAACACGCGTTCTATCTTCTCAAGCCATTCCTCTGCCTCCTGAGGTTCTGAACCACCTCGGAAAGAAGGAGGTTTGCTCCTCAGAAACTCCTGAGCTCTATCCTTTCTGGAGCCAAATTCTTCCCCTCTAGATGGAACAGGGGTGGGGGCAGGAGTCGCCCCTTGTCCTAAAGCCTGAATGGCTCGGACCATCGCCTCAACAAATCTCTGATCAAGCGGCGCGGGAGAACTCTCTCCAGCTTCCTCCCGTGGATGCATGGGAACTCTCCGGGGAGGCATCTTACTGAAAAAGAGCAGCAATCAAGAAAGAAACCCATCAATAAAAAGGGAATAAATTTTCCAACAAGATAATTATTCATCAATAAACCAAACATGCAAAAAATGAATCCATATAAAAGCTTTACTTTCCTTACCTGGTGTCCACGTACAGTCTGCAGCCTGCACGTCCCACCCAGAAAGAAAGTGAAACAAGCACCCTGACATCCCATGGTGACTCAGTATCTGCCACGAGGCGTGCTGGCCAGGCGCCCTACTCGCAACATAAATTCGGAGCCCCGACAGACCCAACTCATGTATAACCCAACTCATCCCAAATAACATAAACCACCAACAAAACCTGTCTCTGATACCATTTTGTCACGAACCGAATCGGGTCGCCATCTGAACCGACGCCCGACTCGGCCCGCGGCAAGGCCCGAAGGGCGTTCCCGATCCCCACGGGCTGGCACAAGTGCCCGGGTATCAAAATAAACCTTGGGAACGGTTTACCCGAGTGAACAAATGTAAAGCAGCCAACCAAAGTAAACCAAACAGAGATAAAGGTTACAGTCAAACATGTAGACAACCAAACAGGTTTTTGGTTCACAAGTACTCAAAACCCAAATAACACCAAAACAAGATAACCAAAGACCAACCTAAGGACTGTCGCTTGGTGTAAGGACACCGCCTCTAAGCCACCACCAAAACGCCACGTAGATAGTCCTGCTAACAACCTGAACCACTACTCCCAAAAGCTGGACCACTACCTATATCATAAGTAAACAAGTCTACTTACACCCAAGGGTGTAAGTAGGGTGTGAGAAATCGCCCAACATGATATCACCAATAAAAGATTCCACACACAACTATCAAAAGACAACCAATTGCAATGATGAAATAAAGATAGAAGGAAGTGCAAAAGAAAATGGTTTTCATAAAAAGATTTAAAAGAAAGGCAGTTCAAGATAAACACATTAGGATAGCAGTTCAAGTGACATATCACGTATCAGCATGCACGCAAGGTAACTGGTGGCACCAAGGGATGGTAAAGGCCCTATGGGTACTAGACTAGCGGGATCCTAGAACGTCGTGTCTCGGTGAAACGTGGCTTAGGCGACCACGACCCTCAGATAACGTGGCTTAGAAGGCCATGACCCTCAGAACACGTGGCTTAGAAGGCCACAACCCTCATATATCATATGTTTAGTTAGTGTTGCAGTCGTCAAACCTGCCAGTGAAACCGGGTCGGGTCATCTCCGGAACACTAGCTCACTAGTCCCAGTCTCCCCACCTAATACCCCGGCTTCCCTCCTTGTGCTCACCTAGAGATCAAAATTCACATAACATGTCCCAATAGCTCTTCGAGCCAAACGGGTCACCTGCACACTGATATCCTCTTTAAAAACCACACACGCACCAAAACTTTTCTTTTTAAAAAAAAACTTAAACCACACTGCATACGCTTTAAATTAAACTAGACGCATAACTTAACGAAATCACTTTGTTATTTAAGAAAACCACTAAGAAAAATTATTTAACAGTTTTCAAACATGTTGCAAAAAAATTTAAAGGTTAAAAAGTCACCCAAAACCCCCTTTCTATAATAAAACACATTCTGACATGCCAACACACAACCTGCGTCATCCGAACTCCCTGACACACACTGCACAGTTCACAAATAATAATAAACAGCCAAAGTGAGTTTCCGCGATAAAAGAAATGGGCTTGCACCACCTGAATGTACCACTGGCAAATAAAATGTGCATTTAAAAAGTAATTAAAACTAATTTGTCAATATGAAAACTAATTAGCAGGGTGATGAAAAATTAAACCAGCACGCAAAAGATCGCCAAAAGATAATTGAGTGCGGAATCACCTACCTCAAACGGGCGTGGAAAAAGACACGGCGCAAGACTCCAGTTGCGCCGCGGTCGCACCGTCTTGAGCCGTCAATCAGGTCCTAACAACAGCAGAACGCTCAACGGGTTCAGAAAGTTGTTAACATAATAATAATGAGGATCAAAATAATAGAGATAACATAATAATAATAATAATAATAATAATAATAATAATAATAATAATAATAGCAATAATAATATAATATAATAATAATTATAAATAATAATAGTAACAATAATAATAATATTAATAGTAATAATAGCATAATAATAATAATAATAATAACAATAGTAGTATAATAATAATAGTATTATTAACATAATAATAATAATAATAATATGATAATAATAATAATAATAATAATATAATAATAATAATAATAAAAATATTAGTATAATAATAATAGTATTATTAACATGATAATAATAATATGATAATAATAATAATAATAATAATATAATAATAAAAATAATAATAATAATAATAAAAGAAAACAAAATATCTTATTAGATAACTTAAAATAATAAAATAAAATAAATGAAAAAAAATAAAAACAGACCTGCGCGGAGGAGGCCGAACAGGGGCACTGGAACGGAGAAGAAGAGGAAGAAAAAGAAAGGGAAGAAGAAGGAGAGAAGAGGAAGAGGAGAAGAAGAAGAAGAGAAGGAGGAGAAGAGGAGAAGAAGAAGAAGAGAAGAAGAAAAATAGAAGAAGGAGAGAAGAAAAGCAGCAGGGGGTTGCACCGGCTGGGGGTGCAAGGGGAGCAGCAGGTCGGCCGAGGTGGAGGAGGAGGAAGAAAAATAAGAAGAAGAAGAGAAGAAGGAGAAAAGAAAGAAGAAGAAGGGAAAGAAGAAGAAGAGAAGGAAGAGGAAGCAGGGGCGCGCCGGCTGGACGGAGGGTTGCAGCAGGGGCGGCGGTCGGCGAGGGGTGCTGGAGCGGCGCAGCAGAGGAGGCGGCTGGTCCGGCGAGGGTGCAGGAGTGGTGTAGTAGGGGCGGGAGCACCGGCTGGGGCCTTGTGCGGTGTGCAGCAGAGGACAACGGCAGTGGGCGGAGAGGTGGTCTGGGGTGCGGGGAGCAGGTGGCTCCGACGTGGGTGCAACAGCGACTGCGAGGGGGTGTAGGAGCAGAGCGCAGCCTGAGGAAGGACAGCGGGAGAGAGTGGCTGAGCGGAGGGGTGGCGCGCCGGTGAGTAGGAGAGAGGGGAGGGAGGAAGAAGAAGAGTGGGGAGAGGGGAGCGCGGATGCAGGAGGTGCGACGTGAGGGTGAGGCCAAGCGGAAGAAGGAGAGAAATGAAATAAAAAAAAGAGAGAAAGGGTGGCGGCGGCTAGGGTTTGACATGGGGAAAAAAGTTAAACAAATTAATATAATATAATAATATTAAATATCATAATAACATTAGAAATAATAATATTATTAGTAATAATAATTATCAAAATCTTAATAATAGTAATCGCATAACAATAATAATAATATATTAGCAATAATAATAATAATATCATAATAATTATAAAATCAATAATAAAAGCATAACATTAATAATAATAATAATAATAATAGTAGTATCAATGATAATAATAATAATTTAAATAATAATAAAAGTTAACATCTTCCATTGATTCGTCTGCGCAAGGGGCACCGTGCGTTGAAAAAGGCAAAGCTACATGGCCTTGCCCATCCCCTACCCGTGCGCCGAGCAGCGTAAGGCCCGCGCGCGCGCACCGTTACCCCAACGGGCAACCCAAACCAGGTTCGGCTCATGATACAACCAAATAATTTAAATAAACTAGAAGTTAATTTATGAAATAAAAATTAAAAATTAAACGTATACCTCAAAAAAGTTCAGGCTTGACAACAGCAGCTAATTCCAAATCTTGTGTAGGGTAATTTACCTCATGAGTTTTCAACTGTCGTGAAGCATAAGCAATTATCTGATCATTCTGCATTAGGACGCAACCAAGTCCTTTCAATGAAGCATCACTGTATATAAAAAACTCACCATTCCTGGAAGGTAGTGCCAAAACTGGAGCATTCACCAATCTTCTTGTTAATTCCTGAAAACAATCATCACATTCTTTTGTCCAGATAAACTTAACACCCTTCCGAGTTAGCTTAGTCATTGGACTCGACAACCATGAAAAAATTCTAACAAACCTTTGGTAATAGCCTTCCAAACCAAGGAAGCTACGAAACTCAGTTACATTTTTGGTTCTTGGCCAGTCTTCCACAACTTTTGTTTTTGCAGGATCAACAGTTATCCCATCTTTAGAAACAATGTGACCAAGGAAAGAAATTTGTTGCAACCAAAACTCACACTTGCTGAATTTACCATACAATTTATTTTCTTTTAAGGTTTGCAAGATAACCCTTAAATGTCTTTCATGCTCTTCTTTAATTTTAGAAAACACCAAAATGTCATCAATAAAAACCACCACAAACTTATCCAAGAACTCATGGAAAATTATATTCATTAAGTCCATGAATACAGCAGGTGCATTGGTTAGCCCAAAAGGCATTACTAAAAATTCATAGTGGCCATATCTTGTACGGAACGCGGTCTTCGGAACATCTTCTTCCTTTACCTTCAACTGTTGGTACCCCGATCTCAAGTCAATCTTTGAAAAATACTGAGCTCCCTGGAGCAGATCAAACAAATCATCGATATGAGGCAAAGGATATTTGTTCTTAACAGTGATATTATTCAAGGCTCTATAATCAATGCAAAGTCTCATTGAACCATCTTTCTTTTTAACAAACAAGACAGGAGAACCCCATGGTGATATGCTAGGTCCAATGAAACCATTCTCTAATAAATCTAGCAATTGCTCCTTCAACTCTAAAAGTTCAATTTGAGCCATTCGATAAGGGGGTTTTGAAATTGGCTTAGCATTAGGAACTAAGTCAACAGTAAATTCAACTTCCCGATCTGGTATTATTCCAGGCAACTCATCAGGAAAAACATCAGGATACTCATTTACCACTGGCACATCATTAATCTGAACAGTTCCTTTATTTTCAACGATGTGTGCAAGGTAACATTCATTTCCATCTTTTACAAGTTTCTTGGCCTCTTGATAAGTTATCAATAGTAAGGGTTAATTCTTGTACACAAACTGAATGTCTTTCTGAAAAAAAACTTCTTTATCTCTATATTCAATCTTAGCATGGTAAATAGAGAGCCAATCCATACCCAGAATAACATCAAACTCTACTAGAGGTAGAACAATAACGTTTTCAAGTAGGTTCTTTCCACAGATAAGGATAGGAAGATTTTTATAAATTCTTTTTGCCTCAACATTCCCCCCAGGCATTTTTACCAAAAGTTCAGGAGTCATTTCTTGAGATGGTATTCCCATTTTACTAGAAAAGGTTTCAGAGATGAAAGAATGTTTAGACCCCGAATCAAAAAACACACTGGCATAATCTGAAAAAACAAACAAAGTACCTGATACAACTTCATTTGATGGCCCGACATCTGCTGAAGTAGATGCAAAGGATCTCACCACCCCTTTCTGCTTGTAGTCTAACTGCTTCCCATCGCTCAAGCTCTTTGTCAGACACTCGTTTTCATAGTGACCCATCTCATTGCACTTATAACATTTCACTAACTGTAAATCAAATTTGGTCTTACCTTCACCATGATCCTTTTCAGTGCAATCACGAGCCTTATGTCTCATCTTACCACATTGGTAGCACTTTCCAGAATTCAGAAGACATTCCCCAGCATGCCTTTTTCCACATTTATCACAAACTGGAAACTTAGTTTTCTTACCATCAGACTTTTTTGAAGAATTCTTACCTTTCTCCTGCCACCTCGGTCTCTTCTTCTGTTGGTTGTTATAGAACACTTGATCATCGGAAAACTCCATTTCCACCTTCTCAGCACATCGAACAAGCTTTTCATAACTTTTAAACTCACGAGAAGCAAATGCCCTTTGATATTTTGGCTTTAATCCTGAGTAAAAATGATTGATTTTACTACCAAGGTCTCAGATAAAATTTGGAGCATACCTTGCCAATCGAGTGAACCTTTCTTTATAGGTAGCCACTGAGTCTTCATCTTGCCTCAATTCCAAGAATTTCTTTTCCAACCTAAGTCGAACAGCCTTAGGAAAATACTTCTCAAGAAACATACCTTTGAATTCATCCCAGTCAAGAGCATCAATATCATCGGCATCCCTGATATTTTTAACCATAGACCACAACTGATCTGCCTCACCCTCCAAACGGTAAATAGCAAGACAAACCTTTTGATTGTCTGAACACCCCATGACATCAAAAATCGTCTCCAGTGCTTTAATCCACCCTTCAGCTAGCACAGGGTCAGATGATCCTCTGAATGATGGGGGATGTTGCCTTATGAAATGTTCCAACACTGACATGTTCCTCTGTGGTTGATCTGGCTGATCTCATGTATGGATACCACCGCCATTTATCGCTTGAGTCAATTGTGTCATTACTACAACAAACTGTTCAGTTCCAATTCCGACCATCTCAGGATGCTGATTCAGAAGGTTATTTCCTTCTGTATGCCTTCCTAGCACGGATTCCCTGTTTCCTCTACAGAAAACCATTCTGAACAAACATGTCTTAGATGAAGCAACATGGTAATCTTCAAATGCTATATAATTTCAAAAAAAAATATTTTTGGATAATCATTTAATATAATTCTAACTCCTAAAGTTATCTATACTGACCTTTGATACCAACTATAAGGCCCCAGCCTTAAACCTTACTTAATCTTGAGTTATTACAAGATTACACATTCAGGATCTTTTCAGGTTTAGATTTTTAGAGAATTAGATCATAAAACATGCATTACATTCCACATATAAACAAAGTGGTTACATAAAGATAGTATTCTTCATTCCCATCAATGGAAACATATTTAAAATAAAACATGGATTATTTCTTGACACTTCCTTGACACTATCATCATATCATGTACCTTTCCTTTGACCTTTGAAAAACATTTCAAAAAAACTTGGGATGAGCATAAAAAGCTTAGTAAGGGATATAAAAATATGGAAAGGAAACATGGGTACATATATACATAAGAATGAGATCATACTTTACCCATAAAACATAAGAATTTTAACATACCTCATCAAATCATGAATAAATCATAGAAATCATAAGACATAAAGGTAACTTGAGGCATTCATAACATTCTTACTTAGGGAGTAACCCTCTTGGTTACGTTTGGAATACCCATCACAGTATATTCCCTAAATCTCTTCGGAGAAACCTTAATATTACACTCCTTCGCATTACCCAATGTATTGGAGATCTATATCAGGCTCACCCGCCCTTAGTTTATCACAGAACCACCCGTCTTCATAATAATGCCCAAGAACCTCAACATAATCGTATCACATAAAACATGCGTAAAGGAAACATAACATTTCCACCTTTCAATCACAAGATATCAATACAACACATTGATATAAAAACATTATGAAAACCATTTTCAGTACCAAAATAAAAGAAAATTAAAACATGGTATTTATTTTTCTTTTAAAAAGAAGGTATGGCTTCTAGAGGAAGCCGAAACTCAAATAACGGTCACGGCGGCGGAGAAGTCGTTGTCGCCGCATACGTACGAAAAAAACATTCCCTTTTTTCGTTTAGTAAAACGCTTCGTATAAAAAAGATTCCTTTTGGATAAATGTAAAATTCAAAGGGGTTTATACACCGTATAAAATAAGGTTGTGTATAAAACAAAATATTCCTCAATGAAAGGAGATTGAGATGAAGTCCCATACCTCGGGTCCGACTTGACTCGATCGTTCTTTAATGTCCTGAATAATAAACTTGAGTTAATTTCTACTTCTTTAAGAACCTTTTTCAAGTTCATTATTCCTTTTATATCACTTATTGCCATGTCATGAACACTATGTAATTATTTAAGTTAATAACGGTCGTTTTAACGATCATTGGTACTTGAGTCAAAAATAAACCCTTTATAATTACATGTTGTTCATATATCCATTATATCCAGAATTATAATCATTATGTATATATCATATATATCCAGTATATACATTCATTTATAATATTACATAATCATTTAGAGGTAAGAAATGAAATGCACCGTTCATGGAGACGGTAAGCCGTACGTACGCATGAACGCTACTTTCATTTATATTTCGTATTTTATAGAATGGAATCATAATTATATAAAGGTATATTATAATTACAGTATAATATCATATATAATATCATAGTTCCATCCTTTATACGTCCCACATATGGTATTTAACGAATCAAATCACTTTGAGGGGGCGGTAGTCCGCACTACCTTAAATGAAGATATCGCGTTTACCCATAATGGAAACCATAAAGGTATGACCAAAAAGAAAAAAACAGAAGCTTAAGGAAAACATAAACATACTATATATCATATATAAATATAGTTACATATTAATGGCCACCTTTGAAGGTGTTAAAAGATTGTTGAACAATCATCGTTTCGGGAGGCATAAATTCACCATCCACGGAAACAGTATGTTCGTTAACCATTAGATGTAGGTGTGTGTAAGTGTAGCTCAAATACTTATTATAACAACATCCTAGTATATTGAGGATACTGTAGTTGTTACAAAAGAAAAGAATAAAAAGATTTTATGGGGTTGGAGAAGTAAAATAAAACAAAAGGACTCAAAAGAAGTCATTACCTTAAAATCGGGTAACTCCCTTTGGTTTGAGCTCAAAGGCTTCCTTGGGAAGACTTCTGCCCAAAGTGAGGATTCAAGGAGTAAGAGAGAGAAGTGGAGAGACAAAATGGGCAGGGGTTGGCCGAGCCAAAGGCTTTGGGAGTGTGGGTAAGGAGGTAGAGTTGGGGGCCTTTTATAAGAGGAGAGGAGGGGCACTCTTGGAATTTAAAGATAAGTTACATTATTTTAAAATGAGTTTCGGATTCAAAAAGTCCCCCATTGATATAATTTGAGTATAAGGTGATAAGGGTTCTAAATCAACTCATACAATTGGTTTTGTCCATGTGTAGGTTTTAGATTTTACATTATCTTTCCATTTTATTTAAATCGTTAAATAATGAGGTCATCGCTACATCATCATGATGTCATAAATAATTTAATTTATTTAATGTCTAAAAATTATAAAAAAATACTATGATGTAGGAAATATTTTTATCTTTATAATGAATATTTATAGTCAAAAATCTTACTTGTATATCCCCATATAAAAATTGTTTTAGTAACATAACTCATGTTTGTGTCATTTTTACTTTAACATTAAATAAAAAGTTATTTATGTCATTTCCCGACCAAAGTGGCTCCATGGGGTCCCAAAGTTGACCCATGGCTTGTGTTGGTCGGCAATGACACATCCAATGAGGGTAGGACATGTTTCATGCTCATCTCATACTATTAAAACATTATTTTTACCTTAAACTACACTAATTACCACTAATCGCGATTAAGAACTTAATAAGTTACTATTCACCAAAAAATTATTTTAATCCCATTGAACCACATTTTACTTCTTAATAACAACCATGTATGTCGGATTTTTGAAATTCAAAACACAATGATGGCAAAATTTCATTTAAACCGGAAAATCAGTTTTTATAAGTACCACTTAGTGGTTTCACTATTCATCAAAAATTGAAGTTTTTCAGAAAATTACCAAAAATTTACCCTAAGATATATTTGATATTACGAATTAAAAAATGAAGTCTATTTTACAAAATTAAAAACATATAATTCACATTAATTAATTTAATAATTAATTCTCGTTGTCATGACAAATAGCGTGTTTTTATGAAACAATAAGTATCAAAAGATTGACACCAGTTTAAGTCCAATTTCAAAGTGAAATTGATTCCAATGACCACCATTGGATTAAATTGTAAAAATATATTCTAATTCCACTTCAAAACCAATTCAAAAGACAATCTAATCATATAAATAAATTAGATTAAAAAGTATTTTTGATGTAAAATGCAGTATTTTTCACTATTCATTAAAAAATGGACATTATCTGAAAAATACAAAAAATTCACACAAAGTAAATTTTGATGTCCCAATCATAAAGAATAAGTTTATTTTGAAAAACATATCTTATAAAATTTTCAAAAGATATCTTTAAAATTGGTTTTCCATCAAAAGGCAATAAAACAATCTTTTAAAAATATTAGTGTATTCCATGCTTAAGATTGGATTTATTCTCATTTTAAGCCTCTAAAACACTATCTAATTCATTAATAGACATGTATAAAAATATCTATTATTAATTACTTACTTGGGATGTTACACAAGTGATGTAATAAAATGTTTAATTCCATTATGACTAAAAAGGAATAAAAATAGTGTGGAATAGAACAATGTTTTTATGTTAAGTCTTTTGCTGATGAATACACTATATTTATTATATATGTGGATGACATAACCATTACAGAATCATGTATGCATAGTATTAATGAGCTAAAAGGGTAGCTGGATGAGGAGTCTGAGATGAAAGGTCTTGGGGAATCAAGAAAGATTTTGGGGATGAAGATCCAGAGAGACCATGCATCTAGAAAATTGATGTTATCATGGGATGACTACATTAGAAAGCTTCTGAGAAGATTCAGTATGCTGGAAGAAAAACTATTCTATATTCCCTTGGTGTTACATTTCAAATTATCAAAGGAGAAATCACCGAAAATGGAAAATGAGGTTGAGTACATGAAAAAAGGTTCCATATGTATTTATTGTTAGAAGCCTAATGTATTACATGGTTTTTACTCAACCAAACACTACTCATGCAATAGGATTTGTCAGTAGGTACATGGATAACCCTAGAAAGAAACATTGGAAAGTTGTGAAGTGGATATTGAGATACCTGAATTGAATAAATAAAGTATCTCTATGCTTTGGGAAAGGAAATTCATTACAGGGATATGTGATTGCTGACCTTCGAGGTGATGTCATTTCAAGGAGGAGTACCATTGGTTTGAATTTACCTATAGATTAATTTTAGTAAGTTAGATATCTCAATTGTAGAAGTTGGTGGATCTATCTACCACATAGGAAGAATATATTATTGTAAGATAAGTTGTAAAGGACATGGTTTGAATTAAGAACTTATTGGATGATATGGGTAAAAAGTTAGAGGAAAATATATTGAACTGTGATAGTCAAATTGTTATAAATCTTGCAAAGAACCCATTGTTTCATGCCCGGATGATGCAAATCCAGTTGAAGTACCATTTTATCAAATCCAGTTGAAGTACCATTTTATCAGAGGCTTGACATAATATGGGTGGATAAAATTGCATAAGAATCATGGAACAAACAATTCAACATACATGTTGAGAAATCCAATGCTAATACAGATGTTAAGTCTTTATTGGGTATTTTTTGGTCTCCACTGATGAATAGAGGATTAGAGGTGGGATATGGGAGAACACTATGGGAAAAAAAAGGGAAAACTGATAGTATTTCATGAACTTCCATCTTGAAATTTAATTCGTGATTCAAAATCAAGCACCGAAATATAAATAAGTGAAGGAGATCAGATTAAGTAAGTTTTCCAAGTTAGTTTCATAAAATTATGTCAGTATAAACCATCATGAACATTCTCCTATGAGTTAGCCGTATGAACTCAGCTTCTCTATCCTACCTCAACATCTCTGTATAAAGGTTTTGCAGGAACTTCTCTAAAAATTTATTCCATAGCATGACATCAGCCTCTCTAGTATGTGTATGAATTTCCAACTCGTGCTTCATTGGTCCTAGTAGAATATATGTGTCCAACTTGGCCCTCATACTAGCATGGGTCTCCAAATGGTCAATCATAATCTCTAAGGACTCAGCTTGGAACTCATATCCTTTAGGTCCACCCTATCTAATAAAATTCATAGGTTACTACATCTGAAACTCCATCATCAGGTCATACATACATTTTACATCCTGCCCTAGGTCACTTTCCATGAATTTCATGAAGTGAAAAAAGTTCTCTCAGAACTTCTCTCCTGTTTCCTCACCGGACACTATCGGTGCCTCAGTTTCCACTACTGGTAGAGAATCACCATCCATATCCTCTTGTCCCATTATCAATCATCATCATGGATTCATAATTCTATAAAGACAAAAACACACCTTAGAACTCATTTCAAAAAGTTAAAACATTCATGTAAGAGGGGAACCTGATAAGGTATAACCAATATTTTTCCCAAACCTCACCAAACTTTCAAAACTAAGGTTTTATTACTACCCTTAACCAACCTTCACCTAGGTCCTTGTTAACAAGGATAAACATGTTCTCATTATTCAAATTCCATTAGACACCCATTTGTTCACATTTTTCATCATTTTTATCATTCTCAATTTCATATTAGGTACCAATTTTCAATTCAATTTTACAAGCAAGGAAATTAATTCAAGTTCAACAACATACCCAAAACCCATTTTCCCATCCGTTTCTAAAATGATGCATGTTATAAATAATCCTGAGTACCTAAATTGATGCATGTAGACTCAACTATCATTCCATTATGGGCCACAATTAAATTATTAGAAAACCTCAGAAACAATTTTCACATCACACAACAAGTGTGTCACCCAAGGTGAAATAATATTCAATTATAACAACAACCAGTAATAACAACAATCTCACCCTGGCTACTTGGGTTTACCCCTTTACATGGGTATGTAACTCTCATCCATGAGCTCACTAGCAAGGCTCAACTCTTACTAGTCTCCTGTCTACCTTTCCCAAATAGTATGACAAAATAAAAATAAAATAAAACAGAGCTTTGATACCACTTTGTAACATCCTGGGCTGGGTTTCATGCATCGGGGCACCAAGTTGGTTCATCACATGACCTCAGGCACGTCTCCCCATAGGTTAGAGGTTTCTGAATACCATCAAGTGTCTGGTAAGTAGATAATGAGGATAATATACCCTCTTTTATTAGAGTAATACACCAGTAGAAATAAACAAACAATATCAGAAGAATATATAACCATAAACAATACCAATATCTCATGATAATAAAATCAGGGAATAAAATATCCAACTAAAGCTTAAAAAAAGTCATGAAAATGTAAGTGTCAAGTTTATAAAATGAAAAATGAAAATAAAGACACCAATGACTCCCAAGTGGGTCCCAAATTACATCTAGTTCCCTTATATAAGCTCCATACTCAATCACCACTCTAACCCAGGTCCTTTTCCCTTATCCTATCCTATAATAATAAATTATATTCAGGTGCCGGTCAGGAAACCCCGGTAGGGGGTGAGTACAACTCAGTAGGCCACCACCAATGATGTATAAAACAATTCTAGTCAATAATATTGTATGCAGTTATATAATAAATAAATATAATGCATAAATAAATAGTTTATCACATTATTACATATGCTCTATTTAAACACATAAACTCCAGGGTTCCTAAGTACACCCAAACCTCAATACCTGCTTCAGATCTTGCCGGAGTATGATCCATCCCCAATGGATATCACATAATTGAATGATCATATTAAAATTAATAATAATTGGTCAAATTTCCATGTTATCATGTACTATTTAATAATATATAATTGAATGACCATGTTACCATTCACAATTTAATCTCACATAATTGGACGATAATGTTACCATTCATCATTTAATATCACATAACTGAATGATCATGTTACCATTCATAATACTTGGTCAATTTCTACGTTACCATTTACCATTTAATAACACATAATAAAAAACATCATAATATTACCTATATCTCAACATCCACTAATTAATTCGCTAGTAAATTAATTATACTTGAATTTTTAATACCTCATAATTAATCTACCATTAATTTTCTCAATCCATGAAAAAAAATTCCAATAATTAATATACCATTAATTATCTTAATGGAAAGCCCCTAAATATAATAATTAATTTCCTAATTAATTATCTAAATGGATAACCCCTTCGCCTCATAATTAACACCCAAATTATTCATCAATTTCAATAATAATTCGATTAATCAAATGGTCACATTAACTGACCCAATTTATGAATTAAAATTTCTAAATATGGCTAGAAATACTAAACCATACATACAAATATCAAAATAATAACTATGTGAATTGTATATTAGATAACCTGGCTCAATTCATTGATGAAGATTGCCCAGTGGAAATCCCCAAAATTGAGTAGCACAGTGACTTCTATCGTGATTCAGATCTAAAACCCTAAATCGAGATTAATAAATTAAAGATCTATTATATCTCGATATATATCAACAATCCTAGATCTATATTCATAAAATATAAGTCTATATCTAGAAAAATAGAAGATTTATTCTCACTAAAACAATGAGATAAGAGATGAGGGTGAATGGGAAAGAAACAGGATAGGGTCCAGTTTTTGAGAGAGGTAAAGATATTCAATTAAGAATTTTAATCATGGACAATAGAGATTGGATGGCCTTAGAATCCCTTAGGAGAGCTCTAAAATCATCCAAAATTATAAGGGTTCAAGTATGGGTTGAAATAGATGAGTTTCAATGGTTCGGGGGAATTAAAAACTAATTTTCGGGCCACATAAATAATCCCGCATTATTTCCTAGGTAAGGGATCATGGTTTTCCCTAACCAGGCACCCACTGTGTGTCTATTGTTTTAGGGGTGAACCATTTCTCTATTTAGGGTGCACGGTTTGGAAAACCATGAGCCAGCCGTATGATTCCCCACTGTCTAGGGTCTCACGGTTTTCTAAGATAGGGAGCATGGTTTTCTATAACCATGTGCTAACCATGAATAACCCTCTTTCTTTCACATTTTCTCAATTACCACCCAAACACACCCTAATATATTACCCAAACAAAAGGTACTAAAAACTGAACAAATGAGTACCTAAAATCAAGTCTGAGATAACTCTAGAAAAGGTTGGGATCTTATATGAATATCATTAGACTAATACTCATTTAGGAGACTTTAGATTAAATATAGTTTATCTAAAATATGTTTATTATAACTAAGATCATATAGTAATATTACATGCATTGATGTCAGTGAACATTAGAGTTTTCCATGGGTGATATGAAATTTCTATATGTTCTTTTATGGTTTTGACACCATAAATAGAGGAGGAAGGTAAAATAAGTTCTATAGTGTGTGGGCCTATTTGAGATTCTAAAGAGATTCGATATAATAGTTTACTAATGGGATACATTTATCATGAGATCTTGAACCAATATTTTTTAACCCCTAAGAATGTAGTAAATCAGTACCAAGATTATATCATCTAGATGTTGCAACTAAAGATCATTTTCACTTTTTATTTTATTTTATTAATTACTAAATCATGATTGGGGTTTGGTATTTGAATGAATTTGAATAAAAAATTAAAATATCTATAAAACAAATATTAATGAAGTAATAATATAAAAATAGTATCCAATATCATATGATCCTATAGTGACCTCCTCTTTCATTTTCTAAATGTATTTTCCCCACTATAGTCACACTATGTGTATCCTATGACCACAAAATATACAATTAAAAATTTGTTGATGGGAACTCGCACTGAAATCTCAATGTGTGAAATATTTTCCTATAATATTTAATCTAAACACCTAGACATCACGAAAAAAATAGATACAATCGAGAGAATAGATAAAATCTCAACTATCAATCAAGGGGGTTAAATTTAAATAGAGAATATTAAGAATGATTCCACTCCCATGGTAGTGATCATACACCATTACACACACCTTTAAAATACACTCTTTTGTATATAAAAAATGATTGATAGGAACAATACACACTAAATAGTATAAGACGAATGCCTCAATAATGAAAAAAATGATTATCACAATTCAATAAAAAACCAATAAATTCCATGAATAAAATAAAAAATTGAGTAAAATGAGTAAAAGTGTCAGGATATATCAATATATTCACCCACTTTATCCAACCACTATAGGCTTAGCCTTCAATGGATAATCAGTTTGAGCTCTCTATCTACACTCCTCTTTTATTTTTCAGGGATAAAGGATTTATTTTTAATATAATTTCTATAATGGTTGAACTCCTACTTGAATATATCAATCCACTCTATATAAATATCCCTCCCTTTATTTGAAGATAATGGAGACACTATAAATTCACCTTGCTTATATACACTTTGAATAATCTCTACATAATAACAATGTGTTCTTCTTTTTATTCAGTTCAACTCCCAATGACTCCAGTATCACACCTCTAACTAAATCCATGATGCTCCATAAGTTATATCTTATTACCAAATCAGACCAGTTTTAGAAAACTAACACCATGACACTATGATTATCATTAATAAAATCTAGGAAAAAATATAATCGTGCTCTAATGAAAAAACTCAAAAAAAAAATAACCTCAACATGAGCATTAGTGACCAACTAACCCTTCATTGAGTGATAGTAACCTTTAGCTAAGATCAAACCCTTTATCATCTAAACTCTTCTACTAGATAACTTCTTATTGACTCGGTAGTAGCCCACCTGAGATGATGTACTATGGTTTAGGGAAACATTCTCAAAAACCCACTTTAGGGTGTCTGAAACTAGAAAACATCTAGAGTAAAATGACCCACTATCAAATATTTCAAGATATATAGATGATATCCTTCAGTTGAGTTATTAAAAAAATTACTACAATATACTCTAATTGTTCAAACAAACATCATGGTTTTGACATGTAACAATGGCCTAATTATGGCCTAGAAACATTCTCTATTAGGCCAGAATAAAATATTTCCAAAATTCATAAAAAATGAAATGTGGTTCAGGTAAAACAAAATTCAAATTCGTATTAAAACCATTAAAATTTCAAATCAATCATGAATTATTAATATTACTTTTAAATGTCCAAAACTATAAAAACATATATATTTCCAAAAAATAATGAAACAAAGGGGTAATTCAACCAATGAGTATCAAGTTAAAATAATGAAATATTAATCTTGATCAATTTCCCTATACTGACATTTTTCCCTCCTGAGAAAAATTTGATATCAAATCTAAAATAATTCCTTGATTTTTAAATGAATGTTTGAAATCCAAAAATCTCATTTATTAATCATGATTCATTTATAACCCATTTTACGTTTCTATTTTTGTTAATAGAATTGTATTAAATATTTTACATCACCAATTATTCCACTTGTTTGAGAAAATTAAATGTAAATCAAATTAATTTTTAAATTATTTTATGGACCTTTAGGTTGGTATTTATATGATGAAAAAAAAGGTTTAAAAGATGTGGTTTACTTTTTGAAATACTGCGTATGTATAAACAGTTTTCATCTCATTAGGAAATCTTCTCCATCATTATTTATCATATCACCAACTCATTCTCATATATTTATTTTCTTTATAATATGAATAAAAATTACTTTATATATTTTATTCCTATATTTCCTATTTTCATCATTTTTTTTGGGTTTTTTTACATTATCTTATTATCTATGTTTTTTATCTTGGTTTTCAGAACATTTTTTTCTACCCATTTCACATGTAAATTCACTAAAAAATATTTTAATTTCATCATATATCCCATTAAACTATGAAAAATTATCCTCTAACGAAGTTAGATTTTAATTTCTACATTCATTATATTAGAGTGTAGACTTGGAATGGATTTGGGCTAGAAATGTGGTTCATATAAGGCCTTCCATGGTCGCTATGACTTTAAGAAGGGATAAATGTCAATGATGACTTAATGATAAACAAAAAAGGGCTTATTCCTAGAAAAAAATAGAGTTTTTAATTTCACGAATCTAAATCCACTAGATTCTTGGAAAATTTGGGCAAAGTGTGATAGTTTTTTAAACATGAATCAATAGTCACTCAAGTACAATGGTATTGGGACTAATATGGGAAAAAATATTGTAATCCTCTTGAGTGGATATATTTTGATATTAGAGAGTTTCAATGACCATAGGAATTAAATTTTATCAAAAGTAAATTTAAATAACAAAACAATACTATGAAAATGATCATATTAGCAATCATTGTAATTTAAATCCTATAAAATAAAAATTAAATTTAATAGTGATTTACAATTTTAGATCAAAATATCAAAATTTTAATTTTAAATTAATGATAAAAAATTGAAAAATAAACAATAATAATAATAAACCTAACTAAAAAACATGATTATCCCTTCCCTAACTCTTATCTTGTGCAGTTTATTCAAAAAAAATTAATGATATATATTCAAATAAAATAATAAAAATGGAAAACCCAAAACAATTAATAAGTAAGTAAATAATTTGAGTTATTTTATATGTAAATAATATCCTGAGGGAAAAACTCTTATCCTAAAGGATCCTCTACACGCTTTCTAGAAAAACTCAGCACATATCATTCATCCTATCTTTTTTGTTATTTTATGAAATTGATTTATGTATATACCCATTTGATATGAAAATAGATTCATTCACTTAATCATACACCTGTATATATTTAAATTTAAATAAATGGGTTACTATAAAAGGTCTAAACTATTTGGAAAAGAATTTTCCAAGGGTAATTTTATATGTATAATTATAAATTATCACTTTATCTCCCACTTAAAACTCATTATTCAAGATCAATTCATCATGAAATGAATTTGGTTCTATCCTTATAAACTCATGAATTTTCATAAGAATTCCATTTAATTTCATCCAATTCTTATAAAAAAAACTTCCTTCATTTTCAAACATATAAAAGATTCATATTATATTGTTTTATAGCTTAAAATTATTTATGTGTATACTCTATTGGAAATTTATTGGCTCCCCCGTATGATATAATTTAATGGGATATACTAATTTTAGTTTTAATATTGGTTTTATGTTTGCAAATATCATCATCTAATCACTGACTTCAATGTTTTCAACAAATATGCACCATCATTTCAAACATGTGTTTTATTAATCTATATGAATCCTAGGTCATCCAAGTTTTATAAGGGTGATGAGGTGTGGATACCATAAGGATGACTCCAGATTTCCTCAAAAATACCTCAAATGTTCATTAGAAAAATGGGAATCTTTATTACTTATAATGAACCTTTGTAGTCTCGATCTAGTCAATAGAGTACTCCTAACCGAATTTATAAGCATTATAGCATCATTAATTCTATTTGGAATTACCTATTCCCACTTGGAAACATAGTCAAAAGTAAGAAATATGTAATGATATTTAAGATAATTGGAAAAATTATTAATGAAGTTCATGCCCCATGCATCAAAACTGTAAGAAAATAGTATCCATTGTTGAGGATTCTCATTCCTCCTAGAAATGTTCTATTGAAACTAACAATCTCCATTTGTTCAAAAAAATGATAGTAAAATATTCCTTAAAGATGGAAGGCTAAAATAATCATAAATAAAGTATCTTACATACAGTATATTATGTCTAAAATGGAAACCATAATACATAATGTGGTTATATTTCAACATAGAATGAATTTCAGGGTTAGGAGAATATATCCAGATGATTTTGTCACTCCTAAGGATTAAATAATATGGTTCATACAATATTTATTTCTTAGTCTCACTAAATAATCTATTGGAATGTTTATTATAAAACCATTAAGTTATCTCATTAGTTGAAAAAGAGTTCAAAAGGTCATAAAACCATGGTTTATCACAATAGAAGCATATAACTCATTATTAGTGAATGTTTCTTTTATGGGTGGACTTCATGACATCTCATATTCAAACATAGGTATTATACTCAAATATTTATAAATTATATTATCACCCTATAAAAACCCCAACTCCAATACCATGGACACGGTGGGAATTCTATTATAATGGTACAAATATAAAGGATAAAATAGTTTAATAGCCTTAATAAAACTTGATACATAATAGAGTCTTACATTACATTGAAAAATAAAAATATATATTTTGAAAACATGAAAATAGTATTATTATCCGTGCAACCCTTTTATCATACGTAGTACTCTTCTTGGTTTAATGGGGAAAGTAAAAAAAATATAAATGTATGAGATCAGATGCCTCGTAAGGGGTAGTGTACAGTTTATGAAATTATAAATAAGATATTATGGTGTAAATAAAAAATCTAAGTTGTGTTATATCAAAGGAACTGAAAGCATAAATAAATCTTGACCAACATAATAATAAAAAATTTCCTATATAAGAATAAAATATCAAATAGAGATGGAAATTCATAATACCATATATCTTAAACATATTGTCATGTCCTTATTCCAATACATCTTACATAAAGAAAATGCATGCTCTCATTACCATATCTTAATCATCTCATGAGACCAACTGGTGCACTAAGGGGATATATAATTTCACGCCCCACCTGTCACATAATATTCCAATTCATTTCATCACATATCAAATAATTTACATGGATTAATGTTAAAGTAAATAAAAACATAGATACTTAGCATAATTTCTCAATGAGTATTATCACATAATATTTTCCCATATAAGAGAAATAATTATATCATATGAAATTATTTTCCCCCAATCCAAGAATCAATAATCATATATGAATTTTAAAATATAGGAAAAAAATGAAATGATATATATAAATCCTTTATAATGGTTATTAATTATCATTTAGATCATCCAAGTATATCCCCTAGGAGTATCAAACTAGTTAAGCAGTAGGGCCCATGTTGTGCCCTAGGTGACGATCGAATAAAAGTCCAATATGCATGTTTCATGGTTATTACCCCTAGGTACAACTATTCCAGAGCCACACCCACTTTTTGTATCCATACAGAGATTTATTTTCTTACAAAACCACACATACATTACATCACTAAAATTTTAGGATGGTTTTACGGTTACAGGATAGCTTAAGCATTATAAAGGCTTAGAAAATGGCTATAACAAGGGGGAAGTAATCTCTCATTTCAAATAATTCAAATGGATGGTAATAACATGGAATTTAAAGGTTTTTTCTATATGAAAATAAAAATAAAAATAAAAAATAAAAAATTAATTTCAATTGAAAATTAAAGGGGGTATTGGGGGAAACACTTATTTTAGAATAGTAATGGCTTAGGCAAAGGTTATAATGAGAGAGAGTAAATAAACTCTCATTTAAAACATATTAAATAGAAGATAATACCATATAATGAAAAGAATTTTAGTATATAAAAACATAAATTAAAAATAAAAAATAATGAAATTAATGAACTTGAAATGAAAATATGAGGATTAGTAAACCTTACTACTCTTGAGCTTCTTAGCTTCGAGATGAACCTTTGAGCTAATAAAACTCTTCAAGAATGAAGAGAAGGTAAGAGAAGAGACTCTATGATAAGTATATGATGAGAGATATTTTAATTAAATATGGGATAATGGGAAGAATTTCTGGGTATTTATACTTGAGGAGTAGTGGTATTGAGGGTTTAAATATTTATTATTTTTCCATTAAGTCCAACCATTTTTTGGTGGCATTAATTCCAACTTTTTTGGATGAAAATTTACGTTGTTATGGCTATTTAAGTTCATCCAATACATCAAAAACCCTTTTAGTTTTATGTTATTTTCTAAATAAATTTTGACAAATAATAATTATTAATAAAAATTAAATCATGATCATATCATTATTATATTATAAGGGTTATGGTATTTCATGAACACAGCATTTTCACTTTTTACCCCAAAAACAAAATTTTCATAAAATTATAAAAAAATCATCCTATGTTAATTTAAATGTGTTGAGTCCATAAATTATATTTATTTTATCAAATTAATTCTCTAAATATGATAATTATAATTTTAAAATAAAAAATAATATTTAATGAAAATTAAAAGTTTTTAAGACATAAAGAATTTTATGACCGCTATAAAAATTAATTAAAACTTAATTAATTTATATTATCATCTAAATGTGTTTTTATTCTATTATTTATCCTATATTATACTAAATTACTAATAAAATATATGAATTTATAAGAAATAAATTTTAGAGTCATTACAACGTGTGTGTGTGTGTATTACAAATATAAAATATATATTTTATCATATATTTTAACATATATATAACATATATATATATATGATTCATCATTTATATATATATATATATATATATTTATTTATTTATTAAATAACATTTTCTAACTCTTTTTTTTCATAAACATAATCTTGAATTTTATTATCTCTCACATTGAGTTTTAATGGATTATCTTTTCAAAATTTATAATTAGTGCATGAATTTGAAAATTTCATGGGAATTCCAGTTTTTCTCTTTCAATTCTACTTTAGTATTTTTCATCTAAAATTTTATTTCAATCGCATTTTAATTTTTTTTGTGGATTTTACACTAATATGTCTATATTTTTCTTTTATAAAATGAAATATGGAATCACATTTTTAGGGTAAATAAGTGACCATGAAGTCAACGCTAATGTGAATCCAACTAAAGGGTTCCCACCATAGTAATTCATACATAAAACATTTTCCATTTATTTTATTAGACTTAAATTTTTAAAGATGTTTGATGAATTTATTTTGGATAGTTATTCAAATTTTAAGAACATGTTGTTTGAACTATATCATGGTCGAAATCACGTGTTAATTCAATGCATCCAGATTCAATGAATCTGGAAGGTTGGAAATATTTTCATCAATTATTTGAACATAAATTATACAAAACATAATTTAAGATTATTAAATATTTATGTTTGACGTGAAATACATGTGGGAGAAAGTCCACAAAAGACCTCATTCTAATATTCTACCATTAAGGTATACAAAAATGCCTGGACATTTGATACATGGAATCTCGTTAATGTGCCGGGAAATAATTATTTTTAATAAATATTCATCCATAACTTCTTAAAAATATGGAAAAATAAGAAAAACCTTTATGTAGAAAACCGAATAAGTTCAAGAATAGCTTTACTAAAGAATACCTATTCATATTTTTCATTTAATTGTCAAAAAATGTATAAAAGTTCGGAGAACCGAATTGAAGAAAATGTTTTATTAATGGATTATAATTAATTTTATTAATGAAATACTCATAGGTTCCTAATAAATTACTTAGTATCTAAAAAAATAAATACCAAATGAATTATAATCTTGTAATATGAATAATGTAGTTTTAAGTGTAAAATTTACATTATTTCTTAAATGAAAACCATTGAAATATATTTTAAAGACCTAGGTTGTTATATTATCCCCTCCCCTTAATTAAATTTCATCCTCAGGATTTTAATTATAAAATATATTTTTTAAATTTACTTCTTAATTAATCATAGAGAAAACATATATATATATATATATATAGTCTATATTACTTCTGGTTTGACTATATAAAAATGATAACGATGATAATAATGATTTTCATAGAAAATTATAATAAATTACTACTAGTTTTTTTTGTTTTTATTTAGAAAAATTCTCATATGATTCTTAAATACTAGACTTTGAAAACATAGAAGGTTTTTGGAATTCTATACTTATATTACAAGGTTCTTCTAAGATCAATATAACACTAATTTTAGGAATCTAGTTAATGTATAATATCCAAAAACCTCAAAATAATATTATTAATTATTAATTCATCATCAATATTCTAATATCCAAAGTTTTCTAAACCTTTCCTTCCCACCACATCTCATAGAAATGAATAATTTCTCTAGGGTCCAAACCTATTATTTAGATATTAATGGATTTTTGGTCTGACAGAAGGATGGAGGTTGTTATTGCATGAAGCGATCATTCATTGATGAACTAAATTATTGAGAAATAAGTTTTTAAATGTGAACAAGTTTATTAGTCATAAACTAAGTTAACTAGATTGATATAGTTATAATATTATCTAATCCAATACAAGTCTCATTGACTTCCTCTGGATGGAAATCCCTGCATTGATTTCGAGTGTTGAAATGGTCGTTCCTTCAATTATGCACCATTTCTATACATTGGTATATACTAAATTAGTGCATAAAAAATACTATAATTTTTATTTATATAAATATTTCCATAATATACTAAGTATTTCTCTCATGATTCATTTTTTCTATCTATGTTCTTTTAAATTTAGTTCCCAAGGTTTCTATTAAACTTTCCTTTAATACTAAATGTAACAACCCCAACTCCAATACCATGTAGATGGTGGGTATTTTATTACAATGATATAAATATAGAGGATCCAATAGTTTAAAATCTATAAGAAACTAGATACATAATTGAGTTTTACATTACATTGAAAAATAAAAATACCTCATCTAAAAACAAGAAATCTTTATTATTCTCAATGTGACCATTTTATCAAATGTAATACTCTTCATGGCTTCATAGGGGAAAGTAAAACAATATAAAGGGGTAAGATCATATCCTTAGGAAGGGGTATCATATAATGGAATCAATTATAAATGAAATATTATGGCATAAATAAATAAACTGAGTTACACCATATTAAAGGAACTAAAAAAATAAATAAATCCATGGACAACATAATAATAAATAAATCCATGGATAATAATAACTGATCAAATAGAGAAATGAATGCATAATGGAAGACATATTAAACATACTGTCAAGGCCTTGTTCTAAAACATATTACAAAAATGGTGGGACACTCCCTCTACCCTATCTTAATTGTCTCATGATACCTACCAGTGCACTTAGGTTTTATATAATTCTAGGCCCCACCCATCACATAATAATAAAATTTATTCCATAACATATAAAAAATATTATATGTATAAATTTTCAAATAAATAGTTGTATTGATACATATCATAATTTCTCAGTGAGGACTTTTATAAAAGATTTTCCCATATAAAAGAAAGAATTATATGGTATGAAATTATTTTCCTTTAATCCAAGAATCAATAATTATATATAAATTTAACAAGGTAGGAGACCAATAAAATGATAGATAAGTCCTTTATAATGGTATTTAAGTAGAATTTATATCATCCAAACATATCCCCTTGGAGTGTCAAACTAGTAATACAACAATTCCCATTGTTATACACCAAGTAATGATCAATTCAAATCTCAGTATGCCCTTTTCAAGGTTATTAACCCTAGGTACAACTGTTCCAGAGCCACACCCACTTATAGTATCTAGAAAAGGATTTATTTTATTGGAGAACCACACACACATTACATCACTAAAAGTTTATTATGTTTTTACGGTTATGAGATAGTTTGATCATTATAATAGCTTAAACCATGGCTATAATGAGTGAGAGTAAGTAATCTCACATTTAAAATAATTAAAATGTATAGTAATAACATGTAATTAAAAGGATTTATATATATGAAAAGTAATATTAAAATATAATATAAAAAATAAATTTCAATTGAGTGTTAAATGGGATGATTGGTGGAAACCCTTACTTTGATATAGTAAGAGATTAGGCAAAGTCTATAATGAGATGGAATAAATAAACTATCATTTAAATCATATCAATTGGAAGATAATACCATGGAATAAAAATAATGGTAGTGTATGAAGAAAATTAAAAAGAAAATATAATGAAAGTGATGAACTTTAAAAGAAAATAGAAGAGTTGGGAACCCTTACCTCTCTTAAACTTTTTACATTAGAGAAGAACATTCAGACCAACAAAACACTTCAATATTAAAGAGTAGAAAACGGAAGAAAATATTTTGGAGGTATATAATGACATAACTTAGAATTGGGTGTGGGATAATGGTAAGAGGGATGGTTATTTATTATTTATTATGGGTGGTGTTAAGGGGTTAAATAATAATTATTTTTATATTAAGGCCAATCAATTTTGGGTGGTAATAATTCCAATGTTTTTGGTTGACAATTAATACTGTAAATTATGGTTAAATTCACCCAATAAAATAACCACCATTTTAATTTTATGTTATTTATTAAATACATTTTTATCAAGAGTGATTACTGATAAATTTTAAATTTTTATCATATCATGATTATATCATAAGATCTATGGTCTTTCGTAAAAATGGTATTTTAACTTTTTACCCTAAAAATCAACATTTTCAAAAAATTATAAAAACAAATTCATACTATGTTACTTTCAAGGTTATAAGTCAATAAATTATATTTATTTTATCAAATTATTTCCATAAATATAATAATTTTATCTTTTCAATAAAAATACTTATTTATAGAAAATTAATGATTTTTATGACATAAATAATTTTCTGACCATTTTAAAAATTACATAGGTATTAATTAATTTATAATATAATATAAAATAATTTCTATATTATAGAATGTATCTTATATTATAATAAATTACTATGAATAACCAAAGAATATAAATTTAAAATAAATAAATTTCCAGGTCATTACTATATATATATATTACATATATAACATATATATTTTCACATATATTTTCACACACACACACACATATATATATATGTTTAAATGTTTATATATAAATATATTAAATATCTTTTATAAATATTTTTTTCATAAACATAATATTAAAATTTATTATCTCCCTCATTGAGTTTTAATGAATTATTTTATCATAAATTTTATTTAGTGCATGAATTTGAAAATTTAAAGGAAATTCCAGTTTTTCCCTTTCAATTGTACTTTATTATTTTTCTTCTAAAATTTTATTTCAATCATATTTTAATTTTTTTTGGAATCTAAACTAATATGTTCACATTTTTTATTTAGACAATTAAATATGGATCCACGTTTTTAGGGGTGATAAGTGTCCATGAAGTTAACGTTGATGTGGATATCATTGGATGGGTCCCGCAATAATAATATAGTCAAAAAATTTATTCATACTCTTTAATTGAACTACAATATTTACATATGTTAGATGACATTATTTGGGTCATTTAATCCAACTAGAGGAACATTTTTTTTGATCTTTATCACACTTAAGAGAACATGTGAAGTCAATGTATCCAGATTCAATGAATCTACCAGGATGGAAAAATTTTCATAAATGATTCGACCATAACTCCTATAACACATCATGTAAGAGAATGAAATGTTTATGGTGCATGATAAAGATATCGTAAAGTAAGTCCAAAGAATAAAACATTCTAATATTCTATCATTTAGGTTTCCAAAAACTAGTGGAAATTCAGTACATTGAATATGGATAGTCGGTTTATACAGAATTATTTTCCACAATTATTCTGCCATAACTTCTTCAATACACGAACAGTTCAGATGAAATTTTGAGGGATAAAATAAAATATTTGAAAAATAAATTTTCTTGAAGAAAAATTATCAAAATTCATCTATTTAATTTTCTAAAAAAAAATATAAATTTCAAAAGATATAATTGAATAAAATATTTTATTAATGGATAAGAATTAATTTTATTAATGTAATACTCATGGGATTATAATAAATTACTTAATATCTTATAAAATAAATAAATAATAAAATTTAAACATTTTATAAAAATAATATAGTTCTACGTTTAAAATTTAAATTATTTATTTAATGAAAAACATTAAAAAATATTTTAAAGTTATGGGTTGTTATATTCATTGCCTTAATTAAATTGCATCCTCGTGGTTTTAATTATCTAAGATATTTTTTTCTTTACTTTATAATTAAGAACAAAGAAAACATATATATATATATACATTCAAGATTACTTAGGTTTTTACAATATAAAAATAATAATAATGATAATTATTATTTTCATAGAAATTATAAAAAATTACTACTAGATTTTATTTTCTTTTTATTTAAAATAACACTCAGTTGATGCTTAAATCCCAGCATCTGAAAACATAAAAGTTTCATGGAACTCTATGCATAGATCATAAGGTTTATCTAAGATCAATATAACCCTAATTTTAGTAATTTATTTATAGTATAATCTCTAATATCCTTAAAATAATATTCCTAATTCTTAATTTATCATCGATATGCTAATATATAAATTTGTCTAAACCTTTACTTTTCATCACATCCCAAGGAAAAAAGAATACTTTCTCTAGTGTCTTGACTTATTTTTAGCAACTAATAGATTTTTGGTCCCACTTAAGGAGGGAGTTTATTACCACAATAATCATTCAATCATTGATGAACCACAATGGAGAAATTTATTGTTCCATGCAACCAAGGTTATTAGTCATAACCTAGGATAAATGTCTTCATATAGTTATAATCTGCTCTGATCTAATACCAGTATCATCAACTTTCTCCGGAGGGAAATCCATAAATTTATTTTTAGTATTGAAATGGTTTCACCTTTAGGTTCTATTTCTAAACAATTCTATATAATCAATTAGTGAAGAAAAAACTATGATTTTTTTCGAGAAATATTTCTAGAATATCCTAAGGGTTTCTCCCATGGTTCATGATTTCAAATTATGTTCTTCAAAATATAGTATCTAAAGTTTCAGTTAAACTATCATTCAATTCCAATTGTAATATCCCCAAATTCAATACCCTGGAGTCAGTGGATAATTTATTACAATGGTATAAATATATAGTATCTAATTTTTTTATACCTCTGTTAAACCAGATATATAGTAGAGTTTTACATTACATTGAAAAATAAAAATACATCATCTAAAAACATGAATACATTATTATTCTTCTTAAGACCCTTTTATCATCTGTATTACTCTTCTTGGTTTACTAAGAAAAATTAAAAAAATATAAAGGGTTCGTCCCAAACTATTAATAAGGGGTGGAATGCAATGGAATAAATTATAAATAATATATTACGATATGAATAAATAAACTGAGTTATGCCATATCAAAGGAACTGAAAGAATAAATAAATCCATCGCTAATAAATCAATAAATAAATTCCTGGTTAATAACATATGATTAGATTGATATGGTATTTTACTATTTTTGATGTCTTAAACATATCATTAAGGCATTGTGCTAAGATATCTAACAAAAAGGGAAAGGATGCTCCCATTACCCTATCTTAATTTTATATTGAGACCTACAAGTTCACTGAGAAAATATATAATTTTGGGACCCAACCATCACATAATAGTTCAATTAATTCTGTCCCATATCAAAAATATTACATAGCTTAATATTAAAGTAAATACCAATATATATAATTAGCATAGTCTCTTAATAAGACATATCATACAAGATTTTTCTATATAAAATAAATAATTACATGGTGTGATATTATTTTTCCCCAATCCAAAAATAAATAATGATATATAAATTTTAAAAGGTAGGAGACAAATTAAATGATAGATAAAAACTTTATAATGGTTGTTAGGTAGTATATAGCTCATCCAACCATATCCCTCGGGGGTGTCAAACCAGGTATGCAGCAAGTTCCATTGTCAGGCACCAGGTGATGATCGAGTCGAATAGAAATGCACCCTTTTGGGTTTATTAATCTTAGGTATAACTATTCTAGATCCATACCCACTTTTATTATATAGATCGAGATTTATTTTCATATAAACCCACACACACATTACATCACTAAAATTCTTGGATGGTTTTATGGTTATGGGATAGTTTGAGCATTATAGTGGCTTAGAAAAAGTCTATTATGATAGGAAGTAAGTAATATATCATTTAGAATAATTAAAATTTATGGTAATAACATATAATTAAAAGGATTTATATATAAGAAATTTAATATTAAAATAAAATATAACAAATAAATTTCAATAGAAAATTAAAGGGGGTGATTCGGGGAAATCCTTACTTGGGCATAATAACATCTTAGGAAAAGGATATAATGAGATGGAATAAATACACTCTCATTAAAAACATATAAAATAGAATATAATACCATGGAATAAAAATATTTGTAGTATATGAAAAAAATAAATAAAAAAATAAATATAAATAAAGTAATGAACTAAAAAAGTAAAGAGGAGGATTGGAAACTATTACCTCTCTAAAGTTATTAGCTTAGAGATGAACCTTTGAACTAGTAAAACTCATAAAGTTTGAAGAGAGAAAAATGAAAGATACTCCTTGGGAGGTATATGATAAGAGAATTTTAAATTAGGTATAGGATAATGGTAATTGGGGTTATGTATTTATACTTGATGAAGGGTGGTGTTAATGGTTTTAATGATGATTATTTTTTAATTAAGGCCTGCAAAATTTTGGGTTCCATTAATTCTCACATTTTTGGTTGATAATTAATGTTGTCAAGGATGGTTAAGGTTGTCTAATACATCAATCACCCTTTTAATTTAATGTTATTTCATAAATAAATTTTTATCAATAATAATAATTAAAAAAATTTAAATCAAAATCATATCATGATTATATCATAAGAGTTATGGTATTTTTTAAAAACTGTATTTTCTATTTTTATCCCAAAAATCAAAATTTTCATATAATTATAAAAAAAATCCTATGTTAATTTTAATTTTTTTTATTACATAGGTGATATTTATTTTAAAGAATTAATTCTATAAATATTATAATTTTAAATTTTAAATAAAAAACTTATTTATTAAAAATTAATAGTTTTTATGACACAAATAATTATCTAACCATTATAAAATTTACTTATAAATTAATTAATTTATATTATCATATAATTTTTTTGTTTTATTCTATAACATATCTTATATTATAATAAATAAATAAAAACAAGTAAATTTAAAAAAATATTTCGCTGTTATAACATATATATATTTTATATATAACATATATATTTTAACATATATAAATATTTATGTTTCAATGTTTATATATATATATGTGCGTGTGTATTCATTTATTTTTTAAATACCATTTTATAAGTCATTTTTTTCATAAAAATAATCTTAAATGTTATTATCTTCCATATTGAGGTTTAATGGATTATTTTATCAAAATTTGTAATTTGTGCATGAATTTGAAAATTGTATGGGAATTGTAGTTGTTACCTTTCAATTGTACTCTATTATTTTTATTATAAAATTTTATTTTAGTAGTATTTTAATTTTTTTGTGTATTATACACTAATATGTATAAATTTTTCATTTGGATAATGAAATATGGATCCACGTTTTGAGGGGTGATAAGTGTTCGTGAAGTCAATGTTGATGTGGATTTGACTGGATGTGCCCCAACATAGTAATTTGGTCATAACATTTTTCTCAATTTCTTGGATTGGATTAGAATTTTGAAATGTGTTATATGAATTTATTTGGGTCATTTCATATAATTGGATGAACATCTTGTTTGAACTTTATCATGGTTAAAATCATGTCTGAAGTCAATGCGTCAAGACTCAATAAATCTATTAGGATAGAAATATTTACATTAATAATTTGACCATAATTCATATAGAACATAATTTAAGAGGATTAAATTTAGATTATGGATATGAAATAAAAAGGTTAGAAAGTCCACATAATACCAAATTCTAATATTCTTTGAGTAAGGTATCCAAAAATGCATGGACAATTGGTAAAATTGCTTAGTATCGAATAAAGTAAATATCAAAGAAAATATAAACTTGTAATACAAATAATATAGTTTTAAGTATAAAATTTACATTATTTCTTGAATGAAAAATATGAAAATATATTTTAAAGACCCAGATTGTTACACACCCCCTTTATGGTCTTTAATCTAAACAATAAGTTCCTAAATAAGAAAAAACCATTTAAGAATCCATGATTTTACATCATGATTCCACAAAAGAAACTAAATGACTAAGTGATTAGTGAAGATTACTACTTTATACCCAAGTAGGTAACACCTAAATATATCTAAATAAATGAATATGGATTTGAATTATTTATTATTGTTTTATTTAGTTAGATTATGTATGATATGGAGTTTTAGATGTATAATCTATCACATGAGAATTATTTGTTACCACTCAAACTAATATAGAACTAATAGTATAGTGTAATGCATTAATTACAAGTTAAAATGGTAATTTTGATATTTTTTATTATATAATGGTTGAAGATGCAAGTCCACTTCAAATCCTTAAAGGATCCATTACAACTATCATCAAAAAATGGTGAATATTTCAAAGCAATCTAGACAAAGGGAGTAAAACCTTGCTAAAATATTAGATAAATATTTTGTAAAAGCTATAATGGCCAAGTAAATATATAAAATCTTTCACTATCATTGGATATGGTAATAAAATAATTAAATCAACCTTTTACTTTTCTACATGTTTTCCCTCTATAGACACCACATGTCCTAACACAATCCACATATCAACTATAAAGTAATAATTTGTAAAGTTGAGCATAAGGATTGTATCAAAGAAGGTTCTGTAAAAAACTATTAAACAAGAAATAAATGACTTATAGGATACTCCATAGAATATTAAATCATCCATCTATGCCAATATACACTCCTCTAAAAATAAAAATAAAACATCATGTGCCTTTAGAAGGTTATTGGATAATTACACAGTCCAGTGGGAATTATCCTATATTAAAAGGTGAAAATGATTAAGTGAAGGCGGTCTTGTACATTCCCTCTAGTTCTAAGTGAATATATAAGTAAATTTAATATATATATTTTAAATATTAATGGGATTTTCATGCCCTAGAAATTATAATATATTAATTTATGAAATATTTTTTTACACACAACATTAAACAAAAATGGATAGTTATAATTAAATTATGATCATTGTAATATATCCATTGAATTAGAGGATATAAATAGAAGTAAAAATATTACAAAATAAGTTTTAAAAATTTAATAAACAACATCAAGTAGTATAGGTATTCCTTATGAGTCTCATTTTTATGATCTTGTAAGGGAGGTATCTTCACTAGGGTTTTCCAAAGAGCAATCCCAAGTCGAACATCAACAAATGTGGATTGAGTGCAATAATTTTTAGAATAAATTCAATATTGTGGAAATTAATATTTGATCCTTACTAGTTTAATTACTTACCATGACTACCATTACTTCTTATCTTATCTTTATATCTTATGTGAATATTTTTAAGGGTTATGTATGTATAAGTTAAGATGATATATTTAACATCTAAAACCAACCCATTAGCTTGGGAAGGACTAAAATGAAACTGAACGTAGGTGAAATCCCTAGGGAACCAAATACTAACAATAAATGTTATGGGATTTAATAAATCATGGGGTATTATTTCCCATTAAATAATTAACCTGTAAGTATACAATAATCAGAAGACATAATATGATAAATGATACAAAACCAGAATATACACCAATATATATATAACCAGAAAGATATTTTAGAGTTGATTTAGAAATAAATGTATGCCAAAAGACTGAAAAATGAGAAACCCAAAAATAAAGAAAAAGGTCCTAACATGGAATTACCCTCAAGATTTATAGGACGGTGACAATCAAACTCCAAGAACCATCACCAAGGACTATATAATCCCCACACTTTTCTAGAAAAGTGAAAGATCTCCCTTTATCTTCAAGATATAAAATAAAAAGTAAATACACACCATGGTGTATATGCAGGGGTGAGTATACAAGCCCATTATGAAATCCACCAAAAGCCTCCCACACACACCACTAGAACAAGAACATGTTAGCTTATTCTTTATATAAAATAAAAGACAACCATATCCATGAACACAAATGATCAATACATATATATATATATCATAAGAAAATAAAATAACTCTCCAAAAACATATCCAATACATGAACCCACACACCCATTTATAACACCAACCAATTTAACCACTTCTAAAGTTTGACTCCTAAATTATTCCAACTCACAAGTGGTACTCATCCCTCCAAAACCAAGCTATCACTCGACGGTATAATAATTTTATATGCCCTCTATATTTGGAATCTATATCCAAGTATGAAACCAAAAAATCCTCATAAAATATAGTATAAATGCACACCAACACAAACCAATCCAAGTTCTCACACCTACACATTTCTTTTAAAAACAATTTCTCATTTAAAAATTTCATCAAACAAATTCTGGGAGATTCCCACAACACATGGTTTTAAATAAATTAAATCAAGTATAATCATCATAGGTTTTCATCAAAGGATAAAAAAAATATTTTAAAACCTTTGTACTTTAATTTATAATCATGGTAGAGTAAGTATGAATCCACTTAGATTGAACCAAGTCAGTGAGATAAAACCATATTGTGTCTTTATAAATCTAGGCTCTAGCAACCCTCCTAAGATGGTCAATCCTAAGAATCTAATAAAAACATATCCAAAACACTATATTATTTCATGAAACCCCCAAAATAGGTTTTCTCTGAAAATAAAACAAGGATATCTAGAAATAGAGGAATAATTTGACTCTTACCATTGATTTCCTAGGTCCAACACTCTTTGATTCACTGGAATTAGCCTGTAAAAGGAAAGGAATCACAAAAAAACCTAGATACAGATTAGTGTATGATATAATAGGTTAGAGGAGGAATAATAATCATTTTAGGGGATATTATGGGTTAAAAAATACTTTTGAACTTAATTAATTATTTCTCATACCTGGGCCACAGATTTTTTCAAACTGTGTTCAAACCATGTGAATCATCATTTCCACAAAAAAATATAAAGTCATAAAAACAACATAGGTTTTTTAAACCATGTTCAAATAATGTTCCTTCCAATAAGACCACTTTTCCCATATCACAGTTACTTGATAAAACCATGAAGTTTCCCATAACCATGCTCAAACTATTTAGCCTAAAAACAACATTAAAGACTTCCAAAACTAACCAGAACCTTCCCCAGGTCTAACCCAAACATTCCATAACATAATAATATTCTATAAGAATATCCTATACTCATAGAGGGAATTTAAAATTCTTCTCACCATCGTCCTTTACACCCTTAATAAGCCATAGGTTAGTGATTCCCAAACATAAGGTTAATACCTTGGTCCAATATTCTTTATAAATTCGTCAATGTTAGCACAACAGGTCTACTAAAAGGTATAAATCAACCTAGAATGATATTATCATTCCCATACTGCAATATGAAAGTTAAAGAGGACCAATTGGAACAATTATATCAATAGATACATTATCATATGAAAAAATTAATTGGAATCTGACTTATAATATGATCATAAGGAAATAAAAAAGAACGACATGCACTATATAGAAATAGAAATGAAATTCTACCTGAAAAATAACCCCACTAAAATGGTTATAAATCTTAAAATCTCACACCCACCAAAATACTAAATTACATAACTTATATATGTTAAACCCCTTCAATCCCCTTATGTAGCTACACAATATCTAACTGGACAATCCCCTTGGAGCTTTACCAACACAAGAAGGAATTATAATTTGATACTGATATAGAAGAGGCAATTTTTCTCCTTTTTCCAACCCTTTTTTGCTCCCCACCATTAAGGTTTAGCTTAGTGGTAAGAGAATAAATGTTTGTTCACAAAAATTACTTGGATTTGGTCATCCAAATCAGGAATGAGAGTTATATTATAAAAGACCATGAAATCACCTTAATCAGTACGACCAAATTACATGTTAGTAATTTTACTAATTAATCATTAATTATGCAATATTTTACTAATTAAATGCACAAAGACTTTTTAAATAAGACAACCACTACCCAAATGATCATTAAATGTGAGACCTCATCATAGAAGTCCTTGTGGTATCTAAGAAAATCACTCGCTCATTTCTAAATCCAGAGGTAAGATCATGTTCTTACCCACACTCCAGAAACTCAAAAATATGAAAGAGTAATTCACCAATCACAGAAATCAATATGACCTTGAATGCAGGAAACCAATATATTCCATGGATTATAGAAGAGACACTTCTAAGATAATGAATTCCACTAAAGTTAGTCCATGTCAATAGAAATGGATCATGGTGACCAATCAAGATCCCAAAATATTCCATTACCTATGGGATTTTTTTATGCTCATTCCATAAGGAATAATCTCCTAATGAAACTAATGTATCCATTATACAAGTTATATCCTTTACAAGAAACAATAATATCGTTCATAGAAAGAATTAGAGCACACAAGCTTAACTATAAAAACAACATAATCAGGATGTAAGTATAAAAAGTTTAATAGCATGAATAGATTATTAGAATAACAAGAATAAAATAATACATCACAAAACAAACACAACCAATATAACAATTTCCCATGTAATTTTCTACCCACATATTTTTTAGGCATAATAACTCACAACTACCCATTCCAACACAACATCAAGGTTCATATCAACCAATTCACAATGTTTCAACATCCCCTAAAAACCACATTAAAATTAATCAAGTTTCAAAAATAAAGACAATATTTTTTAAAAAAATATTTATTTAAAAATCCTATTTAAAAAAATATTTAAATGCTTTATAAAACTAGAGTATTAGTAAAATCATTCAAAAATTCCTTTAATTAAGGCTCTTTAAAAATGAACTTTCTTAAAAGGAACTTTTATAAAACAAAACATTCAAAAAACCATATAATTATGAATTTCTAACTAATAAAAGGTTTCATTTTAGAAAATATGTCACTCAATGTCCATTTTAATCAGGTTTTTTAAAGGATGGTCTTTAAATCCATCATCGAACATGGAATCCCTATTATAAAACTTGATTTAAATCAAGAAAATATTCACAAAAACTAAGCCTACTATAGCATTATATAATTTAAAAACCTATTTTTCATCTAATCATGTCTCATTAAATCAACTCACATTAATATAAACAACCAAATTATTTGATCACTTAGAAGAAACACATGACTAGTATGCATTTTTCATTTCATACGCATGAAAAGGTTACTAATTTCTTATTAACTTATGATCAATCGATTAGTTTAAAGCAAATAATTGTTACATCATGTGCCAAAAATCCTAATCATGTGAAATTATTTCCAAAAAATAAAATAACTTCATTTGAGACCTACAAAACTACCATATTTCCTACCATTATGTTCAAAGGTTAAGAAAATTATTGGAAACAATCTTTTATAAATCAATCATGCTCGATTAGTCAATAAATTAAACAAGAAGAAATTAAACCATCGTAGATTTCACATGCTTCCATAACCAATGAACTATTTATTTAAATATTTATTTAACACATAAAATAATAAAACTGGATATCCCCATTAATATATCCTAACTTTACATGTTATGTTACTTATTATACCGAACATGCTTTTTAACTTCAAAAATCACGCAAAATAAAAACAACATGCTATTTTTTATGAAGTTTCAAATTTAAAAAATAGTTATTTTTTATAATTATTTTGTAACACCACAATATTTTAGAGTTTATTTTCTTTAAAAAATATATTCGATATCATGTGGTATATGTAATAATGAGCTTAAACAAAATGTGATATAATAATATTTGAATTAAACCATTGTGATCCAGCCATTAGTTTAGTGTATATGAATAGGAATTGTCATATTATGGAATATATATAGAAATTAATTCCTAAAAAAATTAATAATCAATCATATATTGATTATTAATTGGTTATAAATAAATATAAAATCTTTTAAAGGTAAAAGATATATTTTTCAAAAAATAACTTTTATGTGTGAAATGTATTTTGATATTAATATATTAAATTAATTATTATTGATAAATTATTCTAATGGGTATATTATAAATCATTTTTAATGAATTAAAATTCATTTAATTATGGTTACTAAATAAGAAATGACAATAAAGTCATTTCATGCTTCAAATATACATTTTCTTCAAAAAATGGCTTTTATTGTATTTTGTGCATGGATATTATAATTAATTTCAACCAATTTTATAAGTTATATTTTAAAAAATTGATATAATTTTTGAAATTATCATTTCGTAATTTTAATTGGATTAATTTTTTTTTATTTTATAAAATGCTTGATTTTTTGATGAATGGTGAAAATATTGATTTTTCAAAAACTGTCACTTTTATGACATTATTATGATGTAATCATAAATTAATAAATTATTAAACATTTTTATCAACCAAATATATGTTATATAAGTAATATAATTTATTTTTTAACATTAATTTTAATTTTTCAACCTGTATTTTACATTTATGAACATAAATTATATTTTTTCAAATTAAAAACTATTTTTGCGTCTTTGCATTTAATGGTATGGTTGGAAGGTTCAATTAAATTTTGAATTAATCCAAAATTATAAAAACATTAATTTTTTATTATTTAAAAAACTCATGTAAATCATATTTTTACTTGATTTCAGTGTATAATTATTTTTACGCACAAATCAGGAATTTTTCTATAAACTAATTTTTCTGTATTTTGTGTTCTTATATTAAACTAATTTATGACACCTATATAAATTTAATCTGATAAAACTGATCCAAAATTTGGAATCAAAATGTGCAATTTTTCTTACAATTATCCCATTATTGTTTTTTCAAATAATTATGTTATCATGGTAAAAGTTAGGTTATAATGTTTATGGTTAAGTAGGGTTTAATGGGGGTTAACTAAAAGATAAGTTTTAAAATGTCTCCAAAACATGTATAAATGTGATTGGTTGGGTTATTTTTACCCTATAACAAATTATCTACCAATTTAGGGTTTCTTGGTTTTAATTTACCATGAATAAGACCTTATATTAATTTTAAACTTTGAATGGTTATAAGAGTGTCACTCCCCTCACTTATAAAAATAGACACTTATATTATCTTATACACACCTCTTGAGCCACTTATATCAACCAATCCCAGACCAAATCTCTTACCAACCTTTCTCTTTAAAAAATATAGGATCTGTTATTATCAAAATACCATCCTAGAAGGATTAAGGTGTAAACCAAATGTGGTTTTCTAAAGAAGAGGCATAACTCTTAACCAAGCATTTCATTTTGTTTTTTCTCCTACCTCATACAAATATTCTTAAACCATGATTATATAATAACATAAATATATAAAATATAATCAAATATTATTATTTTTATGGAAAACCCTTATTCAACTTATTTTCTATCTGATTAGGAATGAAAACATCATTCATGCGTACATATGGACTAACACCCCCATGAAGCATTGTGTTTTTGTCCCTTGATGCCTCTCATGGATGATTATAATTATGGATTTAATGTATATATATTAAATTCATGAAATAATTATAATTCTTTAATGATTATATATCACCCATTTTCTTAACATTCTAACTATTGAAAAATTGTAATGTTGTTTGTGTATACGTGTTGATTACCACCACCACGAAGCGATATGACTTGTTTTTTCCATACCTCCTTACATGAATAGTTTTAAAAGTGTATTTAATGTATAAATATAATAATTATTTCTTTATTAATATTCTTTATATTATGTAATAATGACCCCTATGATCATGGTCAACCTACTGAAACTATTTTGGGATTATGAACCGGACGTCCTCAAAACGCCTCATGTAAAATTAACTGATTATGTAACTAAATAAAACATGGTCATGAATGACATAAAAGTGATAATGATAAATGAATGAAAAGGAAAAATTATTTTTAATCAAGTATTAAATTAATACATTTTTATTATACATGGAATAAAGTATCTATGAAATATGTTGGGATGTGAGGTGAGGGATTTCTCTTCACAAATTCCTTCCTTTGAGACTTGTGCAATTTTCACCACATTTTTCCTTTTGTTTTATTTATACATAGCCAAATGGATTTATTTTATTATTAATTAAATTAAATTAAATTTGTTTTAAAATCCTCTGAGGTTCTCCCCTTAAATGTTATTTTGATTCAGAAGGTAATAAATTCATAAGGTATTTTCCATTAAATCATTTTAAATTATTTCAACTATTTCTCCTCCAAATCCATATTCATTAAAATGGTTCAAAATTGTTATCATTTACACCTAAAATAATTTTAAATTTAATATTAAACTAATTTTCACTTTCCTACAATGTTTTTAAAAGGATTTTTTTTAATGTTTTTTATATAGGTTTCTTTTGAATTTTTTATAAAAGTGTAAAAGAATATTTTTCTAATATCTAAAAAATGAGCATAATTTCATATCATCATGAAAAATATTCTTTAATAATATTACTCTATAAGGCTTCATGGTTTTTCTAAAAAAATATTATTTTCACATCTTTAAGGATTTTTTGTTTTAAAATTTTTCAAAGGAAATGGTTATTTCTCTAAATTTTTATATATATCCTGGATGTGCTTTTTCATATGTGTTAAAGAGGATATTTTAATATTTTTTAATTTATATGAAATATTATAATTTTTTTATGTATTTTTTTATCCTTGTGCATTTTTCATGATGACGGGTGACTCTGATATATCTCTCCAATAAAATGGGTAATGATTTCTTTTCTCCAAGGAATATATGTTCGATTAACCATGTGGGTTATTAAATTTATAATAGTGATATGAAGATGATTTACCAAGCTACATATGATTTTATATTCTTGAAAATGATTTTTTCATGAAATCCTTTTTAGTTCAAAAGTCAACCCAATGATCTTTTGTTTAATGGAATGTTTATACCCATATTAAGGGTGAAAAATATGTTTTTCAAGAAAATGTTTTCATGAGTTCTCATATTTTAAAATAAACTCTCATGAATATGATTTTGACTTTAATATTGATTTTTATATTCTTTATTAAATATTTTGTAAAATAACATGATTTCTTGGGTAAGAAAATTATTATTTGAGTTCAAAGGTCAATACAAAAATTGAAAACAAATTATGGGTTTTTATGATTTTTCAAATAGAATAATGGGTTTCATATTTGTTTATATCCCTTATTAAGATTTGTTTTATCCATCCCCCATTTTTAAATGTTTTCCATATGAATTAAGGATGATTAGGAATGATAGCATGGTCTATTTTTCCATTCTATGGATTTTACTTAAAAGAATAAATTATGTTATGAATGAAACAGTAATTTAAATTTAAGAACCCTATTTTTGTGAAAAATGGACATTAAATGTGTCTAATTTTTATTGTAAGGATTTTATATGTAATAGTTTTTACTAGTTCTATAAAACTATAAACCAAAAATTACTTGGTAATTTAAGGATTGAAATACTTATTGTTAAATCATTGAATTATGGGTTGATTGTGGTATGGAGCATTATAGTTAGTATCTGAGAAAAGGTTTAGACAAATTTAGAGGTTAAGATGATTCAGATAAGGATAGCATTATATTTTTAGTTATAATTATGGGTTAATAATTATAAGGTTGAACATAAGTTTAAAGTAATATATACCTCTTTTGAGGTTTTATGTGATGGGTTTTTAGAGAAATTAATGACATTTTGGGATACTTAATTGATGTTTAAGGTATATATTACACTTAGGTTTAACATTAAGGTTATTTGAGGAAGAATGATTTTATATTTTGTGGAAATAAGTTGAACGGTATTGATAACCATTAGAGTTAATAAGATAATTGATGTTGAGGTAATTATGGTTAATTCGAATAAAAGGGTTACTATATTTTGGGAATATATGTTATATCATATAGACAACCATGGTATTGAAAGTGATATGGTGAATAGTGATTAAAGATATTTTTGAAGAAGTTTACTATATGGGGAACATTATATGATTAAGTTAAATGGAAATATTTTCAGATAATATGGGTATTTATTTGAGGAATAAAGGTTGAATTATCTTTTGGAAACATATATTATTTTAATATAGCTTGATAGTGATTTAAGTTATTTATCAAAAAGATTAACACATCTTAGACATTATATAATTAGGTATTAATCATTTTTGGTATGTGACTTTATAACTGATTGTTATTGTTGGGGATGAATGTTGAGTGATCATGGAATAATATGTCAAATATTTTTGATATTTGAGTTTCAATTTTTGTTAGGGATATTTTGAAGAGTTTTAAGGTTGGTTATTTTTGGAATGATTTATGTTAGAATTTAGGAGTTATTATTGAGATTTTTTATAATGTATTATGAAGGTTTATTCATAAAAAATATTATATTATCTTGTGATGACCATTGTGTTTTTTGTTAATATCTAAAGAGATGAGGGATAACTTTTTATTCTTTTATAGATCTTGTGATCCATTAAAAGTTAATTTTTGTGCTTGAGGCATCAAAAAAATAAACTTCAATATTCATTTATTTGAATAATAGATTATATTGAAGTGGAAATTTTTCAAATCACAACCAAAGGAAGAAATGGTTCTTATTAAATCAAAATAAATAAAGAGTGTATATTTTTTCATGTTCTCTATATTCATGGTAAAATAATACTTTGTCTTTAGGAAAAATATCTTAAAATAAAAATATTATCCTTTTACATTCATTTCTATGGAATTTATGGTATTCTTTATTCAATTATTATCTATGGTTTTTTTCTTATAAACTTTATCAGTACTAAGTTCTATATCACACTATTATTCCTTGCATTTTATTTTTCTCCTTCATTTCAATATTTTCACTTCCCGCCAATGTTCTACTTACTTGGAAACCTGATTATGTGTTATTCTAGGAGACCATAATATTTAAATTTTTTATTTTCAAATTTATTATTTGATATAACTTTTTAAAATATGGGTTTTCCACAAATTCATTTTAAAATAATAAAAAATATTTTCCTTTTAGGATGAAATATTTTATCTTCCACTCCCTGAATTTAAATTTTAAAAAAAATGTTATAAACCCATTTTATCAAACATGAGACAAAATTGAGAGAAAGAAATTTATTTAATGGGGTAGATTGTAACACCCAAATATTGAAGAATTTATTTTATTTAAGTAATATATTTGATAGTGTGTTGTATCTTTAAGATCGAGCTTAAACGAATCATGATATACTCTTATTTAAATAAGACCACTATGACCTAGACATTATTTTTGTGGATATGAATAGGTATAACTATATAATAAAATATATTTAGAATTTTTTTATTAAAATTAAAAATCAATAAAATATTGATTATTAATTGGTTGAAAATGAAGATAAAATCCTTTAAAGGTAAATGGGATATTTTTTATAAAACTATTTTTATGTTTGCAATGTATTATGATATTAATAGTTTAAAACAATTATTATTGTTAAATAATTATAATAGGTATAATATATATACAATTTGATAAATTAAAAATCATTTAATTATGGTTATTATACCATTAATGTGAATAAATTCATTTTATGCTCCAAAAATACATTTTCTTCCAAAATGGTTTTTTTTTGCATTTTATGTGCAGATATTGAAATAAAATTATACCACCATTATAAATTTAATTTAAAAAAATTGATATTAATTTTTAAATAATAATTTCATAATGTTATTAGTATGAATTTTTTATATTTTTCATAAATGGTTGATTTTTGGGTGAATACTAAAAATACAGATTTTTCAAATATTGTCACTTTTATGACATTATTGTTATATAGCATGAATTAATAAATTTTGAAACCATTACATAGACCTAATTTATTTTAAAGGATTTAAATATATAATTTTAAAATATTATTTTGAATTTTCGAAACCATGCTTGACTTTAATGAAAAAAATTATATTTTATTCCAAATTAAAAAAAATGGGTCTTTGCATTTATTGGTATGGTTGGTAGGTTTAATTAAGTTTTGGATTGATAAAAAAGTATAATAATATTCATTTTTTTATTATTTAATAAAAAAATCATTGAAATAAAAATTTTACCTGATTTCAATGTAAAATGATTTTTATGCTTAAATCATGTATTTTTCAAAAAACTGTTTTTTCTGCGTTTTGTGCACTTATATTAAAAGTAATTTCAACCACCTATAGAAATTTATTATGAAAAAATTGATTCCAAATTTTAAATCATCATTTATAAAAAATTTATAATTTTCCTTTTATTTTTAATCAAATAATTAAGTTAACTTGCTAAAAAGTTAAGTTATCACGATTAAGGTTAAATTTGGTTTAAAGGGGGTTTAACTAGGATATAAGGCTTAAAATGTATCCAACACTTATGGAAATGTGATTGGTTGAGTTATTTTGACACTATAATATCTTATATAAAAATATTTTGTTTCTTGGTGCCACTTGACCATGAATAAAACCTAATATTAATTTAAAACGTTGAATAATTACAAGAGTTTCACTCTCCTCACTTATAAAAGGAGACCACCTATCATATATTCTTTACACCTATTCAGTGACTTAAATAAACCAATACCTAACCAAATACATTTCAAACCTCCCTCTTACCCCACCCACACCAATGAACCGGGGATCTAGTCTCCTCAAAATAAAAACCTATAAGGATTTAGTTGTAATCTAACTGTGGTTTTCCAAAGAAGAGGTATAACTCTTGACTGATAATTTTCTTTTTATTTATTCTTCTACCTCAAACCAATATTATTACATCATGATAATATAATAACATTATTATCTAAAATATACTAAAATTTCATTATGTTTATCATAAAACACTTATATGTAATATTCTCACTTTTAAATTGATCTTAAAACCCCCATTTGTTTATAGTTTATAAGTATTTTATATGAAAATATAATTTTTCAATAAAAATCACCCTTACTTAGGGTTTTATGGTGTTTCATAAATGTAGAAATGGATTTATAAGGGTTATTTAGGGGTAAGGTTACTTTTTTAATGATTTTAAAGGGTAAGTGGGTTATCCAAACCTCTATGTAAGTGTAAAGTGGTAATTCCCTAGGTGGTGTATGGGTAGAGTCACTTTTTCTATGGTTGTGTAAGGGTGAATTCTTAATATATATACATTTTGTAATGGTAAGGTCTTGATTATATGCACTATATAAGGGTTAACTTGTCATTTTTAAGGTTAAATAGAGATGTGTAAGGGTAATCCATGCACTGCATAAGGGTCTTTCTAGTGTTACAAAAGGGTAAAAAGTGTTGTGTAAGGGTAACATAGTTTATACGTAAAGGTACCTTCTATTTTACAAAGGTTGTGTAAGAATAAAACATAATCTAAATAAGGGTATGTTTTAGTTCGTCTGATTTATAATGATAATATCCTTCCCCTTATGTGATATCCATGAGTTGCGTAAGGGTAAACTAAGTTAGCCTTACACGACGCCATTTTTAGAAAAAAAATATTATAGAACCCCTATTTTATACTCATTCTTTATATCACACTTACAACACATTTTAATGATTCTAAATGCCAAAAATAATGAAATAAATTATTTCGATGCATTTTCCAAATGCTCTACTATTAAGAAACATTTGAAAGACAAATTAAATTGTTAATTTAATTTGTGCAGTTAATGTTATGTCTTTGTAAATGGTATCGTTATTTCTAAAATAGTTGAACCCTTGTAGCCTTCATTTTTGTTTCATCCTTTATTTACAATAATTCTGTAATTTTATATGTTTTAAATTGGTGAAGCCTTCTTTGATAAAACTCAATTCCTTTTATGGTTTTCAGGCATGGTAGAACCTCACCCTCTCTTCTCAATTTTGGTTATTGTGTAGTTATTTATTTTATGTGTGTTTATAAACCCAGTTCATTTTGAGATTTTGTAAATTAAGGATAAATAATTATTAAATGGTAATAATCTAGGTCTTTTATAAGAATTATAAATTGAATTATCATGGTTTTTTTATTTATCTGGTAGAGATAATGATGTTATCACATGAAGAGTTTAATTAATTTTTGGGAGAAAAATAATGATATTGGTTCTATGAATCCTTGATGAACCTTTAACATTGAAGTTTTAAAAACTATGATAATAAGGCCTGGTAGAAGATGTCATTATATGTAGAGGGTACCACTCTAACTTTCAAACCACGCAGGGTGGTTTATCCTTAACATTGACATCGATGACCTTAATCTATGAAGTTACTTAACATTTTTGGGCCCTTGTTTACAGTTGATTCCATGATATAACACTTGTGTTAGCATACTTAATAGTCATTTTTTATTATGTTCACATGTGGGTGTGTGTGTGGACCTTGAGAGCCTTATTTGATACTTTTTCCATGAGTACATTCATATATTGGTTATTAATGTTTTATATTTATCACATTTATTGTATGTTTCTACTTTTACTCATGATGACATGTTATGCTTACTTATGGGTTCTACCCTATTATGTGTGCCTTTGGAAGTTTTTTTCTTGGTGCCCAAAGTAGGTGGACCATCATGACATCTATATCCCTTAGAGGGGTAGTGTGAAAGACTTTTGACGATGGTGATGATTTATCTAAGCATAGAGTAGGCACACAATAATTCCCCATAGATGTTGTGTGATACACTCAATGCCTATAAGAATCCAAGGAGCATGTTACTTAAGGCCTGGTGGATGTTGAGTAGCCCGATCATTCAATGCATAGTGGATACTGATAACATGAATCAGTTGATTCTTAGTGGATTTTGAGTAGTATGTGAACATGATATTGATAAACATGATCACTATACCCATGTCTAGTTCTTGGTTTCTTCTTATATTTCGACTTTCCTTCCAGCATGGAGTTGATTTAGGTATGGTCAAGGCTCATATTGTTTTGGTTGGAACATGGATGCTAAGTTTTAGATAGTTTTTTTTCTTGTGTATTTATTTTTTATTTATGACACGTCCTTTTTTACATGATCACTTGATATGAGGATGCATTGGTGGTGTCCTACTGGGTTTTATTGCTCTCACATTGTATGGGTATTCATGATTTATGTATAAACTTTATGTTAATGGATCCAAATAAGGGAAAGGGGCCTATGTTCTATGGATAAGAAGATGAGAATGGAGTTTTTTTGGACAATTATGTACTTTATAGGACTCAATAGTTTTTATTTTATTTATTTTCCTACTACACTTTCATGATCTAGATTGTATTTCCACATTGGGAGCCTATTATCTATTTATATAATTCTGGGACCACCCGTCACATTCATATCATGTACATTCATTTGTGTTACACATATATAATACAAGATAAGAACATAATTCATCACTTTTAACCCCATAATTAAGTATTGTGGTTTACATATATTGAATGTGAATTTCTTTGAGTAGAAATGAGGATGGGTATTTACTACAAAAATGTTTGGCATGGAAAATCATAGAATAATTTCAACAGCATAACGGGTGTACATAAAAATTTATTAGAGGGTTTAATGAGAGTGAAATGGTGTCTATTTTTACTTTTAAAAAATAAGTATAGTAATATAGATGAGTAAAAACATATTACAATAAGAAAAATTGAAAAAAAATGGCATAATACAAAGAAACTGCTTGAATAAATAGGAAGATGATAGGATCTCTTACATTGATAGGGTTCTTCTAAAATATTGTGTTGAGATTATTAAGAGATTGGGATCACCATGGGAGGGATATAGAGAGGTAAATTCAGAGTAAATTCATTCCTAAATTGTTTTAAGTGGAGATGGATGGGAGTTTATGTGGGTTTTATATCAAAAAGGGGGATTATTTATTAATTTCTAAACATAGGTTTGGAACTCTATATGATAAAATAATCAAAACCAAAACCCTTACCATGGTTTTTTTCCATTTTTATTACCAAATAACATTGATATAAATTTTTTATAATGTTAATACAGGAACTCATTAAAATAATATCCTTAGTGATGTGGAAGTGAGTCATGTTCATGAATACTTGATTTTAAACCCTTAAAATATAATAATGGTTTTAAAGGATTTATTAAAGGCTTGAAAAATTAATTAAATGACTTAAAAACATTATTTTAAAGTAAAAATATTATTTTGGTCTTGGATACTCCTTATATAATTTATCACAATATTTTTGGGCTATTATGATGTCATAATATAGACTGTATATTTAAAGCATATTTAATTTTTACCCAAAAATTATATTGACTCATAAAATTATTAATGAATCATCATTGGATAATTTTAGTGTTATGGTTTCAAAAATAATATTTATTTTATCAAAATAATTTCCTAAAAATGATGACTTTCATTTTTTAATAAAAAACTTATTTACTGAAAAATACTAGTTTTTATGATACTAACAACTTTCTCACCCCTATAAAAATATATTGGTATTAATTAAATTATATTATAATTTATATTTAAATAAATATTATTAAATAATAATAATTTTTTAAAATAAAATTTATTTCAAAAAGTATTGAAATTCTCAAAAAATTGTCTTAATTGAGATTATATATAAAAATTTTATTTCCTCATATCAAAATCCAATTTTTATCAAACTCGTTATGTAATAAAGTAATAATAAAAATCGATAAATATAATAATAATTTTATTAAATAATAAAATGTATAAATTAATATTACTAGGGTCTAGATACTCAACCCATTATTACACCAGTGTACACTCTAATGGTAAGGTGTGAACTTGTTGTACTTTCCTGTGGTGGTTCGACGAACATTGTTTGGGCCATGATCTCGATAAGCTTGAACTTCTCCTATAAATAGTTTTGAGTGAGCTTTATTTAATGGATCTTATCTTGATCTTGGTCAAGGTAAAATCCCATTGATTTCATATCCCTTAAAACTCTGATAAATAGGCTTCATAGGGTACAATCCTACTGGTTGAGGTCATCACTTATTTCATCCATGTCAATTAGATGTTATCATATACCTTCATACATATTATCCCTCAAAATTTTATTTCATACATGAAAATAGATTAGGGAACTTATTTTTCATATCCTCTTCTGGTTACCATGTAGACTCCTCAAACTTCTGTTTCCTCCACAACACTTTGATCATATAAATTTTATTATTTCATAGAAGTTTGTATCTATGATCTAAGATCTTCATCGGCTTCTCCTTGTATGAAAGATCATTCTCTAATAGTAAAACCTATGGATTTAGTACATGTGAGGGTTATAGTATGGACTTATTCAATAGGGATACATGTAATACATATTTTACTTGAGATAGCTTAGATGTTAGTGCTAGTTGATAGGCCATGGATTCAATGTGATCAATGATATCAAAGAGCAGACATATCTTGGACTAAGATTTCCATTTTCCCAAAACTCATGGATTTATTCCATGGTGATATATGATGGAATAATTTATCTCTAAAATCAAAGTCCAGGTCTCATTATTGATTGTGTACATATCTTTTTTGTCATATTTACATGGACTTCATATGGTGATGAATGGTTTGATCCTTCCTTTTCATCTCTTGGATGAGATCAGGTCCCATCAACTTCCACACTCCAACTTCATCCCAGCATATTGGAGTCCAACACCTCTTCCCATACATAGCCTCATAAGATTCAATTTGAATGTTATAATGGAAAAAATGGTTATATGAGAACTCAAATATCTAAATTTGTTGATCCCAACATCCTTAAAAATCCATTGAGAAATATCTTAGAATATCTTTTAGAGTTTGAATATTTATTTCATACTGACCATAATTATGGGTGTAAAAAGTAGTACTGAAACTCAACTATGTACCCAACACTTATTGAAGGATTCTAAAAAACCTCAAGGTAAACCTCATATCTTGATCAAAAATAATGGAAAGTGTCACTATTACAATCTTACCTCTACCATTATATATATCTTGGGGATTTGGTCAAGAAAGAAATATTACTTGATAATAATTAAATGTGTAGACTTTATAAGGTGATTGACTACCACATAGATTTCATTATTTCCATTAGATGTCTCGAGGAATCCAACAATGAAATCCATGGTCAAGTTATTCCATTTCTATACTGGTATGGGAAATTGTTTCCTCATTCCCTTATACTTCAATAGTTCAGACTTGACTTGTTGAAATATATACAATTGATGAAAATTCCATAATATCCCTCTTCATGTTATCCCACCAGAAGTTTTTATTCAGATACCTATAAATCTAAGTGATTTCTAGATGAATAATAAATGATTAGCTATGCACATCATCCAAGAGTTCCCTCTTCTATTATGGTTTTTTTGGGATACATATCCGGCTTCCAAACCTTTAACTCTATATTTAGAAAATTTTAACTCTAAAATATTCACTATCTTTATCTATAACACCTCATCACCTTTTTTATCCTCCTTGAACTACTCAATATTTAATGGTTGAGTAATTATTTGAGAAATTTAGGATAAATATCCTTCTATTATTCCCTTTTCTATCCTCTTCATGTCCAAGAATGTTAGGTCCACAAGGCTGAATACCCTGAGAGGGGGGTGAATCAGGGTATGACTAATTTAAAATTAAATCCCATTCTGATCTTGTTTCGTTGTTAAGAAAAACACTCTTCTCTCTCTTTCCTATTGCACAATATAAACAGAAAGTAAAGCAAGAATAGGACACATCAATTTTACTTGGTTCACCGCTAAGGGCTATGTCCAAGGAGCATACGCTGACAAATTGTAGTTCGTACCAATTCCACTAAACTTCACTAGCTTTGGATTACAAGGTTCGCTCTAGATCACTTCTAACCCAGGATCACTGCCTTTACAAGTTTAGGGTCAGCTCACTGCTTTCCCAAGGGTCACTCCCTGTTTCTCTCTCTCTGGCTCACTCTCGGTGGAGAGGATCACCTTCTTTCTCTTCCTTTGTTCGCTGCTCTTGGAAGGAATCCACTCAAAGTTTATAGAAATGTAGGTATCTTCATTTGCATGGAATAATGCATCCTATATTGTATGTGGATGCTCTTTTGAAGTCTAACTTTCACCCGTAGATGAATTTTCCATTGCACCGAAGGTACCGGGCAATCCCCCAGCTTCCACGCAGCCCTAAATCAATGTCGGAAATCAACCTTACTTGGTGCCCTTCTCAAAGGCAGCGTGCAAGTCTCGGCGCGCAAGTCAACACCGGCACACAAGTATTTCTTAACACTTGCGTGACTCAAGCTTAAGCTTCTCCAAACTTGTGTGACGCACTTCCTTTGCTGCCCAAACCACCTCAGGCGTGGAACAATCACTTGGCGCGCAACTTCCTTCTCTGGCACGCAAGTCCCACTTGCGCGACACACCACCACTTGCATGACCACCACACTTGCGCGATGGGAGCTCTGAATATTCAAAGTGTTGAAATCCGGTGAGAAATGAGGAGGGGTGTTCCAGTATTTATTGTCATTTTGGACACCCTGCGCGACGCCGCACAAGTCTCCCCTCGGCGTGCAAGTCTCGGTGCGCAAGTCTTATGTCCCCCTGGACACTTGCACGACCAAACCAAATACCTGCGCGACCCTCTTTCCTTTTCCATATTTTGATCTTCTTATCTTGAAAAAAAATAGGCACGGAAGTTCCCAATACTCCTAGGCATCTGCGCGCAAGTCACCTACGCAACCTCACAAAACCTTTTGCGATCTTTATCCCTTTTCCATATCTTGATGATCTGATCTTTAAAAACATATGGTGCACAAGTTTTCAATCCATTAAGTACACAGCGTGCAAGTCCCTTTTCCAAAAACCACTAGTCTTCATTTTTCGATTTTCAGGCCCAAAAATTTGGAAAACACTGGAAAATGCCCCCCCTTGTATCTGTTCTTTTTATGCCACCTCCATATCATCCATTCCTCTGTCGATGTTCTTGAATGAAACATGGATCGTTGACCACATCTCTTGAACTCGACATTCCACTATGAAATCCCCTTTGTCAACAAATTTGTATGTCATGGTTTTCTTTGTCAACAATCACAGTACAGTTTTCCACTTTTTCAACAAACACAATCACCTCAAAAATGCTTCAATGATGTCTTGAGGAATTTTTGCCCAAAAAAGAAGATTAGATCACTTTCAATCTTCATCATGGATAGGTTTTTAGGATTCTTTCTAATTAGGGAATATATAACTTTTTTCTTCTTCCAGGGATGGTAATGGATTAAAAAATCATAATCCTTGATCAAATATGACCTTATTCATTGGCTCATATTTATATAATTTTTTTGTGAATATATACTTGAGGCTTTTATAACCAATATATATTTAATACTTATCCCTATAGAGTTAATTCACTAAATATTCAGTGCGAATATCATTGTATCCAATTATAGTTCATGCATTGGGAAGTTCTTCTCAAGTATCTTTAATTGGAAGGAGCCATATGCTATCACTTTTTCATCTTTCATGATTTAACAACCCAATATATTTTTAAACACATCATTATAGATCCCAAATCCTTCTTTATTATTGGGTAATGTTAGTATAGGTGAATTTATTAGCCTCTTATTTAACTCTTTAAACCTATCCTCACATTCATTAGTCTAGAAAAACCTAACTTCTGTCTAAGTTATCTTGTTTAGTGGGATTTAAAATCATGAGAATCTTCTCACAAATCAATGATAGTACTCATATAATCCAAGGAAAATATAGATTTCTATCATATATTTTTTTCTGGGTTATCCTTATATTTTTTAAGGATCCATAGATATCCATTTTTAGTGATAACATGCTCTGTGAATGTTAATTTCTCTATCTATAACTCTCATTTAATGTAATTTTCAAATAACTTTTCCTTTCACAAGGTCATCAGTACAACATTAAAATACTCCTCATGTTCCTATTTTCTTTTGGAGTAGATAAGAATATATAATATAAATACTACAAAAAATATTCAAGGTAATCCCTAAATACTTTATTCATTAAGTCCATAAATATAGTTAGATCATTGGTGACTCAAAATGGAATCAGTATGAACTCATAGAGCTCATACCTTGTATGAAAATAATCCTTGGGGAAATCCTCTTTCTTCACATTTACTTTATAATATCCCAATCGAATATCCACCTTATATAAGTATTGGTCTTTATGTAGTTGATCAAATAAGTCATCAATCCATGGAAGAGGATACGTGTTCTTTATAATAATATTTTTGATCTCATGATAATCAATTCATAGGCACATTAACTCATCCTTCTTCTTAACAAAAAGTATTAGTTCACACTATGGTGAATAACTTGGGAATATAAAACCTTTATCTGGACTCTCATGTAGTTTCTTATTCAGATATTAAATTTCAATAGTGTCCATTATATATATTCTTGTATATTATAAAATCTATAGGTATAATTTTGATTGATAACTCAACCACTCATTAAGAGGAATACTAGGAAATTATTTGAGTAACACTTTAGTGAATTCCCTTACAATAGGGATGTCATAAAGGATGATTGTTTCTTTAGTCTTAATCATTTGATCTAGATATTCTTGATCATAAGGCAATAATATCCCTGATTGAGATGATTATACCAAATAAGATTTAACCTCCACTTTTCACTTGCATAGAATCGGAGAGATATTTATGATATGGAGGGATATTTCCTTATCTCTATAATTTATATTGGCTTTATACATGGAAATACAATCCATTGCCAAAATAGTGTTTAATTCCACTAAAAGGATTATTGAAATGTTTCCTAGTAAATTCATCCCATAAATTTTGACATAGGGTTAGTTATATTCTTGGGATACAATAATTGAAACATTTATCATCTTCACTGATAACTCGATTTACGTGTTTTGAGGTGGTGTTTGAATAGTTATACTAAACATTCATGATATGAAAGGATTCATGGAACCAAAAATAGAATAGTATTTTCACTATCCATGAATGAATAACAAGTTTGCCTATAACCACTTCATTTTTAGGATTCACCTCAGTAGTTGTGATGGAATAAGATCACCCCTTCTCTTGGGGCCTTAGAGGTTGTTGTTCTTAGTTATCATTGACAGTCCTTGGATTAGTGTATTGATTCACATAGTGTCTTTGTTCCTTAAAGTTGAAACTTTTAACAATATGTTAAGGGTTGAATGAATCATTTATTTCTTCTATCACATTGGTGGTTTTCTCTCATTGGAATTCATTAGGTAGGAACACTTCTTTTACATACCTAAAGCATTTTATTTTCCAATTTAGGTAATTTATAGGATGATTATTCCCACACTTTTGATAAGTGGGGTGTTGAAATTTATTTAACCCATGATATTTATCCATTGAACCTCCATAATTAAAATTTATTCTCCGATTCTTATCTTCAGAACCATGAGACCCCTGAGATTAGATGATCTTCATTATAAATTTGAAGTCACATCAGAAAACCTTCTTGTAGTTTTCAATTTCTCAAATAATAAAATACTTTTGTAGATTTAGCTTTTTCTTACTAAGGAAAAAGTCATCATTACTTTCAGGTTCAATGAAAAAGATAAAATCGTACTATGAAAGTCTTGTGAGGTTTTCCTCATACACCTAGATGGATTCATCATCCTTCTATATGAGGCCAAAGAACTCTATCTCTATTTTTAATCAGAGAGTATGAGAAAACTATTTATCAAAAAAAATTAGAATTGTTTCAACTCTATCATTTGGTAATCCTCCTCAAACTTTGTATTTTTTATCTATATCCACCATTGATTAGCTTCTCCCTCCATATGATAAATAGACATCATATCCTTCTCTTACTCAAACCATTTAAGGATAGATAATACCTTTTAAATAGAGTTGATCTATTATTTCATGATTAATAGATTGTAATATCCATTGAAATTTGGAGGCCTTTATCACATAAATGCCTCAATTACAACTTTATCTTTAATAGAGGGATGTGTGTGTTCCTCCTAATTCATTTTTTCATTCAAAAATTATTATAATTGAGAAATTAGTATCATTATTTTCATTATTGTTTATCCCATTTAGTTGGGTATCTCATTTGATAATTCATCACATTTACCCTCACAGTGGTTTTTGACTTGGTTTCTCATATTTTCGTCCATTAACAAAGAGAAATGCAAAATTAGGGATGAGAATTTTTAAACTATTAAACACATAAATGGAAACCATTAAAATTATTGGGATAACTCATAAATGATATATATTCCTTAATATATGAATTTTTATGTTTCAATATAAGTTATCCATGGTCTATTTCCAAATATAAATTTTTTTCGAAAATTTTTCCCTTCATAGTGAATCATAAAGGCCTTGTGAATTTACCAAAGCATATACCCTAGGATTGTTAATTTGAATGTGTATTAATGCCTCTTTTTCATGAACTAGGTGATAATAAATTCAAGACTAATGATCCCTTTATAGGGTTATTACCTTTTGGTACAACTGGGCCAGAACTTCATCCACTTGTAGTATCTTGATAAGGTTTTGGTTTCATAGAAACTTCTTACTTTATAATCTACCAAAATATAGGGATGTTTTACTATGTTTATTCTTATTACTAAGGCTTTTAATAAGTATTTCTAATATTGATCCCCAAAAATAACTACACTTTACTCTGATACCAAATATGACAATCTATATTTTAATACACCTTAATTATGTAGGATCAAAATTAAGATGTAAATCGCTCAATTAAAAGAGGGGGTGAATTATAGGTTTAAAAACTTTTGTTTTTATCCTTATGAAAATATTTTTTAACAAAGTTAAACAAGATGAATTCACAATCCCTCTTTAGTTATACTTAGAGAAAATGTCTTTCTTAGGATCTGATAAAGTGGGTCTGATAAAGAAACTTAATACAAGTTAACTTAGGGAAGGATTCTACCTCAAAGAATATAGAATGTTATATATCATAGTTTATAAGAATAAGAATGTTACACTTCCTACTTATAACAAAATGCAGAAGAATTAAAATTTGTAACAAAACAAGACAAGTATAAGAAATCATTTAAACCAAAGAGAAGGTTATCCAACAACCTTGTAAAAAGGTCCCTTGATTTATACTTTTAAGAAATTATGTCTTACCCACACTAGGGTAAGCCCTAAATAGAAAGATCGGTGTTTGTCTTGTTATCCCAACAAGCCCTCAATTAAGTAGATAATCAGCACATCTATCTTCATATCCCCGAAATCCATCGATTGATAACAGAAACAATTGGATTCACACTAGGCAGGTTCAACAAGATATTCTCACCTTAAAAAAGTTGTTCACAACATTCACACAAGGTATATTTGATTATATCTCTCATAGAGTATCACTTCATTCCAGATATAAATAGCCAAAACACTATCATTGAGCTCATTCAAATGGTTGGGTTTTTATATACAAAATCTCAAATGGTTGACTTATCCTCCAATGGTCATATTTTTCCTTGAATTTTTTAGGGACCTATATACGTGGAACTCAGGAAACAATTAAGTTAAAATGTATTGGATGACATCATTTTATATAACAAAATATGAGAAAAATTACAAATATTATGAAAAATTATCACAATTAGGATCTGATAAAATGACATGTTACATTAAGGAAATATGATAACTGTAATAAAAGCATTTAATCAGATTCTTAAGAAAGTGAGATTTAGAGTCTAGAAAAATTGAAAATCAGATTCTAAAATAATAGAGAATATAAATCTGATTTTAGGAGAAATTGGAGTTTGATTTCAGGAGAAACTGAAGTCTGATTTCATAAGAAATCATAGTCTGATTTCAGAAGAAATCGGATTTCGAATTCTAGAGAAATTTTATTCTTAGGAACTTAAAGGTTCAAAGTTATATACAAGGATTCGATTTTTGTCTTAAGAAAAATAAGGTTAGACTTGGTTAATGAAAAAATTAGATAAGGCATTGAAACCATAGATAAAGTCAAAACCATTTTTATAGAAAGTAAATTTTTCTTAAGATAAGATTTCTTAGAGAATAAAAAATTTCCTTAATAAAATGTGTTTGTAATTTTTAAAACAAAAAAGAACAAAAAATTTATAAGGAAACTTATTGACTCAAATATCTCCCCATTTTTGGAAAGAAAAAACAACTTTTTCATAAAATAATATAAGGATCTTAGGTTTTAATTTATGGGCATAAAATAAATACTTTTCTCCCTTTTTTATGGCTCATGATGAATATGAATAACTTCCCCCTTAGGTTATAAAATCCATAAGGATCGTATTCTTGTCTTTCTTAGAGAAATAACTCTTCCTTACTTAATAATTTCTTCTTTATGTAATCTCCCCCTTACTTGGGAATTTTCTTCCTTTAACTTAGAATTATTTTTGAAAATTATTTTCACACCCTTCTTGATTTTCAAAAAGCGATGAAGGGAAAAAAATTGTACCAGAAAGGTTAGGAAACAAATAAGATGAAACAATGAAAATACAACAATTTTCATTAAGATAAAAATTATGTCACAAAGGAAATTACAACAAAAGATCAGATTTGAAATGAAAATTATTCGTCCTTTTTTTTACTTTGACTTCAAATTTTTCAAGGTGGCCTTCAACTTCTTCAATTCTTTATGATCATATTCAAACTACTTGAGTAAATCTTGTAGATCTTGATTTTTCCTTTTTAGATCATTGATTCTTTCTTCATGGGACTTAACTATTTCCCCTTGAGACTTGATCAAATCTTCTTGGTCTATGAGTTTTTTATCCATATATTCTCTAATTTCCCTTTCCCTTTTCAAATTAATAGAAATAGAATTCAATTTCCCATTGATATATTTTTCTTCTTGTTAGTGTGTAGCTTGATCTACTTTTAGTTTTTTAGAAAAACTTATTGAGAAATATTTGATCATGTCATCAATCTTATCAAAAGAATATTTTACTGAGTCAGTGAAGTCATCAAATATTTTAAGATCATATATTACTGACTTAGATCACTTTTTATTTCTTTATAAGATCTTAAATGAGCATCATAACTGATCTAAAAAATTATGAACTCAACTACAAATTTGATGAACTTTACCATAAAAATTATTATTGAATCTGACTTATGATTTATGGATTTTTGAATTAGTTGACATCTTGAATCAATGGTTGGTAATAAAGGGTTGGAGTTCCCAAGTTTCTTCAAGGACTAAACCCCAAAATCATGACCTAAAGAAGATAAAGACTCCAAAATAGATACTTTTTGTGAGGTTTTCTCATCTTTGTTTCTCTTATATGTTCCAACAACATACTTATTCACTTTTACAACAACAACTTTCTTACATGTTTCTACAAGAACTTTGTTTCCTTTCTCTTTCTTATAAATTTTCTCCTCAACAATTATAGTTGCATTCTCTCCATTAGAAACTTGGATAATTATATCATCATCATCATCTAATTCTTTATCAATACATTTATCAGCAACATTATCATCTTTTTCATAAACATATTTATCATCCCTATCATCAAAATGTTGAACAATATCATCATTGCTACTTTCATCATCTGAATGAAATTTATTGATCTCATCCTCAGTAACATCATCTTTCTGAATAGATTTTCCTTCTGAAATTATCTTGGCGGAGTCAGTTTGGGAATTTCTTATTGATATATTTTCGGAAGGGTTATCCTTATCTTCATATTATTCTACCATTCAAATAACATAATCACTTTCTTCCACTTCTTATTCTTTTTCTTGTTGTTGAACTTATTATTCTTCAACTATTGGTTTCTAAACTGAAATATCCTTCTTTCCCTTAACAGGTGTCAGAGTCTCAGTTACCACTGGTTCTTGCAAGAAAGATTCTGGTATCTGAACTTGTTTAGATTCCTTCTCAGTATCTCTTAGAAAATCTTGGACAATTTTTGGATTCTAACATTTTCTTATTCATCTTTTTTTCTTTATCTTTCCTCTCAATCTCTTCTAATGCTTGGATTTTTAAGGCCTTAGCCTCAGTAGGATATATTCCAAAAAAAAAAGCATCAACTTCCTTCTTCTTCATTTTTATCTCTCTCTATTTGGAAACAACTTCATCATAAAACATCTTTTTCTTCTTAGGATTGGGTGGAGCAGAAACTGGTTCAGTGGCTGGTGCTTTCTCCTGAGGTTCCAGCTCTTTTGATTTTCTTTTATTATGAGTTGGATTTGAGCTTTCTCCAACTTCTACTTTCTTTTTGGTGGCTTGGTCATCCTTATCATTAAGGTCAAATAAATCTTCTGACATGACACTAAAACCAATCTTCATCCTTCTCAAGGTAGTATCACTTATCAAAATTATCTTTAAGGTTTTGTCCATAGATTTGTATGGGATTTTGAAGGATTCTAAGCACAAGACAATGGTATTAGACAAGATTGTAGGGTATATAATGATTTGGGATTTTATAGTGTTATTATTAATGTTTTTGATAGTCAAAATAATATACTTAACAAGTGGTAAATATCTTACATTCACCAAGAAATCCATCATAAAGACATAGCATATCTTTAAATAATCCTTATCTCCCTTCCTTGGAATTAAAAATCATTGCTTCAAGAGGGATACCAATCTATGTTTTGTTGAAAGATAAGCAATCTTGGGTGTATTTACTCCCTTAAGCCTAAGGCATTCAATACCCTTAACTTTCTCAAAAGAATATTCCTTATTAGGAAATCTGTGCAAGAAAAACATTACTTCCCCTTTATAGGATATTTCCAATACACATGTAGCCTTCTTATAAGATAAAGAGTAATTATTTCCATCACTCTTAAAGGAGAAAATGTCCTTTCCACATTTTTATAAAACTAAACAGTATCATAAAATTATATTACTAAATCAAAATACACTGGATCCTAATTCTGTTCTTTGGCTACACAGAGACATTCTCATCCATTAAGCTTGATGATATTTGAAATCAATTATTTATACTTGGAAAAGAAATTTGAGTCTACTAACCTTTCCCTGAAGATTAGATAATCCTTGAGTTCCTTGTTTGATGCCATCTAAGTCTGAAAGGAGACCTCAAGATACATACAGATTTTAAAGAAAATTGGAAAACTAAAGAACAAATTTGAAGAGCGATAGAGCTTCAGCGCAAAAAATACTAAGATAACCTATGTGGGACGCGAATAGGGGTCCCTTTATATAGGATTCACAGTGACGGTTCATATTCCCAAATCAATCCAACAATTGAGATTATATTGATCTGATATGATGGTTGATATCAATACTAGAGAAGGATTTATAGATTCCAATCTTTTTAGGTTTTAAGGAAAAATCATATTTATGGAAAGTGAATCTGATAAGGTTTTCTTAAAACAAGATTGAAATATCAACAAACAAAAATGAAATTATGATGATATAGGTAAGGAAATGTACCTTCCAAATACCTCAGAAATATTTTTCATCATTGATAAGGTTTCTCTTATAAAAATTAGGTTCCAAAAAGTTTTATTAGGGTAAGAAAACTTTTTAGGTTCCAAAAAATTTAGATTCTAGAAAAAAAAATGGAAAAGTAAATATAAAGGAATAAACATATGTACTCTCCCTATGAAAAGGAGTATCTTAATGTTAGGAGATAGGTTTTATAAAAAATTTAATATGGATTATTACCTTAAGTTTATCATTCCTAAATTTTTTTTAATATATTCAAATCTATCAAAGGTTAAAGTATTTTTAGATATATCAGCAAGTTGATCTTGTGTTCTTATAAATTGAAGAATAATATCTCTTTTAAGTGTGTGATACCTAAGAAAGTGATGCCATATGTCTATGTGATTTTCATGATATTGATGTGTAGGTTTTTTTATTAGGTTATTGGCACTAGTATTATCACAAATTATCTATGTTTTGGAAAAAAAATATTCCATAGTTTGTGAGTGTGTGTTGCATCCACAACACTTGAGCAAAACAACTTCCAGCTGCTACATATTCAGCTTCAGTAGTGGAAAGTTATACTGAGTATTGTTTTATGCATGAACAATAAAATAATGAATCTATAAAGAAAAAATAAGATCCAAATATACTTTTTCTATCTATTCTATATCCACCAAAGTCAGCATCCGAAAAGATTTTTAAAACAAATCATTTCCAGAAGAATACAAAATTACTAAATCCATGGTTCCTTTTAAATTGTGAATAAATATTTTCATTAATTTTAAATGAGATTATTTTGGATTAAATTGATATCTTTCACAAAATATTAATGAAAACAATAAGTCTAGATGACTAGCTATTAAGTATAATAGACTTCTTATCATTCCTCTAAAATATGTTTGATCTGCTAGTTTCCAAGCTTCATCAAGATCAAGACTGTTTGAGGTACCGATTGGAGTTCTTATAATTTTAGTGTTTCCATATCCATACTTATTAATTGGATACATAATATACTTATATTGAGATATAAATGTTCCTTCTGGTTTTTGAGAAATTTAAAAACCCAGAAAAAAAATTTAACTCACCCATCATACTCATTTCAAACTCAGATTTCATAAGATTTGAAAATGAATCAGTTAAGGATTCCTTATTTGATCTGAATATAATGTCATCAACATAAATTTTAACACTTAAAACATTTTTCTTATCTTTATTTATAAAAATGGTTGGATTAGAAGTTCCCTTAACATTATTGTTTTATAACAAAAATATTATAATTTTTTCATACCAGGATCTAGGGGCTTGTTTAAGTCTGTATAAAGCTTTGATAAGTTTGTAAATATGTTTAGGATGTTTTTTGTCTTCAAAACTAAGAGTTTTTTCAACATAAATTTCCTATTGAACAAATCTATTAAGTAAATCACACTTCACATCCATTTGAAAAATTTTGAAATTGAAAAATGCTGTAAAGGCTAGTAGAATACGAATATATTCAAGTCTAGCTACTAGAGTGTATATTTCTTCATAGTCTATTCCTTCTTATTGATTATATCCTTTAGAAAATAATAATTCTTTATTTTTTACAATGATTCCATTTTCATCATATTTATTTCTGAAAACCCACTTTACTCTAATTACAGAAGTTTCTTTAGATCTTTTAACCAAGGTCCAAGCTGTTTCTTTCGAAATAATTTAGTTCATCTTGTATAGCTTTAATCAAATCATCATCACCTAAAGCTTCATTAGTTATATTAGTTTTTAATTGGGAAATAAATTCTATATGCTCTACTTCATTCCTTAGAGAAATTATAGGCCTTACAGGTTTTACATCACCAATGATACTGTCACTGGGATGATTCTTAAGAAACAACTGATTTGGGTTTTGTAAAATATATTCATCAACATAAGGTAAAAAATCTTTTGGGTTAAATACTTCAGAAAAAATTTCTTGAGTATTTTCCTGATTAGAATAATCTTCCATCAAAGGTTGATAATAAGTTTTTGAAAACACATCCAAATATATAGGTTGGGGTTGTTTGAAAATAAAAGGATCAGTTTCATCAAACTTAACATGTACTGTTTCTTCAACAGTACAAGAATTTTTATTAAAAATACTATAAGCCTTTGAAGTAATGGAATGACCTAATAAAATTATTTCATCATATTTGGGTGTGAATTTATGTAAGTTATCTTTAGTATTCAATATGAATACTTTGAATCCAAATACTTTTTAGTAAGAAACTTTAGGTTTTTGACCAGTACATAACTTATAAGGTGTTTTATAAAGAAATGTTCTGATTAAAAAATGATTTATAGTATAGCAAGCAGTACTAACAGCTTTATCCCAAAATTGTTTAGCAATATAATATTCACTCAACACGATTATTATTATCTAATGAAGAATATAATTTCTTCTTTCAAAAACACCATTTTTTGAGTTCTTAGAGATAAAAATTTTATGAGTAATTCCTTTTTTACTTCAAAAAGTTTCAAAATATGAATTTTCAAATTCTCTCCCATGATCATTACAAATATTTATCAATGAATGGTTTATTTTATTTTTAACTTTGGATGAAAGAATATTTAAAATTAGAAAAGTCTTCAGACTTCTTTTATAGAAAATAGACCTATGTAAATATAGTGTAATCATCAACTAAAACAAACACATATTAATTTTCTCCAATACTTAAAGTTTATGTTGGACCGAAAAGATCCATATTTACTAGTTGTAATACATCAGAAGTTGAGACTTCACTGATTTATTTAAATCTTTACTTATGTTTCTTTTCATATTAAAAAGGATCACAAACTTTTTAAGAATCAAATCTAAGCTCTGTTAGATCCTTAACAAGTCTTTTATTTGAGATTTTTCATAAGTTCATAAGGTTACAGTGTCCTAGTATTCTATGTTTTAACCAATATTGATCTTCCAATTCACTAAGGAAAGGTAATTCTTGTCTCCTAAGGTCTTTTATGTGAATTTTGTAAACATTCTCATGCCTATAGGCAGAGAGAATAAACTCTTCCTTGGAATTGTGAACTAGGAATTAATCATTCCTAAAATTCACAAGGTAACATTCATCACATAGTTGAATTATGATTATAAGGTTGTGTTTAAGACCTTTAATAAATAAAACATTTTAAATTAAAGATTTTCTAAGAAGAAAAATATTACCTATACCAACAATTTCTCTCTGATCATTGTCTCTGAAAGCTACTTTTCCACCTTTCATCTTAACAATATTTTCAAAGAATTTATTGTTACCAGTCATGTTCCAGAAACATCCACTATCCATGTACCATATATTGTTGTTATAACTTCCTTTGTTTTCCTAAAAATAAAATAGCTAAACTTTTAGAATCCAAACTTTCTTGGTTCTAGAAAAGTTAGAAAATAAAATATTAGGTATCCATATCTTCTTAGAAAAACGGGCTTCATGAAAATTGAAGGATTGGGTTTTATTCAAAGAATAATTTTTCTCCTAATGTCCACCACATATACACATAGTGAAAAAAGGATCACTTTGGGGTATAAAGTAGTTGTGACTAAAAAATAGTTTTGAATGAGAATAACCAAATCCATAACTATTCCTTAGAGGAAGAAGTTGTGAATACATTTTATCAAAACCTTCCTTTCTATGAGTAAATTTTGACAAAATAATCTTTAAAGAAAATATTTCATATTCTAGTTTGATGACTAAATTCTTATCCTAGTAGTCATTAGTCTTATAATTTGATCATTCCTCTAAAATATTTTTCTTAGAAATAACTTTTTCAAGATCATTAGAAATTTTATCCTTTTCAGAATTTACTTCCTTAAGGTTTTTGGAAACATTTCCAAAAGAAAGGATTTTCTAATCAAGATATTTTAAAAGATGTGATACTTATTTTGTTAAAATAGAGATTATAGAATTTTCCTTATAAATTTTCTTATTGATCTTGATATTTTCATTCTCAAGTAACTTGGAAAACCTAGATACTTATTCAAAATAAGGTAAAGTATTATCTTCTAATGAGGAAGATTATTCATCTGAAGATTCATAATATTATTCATTAGGAATATTTTCATTTAAAGGGATATTGGTTAAAAATTTAGTAGTATTTACCTTATCCATGAGACATTGATTTTCAGTATGAATTCTGGATATAAGGCCAATATTCTTTTGTCTAGAAGATTCAATATCAGAAGATTCATTAGAAGAATCACCACCACTAGCACTCTAGGTGTCATTAGCTTTCATAACTTTCTTATACTTATACTTATAGTAATTATTATTGTTTATTTCTTAATTCCTATCCTTTTTCTCTTTCCTTTTGAGCATATAACAATCTGGTTTTATATGACCTGCCCTCTTGCATTCATAAAAATTTACCCCTGAATATTTCTTATCCTTTTCTTCATTCTTCTTATATATGTATTGGAAATATTTATTTCCCACAATCTTGTTTATTATTTGAGAAATATTAGCAAGCTCATTCTCATAATGATCATTATCACTTGATTCATATATAATAGTATCTTTCTTAGATTTTGATCTAGTAACTCGTTCAGTAGTCTTGGATTTCATATGATTTTATATAGTAGTAAAATAAATATTTCCATTACCATTATTTTTCTTATTTATCCCTTCATCTCTCTAATTCTAGTTTCATGTTGTATACGAGTCCCGAATAACTCATTAATAGTGATGTTTGAAACTTTTCTATTCGCATAAATTGTTGTTCTTTTGGATTCCCACTCATTAGGAATAATATCTATTATCTTATCCACAATAATATCATCATCAAGTCCTTTCTCACCCATAGACTAAAGGTTATTGATAATAATCATAAACGTTTTTGAACTTTTCTTATAGGTTATCCATAAGAAAACATAAAACCATAGTATTTATCTCTAAGAATAGTTCTTCTTGTTTCAATAACCTTGGATGTTCCAAAATGTGTAACTTTTAATTTTTTCCAGATGGTATTAGTAGCTTCACAAGATGAAATATGTCCATATATGTTCTTGGTCATAGAACATAATAAAGTATTGCATACCTTAAAATTAAACTGATACTCCTATTTTTCTTGATTAGTGAATTGTCTGATTTTGTTTCCTGGAATCTTATAGTCTTCAGTTAGCATAAAAAAATTATCAACACTAGTATTGATAATGAAAGTATGTATCCTATCTCTCTAGTATTCATAGTCACTTCCATTAAAAATTGGAGGTCTAGTAGGATTTAAGTTTTCTATTGATTCAACTTTCATTCCTTCCATTCTTAAAGAAAAAATAAAAAAGATCATTTCCACAAAACAGATTAGTAGTAAAATTTTATAAACAAATAATTTGTGAATAAAATCTTAAAAAAACATGAACAAGTAAATATGAGAAATAAAATTTGAGTAAGAAAAATTACATGCAAGTATAAGTATTTTAGATAACTACTCTGATACCAATTGTAGGATCAAAATTAAGATATAAATTTAACAATTACAAGAGGGGTGAATTGTAGGTTTAAAAATATTCATTTTTATCCTTAATAAAATCTATGTTTAACAAAGTTAAACAAGATGAATTCAAAATCCCTCTTTATTCATACTTACAGAAACTATCTTCTTTAGGATCTGATAAAGTGGATCTGATAAAGAAACTTAATACAAGTTTACTTAGGGAAATATTCTACCTTAAAGTGTATAGAATCTTATATATCATAGTTTACAAGAATAATAATGTGTAATAAAGTTACAGTTCCTATCTTTAAGAAAATATAGAGGAATTAAAACTTGAAAAAAACTGGAAAAGTATAAGAAATCTTTTAACCCAAAGAGAAGGGTATCCAAAAACCTTGGATAAAGGTCCCTTGATTTATACTTTCAAGAAATTTTTTATTACCCACAAAAGGGTAAGCCCCTGATATAAAGATCGATATATTTATTTCTATCCCTGTAATCCCTTGATTAAGCAGGTAATTGGAACCTCTGCCTTCATATCCTCAAAATCCCTTGATTGATAATAGAAACAATCAGATTCTCACTAGGTAGTTCGAACAAGATGTTCTCATCTTGAAAATGTTGTTTACAGAATGTTCACAAAGAAGATTTGAGAAGAGCACTTGTAGAGTATCACTTCATTCGAGAGATCAACTGCTAAAACTCTAGCTTTGAGCTTGTTCAAATGGTTGTGTATTTATAGGAAAAATCTCCAACAGTCAAATTCTCCTCCAATGGTCATATTTTTCCTTGAATTTTGGAGGGACTTGTACATGTGGCACTTAGGAAATGGTTAAGTTAAAATAGATTGGATGACATAGTTTTTTATAACAAAATATGAGAAACATTAAATAATTAAGAAATATTATCACAATTAGGATCTGATAAAATGAAACATTACATTAAGGAAATATGATAACTATAAGAAAATCATTTAACCGGATTCTTAAGAAAGTGATATTTGGAGTCTAGAAAAATTAACGATCATATTCTGAAATAATAGAGAATCAAATTCTGATTTTGGAGGAAATTGGAGTTTGATTTCAAGAGAAATCGGAGTCTGATTTGAGGAGAAATCGGAGCCTAATTTTAGGAGAAATCAAAGTCTGATTTCTGGAGAAATCAGAGTCTAATTTCAGAAGAAATTAGAGTCTGGTTTCAGAAGAAATTGGATTCTAAATTCCATAAAAATTGAATTCTCAATAACTATATGGTTCTGAGTTATAAACAAAGATTCGATTTTTTGTCTTAAGAAAAATATGGTTAGACTTGGTTAAATAAAATATTAGATAACACATTTGAAACCATAGAAAAAATCAAAACCATTTATAGAGAAAGTAAATTTTTCTTAAGATAATGTTTCTTAGATAAATAAAACTTTCCTTAAGAAAATGCATTTTTGATTTTCAAAACATAAAGGAATGAAAAAATCATAAGGAAACTTATTAACTTAACAAATTAAAGACTTATTATATAAAGATACACATAATACAATCCCAAAAGATCATGAGGCCTAGTGTATTTGGAAAATTAGTTATATAGAACAATAACTTTAAACATGGGTATAAAATCATTATTTAAAAACTCTAAAAAATTCCACTATATTTCGTCGATCTTCTAATACTTCACATGATAACCTGGGGACATACATAATAAAGGGGTAAGAAATAAATCCCACAATGTTAATAATTGAATAATAACATGATAAAAGTAATACATATTAGTTAAGAGTCATATAAAGGTGAAATAATATGGGTGATAATCATAAACATGATCATTGAAGCATTATATAAGATGATAACATCAAGGAAACTTAGGAATGTAGACACAACATAAAACATGACATCATAAGAATAATTCAAGGCTAACCACAAAGACATAAAAATATAATGTGCTTAGAATAACCTCTCCTTAACCATACATTAAATATAATGAGATAAAAACATTACCCAATGCATTGGATGGGTATATAATTCCAGGGTCATCAATCACATTCATATCATGTACATGCATTTGTGTGCCACATAGATCATAAAACATAAGAACATATTTCATCATTTTTAACCTCATGATTAAAGAGTTTGGGTTGTATACATGGAATTACCCAATTAATTAATGATATGTAAATATATTTGATTTCCTTTGAGTGTAAATGGGTATGGGTATTCACAACACAAATGTTTAGCATGGAAAATTGTAAAATAATTTTGGAAACATGACAGGTTTATATAGAGATTAAGAGGAGGATTTAATGAGAGTGAATAGGGTTATATCATTACTTTTAAGTCATAATGATGTTAATAAGGATGTATAAAAACATTTCCAATATTAATATTTTTTATTCAAAAGGCACAATAAAAAGAAAGTGGTTAAATAAATATGAGAAGGAAAGGAACTCTTAACTTGAGAGGGTGCTTCTAAAATAATAAGATGAGATTCTTAAGAGACTAGGAACACCATGGGGGGATATAGAGAGGGAAATTTGGAGTAACTTCATGTTCAAAGGGTTTTCAGTGAAGTGGAATGCGATTTTGGGTGTGTTTTTATAAAAAACATAGAGTGGAATTATTTAATAATTTATAAACATAGGTTTTGGACTCTATACGATAAAATAATCAAAACCAAAAACCATTAAATGGTTTTTTACCATGGTTTCTTCCAAAGAAGAGTGTTTTTAAATATTTTATAATACTAATCATTAAAAAATATCCTTGGTGATGTGGAAGTGAGTCATATTCATAAAGAATTGATTTTAAAACCTTAAAATATAATATATGTTTTGTAAGATTCATTAAATAAATATAAAATTAATAAAATAACTTCAAAAACACATTATTTTAAAGGGAAAATGTTATTTTCGTCATGGATACTCATTATATAATTTCTTACATCACTTTTGGGCTATTATAATATCATAATACAAACCATATATTTATATCTTATTTAACTTTTACCTAAAAAATTGACTCTCGTAAAATTATGAAAAAATAACTATTGGATAATTTCAACCTATTGATTTCAAAAATAATATTTATTTTATCAAAATAATTTATTAAATATGATAATTTTAACTTTTACATAAAAAACTTTATTTACTGAAAAATAATAGTTTTTACAATACTAACTTCCTCACCCTTAAAAAATTACATTTTACTTCATTAAATTATATTATTTTATATATTTAAATAAATATAATTTAATAAGAATACTTTACTAAAATTTATTTCAAAAATTATTGAAATTGTTAAAAGAGTGTCTTAGTTGAGAGTATATATGCAAATTTTATTTCATCATTCGAAAATAAAAATTTTATCAAACACATTATATAATAAAGAAATAATAAAAGGATAAATATAATCATTATTTTATTAAAAAATATATAAATATTCATATTATCATGGTTAATATATATAACTCTTTATTACACTAGTGTATTCCCTAAGGGTATGGTGTGTGATGGTGGTTCTTTCTTAGGGTGGTTTGGAGAAAAACATTTGGGTCATAATATCGATAAGCTTTAACTTCTCCTGTAAATGGTTTCACTCAAGGTTTATTTGTTGGATCTTATCTTGGGCTTGGTCAAGGTAAAATCCCAATGATTTCATCTCCCTTAGAAGCTTTGATAAATGAGCTTTATAGGGTATGATCTTATCAGTCGAGTTCATCACTTCTTTCTTCTATGTAAATTGGATTTTACCATAACCCTTGATATATACTAATCATAATGGTCGTTATACAATGACAAAATTATCAATGGTTAAGATGCTTAACAGAATTTTAAAAATGATGATATATATTTCATAACAGTCTAAATTAGGAAGTGCATGTGTTTTCTATAACTACATTATATAATAATGAATTTAATCATTTAAAAGGTAATTTCATTTATAAATGTTTGGATCATTACAAATTATGTGTTATTTCAAATATTTTATTTAGTTCAAAATATTTAATATAAAAGGAAATATTTTCACACTAATTTTTATAGAATTTTAAAAGTCACATATTTCTTTAAAACCTCTTACTAATAAATTTTTTTCTCACCCCACTTCTTAAAATTATTTTCATACTTATAGGGATGATTAGAAGATCAATGTTTAATAGCCTCGATTAAGATTCTATCTTGAGTAAAGTCTGAAAAAATTTCATATTATATTGTATATACTCTTATATGTATTATGATTTCTAATCCTCTAAAATTATAGACCTAAAATATCTTCATGTAGGTATTGACTTGATTTAAATGATATTAATTTGTGAATTGTTAAAATTGGGTTTCTTCTTTGGTATAAAAACAAAATAAAAAATGAATTTTTTAGCACCGGATCTAAAAGAACGGGTTTAGGGATATCGGAGTTGGTATTAGAGGAAAGTTTTAGACAAATTTGAAGATTATGATGATATCATTTTAGGATAATTTATAAGTAGTAAAACATTTTAAGAATTATGAGGGAGATTATAAGTGATTGAAGGTATATTAAATGAATGTTATTTTATAAAAACCTAGAGTTTTTATATAATAATATAATAGATTATCTAATTGATTATTAGTTTCAAAGTTTGTAGTGTGTAATTATTTTATGAGTAAAAGTTTCCATGGAGTAAATTTTTGCTATTTTCCAATGAAATTTATCTTTACCAAACTCATGAATGTTTATAATAATAATAATAATAATAATAATAAATTTCTAAATCAAATAAGTTAAAAAAATTGGATAATTAAAATTTTGGGGGTGAAATTTATTTAAGGGGAGTACACTGTAACATCCTAAAATTTTAATATGTTTTTCCTTTAAATAAATGTTAAAATTAAACAAGATTTGTATAAATAAAACAATATAAAATATATTTTAAGTTAACTTGATGAAAATATGTTTAGATATTCACTCAATATTTTAAAAGATATGATTCATTTTTCTAATTATACATCGTTATTTATAAAAGTAAACAACATGATATTTTGAAGTTATTTCATAAATTATAATTCATTCTTAATAAAAGTTCATTTCAAGTTCAAGTGATTATTAATCACAATAAAGTACTTTTATTTTGGTGTGAAATTTTTAGTTTTTATTAAAATGAAAAACCTTATGTTTTTTATACTACTACTTTTGAATATTTTGGTATTATTTAAGATATATTATGTACATGTAATTTTCTTGAAACATAGATTCATTTTGAAATTTATAATTTAATAAAGAATATATTTGTAACTTATTTGGGAAATATACTAATAAAATTAAGTGGAGACTTATAATTATTAATAAATATACATTTATAATATTTATCTTGGTAAAGAAATAATTTTTTTAAAAATAAAATAAAATATGAATTAAATGAGAGATTGAATATATTAATATGTTAACAAATTAATGGATTATAAGATTTTTAGAATTAGAATTATATTATTATATAATTATAAAATTAAATAGTTTAAATATTGTTATGCATATTAATGGATTCTCTGTAAGGGTGGGATATGTACTTGCATGAGGGTGAGGTAGTGGTTTGGGGATAAATAAAGTTCATATGTTACTTATGTAAATGTAGGATAATATTTTCATAAAGGCCGTAATATCTCTATGTAAGGGTAAGGTAGAAGTTTTGAACACTACATAAGGGTCACACCTGCTGTGCAAGGGTAAACAGCCCACTGTATGAGGGTGTATAGCCTACTGTATAAGGGTTTACAACCATCTATGTAAGGTTTCATGCCCACTACAACATAAGGGAATAATGTTTCAGTGTTAGGTAATGCAACACAAAGCGTAAAGTTAATCCAAGAAAAAAACACGCTATAAAAGCGTTAACCAAATCTCATGTAAGGGTATCAAACCACTTATGTAAGGGTAAGTTTCTTCATTCAGATCCTATGTAAGGGTCTCCAATCCCTTGTGTAAGGGTCAATGCAACTTAAAAATAATTATTTAAGGGTCATGTGGTGAGTTTGAAAACCTATGTAAAGTTAATCTTAATTCCATGTAAAGGTAAATTCCATTCTCATGTAAAGTTAATAAACATCTCATGTAAAATCAAGCATGCACTCCCATATTCAAAACTGTTATGTCATCATCTTCTTCCACACATAAAACCTTTAGATTAAATTAATTATTATATATTTATTTAATATGTAATTATCATATCGATTTACATTCCATTGTTTTTTAAATAGAAGATCAAGATTATTGAAACCTAACACAAATATAAACATCATAATTTATGGAACCTTATTTTACCTAGTTAAAATCTTCAGCTTATATCACAAGACAATAGGACATTTTCTCTATGAAATCTTAAATTTTAGAGGTTTATGGGTTATTAAATGGTTATAATTATGAAGTTGATATCTCAACTTGATTTGGAGTGTTCATTTGTGTGGCTATATATGGCCATGCATGAATATCCCTATAAATTGGAGATAATATTCTTTTATGGAAGTGTAGTAGAGTATAATACTATATGATTCCTTCGAAGAGTGGGATGGTAATAAAAATTATATTTTATATAAACATTGTTGTAAATAAGATTTTATCAAATATCTAGGATATAGAGGATGAGTAAGTGGTATTTAATATAGATAATATTAAAATATGAATATATAATTAAGGCATGTTATTTAAAGGGAGCCTTTCTTTAATGTTACTGACTATCTAAGTGATGCATAGATCCAGATATATATTCTTATAGTTTTAAGTGCGATAGGAAAAGTGAGAAATAAGGAAAGTTTTTACATGAGTGTACCTTTGGGAAAAGGGAAGATTCTTAGGAGGAGTTTGGGTTGGTATATAAATTGAGTTAAGGATATCATTTTTTAAAATCTATTATTTTTTTTTTCAAGGTAGTTTATTATTTTCAAAAAAAAAATATTTTTAAACATTCCTCTTGAAAAAGTTCTTTTAATGTTTAAAGGATTTTGTTTTTTATTTTGTGAAGGTAATGGAAAAAAATTATTAACCCACTTAATAGGGGAGATTACTTTAATAATTTTATTTAATTTTTTCGTCAAAAGTTTTCTTGTATGATATAATTACTTCTTAAAATTCCCATTTTTAATTTTACAATTCCTTATAAGGTAATTTTGTTTTCTAATTTCAAGAATATTTTTAAAGTGTTAAAATTATTATTTTATATATGAAATTATATTTTAATTCCATATATTTAAATCATGATTTTATGTATTGTATTTATATGCACTATATTTCTCATTGAAATTTCATATATTTTATGAAAATCATTTTCTTAAGTTTAATTCCCAAGAATAATTTATAAGTTTTTTCCATGAAATTTTTTATTACTTTTAATCTTTATAAAATGAAATATTTTCCATTAAGATAACTTTTTATTAGGTTTATTAAATATATAATTATTTTCCACTTTGAAAAAAAATTATATTGATTTTAATATTTTGAAAAGTTATTTTTAATGGATTTATAATGAGAAAGGAAAGATTTACAAAAAAAATATTTTATTTAAAATGTGTAACTTGGGGGGGGTTGATTTTTATGATGAGGATTGGGGAGTGAACCCATAAACTCAAGGGGTATTTTTCCAAAAATTTATGTTTATCTCTTAAATATTTCAATTATCCATGAGGTTTTCTTAAATTTTATCAAGTATCATTAAACTCTATAAATACATATCATTCTCAAAGGTAAAGTTTTGAAATTTAAAAGGATAAATATGGATTTATTTTGAAGAATATTATGTTTATAAATAAAATGGGTTTTAAAAATAATATGTTATTTTAATGAAAGTTTTTAAATGAATATATTATTATGTATTTTTTCTAATAAAATCCCAAAAAATTAGGGGAAATTATGTATTATATCAAATGTTTTATTTATCTAAAATTTTTTGATATAAATGGAATGTGTTTGAAATAATTTTTATTCCATTTTAAAAGGTAAATGATTTTATCTCTTGTTTTATACCCCCTTACTGATCAATTTTTTTCTCACCTCAAATATTAAAATTATTTTCACTAGTATAGTGATGAGTAGAAGATAATTGTGAATATACTCGATTAAGATTCTAGCTCGAGTGAATTCAGACAAAATTTTATAGAATTTTTTTATATACTCTAATATGTATTAAGATTTCCTAATCCTCTAAAACTCTAGACCTAAAATATCCTCATACTGTTATTGAATCAATTTTAATGATATTAATTTTTGAATTGTTAAAATTAGGATGCTTCTTTAGTATAAAAACCAAATAAAAATTTATTTTTTTTATACTGGATCTGGGAGCGCAAGTTCAAGGCTATCACGCTAAACCTTTCTCAAATAATAGATATAGTAAATAATATCTTTCATATATTATTACTACATAATTTTTAAGAAAAACATAAAAAATATTACAAATCCAAAAATTTAAAGGTTTATTGTATTGGAAAAATTCGGTTCATACAATACACAATATAAAAAAAAATTATTCAATGTCTTTTTAATAGTCCTCTTATTGTTCCTCATAGTCTTATTAATACATGTGATCACCTGAGGACATACATCCAATAAAGGGGTGAGCTGAAAATTCTATTAAAGGGGTGAATATTGAAACCATTTTAACACTAAATTTTTTAGTTTATACAAAATAAATGAAGGAAAAAATGATAAATGGTTTTTTAATGGAATACATTATCTTTTTATACTTTATGAATTAATTTTTAATTTGTGAATTTAATTTTATTGATTTTAAATATATTATTTATCTTATTAAATGTATTTTTAGATAATAAAACCATTATATATTTTATTATATCATTATTAAATCTTAAATTTTGTCATTAAAATATATTGTTTATATAAAAACTGTATTTTTACTATTCACATAAAAATTAAGGTTTTTCATAAAAAAATAATAAATCATACTTGGAAAAATTCAACATGCTAATTTCAAATATAAAATTAGTTTTATTGAATTAATTTTTCAAAATAGGTAATTATTAATATTATAGTTTTTATAAAATAAGTTAAAATACACTTTAAAAATACACACCTATAAATTCCTTGAGTTTCATAATTTGAATATTTGTTTTATAACTATATAATTTTTATATTTACTTAATTTATTCCTAGTAAATATTATTTAATTTTTTTTACTTTTATAAGGGTTAGGACACTATTCCTAATGGTCAAGTTATTATTCCAAATAGTGAGGTTATTATTCCAATGGTTATATTGGTTTTTATAATTCCTATAAATACCTCTCATTTAATTCATTCATCATTCAATTAATTTTTTATAAAATTTATATCCATCCTTTAAAATATTTCAATCATATTTATAACAGTTTTTTTTCTTTTTTATATTATTTTTTGTGGCCATGATAATTCTAAGAAACCACAACATTTCAAAATTTTAAATTCTATTAATGTTATATTCTTATGATTATTGTTCCACTATAGTTTTTTAAATTTTATGGAGGGTATTTATTCTCCATATGTGATGTTCTATATTCATGAAATAAATTAGTGTAGGTTTTTATTATGTGATTCATGTGTTTTTTCATATACCTTATACCTAAATATGGAACACACATATATATATTATGAAGGTAATATTCATATAAAAAGTTTTGGGTGTTTACATCTATTAATCCCTAATTATAAAATATTATATATTTTTATAGTTTGAAACCTAAATATTATCCATAATCACTAGTAGGCCTAAGTTAATAAATTATTCTTCTTTGGATGATCTTCGTGTTCATTCAATTTGCAACTTTATCATTTTATCTTTATATTTCCCCCATTTTCCTTTTGAAATTGAAAATGTTTTTTTATATTCCACTATAATCCATAAACCAAACTAATAAATAATTATCCCATCCATATTACCCACTTTTATTATGTATCTCTTTTACATGTGTCCCAGGTTCCTATATAAATAACATAAGATAGGTCGTATTTCATATTGAAAACCCGACTATCTCCATGATTCTCCATGTTCCAATGAAAAGCCTATGATCAAAGGATCGTAAAAATTGAATCAAGATTTTGATATAACTTATATCCCCCATGAAATTGTATTGGACTTATCCCATTTAGTAAAAACACCAATATTTCTAATATTCCACCCTCAGTTCACAAATTTCATAATTCCTTTCTTTTCAATTTACTAAAAGAAGATATAATTTGTGGATGTGTTAAGAACATGGTCCTAGTAAGAACTCATGGACCTGAGGGTTTTATGGGTTCCTTTTCTTGTTTTCATGTTATATCATCAAAGAGGATTTAGTGAATACTGTAAAGGATGTTTTTAGGGTGGCTAAATCCATAGGAAAATAGAAGATGTCCCATATATTCTTATTCCCAAAACCAAACACCATTATCTATTTCAATACTTCTACTAGATTTTAATTTACAAATTTTCCTACAAGATCATTGATAATAATATTAATGATAATATTTTTACCTTACTTATTAACATCATCTTGGATGAACTATATGCTATTATCAAAAGGACAGTTGTACAAGGATTTGTAGTTTTGGAGAAGGAAATGACAGTGGAGTTAGAACATAAAATCCTAGGGGGTAATGGGATGATTAAAAATTATATGGAGAAATATTATGATAAGATGGAATGGAGTTATATTTTTCTTGTTATAAGTAAAATTGGTTTCTGTACCCAATTATATGGATTACATTTTAGGTGTTTTTCTTCTCTATGGATGTCAATCTCCATCACGAGAAGAGTGTATAGTTTCCTCTAGTCAGTTAGAGGCCATTAGAAGGGTGGACCTATCTCTCGGACCCTATTTATTAATTATGAGGAATCATTTATTAGTAAATTGGATATATTCATGCATGAGGGAAGTGTAGTAAACTTTTTAGGACATTATGGGTCTCCCAAAATCTCTAGTATATTGTATGAAAAATATATATTCATTTGTATGAATAATAAGTAGAAATATGTGTCTAAATTCATGGATCATCTTAAAATTTATGTTTTATGGAGTGGCCAAGGCATGATCTCTAGTAAGAACAACCTACTGGCCTCTAAAATTTTTCTTATAATATGAAGGATAAGGTTTAGAGGTGTTCAAGTATTAGATGGAGATATTTTCATTGGGTGTACATCAGTGTCCCTTTAATCCATAAACAGACTTAAATTCATCATTTTGATGATATAGTTTTCAAAGTGTATATTCAAGTTCATAACTAAAATAATTATTTTTTATTTGTTAGTGGTAAGATCACTTTGATAAATAAATTTCTGGATGTATATGATTTTCCAATTGATCTTCATAGTAGTGGTGCTTAAATAGGCCATGCACAATCTAAAAATGATTTTCTTATATTTCCATTGGGGAAATGGTAAGAGAAAATAACTTCATTTAGTGGGTTTGAATTATATTTTTTTCTATGGATGAAGGTGACATTAACTTTTAAGGCTTAGAGGGAACTATGAAATCTCCTCTTACTAAATTTGTCTGAGATATTATAGTTTGATAATCTATTTGGGAATAGTATAATCAAGTTAAATATGCTGATTTAAGGGATATACTTTTATGGGGTAAGATGGGAGAGACTTATAAAATCTAGATTCAGATAGTTTTAATCCTTCCTTCTATTTTTGATTAAGCTTAATGGATTATGGGTACTGGTGATATTCTTTTTTAGAAGGATCAGTGGAAAGGTTATCAGCTCCACTTCAAAAGGCATACAACACTGGACATCATAGTCAGGGAGGTTCAATCTTACCAAATTTTTCATAATGTAGTCCTAGAAGAGAAACAAAAATTAATTGCTAAATATATTACTATCTCATCTAATAAGGATCAGTTGGTGTATTTACCCAGTATAAATATTATATTCTCTTTGTCTACCTACTTCTATTTCAATAGGAGTCTAAGACCACAAGTTCAGTGGGGAGCCTTCATATGGAACAAATGTATTCCTATTAAAATGTCCATTCTTATATGGTGGATCCTAAGAAATGGCCTTCCTATATGTGTTTTGATACAAACTAGAGTTATTTATATGGTTTCAAATTGTATTTTTTTTCTCACTCTATTGAATCCATGGATAACATATTCATAAAATGTTAATGGGTGTTGGGTCTATGGTATTATTTTTAAAGCATCATGAAAGGTACCCTTACATTAGACTCCTTCAATATTCTCTGTGGATACTAGTTTCTACACCCATCCGGTATCCATGAAAGTCTCCTTATGCTTTTTATTTTTATGGCTAATTGATGGACACTCTGGTGGAGTCAAAACAAAATTAAAAAAAAACTTATAGGCTCTTTACTTAAATTATATTCTATATTTATTCTATAATACCTTACAAGAGGTTCTGGTTGATATTACATATATTGTCCAATGGAATCCCCTTCACTCCATACATTTGTATTTTTTGTTTCTGAAACCTTATCTAACTATTATGAAAAGGTAACATGGGTTTTTTAACCCTCCTTATCTCTGTCATAATATCAACATTTATGGATCAGTTTGAAATGTTAATATGGTGGGGGAGGTTTTTCCCATGATCCTTATGGCTTGGTGGTACTAGTATTTCCTTCCAAATTTATGTAGGGATCCTTAATGTTGGAAGAAGATAACACTCTACTTCTTAGTATCAACTTGTTCTTTGAGAGAGGTATATGTTTGGATTTTATTAAAATGGATTCCTATACTATTGTAAATTTATTGAAGAACCAAGAGTCAATCTACTAGTCTATTTCTTATATTATTTCAGTTTATTCCACAAATATATAAGAGGGAATCACCATCTCTCACACTTGGAGAGAATAGGATTTCATGGACAACTCTCTCACTTCATATATTCATTCTACAAGTGATGTTGATATATTTTGTGATCCTCAGATTCTTCCCTCATTATGTCATTTATTCCTTATTCATTAATGGTGTGCTTTCTTGATTTATTTTAGGTTCCTGTATGGTTGTTCTTTTTTTTATTAATAGAATAATTTTTTTTAAAACAACTAATAACATCAGCAATAGATTTCATACCTTTTTCATTCTGACAACCAAGTGAAAAACCATTGATATGAATCCAAAATAGATATTTTAAGAGATATATATTAATGGTATGACCATCCAATGAAGCCTCATTAATCACAATAATATTTTTATCAAATGGACAAGGCCTCCCCATAAAAACTTTGGGTTTATCATCCTCTAAAAATAATTGAAATCAAAATATTACTATCTCAGTTTTTCTAATACTAACACTTTTCCTCAACTTATAAATGTTTATGATTATACTTCAAAATTCCCAAAGTTTAAATGTTTTTAGATAAAACTTTTTGAAAGAATATAAGTGAGATTCATTTGTTTGAATCTGTATCATCGCCATAAGAGGATTCAATAATAATATATTTCTATTTTTTAGATAATGAAAATGTTTTCATTATATTAATTAATTTGTACTTTATGATAAAAAATATTTAAATAAAATAACAAATTTATTCCAATAATTCTCAGATAATAAGATAAATGTGTAATAATACCCAAAATTATCCAAAAAATCGAATCACTATAAGACATGAAAAGAAACCAGTCCACCTAAATAGAATGGTCCATCAAAATAGCCACAAAATGTAGTAGGAAACCCCTAAAGTTCCTAAAACCCTAGACTGCCAACCTCTCACCCATCAAGAGGAATTAGATCTTAATATTTATTTTATGGTTATTTTATTTATGTTTAATTTGTTTCCTTATCATATTATTCATGAACTCATATATACTAGATTTATTTAGGGGTATAATTAGTAGGGGAATGTTGAGTATATATCTCACACCCTTCGCATTCCCCTTTGTGGGCATACATAATTAAAGGTTTAAGATGGAAGTAATGGAAAGGGCCTTATGATCATGGGTGAGATGGAAATGGATGGTATAGAATGGGAGGTGGGACTAATCAAGGCCTTGCACCAAATTTTTATTATGTCTTGGTTATTTTGTTTATTTTGGATTATGTGTTGTATATGAACAACCCATCAGGTGATCCAACATCTGATGTATGACTTGCATGACATTGTAAATGGGTTCATCTTCTATTATATCATGTGAAATGTTATGATGGTTATCTTGTAACTATTATTTCTATATCATATTTTTATATTTTCAAGGATAATTATTTATTATTTCATAATTTTTTATGTTTATTTGATAGAGGGTATCATCTCCTCTTGATACCGACTAAACCTTTCCACTAGTCAAAAAACTATAGAAAATAGAGGGACCCACTTGAGGTTATATTAATTAAAATTAAAATTAAAATAATAATAAACAATAAATTTTAATTCATCATCATTCTTCATCAATTTACATACTTAATTAAGATTTTATAAAGTGAATTTTCATAGTAAATTAAAAATTATCATCAATTCATAATTTACACATCAATTTATTAGTAAACTTACACAAAATAATTTTAGGTTTGGTTTACAAGATAGGTATCCTTATAATAATATATAAATATAATAAAAAATTCAACATAATTATGAGAAATTAATTTTCACATTAAATTTAAAATTTTCATAGTAAATTATTTAAAACATAATAAAAAATTAAACTTATATAGGAAACTTATAATTTACACGGTAAATTTACAATTTATAAAAAAATATAATTTATATGTTAAATTATAGCTTAAATTTTAAATTCTAAATTTATATATTAAATTTACAGATTACATAGTAAATTTGTATTTTACAAATAATGAATAAAAATGGAATTTTATGGAAATTTTAAAATTTACCTAGTAAATGAAAAAGTAAAATTATATATTTTCATTAATTCATTAAACCAATTTATCTTAACTTAAATTATAGTTTATATGTCATCACTAGTAACCTATATAAATATCAAACTAAAATAATAATAATAATAAAACTACCAAATAATTTAATCTCTACTCCATCAATATCATGATGGGATTCCTAGGACATCTTAATTCCAAATAGTAATAGAAGAAAACACAAATTCCATACCCAAGATCCTATAGAAATGAAGTGATATAATAAAATTATATAAAGATAATTCATTTTTACCACACTATCTAAGGTTTAATCTCCATTGACAGTGAGTTTTATTGAGTTCTTTTAGTAACAACCAATGAATTCTTGCCACTAGTTTTAACACCTCAAGATTTTTAATATATATATTTTCTTTTAAAACCGAACCTGTTTGATAGATTTATTAACATTCAAAAATGAACTAAAATAAAATTTTGAAATGTTAAAATAAAATTTTATCGTTATAATATAGTTGTAAAACTAGTTGGTATAAAAGGAAGTAACAATATTGTGAAATCTGTAAAGAAGAATAAAAGAAATGGAATTGGGTAGAGGAAGTCTCCCTTATGATGCTCATTTGTATGATCTTGGAAAGGAAGTAGATTTAGTAAGGTTTTATTTATAATAACCCCAAGATAAACTCTAATAATTATAATATTATTGAAATAATATACGAGAGAAATTCAAGCTCATGAAAATTGTAACGAGAACTATGCTAGTGGAATCACCACCCTTGACTGCCATTAGATCTTACCTTATGCTTAAATATTATATATAGATATTGAGGGGATATTTAATTTTAAATTATGATTATACAATTAGTGAATTATTAATTTAATAAGTTATTTATAATGTTCATTTTACATATTTCACATTTTGACATTTAAAGAATATGAAATTTTATTTTTCTATAAAAATAGTTTTTCTTTATAAAATGCAATTTTTAAATTTTATAATTTTATTTTCATAAAATTAAATTTATTTTAAAATTATTAATTTCAATATTATCAAATAGTTTATTTTTTAATATTTTTCTAAAATAATTATTTTTATATGAATAGTGAAAATATCGATTTTACTAAAAACTATCACTTTTATGGCTTTATCTTAACATAAGAATGACTTAAATGTTTATAAAACTTCTTTTCTATAAAATATATATATATATATAATAAAAAGAATTTAAAAATTCTCTATTGAATTTTTAAAATTCACGTTTAACATTTTGGAAACATTAGTAATATTTTACTCTAAAAAAACTATTTTTACTCGCTTGTATTAAAAATTAGTTTTCATAATTAAAAGAATTTAAATATAATAGAATGGATTTAATATTTTAGATTATAATTTTTATATTATAAAATAATGTCACTTTCACTTTTAGGCATAAAATTAAGTTTCCAAGATAAATATTAATTACCATGGTAAAACGGTTATTTTTTTTAAAAATAGTACTTTTCTAAATATTATGTATTTTTTAATTAAGTGGATATATTTTAAATTAAGAATCTAATATAATGTTTTCAAATATATAAAAACAAATTAATACTCATTTAATTGATAATTATTGTTAAATAAGATTAAAAACACTTAATAATTGAAACAACATCTTTTTATAAAAAAAATCAACACATTATATGTTTTAATTTAAAAGTTAGTTTTATTATATTTATAAAATTTAATTAGATTAAATAGAGTAAAAATTAATATTCAAACTATTAAAAATATTTAATATGTGTTATTTTATATATTTAGTAATAAAACAATTACCAAGGTAATATTTTAATCAAGATTAATAAATGTTAAAATGGGTAATCTAATGTGGCTCAAATTTTACTAAATCAATTTTAAACTTAGACATTATAGAATAACTTTTTAGGTTATAAATAAATTTCTACATATCTCACCATCGTTTACCCACCTAAATCACCTAACTCAAGCAATTCCATTCTTACCCATTACCTAACATTATTTTCCATAGATTTTCCCCCCTTTTCACCTATAAATGGATCTCACTTCCACCCATTTCATAACATGCCCCTAGTTAAAAAATCCCATGAAACTCTACCCAATTTATTTCTTATAGAGAACCTCTACATGTTTTGAAACCTCTAGCCTCAATAAAGTGCTCAAGTCCTTTATTTCTAAAGGATACTTCAAGAGTAAATCCAAATTCTCAAGGTAAGTAATACATACCCTTTAACTTTCTTTCTTTGTCATTATTATCCACCCTCCTCCAAAACCATTATACGCATTTCTAAATAATTAAATTATTATAAATAATATAAAAAAATTATTATATTGATGGTATATAAATTATTCATTCCCCTATCATTCAATTGAAAAAATGAAAATGTTGCTCATGTGTGTGTACAGACTGCCACCTCAATGAACAACATGTTTTGTTTTTCATCACCACCTTTCAAGGATGGTTATATAAATGTATTTAGTGAATTTATATTTTATTTTTTCTAGGGTTTATATTCTATAAATATAAATTACACATTATATAAGTAATATTAGCAATAATAAATCATGGTAAAAATAACATCCTAAAATGAATATACCAAGAAGAAAAGCGATATATTAATCAGTGAAAACATATTTTTAATTAATCTTATTCTTATCACTATTAAAAATTATGATTCATAAAATTAATAAAATATAAATAATTTTATTATAGTTTTGTGATAATGATATTGTAACAAAAGAATCTCTTCCATATCTATACTCACAAATAGATTATAACAAGTTTGAGTTGGATCGATTTAACTACCTATATAAACAATGTTATAAATTTATATAAAATATGAAATTAGAAACCTGATATTGTATATTAATCATTAAATATTTTTTATTATTTTCATTTTTAATATAAACATTTAACTCGTTAATTAAGATACACAATTAGTTCATTAAAAATTACCAAAACAAGCTCATCACTAACTTCATAATCATAGATAATAACTAAAATACTTATAAAATAAATTATAAAATTATAAAAAAAATATTTTAATATATTTTATGATATTTTAACAATGAAAATTTTTAGAATAATGAAGAAAAACACCCCCATTACAAAACTAGTCCAAAACGATCAGGATTACACACACCAGATATTGAAAATAGATAATAACTAACTAATATTCATATATAAATTAATTATAAAATTAATTTTATGAAAGGATATAGACATTAAAAAGGTTATTAAATAGTTTATTAAGATAGTTATTTTTTTATATTGGATATTCAAGTTCTTAAGTGGAATTCGGGAATTGAGGTAAGGGGTCCATTGTCTCAAATTTAATTTCTTAAGGATTTTTTAAAATTACACCATGTTATCTATAATGTGGTATAATTACTAACTATGGAATGAATTTTACCATATTAATGTAATTCATGGGGTTTTAAGAACCATATATTATCCTTTATTCAAATGTATTTTGATTCAAAATTTGAAATGGGTTTGTTAACTCAACACCCTTTGTTGAATTATAATTCTTCTTCTTAAACTTCATTTTCCAAGATTGGTTTGTTCCTCCCTAAGATTTCATTACATGGTATTTTCTCTTAATATATAGTAAAATCTCATTTTTATTCAAATATTTTAATTTATAAAATCATTTCTCAAAAATTATATCATTTTTGAGAATAATTATCATCTTCTTTATTGGCGGTTTCTCCTCCTTCTCCATATTTTTCTTCTTGTAAATGTTATCCTTTATATTTGGAAACCCAATAATGTGTTATCTTAGGTAAAATTCATATTTATATTATTATATTTTCAAAATGAATATTTATTAATCTTTTTATGATGTTGTATTTCAACGAAGATATTTTAAAAAAAACAAAATAGTTTTCCTTACATGATGATTTGTTTATCTTTCATTCCAGAATTCCTTGGAAACCCATCTGGTTTATTTTCAATAATCCATTATTAAATGTTCATTTTTTTAAAATTAAAAGTTTTTTAAAGTTTTTAGTTCACATGTGTTGTCTTAGTCCATCAATTACTAATTTTAATAATCTCAAATCATGTTTATTTTATTATTAATGAATTCTGTGTTTTATTTTAGCAACATATATTTTTTCAGTATCTATAGAAATTTTATTAAGTGTCAGATTGAAAGTGAAGCTATACTATCTAGAAAATAAATCATAAGTTAGATGATAAAAAATCTCTAATTACTCAATAAATTGTTAGAGTAATCAATCAATCAAATAAAGTATTTTGTTAACCGCATGAAGAAACATAGAACTCGAAAAAATTTCATGAAGGGTTCAAGTGACTGCATCAAAAATGGATCAACCATGTACCTATTAGATTGACCATGATGTATTTCTTACAAACTCTTCAAATAACCACAATAGTAACCAATAGACCACAAGACCAAGTGAAGAAACTGCATGGTATATCTATTTTGTCAATAAAATCACTATGTATCAGAGTGACCACATATTGCTTCCAATCAACTGCATGATTACGTTAAGAGACCATATAACAGAGTTAAGATTTTAGAAGAGTTATGAAATGAAAATATAGACTTTAAGAAACTATATGGTCAATTACAGTGATCTCACATTCTATATATTGACTACAGAACTTATTAATAGATTCGACCATATATTTCTCTATGTGTTGGAGAGACCATTGAGAATATGATGTGGCACACTTCAGGTGGACATTTCTAAATTGGGATTATATTTTAATAATATATATTCAAACTACCATATGTGAAGTATTAAATTATAAATTTATAATCATTTAATGCTTCTAGATTTCATGCCGAGTATGAGGATTCGTAATAATCATTATCCAAAAAATCTTTTTGGAATAAGATTTCTTTTAAAGAATACTAAAATCAGAGGATTGAGTGTGGGTGGAAGAACAAAAATAAGTGATTATTTTAAACAACTTGTGACACTATTTTTTCAATTTTACCTTACCATAATATCTAATAACTCTTTCAATTCTTCATATCTCATCTCAAAATTGAAGGAATACAGAGAGAAGAAAAGATACTTCTATAGAAAAACTAAAATTTTATTTAACACAGCATCAAACTTTCATTTTTATATCTCAATATTTGTTTTATGTAACTTTTGAGTTATGTTGGAATTTATTTGTATTTATGTCAGATAACATAATCATGTAGATCATAGAAGCATACTCAGATACTCTCTCTTTATTTCCTTTAGATTTTTACTCCCATAGAAACTATGGAAGAGTCTGTGTTATAGCCTGGATAGGCCAGCATGCTTTTGTAACCTATACCTAATCCAAATTATGGATCATCATGTTTATTTTAATAAAATTATTTGATATCAGGAAATTGTCGAGTAGAGAGGACTATTTCCCAACTTGATACTGAACCTCTTGTTTTTATTTTTGTTCTATGTTTTAAGTTTTGATTTCTCTATTTTAAAAACTATTTTTCAAATATATTTTTCAAAAAAACTACTTTTATAGTTAACTTTTATTTGTGATATATCTACTATTTAATGTGATAAGTGTAATATTGAAAGATGATAATAATATCTAGTTATTATAACTAAGTTTTTATTATACTCTTGAATATCATTTCAAATTATTAAATTAAAAATACCTATTATATTAGTTAACTATGTGTTTTCTAAATTATGGGATTTTTTCAAATAATTTATTTTTAATAATAAATTTTTGTTGGATACTAAATTCATCCCCCCCCCCACCATGACCCTCTTGAGTACTCCACTCTAGCCAAAATTTGGTATCAAAGGAAGTTTATATATTGTCCTTTATGATTTTTTTATTAGCCATTAATCAACACATCTGGAAAAGATCATTGTTTTACTTTATTTTTAAAATTATATACTTATAGATAACTCTATATATGAAAATAAAGATATAAATAGACCACCTTATTTTAAGGGAAAAAATTATGCTCAGTGGAAAATAAAAATGAAAATTCATCTTGAGTGTATGGTTTTTCATATATGTATTATAATATAAGATAAATATTAAAACCCAAAAGCTTCCAAAGCTTATTGGAGTGATGCCGCTAAGTTTTCTTATAAATTTAATCTTAAATAAATGAATTCTTTGTATTATGATTTAATATTGGATGAATTTGATAGAAAAATCTACTTGTGATACTACTTTTCAAATCTGGTATTCTCTTTCATTATCTCATGAAGGAACTTTAAATGATAAAGAAATTATATTATATACTTATATGATTAAATATGATACATTCTAAATCACACATGACTAATATATTTTTTATATAAATCTAATTTTTAATGAAATTATTTACACCATGTTTGTTCATGTATAGAAATTGGATGAAAAATCTCAAGTGTTAAGGATCTTGAGATATATACCTAATCCTTGGAGAGAAACTATGTAATGACCCAGGATTTTTAAATGATATTTATTTCATAAATAAATGTGTGTTATATATAATGTTATACATGAAAAAAATATAGAGAAAACAGTAAATTCTTATCTCATTAATAATGATAATTACATTAGTCATCTATTAAACCAATTAAAATTTTAAAAAATATAATTAGACAAAAAATATAAAATAGAAAAGCTAAAATGGGAAAATATGGATCGCCCCAATCTGTTAGAATCATCACCCCTATAGAAAATTCTATATAAATAAAACAAAATATTATTAAACCAATAGACATCTTAAAAAATGAAAATATAACCTTAGGAGGAATTGTAGTGAATTTTGAGTGAAAGAATTAAGTAGTATTTATAGGGTATAAAGGGAAATTTGACCATTGGGATTTGACTTTTGGTCAAATATGGACCTTTTCCAATATAAATATTGTTCAATTTGATCATTGGAAACTATATCCATTGGTGAAAATATTATCGTTATAATTAGTGTTTATAAGTAGTAATGAAAATGAATAATTAATGAAAAAAGGAGAAATGATTACATCAACTAGTAGAGTCATATTGTTTGAAGACCTTTTTTCATAACTTGGGAGGGAAGTAGAATCACTAGGGTTCTCCCTTGACCAATCCCAGTCCAAAATTCAACAAGTTAATTATTAATGAAATCTTCTATGAGAGAACTTAAATATAGTGGAGATCATTACTCGTTCAATGTTAATCGATCCACCCCATGAAGCCAAAACCATCGCACATCTTACCCTTAGGGCATATATGGGTGTTATAAGGGTTTATGTGTATAGTCCTTATTATCTAAAGTTTAATTTCTTTGTATAAATAAAATTTATATTCCCTCAATTTCATTTTAATAATGTATTTTCTTAATAAAATATATGTTTAATTGAGAAGAATTTGATAATTTTATTTCTAGACACAAATAAAACATAATTATATTTTTTTTAGAAAAAGATATACATTTTTTATAAGCTAAGGTGTTCTTAATAATATTTTTTTAATGAAATACTATTTTAAAACAATGTTATATAAATATAAATTATAATTAATTTTATAATGTCCTAGGAAATTTGTATAGGTTTCAAAAATTTGATTGTTCTTTAAAAACTTCTATTTTGTAATAAATAGGGATTTTTATATTTAAAAGTTAAAATTATTATATTTAGATAATTATTATGATAAAATAAAAAATATATTTGAAATCATAATGTTTAAATTAGGTTAGGGTGGATTTATGATAATTTTCTAAAATACATTAACTTTCAATGAGTTGTAAAAATACACCTTTGGGTATTTGGTATATTTTAGGACTTCATATTTATGTCATAATGATTTAATAATTAATTATACAAAATACATGACATAAAATATTTTATTTTATTAATATCAAGTATTTTAATATATTTTAATCAATTTTCATACCAATAAGTGACTTTTCAAAGTCTAAAATGGAAATTTTTATTTAAAAGCATTATTTTGTGGAAAATTTAACTTTCCATGTCCAAAGAAGTCTTAAAAAATGATGTCCATTTCTGGTGGATTAAATTTCATAATTATTTATTCAAAAATCTAAATCATGATCAAAAACCATGGTTAATCCAATGATTTTTCATTTTCCACAACCTATATTTCCAAGACCTATATTTGAAAATTATTAAACATTTCCACCACTTTTCCTATAAATACCATCCCATTTCACCATTCCCCTTCACTACTAATCCATCCTCTAGGAAGTTTTGGTGATTTTTCCTCCCAATTATTCCCCCTAATGTTTCCTTTATCCCCCAAGGTTATATCCTTAAGTTTTAGGAACAACTCTTTAATGTCAGGGAAATCTCCACTTCTCTTTTCCATTCAAGTTACCTTTTATGGTATGTATTCTAATGGATAAACTAATTTATTTTTGTCAAAATGTATATTATCCCATTATTATAATAATAGTCTTATATTAATGGGATACCATTTTCCCTCTCAGTTTACCCTTTTCTAAAACCACATTTTATACCTGTAATGATGTCGAATTTACTTCTCAAATTTATCTCTTTTACTTGATAAATTATCATTTATTTTCTTTTTTTGAATACCCATCCTATTAATTTTCCATGGTTATTCACCTAGTTATAAAAATTATTTATTTATTTAGGGATTTACATATATGAAACCCATATTTCCTTTTCATGTGTCTAAAATGACGTAATGATGACGTCTTTAAGAACATTTGTACTCCATGATTTTATTAAGAAGCTCATTATTTATTCTGCACGAGTTATTAATGAAATGATTTATTATGATCTATATAGATTGTATTAATTAATACCTATGAAGTTTGTACCATTATAGAGCACAAATTCATTGGGTAAATAATTTAATCTCTAAATATGGAAAGTTTTACAATACCTTGGTGAATAACCTTAGTAATTTTCATTCATGATACCTCGCTGATAAACCTTGGTGATATTCTTATGAATGTATCATTTAAATGTTATAGCCACATTTCCGTTTTATTATTCATGTTATTACTATTATCATATTCCTCTTTTCATGCCTTATTGTTATGCCTCATTTTCTTATTGATATGTCTCATGATCACATGCTTTATATCTCCCTTTTGTATTCTCTTACTAGGCATCATGATCACCCCTTTCCTTTGATGTATGTCCCCATAATATGAGATGCAGTAAAACTAACATTTGTTGAACTCAAGAATATGTCCTTCAAGTGTATTAGAATATATTTTTTATGTTTCCATGTATTATTTACCTAATTTATAATAAATTAATCTTTAAAATGTCATTTTTTATGTTCTATGAATAGAAAAGTTTATGTAATAAAAAGGAAGGATGCCATAAAATGTTGTCTCCATTAGAGAATCATATTTCATTATAAAATTACCAATCAAGGAACTTATTGGAAAATTAATAATGTACAAAGAATAACTTAAAGTGGTTAATTAATATGTTTAACCTAAAAATTAAATTGCATTCAAGCATCTCAATCTGAATCAAAGGAAGTGATTAATGATGACAATATCGGTGGAAGTAAAGGTGATTTTTAAAGTGATAAAGAAATGGATCATCTATCTAGAAGTTTTAAAAGGTTTTATAGAAATAATAATTTATTTAGAAAATCAAATTTTAAAAGTAAATATGATATGAAAGGATATTGGAAGAAGGATTGTAACTTTGTAGAAGTTACTTGTTATGAGTGTAAGATAAATAAACACGTCAAATCTAATTGTACAAAGTAAAAATACAATAAAAAGTATATGTATCAAGTAATGAAACACAATAAATCCATGAATTAAACTTGGAGTGATTTTGAGGATAGATTAGGTGACTCGTATTCATCCAAATATGATTCTCATTAGAAATAAAATCTATGATTTATGGGTATAACACAAAAGGTAAAATAATATTATTCCTATTACTTAAAAAATGAAAACCTTGATGAATATGACATTTATATAGAATATTTATTTAAAAACTATAATATATTGGAAGAAAAATTTAATGAATTAAAAGGATAGATATAAAAACCAAAAGAAACAAAAAACTTTTTTAGCTACTTTAAAGTATTATCTTTTTATTAAAACGAAAAGAATGTTATACTATTAAAATAAAATAATGAACGTAAATTTTATAATGAAAAACTCAAAAAGGATCTTCAAAAGTTCTCTCGAGGAAGTGAAACCTTGTCTATGATGTTTTTTAGGTAGACTGAACTAAAGTATAAAACTAGAATTAGGTATCTTTCTGGTCAAAGAAAAATTTATAATAACATATTTGTTCTTAGTTAAATTTATTCACATTTTTTAAACAATTAACATGCTTATGAATCAATGAAAGTGTTTATTTATGAATCGCTCAAATCTATTTTTGGTAAAAATTTTAAATAGATTTGTATTCCCAAATCTATATATGCTAACATTTCTGGAACCAAGATAAGTTAGGTACTAAAATAATTTCTCAATTAATATTATATAGTAAAAATTATTTAATAATACCAATAATCACTTATGATGGTTTTCATGTTAAGTTTGATAACAATTCTTATAAAATTTATGATTTAAAGCATGATTTAGTTTTTATTTCTTTATTAAATTATAATTTATATGTTCATAATTTAGATTCTTTGATTTCTAAAAATTTTTCTTTATTATGTGACTTTCATAGAGAATCTTGGTTGTGTCATAGGAGATCGAGCCACTACAATACTCTCTTATAAATCTTAATAAGAAATATTTAGTCAAGGATCTACCCATAGATAGAATTTCAAAAAGATAAAGTTTGTAATCCTTATTAAAAATGGAATCAACATAAAAAATAAAAAAAAAAGGAAATTGGTTTCAACCTCTAAACCCATAAAATTGGTTCACATGGACTTGTTTGGACCATCTTGAGTTTCTAGTTTATCGGGAAGGAATTATCATTATATTACTTTTTATGATTATTCAAGGTTCATATGGGTGTATTTTCTATCTCATAAAATTTAATCTTGTAAATGTCTTTCAAAATATTCTAAGTCTGTAGAAAACCTTAGCGGGCTTACCATTAATACCTTAAGAATTGATCAAGATCATGAGTTTAAAAAACAAAACTTTTAAACTTTATGCTAACAGTTTGTCTATAATCATAATTTCTCTACTCCTATAAATCCTCAACAGAATTGGGTGATTGAAAAAAGAAATAAAACACTTCTATAAATTTCCCAGACTATGCGTAATTAGTATGGCTTAACTATATACTTTTTGGATGAAGTTGTTAATGAAACTTTCTATATTATCAATATTAATATTATCTGGCCTCACTAAAATAATACTCCTATGAATTGTGGAGTGGTATAAAACCTAAAGTTAATTACTTTAAAGTATTTTGATGCAAAGTATTCATTTTTAATACAAAATAGAATCTAGACTAGTTTTCTCTAAAGGGTGATAAAGGTATTCTCATAGGTTATTCAACCTCTATAAAATCCTATAGAGACTTTAATAAAAGAAATAAAGTTATGTAAGAATTTTTACACATAAATTTTGATTAAATAGATCCACATGATCCTAATACTTCTATAGAAAACCTTGAGGATTGAATGTCAAATTTTAATATCAACAAACCCTCAAAGACATAAAATCAATCTATAGATTTTCATGATGAATCTTCCAAAAATGACCAATCTGACTAAACTATTTTTTAGGAAGACTTGTAAGAATAAAGTAACTCTATTCCTAAGACTATTAGAACCCATATAGGTAATCCTTTAAAAATTATTATTGGAGACCTAAATAAAGGAACTCAGACTAGAGCTTCTCTTAGAAACCAGGATGAACATCAATCCTTCTTGTCATAACTTGAACCTAAAAAAATTATTGAAGCTATCAAAAATTAATTTTGGGTTATGGATATATAATAAGAGTGGAATAAGTATAAAATAACCAAAGTCTAGAAACTAGTGGAAATACCTAAATACAATCTGACTATTGGAACTAAATGGGTGTATAGAAACGTGGATGATGAAATACCACTATAGTTATAAATAAAGATAGATTGGTTGAAAAATGTTATAGTAAAGAAAAAAGGAAATGATTATAAAGAATCATTTTTACATGTATCTAGACATTAATTCATTATAATACTACTTTCTTATGCATTACATATTAATTTGAAACTATTTCAAATGAATGTCAAGAGTGAATTATTTAATGGTTATACTTTTGAGGAATTTTTTGCAGAACAACCCCCTAGATTTCAAAATCATCATTTTCAAAACTATGCCTTAAAACATTATAAATCCATTTATGGTTTAAAATTGGCTCCTAGAGATTAGTATGATAGGATTATATCGTTCTTAATTTCTAAAGGTTTTTCAAATAGAATGGTTCATCCTACTTTATTTATAAAAATAATTTCAAAAAATGTTTTGGTGGTTCAAATATATGTTGAAGATATTATTTTTGGATCATCCAAAAACTATTTGTGTATTGAATTTTTAAAAATGATGAAAAATTGATTTTAAATGAGTTTAATGGGTGAGTTAAAGTTCTTCCTTGGTTTTTATATTTTTCAAAATAATAAAGGAATTATTTTAAATTAAATTAAATACATAAATTATATTTTAAAATTATTTATTATGGAAAGTACAAATGGAAATGATACTACTATGAGTATAACCTATAATATAGATTTAGATTAAACTGAAAAACTAGTTGACCAAAAAGCTTATAAAGGTATGATTTGAAATTTAATTTACTTAACTACTAGTTGACCTAATATTATATATATTTTTTGTGTGTGTGATCATTTTAAATAAAACCCCATGGAATCCCATTTAATTTAGTTAAATGAATTTTTAAATATCTTAAGAGAATAATAAATTTTTGACTGTTTTCTTATATAGGACATGTTTTGAATTAATTAGTTATTCTGATGATAATTTTTCTGGCTATAAACTAGATAGGAAAATCATCTCTAAAACATAACACTTTTTAGGAAAGTCTCTGGTATCTTGGTGTAGTAAGAAATACAACTTCGTTTCATTTTCCAATGTTGAAGCCGAATACATGGTTGTGGGAAATTTTTGTGCACAAATTTTGTGGGTGAAACATACTTTTCTAGATTATAGATACCATTTTAGACATTTCCCTATAAACTTTGATAAAACAAGTGTTATTAAAAATTATAAGAATCTTGTATATAATTCTAGGACTAAACACATTGATATAAGACATCATTTTTTATATATCCTTTTCAAAAATGGGATATCACTATTGAACTCATTAGTATTAAACATCATCTTGCTAACATATATACAAATCCTATGAATTGTGATAGATTGAATTATATCAGACATGGGTTGTAAATGATCAACTATGTTTAATTATCTTATATTTAATATGGTGTATTTTATTTCTTTAAGGTGTTATTTTATGAAATTTATTGAATTTATTTTGATAATTAATATTAAATATTAAATTTCATCTTTTTTTGAACATACGGCCGATAAAAAATTTCAAACGGTTGATTGATTTTTCCTTAATAATTTTGGAAATCATTATACTACGCCTAATATTTCAAGATATTGTATGTGTTTTTAAGTTTTATAAGTATATTTTATTTATTTGCTAGGATTTATTATACGTTGATCCCTAAATTATTTTAATTACCTCAAATTATAATATGAATCATATCCCTCTTTTTGAACCTAAACTGAACCTGATAAAAACCAAACCCTATCCTTCCAACCCTTGAATCTTAGTCAAGATTAGTTAATTTAAAGTGTTTTATTGGGGACTATTCTCAAGAATCCTTGACCACCTCTAAAATATTAAAATATAGTACCAAGGTAACCATGAAGCCATAAATATTTTCCTTTTATCATGATAACTTATTCTAGGAAAAGAAATTGTCATTAAGTGGTTTAGATAAAATCATTCTCTAGTGTAGAGAATTATATTATAGAAAGGATGGAAAAAGTTGTTCATGGATAGCGACAAACCCTTTTACCCTCATTTGGTAAAATAGTTCTATCAAAATATGGTTTTCAGAGATATATAACTATGGAATCACATTTAGATGTTTATTAATTGAAAAGAATTAATATTTTCATCAACTTTATGGTATGTAAGTATTTAAGTACCTCACCAAGGTGTGTATGAAGATTTCTAAATTTGGTGTCCCATCAATAATCCCCATTTTGAGCTTGAAAATTCTATAGAATAATTTAATAGAAATAGATTTCTGAGAAGGTTGAATGTAGTTGAGTTAGGTGGTGAATACAGTTTTTTACTCAAGTTTATTCAATATGTTATTTTTCTTAAAAAATGAGACTTTAGTATTATCGAACATCAATATCTATTCTTTCTTTATTTTATGGTGAAAGGAGTTAAGATAAATTTTCTCAGGTTCCTTATGAGGAACATGGATGAGTTGAGTAATACCTTTTATCAGTTCAACTCTATACCCTATCCTAAGTTTATTTATTCTTTACTATAGCTTAAAGGACTAATTCCTCGAGAGAAAGAAATTCTTATTCCTCAAGTGGTATTTTAACTAAATCAAACCACTTATAAAATGATTAAATTTTGATGGCTACCTTGGAAGAATATGTGGGTAGAATATGATGATAAATTGTATGAGAACTACAATCCTCTAAATAATTCAACCAAACCAAGAGGTACAATTTATCCATGTTTGGAACCTGATCAAGTAGTTGAGGCTGATTACTCTTCAGATGATAGTTATTAATATTTATAATTTGACCTAAATGATGAATCCTTGAATCCTTATGAAGTAATATTGGCCCAGTCTCTTGTGGTTTTTAAATTTTATGGACCCATGGAAGGAGTGGCACCTCCTGAGGAGGATAGTACTCTAGGATCCTTTATATTTAGACCTAATCTCATATAATCTAGAAGTGGTGATAATGACCCTCAAAATAAAGATAAGAACCCCATTTTTTAGATAGGGGAGCACCAATTTTTTATTCTACATCTCCTAGAGAGGATAAGTCTCCTAAGACCTCTCTCATAAGCTTAGATCCACCTACTCTTGCTAATGATTATGGGGAAGATCAAAATAATGATAGTCCACCCAAACCTAGTAGACATGCCATATATCTTATTCCTAAATCTCCAGAACAAGTTATGTAGACTCTATTTTCTCTTATTCTTGAAGAACAAGGAAATCTTGAACTTTAAATTGATGATGTCATGTATGATATGTTTGGTCAATGCCTATAGAACCTTCTAACTTTCTTCTCTAGGAAATGATTCAAATGTACCTCTTCATGGATCTTATTTATGACTCATCTTCTCAAACATAGATTGTTTTTTTTTGAAGATTATTATAATATGATTCAAGATATTAAGAATCCTAAGTATGACTCCTCAGATAATAAAGGATCAATGTTGAGACCCTGTGATTTGGTTTTCAGTGACGCAACACCTATCCATGATTTATACCAACCAGCAGATTATGTTCCCTCTACTATCATTACTTTATCTAACTTCATTCACTTTTATAATGATCTTTTAGAAGTTTTGTAGGTTATCATTCTAGATTTAAGAAGTGCTGGTGAATATAGCATAAAAGAATATATTGTATTCACTATTTCAAGTGTCATAGATCATATTCAGAAAAATATATTTCTCAGGGTAGATAATATGGCTCATGAGATTGAAGGTTTTATAAATAAAGTTGGAGCTCTTCGGGTATATTTAACAGACATGCTAATTAAGATTGACTGGATATATCAAACTATTGTTACCATTTCTTCTAGAACTCCAGCTCATGATCCTTCTTATTCTCCTACACCTATTTCAATGTATGGAGATCTTATTAAAATTATTATTCAAGAGGAAATAAAATATCATCTAGATAGTTTCAAGAATGAAAATAACTTGATGTAAGTGGATATTACTACTCCTGTGATAAATTGCTTTACATTGTTAAAGTTGATATAGCTAATACTTATAAAGATAAGGATTTAATTTAGGGTGATATCAAGTATTATCTCCATAGGATTTTGATTAAGGTGGGTTTAAGGACCCAGTTTATGTATTTTTCTAAAGATTTGAAGATATCTCATTTAACCTAAGCCTTCAAATTGATTGTGCAAAAGCTTCTGGAAATAGATCCTTTGATAGATCAGTTTATGATTGATAAAGATGAATTTATTCAGATCATAGAGCATGGATCAATAGTTGTATCTTACATCACTCTGCTATTATAATATTACCTTTACATTTCCAATACTAAAATTATAACTCCTCCCACTCTTCCTATAACTAGTTATTCAACTTTTAAAACTCCAATATTTAGACCTATTGCCACTCCCTTAAGTCTGAGTTATCCTTATTCCATTCATTATATAAGACCAATTTTTAAAGACATTCTAATTATCTATGGTTTTACTTCTCCATGGCCTATCCATGCACCATCTCCTTCCCCATTCAAGGACAAAGGAAAAGAACTATTTAACTCTTCAAAAATTAGAGACCCTATATATTTTGATTTGAATTAAGGACTTTGATTGGGAAATTATAAATTTACATAAATTTGTAGCGATAAATGAAATTTGTTTATTCATAATTTTTTTTATGTTTACTTTTAAATTATCACCCCCTATTATGCATTTTTTTTTATAATCTCAAAAAGGGTGTAAAGACTATGTAGCATGTTATGATAGAATATAATGATTTCTTTAATTGATTCATTAGTGAACTTGTTGTATTTATTTAGGACATTAATTTTTATCATCAAAAAGTGGTATATTGTTGTCTTAGTCCAAAAATTGCTTGTTTTAGTGATCTCAAATTAAGTTTATTTTATAATTAATGAATTCTATGTTTTATGTTAGCAATATATATTTTTTGGGTATCTATGTAAATTTTTCTAAGTGTTAGATCGACCATGAAGCAAAACTAGATGGATAAGTGACCGTGAGTTAGACAAGAAAAATTCTATAAGTACTCACAAGATTGTAAGAGTAATTGATCAACTGCATAGAGGATTTGACTGACCGCATGAAGAAACTAGGAACTCAGTATAATTTTCACAAAGGGTTGAAGAGACCACAAGATAAATATATTGACCACATGTCAATTCAATCAACCATGATGGATTTCTCACAAACTCCTCAACAAACCAAATGATTTACCAAGTGACCGTAAGGAAAATTGAAGTGACCACATGGTATATCTGTTCTGTCAACAAAATCACTATGTATCAAAGCGATTGCACATTGCTTCCAATTGACCGCATTATGAATTCAATCAACCATATGATAAATTTGGGATATTAGAGAAGTGTTGAAGAAACCATATGGACTTTAAAAAACAATATGATCAATTATAATGACCACAAATTATAAAGATCAACCACACAACTTGTCAAGTTATTCAATAATATTTTTCTCTAAGTGTTAGAGTGACCATTGAGAATCTGTTGTGACGCACTTTAAGAGACCATGACTAAAGTGGGATTATATTTTAAATATATACATTCCAACAAGCTTCTATGCATAATTAAATGAAAAATTCAAAATCATTTAATAATCCTAGATTTCATGCTAAGTATGAGAATTTGTAATGATAATTCTCAACTAGAAATTTTTGGAAGAATATTTCTCTTAAAGAAGACTGAAATCAAAGCATTTAATGTGGGCGGAAAACATGAATAAGTTCTCTATTTCAACAAATTATGATGATTTTTTTCAAATGTACCTCACCATAAGATTGGAGAACTCTTTCCAGTCTTTACATCTTCTCTTAGAACTGAAGGAAGACATCGACAATAGAAGATACCATTGTAGAGCAACTAAACTTTGATCTAATGCTACATCAAAATTTAACTTTCTCTCTATCTATATCTCTCTATTTTATATTACTTTTGAGTTGTGATATAATTTCTTTGTATATATATTAGAAAACATAATTTTATATAACATTGGAGAGTAATCAGATACTCTTTCCTTATTTATTTCATATTTATACTCTCAAAATAACTATGGAAGAGGTTGTGTGATAGCCTAGACAGCCTAGAACACTATTTTAACCTATACTTGATCTAGTTTTTGTATCATCCAAATTATTTTAGTAAAATTTATTAACAATTTTTAACTATCAAATAAATAGGATTAGATCTCGACTTGATACTGAACCTCTTGTTTTTATTTATATTGTGTGTTTTATGTTTTTCTTACTCTGTTTTAAAATTTATTTTTCAAATAGAATTTTCAAAACTATACATTCATAGTAAACATTTATCTATGATGTATCCACTATTTAATGTGAGTATATTAATCTTGAAAGATTTGGATAATCTCAAGTTATTCTAACTGATTTTTGATCAATATCTTGAGTGGTTATTTCAAAACATTAAATTATAAATACCTATTGTATTAGTTAACTAGGTTTTTTCTGAATTGGGTGATTTTTTCATATAAATTTTTTTAAGAGAATTTTTTTTTGAATAGTCAATTCACCTCCCTCTTGAGTACTCCACTCTATATAATGACCTTTTTAAAAATAAATTTTTAAATTAATTCATGACATTTTCTTTTTATGATAATGTTAAAAATATTTTTTAAATCTCTTTTTAAGTTTTTATTCTGTATGATCGCATCCTTTTTCCATTAAAACCATTACTTTCGATGAAGCATCCTTTCTATGTTTTCAAATGGTTTTCTAAATAATAATAATTCATAATTATTTAAAAATTAAAAGGGTTATTTCTTATTATTTTTCAAAATGATTTACCAAATGAACTTGAAAAGGTATTTTTAATTTTTATAAACATCCTTTATAAAGGTTTTGGGCACAGAAAAAGTGTCGTGGCAGGAATTAAACCAAGAAGGTTTAGTCAATTTGATGAATCATCGGAAATATTTTACATGACATGAACATTATGACCAATGAAATTTTTCCATCAAATATTGACATAGAGGGAAACCAAGAACCCAAAGAGAATCTTTGTGCATTAAATTTATAATTAATTTCTTTATGGTCAAAATAAAAAGGTTTCCTCATCAAGGAAATTTCTTTGCTGATGATGTTGATCATCTGAAAACCTTTTTCTGGATTACCTTTGTTGTGTTGTATGGTTCCAAGTGTGGAATCAATCTAGTGGTGATCCACATGTGCTCTTTTGAACTCTGAATGATGTCGATTGATTTTCAGGTTCAAGGATGGTGAATAAACTATCTTGCATTGGTCAACTTCATCACTACAATATTTTTTGGGCATAAAGGAGTTATTCTCAATCATGGGAAGATGAGAGGAATAATTCAAGAGATATGTTTTTTGTGCTCAATGATTCTCAATTCACGATTATTTATTAACCCTACACAATAGACATAACCATCTATTTATAGAGTTAGGGTTTAGATTAAAATTTTATTTAATTATATATAGGTATTTAAATAATATTATATTACTTAAAAACCCACATGCCATATATTAATATTAATATTATTACTATTTTAGTGCATGAGCTAACTAGCTCAATGATAAATATTAGTTTACCATCTTACAAATTAATATTTATCACCGAACATGATCTTGGTCTACTTGAATTCCTCTCAATTCATTGAATACCCAAATAAGTATTTAATTAAATATTTTATTCATAAATAAATATTTTATTCACAATTCATCAAATAAATATTTATTAAATATTCAATAAATAATTAAATATATTTGTATTCATAATCCAATAAATAAATATTTATTTAATTTATGCTATCAATAAATCTTGAATAAAATTATTCCTTAGTCTCAAGAATAATAGTTATTCCAGTAGTTAAATTCAAATAGAATTCAATTGACATTAATAGAATCACTCAGTGTGTGACCCTGTAGGATTTTTTCTTATTGACATTAGGTGGGATTTCCTAAAGCCTAAGATTACTGTCAAGAAATGGGTCAAGCCACCCAAGAGAAAGAATTTAATTTCACAACATTGATAACCACATACAAATGCTCACTATGTAATATAATCTCTCTGTCTCAATATCTCATCATGTAGGTTTCACATTTATGTCATCAACCTATATGCTTGATACTTCTTTCTTTGAAAATACGAAATAAACACATCATTACACCCTATCCATGGAATTTAGGTGATGGTTCTATTACAATCAAAGGTACAAGATATAAAATTCCATAAATATTGAAGGGGAAACCCCTTGCTCAACTTATCCATTAATAACATGTCATTCATGATGCACCCAATGTACCCTACTTACTATGAACATATGTCCTCATGTATTTGGTTAGTAAATCTAAGTGGGTGAGTTATGACATGTATTAATGATAATCTTAAAGTATAAGGACTATTAAACACACTCACATATAGGAATATCTAATGAAACCAAAACATATGGAATTATTACTCGTGGGTATATTCTCATAATATCCCATATTGGAGATTACTAAGTAAAAACTTCATGAGAAGAAACCCCATATTCTTACAAGTAATCATGCCTGATATTCTATATACCATGTTCCCTGTCATAGTATATTATTCGACTATAGAACTATTTTTAAGAATATCAGCTTATAATTTCAAGTTTCTCATCATAGTGGGGAACTGATATGACCTTACCGATGTGATAAATACTCTAGAAAATTATCACCTCAAAATTATGCATAAGAATAAACAATAAGTGATAAATTTATATTAATATTCACTTATTTGAGTAATCATGTAATCTAAAGTACAAAGTAGTTGGTTTTAGGGCACAAACTCCAACATACTCCCACTTAAACAAAATCCAACTGCTAATAAATAGTTATTTATCACATGTTGAACATTCTTCCACTGAGTATGGATATAGATGTTGATCCTATCATGTTTCCTTGAATAGGGTTTGTAAATCTATAGGTATTTGTGGAAAATATTCTTACTGCAATATTACTACCTTGAGAAAATCCCTCCAATAGTGGTAAAACCGAGTGTCTATATTTTATTTCCATGTCAAAGTATTATCATCCTTACTAAGACCATAGTAAAATATTATCATAATGATAAAACTATTTCATTTTGTACAATCCAAAACTGGAATAGGATGTTTCTAAACCACTCCCTAAGCTACATCTGAAGCCACAGAATACTCAGATATTCTAGATATAGAAACCAATAGATGTAATAATATTTTATTTTGTATTTACATATAATTTTTTTATAATAGATCAAATTTAACTAAGTGAAGAAAATTATTCAATTCCCATGATCGCTAGTATTCATACTTCTCCAGACACTTAGAACTCATCCAGTTCTACATTTCCAAGTACTGACAGATATCTCTAACTACAAGTTGATGCAGTTATGTTTGATATGTTTGATATTGACCATTTGTAAACAACACACTAGTAATATCAAATGTCAATACATATCTTGAAACATGTAATAAATTCCTATAACATAAGCTTTTTAAATTATTTTAATCTCAATAATCTCTTCTTATGCTCATAAATTTTCTACTGGAAGGATTATATGTCAATAAAAATTTGGTCTTGAATTATTTCAACTTTTATTTTTCAAAACTATATTAATATATGTAAAATGACTACATTTATAAAACCCATAGATATTTTTAGTAGATATTTTTCCTTAGAAAATGGTTGCTACTTTAAGTCATACTTTGAGAAATTTAATTCCTTGGTCTTAATAAATGGTAATACATAATTCCATATGTTATCAACATATCTAACTTGAAAACTTATAGTTCTATAACTAACCAATTTGGGACACATGTCACTGCCTTAATGGCCCAAAGGACTTCTTTTTTTATTGATTTGATTAAAGATATTACAGGACCTGTAGGTCTTAAAAAAATCATACAGGCTATGACTACTTTACACTGCTCCTCCCCAACATCTGCATCGTGATTAGATCTCCACCTTTTTATGACTGTTCATCTAGCTGTCCTGTGTAGTGATGCAAAGGTCCAGTACTGATGGCAATGTCATACCCTCTCATTATTCCAAATCCATTTAGTCCTACTCTGTTGAATGTGTCTTTCTCTTGAATCCTCCTATGAATTTGGTTCCTTTTATAATCTTTTTGGGCATCTGCATATCAGGTGGCCCTGAAGGCCTTGTGGTAGCTCAAAAGCCTTGAAGTAGCCCGAAGACCTTAAAGGTGGCCCAAAATCCTTACTGACCTGAAGTCCTAGTTGGCCCAAAGATCTTAAGGACTTCAATCCCAAACTTGTGGCCCAAGGTGAATATTTCTGGCTGCTACAGTTCTAAATAGCACCTGCTACTATACCTACTACAGTACCCGCACAGTACTAATACAATGCCCACTACAGTACTGCTACAGTGACCTGAAATTATGCCTCCACCTGAGTCTTGTGGATGCACTTAGAGAGACCTCACAAAATAGTCTTAGGCTCATGTGTGTCACGAACCGCCTTCTCCAAAAGGAGGGAAGGGTCAGCAGATTGTCAAGCCCTTCCTTCTTTAAGTTGAAGGAGAGAGAATGACCCCTGAAACCTGCCTTCAATAGGTCCTGGAGTGGCGACCAGCGCCAAGGGTATAGAATATCACACAAAATGGAAGGAATTACCCTTTTTATCTTTTTATGATCGATAGATAAGACAGCAACCCCAACAATACTGAAGCTAAAAGTAAAGGTAAAGCCAAAATTAAACCATTCCCATATGCATGTTCAAAAATAAAAGATACAAGCCATAAAACTCCAAAGGTAAAGTACCAAGAAAAAGGAAAACGACAACAATAAATACCCCAAGGTCCGCGCTAGTACGGTCCCGCGCGATCCCTGAAGTCCTCCTGGAAACCTGAAAACAATTTTATATACGTAGGGTGAGCAGACAAGTACACTCAGTAGGGAAAACCAAAGACTCCTGTGCACAAGTGGAGAGGCATTCTAATGCCCTGTGAGAAAAGAAAAACCAAAGCACCTAGCAAGGAAAAACTATCCACCCAAGTCTCACCAAGGCACACTCCCCAAATAACACAAGGTAAGTAAAGTATAGTAATAGCACATTGATGTTTGGGTACCCCGCGCCACATTACCACTAGTTATTGAAGATATCCTATGCATCGAACCAATCCCACCATTCTTACCATTGTCCCATTTCCAAACCCCACCCGCACACACCTGGGCCACAACCTCACCGCAGTCCCACTGCCAAACCCTGCCCGCACACACCTGGGCCATAACTACTATCTCGCCCGCAGACACCTAGGCCACAACCACCACACCTAACCACACCCGCAAACATCTGGGTCAAAGCAACTACTGCCACGCCCGAAGACACCTGGGCCTCATCCCAAAGACACTTGGGAAACAGCCTTCCCGCAAACACTTAGGTCAACCACCACAACTACCCTGCCCGAATATTTTTGGGCTAATAATGGACTTCAGTCCATCACAGCCTGCCCGAAGAGTCTTTGGATATTCAGGAAAGGGAGCAGAAAGGAGCTAATAACCAGCCACTCGTAGGAGTGTTGGGAAAAACACTCTCCCCATAAAATGGGGTGTTCGGCACTAAGTGATAAACATGGGTGGGGAACGAATAAGAAACACGAGAACTAAAATTATATATATATATATATAGGTAACAAGCACTCAACCCAACCTAGGGTTCCACACCTAACCCCAGCACGAACAGCCTAGTCACTACTCATAGAAAGCATACTACTTGCAACCGAGTCACAACTCATTCCCAGAATCAATTTCCCAATTAACCCATTCTTGTTTCCATGTTCAAGTGATCCTATTTAAGTAAATTCTGTAGTACTAGACAACTAACAGGCACAAGCACAAGCCTAGGGGAAAAATTTACTGCCAACAGCAATTTAAACATTCACACCAAGTTCTCTTGTAAATTCACATCAAAGTGAGATCCCTCCAGGTATTGGAACCAAAGCAGGATTCAAGATACATCCCCCATATCCCCATAACTATGGATAAAAAGGTTTCACAACAGAAGAGGATTCCACCCCAATTCGTGATATAAGTAGAGCAACCACAACCCCAGATTCACAACCAGCAACCATGCCACATCAGAGGATCCCATCCTCACCCACATCACCCCAGAAATCTAGGCCTATGAAAGAAAACAACCAAACCACTACCACCAACACAATGTAGGCCCTTGTAGGTATTTTTAGATTTAAAAGATTTAACACACTCCAAGGTTTCAATTCCATTGGGCTTTAACCGGAGTTATCACATAAAAGGGTTGATCCTGGTGCTTTCAATTTATTTAATCGAGTATACGTAATTAACCAATTCCATGTTACATTTATTTAAACATCCAGGCGCACCTAGGTTCATTAGTGCACAGAGAAAGACCACCAAAGGCCATGATTTTCAGTGAGCATAGGCCCGTATAATTCACAACACATACCAACATAAAAGAGTACAATAAACATTCCATCACACCCCCTTCATTATTTTAAAGGTTTGTTCAAGATCTTTGTTTAGTTTGGTTTCATCAATCCCCACAAAAACAAAAGAGTACCCACCCTGCATGATGCATGGAAAGGAGAGGTGAAGGAAAACCCTACCAGATTGATCAAGGATCAACGTTATGTCCTCACGTGGAAACTGGAAATTGGAGTAGCAGGAGCTCCACGGAACGTGATCAAGGAAAACTTTGCAACAGGGGTATAACTCATCGGGAGGAAGGGAAATCGGAGTGAAAGGTGATAGAAAACAAGAAACTCGGGGAGAGGAGAAGCCTTTAGGTTATAAGGACTGAGATACAGCATTCCCGGGACGGTTAAGATATGGAGAGAAAAACTCGAAACAACGGAAGAAGCGGGATCGTGGGTTGACCACGCGGCTGGGCCACCCCACATGTCCAACCAAAAAGGTCCCCATCCTTCGAGGCGGTTAAAACTGACGCACACCACCTTATGCCCTACAGGCATTTCTGAAAACGTGGTTAAAGCATGACAAAAACACATGATTTTTAATTTAAGGAGGGTACCTCACCAAATTATTTAATTAAATGACATTAATAGGCTTTAAACGAAATTAATAGGGTCAAAAAAAGGTTTAAAACCCAATTCACGCAAAAGGAGGCGCTACTGGAAAACCTGTGGAGCTACCGGTACCCCAAGGTCACCGGTAGGTGAGGCCACCAGTCGTCCGAGCCACCAGTAGGCCGGGCCACCCGTAGGCTGGGCCACCCGTAGGCCAGGCCACCGTTAGGCCGAGCCACCGGTAGGCCGGGCCACCGGTCGGCCGGGCCACCGGTGGGTCGAGCCACCGGTAGGCTGAGGCCACCAGTAGGTCGAGGCCACCGGTAGGCCGAGCTACCGGTAGGCTGCCCACTGGTGGGCCGAGCCACCGATGGGCCGAGCTACGGGTAGGCCGAGGCCACCGGTAATCTGAGCTATCGGTAGGCTGAGGCCACAGATAGGCTGAGCTACCCATAGGTTGAGGCCACCAGTAAGCCGAGGCAACCATTAGGAGTCCTAAGCTTCAACAAGAAGATGCGATGGCATTCCAGACCACCCCGAACACCCCAAACATTAGATTTTCACCAAGTAATGGACCCCAAAACCCCGGTCCATTACATCATATACTTCTCAAACTATTCTCATCCCCGAGAATATAAGAACAAACCAGAAAGGAGAAAAGTGGTATCCAAACAACCACCCTCTAAAGATACTTCTCAGGGGCAGACCCCTGATTTGTTTGAAAGCTGGAACAGAATCCCCCTAGAGTTATCATTCCCAAACATCCAAAACAAGCATAAGGATCACATTTTCCAACACATGAGTCAAGAAATACCTTCCTACATGTTAGGGTATTATCTGCTTTGGGCAGAACTGACTCTCCCGCACGGGTTTAATCGCATCCACATTAATGCGCCTTGATTAGAAGTCAGGTTTTCCCATCATCACGCATTCGGGCACACACAGAGAGAGAACAGGGAACAGATCATCTCATAGATAATAAAAACATTCATTTCATATATTAAAGCACAAGGTAAAACATCTCAACAAAGATCAGAACAAAAACAACCAGGAAGTCAAAACAGCTCTAGGTACTGAACGCGTAACTGGGCCTCCCGCTCCCAAGTGCTCCCCTCGAGGTCACCATGCCTCCACAACACACGAACCAAGGGGATGGTTCATCCACGAAGCACTTTCTCTTTATGATCCTCAATCTTGATAGGTCGTTCTATGAAGGTCTCATCGTTTTCGACATCTAACTCTCCCCAATCGATGACGTGGGAGTCGTCGTGCAGATATCGACGAAGTTGGGACACGTGAAAGATGTTGTGAACTTTTTCCAACTGAGGTGGCAATGCCAACTGATACGCCACCTCACCAACTCATCCTAGCACCTTGAAAGGTCCGATGAACCTAGGGGAGAGCTTACTTCCCTTCCCAAACCTTAAATGCCCACGTCGAGGGGAAACCTTCAAGAACACATGATTTCCAACCTCGAACTCCAAGGGCCTCCTCCTACGATCAACATAGGACTTCTGTCGATCCTGGGCTGCCTTCATCCTCTCATGAACGACTTGAACCTTCTCAGTGGTTCCCTGCACCACTTCTGGCCCAAGAATAGCTGCCTCCCAAATCTCTGTCCAGAAAACGGGTGAACGGCACGGCCTTCCATAAAAGGCTTCGAACGGAGCCATACCAATGGTAGATTGATAGCTATTATTATAGGAAAACACTACCAGTGGAAAGTGTCACACCCACGATCCCCCAAAATTCATAACACATGCTCGTAGCATATCCTCCAAGGTCTGGATGGTGCGCTCTGTCTGTCCATATGTCTGGGGGTGGACGGCAGTGCTAAGATGCAGCTGGGTGCCAAAAGCATGCTGCAATCCCCTCCAGACTCATGAGGTAAACCGTGCATCCCTATCTGAGACTATGGACCTTGGAACTCCATGAAACCGCACCACCTCATCCATGTATCTTCGTGCTAAATCATCCACTACACTCGACTCCTTAATCGCCAGAAAGTGATCTGACTTCTTCATCTGGTCCACCACCACCCAGATAGCATCGCAGCCTCCTTGAACCCCGGGTACCCCTGTGAAGAAATCCATCGAGATGTCATCCCACTTCCACTCTGGGACATCTAAGGGTTGCAACAAACTTCTTGGAAAATGGTGTTCATCCTTCACTTTCTGACACACCAGGAACTTGCCCACGAACTCCTCCACCGCCCTCTTTACCCCGGGCCACCATAATTGTCCCCTCAGGCCCTGATACATCTTAGAAACTCCCAGGTGCACCGCCAGGGGTGTGTTGTGGAACTCACCAAGAACTCTCTCACGCATCGCCTCTGGAATGAACAACTTCCCTCAGAAAAGCATCTGATTCTGACCATCCTCTGCCCATCCTTCCGGGGCATCACCTTGGGTAACCCAGTCACGCATCACCTCACTTTCTGAGTCCCCCCACTGGGACTCCTCCACCAACCGTAGAAGAGATGATTTAACTGTCATCTGATACAGGCAACCTCTACCACTATCCATCCTCGCATCCAGGTGCAGGGTAGCCAATTCCTCCATCGCCTTCCAAGCATCTGCCAACTCTCTAACTGCACCCTTCTGTGACTTTCTGCTCAAGGCATCAGACACTACATTCCCTTTTCCTGAGGTGTAGGAAATCTCAAAGTTGTAGTCCTAAAGGAACTCCATCCACCTTCTCTATCGTAAGTTCAGGTCTCGCTGAAAGAAGACACGCCTCAAACTTTTGTGATCCGTGAAGACCAAAAAGCGCTCCCCGGTGAGGTAATGCCGCCACAACTTTAGTGAGAACATGACCGCCGCAAGTTCCAAATCGTGGGTGGCATAATTATACTCATGAGGACGTAACTGCCTAGACCCATAGGATATCACCCCTTGTCGCTGCATCAACACACACCTGAGGCCTTGCCCAGAAGCATCACAGAATACCTCATACGTCGCCCCTTCTTCTGGAAACCTCAACACTGGGGCACTAACCAACTTCTCCATCAGATAACTGAAGGCCACCCCACACTGCTCATCCCACACGAAAGCCTGCTCCTTCTTGGTTAAAGTTGTCAAAGGTGCTGCAACTCGGGAGAATTTGGGCACAAATCTCCAGTAGTAACCTACCAGCCCAAGAAAACTACGAAATTCTGCCACGTCCTTGGATGCGGCCCAAGAAAAAACTGCCTCAACCTTCAAAGGGTCCACTGCTATCCCCCGATCGGACACCAAGTGCCCAAGGAAGTGCACCTCTCGTGTCCATAACTTGCACTTGGACAACTTTCCATAGATTCGGTGCTGTCGGAGGACTTCTAAAACCGTCCTCAGGTGCTCGGCGTGATCCTCCTATGATCTTGAGTAGATCAGGATGTTGTCAATAAACACGACTATGAACCGATCCAAGTATTCCCAAAAGACGGATTTCATGAGTCCCATGAACACGACTGGAGCGTTTGTAACGCCGAATGACATGACTACAAACTCAAAGTGGCCATATTTGCACCTGAAGGCCATATTCGAGATGTCACCCTCCTTCACCCTCAACTGGTGATATCCCAACCACAAATCAATCTTAGAAAACCATTATTCCCCCTTAAACTATTCAAAGAGATCTTCTATCCTTGGAAGAGGGTAGCGATTCTTGACCGTCACCTGATTCATCCTCCTGTAGTCTATGCATAGCCTGAGACCACCATCTGCCTTCTTCGCGAACAAGACTGGAGCACCCCATGGTGACGCACTTGGTCAAACAAAACCCTTCTTCATCAGATCATCAATCTGAATCCACAACTCCCAGAGCTCAGAAGGTTCCATCCGGTAGGGGGCCATCGAAATTGGACGAGCACCAGGCTGCAAGTCTATCCCAAACTCGATATCATGCCGAGGGGGTATAGTCGTCACCTCCTCAGGGAAGACTTCCATGAACTCACTAACGATCTCTAGAACTCCCACCATCTCTGCATCCAACGACTCCACTGATAGCTCAGCTAATAAGAAGCGGATGGATTCCCCTCACTTGTTGCTCCCCTGGAAACCCCGTTCACTGATGAAAGTCACACGTCGGCCACTCAAGTTTGAAAACACAACCCTTCCTCAGAAGCAGTCAATGACGGCGCATATAGAGAACAACCAGTAAATGCCTAAGATGACATTGTATGGTTGTATCTGCAACAGTAGAAGATCCCTGAATGACTGATGTGGCCCTATCATCAGTCTGCATCCTCGAAAAACATACAACAGGTCGGTCTGACTTTCGACTGGTGTGCTCAGCACTAGGGGCACTAGAAGTCTCTCAGTGTCTAAACCCAGAGCATGGGCCAGACTAGGTGTAACAATGGAGTGAGAACCTCCTGTATCGAACAAGGCATATGCAAGGGTACTAAACAAGCTGATCGTACCTTGAATGACCTCTAGCCCTACTGGAACTACTACCTTTGCGGTGTGAAACTACCCGCGCCCATCTCCTCTACCTCTCAGTTGTCGGCTGCCTCCTCGACCATTCCTTGGTCGAGGTCCCTGATGAGTACCCTAAAGTCGGCCTCCTCCTGTAACATCTTCCCTCGAAGGAGCAGGGGCTCGCTGACCCTACTACTGCTAGAAGGGCCTGGCTGGAAACTACTGCTGTTGAGGTGGGTGTTGAACCTGCCCACTGCCGCCATACTACACTCTGTCTAGGAACTGATTCCGAAGGTGCCCAAGGCTTCCACAGATGAAGCATCTCGGTCCTGGGCCTGAAAAGAAAGGGTGAGGGCCGGGAGATCAGAACTGGAACTACTGGGGAATGTTCCCTGCTTGTCGAAACCTAGAGGGTCCTGATGCTGGAGGCCTGCTGCTGAGGGTCTTCCACTTTGACGAGCCTGACTGGATTCCCTCTCGCGATACACCTCTCAGCATGTGCATCCTCTCTACCACCTCGGCCTTCTTCTGTACCTCTAAGTATGTCGGTAAGGTGAAAGGAGTAACGACATACTGGAGGGAAGGTCGGAGTGCCTCCTCCAAATGTCTTGCCCGAGACTCCTCATCTCGAAAGAGGTCCGGAGCAAAGCGGAGGAGATCCTTGAACTTGATCCCCAACTCTCTAATTGGCATACCCCCTACTGGAGGGAGAGTAGCTCCTGCCTCTTCTCCTCTTTCATCGTAGAAGAGAGGAATTCCGCCCGGAACTCCTTCTCAAAATCAGCCCATGTCACCTCAGCCTCCCTCTTCTCCCCCAGATAAAGCATCCACCACTGACGTGCTGCTCCCCGCATCGGGCTCATGGCCAGAGGAACCCAATACTCTACCGGAGCCCGAATCAAGCTGAAAGCTATCACCAGCTCCTCTAGCCAGCTCTCTGTCTCCATGTCAGAGGTGATTCCCTCATACTTCCCGAGGGTCTGTTGCTGAAAGGCATGAAGCGTCATCTTCTACTGATCATCCTCCTCCTCTTGGTCGGTCCTCCGCTGATCATCCAAGTCTACCTCTTGGGCCTCGATTGCCGCACAACTCGTGGTCGTCTCCTAGGTGACATAGCTGCAAGATAGACAAGGAATGCCTAAGCCCGAGTAGTGCATAATATTGTTCATAAATTTTCATAGACTCCTTTTTATTTTGAATCCCCAAGACACCCATGAAACATAAGAACACAAGTCATTATAATGTATGTACCTTTTCCTCGGGTCTTTACCCTGCAATCAGTGTATCCTCACTTGGTCGTTCGGCAGGTCCAGAGTCCTTGCATCAGATCAAGGGGGGCCCTAAAATTTTGTGTCCTAGCTGGTCTTCCCTGGCCTAATTCACACACCAAGGTCACCCAACACTATTTCCCCACAACCCCATGCAATCCTCACTGTGCCTAACTCCAGACTCCATCGTACCTCTCAAACCTGCCATTGATACCATTCTGTCACGACCCGCCTTCACCAAAAGAAGGGAAGGGTCAGCAGATTTCTGAGCTCTTCCTTCTTTAAGTTGAATAAGGGATAATGACCCCCAAAACCCGCCTTTAATGGGTCCCGGAGTGGCGACCATTTCCAAGGGTATAGAGTCTCACACAAAATGTAAGGCATTTCCCTTTTTATTTTTTTAGGATCAAGAGTTAAGAAAGCAACCCCAACATTACCGAAGTTGAAAGTAAAGGTAAACCCAAAAGTAAACCATTCCCATATACATGTTCAAAAGTAAAAGATACAAGCCACAAAACTCCAAAGGTAAAGTAACAAGAAAAAGGAAAATGACAACAGCAACTACCCCAAGGTTCGCGCTAGTACGGTCCAGCACGATCCCTGAAGTCCTCCTGGAAACCTGAAAATAGTTTTATATACGTAGGGTGAGCATACAAGTACACTCAGTAGGGAAAACCAAATACTCTCATGCACAAGTGGAGAGGCATTCTAATTCCCTGTGAGAAAAGAAAAACCAAAGAACCTAGTAAGGAAAAACTATCCACCCAAGTCTCACCAAGGCACACTCCCCAAATAACGCAAGGCAAGTAAAGTATAGTAATAGCATATCGATGTTTGGGCACCCTGTGCCACTTTCCCACTGGTTATTGAAGACATCCTATGCATCGAACCAATCCTGCCATTCTCACCAGAGTCCCACAGCCAAACCCCACCCACACACACCTGGACCACAACCTCACCGCAGTCCCACTGCCAAACCCCGCCCGCACACACCTGGGCCATAACTACTATCCTGCCTGCAGACACCTGAGCCACAACCACCACGCGTAACCACACCCGCAAACACCTGGGGTAGAACAACTATTGCAACACCTGAAGACACCTGGGCCTCATCCCGAAGACACTTGGGAAACAACCTGCCTGCAAACACCTGGGCCAACCACCACAACTACCATGCCCAAAGATTCTTGGGCTAATAATGGACTTTAGGCCATCACAGCCTTCCCGAAGAGTCTTGGTCTATTTGGGAAAGGGAGCAGAAAGGATCTAATAACCATCCACTCGTAGGAGTGTTGGGAAAAACACCCTCCCCATAAAATGGGGTGTTCGGCACTAAGTTCTCAACTTGGGTGGGGCGCGAATAAGAAACACAAGAACTACAATTATATATATATATATATAGGTAAAAAGCACTCAACCCAACCTAGGGTTCGACACCTAACCCCAGCACGAACACCCTGGTCACTACTCATAGAAAGCATACTACTCGCAACTAAGTCACAACTCATTCCCAGAGTCAATTTCCCAATTAACCCATTCTTGTTTCCATGTTCAAGTGATCCTGTTTAAGTAAATTCTGCAGTACTGGGCAACTAACAGGCACAAGCACAAGCCTAGGGGAAAAAGTTACAGCCAACAGCAATTTAAACATTCACACCCAGTTCTCTTGCAAATTCACATCAAAGTGAGATCCCTCCAGGTATTGGAACCAAAGAAGGATTCAAGATACAACCCCCACATCCCCAGAACTATGGATAAAAAGGTTTCGCAACAGAAGAGGATTCCACCCCAATTCATGATATAAGCAGAGAAACCAAAAAACCAGATTCACTACCAGCAACCATGCCACATCAGAGGATCCCATCCTCACCCACATCACCCCATCAATCTAATCCTGTGAAAGAAAAAAACCAAACCACTACCACCAACACAAAGCAGGCCCTTGCAGGTATTTTCAGAATTAAAATATTTAACACACTCTATGGTTTAATTCCATTGGGATTTAACCAGAGTTATCACAGAAAAGGGTTGATCCTAGTGCTTTCAATTTATGTAACCGAGTATACGTAATTAACCAATTTCATGTTACGTTTATTTAAACATCCAGGAGTACCTAGGTTCATTAGTGCACAGAGAAATACCACCAACGGCCATGATTTTCAGTGAGCATAGGCCCGTATAATTCACAACACATACCAACATAAAAGATTATAGAAAAACATCCATCACACCCCCTTTATTCTATTAAAGGTATGTTCATTATCTTAGTTTAGTTTGTTTCATAAATCCCCACAAAAACAAAATCGTACCCACCCCACATGATGCACGGAAAGGAGAGGCGAAGGAAAACCCTACCTGATTGATCAAGGATCGACATTAAGTCCTCACGTGGAAACTGGAAATCGGAGTAGCAGGAGCTCCACGGAACGTGATCAAGGAAAACATCACAAGAGGGGTACAACTCATCGAGAGGAAGGGAAATCGGAGTGCAGGGTGATAGAAAATAAGAAACTCAGGGAGAGGAGAAGCCTTTAGGTTATAAGGACTGAGATACAGCATTCCTGGGACGGTTAAGATAAGGAGAGAAAAACTCGAAACCACAGAAGAAGCGGGATCGTGGGTTGACCACGCGGCTGGGCCAACCCACACATCCAACCAAAAAGGTCCCCATCCTTTGGGGCGGTTAAAACCGACGCACACCACCTTATGCCCTGTAGGCATTTCTGAAAACGCGGTTAAAGCATGACAAAAACACATGATTTTTTATTTAAGGAGGGTACCTCACCAAATTATTTAATTAAATGACATTAATAGGCTTTAAACGGCATTAATAGGGTCAAAATAAGGTTTAAAACCCAATTCACGCAAAAGGAGGCGTTACTGGAAAATCTGTGGAGCTACCGGTACCCTAAGGTCACTGGTAGGTTAGGCCATCGATAGGCAAGGTCTACCGGTAGACCAAGCTACCGGTAGGAGGAGGCCACCGGTAGGCCGAGGCCACTGGTAGGCCGGGCCACCGGTAGGCCGGGCCACCAGTCGGCCGAGCCACCGGTCGGCCGAGCCACCGGTCGGCCGAGCCACCGGTCAGCCGAGCCACCGGTAGGCTGAGGCCACCGGTAGGCCGAGCAACCGGTAGGCCGAGCCACTGCTAGGCCGATCTACCGGTAGGCCGACCCACCGGTAGGCTGATGTAACACCCCAATCATTCATTATATGCCTCTCTTTCTATAATGCAATAGCTTGCATTGTACGCAAGTTTAAGTTCTAACACACTACGACTAATCAAAGTAGCTGTTATGAATAGTAATACCTAATTTTTGAAATTTTAGAAATTTTATCTTGCCAAATGGACTTCATTTTTGGATTGGGAATATCGAAATTAGCCTATGTTGAATTTTTGGTATTTTTCTGAGAACATCCAATTTGCCTTGAATAGTGAAAATTACTTAAAAACAACTTTTTTAATAAAAATAATTAATAGTGACAAATTATACTATTGAATGGTTTTAAAGTATAATTAGAATATATTTTTACCATTTTATCCAATGGTGGTCGTTAGAATTAATTTCACTTTGAAATTGGACATAAACAATTGTCAATCTTTTGATATATATTGTTTCTTAAAAACACGCTATTTGTTGTGACAGTGGGAATTAATTATGAAATTAATTAATGCAACTTATATGTTTGTAATTTCATAAAATAGACATCATTTTTGAATTCGGAATATCAGTTATATCTTAGGGTGAAATTTTGGCATTGTTCAGAAAAACATCAATTTTTGATGAATAGTGAAACCTCCAAGTGGTAGTTAAATAACTGATTTTTCGTTTAAATGAAATATTACCACTTCTGTGATTTGATTTTCAAAAATCTGAAATACATGGTTTTCATTAGGAAGTAAAATGTTGTTCAATGGGATTAAAATAATTTTTTGGTGAATAGTAACTTTTAAGTTTAATTAATCGCGATTAAAGGTAATTAGTGAAATTTAAGGTAAATATAATGTTATAATAATAGGAAATGACCTTGAAACTTGTCCTACCCCTATTGGATGAGTCATGGCCGACAAATACAGTACATGGGTCAACTTGGGAACCCCATGGAGCCACTTTGGTAGGAAAATGACATAAATAACTTTTTATTTAAAGTTAAAATAAAAATGTCACAAACAAGAGTTGTTTTACTAAAAAAAATTTAAATGGGGTTATACAAGTCATATTTTTGACTATAAATATTCATTAGAAATCTAAAAAGATTTCCTACATCATGATAATTTTTTTATAATTTTTATACATTAAATAAATTAAATTATTTATGACACCATGATGATGCAGCGATTACCTCGTTAATTAACGATTTAAATAAAATGAAAAGATAATGTAAAATCCAAGAATTAAACTTGTCAAAAAATTATTGGATGAGTATATTTAGAACCCTTATCACCTTATCCTCGAATTATATAAGTTTGGGACCTTTAGAATCCGAAAATCATTGTATAATAAAGTAACATTTTATTACTTTCCAAGAGTGCCCCTCCTCTCCACTTATAAAAGGCCCCCACCACTACCACCTTACTCACACCTTCAATGCCTTTTGGCTCGGCCAAACTCTGCCCAAATACTCTCCCAACTTCCCTCCATTACTCCTAGAAGCCTCACTTTGGGCAGAATTCTTCCCAAGGAAGCCTTTGGCTCAAATCAAAAAGAGTTACCCGGTTTTAAGGTAATGTCTTCTCTAATGTTGTTTTGTTTTATTTTGCTTCTCCAACCCCTTAAACTCTTTTTATTCCTTTATTTTGTAAAAAAACCAGTATCTACAATATACTAGGATGTTTTTATGATAATTATTTGGTTTACACTTACACACACATTCGTCTAATGGTTAAAGAACATACTGTTTCTGTGGGTGGCGAAATACTGCCTCACGAAATGATGATTGTTCAATATTCTTTTAACACCACTAATGGTGGCCATTTTGATGACACTATTTTCATATATGATATATATATTATGTTTATGTTTTCCTTATGCTTCTTTATTTCTCATTTATGGCATACTTTATGATTTCCATTATGGGTAAACGCAATAATTTCATTTTAGGAAGTGCGGACTACCGCCCCCTCAAAGTGATTTGAATCGTTAATGCCATATGTGGGATGTATAAAGGATGGAGTAAATGATATTGTATATGATATTATACTGGAATTATAATACACCTTTATAATATTATGATTTCATTCCATTAAATACGAAACAGAAATGAAAGTAGCGTCCATGCGTACGTACGGCTTACCGTCTCCATGAACGGTGCATTTCATTTATTACCTCTAAATGTTATGTAATATTATAAATGAATGTATATACTAGATTTATATGATATATATGATATCTAAATCATGAATATAATTTTGTATATAATGGATATTTTACCACATGAACAAATTGTAATTATAAGAAGTTTATTTTTGACTCAAGTACCTAAGATCGACAAAACGACCGTTATAAACTTAAATAATTAGATAATGTTCATGACATGGTAATAAGTGATATAAAAGGAATAATGAACTTGAAAAAGTTTCTTAAGAAGTTATATATTAACTCTAGTTTATTATTCAGGAGATCAAAGAATGGTTGAGTGAATTCAGACACGAGGTAAGGGAACTTCTTAACCCAATTTCCATTCTTTGGGTTAATCTCCTACTTTCAAATTATGTCCTGATATTATTATGTCCTATCTTGTATTTATAATTTCTTTATGTGTACTTATAGTGAATACACACAATAGATCTATGTTATTTTAAAAATGATCTTTTTAAGGACTTCGTCTCAAATTGAGGCATATTTGGTTTTATACACAACTTTCTTCTATACGGTGTATAAACCCCTTTAACTTTTACGTTTATTCAAAAGGAATCTTTTTTATACGAAGCGTTTTACTAAACGACAAAAAGGGAATGTTTTTCTTTCCATACATATGCGGCGACAATGACTTCTCCGCCGCTGTGACCATTATTTGAGTTTTGGATTCCTCTACAAGCCGTAAATTTTTTTTAAAATGAAAAATAAATATCAAGTTTTAATTTTCTTTTATTTTGGTATTGAAAATTGTTTTGAAAGTGTTTTTATTATATCAATGTGTTGTATTGGTATCTTGTGATTGAAATGTGTAAGTTTTATGTTTCATTTATGCACAGTTTATGTGATACGATTATGTTATGGTTCATGATATGTTTAAACCTGTTCATATGAGGAATGCATTGGACTTAATAAGTGACGGGTGGAGCCCGCTATAGCTCCTCGATGCATCGGCAGGTCTCATGAGACAAACTAGTGTCTTGGCACGAGGCCTTGACAAAATCTTATTTGTGGTCTTGGCACGAGGCCTTGGATACATGGTTATGATAGTCTGGCATTATGCATTCCATCATTATGAAAGTGGTTATTGATATTGCATGTGATTATTCCACTAGTAGAATATCCATGCGAGTAAGTAAATGGAATTATTTAATTTATTTTTGCCATATTATGCTGAAGTTAAAGTTTAAAAAGGATTTTGTTTTAGTTATACATTTCCTTAAATGTTAATGTTTATTTATGAAAGCTTCCGCAATATTGTTATCCTTACTGAGCATCTGAGCTCACCCCTTTCAAAGTTTTAATATTTTCCAGGATGTGAAGAAGTATTTTATGAATGACCTACAGGGATAGTCAGAAGAGGATATGAGTGTGGACTATAGAGACTTTGTTATTGTAGATTTTCACTTTATGATGTAATGTAACATTTATGAATGTATCTAGTGTTTCCAAGGCTACTAAACTAATCGGTCTTTCGAGACTTGATCTTTTGTGATCAGGCCAATGTTACGAAGTAACGCACCGACTCTGGGAGCTGGGGTCGGGGCGTTACAGCTGAGCCACCGGTAGGCCGAGCCACCAGTAGGCCGAGCCACCGGTAGGATGAGCTACCGGTCAGTTGAGGCCACCGGTAGGCCGAGATACCGGTAGGCTGAAGCCACCGGTAGGCTGAGGCTACCATTAGGAATCCTAAGATTCAACGAGAAGCTGGGATGGCATTCCAGACCACCCCAAACATCATATTTTCACCAAGTAATGGACCCCAAAACCCCAGGCCATTACAATGTGCTTGAGACACATGTCACTCATTCATTTCCAAACAAATATATAATGATCATTATGCTTGATTTATTCATAAATTAATTTATATAATCTAAATATCTTACTGGAATTTATTTATGTCACCGAACCTTTTATTAGTTATTCCTTAAAGACACATACCATGGGGTCTCCTTTTTAGTCACATCATATAGACATATTCTATAAGGAATCCTCCAAGTGAGGTTTCATTGACAATCAACAGCCCTATATGATGATCATATAAATATAATTTGACAAAGTATAATTCAAAAGGATTTTAATCATGAAGATTTGTGTTTAGGATTTTTCATAGATCAGACCTTTTAAAATCAATCATGCTTTATTGGTACCATCTTACGCCATCCATGTCTTTTTTCTCTTGAATACTCAACAGTGCTATCAAGTCTTTACATACATTAAAAATATGGAATCCTTGAATCCTGATACATAGAGTCCATTAATTGAATTTATAAATAATTTTCAACCTTATCATATTACCATTTAATACTTATTTATAAGATTATTTATTCTAAAATAAAAATATATGTGTCACCCACTATGGTGAACGTAAACCATCTCTTTTTTTATAAATTCATGTGTAGTATATGTCACTAGAACTACTCCTCCCACTAATCTTAGTGGAGTTTTGTATTCCAACTTCAACCCATGTGCATCTAGAGCCTTAACCCAAATAAGTTAAGTATGTTCCCACTATCTTCAAATAGATAGGTTTCCTATATGAAAATATAATCAATCTTGACTAGATTTTAATATCCTTAGAGTCTATAGGATCATTAACTTAGATTCACCTTAGTGTTTTGATGTTATTTTGTAGGTAAGGTCATCTTTTAACAAATGGATTTCAATAAGAACTTGTGGTAGTGTCCTAAAATATTCTTATCATAACACATTTGATATAATATCCATTAGACAATATAGTTGGTGTATGGTCAGTTGCTACAATTATATTTTCAAAACATGTCTTAGTATAAGAAAATTGAATATTTTAAATATATATAAGACTCGTCATTAATAATCCTTTTACTACCATCATGAACTTAATGTATATAGGGAAATATGAGTTAATTATAACCTTTAATCCACATATATGATCAATGATTTCTTAGATAAGATGTTCTCTGGCCAACCAGCTATGAGATTACTCAATATTTTCCAAGTTCACTCATTTACTTTACTAAGAATTTTTAAAATATATTTAAGGAATATCAAGAAGTATATGAATTTATCTTTAGCTTTATAATGTTTCATGTGGCCATGTTGAACCAGCTCTAGAAAACTTTGTGATGTACCTTTATTTAAAAAGGTTTCTTTATCTAAAACATGATAATTATTTTTTTTGTATATCCAATATATTAAATAAATTGAGTTTAAAACACTTTTATGGGTTTAAATAAGTCAAATACTTTCAATTTCATTTGAAAAAAGAATTATCTTATCACAATCATTTAATATTCTTATATTTTATACTCATCATTCATTGTAATGGATATTTGTTATTCAATAGTTATTGAACTGTTAGTTTAGTATTAAAGTACTATAACAAAAAAAATCTACAAAGAAATAATGTCTCATTGTGTCTAACCAGACACTGAGATAAATATTTGGGTAACACTTATTACAAATTTGAATCAATCCAATCTAGAAATGAGAAGTTGTAAACTCCCCTTGGCTGATAAAATAATATCTATTTCATAGCTCCTTTCGAGTTCACTCTATAACCTTTTTATTCAGATTAATTTATGATATTCAAATACATTTATGTTGTAAGATATTGTATTTATTGCACACGTTATAAATAGAAACTTTATGAATATACCTGATGTAGATTCATCTACTCATTTATTCAATTCATTGCAATTTCTTTTCTAGTGTCTAATATTTTCACATAAGAAGCAAATGGCTTCATGTTCATTATTCTATCATTGAATACTTTTTATCTTTGAAGGACTCTATAAATGATCTTTTGGATTTATATTATCCATGATAGCTTCAACCTTTTCTTTCAAACTATTCACTATAATGGGTGGAGAAAAAGGTTTCAACAAGTCCTTATCTGCTTAGTTAAGTATGGACAAAAGTTTATTGAGTGATTTATCCATTTAATTTATCCAGGCTTGGACAAATAAGGATAATCTTGGTGGTAAGGATAATAAAATGAGATTAATAGATAATTTCTTATCCAATTAGAAGCCTAATTTTTTCAACTGATCAATATACCCCAACATTTTGAAAGTATGATCAATAGCGAGATTACCTTCTTCTAGTTTACCCTGATATAATGCATTGAAAATCTTATTTATTTCAATTCTTTCTTTCTATTTCTTAAGATAATGGAAATGTGATATGATGCACATGTATTTTTCTAAAAAATTGAATTTTTAGCTTAGTTTTAATTAATTTTTCTACCCTCTTTTAGTGTTTGTAGGTTCTTTTTATAGTTTTGTAGTGTTTTTTTAATTTTTAGTTAATTATATATTAATATTAGTTATTTATTATTATTAATAGTTTATATTAATATTACATTATTAAAATTTAATGTCTAAAACTTTTATGATTTTTAGTATTTTAATTAATATTAGTTTTATTATTAGTTTATTCATATGTATTAGTAATTATATTAATTTTTTTCCCAACCATTTTGAAATTATATTAAGTTTTCATATTATTTTTATATATTTTTTTATGTCATTATTAATATTATTAGTTTCAATAATAGTGATATCAATATTATTAGTTTATTATTATATTAAAATTTAATAGTAGTATTATTATTTTTTGGATATTTTTTAATATTTTCTAACTACTCATTAATTATATTTTATGTATTATCCTATTATATCTAATTATATGTGTGTATTTAAATGTAATTATATATAATTATTATTATCTTTTATATCTATTATTATTATTATTTTCTTAAGTCTCATTTTTTGTATATATATTTGATTGTAGGGGGTGCATCTCGGTCCTCATCCGAGGGTAGGAAACCCTACCAGGGAGCCTCATACATACCAGCAGTCAGCTGAATGGTCTCCTACCTCCTCTACCAGCAGGCACCGCATCATCTTCATGGATGGAACCGCATGAACCAATTTGAAGGGTTGTCTCCCTCCTGTGTGCATGACACCACGCCGCCCACTCTATTCTAGATACAGCACCATGTGGCTAGCTCTCCTATTCCCTCCTCTACCAGTGGCGTGCCTCCCTTCCTCTACAGCAACATCACAGCACCAATAGTAAACCTGACCACTAGCGGCCTCCTACAACACCAGGTCTTCCTCTACCATGATCTGCCTCTCCCTAAAGTTGTACCACCATCAGCGTCCTTCCCCAATAAGAAACCCACAATGCCGACCTCTCCTCCCTTATCCACTACAACTGGATCCTCCACCACTCCTTATTGTGAACCACAAATAGTAGGTCACTACCCTCCTCCATTTAATAGTAGCAGCTGACACCACCACGGTCCCCCACCATCTCCACTGTTACCTCTCTTATATAGCACCAAGAATCTCCATCCATAGTGCACCAAGCAGCCCACAACCAAGAACATCCTCTGGAAGTTGACAACTCATGTTGTTGTGATCGCATCTACGGGTAGCAAAGTTTTCATCATCTACCAACAGTTGTTGGTGGTTCATGATTAGTGGGTTGTGTGCATTATCGACGCACGCAGTGGATTTGCTTCACTTTCAGAAATAAATGTTTCATGGTGAGATTGAACACAAATCCAATCATTTTTTCACGTTTATTAACATGCCTGGTGGTTCACATATACATTACGGTGATCGACGGGTGGTGATTACTAATGGGTGATCATCAACGGCAGGTTACAGTGACTATTACGACGATGCGAACATGGTGATATCATATTTTTAGTATTTTATGTGTTGTGTTGTCATTATGTTGTGTTAACTTTCATAGTGTCGGGTTTCCATGAACATGACGGTAATTTCATGCCTTTAATTTGTTTTCATATTTTATTGCCAGTTAATTAATTTTGATTGGATTTTTATTTATTTATTTATATCTAAACTTTAATTAATTATCATTTTTATTCTTCACACATGATTTTATGCTCATTATTGTGATACCTAATAAGTAATCATGGGTGGGAGATCATTAGAGAATTTATTTTTTTGGAATTTGGCCACACGTGTGAGAGCATCGTAAATCACACATAATTTAATTCCAAATAAATAATTATATTAATTTAAAAATTAATATTTTATGTTCATTATCATTCAAACTTACTTGAGTGATACCTAATAAGTGATATATTGTGAGAAAACTTGGCACAGATAGATACTTTGACTTTGTGAGAGATAGTTCATTGCATTTCACCAAGCGATTCAATGTTAAAATAAAGTGAAAATTATTCATCAAATTAAAGAACAAAATGATGGATGATTTGTGTAAAAATTAGAATATTTTCTAACATCAGAGAATGATACTAGATAGTATTTTGATTAAATCTGGAATCTATGATAATTAAATGAATAAATATCCAGATGTGGAAATGAAATAATTGACATTGCATGCACTTGAACAGACATCATAACTCTGATACTTCCATCCTCGCCTATTTTCTCTATATATTAATTTAGTTCTCTTAGATAGTTTTAGTTAATTTAAATAATTGTTTTTAAATTTTTGTTTGGTTTTTATAATTTTAATTCATTAATCACATTAAAAACTCATCTTTTAGAACATTATTTCCAGAGGATATTCCTAGTGTCTACACACATTCTCTCTGTGGTTCGACCCTACTCTCTGCTTCTATAATAGTTAGTAGGTTGATAAATTTTAAAATTGGATGTGTTGAAATGCATGTTCCAAATTTTTGGCACGATTTATAGGGATAATAGTAGCATTAGGAATCCCTCAAAGAGATTTATTTAGGTTAAAAAAACACACAAAAAACAAAAAAAAACAAGTTTACTACATGGAGAATTTTTCATTGTAGGGAATTTCAAGACACTCAGAAGTTTTGAATGGATTAGTCAGTACCATATAGCTACAATCAACACCCACCCAACATGCCCACATCTCACAATACGAAGTATAATGATTCACCTCACATAATCTCTTCAGGTAATCCTTTTTATTATAATGATTTTTATTTAAGTCTCTATTATGATCCATTTAAAAATTATTTACCATGTTATGATACAAGTACTTATACATATTTTAATCATTTTAAAAGTCAAATCAATCATAAAATTTATAACTTGATAATTTATGTGAAATAAATGATTCAGTAACTGGGCACGTGTTTTTTTTTCTGCTATCACTGAGAAAAATCAGAGGTTTGAACTTCAAGATGAACATAATGAAAATTTTCTTTCCTTGATGAAAGATCTATAAAATCAAGTGACCTAGCTTTTATAACTATCCACCTCACTACCACTTGATGATTCAATTCAAAACAATTATTTTTAGGTAAGTGCAGTAGAGGTTCTGTTTGAACAATATCCATCTCCTGATTCTAATAATGAGACTACTTTGATTGATCTTCCTTCTTATTAGACCATTAATGAATTCTCTCCATCCTAATTTAATTCTTATAATCTAATCACATTTCAAGAATATGAGACCTCAATCTTATACTATGTTTAATATAATGGTCCCATAAAAAATGTGATTTCATTTCCTTATTCTGTGAGTTCAAAACTCATCCATCCCAAAGTGAAAAGGGATGCATTCAATATCTATCAAATTAAACCATTTAAGGATAAATATTACATTGAACTGGGACTCTTCTTTACTATTATAGAGCCTAATTAAGATAAGAAACCATGAATTATAACACATAAGAGGACCCCTCTTCAAATGACATCGGCTCACCTATTTCTGCAACTCTCTGAGTCTAAAACATTTTCCGAGATAAATACATCTAAAACATTACAGGAGTCAAAAAATAAGTCAGTTATTGTCATAGATAACACTCATAATTTTCTTTAAATAATGGAAGAATGGAATTTCTTGTATGATCCTGAGTTTGTGGTGACATGTGTTCTTATTTAGAAATATGATGAGGTAAGTATTGAAGAAACTTTTAAAACATATTTCATTCTTGACACAATGGATTCACCTATGCTAATTCATCCTACCCCCAGTTTCTTCATGCATCGAGGTTAAAAAATCTTCACTTGAAATACTCACATATGCTAGAAATACTCTTGACCTTGGTACAATTAATGAAAATTTGGAGCATGAATTGATTTGGAAACTACTGGATTTACATGTGCTAGTGGTTTTTAGTGAAAACTAATTAGGGTACATCATCAACCCAAATATTTTATTCAAGGATATTATGGATATAATCCAACCACTGAAAGAGTTTGGTAAGGTGATTTATTCTCTTTTTTAAATTTAAAAAGTTAATTTTCTTGATCATTATGATGATTCTATTTTCATAAAATTCAATTATTTGTTGAGTTTTTATTCAGATGAGATATATTCATTCCCTTGTGAGTTGATCTATTTTAATTTCATTCCACACATCCATTTGACTAACAAGTTTCTGTTGAGATATTGTGCATCTTTCAATATAATTTCCTTTTCAATGAATGGATTCCACACTCCCAATGATAAAGATTTAGATACATGGTATGTATTTTTGTTCGATCCTGGTAGAGTCTCATCAATATATGGATAAAGTTGAATTAAACTTAGTGCTCAGTGGGAGGTACCCCATCATTAACTTATTTTCCTTGAACTTCATTTAGTTTTTTTAATAAAATGGCATGAATTTACCACAATCAATTTTCTTCTAGCACTGTAGTGGATTTGAGTTCATCATATATATTTTTACCATCCACATGTTAATTTGATTTTGGTGTTATTTCATTGATATGATGTTGGTATGTGTTATCTATTTTTAGATTTTTTAGGTTATATCATTTCTAGAGCTTCATCGCATACAGGAAGCCTTTCTATGTCTATCTTCACTTACCTGGGGTAGTTTTTTATTTTATTTTACTTTTTATGCTTCCTAAAACACCATGTAAAATAAAAAACTCATAAAAAACTAACATTCAATTCATTGTTGAACCCACGTGAAATTTTTTGTATTTTTGTAGTAACATGGTCAGGAATATTCCACTTATATCCTTATTTAGTCTGAGCACATGATTAATGTTTATAATTATTTGATCCTTGATCTCATGACATATATTATTTTTGATATTATTCCATGATTTGTAAATGTTTTTTGGAAACTTGTATATTTTTGAGACACTTATTTTTACTCATGATCATTTGTGTTCTCCAACATTATTTCCATACCTATGAGGATTATGACCCGTTTTTACATCATATCCTATTTCTCTTTTTCTTGATGGAATATCTTACATGTTATGCCTTCTAGAACTTTCCATGTTTTTCCATCAAAACTATGGTAATTTTGAAATTTTCACTAAAATGACTGAGAAATTTGTTTGAGATATTTATCCCCTTTGACCCCCTGAGCCACCCTTGCATTTTATTCATCATGTATCCCTTAGAATCCATGAAGAAATATTTTTAGGATGATCCTGCATCCAATACCCTTCCCTAACTATTTCTTTAATATTTTCATGATAATTCTCAATATGACTGTGGGATCGATTTATTCATTGAGAGGGTTGTTTGAGGGACAGTGAGGTATTTGATGCACATAGATCGACATTATCCCATCATGATTATATGTGTTTTATTTCAAAGTTTCCACATGTATTACATGTATTTTAATATGATAATATAGATTCCTTTTGGTTACAATAACAAGTACATTTGTGGTCATTATGCAGTAACCATCGCCTTTAGGGATACCTATAAAAGTGATGACTCATTACTCTAGGATCTAGAGAGTTTTCTATATGACCTACTTTTACTAATATTATACTAAGTATGACCTACTTTTGAACCTTTTCATGGGATATTATTTTATTTATATTTCATGTGGGTTGGGAGATGATACTCACCCATTTACATATCAATTATGTTTGCGTGAGTTGTGTCCTAAAAAATAAAAAAAAACAATGTGACATTTGGATTTTCATATGCTTGTGTACAAGAAACATTTTAAATATGGGGGAGTGATATTTTAAGGAAGACATTTTGATTGATACTTATCATGCATTTATTTCAATATTCAACCCTAATTTTACCAATAATTATCAAAAAAAATTATCACCCACTGTCCTACAGCCTCAGAGACATTTGAACCTAATGTGAAGTCATTGAGATTGGTGCAATTTTTATTTTCACTAGTGGAGATGTTAAATTCATGCAAAGCCTACGTAAATCATTAATGTATATGATAATTGAGCATAGATTTGATCAAATTATTTGAGCAATGAGAATTATGGAAAGATAGGTCACATGATGCTTAAGTGTAGATGCTTGTTTGGAAAGACTGTGAGTAGAAGGGAAACTATTTTTGAAAATTTGGATATTAAATGAAGCATGATATTTTGTTGGGGGAAAGGAATTGAAAATTTTTAAACTTATAATTTTGATGTTTTGACTAGTCTATGGGTCCAATTGTGTATTATTTCTGATTGTTTTTCCTAGGAGTGAAAAAGTTTAAGTGTGGTATATTTGATGTGCATGGATTTTGCTAAAATTTTTGTGAATTTTTAACTTTGTTTTAATTAATTTTTCTTCCCATTTTTAGTGTTTGTATGTTCTTTTTATAGTTTTGTAGTGTTCTTGTTATTTTTATAATTTATAGTTAATTATATATTAATATTAGTTATTTATTATTATTATTGTTGTTTTATATTAATATGACTTTATTAATATTTATTGTATAATAATTTTTTTATTTTTAGAAGTTTAATTAATATTAGTTTTATTATTAGTTTATCAATATGTATTAGTAATTATATTAATTTTTTATATTAGTTTTATATATTTTTGTATATCATTATTAATATTATTAGTTTTAATAATAGTAATTGTAATATTATTAGTTTATTATCATATTAATATTTAATAATAGTATTATTATTTTTATAATAGGTTTTAATATTTTCTAACTACTCATTAATTATATTTTATGTATTATCCTATTATATCTAATTATATGTGTGTGTTTATATGTAATTATATCCAATAATTATTATCTTTTATATATATTATTATTATTACTATTATTATTATTATCTTAAATCTAAATTTTGTTTTTGTATATATATTTGATTGCAGGGGGCACATCTTGATCATCATTCGTGGTTGGGAAACCCTAGTAGGGAGCCTCCTACGCACCATTAGTTGGTCAAATGGCCTCCTCCCTCCTCTACTAGTAGGTACTGCATCCTCCTCTCGGGTGGAGCCACACAATTTGGCTGTTGAGGTTGCTCCCCTCCTATCTACATGACACCACACTTCCCCCTCCATTCTAGATGCAGTACTAGGTGGTCATCCCTCCTCCACCCTCCTCTAAAAGTGGTGTGCCTCCCTTACTCTATAGTATCATCGCAGCACCAACAGCACATCGGCGGCATCCTATATCACTAGGTCGACCTCCACCATGATTCACCTCTACCTACAGCCAGACCACCATTAGTGTCCTCCCTCAAGAAGCAACCCACAACATCGGCCTCTCCTCCATCATCTGCTACAACCGAACCCACTTTCACTACTTGTTACGCACCACCAATAACAAGTCGCCACCCTCATCCACTGCATAGCAATAACTAACACTACCACAAGCACCCAACTTATCTATTTTTTCCTCTCCACTACACCACTAAGACTCTACATCCATGACGCACCAGGAATCCCATGACCAAGCACATCCTCTAGGAGTAGACAACTCACATTGGCACGATCTCATCTATGGGAATCGTGGCTTTCTCCATCCACCAGAAATTGTTGTTGGTTTATGATTTGTAGTTTTTTAGGTGTTTTTGGTCTGTTTGATGGATTATTTTGGCTTCCAAAAATCAATTTTGTATGTCAATAGTGAACATGAATCTGGTCATTTTTTCATGTTATCGAACATGCTAAGTGGTTCACATCGACATTGCAGCGATCGACGAGTGATGGTTATTACTAATCGATCATCTGTAGAAAGTTAGGTTGAAAATTATGACTGCACGAACACCGTTATATCCTATTTTTACTATTTTAAGTGTTGTTTTGTCATTATTTTTAGTTAACTTTCATAGTGTCGGGTTGCGATGAACGTGGTGGTAATTTCATGAATTTAATTTTTTTTCATATTTGATTTTCAGTTAATTAATTTTGATTGTATTTTTATTTATTTATTTATATTTTTACTTGAATTAATTTTCATTTGGAGTATGCACACATGTTTTTATGCTCGTTCGTGTGATAATTAATAAGTAATCATGGGTGGGAGATCATAGAAGAATTTATTTGTTTGGAATTTGGTCGTGTGCGTGGGAGAATCATAAATCACACGCAATTTAATTCCAAATAAATAATTATATTAAATGAAAAATTAATATTTTGTGTCCAATCCCCTTCAAAATTTCTTGAATGATACCTAATAAGTGATCTCATGTGAGCAAACTCAGCACAAATGGATACTTAAACTTTGTGAAAACGGGTCATTACATTTGACCAAGTGATTCGATGTTAAAATGAAGAACAAATTATTCATAAATTAAGAGAATGGAATGATGGATCATTTTTTATAAAAATTAGAATATTTTATAACATCAAATAACGATACATGATTTTATTTTGAATAAATCCATAATCAATAACAACTAATAGAATAAATATTTAGATGTGGGAATTAAATATTTGGCATTGCATGCACCCGAACGAATGTCACAACTTGGAAACTTCCATATCCACCTATTTTCAACATAGATTAATTTAGTTTACTTAGATAGTTTTAGTTAATTTAAATAATTGTTTTTAAATATTTGTTTAGTTTTTATAATTTTAAGTCATTAATTGCGTTAAAAAACATATTTATAAACATTATTTCCAGATGATATTACTAGTATCTACGCACATTCTCTTTGTGGTTCAACCCTGCTTACCACTTCTATAATAGTTAGTAGGTTAATAAATTTACAAATTGGATGCGTTGCGATGTGTGTGCCATGATATTATAGTGTAAGCGTCCATGTCCTTATCTTGTATCATCAACTTTCCAGACATAGTTGATAATATAATACAACAGACATAGGAAGAATCCTATGCATATCTCCAGTAGGCATCCTTATCACCTTCTCTCACCTAATGGGGTGGAAGAATAGGAATAGGGGATTCCAACACATAATAAAAACTTTCTGATAATAATGCATCACATAAACGATTGTATCATATCAGGAAATTTTTGTTTGTAAGGACATATACTGAGTTAAGGAATGATCGCACTTTTTTGGGGGTTTTCTTACCATATTCTACAATTATAAAAGTAAATATTATTAGTAATTCACATGATTACAATTTATGTGAGACATAATTAGTTTAATTATATTATGACTCTCAATATTTTATCAAGTTCCAATTGCCCTCACCATTGGACTCAGAATGTCTAGTTTCTTGGACATTCAAGTGGAAAGGATCTATATGTCCCTTTACATAACCCCAATGAGGGTTGATCAAGATACTTGAAGGTATTTTGGTAGGAAAGTATTTTCCAATTGTGGGCATACAACTCCTTGATCTGTTGAGTGGACTCCCCAATCCTGAAATCCTAACTCAGATTTCCTTAACACTTTTCTCCAAGTTACATCAAGTCTACAAAAGTTTATTTATATTTATGTAATATGGTTAAGCCAACCTAAAAATTTCATAAGAACTACATGATAAAATTAAGTGTCCCAATGAGGGTTGGTCAAAAACATAATTCTATGGATTTCATTCCTAGTCAAGTAATGTAAGACCAAGTGTGAATTAATATGTATTTGATGGATTTTATTTATTATGCATAAATTTTATCATTTTTTATCCTTTATATGTTTTTTAATATTAATATTATTTTACTTTAATTCATTAACCATGTTTCAAAAAACCATTTACACATAATCCTTTTATTTAAATTCCATATATTCATATTAATTCAGTTATTTATGTGATTATGGTCTTTCATCTATAAAATAAATAATGCATAAGATAGAAATAAAAAAATAAATAACACGATCCTCAGTTTATCAAATGGTTGATTTATTAAGGTAATAATAAATCAATATATGACCTAGGGTAAAACTCATTATGCTAGTCTTGGAATTAGTTGCAACTCCACCTATCCACCTATGTATCACCTAGGTTGACATAATCTTGGATCTGTCTTGAACTATCTCCACGTGCCTTGGGATACTTCATTTAATACATGTATTTATAACTAACTCCTGGGTGAGGGGAACCAAATTATTGGTTAATTTGAATTAAATAAATAACCTTGGATGTGTATCTCCTACATAATAAAGGAGGGATCGATGACTCGCAAACCATCATATTTAATTTAATAATTAATAATTACAAAAACTTGTAATAAATTAAATTAAATTAAACTAATGCATACATAGATCTTGGATAATCTCGTGAATGGTCATGCATGAAATTAATATGAAAATGTAAAATCAGTTAACATTCATTTCTATTCATTTTTTATTATTAAGATAAACGTGATTGCATTAATTAGTTAATTAATTCTCTTTTATCTTAATGACCATATGAATTCTCTTGGATATTCCCTTAATTAAGGCATTCATGAAAATTAAATTACAGAACCAATAGTCGTAGATAATTAAAATAAATTAATCGGGGATTTATTAATTCTTTAAAACCTATATTAAAGTGTCAAACACATAAGGTTTCAATCAATATAATATGGTTTTAATGTTTCAGTTATTTATTTAATGTAATTTAATTTTTTCCTTTTTTGGGAACTACATGGTGTGTACTATCGAGCTATACACTATATACCTAAGATAAATTTCTGGGGTTTCAGTGTAAACCTAGTTGGACTATATTGTGTGTACTAACTAGCCTAGTGTTTGTATCTCCCTTTTTGTGTGTCCACGTTACCTGTTGAAAGACTCAGTATGTTCCTTGTATAGGGGATCACATGATTTTTACTTTATCTATACATTATGTGTTTCTATTTTTGTGTGTCTATATAACCCACCAAAATACTTGGGGTGTTCTTTGGATGTGGTACCACACAACGTGTAATCTGGCCACATGTTGTGTGTTCCACTTGTTGTATGTCTTCTTGACTCACCGAATGGATCAGTGTGTACTTTGGATGTGGTAAATAATGAACTACACATCATGTACATTGATTACTCATCATTTATGTCTTTATTTCTACAGACTTTTAGTCTCATGTGGTTTTGATCATGTATTTGACCATACAGCTTGCATGAATTTCCTCACAAAGCCATGTATGCTACATGATGTGTACGCCGACTACACATCGTGTAATCTGAAAAGCCATATTCCTGACTGGACTGATCTACTGATTGTGTGAAATAAATGAAATGTTTGTAATTAATGTTGGGTGGATCCTATATCTCACGACACGACCATATGAAAAGTACACAGGTACACGTCATGTAATTTAGCTACACATTGTGTAACCCGGTCTTACTGGCCAAAATTCTTGGCACTTCTCAATGGAATCTCTAGTCATTATTCATCAATTCTTGGTCCTTTAAGAAAACGAAATCCTTAATGAGAATAATTAATATATAGATAGCATGTTAATTTAAATAGGATTAAAGAACAAATAATACTTGAAATGAAAATCTAACCACTATTGCTCATATAGATAAAAAATAAACTAAATAATTATAAATTTGAAATGTGATCGCTTTGATATCACTTGAAGGTTGTGGGCACAACATAATTTTCATGGTGGGTGGTAAAATAATAAGTTTTAGTCGATTTGATGGATCATTTTCAATATTGTATATGATGTGAATGCCATGACCATTGAAATTTTTCCATAAAATATTGATAGAGGAAAACCTGGAACCCAAAGAGGATCTTTTCACGTTAAATTTATAATTAATTTATTTATGATCAAAAGAAAAAGGTTACCTCACCATGGAAATTTCTTTTATAGTGATTTTGATCATCCGAAAACCCTTTTCCAGATTACCTTCTTTGTGTTGTAAGGATCCAAGTGTGGAATCCCTCTAATGGTGATCCACATGTGATCCTTTAACCTTTGAATGGTGTCGATTGATTTTTGGGTGATAGCACAATGAATCAATTATCATGCATTTTTCATCTTAATTTATTCAATATCCTTCAAGCTTGAAGTATTTTTTTTCTCATTTTTGATAAGATGAGAGGAATAATCCAAGAGAGAAGCCTATTGTGCACAAAAATTCTTAATTATCGATTCTTGAATAACCCTGCATAATAAACATGACCATTTATTTATAGAGTTAGGGTTTAGATTAAAATATTATTTAATTTCATATTGTCCCTTAAATAATATTAAAATTCTTAAAAAATGACATTCCATATATTAATATTATTATTTTATTATTTTATGGTGTGTGCTAACTCATACAATGATAAATATTATTTTACCGACTTGTAAATTAATATTTATCAATGGAAGCGATCTTGGTCCGCTTGAATTCCCCAACATTCATTTAATACTCAAACAAATATTTAATTAAATATTTTATTCATAAATAAATATTTTATCTGCAATCTAGTGAGTAAATATTTATTAATATTCAATATATATATATATTCACAATCTAGTGAATAAATATTCATTTAATTTATGTGATCAATAATTCTGCAATAAAATTATTTCTCGGTCTTATGAATAATATTTATTTCATTAATTAAATTCAAATATAATTTAATCGATATCAACATAAACACTTAGTGTGTGGGCCTTTAGGATTCTTTCATGTTGGCATTAGGAAATCTTGCCTAAAGTATAAGATTACTATCCAAAAATGGGTCAAGGCACCCAAGAGAAAGAGCTTAATGTTGCAACATTGATAACCAAATATGAATGCTCACTATGTAATATAATCTCTTCGTCACAATATCTCACCGAACGGGTTTCACATCAATATCATCAACCTATATGCTTGATATGTCTTTCTATGAATATCTAAAATAAACACATTGTTACACCATAGCCATAGAATTTAGGTGATGGTTCTATTTCAATCAAATGTCCAAGATATCAACTTTCATAAAGATGGAAGGGAGAAATCATCCCTTAACTTATCCATTAATAACATTTCATTCATGATGCACGAAACATACCCTACTTCCCGTAAACATATGTAATCACAATTTTTGTAAGTGAGTCTAAGTGTGTGATTCATGACATTCATTAATGATAATGTTAAATTATAAGGGCCATTACACATGATTACATATATGAAATATGATGACGTAAAAACATATGGAATTCTTATTGTTGGTCTTGTTCTCATAATATCACTTCTTGAAGATTACTAAGTGATAAATTCATGAGAAGAATCCTCATCCACTTATGAGTACTCTCACGTGACGGTTTATATACTATGTTCTCAATCATATAATGTTATTCAACTATAGAACTATTTTTAGGAATATCTTCATAGCATTTCAAGGTTATCATCATAGTGGGGAACTGTTATGACCTTATTAATGTTACAGATACTCTAGAATATTATCACATCAATGTTATGCAGAAGAATAATCAATATGTGATAAGATATTTATATGAATATTCACTCCTTTGAATATTTATGTAATATAAAGTACAAAGTAGTTGGTTTTAGGGAACCAACTCCAACACTGTAATGACCCTCCAATTCTCATTGGCTTGAGAGTACAACGAGTCATTACTATGCCTTAAGCGATATCCCCAAGATGCTAAAGGCTGACAATAAATTCTAAAGGGTTTCAAATACAAGTGGGGGATGATTTACCCTTTAATAAATAAACCAATAAACCAACCAACCATAACCAAACATTCACTATATGATTCATGAACAAATGAAAGACAACTCAACAACTTCATGTATCTCAAAACCACATCAAAGTATGTAACAGTGGAAGAATAACCAAGTATCAAAGTATACAGTGGATAAATAACACAAGACTCTTAAAATACCACAAGACTTTATGCTCTATAATCTCTAAGCTCCACAATCTTCGAACATCCCAAACATCACAAGGTAGTGCTAAAAACGTGGGAAATGTTACCTTTTCCACTATCCCAAAAGATGGCATCTGCAAAAGCACCAAAGCGCCAAAGTAGGGGTGAGTATAAAACTCAGTAGGTTTTCACCCAATGACTTACCTACTCACTCCACTAGGATAGAAGAGTTAGAAAAATTTATATAAAATATTTTATATAGAAAAATTTCTCAAAAATAGTTTATAACTAAATATAAATAAGTTTCCAAAACCATTCATTACTGAACACATACAAGTGCAATTGAAACCAATTTTCCCAGCAAGATATTTTTCCAGAAAAATAACTAAAGAAACTTTAAAACAATTTCACAATATCCCTTTTTGGCATACCCAACCCTTCCACAAACCCATGAAACCAACCATGCATGCTACGTTATGACAGTTCTATACTCATGAGGGGTTTCTTGTCGATCTACCAAGTCGCCATAAGATAAGTTTTTCCCATGTGCCATTAACCCTTTGTCACCGAGCATAAGGTCATATTTCAAAAAATCCCCATATATGAAATATAACTTTATATCCCATGTGCCATTTAACCTTTGGCACTGAGCACAAGTTTATATTTCAACCAAGCCCCAAAAATGCAATATGAACTCACACACCAATATTCCCAAGGATCATGCCAAAACACCTTTTCAATAAAAACACCCTTTTTATTGAAACCCAATTCCATCAAGGTCATTTCAATAAAAAACCATTTCAATAAAACACCCTTTTTATTGAAAACCAAATTTTCATTAAACCATTTAAAAATTCTAGCAAATCGGTAATTTAAAATCATCATTTTAAATTAAAGAGGCTAAATAACTTTGCACAACAATTTACCAAGATTTCACAATTTCACTAAAACCATAAATCATCACTGGAGAAGATTTATTCCATGCTTTTCACAATAAATACCATTCAAATAAACCAATTTTAAATTAAGACAATCAATTCTAGTAAGAGGTGTTGAGAGAGAATCCTCCTACCTCGAAGGTTTTGACGAAACTTGACAATAGACGAAGAATGGACAAGAAAGGGGTTGATTCTCCAAGAATAGCCTTAGTTATCTTATCCTAGAAAGATCAAGACCCAACATTGAATTATTTGGAATCCAAAAACGTAGATCTACTCACTATAGGTGCGTATCTGAGAAAAAATGGATATCAGAGAAGTAGATCTAAGCAGATCAAAGAAAATGTGACAAATACAGACAGAATTGTGACATACCTCAAGAATCAGATCAAGATTCCAAGAAAGTAGCTTAGATATCTTCATATATCATGAAAAACATCATATTTAGCCTGTATTAATGTTAAAAAACTTATATCTACCCATAGGAGGTGTAGATATAATAAAATGAGAAGGAGAGAAGGAGGAGTTTACAGAAAATAGAAAAGAACCAAGAAGATCAGCATTTACCCCAAAAATTAGGATTGAAATCACCAAGGGAAAGATCTAGGTTGGATTGAACTCATGTGGGGAGGGTTCTCCAGCCTTATATGGAGATAAATCTCAAAATAGGGGCGTTTTGAAGCTAAAACAATATGTATAGAACAAAAATGAGTAAGCTCCTAGAGAATATGATCTAGATTTGACCTCTACGCATGGTTTGGCCACACGGTTTGAGCCAACCATGTATGGATTGTGCAACCTTACTTTTGGTCCCAAAACTCCTTATAAACTCCCAAACTCTCCCATACTTCACATTTACCCTTTTATGAAAATACATTTTTTATGGAAACATCCTCCTCTATGGAAACATCCTATTTTATGGAAGCACCGCACTTTATGGAAACACCCCACTTTATGGAAACAACCCACTTTATGGAAACAACCCACTTTATGGAAACACCCCACTTTATAGAAATAACCCACTTTATGGAAACAACCCAATTTATGGAAACAACCCACTTTATGGAAACACCCCACTTTATAGAAATAACTCCCTTTATGGAAACTCTTTATATTATGGAAACTCTCTATTTTATGGAAACTCTCTATTTTAAGGAAACTCTCTATTTTATAGAAACTCCCTATTTTATGGAAACCCAATAAAAGACACACCATTTAAAAAAACATGAGGAAAGGGTTATGTACACGAAACCAGGGGTACTAAATACTCCCCACCATTGGTATTTCCATCGTCAGAAAGTAGAAAACCCTCATTGGCCAAAAAGAGTTCTGGCCACTGCTCTTTCATTTCCTTCTCACGTTCCCAAGTCTCTTCCTGAATCTGACCATGTTGCCATAAAACTCACACTAGTCCAATGCTTTTCCCATGAAATAATTTTCTTGTCTATCAACTATCTACATTGGTATATGTACCAATGATGCATCCGGTTCTAGGTTAACATGATCCTATCTGATCACATGGTCAGAATCAAGGTGATACTTTTTCAACTAGGATATATGGAACACATTATGCATCGAGCTAAACTGTGGTGGTAATTCCAACCAATATTCAACCTCTCTAACCTGTTCTAGTATATAAAAAGGGCCAATGTATCTAGGATATAACTTTCCCTGCTTCCTGAAATGATGATGTCCAATCCTGGGAGAGATACTCAAGAAGAAACGATCACCCACAGCGAACGACAACGGTCTTTGACGATGATCTGCATAAGATTTCTGATGACTCTGAGTTGTCTCCATCCTATTTCTAATAAACTGGATCTTATCCATTGTTTCTTGGGCAAGGCTTATCTCGACTGGTGAAGTTTCACCCATTTCCACCCAACATAGTGGAGAATAACAAGGATGCCCATAAAATGCTTCAAACAGATCCATGTGTATCGAGTCCTGATAGCTATTATTGTATGAAAACTCCACTAAGGGTATATGCTCCTCCGAGAAGCTACTAAAATCCATTACATGAGCCCGCAACATGTCTTCAAAATTTTGTATCATCCACTCGAATTTCCCATTCGTCTGAGGATGATACACCATGCTCATAGTCAACTGAGTCCCAAGGTCTTGCTGTAGGGATTTCCAAAAATGAGACGTGAACCTTGGATCTCTATCTGAGACAATTAACACTGGTACGACATGCCTCTTTACCAATTCTCAGATGTAGATTTTTTAAAGATCCTCCACCGTATGAGTTTCATGAATAGGGATGAAATTGGCCGACTTGGTTAGACGATCCACTATCACCCAAATCGCATCGTGTTTCCAGACTGTTATTGGAAGACCTGTTACAAAATACATGTCTATATAATCCCATTTCAACACTGGGAAAGGTAAATATTGTAACATAAAAGCTATTCTCTGATTCTCTTCTTTAACCTGCTTACAAGTTAAGCACCGTGAGACAAACTCGGGCACCTTCCTTTTCATCCCGCTCCACAAAAACTGCACCGTCAACGCCTTATACATATTCTGTGTACCTGTATGTACATCCCATCTCGAATGGTGTTAAGCATGAATGATTTGTTCTTGAAAATCCATATTTACAACCATATGATCTCTGAAACACAAAATTGAACCCCCATAAAGTTTCAAGCCCTCAATAGTCTCCCCACCAGTGAGTTTTGAACTCACAACCAGACATTCTGCATCAGATTTTTGTGCCTCTTTGATCATTTTTACTAAATCAGGAATAGGTGTAGCTAAAAAGAAAACTGCAAAATCACATTGGTCTTCACATTCGAGATGAATGTCAGCTGAGACCGACATCAACTATCATTCATCTGAAGCTTCTTTCGCCAACTGAGCATATGAATTTATACTCAATGCATCCTCCACCGAATTTTCTTTTACTGGTGTGTACATCAAGTCAAAGTCAAACATTTGAAGATACTCCATCCATCTCCTTTACCTCAGATTCAAATCTCGTTGTGATAAAATGTGTTTCAACTTTTGTGATCTGTAAACATGGTAAATTTCTCACCAAAGAGATAATGTCTCCATGTTTTCAAAGCAAGGATGACTACAGCTAACTCCAAATCATATGTTGGGTAATTATTATCATGAAACCTCAAATGCCTTGAACCATAAACAACCAAGTGATCTCTTTTCATGAGAACACAGCCCAACCCTGATCTTGAAGCATCACAATACACCACATACCTGTGTCCGGATTCTGGAAAGATCAAGATAGGTACCGATGTAAGATGAACTTTCAGTTCCTGGAAAGACTTCTAACATTCCTCTATCCATTGTAATGGAGCATTCTTCTTTATCAGAGTTGTCATTGGAAAATATAGTCGTGATAAATCACACACAAAGCATCGGTAGTAACCATCTAGACCAAAAAAACTTTGTATCTCAAAGACATTATTCATTGGTTTCCATGAGATAACAGCTTCTATCTTTTTAAGATCCATAGAAATGACCTTTTCAGAAATGGCATGTCCATGAAAAAGTATTTCCTATATTCAAAAATTACACTTTAATAATTTGGCATACAAACGGTGATCTCTCAAGATTTGTAACACTATTTCTAGGTGCTCCTCATGGTCATCCTTTATCATTGAATAGACCAAAATGTTGTCTACAAAAACCACAACAAAATAATCTAGATATTGTTGAAATATGTGATTCATCAATTCCATGAAGACCACAAGTGAATTCGTTAGACCGAAAGGCATGACTACATATTTATAGTGCCCATATATACTTCTGAAAGATGTTTTTGGAATATCCTCCTTCTGAACTCGCAATTGGTGATATCCTAATGACAAGTCAATTTTAGAGAACTACTGAGCTCCCCTCAATTGATCAAATAGATCATCAATGCGTAGAAGTGGATATTTTTTCCTTATAGTAACTTGGTTAAGCTTATGATAATCAACACACTCTTCACGAAAAAAACTGATGCTTCCCATAGAGACGTACTTGGTCAAATGAAACCCTTGATTTCTAGCTCCTCTAACTGCACTTTCAATTCTCGTAACTCTGTTGGTTCCATCCTATAAGAATAAAGAGAAATAGTACTGGTCTCCAGAAGGAGATCAATCGTAAACTCCACTTCCCTTAGAGGTGGTAACCCTAAGAAGTTCTTGGGAAAGATATCTGAAAATTGATCCACAACAGCTGGAAAAATATTTTCATCGATCTCTTCCATTGATGCCAAAGTCAACATTTCCAAATGATAAGATATTGTTCCCACCATTGGTTCTAATAAGTTCTTTGCACCTTTCTTTACAATCCACTCTTCTCTAAAGAGATATTCAATGTCGTCCTCAGTCATGAAACTAATTGTTCTCCTATAATAGTAAATTTGAGCCTTGAATGTTGTTAAACAATCCATACCCACGATTATGTCATAAACATCCATCTCTAACATCGATAATTCCTATTTCATCTCAACACCATAAATAGTTATAGCACATGCTCTACATACAAAGGCTCACTACTGGAAATACAGTCTTTCCCAACGGTTCTGAACCATTAGGAAAGGTTGCAGAATCGTTGGTATATGTTATACCAACAGTTCTGAAAACCATAGGGAATTAATCTGTTGGGAAAGCTTTTCCCAATGGTTTACAATGAACCGTTGGGATAGGGTGGGGAAAAATTAACATATCCCAACGGTTGTGCCAAATCGTTGTTATAGTTTTTCCCAATGGTTTGGCTTGAACCATTGGGAAATCCCCAGGACTCTCCTCTTTCCCAAAGGTTTCTAAACCGTTGGGAAAGGTTTTTTACCAACGTTTCATTGAACCGTTGGTAAAAAAAGAATCAGAGATGTTATGCCAACGGTTTGAAACCGTTGGCATAGCCTATGCTGTGCAAATTGCACAGCAGCTCTGCAATTTGCACAGTAGGCCTCATTTTGTGCATTACCTCTCTTTTTCAATCCAATTATTATACCTTCAATAAACTAACACATACATATACAATTATTGTACCTGTAATAACCAACTAACACATACATATAGAGAACAAATTTATACACATTTAACATATAATGCATCCTGGAACTATACACATCCATAATTAAATTAGAATTCATAACATAATTATAAACATACATAATTCATTTAGAATTCAATTTACAATTTAGATGACAATTATATGTGGAATCCAGAATTCAATTCATAATTTGATCGGTTTATTGTATACCATATATTTTTACCAGAAATGATGTCCATTTTAAACAAAATACATACACCTGGAGTGATACCGGCCACACTATGCCTCGGATTGAGGCGAGGTTAACTCGTACACATCAAAAAATGACCTATCGATCATTTTCCTAAAATATCAACATATTCCTAAAGTGTTTGATCGGTTTTCCGTATTCCAGTTGATGTTTTCACTTAAAATGATATCCTTTTGAAACAAAAGACGGACACTTTGAGTGGTGCCAGCCACACCGCATCTCAAATTGAGGCGGGGTTGATTCGCACACATCACATATGACCCATGGATAGTTGTGCTAAAGTATCAACACAATCAGAATATGTTTGGTCAGTTTTATGTATGTACTTAAAATGTTGTCCATTTTAAACAAAAGAGAGGCACTTAAAAAAATTCTGGCCACACCGTGCCTCGGATTAAGGATGGGTTGACTCATACACATCACATATGACCCATGGATCGTTTTCCTAAAGCATCAACACATTTATAATGCATTTGGTCATTTTTTCGTATGTCATTTGTTGTTTTCACTTAAAATGATGTCCATTTTAAACAAAAGAGAGACATTATGAATGGTTTCGGCCACACCGCGTCTCGGATTGAGGCGAGGTTGACTCGTACATGACACATATGACCCATGGATCGTTTTTCTAGAGTATCGACACAATCAGAATCCATTTGGTTGGTTTTCCGTATGCTATTTGTTGTTTTCACTTAAAATGAAGTCAATTTTAAACAAAAGAGAGACACTTTGAGTGGTTTCAGCCACACCGCACCTCGGATTGAGGTGAGGTTGACTCGTACACATCACATATGACCCATGCTTCGTTCTCCTAAAGTTCCAACAGAAACCGAATGTGTTTGTTCGGTTTTCCATATGTACTTAAAATGTTTTCCATTTTAAACAAAAGAGAGACACTTAGACTGATCCCGGCCACACTGTGACTCGGATTGAGCTCAGGTTTACCCTTACACGTCACATATGCCTCATGGATCTTTTTGATAAATTACTAACAAATTCCGAATGCGTTTGGTCATTTTCCGTATGCTAGTTGTTCTTTTCACTTATAATCTTTTCCATTTTAAACAAAAGAGACACAGTTAGAGTGGTGCTGGACACACCACATCCCAGATTTAAACGGGGTTGACTCATACACATCTCAAATGACCCATGAATAATTTTCCTAAAGTATCAACACTATCTGAATGCGTTTGGTCAGTTTTCTCTATGCTAGTTGATGTTTTTCACTTAAAATGATGTCCTTTTGAAACAAAAGACAAACACTTTGAGTGGTGCCGGCCACACCGCATCTTAGATTGAGGAGGGGTTGATTCTTACATGTCACATATGACCCATGGATTGTTCTTCTAAAGTTTAAATGGAAACTGAATGCGTTTGGTCGATTTTCCGTATGTACTTAAAATGTTGTCCATTTTAAACAAAAGAGAGACACTTAGAGTGATCTCGGCCACACCGTGCCTCAGATTAAGGTGGGGTTGACTCGTACACGTCACATATGACCCATGTATCATTTTCCTAAAGCATCAACACATTTCTAATGCTTTTGGTCGGTTTTCCGTATGCCAGTTGTTCTTTTCACTTATAATCCTGACCATTTTAAACAAAAGAGACACAGTTAGAGTGGTGTCAGGAACACCACATCTCGTATTGAGGCAGGGTTGACTCGTACACGTCACATATGACCCATGTATCGTTGGGATAAAGTATCGACACAATCTGAATGCGTTTGGTCGGTTTTCCATATGCCAGTTGATGTTTTTCACTTAAAATGATGTCCTTTTGAAACAAAAGACATACACTTTGAGTGGTGCCGGCCACACCGCATCTCAGATTGAGGCGGGGTTGATTCGTACACGTAACATATGACCCATGGATCATTATCATAACATTTCAATGGAAACCGAATGTGTTTGGTCGGTTTTCTGTATGTACTTAAAATGTTGTCCATTTTAAACAAAAGAGAGACACTTAGACAGATCCTGGCCACACCACGACTCAGATTGAGCCCGGGTTGGCTTGTACGCATCACATATAACCCATGGATCGTTGTGATAAATTATCAACAGATTAAGAATGCGTTTGGTCAGTTTTCTGTATGCCAGTTGTTCTTTTCACTTATAATCATGTCCATTTTAAACAAAATTGACACAGTTAGAGTGGTGTTAGCCACACCGCGCCTTGTATTGAGGTGGGGTTGAATCGTACACATCACATATGACCCATGGATCGTTTTTCTAAAGTATCGACACAATATGAATGCGTTTGGTCGGTTTTCCGTATGCCATTTGATGTTTTTCACTTAAAATGATGTCCTTTTTAAACAAAAGAGAGATACTTTGAGTGGTTCTAGCCACACCACGTCTCAAATTGAGGTGAGGTTGATTCGTACACATCACATATGACCCATGGATCGTTCTCCTAAAGTTTCAATGGAAACCGAATGCGTTTGGTCAGTTTTCCATATGTACTTAAAATGTTGTCCATTTTAAACAAAAGAGAGCCACTTAGAGTGATCCCGTCCACACCGTGCCTCAGATTAAGTCGAGATTGGCTCGTACACGTCACATATGACCCATGGATCATTTTCCTAAAGAATCAACACATTTAGAATGCGTTTGGTCGGTTTTTTGTATGTCAGTTGTTCTATTCACTTATAATCCTGTCCATTTTAAACAAAAGAGAGACACTTTGAATGGTGTCGGCCACACCGCACCTCATATTGAGGAGGGGTTTACGTTTACACGTCACATATGACCCATGGATCGTTGTGCTATAGTATCGACACAATCCGAATGCGTTTGGTCGGTTTTCCGTATGCCAGTTGATGTTTTTCACTTAAAATGATGTCCTTTTGAAACAAAAGACATACACTTTGAGTGGTGCCAGCCACACCACAACTCCGATTGAGGTGGGGTTGATTTATACATGTCACATATGACCCATGGATCGTTTTCCTAAAGTTTCAATTGAAACTAAATGCATTTGGTCAGTTTTTCGTATGTACTTAAAATGTTGTCCATTTTAAACAAAAGGGATCCACTTAGACTGATCTCGGCCACATCATGCCTCGGATTGAGCCTGGGTTGGCTTGTACATGTCACATATGACCCATGGATCGTTGTGATATATTATCAACAGAATCCTAATGCGTTTGGTTGGTTTTCCGTATGCCAGTGTTTCTTTTCACTTATAATCCTATCCATTTCAAACAAAAGAGACATAGTTAGAGTGGTATGTTAGTTGTTTATTCACATTATTCAAATACACTATTTGACTATGGGTCTTTAAATTAATTAATTTATGAAAAATTTACATTTAAAATGAGAATATAATAAAATTAATAGAAGATAAAACTTTTACTAAAAATCCTTGTGGAAATATTAAGGTAAACATGATTTATGAGAATCCTTGTGTGTCTATTAGTGGAATGGTATTTAATTAAAATCTTATGGACATTCATATAGAATATTTTTATATAATTCTTAGTATGGAATAGATTTTAATTTATCATGCTATGAAACATTTCAGAGATAAACAATGTCATGCCCAATGAATACATCTCTTTTATAACATACCAAGAATCTATGATATTGATTAGATGTGTAAATGTGATTTACATTGATTATCATGATGAAAATAAATAAAATATATATTATAGATTTTCTAGTAGTAAATGAAATCAAGTAGGGTGGGGGGCTTTCTGGGGGGCTGTTTGGGGGGCTGTCCGGTGGGTGTCCGGGGGGGGTTGTTCGGGGACCAAGGAGGGGGTAGGGGATGTGCGGGGGGCTGTCTAGGGGGTGTTCGGGGGGTTGTCCGGGGTCCAAGGAGGAGGGTGGGGGGCTGTCTGGGGGGCTATCCTGGGGGCTGTCCTGAGGGCTGTTCGGGGGGCTGTCCGGGGGCTGTTTGGGGGGCTGTCCGGGGACCAAGGAGGATGGTGGGAGCTGTCCGGGGGGCTATCTGGGGGGCTATCTGGGGTCCATGGAGGATGGTGGGGGTTGTCCATGGTCTAGTAAGGAGGAGGGTTCCCAAACACAAAACCACTAAAAGACAAAAATATCCATAAAACCAGATAATATATAAAAATAACTCAACTCTAATACTATACTACGAGTCTAGATAAAACCAACAACTAGAATAGATTAAATATCAAATCTCGGTAATATTAGTCAAAAATGTAATGGATCAATTTGTCCCACATCACCATCACCATCATCACCACAATTATCACACTCTTCTTCATCCCCATCATCATCCTCGCCCTCCTCAGCACCCTCCTCCTCGCCCTCACCCTCCTCCTCACCCTCGCCACCCGCCTCGCCCTCCTCCTCTCCCTCCTCTTCCGCATCAGACTCCTCGCCATCATCATCGTCAAGCTGGAAATCATCCTGACCACCACTAGAACTATCACCCGGTTCACCATATATAGAATGTATCGACGACATATATTCATCAAAAGTTGGGCTGGCCTCTACTGGAAGTGTTGGACGTATAAGTTCAATAAATTTCATAAACGCACTGTTTTCCCTAGCAGAATGTTCTGCCGTCTCTGTGGCCCTTTTCTTAGCCTGATATTCCTGTGCCCTAACTTGCTATAGCTCAGTGTCACTACATCTCATACCTGATGAGGGACAATACCTCATCGGGGCTATCCTAGTTCGGCAGCGTACTCTGCCAGGATGCTCCTCTCCCAACACCTGATGTAAGTGATCTGTTAGCCAAAAATTGTCTGGTTATTGGGCATCGAGAGCCTCTAAAGTAGCCTATTACAAATATAAATATATTATTAAGTAACAAAATAGATATTAAAATATAAAATCAACAAATTAAAACTTACAATATGCTACTGAGTCGCTTCGTTGACGGCACTTCCATCCTTTTTCCGTCTACTCGAGCAAACCAGTTTTGCTCGAGGCACACGTCCTTCAATATTTTGTATTTGCCTCTACAATGACATTGAAAACTAAAGTTATATGAAAACTTTATCAAACTATTAAATAATTGAGGAATCAAAAGAAAGTGTAAGTCGTAAAGAAAACTTATAAACAATTGTCATAACTGCTTCCTCTCATGATCAGGCATCGTAGTGCATCCCAGTGTGTGGAGGTATTTTTTTCATCAATGTTCTTTTATTTTTTTCCAGATGATTCCTAAATAAAATTCAAAAATGAAAAAGATAGTATTAATGCAAAACATGAAAGTTATTATTTAAATACCTCAAATGTAATTAATACCTTAAACTGGGTACTCGTCCAATGAGTAATCATCTGACGATACTTCTCTATAGGATAGTCATCCACCACTGGTACCGCCTCTAACTCAGTGCCAACTCTAGCAACCCAGCCAATATACAACTCATGCTTTTAGGCTCTTCAAATCTCGCCTAAATCCTTTAGATGTTTCGGTCGTTCACCCTCACCATCGGGAAAATTAAATCGAAGCTGACATCAAAATATTAATTCATATAAATACAAAAATAATTCATGGAATTAAATAGAACATATTTTTTACCCATATCTCTGGCCAAGCTCTATCCTTGACCTTATGTGGAAAATGTCTCCACGATAGCGGGCTGACGGGAATGATGTCGGAGTATTTGGCAAGCGTCGCCAAAAAACTCCGACATTGCTGCCCTGTTTTTTCAACCATTTGGTTGTCTTCATTATAATCCACCATAACCTGTGTGCGGAGATTCCTCACCGAACGCATGCGTGTATACCCCCGCCCCCACCTCCTATCAATAGATTTATCTTTCATGAAAGAAAAACAAATATTTTATCAAAACATGTTATAATGAAAATAAATATGGCTATAAAAATTTGTTAGGGTTCTATAAATATACCTGTGCCGGTCTAATCGTTGAGTGCCGCTAGATCCACAAAAACTGATGAAACACCCTGTGGTGGAACAGGAGTCAAAGACGATGGAATATAGAAGCTCGGAGAGACATAAGTATAAGGAAAAGAAGATGGGACAGTTTTCTGACCGGATTATGACTGGGGAGTGGGAATCATCATGGGATGTGAAAATGATGGGCCAGAAGATGCAGAAGGTAGCGAAAACATGGGAGGTCTAAATATCCCGTGTGTCCCTAATGACACACCAGGATCAGAATATGGGAAGGATGACATGTCAGTGGGAGTGGAAAGGTCTAGTCAGGTACGCGCAGCTGCTCGTCCACCTCTGGTACGAACCCTCCTCGTACCATCATCCTGAGTACTAGAACCAGTACTAGGCTCCTCATCGAATAACTGTCGACGTATATGTGGATCCTACAAAAAATTTTACAAAAATATTAATCAAATGACATTATATATTCTTTAAAAATATCAATTTGAAATAAAGTACTCACTACATGCACTAATGATGGAATTCCCAACTCCTTCATTCGATGATTGTTCTCCATCATTTTTTTCCTTCATCTCTCTTCAATTGGCTGCATTTCCTGCTTTTGAAAACAAATATGTAATTAATTAGAAAAAGGAAACTAATGTGTAACCCAAAAAACTAAATGTATGAGGGAATAGGTGGATTCATTGGTAATTTAGCTATCAATTGTTTTAGAAGAGCTTGAATGGATTTAATAAATCATACAAGTTGTAATGTTCACCAAGTTAGAAATATTGTTTGACTAGGTTTGAATACAGTTCAATTCCAAATTAGAAAATGAAATTCAAATAAAACTGCAACCAATAAACATTGAAAATTCACATAATGTTCAAGTCAGCTAAAACATATTTGTGATCAATACTAAATCAATTTGAATATTACCAACCTTAACAACCCAACTCGAGGTAAACCAAAAGAATTGAGAACATGGATGAATGATTCTATATATTTTCAACCACAACTTCAAGTTCACAATCAACTCTGACAATTGAAATATTAGAGTCATCAAAAGAAATAAATGGATTGGTTCCAATGGCACTAGGGACAGTGTCAATTCCATCATCACCATCATCAAAAATATGTCTTCAAATTACTTCAACTATGACACCAAATTCAGGTCGAAGTTGGTCTTTGACATAAAAAACTTGTTTAGCCATTGATACCAACACATATGGTTCTTCGGTAGCAAGAGTGTGAGTCATATTAATTACTCTAAATCCACAATCATCAATAAATGTGCCATGTCTCGTTATCTAATAAAACTATTGGCATTTCATCATTGTGACTCGTCCATGAGAGCAATAATCCAATATTATTATTTTCTCAACAACTCCATAATAACCCACATTTTCAAATCAGGGTCTACTATCTGATGCACTGGCATAACAATCTGTTGTGGTAGTAACCATAACACCATCATGTTGTGTTCTCATGTTCTTTGCTCGTTCAGTGACAATAAATTTGTACCCATTGATAACAATTGATTTACAGTCATGAACCACGATATTAGGACCAAAAGCCAAAGCTCTTATTTCCTCAGAGACAGAGTCAGTAGACAAACTCAATACCTACAATATAAATTACTATTAAACTTAATTAAATATTGATATAATTATTTTAAATAGTAATATTTTTACCTTCAATTTTAACCAAGCAGAAAACTCTTTGCTATGCAAAGTCTCTCTCCTTCTCAAAGATAAAGAACGATGCTTCCTATTTATCATTGTTTTATGTTCCCTATAGATAAAAATATGAATAGTTTAACAGATTTATATGTAATATATACATAATCAATTTAGTTACCTGATATAGTCATTGAACAAATCATAGTTGAAAAAAATTGTGCGATGTTCCATCTCCCGTTCTTCATGGCTTAATGTCTTCAATATATATGATCCAGGAATTCCTCCTATTTGAGGAAGTGATGGAAAACTGGGTTCAATTTTCTCATATTGTTCTTCTTCATTTCTCATTGGTCTGTTCATTCTTATAGTAATATCAGACAAATACATCGAGCAGAAATCCATACACTCTTGATCCAAGTAACCGTTCACGATAGAACCTTCGGGATGATTTCTATTTCAGACATAAGAATTTAATGTGAACATATTTCTTTCAGTTGAATACATCCAATGAAAATAAACAAGTCCTCCAAGAAGTATTCCAGTGGGAATATGGACAGTCAGATGCATCATGCATGTGAAAAATGATGGAGGAAATATTTTCTCCAACTCACACAAAATTAATGGGGCATCTGTCAACATTTTTTGCATGAAATACTTAGAAAACTTCTTAGCAAAAATATCTCTAAACAAATGGCACAACCAAATAACAGCCACCGTTACATTATTGGACAAAAGATGATGGATTGCTATTGGAAGAAACTCATGTAGTAGAAGTGATAATCATGAGTCTTCAATGATTTTAGCTTCAACTCTCTTCTGTTGATCTGTTTAGATATGTTGGTTGAATATCCATCAGGAACTCTAATAGTCTCTAATACTTCCAGAAATTGTTTTTTTTTCGTAGGTGACATCACATAAGAAGCACATGGAAGTTTCCATTTATTTTCACTGATACGCACAGGATGTAATTCTGGTCTGATGCCCCAATCCACCAAGTCACGCTGAGATCATAAATCATCTTTTGTCTTCCCCTTAACATTTAGAAGAACCGAAAGCAACATTTCTCATATATTATTTTCAATATTCATTACGTCTAAGAAATGACATAACAAATTGGTTGACCAATAAGGAAAATCAAAAAATATACTCCTCTTCCTCTAATTTTAACAGGTTTTAGTGGAAACATTCTTTCTCTTTCTAGATTTCATTTGACCCATCCTGAACGAAAAACTGAAATCTTTCAATTCATTAAGCATGTCAGTTCCATACATACGCTGAGGTGGATCATCTATCTCTATGGTATTATCAAATCATCAACGATTCATTCTATATGGATGATCCTTTGGAATGAATCGTCGATGTCCCATAAAACTGAAACTACAGCGATGTTTCAGTCTTCTGGATCGTGTATTCTTCATAAAAATAGGACATGGCAGTTTTCCCTTCGTGCTCCATCTAGACATCATTGCATAAGCTGGAAAATCATTGATCATCCACATAAGCACAGCACACATCTGAAATATGTCTTTCGAACATGCATCGTATGTGCGCACCCACATCCCAAAGAATTTTCAACTCTTTTATTAAAGGTTTCATGTATACATCAATATCAATGTTGGGATTAGAAGGACCAGACATGAGTATACTCATGAAAGTAAAAGGTTTTTTCATACACAACCATGGGGAAAGATTATAAATGTGTATAAAAACTATCCATGTGTTGTGCAAAGTAAGCATCTGCCCAAACGGATTAAGATCATCGCATGAAAGACCCAGCCTCACATTACGCACGTCAGCTGCAAAATCAGGATGTCAAGCATCAAATCTCTGCCATGCAAATCCATCTGCAGGATGAACCAACTCATCATTAGTCTTTTTATCTCAGTAGTATGCCATCTCATTTTTATTGATATGTCATCAGACATAAAAATATTCTGGAGTCTGGGGATCAATGGAAAGTGCCACATTACTTTCTTTGGAACGCGGGATGGTGTTCCATCAGATTTTGACTTCCAGCGAGATGTGCCACATTTTATACAATCATTTCGTTCAGCGGTTTCCTCCTATAATAAACTGCAATCTTTCGGGCAAGCATGAATTTTGTTTCTTGAAAATACAATTTCCTCAACTAACTTTCATGCCATATAGTGGTTTGAGGGAATATCTGCATCATCTGGAAGTAAATCCTTCAAGAGTGTAAGAATTAAATCGATTGTTGTATTAGAAATATCATACATAGTTTTCCCATGAAACAATCGGATTAAAAATTCCAGCTTTTTCATTTTATCTCATTGTTGATATACTGGATTCATGGCAGCATCATTCAATTTTTTCACCCTATCAATATCATCATTTTCACTAGATGCATCAGATGTCCTCATATCGAAGTCTTCTTGAGTCGAAATCCTTTCTTTTTCATGATGACGAATAAACGGAAACCGATCATCTAACAAATTCTCCAATATGGTCCTTTCATTTCGATCATCAACAATTTGAGATTTCATTTTCTCCCCATTGTGATACCACAAAAAGTAGTTTGCTTGAAAAAAAATTGGTTATGTGGTAGCTGACTTCTTCACGGCTCAACCAGGGTCTACCAACAAAATTGGAACATGGGAAGTGTATGCGACCACTATCTGAAGCATTGTGAAATGAAAAATCTATAAAGCTCTCCAAATTGTTTTGAAAATCGCTTGAGATCCGATCGGTTTTATACATCCAACTTTTTTCCATTCTGTAAAAAGAATTTATATAAGTCATTTTGTCATAAAAATTCAATAGGATTAAACTTTAATAGAAAATACATTTATGTAAACGATAAAGGAAGAAAATAATCAAGGTATCAACTACACATGTGAAAAAAACATACTAATGCGTTATTGAAAAAATGTAAAACCAACAATAACTTAATGTGTTATCACATCACAGAATACCTCATCCCATAACCATACTAGTAGGGTATCATGAACATGAATAACATCAACCTTGTTCCATCCTCCTACCCTACATGACCCCAACCACATGCCACATCTTATTATAGCCTTATCACATCACACCTCACCTGAAAACACTAGGGAAATCATAGTACATCTCACCTGAAGACACATGGACAATCACATCACATCTTGCCAAAAAACACATGGTCAATCACTTATGAAGGAAGAGTAGTGAATACATGGTAGCTATCGAACCATATAACCACCATCCTAGATATTAGAAAAAATACCCGTAACTCAAAACCTCTGATCGTTGGTAATTTTATCCAACTCTGGTTGGGAATGTGTAGAAATAACATAAAATACATGATATATATATAACACAAAATATCCAACCTATGGATTCGCATTAACTACATAATCACACCCTTTACTACTACCATACAACACATAAACCATCACAACCACTTTCACCACTATATGAAACACACCACACCACCACCACACAAGACACATAGCATTTCCCACTTTTATTTATAAGCCACTTCATTCACACTTACATTGTCCATTCATTTAATGTTAAATTAATTAAATCCATTTACCACACATCCATTTATATTCCATCTCGTTTATTTACTATCTTGTTTTTTTGTTTTAACAGCATAATTTATTCCATAGATAACCAGGAAACTAATAAAACCACCACACAACAACTCACCATCTCACAATAACCATCGTCGCCATGTTATATAGGCCAACCATCTCACTAAAACAACCACATATCACAACAAAAATATTGCACATCACAAACCACCGCACAACTAAAACCACATCACCACATCATACACCACAACCTCATCACACAACACCTCCACATGGCACAGCACCACCACACATCATCACTATCACACAACATCACATGTCACATCCATGCCCACTAACCATCACATTACAACCCCACATATCACAAAGCCCAACTGGTCACCTCAATCACCATACAACAGCCTAAAACATACAATAAAACACAACAAAAAACCTCTCATAAAAGCAACATACCCCAACTTCCACAATTTATTCAAGGTCTTCTATTACATAACCCTTTTATTTAGCATGGACATTATAACACAAATGATACTCCATGGGAAACTAATTAATTAACAAAATATTCGTTCATTTCCCTATTTTTCAGGGTGAAATAACATCAAAATCAAAACTTAAAACTAAAATATTAGATCAATAACAATAAAAACAAGGTAGAATATGCATATAAAGAATAAAATACCTGATTTGAGATGATTCAGATGGATTTTCACCTGTTCGGATGGGGGAGTTCGAGAGAGGAGCTGAGTGCCGGATTGATTTTAGGGTTCTGTCGCGACTAGGGGAGAGCAGCGGCCCGATTGTATTTGGTTAAAATATTTACCAACGGTTTTTAAAAACCATTGGGAAAGGGGTGTTCAGGGAACCCTTTCCCAATAGTTCAACAAAACCGTTGGAAAAGGGTTTTCGTTTCTCAACGGTTTTAAAACTGCTGGGAAAGGGTAACTTAAACACCCCTTTGTCAATGGTTCTATGGAACTGTTGGAAAAGTGGTGCCCTTTTCCAACAGTTCTAGTGAACCGTTGGGAAAGGGTTTCCTAGCCCTTATTTACTAACGGTTTAAGAAAACTGTTGGTAAATAACCGTGGGTAAAAACTACATTTCCAGTAGTGGCTTGACATTCTCTTTCACCAAGAGAAGTTTTCAGTTTCAAAATAGAAGGCATCATTTTCAGTTTTAAACGTAACAAGTCAATAGCACGAGAAGAAATAAAGGAATTTGATTCACCAGTATCAAACAACACTTGCACAAAGGTAGAATTCAAAATAATTGTAGCTCACACTGTAGATGGTTCAGCCTGATCATCAACAAACATATGCTCAGCTCCATACAATTGCTTCATCGTTTCACTGTTCTACTTGTTTCCTTACTGAGGTTGCATTGATTGAGGATTCATGGTATTTCTATAATCACCATGGCTAGCTCGGATCTGCTGATAATATGGATTCTGCTTTCCTCTCCCTATCGAAGCATACAATGCTTACGACGCTTGAAAAGTTTCTTGAGAACCTGACCTTGGAGTACTATGAAAATAGCAATAAATATGTCCCATTTTGTTGCAAGTATGACATGCTCTATGTTGTTTCGTACAATCTCACTTTATGTGGTTAAGCGAACCACATTGAAAACAACTTAATTTGCTCTGGTTCTGATTTCCACTTGCACCTTAGAAATTGGTGTCCCTTTTCTTCTTGTTCCCAGTGGTTGAGTTCCCACCATTTCATGTAGGTATCATCATACCTCCTCCCATAGATCCCAAGATATCACGTTCATCCACAGTCTCTCTATTCACCATCTCTATATAATCTATAATACAAAGTATTGTAATATTTGGTCAAATATCTAGTCATAGCCCTGATTCGAAGATGTGTTCCTTCAAAGAGGCACTTGCCACAACTTCTGGTGCAAAGCGCACTAAGTTCATGAACTTAGCCACATACTTTGTGACAGAGAGGCTCTCTTGTTTCAGGCTGAAGAAGTTTGGCATTTTCTAGATCTTGGACATGTGAGGATAGAATTATTTGTTGAACAATTCATCAAAATCCTCCCATGTAATGCCTTTATCCAATTTAGCTTTCACTGCTAAATCCCACCACTGGCATGCAAGATCCTCGAGCATATACATCGCCAGTTTGACCTTTCACTCTACTGGTGTTCTGATGAAGTCGAAGATACGATTCATCCTATATAGCCACACCTCTGCCTTCTCGGGTTTGGAATCACCCCAAAATTTAGGTGGATTCTTATTCATGAATTGGATGGTATGATCCACATGTCATGGCGCATTCCTCTAGTTCCCTATGTCCACATCTTGAAAAGATTGGACAATACTCTAAACCAGCTCTTGGTTCACACGTGGTTCAGGTGAAACCACATTCTCTGCAGCTTCTTTGGGTTGGTTTTGACAATGCATATTGGGTTACATTTTCTAAACTAACAACAAACTCTGTCAATCTCACTCTCTAGAAACTATTGTCTTAGCATTTCAAATTATATCACATCAACTATCACAACATTGTTTTTCAAAACAACCTTTTTCCCATGTTCAACCATTTTTTAAAACACTTCACATGCTTTTGAAAATTAAACCATTTTCAAAATATGATAGGCATTCTCTCTTTCAAAATCTTTCATTTGAAAACCAATTCCATACTTTTTCAAAAATTAAAACTTTTTTTCACAACATGAATCATTACTCAAAATGATGTATGCACTCCTAGTAGGAATTCATTCCTATACAATGCATTCCATGCCCGTCTCATTGGATAAACCCATGAAAATGCAATTTCAAAATCCTAAAATTGTCTTAAAACACTTATTTACCCAACTCCCTGGTAAATTTAAGTTCGGAATAAAAGGTTTAGCTATGTCCTTTTATGATATACATTTCAAGTTCCAACAATCCCACTCCTTTCTAAGATTCCCACCCAAGGAATAGAAAAGAAGGTATTTCATCTCCAAAACTAGAAACATTAATGACTACTTGTTAATAAAGGACCGAACAAGATGATACCATTTGTACCACCAAGGAAGGACCAGACTGATACCATTTGTACCACCAAGGAAGGACCAGACTGATACCATTTGTAATGACCCGCCAATTCTCATTGGCTTGAGAGTACAACAAGTCGTTACTAGGCCTTAAGAAACATCCCCAAGATGCCAAAGGATGGAAATAAATGCCAAAGGGTTTCAAATACAAGTGGGGGATGATTTAAACTTTAAGAAATAAACTAATAAACCAACCAACCATAACAAAACATTCACTATATGATGCATGAACAAATTAAAGACAACTCGAAAACTTCATGTATCTCAAAACCACATCAAAGTATGTAATAGTGGAAGAATAACCAAGTATCAAAGTACACAATGGATAAACGACACAAGACTCTCAAAAGACCAAAAGACTCCATGATCCACAAGCTCTAAGATCCAAAATCTACAAACATCCCAAACATCACAAGGTAATGCTAAAAACGTGGTAAACGTTACCTTTTCCCATGTCCCAGAAGATGGCATCTGAAAAAGTACCAAAGTGCCAAAGAAAGGGTGAGTATAAAACTCAGTTGGTTTTCACTAATGACTTCCCTACTCATGGAACTAGTATATAAGAGTTAGAAAAAATTATATAAAATAGTTTATATAGAAAAATTTCTCAAAAACAGTTTATAACTAAATATAAACAAGTTTCCAAAACCATTCATTACCAAACACATAAAAGTGCAATTGAAACCAATTTTCCCAGCAAGATATTTTTCCATAAAAATAACTAAACAATATTTAAAACCATTTCACAATATCTCTTTTTGGCATACCCAACCCTTCCACAAACCCTTGCAACCAACCATGCATGCTATGTTATGACAGTTCCATACTCATGAGCAGTTTCTCATCGATCTACAAAGTTGTCACAAGGTAATTGTTTCTCATGTGCCATTAACCATTTGGCACTAAGCACAAGGTCATATTTCAACTAAGACTCGTATATGAAATATGAACTTTATATCCCATGTTTCATTAAACCTTTGGCACTGAGCACAAGTTCATATTTCAACCAAGCCCCAGAAATGCAATATGAACTCACACACCAATATTCCCAAGGTTCCTGCCAAACCATTTCAATAAAACACCATTTTTATTGAAAACCAAATTTTCATCAAACTATTTAACAATTCCATCAAATTAATAATTTTAAATCATAATTTTAAATTCAAGAGGCTAAATCACTTTGCACAATAATTTACCAAGATTTCACAATTTCACTAAAACCATAAATCATCACTAAAGAAAATTTGTTCCATGAGTTTCACAATAAATTCCATTAAAATAAACCAATTTTAAATTAATACAATCAATTATAGAAATATTATTTGATAGAGAAGAATCCTACCTTTAAGGTTTTGATGAAACTCAACAACAGACGAAGAATGCACAAGAAGGCGGGTCGATTCTCCAAGAACGACCTTAGTTATCTTATCATAGAAAGATCACGACTCAACATTGAATTATTTGGAATCCAAAAACGTAGATATACCCACTATAGGTGTATATCTAATAAATAATGGATATTGGATAAGTATATCTAAGCATATCAAATAAAACTTGACAAATCAGGAAAGAATGGTGACATACCTCAAGAATCGGATCTAGATTCCAAGAAAGTATCTTAGATCTCTTCCTCTATCAATAAAAACACCATATTTAGCCTTTATTGATTTTAAAAAACTTATATCTACCCACAATATCTTTTATATAATAAAACTAGAAGGATAGAAGGAGGATTTTGAAGAAAATGGAAAAGAACTAAGAAGATCGGAACTTACCCCAAGAATCAGGCTTGAAATCACCAAGGGATGGCTCTAGGTTGGCTCCAACTCGTGTGGGGAGGGTTATCCATACATCCAGGGAAGGAAATATCCAAATAGTGGCATTTTAAAGCCAAAAATAAATATATAAAGAAAAAATGAGTAAGCTCCTAGAGAATAGGATCTACATTTGACCTCTATGCACGGTTTGACCACACGGTTTGGGCCAACCGTGTATGCATCATGCGACCTTCCTTTTGGTCCCAAAACTCCTTATTAAACCCCCAAAATCTCCCATCCTTCAACTTTACCCTTTTATGGAAACACACTTTTTATGGAAACAACCTCCTCTATGGAAACACCCCACTTTATAGAAACACCCCACTTTATGGAAACAACCCACTTTATGGAAACAATCCACTTTATGGAAACACACCACTTTATGAAAACACCCCACTTTATGGAAACAACACACTTTATAGAAATAACCCACTTTATGGAAACAACTCACTTTATGGAAACACCCCACTTTACAGAAACAACCCACTTTATGGAAACTCTCTATATTATGGAAACTCTCTATTTTATGGAAACTCTCTATTTTATGGAAAATCTCTATTTTATATAAACTCCCTATTTTATGGAAACCCAATCAAAGACACGCAATTTAAAAAACATGAGGAAAGGGTTATGTACCCAAAACCGGGGGTACTAAAAACCCCCTATTCATGTTGTGTATAGATAAATTATAACCATGTTATTGTATTATCATATAACCCATTTCATTCTTGGATTAATTATACTTTTATAGAATTATGTATGATTTCATTATGTGGAACACATGATGTTAGACATATGAAGGGTGCTCCCTAATAGTGCTTCAATACATTGGGTAAATAATTAATCTCTAGAGATGATATATTTATGATATTGTGGAAGCATGTCTTGGAAATGTTTTATGATGCCTTAGTGAATAACATTGGTAATATTCTTTTACGACACCTTAGTGATGAAATTTGGTGATATGCTTATGAATATCTTGTGCTTATGTTATAGCCACATTTTTAAGTTATGCTTCATGTACTTGTGATCTTGTTATTCATTGTTTTATTACCTTCATGTTTTATGTTCATATAATTATGTTATTCCCTAAGTCTTACCCATTTTATGTTTTAATTTAATTTTTTACCACTTACTAAGCATCTGAGCTCATCCCTTTCTTATGTTTCTATTTACCCATATTATTAAGAAAAGTAATATGTATAATGTTTCTAGAAGAGTATCATGTATGAAGAATTTGTGAGATATGGTGAAGAATTTTTATGGATTAAGTAGTATCTTATATATTGGAAAAGATATATGTTAGTTGAAAAAGACATAGGTTTTGTTAGGTAATGTTTTGTCTTAAATCTATAAAACTCTAAACCTAAAAGGTCTTGAGAATTTATGTATTGAAATTTTCTCTTTAAGTAATGTAATTGTGACATTCATGTTTTGGAGTGTTATAGTCGGTATCAGAGTAGGGTTTAGATAACTTTAGATGTTAGTATATTAGTTGAGGATAATTTAAGGGTTAATAAGTTAAGGTTGATTATAATTTCAAAGGTATATATAGCACTTTAGGTAGGTTTAGGTAATATTGAATATTCTGGGGATTGGGATAAGATAACTTTAGTGAAAACCCTAAGGAAAAAATCTAAAGGATAAGTCTAAGTATATGATAACATCCCAAAATTTGTGTAAAGTAGAGATTGTGTGGTTCTCCTAGAAATTATATCTCTATTTAGAAACTCGAAAGTGGATGTGGTTTTAGAATATATTCACTTAGGGGTAATCACCCCAAAAATACTAGTTTATCACTAACTAAATATTCACTCTAGTGCACAATGTGTGGTCCTAATACCACACACCTAGCATGACACTCCCAAGGGATATTCTTTGGATAATCACATTATCTTTACAAGCCATTATGAAGGATTTATTATGTTATTTTAAGTAATATAATAAAATCCAACCTAAAGAAACCTGTATTGAATGAATAGTGATTTAGGTTGAACTGAAAGCTAATAATTTTGAAGAATGATAAATTTTGAAGTTGAATTTTTAATGTAATTATATTATAATAATTATCTTGTAGTGTTAATTGGTCATCACTCATGTTAACTAATTTTGGTTTTAGTAATGGTTTAATCTTGAAGGAATTATGTTAACGATGAGTACCATGAACATTGGGGAGATTTTCACAACAATAAACCTAATGAGATAAGAAATAAAGTGATAAATCTTGTGATTATTACAAAATAGTTATCAAGAATTATTATTATTAATGTAAACATAGTCGAATTCCAAAATAGACCGAAGAAGAGAAGGATGGAGTCTCATGGAAGTTCGGGCGAAAAAGATGATGAAGGAAAGAAAATTCAATTTTATACATGTCAAGAATGTGTGAAGAGGCACCCAGGGAAATGTATCAAAGGAATAGTAAGATGCTTAATTTGTGGAAAATGAGGCAATATAGCAACAAGTTGTTGAGGAAAAACGAAGTAATCGGTTAACACGATGAAGAGAAAAGATGTGTTTCCCAGTCGTTCCTAAGATATTAAGAAAGACACATTGTTTATAAATATATCATGAGTCATTCATATCTTTTAGATTCCCCTAAATAATTTTATTAGTGAGTGATAATTAAAATTATGAGGATGTAATTTATTTAGGGGGGAGAATGTAAAACCACGAGATTTTAAAATATATATTTTTCATTTAAAATCGAATATTTTAAATAGATTGCTTTAAATACAACACCTAACTAAATCAAAATGATTATATGTTAAAATAAATTTTATTGTTATAATATATTCATTAAATTAGCTTGTATAAATGGAATTAACCATATTATGAAAGCTATGAAGAAAAAAGGAAAGAAATGGAATTGAGTAGTGAAAGTATCTCTTATGAAGCTCATTTTTCTAAGCTTGGATAGGAAGTATCTTTACTGGGGTTTTACTTAAACCAATACCAAGATTAACTCAACAATTCTGATATGATCGAAATCCTATGTGAGAGAAATTCAAGCTCATGGAAATTATCATGAGATCTATGCTAGCAGAATCACCACCCTCGACTGCCACTAGAGCTTATATTATGATTTGATCTTACACAGAGATATTAAGGGTCTAAATAACTAGAAATTAAGATGATATAATAAGGTAATTATTAATTTAATAAGTTATTTATCACATGTATTTTACACATTTTGGATTTTGACTTGAAAATAAAAAGAAGTTTATTTTTCTATAAAAATAGTTTTTCTTTATAAAACATAAATTTTAGAATTTTAGAATTTTAATTTTAATAAATGAAATTGATTTTAAAATTAAGAATGTAAATATTATATTAGGTTGAATTTTTGATATTTTTTAAAAATATTTGATTTTTTGGTGAATAGTGAAAATACCGATTTTCCTAAAACGGTCACTTTTATGACATTATATGAACACAAGAATGATTTAAATGTTTATGAAAAAACTATATCATCATCAAATTTACTTTTTTATTAGGAATGAGGCAATACAGCCAATCCAACAAAAGAGACAAAAGATACAAAGGAAGAAAGAACCTATGGAGGTCTAAAATCATGAAGGCTGAGGGAATCCCCTCTAATAAAATTAACCCCTTCAGGTTTCAAAGTGACTATATCATGCAACCATACCTGATCATTACCAGGGTCCTCCATCGAATCCAGATGATCCACCACTTAGTTTCCCTCCCTCCAAGAGTGCCTTATTTTGATGCTATTGGTGATCATACTTTTGCATTTTCTGATAATATATATTATAGACCATGGGGGAGAGAAAATATCATTTAACAATACTATTATAAATTTATAAAATCCTTGTTTAATATTTTAGAAAATTGGGTAATGTTTTACTCTAAAAATAGTTTCTATTCACTTATATTAAAAATTAATTATCATAAATTATAAAAGTTAAATATAAAATAATGGATTTCATATTTTAAATCAGAATGTTCATATTATATAATAATTTCACTTACATTTTTAGGCATAAATTTAATTTTCAAAGATAAATATTAGTTATCATGGAAAAAACTATTATTTTTCAAAAAATGATACTTTTCTAAATATTGTGTATTTTTTAATTAAGTGGATATATTTTAAATTAATACTATAATATTATTTTTAGTCAAATATAAAAATAAATTAACACTCATTTAATTGATAATTAATGCTAAATAATATTAGGAACACTCACTGATTAAAAAAACATTTTTATACAAAACCAATTTTTCAACACATTATATATATTAATTTAAAAATTAATTTTCTTATATGTAGAAATTTAATTATATTAAATTGAGTAAAAAAACATAATCTTCACTTTGAAATTTTGTAAGAAGGTTCATCTTAAATTTTTAGTAATAAAATTATTACCATGGTTAAATTTTAATCAATATTAATAAGTGTTAAAATGAGTAATCTAATGTTGCTCAAATTTTACTAAATCAATTTGAATCTTAAAACTTATATAATATATTTGTTAGGTTTTAAATTTATACCTACATATCTCACTAAATTTTACCCACTAAACTTGTAAGATCCTAGCCTTTTTTGGAGTCATCTTGGGTGCATTTTTAGGTTCTTTTTGATGTTTTTAAGTACCTTTGTTTTAGAGTAGTATATTGGGGTACGTTTGGGTGTTTTTTTAAGAAAAACTAATAGAAATTGGGTTGTGCATGGTTTGTGCATGGATTGAAAAACCATATGACTAAATTGTGCCAACCATGCAAACCTGGATAGATAGGTTCGCACGGTTTGCACACAGTTTGACGAACCATGCGACTAAATCGTGTCAACCATGAAAACTTTCATAGATAGGTCTGCACGGTTGGCACACGGTTTTTCCTAACCGTGCACCCCTACCCAAGAAACCATGCGTGCATGATTAGTTAGCCAAAAATCCTTTTTAAAACCACCCAAACCCCCAAGACTCCCATATTTCGACCTTGTCTTGGGCTTGACTAATTCTAGGTGAACCCAAACCCTTCCTGGGAGATTCTAAGGTGATTTAAACATTGTTCTTCGAGATCGAATGTCTAGATTGAAGATCCTCTCTATTCCTAGTAAGTGGATTTCATCCTGTTGATTCTCCAGTTCATTCCTCTATATTTACTTGATATTTTCATTGAATATCTCCACCATTTCCATGGATCTAAACCTATGAGTTGAGATATAGATCTAGTATTGTGGATATAGATAAATATTTTAAATATCTTTATGCCTTTGATATTAATTTTGGTTTAGGTATTTAGATCCAGAACTTGATCGACGACGTTGTTCAGCTCGGATTTTGGGGATTTCCATTAGGCTAACATCCTTCAATAAACTGAGGTAGTTAGTCTAAATCAAACTCCCATAGTCATGGATTTGATATTTGAATGTGATTTTATGGATTTTTCTAGCTTCCCTTGATAATTGAATTCCTAAATTGGAGTAATTAGGAATGTGGAATTGACTTGTGGTTGCCTTGGTGATTAATTGATAATTGAATCATAGAAAAAACGAGGGGGGTGACCAAATAGATATTTATTTTGGATATTGGTTATGGTTTTAGATATTGTAATTGATATATTGAATTGATTGTGTTAAGATAATTAATTGGGGAAAATTAATTATGAAATGATATTTGGATATGTAAGATAATTAATTGTGAAAATTAATTATGTGCCATGATGTTGATCAAAGATAATTAATTGTGAGAATTAATTATGACAAATTGAAATTTGATATGGATAATTAATTGTGAAGAATTAATTATGAAATTAGAATTGTGTTTATTGATTAATTAATTGATTAATTAATTAATGGGTTATGTTCTTAGTTAATTGTTGAGTTAACTAATGGCCTTTGAAATGTTTAACTAATCATTGGATTAGTAATGGAATGATGTTGATAATTCTTGTGAATTAAAAATGATAAAATGGATGAGATTTGTGTGGTTCTAGACATGGAATTCTAGAATAATTAGATTTTGGTACTTAGACATGGTGTTCCTCCCCAATATTTATCCAAGCTTTAGATTTTGTGGTGATAGGCTTGAGAACCTACACCAAATGATATATGAGGTGTTAGGCATGGAGACCTACACTGAATGAGATTGTAGTGATTAACATGATGTTCAACATCAAATGAATGATAATAATGAATGATGATTCAAATGGAAAACATGAATTGAAATTGGGCCTAATGTGATGATTAAAGATTAAATGACAATGTGATAACTATTTAATTATGAATTGTATTTATTTCATCATAAAAATTCATACACTATCTTTTGAATGGACTTGTTTTAGACACTATTGGTGGTGGCCTACTGAGTTGTAATCACACCCTATTCAGGCCGCCTGATCGGCACTCGAGTAGACTTTTTTGTTGTAGGATAGGATAAGGACAAGGCCCTGGGATGGGTTTCTATTTGGGATTGGAGCATGGGAGAGGGAAACAGACATGGTTTGGGATCCACTTGGGGGTCGTTGTGTATTTACTTTTAGTTTCATTATAGATACTTGACATTCTCATTGTCATAGCATGTTTTACCTTTAAATTGAGTATTGTATCTTCTTTTTTTGAATATCATATGACATGATATTGTTATGGTTATTTATATGCTTCCATACATGGTTATTGTTGTTGCTTCTGTTGGTGTTTTATTCTAATAAAAGAGGTTATAGTCTCCCCAAGACTGACTTATTAGACCCTCGCTACTAGTTGACACCCTCTTGCATATGGGGAGGCACGCTTGAGGGCATGTGCCCAACCGGCATGGGCCACCATTTAGTGGCACCCGATTCGGGATGTCACAAAGTGGTATCAGAGGAGTTTTCTTTTATTTTTTCTTATTTTGTATTACTATTTTGGGAAAGGTAGACAAGAGACTAGGAAGATTCAAGGCTTGGTAATGAGCTTGTGCATGGTAGTTCTAAACCCATGTATGGGGGAAAATCCGAGTACTAAGGGTGGGATTTTTGTGATTGTTGTTTGTTGTTACAGTTGGATATTATTTCACCTTGGGTGATGCACTTGTGGTGTGGTGTGATATTTGTTTGGACAGTCGTTGAATTTTGATTCGTTTCCTAAAGAGGCACGATACTTGATTCTGCATGCATCATTCTAGGAACTCAGGGTTTTTGTGACATGAATCATTCTAGGCACTCACAGGAAAATGGGTTATGTGTAAGTTGTTGAACTTGAACTGTTTTTCCTTGTTGTGAGATTGAAATAATGATGAAAAATTAGGAAAATGGGTGTCTAATGAGAACCTTGATTGATGAAATGAGTATGATTAATTAATTAATTATTTAATTAATTAATTTGAGATAATTTTATTAATTAATGGTTGAATTAATTAATGATAATATATATAACCTTGTTAACCAATACCTAGGAGTAGGATGGTTAAGAGTAGTGATAAGGCCTCAGTGTTGACTGTGTGGTGAGAAAAAGGGGAAAGGACATGTCAAAACTTGTTATGTTAGTTTCTCCTCTTATGTAGATGTTATAAGGTTATGTTCTGAGACCTAATACGTGTGTTTGTATTTGTAGAGATATTCCTCCACGATGCTTGTTGAGGGAGAGATATAGGGGTATGGCCCAGAATGAACTTCCAGACGGGAACTTGAGGCACCATTGGTGCAAGCTGAGGGAGAAGCAGAACAGTTCCGAGAGAACTTTTCTCATTTCATGCAATTCATGGAGAGAGACCCAAGGTGGGTTCTAAAAATCATATCTGAGTTGACAAGGGAGTTTCAGTTGTATCACCCTCCTACTTTTACTAAAGAGGGTATACCTGAGGGAGATGAATTCTAGATTGAATCCATAGAAATTATACTTGACCATTTGGAGAATATGGCTAGGAGAAGGGTCAAGTTGGTTGTTTATATCCTACGGTGGTCAGCGAAGCACTGGTGGGACATTTAGGTATGATCTGGACAGACTGATGAGATGTTATGGAAGGAATTTCTAGAGAAATTCTTAGAGCACTTCTATCTAGAGACTCTAAGACAAGAAAAAGCTTTAAAGTTCATGCATATAACCCAAAGAAGCATGTTCATAATGGATTATGAGGAATATTTCATAGATTTACAGCCTTTTCTCCATCTTTAGCAACAGATAAGGGTTCTTCAGAAAAAAGATTTTAGGATAGACTTAGGTGTAAAATAATGTCCCAGGTAAATATCTTTAGGTTACATAAATTCTCAGAAGTGTTTAATCAGACTCTCATTTTAGAGGGGAACCTGAAGAAGGATTACAGTGCTGGACAGGTAGCTATCATAGGATGATCTGGGAGTGTGCCTTCTAAGAGCAGGAAGCATCATTACAAGAACCATAATCTGGATAGTGGAAAGAAAGGTGGACATCTATGAGGAACATCTGCACCAGATCTTACTCGTGTGCTTTTTTACCAGTGTGGTATTAAGGGACACTATTGTACACATTATCCTCGACCACTAGTAGAGTTTCGGTTTTGTGGAAAGATGGGGTACCTACAGAAGTTCTGAAGGAATCAGTGGAAAGCTGGTGCTAAGGGAATAGATGCTCAGAGTTAGAGTGTGGGAAGGGGGTCTTCTACACCATATAGGTCTGGAAAGCTGGAACTCTACAGGATGAGGCGGTAGAGGTAGTGGACATGGTGATTTAGGTTATGAGTGCCCATATCATCAAAGTGGTGCTACTCAAGGGAGTCAAATTATTCCACAAGGAATAGGGGAAGGACAGTTACATGTAGTGTAGCCAACACTTGTAGAGAGTGAGTCTGGTTCTTCGACAGTGAGAGGTACTATTCTAGTTTCTTCTACATTATCTACTGCCTTGTTTGATTCTAGTTCCTCTCATTCCATTATATCTACAAATCTTGCTAATGGTTTGAGCTTAAAGGTGGAGTTCGTAAGTGGGGTGATGAATATTAATACACCATTGGGAACATGGTCTAGGGATATTTGTTTATGCAAGGGATGTTTCCTAGAGATCAGAGAGTGTTGTTTTCTTTGGGATATCTATGTCCTTGATATAATGGGCTTCGACCTGATTATGGGTATGGAGTGTATAGTCGCATACCGATCCCACATAGATTTTTACCATAGGAGAGTTACCTTTTTATCTCCTAAGGGTGACCAGTATGTTCATCGTGGAGAATGGGATATCCATGAAATCCAAGTTGGTCCAATTACTCAGCAACTAGGAGAGCTCACAGCCCAAGTTTCTAGTCTTTTTCGGGATGATGGGAGTGGTAGGCAAGACGTCCTTCCACCAATAGTATAACTATTTTAGGATGTATTTCATAAATATTTATTAGGGTTTCCACCTGAGAGAGATGTGTAATTCACTATTGATCTCATGCTGAGAGTTGAGCTGGTATATATTCCACCTTACAGAATGGCATCGACTGAACTGCAAGAGCTCAAAACACAGTTGGAGGAGTTAGAGGATAAAGGGTTTATCCATCCAAGTACGTCACCTTGGGGATCACCTGTATTATTTGAAAATAATTCCTATGAGAGTTTACGTTTGTGTGATGATTACCGGAAGTTGAATAAAATGACTGTTAATAATTGATATCCTCTTCCATGTGTCGATGATCAGTTTCACCAGCTGAAGGGGGCTTGTGTGTTCTCAAAGATTGATCTGAGATCAGGGTATCATCGGGTGAGAGTTTGGACCTCTGATATAAAAAGAACTACATTCAAAAGCAGGCATAGCCTTTATGAGTTTTTTGTAGTGTCATTTGGATTGACAAATGATCAAGCAGTATTTATGGCCTTGATTAACATGATATTTCATCTATACTTAGATCAGTTTGTTGTAGTGTTTGTGGAAAACATCTTGGTGTACTCTAAGACTCATGATGATCATGCTCAACATCTTGACATCATCCTGGGTATACTGAGAGAGAATCGGCTATATGCCAAGATATCTAAATGTCAGTTTTGGATTGACAGGGTACACTTTTTAGGGCATATCATCTTGGAAGAAGGTGTGGTAGTGGACCTTGAAAAAGTACAGGCAGTGATTTCTTGAGAGCATCCCAAGAATTTCATTGATGTCCGAAGTTTTTTGGGATTATCTGGTTATTACCGGAGGTTCATCCAAGACTTTTTTCAATTGGAAGCACTACTTTTAGGTTTGAAAAAGAAAGGGATAAACTTTGATTGGATAGAATTATGTGTTAATTATTTATAGGAGTTGAAGAATTTATTGACATAGGAACCAATTTTTATCTTACCTGAGTTGGGGGAGGATTACATGGTGTATTTTGATTCTTCTGGGATCGGACTCGGAGCTGTGTTGATGCAAGGGGGTCGAGTCGTTGCTTGTGGGTCTTGGTAGTTGAGGCCACATGAATGGAATTACCCTACGCATGACCTCGATTTGGAATTAGTGGTTTATGCTCTTAAGTGTTGGAGACACTATCTTTTGGGTGAAAATTTTATAGTTTTTACGAATCACAAAATCTTGAAGTACATATTTTCACAGCGTGACTTGAATCTTCAGCAGCGAAGATGGGTAGAGTATATGCATTCCATTGATTTTGAACTGGTATATACACCCATAATGGGGAATAGTGTGGAAGATGTATTGAGTATGAAAAATCAGACTCAGTTGGTATGAGTCAAGTGTAGAGTGGAAGATGATGACTTTTCTGGTGGAAATGCATGTGGTAGTTCAGAAGAGTCAGGAGAGGATGACTCTAGTTTCTGTAGCAGTGGATTCTGCACTATTGTGATAGATCGGGGAATGGCAGTATGAGGACCCAGAGTGTTTATCCTTAAGGGAAATCCTTGAAGGTGGGGAGACACCTTCAGACTGGATAATAGGTGAGGATGAGATCATCTATATGAAAAATCAGATTGTTGTGCCTACGAGTATGCGAGAGGAACTCATGCGAGAATTTCAAGCCTCAAAGTGGGAGGTACATCTTAGGGTGACAAAAATGTACCATGACCTACAACGATAGTTTTGGTGTTTAGGCATGAAAAAGGAGATAGCAGGGTTTGTAACAAGATAGTTCACCTGTTAGCAGGTGAAGGCAGAGCATCAAAGACCTAGAGGCCTATTGCAGTCATTTCCTATTCCGAAATGGAAGTGGGATGATGTGACTATGTATTTCATGGTAGGACTTCCAAATACACTTAGGAAGACTGATGCTATTTGGGTTATTGTGGATCGACTAATGAAGGTAGCACATTTCTTACCTATCAGGGAAACCTTTACATTAGAACAGTTGGGAGAACTATATGTGTGAGAGATAGTTCATTTGCATGGGGTGCCACAGACTATAGTTTCATATCATAATTCATGATTTACTTCATGATTCTGGTAGGGGTTACATAAGGCACTTGGTACACAGTTTTTGTTAAGTACGGCCTTCCACCCATAGATAGATGGGTTGTCGGAGTGTACTATACAGGTGTTAGAGGATATGCTACGAGCATGTGTGCTTGAATTTGGTGGTTCTTGGGATAATCACTTGGATTTAGTGGTGTTCCCCCATAAAAATAGTTATCAGAAAACTATATATATGGAACCATATGAGGAAATTTATTGTATACCTTTTAGATCACCTCTATGTTGGTTAGAGGCAGGTGAGTCAGAGTTGTTGGTACTGAGTCTCGTTCAAGATACATTGGAGCATGTGTAGTTGATTCTAAAACGTATGGATACGGCTCAAAGTAGGAAAAAGTCATATGTTGATAGATAGAGATAACCCCTAGAGTTTAAGTAGGGTAATCGTTTATTCCTTTGGGTGCCTCCTAGATTGGGACACCACAGGATATGAAGGCAGGGCAAGTTGGTGCCCAGGTTTGTAGGACTGTTTGAGGTGCTGGAGAGAATCAGTCTAGTGGCATAATGATTGCCCCTTCCACATAAATTAAGTTTTATTCATGATGTTTTCCAGGAGTCACAACTGTAGCATTATCACCCCGACCCTTATCATGTGATTGGTGTGGAAGAGGTTGACCTCGAGATAGATGCATCCTTTGAGGAGCATCTGATACGTGTACTAGGTCACGGTGAGAAAGTGTTATGGGGAAAGACCGTGCCATTAGTTCATGTGTTATGGAAACATGGAAGTGTTCAAGAGTAAACTTGGGAATGGGAAGTAGACATGAGGGCTAAATGGCCCAATCTTTTTGGCTCGGAATCTTAGAGAAGTTTGGGAGTGCAACTCGAGGATGAGTTGTTATAAGGTGGGGAGATTGTAAGATCTCGGCCTTTTTTGGAGTCATCTCATACACGTTTTCAGGTACTTTTTTAAGTTTATAAGTACCATTATTTTAAATTAGTGTCTTTGGGTGATTTTAGGTGTATTTTTTAAGGAAAAACTAATGGATAGTGGGTTGTGCACGGTTTTTGCACGTTTTGAAAAATCGTGTGACTAAACTGTGTCAACCATGCAAACCTGGATAGAGAGGTCCGCACGGTTTACGCACGATCTGAAAAATTGTGCAAATAAAAAATGCCAACCATATAAAACTAGATACATAGTTCTACACGGTTGGTGCACGGTTTTCCCTAACCATGCTCCCCTGCCCAGAAAACCGTGTGTGTCGGATTAATTATCCAAAAAAAAATTAAAACCACCTGGACCCCCAAGACTCCCATATTTCGACCTTGGATCAGACTTGAAAAAATATAGGTGATCTCAAAGCCTTCCTAAGGGATTCTAGGGTGATTCTAACATCATTCTTCGAGATCAAAATTCTGGATTGAAGATCTACTCTCTTCTCAGTAAGTGGATTTAATCTTGTTGCTTCTCTCGTTAATTCCTCTATATTTCCTTGATCTTTTCATAGAAGATCTCCACTGTTTAAATGGATCTAAACATATAAGTTGAGATATAGATCTAGTATTGTGGATCTTGATCTATATTTTCAAGATCTTGATACCTTTGATCTTAATTTTGGTTTAGGGATTTAGATCTGGAGCTTGATCAACGATGTTGTGCCGCTCGGATTTTGGGGATTTCCATTGGGCTAACATCCATCAATAAACTGAGGTAGTTGGTCTAAATCAAACTCCCATAGTCGTGTATTTGATATGTGAATGTGATTTTATGAGTTTTTCTAGATTCCCTTAAAAATTGTATTCCTAAATTGGAGTAATTAGGAATGTGGAATTGACTTTTGATTGCCTTGGTGATTAATTGATAATTGAATCACATAACAAACAAGGGGGGTTTCCCAAATAGATATTTGTTTTAGAGATTGGTTATGGGTTGAGATATTGTAATTGAGATATTTAATTTATTGTTTTAAGATAATTAATTAGGGGAAATTAATTATGAAATGATGTTTGGATTTGTAAGATAATTAATTGTGAGAAATAATTATGTTCCATGATATTGATCAAAGATAATTAATTGTGATAATTAATTATGACAAGTTGATATTTGATATGGATAATTAATTGTGAAGAATTAATTATGGAATGATAATTGTGCTGATTGATTAATTAATTGAGGAATTAATTAATGGGTTGTGTGCTTAGTTAATTTTTGTGTTAACTAATGTACATTGAAATGTTTAAATAATCATTGGATTAGTAGTGGAATGATGTGGCTAATTCTTGTTAATTAAAGAATGATTAAATGTTTGAGAATTTTTTGGTGATGGACTTGGTGTTCAAGACTGATTATCAGTTGGGACTTTTACATGGAATTCCTCCCCAATAGTTATCCAAGATTTAGATATTGGGGTGCTAGTCTTGATGACCTACACCGAATGAGATATGGAGTGTTAGTTATGGCGACTTACACTGAATGAGATTGGGGTACTTGACATGACGTTCAACACCAAATGAATTATAATAATGAATGATGATTCAAATGGAAAACATGAATTGAAACTGGGCCTAATGTGATGATTAAAGATTAAATGACAATGTGATAACTGTTTAATTATGAATTGTATTTATTTCTTCATAAAACTACATACACTATCTTTTGACTAGACTTGTTTTGGACACCATTGGTGATGGCCTACTGAGTTGTACTCACACTCTATTCAAGCTGCCTGATCGACACCCGAGTAGAATTTTTTGTTGCATGAGAAAATAAGGTAAAGGCCCTATGATAGGTTTCTATTTGGGATTGGAGCATGGGATGGGGAACTAGATGTGGTTCGAGACCCAATTGGGAGTCGTTGTGTCTTTACATTTAGTTTCATTGTAGACAATTGATATTCTCATTGTCATAGAATGTTTTACCTTTTAGTTGAGTATTGTATCTTCTTGTTTTGAATATCATATGACATGGTATGGTTCTGGTTATTTATACTCTTCTGTACTTGGTTATTGTTGTTGCTTCTGTTGGTGTTTTATTCTAATAAAAGAGGGTATAGTCTCCCCAAGACTGACTTATCAGACCCTCACTGCTGGTTGGAACCCTCTGGCATACGAAGAGGCAAACTTTAGGATATGTGGCCAACTAGATCGGGGCACCATTTAGTGGAACCCGGATCATGATGTCACATAACTCACCTAACTCTCATGCAATTTCATTCTTTCCCCAAACCTAACATTCTTTTCCAAAGATTTGTCCCCCTTTTTCACCTATAAATGGAGATCACTTACACCCATTTTAAGGCGCACCCCTAGTTATAAATTCCCATGAAAATATTCCCAATTTACTTCTTCTAAATATCATATATACATCTGGTGGACTCTATCATTAACAAAGTGCCTCAAGTCTTTCATTTCCAAAGGATACATCAAGAGAAGATCCAAATTCTCAATGTAAGTATTACTTTCCCTTTAACTTCCTTCCTTTATCCTTCTCATCCATAATCCTCCAAACCCATTCTAACCCTATGTATATAATTGCATTATTATAAATAATTTACCAAAATGTTATTATATTTATGGTATAACCATTATCTATTCCCCTCTCATTCAATCGAAAAAATGAAAATGTTGCTCATGTGTGTGTGCAGACTACCACCTCCATGAAGAAAACATTTCATTTTTCATCACCACCATTCAATAATGATTCTATAAATTTGTAACAACATGAAATTTTAAATAAATATTGTTTTCTAATTTTGTGTGTTATTTTATTTTTTTATACTCAACAAAACTGTTTCATTTGATAGCATGAGTATAATTAAAATGAGATAGTTGGGTTTTGACTATTATATGACCATTAGTCAATATGACTGTTGGAAACTAAATGTTGCGATTGTTGTCTCTAAATACAAGTTTTCTTGGTTAATTAATATAGAAATAATATTTTATGGCCTCGTCCAGTAGTCTTGGGCTAATCAAAACCCATCTAACAGAACTCGGGAAGGAGGTAGCACCTTTGGGCTTTGCCTTGGACCAAACCCAAGACGAACTTTATCTTGTGAAGCTAGAACGGAATCGCCTTCACAAGAAGTTCAAGCTAATAGAAATTACTACTCATGCATTGTTGGCCGATCCACCCTCATATTCTCTCACCTTAGCACACCTTACACTTAGGTCCTATGCTGGGGTTATAAGGGGCTATGTAACAAGACCGTAACTGCCTTGTGTAATCCTTTGATTTAAATAAAAATTATGATTTCTTCTTATGGTAAAGTTTGTGAATTTTCAAATGTCCGGATAAATATAGTATGCATGTTATTGGTAAATTTTTGGAAAAATGATATTTTAAAATATTTATGTAAACCTTAAATAATTAAAAATGTGTAATGATTTTCAAAAAATGGTCTTCTACAGTTATGTTCAGTACAAAATTTAGAGTCTAATAAGATAAACTTACTTTTCGATGAATAGTAATTTATGAATAGTGATTTTACTCTTAGGATTAGTAATGTGACCAAATGGATTAGTAATCTCACTTAAAGAAAGTATTAATATAATCTAGGTACCTTGATTAAGTAATGTGATTCAATAAAATAGGTAAATAACTGTTTTAGAAATTTTTAGTCAAGTATTAGTTTTTTAGGGTGAATAGTGTTTTTTAATTAAAAATTAAATTAAAAATATTTAGAAAATTATTTTTATAAAATGGACTTTATTTTTGAACCAAGAGCATCGATATTATGTTAAGGTAATTTTGGGGATTCTTCTGAAAAAAAATGAATTTTCGGTGAATAGTGTATTTATTTAAAAATTAAATTAAACATATTTAGAAAATTATTTTTATAAAATGGAGTTCATTTTTGAAATCAGAGCATCGATATTTGGTTAAGGTGATATTATGGGATATTTCTGAGAAAGTTGAATTTTCGGTGAATAGTGAAAATACAGTTTTTTAGTTACGGGTGTTTAATGACATCATTAAATGATGTATTAAGTATGTAATCAATATGGTAGACTTGTGAATAGTAAGATAAGGTATTAGGTTTCCCAAGTGGCCAATACACAGGGAAAATACCATGGGCAAGCCCATGGTTTTGCCAATACCACCAATGAGGTGTCCCTTGGCCATTAATGCCTTGTCCCCTCACTTTCCCTATAAATACCAAGCCATTATCTCATCCTTTCAACTCCAAAATCATCCTAAACAAATTTATTGTCTCATTACCTTCCAAAGAGTCCTCCTAATGTTCTCCTAAGCTCTCAATGTCCCAAACATCAAGATTTTGAAGTTACTCTTCAAGGTAAGTGATCCTACCTCTCCCTTTCTTTTCAAGTACTCTCTTTTATGTCGTTTCTTTTATGCTCCATGTTCTTATGTTGGAGGATGTTATTTTATATTCATACTACTGTCCTTTTATGTTCATATTATTATATACCCCCTCTTTCCATCATCAATTCATTTTAAGAATGTTAAAGTGACGTCGTTAGGCTGCTGAATTTTTAAGGGATTCTTTCACCCTTCTCGTTTTCAAGATCTATTTTCATGTCAAGTCTTTCATGTTCCTTTTTATTATGTTGGGGTATTATATCTATATCTATCATATTGATATTTTATTCTGATATGATGAGAGACCCTGTTTGATCTCTTCAATTCAGTATTTTGAAGTTTTAAGTGGCATCGTTAGGCTATCGAATTTTTAAGGGATTCTTTCACCCTTCTCGTTTTCAAGATCTATTTTCATGTCAAGTCTTTCAAGTTCATTTTTATTATGTTGGGGTATGATATATATATCTATAATACTGATATTTTATTTTCATATTATGGGAGACCCTATTTGATCTCATCAATTCGTTTTTTTGAAGTTTTATGTGATGCTATTAGGCTGTCGAATTTTCATAAGAGAAATCTTATTTTTGTCTTCCTTCAATGTTTTCATTTCATATGGTATGTCTTTCAAATTTCATTAACATGTTCATATATCCATTATATTCTTTCCCTATACTATGTTATAGATCATTTATTATTGGGTGACTCATGTCCCCTCTCTTTTCAATGTTTTTTAAAACCTTGTAACATAGCCGTTATGCTGCAGAATTTTCGTCTCAAAATGCCTATCTCTTTTTCTCAAATTATTTTATTTTATTAAGTGAATACTCAAAGCTATTTATTCTATAGGTTTATTCACATATATATCAAAATTTTCTATTTTAAATTCTTTGATTTACATACATGAAACCCACTTTCCTTTTTCCATGGGTTTAAAGTGACATAAAGATCATGTCTTTAAAGAAGTTTTTTAAATGTTATGATTATGAAAGGAAACCCATTTATTTTATTCTATATGGGTTATTTATGAAATTTTTGATGATGATATATGTGGCTCACAAGATAATAAAGGAAAATTTAAGGGTGCGCCCTGATAGCGCTCCAATGCATTGGGTAAAGACTTAATCTCTAGAGATGACCATTTTTAACGACAGATTGGTGAATAACCTTGGTAATTTTTAATGACACCTTGGGGATGGACCTTGGTGAAACGGAAATGATTGTCTATGTTAAATGTTTTAGCCACATATTCAAGTTATGAAATATGTTATTTTTATTATGATATGCCTCATGATTTCTTTCTCATGCCTTAAAGTTCTTTTTTTATTACTTTATTGATGTATCTCAAGTTCACATGTTAAATGTTTCCCCTTGTTTCCCTTACTGGGCCTTCTGCTCACCATTTCTTTTTATGTATGTCCCCAAGTTATGATATGCAGTAATGAACCTAGGATGAACATAAGGAGAAGCCTTTAAAGTGTTTAAGAACAATGTTTTATGTTTTTATGTTTTAAGTTCATGGTTTCCAAGACACTAAACCTTAAAGATCCTCGGTTTTGTGAAATGTAATGAAAAGTTATGTTATAAAAAGGCAGGATTCCATAGTTGGTATCAAAGGATGGTTTAGTTATTTGTGGAAATTAGGATATGAAAACTCTAGGAAGAACCCTGTATAAAAGTTTAAATATAGGAAATCTTCCTGGTATTTTAGTGAGTATTGAGTAAGGGGTTGCCAAGCAAATAAATCCATTTCTGGATACAATTAGGTAGAGGTGGCTCTGGCACAGATGTACATAGGGGTAAAACCCGAAAACACCACTTTGAGCTAGACTCGAACGGGAACTGGTACATGACAACGGGCCTTGCTGCACTCTTGGTTATGACACTCTTGGGGGATATGCTTTGGTATATTCATAAGCTTAGTATGAACCATTATTAAAGGAACAAAGATAAAATAAAATAAAGATTCACATAAGAAGATATGATCATGGATAACCTAGATTGGAACCTAGGGGATCACAAGTTAGGATATAATTTTCTTCTACAAGTTTATCCTTCTATGCTTAAAGTTTCCTTTTCATGATTATTGGCTAAGTATTTAAGCCCCTAATTATAATTTCTTTTCTTAGTTAATGGCGGGAAATAGAAGAACATGTCCCTACAACCAATGTGATAGGAAATGTGATGATTACCCTATTAATGTGACAGAGATGATGAGAGATCAAGTTAAACATATTGTGACTATGCCAAAACAGCTATCAAAAATCACAATTAATAATTGGTACCTAGTTGAGTGCCCAAATTCATCAAGGAAGAAGAAGACGAAGTCTCAAGGATGTTCATTTGATAAATTTGATAAGGGAAAGAAGACCCAATTTCCTTTGTGCAAAAAGTGTGGAAAGGGGCACCAAGGAGAATGTCACAAAGGAACTGGGAGATGTTTTAAGTGTGGGGTGATAGGGCATAAAGCATCCAATTGGTTCAAAAAAATGGATAATGTGATGAATAGAGATAAGGTTCGATCTAATGTACCTTATACTCTTCAATGTTGTAAATGTGAAGAAGTTGGACATTATTAAATGAAATTCCCTCTTGGAAGGGATGAGAAGCATGATGAGCATCAAAAATCTTTAAGGACAGTGGAACAATGCAAGTCCTATGCTGAGATAGATCACGATGACTAAAGTATATGAAACTTATTCGCAATAATTGTCTATGTCATGTTGTATTCTAGTTCGTGCCCTATGAGCATATCTTTAATGTTTTCTAAGAACATTGAGTCATTACCTAAGATGGTTTTATATCATTAAGTAAGAAAACTATTGTTATGTACCACATGTTGATGTTGTGAAGTTGTTCTTCCTGGAAAAAAAAGAGATGATTATGGGATTAAAAGATGGTTATTATTTTGGAAGATGTTCACTATTTTAGGAACCCTATATGATTGAGGTAAATAGATTACTACGGTATTTTCTTTGATGATTAAAGGTTGACTTATATTTTGAAGAATTGATGAATTTAAGGTGAACTTATTGTAATTTAGGTTACTTATGGAAATTATTAACCTATCTTGGGGAAAATGTGTTTAGGTTAGTTACTTTTGTTATAAGATGTTAGGATTGGTTGATGTTGTTTGGAGATGAACGATAAAGTTTATCTTAGAAGACTATGTTATCAAATCCTTCTTGTATTTGTGTTTCAATCTTAGTTTGGTTTATTTTGAGGAATTTAAAGGACAGTTGTTTATGGAATGGTCTATGATGAACTTTGGGTAGTAACGTGGAATTTTGAAGATTTAAAAGTAGTTTCCCTTCCTATGGGGTTCTTTATTTTTGAAGAGTTGTTTTATCTTACCCTTTCTGTTTTTGGGATAATGTTTAAAGATAGAAGAAATAGATAGTTAATCTTTTCTGGATTATGTGATTCTATAGAAGATGATTCTTGTTCTTTGATGAGACCAAGTAGTTTTGAATGCTCATCATTTAGAGAAAAGATTAGTCTTGGTAGAAACTTATTAAAGGATGAAACTCTACATTAAGGTAAGTATATTTCCCTGTGTTCTTATTCTATGTAGTAAATGAATTACTCAAAATTATTAAAAGGAATGTAGAACAAAAATGTTGTTGGTTTAAGTTTCCTACTGGGTAATCAAATACCGTTTAACCCATCACAAGTTTGTGATTTTCTTGTGGTTAACTTTCTCCTAATCATGTTTTCTATCACTCTCCCTCAGAACTTGATCCTTTGTTTTCTCCTCCATATCCATGTTTTCCTATATGGAATCCTGGTATGGGTTAACTCGGGTGACCTTTGTACTTCCCTTTCCTTCTTTTAAAGTAATAGTTTAACTGACTCTTTTCCTATGTGGGGCTTTCAATGAAATTTCCAAGCCCAATTTTTTTTAAATTGTGAGGATGCAATTTCTTAAGGGGGGAAGATTATAACGACCCGAAATTTTGAATAAATCTTGTTTCCTAATTTTGTGTGTTATTTTATTTTTTTATACTCAACAAAATTGTTTCATTTGATAACATGAGTATAATTAAAATGAGATAGTTGGGTTTCGACTATTATATGACCATTAGTCAATATGACTGTTGGAAACTAAATGTTGCGATTGTTGTCTCTAAATACAAGTGGTCTTGGTTAATTGATATAGAAAAAAGATTTGACGGCCTCATCCAGTAGTCTCGGGCCAATCGAAGCCCATCTAACAGAAGTCGGGAAGGAGGTAGCACCTTTGGGCTTTGCCCTAGACCAAACCCAAGCCGAACTTCATCGTGTGAAGCTAGAACGGAATCGCCTTCGTGAGAAGTTCAAGCTAATAGAAATTACTACTCGTGCGATGTTGGCCAATCCACCCTCATATTCTCTCACCTTAGCACACCTTACACTTAGGTCCTATGCTGGGGTTATAAGGGGCTATGTAACGAGACCGTAACTGCCTTGTGTAATCCTTTGACTTAAATAAAAATTGTGATTTATTCTTATGGTAAAGTTTGTGAATTTTCAAATGTCTGGATAAATATAGTATGCATATTATTGATGAATTTTTGGAAAAATGATATTTTAAAATATTTATGTAAACCTTAAATAATTAAAAATGTGTAATGATTTTCAAAAAATGGTCTTCTACAGTTAGGTTCAGTATGAAATTTAGAGTCTAATAAGATAAACTTACTTTTTGATGAATAGTAATTTATGAATAGTGATCTTACGCTTAGGATTAGTTATGTGACCAAATGGATTAGTAATCTCACTTAAAGAAAGTATTAATATAATCTAGGCACCTAGATTAAGTAATGTGATTCAATAAAATAGGTAAATAATTGTCTCAGAAATTTTTAGTCAAGTATTAGTTTTTTCGAGTGAATAGTGTTTTTTAATTAAAAATTAACTTAAAAATATTTAGAAAATTATTTTTATAAAATGGACTTTATTTTTGAACTCAGAGCATCGATATTATGTTAGGGTAATTTTTGAGGATTTTTCTGAAAAAAATGAATTTTCAGTGAATAGTGTATTTATTTAAAAATTAAATTAAAAATATTTAGAAAATTATTTTTATAAAATGGATTTCATTTTTGAAATCAGAGCATAGATATTTAGTTAAGGTGAAATTTTGGGATTTTTCTGAGAAAGTTGAATTTTCGGTGAATAGTGAAAATACAGTTTTTAAGTTACGGGTGTTTAATGACATCATTAAATGATGTATTAATTATGTAATCAATATGGTTGACTTTTGAATAGTAAGATAAGGTATGATTTGTCCCAAGTGGCCAATACCATGGGCAAATACCATGGGAAAGCCCATGGTTTTGCCAATACCACCAATGAGGTGTCTCTTGGCCATTAATGTCTTGTCCCCTCACTTTCCTTATAAATACCAAGCCATTCTCTCGTCTTTTCGACCCCAAAATCATCCTAAACTAAGTTATGGTCTCCTTAACTCCCAAGGAGTCCTCCCAAGGTGCCCCCAATCCCTCAAGGTCCCAAACATCAAGATTTTGAAGTTACTCTTCAAGGTAAGGGATCTTACCTCTCTCTTTCTTTTCAAGTACTCTCTTTTATGTCATTTATTTTATGTTCCATGTTCTTATGTTGGAGGATGTTCTTTTATATTCATCCTAATGTCCTTTTATTTTCATATGATGAGAGACCCCCTCTTTCCCTCATCAATTCATTTTAAGAATGTTAAAGTGACGATGTTAGGCTGCCGAATTTTTAAGGGATTCTTTCACCCTTCTCGTTTTCAAGATCTATTTTCATGTCAAGTCTTTCATGTTCCTTTTTATTATGTTGGGGTATTATCTCTATATCTATAATACTGATCTTTTATGTTCATATTATGAGAGACCCTATTTGATCTCTTCAATTCAGTATTTTGAAGTTTTAAGTGGCGTCGTTAGGCTGCCGAATTTTTAAGGGATTCTTTCACCCTTCTCATTTTCAAGATCAATTTTCATGTCAAGTCTTTCAAGTTCATTTTTATTAAGTCGGGGTATTATCTCTATATCTATCATACTGATCTTTTATTTTAATATGATTAGAGACCCTATTTGATCTCATCAATTCATTTTTTTGATGTTTTAAGTGACGTCGTTAGGCTGCCGAATTTTAATAAGAGAAATCTTATTCTTGTCTTCCTTCAATGTTTTCATTTCATATGGTATATATTTAAAATTTCATTAACATGTTCTTATATCCACTATATTTTTCCCTCTACTATGTTATGGATCATTTATTAGTGGGTGACTCATGACCCCTCTCTTTTCAATGTTTTCAAAAACCCTGTAATATAGTCGTTATGCTGCAGAATTTTCGTCTCAAAATGCCTCTCTCTTTTTCTCAAATTCTTTTATTTTATTAAGTGAATACTCAAAGATCTTTCTTATACAGGGGTATTCACATATATATCAAAATGTTCTATTTTAAATTCTGTTATTTACATACATGAAACCCGCTTTCCTTTTTTTGTGGGTTTAAAGTGACATAAAGATCATGTCTTTAAAGCAGTTTTTAAAATGTTATGATTATGAAAGGAAACCCATTTCTTTTATGATATATGGGTTATTTATGAAATGGTTTATGATGATATATGTGGCTCACATTATGATAAAGGAAAATTTAAGGGTGCGCCCTAATAGCGCTCCAATTCATTGGGTAAAGAATTAATCTCTAGAGATGACCATTTTTAACGACGCCTTGGTGAATAACCTTGGTAAATTTTAATGACACCTTGGGGATGGACCTTTGTGAAATGGAAATGATTTTCTATGTTAAATGTTGTAGCCAAATATTCAAGTTATTAAATATGTTATTTTTATTATGATATGCCTCATGATTTCTTTCTCATTCCTTAAAGTTCTTTTTTCATGACTTTATTGATGTATCTCAAGTTCACATGTTAAATGTTTCCCCTTGTTTCCCTTACTGGGACTTCTGATCACCCTTTCTTTTGATGTATGTCCCTAGGTTATGATGTCACGACCCGTCCTCTGGGCCCGTGCCGTGACTACCCCAAGCCCGCCTTCCATAGGCCAGGGGCTGGCAACTAGCACCAAAGGCATAAATCCCGATAACTGGGAAGGCGTTGCCTTTATAAAAGTAAACAAAACACCACAGAGTACAAGCGGAAGTAAAACACTAAGTATAAAGCAAAATGATGAAAAGTATATGGGCCAGAATACAAACCCAACTGAAAGTTCAGCTACAACTTAATGAAAGTACAACAAAAAAGGGCAAACAACTGGAAGAGAGGAAGCAGCTCTTATGTCGCCCACCTCGGATCCTACCTCAAGGGTAGGTACAGATAGCGCAGCTCCTGGATCATCCACCCCGGATCCTACCTGAAGGGTAGGTACAGATAGCGCAGCTCCTCTATGCTCTCACCCGTCAACCTCCTCCGAGTGTCATCTCACTGTGAAGTCCACCTCCGGATACTGACTCGTCGTGTAGTCCACCTCCAGGTACCGTCCAGTCCTCAAACACTTGGACTTCGTCAGCATTGCCCATCGTCTGCAACCAACACAACGAGGTGTGAGCATAGCCCGTGCAGGGGTGAGTATAACAATACTCAATAGGGACCCCGAGACCCTCAAGGTCTCACTAAAACCAACAAGGATAACCACCAAGAATATCTCAACCGATAACCTCTACTTAGGTATATGCCCATACATATACATAAGTTAACAAGTAACCCATATCAATCATGAGGAAACACAAGATTATGAAATCAATGGATAACCACAACCCAGGTATATGCCCTTACATATACCTAAGTTATCAGGTGACTCATCTCAATCAAGAGGTAAACACAAAGGTCATAGACTCAGCTCAAACCAGGATTTTCATTATCGAAACTGTAACTGTTGAAGAGCCTCGTCTCTGGAGTGCACAGTGGTCCTGTCACGACTCCAAGGTACTGCTCACTAACCTAAGACTGCTGAGATACTCCTCCTGTCGAGTACTGTGGGCATTCTGCTACAACCAAGCACTTCCCTCCATGGGTCTCCTGCTACAACCAAGCACTCCCCCTCATAACCTCAATAGGTACTCCTTCTGTTGAGTACCGCGGGTCTGCTGCTATAACCAAGCGCTCCTCCGCCGTGGGTCTACCGCTACAACCAAGCACTCCCCATCATAGCCTCCAGAGGTACTCCTTCTGTTGAGTACCACGGGTCTTCCACTACAACAAAGCGCTCCTCCACCGTGGGTCTTCCGCTAAAACCAAGTTCTCCCCACTGGGCTATTCGAAACACACCGAGTCGATCGGTCAAGCAGTCGTCAGGTCTCAGCCGGCTACACGGTCTCCGTACTCCACACACTTGTCTCTAGGAGGGTCCGCTCCACGATCTACTGGTCGATACTACAAGTATCACAAAGTTCCATGAAAAATTATCTCAAAGGATCGCCTCATCACAGGGGTCTCAATGCAACAGACAGCGTGTCAATCGGACGTCCGGTCTGTGAGTTACTAGCCTTTTTGTCCCCAGGGCCCGGTTGGTTTCATGTGAAAACCAACCCGGCCGTATCTCAACTGTACCCCGAACTCTCACAGGGCATACTCATAGGGACCGTTTCTCCACGTGATCACCATCGCCGCTGACGGTTCGTCAAACGGACGTCCAGTCTGAAAGTTATCAGCTTTTCCGTTCCAGGGGCCCGGTTGGATTTCGGGTGCAATCCAACCCAGCCACTATCCAACTGCATCCAAATCTCTGGAGATATATGCCAAAAGTTCTGTCTCATCAAGAGGAATTCAATGAGACAGACGGTGCGTCAATCGGACGCCCGGTCTGTGAGTTATTGGCTTTTTCGTTCCAGGGGCCCGGTTAGTTTTTAAGGCAAAACCAACCCGACCGTACTCCACCTGCATCCAAACCTCGGGCGGACTAAGCCAAAAGATCCGTCTCACTTAGAGGAATCCAACAAAGTCGACCGAACGTCAATCGGACGTCTGGAGCTCAAGTTAAGAGTGTTTCCGCCCTGAGGGCTCGGTTGGTTTCGTGTACGAACCAACCCGGCCGAACCCAAAGTATTCCTAAACCTTGAGTTCAATATTTCGAAACGACCGTCTCGATCCAAGGATCACATCGCCACTGACGGTGCGTCGATCGGTGGTCCGTAGCCCAAGATATGAGCAAAAGACCGAAAGAGGTCTGAAAACGGGGGGTCTGGGCCCGGACCAACCCGGCCCACCCCCCCTGGGTCGGCCCGAACCGGGTCGACCCGACCCGGGCCCGGGGTCCGGCCCGCTTGGGCGTGACCCAGCCCAGCTGGCGCGGCCCCACCCGGCCTGGGTGCGGCCCAGTCGCCAGGCGGCTCGGCCGTAACGGACGAGCGGTGCGCAAGGGGGGCACCACCCCCTTTAATGAGCCACGGCCCCACGTGGGGCCGCCCTTGCCAGCGGACGCGGCCGGCTGCCGCGTCCCGTCCCCCTCTGGTCCCGCGCGGTCACGGGACCTCGCCCTGCCGCCGCGGCTTCAGCCGCGACGGCTCCTTCAGGCACCGCCGCTACTTGCCGCCGGCACTGCCATGCCGGCGGGCTGCTCTGCGGACCGCCGGACGAGTTCCGACGGTCGTAAAAATGCGTCGTCTTCACCAATGGCCCTCCCGGGGCCCATCCTTCACTGCGAGGACCTTACATCGCCCGTGCGGCTTGTTTTGTCGTCGTCCGTCGTTCCGCACACCAAGAACGAAAAGGGCGGTGGGTTCGGACTTGTTCGTTGGTCCGCACCCACCGCGTGCGGTTTTAAATGTCTCACAACAAATATTTAATCATATGCCGCGGGTATAGATCACAAAGATTTAAAAGAATCAACCCCTACCTCAACGTTGTCGTCGAACATGAGTTCGTCGCAGAATTAACCGTCGCGGAAGAAGAGGATCGTCGGGTCACGGAAGGGGCATCGCTGTCGTCGCGGTACACGGTGTTGCACAGTCAAACTCCGAGGATTTAAAATCACACAGATTTAATTGCACCATTAAAACTCATGCTGAGGATATAATCCACAAAGAATTAAAAGAACCGCAACCCCTACCTCAATCGTTTGTCGATCGAAGATTGTCGCGGGGCAGGAACGTCGCAGAAGAAGCGTCGCGGAAGGAGCATCGCGGAAGAAGAATCGTCGGCGTCGCGTCGTCGATCTCCAAGGGTTCGGTGTTCTTCGTCGCCCTTCATCAGAGGCCGGCGTTCTTCGCGTTCTTCGGGTTCTTCGCATTCCTCGCGAAGGAGGATGAAGATCTTCAAGTTTTAGAGTTTCTCCAATCGTCTCAACAAGCCACCCTCAAGTAAAACAAGATTTGGTCTCATTTTATTCCCATGACAACAATTTGAAATTCAAAGTTAAGAAACGAACAATTAATTCGATAAATTAGTTGTAACGACTTAACTTCCCAATTAATAGAGTCGATTAGAATCTAAGAAAACACACCGGTTGACTTTCATTAAAAAGAGGTTTTCGCGGGTGCGTTACTTAGAGGGAAAGAAATGGTGGGGCTCGTGTGGGCCCCACCTCACAAATATCCTACCAAGTGGGTAGGATATCGTGGGTCCCACCTTATCCGCTCAACTTAGATTAAGTGGCTATAAGTGGCTTTAAGTGAAATAAAATAAAGTGTCGCACCACTTTTATTTTATTTCGTAACTTAACCCCAAAAATTAAAAACCACACCCGAGCAAACGCAACTCTGGAAAAGACGTTTCTAAGCAAATACTGGCGCTGTAATTCCATCGGTGCCCTTGAAATTTGATTTCGAGCACCGGTTAAAAATTTATAAAAACCCGCTCGTTCGTTCACTGAACGTACCCGAGCCTAAACTTTGGAAATTGATTCCGAGCACACCGGGCCTCGGAATCAGGCGCCGTCAGAAACTGCGTTCTTGTAAAATTCCAAAGAAAATTAAGAAAAAAAAATTTCCTTGAAATTTCTGGGTCTTTACATTACTCCCACCTCATGGATTTACGTCCTCGTAAAGCTTTAACACAAACAAGGGTTACAAAAGCGGTACTGACAACGCATATGAGCCTTCTGCTCCCATGTGCTTACCTGGAGGTTCTCGTACTACTAGTGAATGTGCTCTTGAGGAATCGACCGTCCTCGTAGGACCCGCTCCTATCGATCCTTGATCCCCACTAGAACCTCCATGAAATTCACCCCATCTCCATCGTCCAGCTCCCCATGGTCGATGATATGCGAAGGGTCGAGCATGTATCTCCTCAGTTGAGATACGTGGAAGTCATCGTGCACCTGGTGCAACTGAGGTGGATGGGTCAAGCGACAAACCACCACGCCTACCCAGCTAAGGACCTAAGAAGGTCTGCTGAACCTCGGAGATAACTTTACACCTTGGCCACATCTTCGTAAACCTCGTCGAGGTGAGACACGTATAAGGACGTGATCGTCATCCTAGAACTCTAGAGGTCTCCAATTCCTATTAGAACTGAAACTCAAAACGACTGCTGCCACGAGGGTAAGGTTGACCAACTCAAGAGTGATCGGTCGCACCCTCCTATGCATGAGTTTATCCTGTGTTGTCTGGGGTTTCCTTTTCGCCGACCAAGGAAAACACATCCCGACGTCATAGTTAAACCACAACCTTTTTGCCTAATACTGTCAATCTGTGTATGAACTGTGATTGCCCAGTCCATACTCAAATCAACGTTGTATGGCCTCGACGCTGCCACCAAGAGATTCCAACCAAAACTCTTGCCTTGAGTTTCTGACCACACAGTCGGCGTAAGTGTGATTATCGAGTCTTCTCCCAAGGTATCTCCAGACGTGAGGGTCAAGTCTACGGCTTACCGGAAACTCTAGGTCTGGGACAATATTCGTGGAAAGAAGGAATGATTCGTATCAATGTCTGTTACTATGACAGCTAGTAGTGAATACAGACTATCCCTTGAATCATTCTTAGAGCCATTGGGTCACTCTCCCTGACCGCAAGCAGCTACTCTCTTCCCCTTCCCTCCAGCTCCCTGATCCTGGCGGGGACAACTAAGGTGGGTGGTTGTAGTATGTTAAAACGTACACCACCACATGCTACTCTCCTAGCTCTGCCTCCACGTCTGGTACTTCGCAGACTCATCTCTCCTTAAGCTTCCTCTTATTGAAACATTTAACATGCCCGAGTCTCTAAGACTGGCGCCAGTTTCCTGTTTCTTACTGCATTGTGCAGTCTTCATCTGCTCCTGGATGATCTGCACCTTCTTTGCCTACAATCTAAAAGAGCTGCTAAAATTTCTCCTTTGCCGAAAAGAGAAACTCGGTCTCCTCCAGTAGAAGGTCACTGGGTCTCCTCCAGTAGAAATCTCGAAAATGAGGGTCAAGTCAACAGTCTTAACCAGGACCACTCAGTATCAACCAAACAAAAGGATAGGAAAGAAAACAAAGATAAGTGTCTTTTTTATTATTACAGCTCATAGTAAAAAGACATGAATACAACAGCAACATGGAACTAGAAGTACAAGGGACGTATCCACTAGTTCCGCTCCTGTCCACCTGCTCTCAGAGCTCTACTGCCTTGTCCACTGCTCGGCTATTTCTCAAGCACCCACCGCTGCTTTTACCTCGGTGGCTCCTCCAAAGCCTGCGGATCAACTATACGAGTAGTCGGACAGTCACGTGCCAGATGACCCTTCTTGCCACATTCATAACACTTCCTGCTCCTTGTACGACTGGCTTTGGTCCTCTTGGACCTCTGCATAATCTGTCTACTGCCCACAGATGAATCAGCTACTGATCGAAAACCATGCGGCAAAGGCAGAAGCTCCTGTACATGCTCGGGGTGTAGAGCTACTGGCACAAACTCCACCCTGAAGAAGTTCTCGAAGTCTTCCCATGTGAAGTCCATCCTGTCACAAAATTGGAACAAGTGGCTCCACCACCTGCCTGCTGCTGCCTGAAGGAGGCTGGCAGCAAAGATCACCATGAAGTCTGCAGGCGTCCCCACTAGCCTGAAGACTCTCACCACAGCCTCCAGCTAATCCTCAACCGCCTGTGGGTCCGTCTCTCCCCGGAACCTGGGTGGCCTCTGGCGCTGGAACTCATGCAGTGTGCTCAAGTGGCGTGCATCGCCTACTGCTGGGGCTGGTGGCATCAGTGTCCCAACGTATGGTAGTACCGCTGGTGCCTCCGCTGGTGCCTCAACAGCAAGAGGGCCATGTACTGAAGCCTCGTTGCTCGGCAGGAGTCTGTGAAAAGGTATCCTGAAAGAAACAACATGACACGGTCAAACGATTATACCTAGTGAGCTGACCTGGTTTGAGCTGATATTTAAATAAAACTTCTGGAAACACACACGCAATCAGTGTTTTCGTGCACAAAGTCAGAAATCAGTTGTCAGGGTCCTGGTGTATGGATACATCGGCTGCCCGCACCAACACTGGACTCCCTGAACTAAAGACCACACTTGGTACCCTTAACACTATTGCTTCACAGAAAGAAAATATCAGAGTTATAAGTTCTGTGGTAGAACCGACTCCTCTGATACCAATTTGTCACGACCCGTCCTCGGGGCCCATGCCGTGACTACCCCAAGTCTGCCTTCCATAGGCCAGGGGCTGGCGACTAGCACCAAAGGAGTAAATCCCGATAACTGGGAAGGCATTGCCTTTATAAAAGTAAACAAAACACCACAAATTACAAGCGGAAGTAAAAGACTAAGTACAAAGGAAAATGCTGAAAAGTATATGGGCCAGAATACAAACCCAACTGAAAGTGCAGCTACAACTGAATGAAAGTACAACAGAAAAGGGAAAAAAGCTGGTAGAGAGGAAGCAGCTAATGTGTCGTCCACCTCGGATCCTACCTGAAGGGTAGGTATAGATAGCGCAGCTCCTGGATTGTCCACCCCGGATCCTACATGAAGGGTAGGTACAGATAGCAAAGCTCCTCCATGCTCTCGCCCGTCAACCTCCTCCGAGTGTCGTCTCGCTGTGAAGTCCACCTCTGGATACTGACTCGTCGTGTAGTCCACCTCCGGGTACCGTCCAGTCCTCGAACACTCGGCCTTCGTCAGCACTGCCCGTCGTCTGCAACCAACACAACGAGGTGCGGGCATAGCCCATGCATGGGTGAGTATAACAATACTCAGTAGGGACCCTGATACCCTCAAGGTCTCACTAAAACCAACAAGGATAACCACCAAGAATATCTCAACTGATAACCTCTACTTAGGTATATTCCCATACATATACCTAAGTTAACAAGTAACCCATCTCAATCATGAGGAAACACAAGATTATGAAATCAACAGATAACCACAACCCAGGTATATGCCCTTACATATACCTAAGTTATCAGGTGACTCATCTCAATCAAGAGGTAAACACAAAGGTCATAGACTCAGCTCAAACCAGGATTTTCATTATCGAAACCGTAACTACTGAAGAGCCTCGTCTCTGGAGTGCACAGTGGTCCTGTCACGACTCTGAGGTACTGCTCACTAACCTAAGGCTGCTGAGGTACTCCTCCTGTTGAGTAATGTGGGCCTGCTGCTACAACCAAGCGCTTCCCACCATGGGTTTGCCGCTACAACCAAGCGCTCCCCCTCATAGCCTCAAGAGGTACTCCTTCTATTGAGTACCACAGGTCTGCCGCTACAACCAAGCGCTCCTCCGCCGTGGGTCTGCCGCTACAACCAAGCACTCCCCCTCATAGCCTCCAGAGGTACTCCTTCTGTTGAGTACCGCGGGTCTGCCGCTACAACCAAGTGCTCCTCCACCGTGGGTTTGCCGCTACAACCAAGCGCTCCCCACTAGGCTATCTGAAACACACCGAGTCGAGTGGTCAAGCAGTCTTCAGGTCTCAGCCGGCTACACGGTCTCCGTACTCCGCACGCTCTTCTCTGGGAGGGTCCACTCCATAAGCTACTAGTCGATACTACAAGTATCACAAAGTTCCATGAAGAAGTATCCCAAAGGACCGCCTCGTCACAGGGGTCTCAACGCAACAGACGGCGTGTCAATCGGACACCCGGTCTGTGAGTTACTAGCCTTTTTGTCCCCAGGGCCCAGTTGGTTTCGTGTGCGAACCATCCCGGCCGTATCTCAAATGTACCCCGAACTCTCACAGGGTATACTCATAGGGACCGTTTCTCCACGTGATCACCATCGCCGCTGACGGTTCGTCAAACGGACGTCCAGTCTGAAAGTTATCAGCTTTTCCGTTCCAGGGGCCCGGTTGGATTTCGGGTGCAATCCAACCCGGCCACTATCCAACTGCATCCAAATCTCTAGCGAAGTATTCCAAAAGTTCAGTCTCATCAAGAGGAATTCAACGAGACAGACGGCGCGTCAATCGAACGCCCGGTCTGTGATTTATTGGCTTTTTCATTCCAGGGGCCCGGTTGGTTTTTAAGGAAAAACCAACACGACCGTACTCCACCTGCGTCCAAACCTCTGTCAGAGTAAGCCAAAATATCCTTCTCACTTAGAGGAATCCAACAAAGTCGATGGCGCATCAATCGGACGTCTGGAGCTCAAGTTAAGAGCGTTTCCGCTCCGAGGGCCCGGTTAGTTTCGTGTACGAACCAACCCGGCCGAACCCAAAGTATTCTTAAACCTTGAGTGCGATATGTCGAAACGATCATCTTGATCTAAGGATCACATCGCCGCTGACGGTGCATCGATCAGAGGTCCGTAGTCCAAGATATGGTCAAAAGACCGAAAGAGGTCCGAAAATGGGGGGTCTGGGCCCGGACCGACCCGGCCCACCCCCCCCCCCCCACCCCCCGGGTCGGCCCGAACCGGGTCGACCCGACCCGGTCCCGGGTCCGGCCCGCTTGGGCGCAACCCGACCCTGCTGGCGCGGCCCGACCCGGCCTGGGCGCGGCCCGGCCCGGCCGGTGCGGGCACGGCCGGGTCGCCAAGCAGCTCGGCCGTAACGGACGAGCGGTGCGCAAGGGGGGCGCCACCCCCTTGAATGAGCTGCGGCCCCACGTGGTGCCACCCTTGCCAGCGGATGCGGCCGGCTGCCGCGTCCCATCCCCCTCTGGTCGCGGGACCTCGCCCTGCCGCCGCGGCTTCGGTCGCGGTGGCTCCTTCCGACGGCACGTCAGGCGCCGCCGCCACCTTCCGGCGGTCGGAAAAATGCGCCGTCTTTGCCAATGGCCCTCCCGGGGTCCTCCCTTCACTACGAGGACCTCACATCGCCAGTGCGGCTTGTTTTGTCATCGTCCGTCGTTCCGCACACCAAGAACGAAAAGGGCGGTGGGTTCGGACTTGTTCGTTGGTCCGCACCCACCGCGTTAGCGGTTTTAAATGTCTCACAACAAATATTTAATCATGCGTCGCGGGTATAGATCAAAAAGATTTAAAAGAATCAACCCCTACCTCAACATTGTTGTCGAACGTGAGTTCGTCGCGGAATTAACCGTCGTGAAAGAAGAGGATCGTCATGTCGCAGAAGGGGTGTCGATGTCGTCGCGGTACACGGTGTTGCACAGTCAGACTCCGAGGATTTAAAATCACACAGATTTAATTGCACCATTAAAACCCATGCTGAGGATATAATCCACAAAGAATTAAAAGAACTGCAACCCCCTACCTCAATCGGTTGTCGATCGAAGATTGTCGCAGGGAAGGAACGTCGTGGAAGAAGCGTCGCGGAAGGAGCGTTGCGGAAGAAGAATCATTGGTGTCACGTCGTCGATCTCCAAGGGTTCAGCGTTCTTCTTCGCCCTTCGTCGGAGGCCGACGTTCTTCGTGTTCTTCGGGTTCTTCACGTTCTTCGCGAAGGAGGATGAAGATCTTCAAGTTTTAGAGTTTCTCCAATCGTCTCAACAAGCCACCCTCAAGTAAAACAAGATTTGGTCTTATTTTATTCCCATTCCAACAATTTGAAATTCAAAGTTAAGAAACGAACAATTAATTCGATGAATTAATTGTAACGACTTTGTTGAGCCCTCTGGAAGATTGTTGAAATTCTTTCTATGATTGCTGTTTTAATAATCACAAATCATTAATTACTTAATCTGGTTTGATTTCTCATATACATAATCACAATCTTATAGTGAATCTGTGTATATTGGCTGGATCATGTTTTTATCTCTTTGTTATTGATTTACAAGTATTCTAGAAGTCCTCTATATCAAAGGACAACGGTCGCACCGATCCATATCAAAGGACAACGGTCGCACCGATCCATATCAAAGGACAACGGTCGCACCGATCCATATCAAAGGACAACGGTCGCACCGATTCATATCAAAGGACAAAGGTCGCACCGATCCATATCAAATGGACAACAGTCACACCGATCCATATCAAAGGACAATGGTCGCACCGATGCAGATCAAATGAGTCACCGATCATGACACACCGATGCTGATCAAATGAGTCACCGATCATGACACACTGATGCAGATCAAATGAGTCACCGATCATGACTCACCGATACAGATCAAATGAGTCACCGATCATGACACACCGACGCTGATCAAATGAGTCACCGATCATGACACACCGGTGCTGATCATCTGAGTCACCGAAGATGTCTCACTGATGCTGATGCTGATGACCTACCAATCACTTGACTCACCAATAGTCATAAACAGCTGTTTGAATTTCTTTATCTTTATTTAATCTAACCAGCGGTCATATTAGGAATATTTTAATGCTCTGTCATTTATTTAGTGAAGGTTGTTGGATGTCAGGGAACTGTACCTCATACCTGCAAAAAGAAATCATTTCTTTTACTGGAGCTCGTGCCATAAATACAAGAAGCCCCTGCTGGTGCATAGATATCCGGGAGTAACAACGACAAGACAGGAGAGCGCAAAGAGTGGTGGATGAGATAGTCGTAGAAAAACACAGAACCTCATACACACTCAAGCTTACTCAAGAAGAGTACTATACTTCCACGAGGACATTGAAGAACTTCATTCACTACATTTCTCACTATCTCTAAATCTGGATACCAAGTAGACGAGACTCTGTTTTTCAGACAAAAACCAGACAAGGACTCAGAGCGAATTCTGATCAATCTAAGGAGTCCAGAACTGCACGACAATCACTAGAGCCATCTCTAAACTCTAAATATTTGCTCTGTGATTTATCTTTTTACATATTGAGTAGTGTGTGTTATCTTCTGTATTTTACACACACACTGTCTCATGTACTCTAACTGGAGGATTTGTAAATCCTCACTCAATACTCTTACATCTTTTATTTCCCATTGGGATAGTGGTAGAGGTCATGTGAACTGGATAGCTGGTTGCTGTTGTTTTTGTTTCCCACGGATAACAGTGGTAGAGGTCGTGTGACCTAGACAGTTGTATACTATTGTTTATCCCAGATCCAGGGTGTGGATCACTTTTATATAAAGTTTTGAGAGGACTAAGTCTCAGCTTGAGACTGAACCTCTTGGTTAAATCTTTTGTGCTTATTTAGTTTCAAATCTATTCTTTTATTCTGCTGCTAATTTCTTTAAAACAAAAACTATTTTAAAGTCACTTTGATAATTAAATTCGCAAGTGTTTATATTAGCTGTAAATCAGTAATTTGGCTTCAAAAGTTAATCAACCTTTCTGTTTTGATTAACTGGGAAATAATCAATCCCTTGAGAACCCAACCGAACCCTTACTTTGATATAAATTCACTACAGTTTAATTCAGTATTTTATTTGGGGTTTTTAAGACAAAGTTTTAAAATAGAAATTTTAATTGGAACTCAATTCAGCCCCCTCTTGAGTATCCACTCCGACCAACAATTGGTATCAGAGGTTGTTTAAATATTTTCTAAAGTACTCTGTTTTTAAACTGTGATTTTAGTTGTATTTTAAAGTTCTTAAAATTTCTGTTATTTCTAAATTTTTATCTCTTTAAAATATTTGCTTTAAGTAAGCTATCATGGATAATAGACTTGAAGGTGTTGCTACCAATAGACCACCATTTTTCAATGGCACTAACTATGCTCAGTGAAAAATCAAGATGAGAATCCATTTAGAAAGAATGGGTTTTGATATTTGGACTGCTATAGAATCAGAATATAAAATTCCTACTACTGTTAGAACTACTTAGAATGAAGCTACTAAGGCTTCCTACAATAATAACTACAAATCTATGAATGCATTGTGCTATGATTTAGGATATGAGGAATTTAATAGAATATCTACTTGTAAAACTGCTTATGAAATTTGGGATACCATAGCTGTTTCTCATGAAGGAACAACTAATGTTAAGGAAATGAGATTGAACACTTATACTATTAAGTATGATAATTTTAAGATGAAGCCTGATGAACCCATTTCTGACATGTATCTCAGGTTTAATGAAATTTTCAGCACAACGACTTCTCTGGGAAAGGATGTTCCATCAAAGGAACAAATTATGAGAATTCTGAGATGTCTACCTGAAAGATGGAGGGGAACATCTGTCTCAATTATAGATTCATGTGATATTGGTGAACTACCAGTCAAGGAACTAATTGGAAATTTGATGATGTATGAAGAGGAACTCAAGGTTAACAAAGAATAAGAAGATGAATCTAGAAGGAAGTTAGTTGTTTTCAAGACTTCAACTGAAAAGAACAAGAATAAGGAGAAGCTTCATGCTATAAATGAGAGTTCAAGCTGTGAAGACAGTGAAAGTGCTTCTGATAGTGATGCTGAGATGGCTCACATTGCCAAAAGATTTAAAAAGTTTTATAGGAAGAAGAAGTTTTTCATAAAATCAAATTATAAAGGTAAGTATGATAGCAAGGGACATTGGAAAAAGAATTGGAAGAAGTCTGACAAATCAGATGAAGTTGCCTGCTATGAGTGCAAAAGAAAGGGACACATAAAAGAAGACTGTCCAAAGTTGAAATACAAGAAGAGGTATGATTACAAGGATAGTAAGTACAAAAAGGCTATGAAGGCTACTTGGAGTGCTTCTGAGGATAGCTCCATTGAATCTGAAGTTTCTAAAACTGAGCACAGAAATAAGGCAAACATGTGTTTTATGACAAACACCTCTGAGGTAACATCTGAAACTCCTGCTTTAAATTCATATTATTCTGAAAATGATTTTGACTCCGACAACATGTCAAAATCTGAACTATTTGAATATTGTGATATGTTAGAAGAAAATTTTAATGTGATGAAAGATAAATACAAAGGGTTAAAGAAATAGTATGCTTTAACTGTTAAACATATATCTGATCTTGATATTGAAATGGAAAAGAATGCTCAGTTGATTAAAGAAAACACTAAACTAAAATTATCTAATGAGAAACTCAAGAAAGACTTAGAGAAATTTACAAATGGTAAAGATACTCTTACTCAGATGCTAGGTAAGCAAATATCACCTAGATACACTACTGGTATAGGATACCAACCTCGACAAAGGAATATTACCAAAACTAAATTCATTCCTAAATCTGGACAGAATGTAGCTAGTTCTGAAACTTCATATGCTTCAACTAGATATATTCATAGTTATGGATCTAATAAGGTTTACCTTTCAAAATATATTGATTAAACAAAGTTTATGAGACCCATAAGACAAATTTGGGTACCAAAATCTCTGATTGCTAACCTGTCTGGACCCAAGAAGATCTGGGTACCAAAATCATTTCCTATCTAAATCTATTTTGTAGGGAACCTGCTTAAAGAGCTCCTATAGAAAGCCTTGGTATTTGGACATTGGATGTTCAAGACATATGTCTAGAGACTTCTCATGCTTTAATATCTTAGTCAGAGTTGATGGAGATTTTTTCACCTTTGGTGATAATTCTAAAGGGAAAATCATCAGCTTAGGCCAGATTGATAACATTGACTCAGTATTAATTTCTAAAGTTTTATTTGTTGATGGACTTAAATATAATCTGTTAAGTATTTCTCTGTTATGTGATGATGGTTTTTATGTTAAATTTGAAAATGATTCGTGCAATGTTTTTAATTCTAAAAATGCTTTAGTATTTTCGGCCCTGCGAAATGAAAATGTTTATGCTATTGATTTAAATTCTTTAGCTAAGAAAAATATTACTTGTTTAAATGTTTTTCATAAAGAGTATTGGCTTTGGCATAGAAGATTAGGACATTGCAATGTGCATTCACTTAGAAAACTTTCTAGGAAGAACTTAGTTAGAGACCTACCCAAACTTGAATTTCCAGCAGACAAAGTTTGTAATCCCTATCAAAAGGGAAAGCAACATAAAGTTTCTTTTAAATCAAAGAAAGAAGTTTCAACTTCTCAACTTCTCGAGTTGGTTCACATGGATTTATTTGGACCTTCTAGAGTTTCTAGTTTAAATGGGAATCATTATGTCTATGTTCTTGTAGATGACTTTTCTAGATATACTTTGGTATATTTTCTATCTCACAAAAGTGAAGCTTGTTCCTGCTTTGTAAAATACTCCAAGTCTGTAGAAAACCTTAGTGGACTTAAGATTAAAACTCTGAGAAGTGATCATGGCTGTGAGTTTGAAAATCATGAGTTTGAATCTTACTGCTCACACAATGGCTATAGTCACAATTTCTCTGCCCCTAGGACACCTCAACAGAATGGTGTAGTAGAAAGGAGGAATAGAACCCTGCAAGAAATTGCTAGAAATATGCTTAATGAGTATGACCTACCTGTTTATTTTTGGGCTGAAGTTGTAAATACATCTTGTTATGTTATCAATAGAGTCTTGATTAGATCTGTTCTTAAGAGGACCCCTTATGAGTTGTGGAACCATAGGAAACCTAAGGTTAACTACTTCAAAGTTCTTGGCTGCAAAGTCTTTATTCTTAATACTAAAGACAATCTCGAAAAATTTTCATCCAAGAGTGATTAAGGAATTTTCCTAGGTTACTCTACTTCTAGTAAAGCCTATAGAGTTTTCAATAAAAGAACCAAATGTGTGGAAGAATCTGTTCACATAAAATTTTATGAAACTGATCCACATTAACCTAAGACCTCTCTTGAAAATCTTGAAGATGATCTCTCTGGTTTGAACCTTAATGATAAAGACAGTGGACCTGTAGTTAAAACATCCAGTTCTGGAAATTTTCCAGACCCTGCTTCTGTTGAACCTCAACCTGTAGATGAACCTGAAATCTCGAGCCCTACCTTTTCTAGATCAACTAGAATTCTGAAGAATCATCCTTTAGATGCTGTTGTAGGAAATCTTGATAGAGGGACACAGACTAGAGCTTCTCTTAGAAATCAGGTTGAACATCAAGCCTTATTGTCACAGCTAGAACCTATAAATATCAATGATGCTATCAATGATGAATTTTGGGTAATGGCTATGCAAGAGGAACTAAATCAATTTGAAAGAAAAAAAGTCTGGAAATTAGTAGAAAGACCTAAGGACACTATAACCATAGGCACAAAATGGGTGTTTAGAAACAAAGTTGATGAATCTGGAAACATCATTAGAAACAAAGCTAGGCTAGTTGCACAAGGATACAATCAAGAAGAAGGAATTGACTATGAGGAAACCTTTGCACCTGTAGCTAGATTAGAGGCTATTAGGATCTTACTTGCCTATGCATCACATCTGAATTTCAAGTTATATCAAATGGATGTAAAAAGTGATTTTTTAAATGGTTTTATTCTTGAAGATGTTTTTTTAGAACAACCACTTGGTTTCACAAATCCTCATTTTCAAAATCATGTCTTTAAACTTTCTAAAGATTTATATGGTTTAAAACAATCTCTAAGAGCTTGGTATGAAAGACTTTCAAACTTTCTTATTTCAAAAGGATTTACAAAAGGAATAGCTGATCCCACTCTTTTTATAAAAAGGATTTCAAAAGATGTGTTAATAGTACAAATCTATGTTGATGATATTATTTTTGGATCTTCTAAAAATTCTTTATGTACTGAATTTTCAAAGGTTATGCAAAATGAGTTGAAATGAGCTTATGGGAGAGCTTAAGTATTTTCTTGGATTTCAAATATTTCAAACTAAAGATGGTATTATTCTAAATCAAAGTAAATATACTAAGGATTTATTAAAATGTTTTGGTTTGGATAGTATTAAGGAAAGTGATATACCTATGAGTACCACCTATAAGTTGGATGTTGATGAAACTGGGAAACAAGTTGATCAAACCTATTATAGAGGTATGATTGGGAGTTTACTTTATCTTACTGCTAGTCGACCGGATATTATGTTTAGTGTGTGTATGTGTGCTAGATTTCAAGATAAACCAAAAGAATCACACTTACTGGCTGTTAAAAGAATTTTTAAATATCTTAAGTATATTGTGAATTTAAGTTTGTTTTATCCAAAAGGAAAATCATTTGACCTAACTAGTTATTCAGATGCTGACTTTGATGGATGTAAGTTAGATAGGAAAATCACATCTGGAACATTTCATTTACTTGGAAAGTCCCTAGTATCATGGTGTAGTAAGAAACAGAACTCAGTTGCATTGTCTACTGCTGAAGCAGAATATATTGCTGCGGGTAGTTGCTGTGCACAGATTCTATGGATGAAACACACTTTATTGGACTATGGATTTGATTTTAAACAGGTTTCAATTAACTTTGACAATACTAGTGTGATCAACATATCTAAGAACCCCGTGTCTCACTCTAGGACTAAGCACATTGATATCAGACATCACTTTATAAGAGATCATTATTAGAAAGGTGATATTTCTCTAGAATTTATTAGTTCTGAACATCAATTAGCTGATATTTTTACAAAGCCTTTATGTTCTGCAAGAATGAATTTTATTAAACAAGAATTGTATATGATAGATCTGTAAAACTGATCTGTGAAACTGATCTATGAAACTGATCTATGAAACTGATCTGTGAAACTGATCTGTGAAACTGATCTGTGAAACTGATCTGTGAAACTGATCTGTAAAACTGATCTGTGAAACTGATATGTGAAACTGATCTGTGAAACTAATCTGTGAAACTGATCTATGAAACTGATCTCTGAAACTGATCTGTGAAACTGATCTGTGAAACTGATCTGTGAAACTGATCTGTGAAACTGAACTGTGAAACTGATCTGTGAAACTGATCTATGAAACCGATCTGTTAAACCAATCCTTCTTTATATTACTTTTTATTTTGTTGTGATTAATTAACTCTTTTTATGGGAACCCTAAATGATGAAATAAATGATACGCAACTATTTCTATTCCCCAAACTGTCGACCCTTCATTTCTTTCCCGCCAAACCTTATTTCCTCTCTTCTTCTCCACTTCGAACCTTCAAACTCCTAATTTCCCCCAGAATCGTCAAATGGCTAAGCAGAAGAGACCGAGCAAAGGATCAGAAAGTCATGTACCTTCAAAGCGTGCTCGAGGCGAGTCGAGTAGTACCACTCAAAGATCAGTAAATCCGAACCTGGAAACTCGGATTGTTGCTGTAGAAAAGGAATTCAGCTCCGCCTGGTTTTTGACAAGTAAGTCGCTGTTGTTACAAGTTTTAGATTCGCAAGGATAGAAATCCCAGTTCCCAGATAACACTTGTGTATACTAACCAAAGCTAGTGCATGAGTTTTATATAAATATGCAAGTTACTTTAGATGGTGTCGAGGCTGCCAGAATGTCTTCAGTAGTTAAAGGAAATAAAATATCTTTTTCGTCTAAACAATGGGGTGAATTTTTGAATGTACCCCATGAGGGTCGGTATGAGGATTATGCTGGAAACATTCCTCCAACCACTGAATACTTCTCTTATGATTTAGCTTTGGAGCTTTTGACTGGAAACAGAGAGTCAAGGAGAATCATAGCCTCAGATCTAGATGGTGAATGCAGACTTCTCTTTAAGTTTATTCAGCACCAAATTTTTCCCAGGAAAGGAGATTTTGCTGCTGTAAGATACCAGTATTTTTTTCTATTGTTTTTACTAAAGACCCATTAGAAGATCAATTTGTGTAGATATCTAATGGTGCACATAGCTAGAATGGTGAAACCTTCTAAGAAAGCCACTGCCTTGTTCTATTCCAAAATGATCTCTGTTATGTTAAAGAATCTGGAATGTGTTGATGAAGCTGATGAGATAACTGAATCTGATTGTGCTTATTGTGTTAATAAAGAAATTTGTAAACGGATGAAAATAAACTGGAACCCATGGAAGAAATGCTGGGTTGCTGATGAGGACAAGTTGTATGAATCTTACAATCCCACTGATCATGGAAAGAGGCCGAAGGGTTTGAGAGACCCTGGTTTGAAATCAGATGAGGAGCCAATTTATTATGATGATGAGGAAGAAGTAGATGTTGAAAGGTATAAAGACACTGAAGAGTCTGGTAAACAAGGGATGGAAGAAGCTGAAACAGAAGAAGGAAGTATGTCACCTCCTGATTATAGGAGTGATCCTGATACTGTGAGCCCTAAGAGAAGAATAGACTTTGGATCTGCCAGTCCACATTTACCCTTACCTAAATCAGAACCAGTTCTTGGTGATAAAGAAGCTAGTGACACTGAAGTATCTGAAAGTGACATTTCTGTGAAGAATGGAAATGAGAATGGAGATGATGATGATGATGATAATGATGATGATGGTGATAACCAACGAGTGGATGGTCTTGCTGTACCTCCAACAGAAACACATCAAACTATACCAGAAACAGATGCCAATGGCAAGAGAGAATATATTGAAATCAGTGGAAAAGAAAGTTATGATAAACCGAAATATACTCTGTGTGCTACTGTCTGGGATGATTACCCTGGTTTTGCTGTTTTGGGTTTAGAGTATTCTGAAGAAGAAAAAGAAGAATCAGAATCTACTACGGTTATGATGGAAAGCCAACCAGTTGAGGCAAGGTCTGCTCATACTGTTGATGCTGCAGATGCTCATCTACCTAGTTCTACTGTCTCTCAGTCTGATTTTGATAAGTTCAAAAGTGAGTTGCTTACTGCTATGAGAGATACATTCAGAGAAGAGATTTCAAATGCTATTAAACCAGACCTGGCCAATACTGGTGAGTTTATTGGAAGGCACATAGCCTCTCTAAATCAGATTCTGAAGGATCTACAATCTGGCTTAGTTTCTTTATCCAACGAATTTAGATCCACCATTTCTGGTATGATGGAAGTGTTGAGAAATATGATTGAACATCTTAAGAAGTATGATCTAAGAAATTTGAAAGCTGAGATAACTCAGATAGTTGCTCAAGCCAGTACAGCCAAAGTAACCAAGATCACTACTCGTGAGCTAGAGGCTCTAAGGCAGATTGTGCATGATGAATTGGCCGCCATTAGGCAAGTTCTTGGTTTGGACTCGTTGAGGAAGATGAAGGAGCACAGTGATCACATTCATAAGATGGTAACAGTATATTCAGCAGATTCCACTAAAGCTCAGAGATAGATCAAGGAAAAGGTTGATCACTACTTTTCAAAAATCTATACCAAGCATGAGATGACCGTGAATTTAAAAGTGTTAGCTGACAATCTGAGACTACCTCCAGTCACTCAAGCTTTCAAGACTCAAGTTCGACAGTTGCAAGATTTTACTCCAACCTTGGAATGGTTCATGGAGAATAAGGATGATTTTGAGAAGGCTATGCAGTATGGTGCAGAAGTTATTCAGAATTTCATAAATCTTTTGAAGCCTTATCTGAATGCGCAAGCCACCGCCATTGTGCTTCCTACTTCTGACCCTCTCAGTGCCTCTGATGTTGCTCCAAATCATATTTTCGTTGCTCAAGCTCTATCTCAACTCTGACCAGTTCCCCATCAATCTTCTCAACCAGCTCCTACAGCTCCACAGCAACTCCCAGTGGCATCCTCTCCTCCAACCTCCAGAATCATCTTACCACCGTTTCAAATTCGCCCAGTTCAACCTGCCTCCAAGCCTTCCAACTTACCAACCATTGATCCTTCTGACAAGGGCAAAGCCCCGTTATTTCCCCAGAAATAGTTGTGCGTTGTTATTGATAGGGTGAACCCTGTTGTGATTATACTATGATGTCTTATAAACTTTATTCTCTTTTCTTTTTATTCTCACTGATGCCTTATTTTAATCTCTTCTTTATATGTTTTCCCTCCTTTTTGATTATCCCAAAGGGGGAGAAATCTATATATCTATGGATCTATGGGGATATGGGGATATGGGGGAGATGCATCTCTCAAGGGGGAGATTTATATCTTTCTATGGCAATGCTTGCATAAGTATTTAAAGGCATAAATTCAGGGGGATATTTATATCTCATTATGTTTTTATACATATTATGCCTTATTATTGATGTTATATTATATCTATTTATGGATAAGCTTTGTGATTGGCTAAGATTTGTGATTATCAAAAAGGGGGAGATTGTTGAGCCCTCTTGAAGATTGTTGAAATTCTTCCTATGATTGCTGTTTTAATAATCACAAATCATCAATTACTTAATCCGGTTGTATTTCTCATATACATAATCACAATCTCTTAGTGAATCTATGTATATTGGTTGGATCATGTTTTTATCTCCTTGTTATTGATTTACAAGTATTCTGGAAGTCCTCTGTATCAAAGGACAACGGTCGCACCGATCCATATCAAAGGACAACGGTCGCACTGATCCATATCAAAGTACAACGGTCACACCGATCCATATCAAAGGACAACGGTTGCACCGATCCATATCAAATGGACAACGGTCGCACCGATCCATATCAAAGGACAACGGTTGCACCGATGCAGATCAAATGAGTCACCGATCATGACACAACGATGCTGATCAAATGAGTCACCGATCATGACACACCGATGCAGATCAAATGAGTCACCGATCATGACTCACCGATACAGATCAAATGAGTCACTGATCATGACACACCGATGCTGATCAAATGAGTCACCGATCATGACTCACCGATATAGATCAAATGAGTCACCGAAGATGACACACCGATGCTGATCAAATGAGTCATCGATCATGACACACCGGTGTTGATCATCTGAGTCACCAAAGATGTCTCACCGATGATGATGCTGATGACCTACCAATCACTTGACTCACCGATAGTCATAAACAGCTGTTTGAATTTGTTTATCTTTATTTAATCTAACCAACGGTCATATTAGGAATATTTTAATGGTCTGTCATTTATTTAATGAAGGTTGTTGGATGTCAGGGAACCGTACCTCGTACCTGCAAAAAGAAATCATTTCTTTTACTGGAGCTCGTGCCATAAATACAAGAAGCCCCTGCTGGTGCATAGATATACGGGAGTAACAACGACAAGATAGGAGAGCACAAAGAGTGGTGGATGAGATAGTCGTAGAAAAATACAGAACCTCATACACACTCAAGCTTACTCAAGAAGAGTTATGTACTTCCATGAGGACATTGAAGAACTTCATTCACTACATTTCTCAATATCTCTGAATCTGGATACCAAGCAGACGACACTCTGTTTTTCAGACAAAACCAGACAAGGTGTAACGCCCTGACCCCAGCTACCCAGAGTCGGTGCATTAATTACATAACATTGGCATGATCACAAGAAAGATCAAATCTCGAAAGACCGATTGGTTTAGTAGCCTTGGAAACACTAGATATAATCATAAAGTTTTACATTACATTTCAAAGTGAAAAACTACTACAACAACAACGTCTTCATATCCACACTATTAACCCCTCATAATATCCCTGCAAGTCATTCATAATTTACTTCTTCACTACCTGGGAAAAATAAAACATAGAAAAGGGGTGAGCTCAAATGCCCAGTAAGGATAACAATATAGCGGAAACTTTCATCAATAAGAATAAACATTTAAGGCAATGTATAACTAAAACAAAAGCCTTTTAAACATGAACTTTCAACATAGTATGGCAAAAGTAAAATGAAATAATGCCATTTACTTGTTCACATGGATATTCTACTAATCGAATAATCACATGCAATATCAATAACCACTTTCATAATGTTGGAATGCATAATGCCAGACTATCATAACCACATAGCCAAGGCCTCGTGCCAAGACTACAAATAATATTTTGTCAAGGCCTTGTGCCAAGACACTAGTTTGTCTCATGAGACCTACCGATGCATCGAGGAGCTATAGCGGGCTCCACCCGTCACTTATTAAGTCCAATGCATTCCCATATGAAAAGGTTTAAACATAACATAAACATTCGTATTAAAACTAGCATACGAAATGTCAATACTTTCACAATAAACTATGAATGGTAAAAATATCACATCCACAGTCAAACATATCACAAAACCTTCAATACAATATAGAAGTTTTGTATCATAATAAATCAACTTCAAATAATCTTAAAATCCATCAAAGGATGTTGACATAGATGAAATCAAAATTCTTTTTAAAGAAATATCTCCTTTTATTTTGAAATCATTTAAGATCCACATAAAATAAAACATTTTCTTTGAAAATATTCTTATAAGATTGTAAGGAAATCTTTGAAGATTTTATAACGGCGTAAAATAACCGCACCCGCCGTATAAGTTAAAAAAAACATTCTTACCTCAATTCTATCGAAAAGGTTAAAAAGGACCTTGTTTTGAAAATGACGGAAAGATTCCTTTATAAACCTCTTATAAAAATTCAAACAAGGGTATAAATGACTTTAACCCATAAAAATGTTTTGAAATACATTTTTAAGAAACATGGATGTGGATGATAAAGATATCCCAGTAGATTATTACGTATAAACAACCTCGGATAATGAAGAGATTGTGAAATAACCCTTACCTTGAACTTTCTCTTAGTCGATGGTATGTTAACCTCCTGTATAATAATTAAAACATTGTTATTAAATTATACAATAATCATATACATCAATATGATATCATATATGATCTTTTAATATTGATTTGATAATAATATCTTAGTATTATCGTTGTTTCGGGTGTGAACTTTCTTGTTTTCTTTTGTATGTTTTGTTACGTAAGACATGTTTGTAATGGATAGATTATATCTTATTCATAAGTAGAATGATATTAACATTATTTTTAACCCCAAAATGAGAATAAGACTTGAATGGATATGATGGAGAATGAATCTTATCGCGTTCGTGGAGACGGTAGTCCGTACGTGCGCACGAACGCTACTTCCATTTAATTAATTTTTATTTTAAAAGAATCTAATCCAAATGATACATAGGTATATTACTATTCCAGTATAGTATTTTATATATGTTACTTATGTTCATTAACACCATCCTTTATACGTTCCATGTGTGGTATGAACGAGTCATATCATTTTAAGGGGGCGGTAGTCCGCACTTCCTCAAATGAAATTATCGTATGTATATACAACATGAAACGAATAATGGTATGAAATAAAATGGAATTACAGAAGCTTATATATAAAATATATTTCATTAATATCATATTTAATTACAGTGCCATCATAATGGCCACCATGAGAGGTGGTAAGATGTATTTGAACAATCATCGTTTCGTGAGGCGTTAGTTTGTCATCCACAGAAACATTATGTTCATCATCCATTAGATGGAGTTGTGTGTATGTGTAGTTTGAATCCTTCTTATAAAAACATCCTAGTATATTTAGGATACTGGTGTTGTTACAAAAGAAAGGAAATAAAAAGATTTTGGGGGGTTGGAGAAGCAAAATAAATGAAGATACTTTAAGAGAAATTGTTACCTTTAATTTAGGTAACTCACTTTGGTTGGAACCAAAGGACTTCTTGAAATGCTTTCTGCCTAAGGGGAAGCTTCAAGGAGGAGGATAGGGATGTGGGGAGCTTAGTTGGGCAGAGTTTGGACGAGCCAAGTGGCTTGAGAGGTGTGAGGAAAAGATAAGGAGGAGTGCCCTTTTATAAGAGGGGTGAGGGGCACCTTTGGAAAAGCTAGAAATATTAATTTATAATAAATTCATATTCGGTTTCTAATGGCTCCAAAGTTGACTATTCAAAGGTTAAGGTGGGGATAGGTCTAAAACCACTCAACCAATAGAATTTAGACAGGTTTGGGTACTTATATTAACCTTATCTTTAAGTATTAACTCTAAGTTAATTAGTTTCACTTTTACAATGTCTCTTTGTATTTTTATATTATATGGTTAATAGACTTACCATATACATACAAGCGACCCCCAAGTGGTCCATTAATGATTAACCTATCATAATATAAGTCGCTTGGCCGAACCTTAGATTTTTAGGAATTTAATATCAATTAATAATATAATATTTGTTTTAAGAACTCTTTTATGTCAATTTTGACACTATTCAATAGTTGATTTTTTTGAAACTCATAACAGATTGATTACTTCGAACAAGGTCAATTAAATCAATCCTAATATATCATATTATCCTATAAAATTAGTGTAATTCATTAAAAGTTTCATATTATATTTATTTGGGTATTTATAATATCAATTATGTTAATTTTTTACTATTTTAGTAATTACTGCATCATCATTGTGTCATAAATAAAATAAATTATTTAATGTCTAAAAATTATAAATAAAACATCATTATGTAGGAAATCGTTTTAGCTTTCTAATGAATATTTATAATCGAAAATCCAACATGTATAACCCTATGTAAAAATTGTTCTTCTAAAAGATGTAAGCTTATGCCATTTTTATTTTTATTTTAATTTATTAATATAATGTGTCCCTACCACATACAAGTGGCTCCAAGGGGTCCCCAAATTGACCCAAGGATGCCCATGGTCGGGTATGTGTCCACCAATAAGGTTAGGACACGTTCTAGGGTAATTTTGTATTATTATAATATTATTTTTTTAACCCTTATTTACCGGATTTACCCTTTAACCATGGTAAATAAAATATTTACCGCAGTAATTATTCAAAATGTGTAAAAATAAAAGTTACCTATTTACATAATTTGGACATCCTGATTCCAAATATGGAATCCATTTTCCTAAATTCAAAACACAGAAGTGGCAGAAATTAATTTAAAATTAATTCCCGCTGTCAAAACAAAAAGCGTGTTTTTAAAAGATAATAACTATCAAAAGATTGACACTTGTTTATGTTCAGTTTAATTGTAAAATTATGTCCAATGATAAACATTAAATTGAATGGTAAAAATATATTCTAAATATACTTTAAAACCACTCAAATTCATAGTTTATCACTATTAATTATTTTGATTAAAAAAGTTGTTTTTAATTAAAATTTAGAAATTTTCACTATTCATCAAAATATGAAAGTTATCCGAAATGTACCAAAATTTCACCCTAGGCTAATTTTGATATTCCGAATCCAAAAATGAAGTCCATTTTGAAATATATATGATTTCAAAAAGTAGGTATTACTATTCACAACGGCTAGTTTAATTAGTTGTGGTGTGTGTTAGAACTCGAGGTTGCGTACAACACACGCTATCGCATTATTCAAAGGGAAACGTACCGTAGAAGCTTGGGGTGTTACATTCTCCCCTCCTTCAAATAATTGCGTCCTCGAAATTTATAGGGTATTACTGCATAAAAAGACTCGGGTGGTTCTTCATCATAAGTTCCTCGGGTTCCCACGTTGCCTCTTCCATCTTATGGTTTCTCCACAAAACTTTTACCAGACGCGTCGTCCGGTTTCTCAGCACTTGTTCTCTCGTATCAAGAATCCTGACGGGCTCTTCGCAATAAGACAGATCGGGTTCCAGTTCTAATTCCTCATAGGTGAGTACATGCGTTGGGTCAGGCATGTATTTTCTCAACAGAGATACGTGGAACACATCGTAAACTTTGGAGAGACTTGGCGGCATTGCCAATTGGTAAGCTACAGCCCCAATTCGTTTTAGAATTTCGAAAGGTCCGATGTACCTGGGACTCAATTTACCTTTCTTACCAAAACGTATGACTCCCTTCCACGGAGATACCTTTAGGAAAACATGATCACCGACTTGAAATTCCAAATCCTTCCTTCGATTATCGGCATAGCTCTTCTGCCTACTTTGAGCTGCTTTAATGTGATTTTGGATTACCTTCACCTTTTCCACCGTTTCCTCCACCAGTTCTGGGCCTACAAGTTTTCTTTCACCAACGTCATCCCAACAGGTTGGTGTACGACATCTCTTTCCGTATAACGCTTCATATGGTGCCATCTGAATACTCGAATGGAAGCTATTGTTATAGGAAAATTCTACTAGTGGTAAATATTGATCCCACATACCCTGAAAATCAAGTGAGCAAGATCTCAACATGTATTCTAAGGTCTGAATAGTCCGTTCTGATTGTCCGTCTGTCTGAGGGTGGTAAGCAGTGCTCAAATGAAGTTCAGTATCCAGGGATTTCTGAAGACTTTTCCAAAATCTTGAAGTAAAACGGGGATCACGATCAGAAACAATCGATAGGGGTACTCCATGAAGTCTCACAACTTCATTAATGTATAGTCTTGCTAAACGTTCTAGGGGTAGATCTTCTCTTATAGCAAGAAAATGTGCTGACTTGGTAAGACGATCAACAATAACCCATATTGCATCGTTCCTTCTAGGAGTCTTTGGTAGCCCCATGACAAAGTCCATTGTAATATTGTCCCATTTACACTCCGGTATGGGAAGCGGTTGCATGACTCCTCCAGGTTGTTGCCTTCCAGCTTTCACTTGTTGACAAACCATACATCTTGACACAAAATCAGCAATCTCCCTCTTCATGTTGTCCCACCAAAAATGTTCCTTCAAATCTCTATACATTTTGGTGCTCCTAGGGTGTATAGAGAAATTGGAACTATGAGCATCATCCAGCAATTCCCTTTTTAGATCAGGTATATTGGGAACACAAAGTCTCTTCCCGAATTTCAAAATTCCATCTTCATACACAAAGTCTCTCAATCTCCCATCATTCACAGCTTTAATCTTCTTTTGGAATTCGTCATCATTGGTCTGAGAACTCTTAATCCTTTCTAGTAAAGATGGTTTGGCAACCATTTGAAAAAGCATTGATGTTTCACCTTCCCTGGTTATTCCCATGTCCATTTTCACTAGATCCATGAAAATTGGATCCCTTTCAATTCTCATATTGTTCAAAACTCCATGGTCTTTTCTACTCAAAGCATCTGCCACCTTGTTTGCCTTCCCCGGGTGGTAGTGTATCGTACAATCATAATCCTTGAGTAATTCAAGCCATCTCCTTTGCCTCATGTTGAGTTCTTTTTGTGAGAAAATATACTTCAAACTCTTGTGATCAGTATAAATCTCACATTTTTCACCATAGAGGTAGTGCCTCCATATCTTCAAAGCAAAGATCACAGCTGCTAACTCAAGATCATGAGTAGGATAGCTTTGTTCATGAATTTTCAACTGTCGTGATGCATAGGCAATAACTCTATCATTCTACATAAGGACACAGCCAAGTCCTTTCTTCGATGCATCACTATAAATAACGAACCCATCATTCCCCGATGGTAGAGTCAATATAGGAGCATTGACTAATCTTCTCTTCAGTTCTTCGAAACATTCTTCACACTCTTTTGTCCAAACAAATTTAACCCCTTTACGTGTGAGCTTCGTTAATGGGTTAGCCAATCGGGCAAAATTCTGGACGAAACGTCGATAATAACCTGCCAAACCAATAAAACTACGTACCTCAGTTATACTCGTAGGTGCTGGCCATTCTTGGATTGCCTTGGTCTTAGAAGGATCAACAGAGATTCCATCTTTAGAGACAATATGGCCAAGAAAAGAAATCTCCTGAAGCCAGAATTCACACTTGCTAAACTTCCCATATAATTCATGCCTCCTCAGAGTCTTCAAGATAATGCGCAAGTGATTTTCATGATCTTCGTAGGTTTTGGAGTATACCAATATATCATCAATAAATACCACCACAAATTCATCGAGATACTCCTTGAAAACTCTATTCATCAGATCCATGAATACAGAGGGTGCATTAGTCAATCCAAACGGCATTACAGTAAACTCGTAATGCCCGTACCTGGTTCGAAATGCTGTCTTCGGAATGTCTTCCTTCTTCACACACAACTGATGGTATCCAGATCGAAGGTCAATCTTTGAAAAGTATTGAGCTCCATGCAGTTGGTCAAATAAATCATCAATACGAGGTAGGGGATACTTGTTCTTTATCGTTATAGCATTGATCTCCCTGTAGTCGATACATAACCTCATAGATCCATCTTTCTTTTTAACAAAAAGAACAGGGGCTCCCCATGGAGAAACACTAGGGAGAATAAATCCCTTATTACTCAATTCCTCTAGTTGTTTCTTTAGTTCGACTAGCTCTACAGTGGCCATTCTATAAGGGGTCTTCGATATAGGCCTTGATCCAGGAATCAAATCAATAGAAAACTCAACTTCTCGTTCTGGAGGATGTCCAGGTAAATCTTCCGGAAATACATCTACAAATTCTTTCACAATAGGTACATCCTCTATTTGAACATTCCTTTCCTCACCGACAGTTATTTCATTCTCTTCCTCCCCGATAATTGAATTAAGTTGAGCTACAGGGGGTGGATCTAAATAAGAATTAGGTGGTGACGATTCTTCTCTAAAAATAAGGTGCTCTTTATCATTATCATCAAGAATCGTAACCTCTTTCTTCTTACAATAAATCTTCGCATCATAGTCCGAAAGCCAGTCCATACCGAGGATTATATCAAACTCAATCATAGGTATGACGATGAAATCAGCAGATAAAGAAAATTTATGTGCTCTAATGGGGACTGATTCACAAAACTTTGTTGCAACGATACTTCCCTTAGGAGTTTTAACTGACAACTCCCTTATTAAATCAAATTGGAAATATCTAATTTTCTTAGCAAACTGGGAAGATATGAAACAATGCGATGATCCAGAATCAAATAATGCATTTGCTAAACTTGAGGAAACCATTAAATTACCTGCCACCACGTCTTTCGGAGCTTCTACCTCAGCAGTAGTGATAGCATAAGCCTGGCCTTGATCCCTTGGCCTTTTCTGAGGTAAGTTCTCCTGACGCTTAGGACATGCATTTGCATAATGCCCCATCTCCCTGCAATTGTAGCACTGAACGTTGGTAGCTTCCTTCTTCCCCTTGCAATCATGAGCTTGGTGGCCTTTTTCACCACACTTGTAACAGACTCCCATTCCCTTCAAGCAAGTACCAGGATGTTTCTTCCCGCATTTACCACAAGATGGATATTCAACCTTTCCCTTCTTCCCCTTATTTCCATTCCCCGATTGATCAGCAGGTCTCTTCTTCTCTTGCTTTGCTTTAAAGTCATAAGACTTAGAGAATTCCTTTTCGGTCTTTATAGCACATGAGACAATGTCTTCGTACGATGAAAAGGATTGTGAGACTAATGCTCGACGGAGAAATGGTTTTAACCCATCAAAGAAACGATCAATCTTACTTCTTGGGTTGCGAATATAATCTCCAGCATACCTCGCTAACCTTGTAAAGTTAGCCTCATACTTTGTGACATTCTCATCCTCCTTTTGTCTCAGACTCAGAAATTGTCTTTCCATATCCGCTCGATGGTCGCGAGGGAAGTATTTTTCTAAAAACAGATCTTTGAATTCCCTCCATTCCATATTTGATACTTCATCATCTTCCTTCGTATTTTGAATCAATGACCACCATTGATCAGCATCTCCAGTGAGGCGGTAAACTGCCATGATAACTTTTTCCCTTTCACTGCTCCCCAAAGCCTGAAATATTTTCTCTAAGGAAAATATCCATTGCTCAGCTACTAAGGGATTTGTATTCCCATTGAACGTTGGTGGTTGTTGCCTCATGAATCGATCTAACATTGATCCTCCACGCTGCGGATCAGGGTGCTCCATACGGGTAAGGTTATTATTCATAACCTGAGTAAGTTGTCCCAGTATGGTGATTAGCTGATCGGCACCAGTTGCATCACCAGCCCCACTATAATTATCTTGAGCAGGAGAGAAATCCCTACATGGAGTGCGCGCATTGATACGGTTTCCATTTCTTCCACTAGGCGCCATTTCTAAACAATGGCATAAACTAGATCAGTTTATGAATCAAAATACATAATCCCATACTTATAAAACACTTAACATAAATTGATCTATTTATGGATATAATCCATAATAATAATAATGTTTTCTTTGAGGAAGTATATACTCATAAACCCTTCATAATGATTTGTAAAGATAGTGAGAGTTATCCTAAGCATATCCCCCGGGAGTGTCGTAACCAAGAGTGCAGCAAGGCCCATTGTCGTGCACCAGTTCCCGTTCGAGTCTAGCTCAAAGCGGTGTTTTCGGGTTTTACCCCTAGGTACATCTGTGCCAGAGCCGCCTCTACCTGCTCGTATCCAGACAGGGATGTATTTCTCGGAAAACTCACAAAATCTCTACAATACCAAAATTCTAGGAAGTTCTTCTATACTAATCCTCAAAGTTCATCTTAGGTCTACGTGCTCTAATCAGAGTTTATCTAAATCTAGTTTCCAAGGTTTGTACTAAACTTCCTCTGATACCAACTGTAACGCCCCGACCCCAGCTACCCAGAGTCGGTGCATTAATTACATAACATTGGCATGATCACAAGAAAGATCAAATCCCGAAAGACCGATTGGTTTAGTAGCCTTGGAAACACTAGATATAATCATAAAGTTTTACATTACATTTCAAAGTGAAAAACTACTACAACAACAAAGTCTTCATATCCACACTATTAACCCCTCATAATATCCCTGCAAGTCATTCATAATTTACTTCTTCACTACCTGGGAAAAATAAAACATAGAAAAGGGGTGAGCTCAAATGCCCAGTAAGGATAACAATATAGCGGAAACTTTCATCAATAAGAATAAACATTTAAGGCAATGTATAACTAAAACAAAAGCCTTTTAAACATGAACTTTCAACATAGTATGGCAAAAGTAAAATGAAATAATGCCATTTACTTGTTCACATGGATATTCTACTAATCGAATAATCACATGCAATATCAATAACCACTTTCATAATGTTGGAATGCATAATGCCAGACTATCATAACCACATAGCCAAGGCCTCGTGCCAAGACTACAAATAATATTTTGTCAAGGCCTTGTGCCAAGACACTAGTTTGTCTCATGAGACCTACCGATGCATCGAGGAGCTATAGCGGGCTCCACCCGTCACTTATTAAGTCCAATGCATTCCCATATGAAAAGGTTTAAACATAACATAAACATTCGTATTAAAACTAGCATACGAAATGTCAATACTTTCACAATAAACTATGAATGGTAAAAATATCACATCCACAGTCAAACATATCACAAAACCTTCAATACAATATAGAAGTTTTGTATCATAATAAATCAACTTCAAATAATCTTAAAATCCATCAAAGGATGTTGACATAGATGAAATCAAAATTCTTTTTAAAGAAATATCTCCTTTTATTTTGAAATCATTTAAGATCCACATAAAATAAAACATTTTCTTTGAAAATATTCTTATAAGATTGTAAGGAAATCTTTGAAGATTTTATAACGGCGTAAAATAACCGCACCCGCCGTATAAGTTAAAAAAAACATTCTTACCTCAATTCTATCGAAAAGGTTAAAAAGGACCTTGTTTTGAAAATGACGGAAAGATTCCTTTATAAACCTCTTATAAAAATTTAAACAAGGGTATAAATGACTTTAACCCATAAAAATGTTTTGAAATACATTTTTAAGAAACATGGATGTGGATGATAAAGATATCCCAGTAGATTATTACGTATAAACAACCTCGGATAATGAAGAGATTGTGAAATAACCCTTACCTTGAACTTTCTCTTAGTCGATGGTATGTTAACCTCCTGTATAATAATTAAAACATTGTTATTAAATTATACAATAATCATATACATCAATATGATATCATATATGATCTTTTAATATTGATTTGATAATAATATCTTAGTATTATCGTTGTTTCGGGTGTGAACTTTCTTGTTTTCTTTTGTATGTTTTGTTACGTAAGACATGTTTGTAATGGATAGATTATATCTTATTCATAAGTAGAATGATATTAACATTATTTTTAACCCCAAAATGAGAATAAGACTTGAATGGATATGATGGAGAATGAATCTTATCGCGTTCGTGGAGACGGTAGTCCGTACGTGCGCACGAACGCTACTTCCATTTAATTAATTTTTATTTTAAAAGAATCTAATCCAAATGATACATAGGTATATTACTATTCCAGTATAGTATTTTATATATGTTACTTATGTTCATTAACACCATCCTTTATACGTTCCATGTGTGGTATGAACGAGTCATATCATTTTAAGGGGGCGGTAGTCCGCACTTCCTCAAATGAAATTATCGTATGTATATACAACATGAAACGAATAATGGTATGAAATAAAATGGAATTACAGAAGCTTATATATAAAATATATTTCATTAATATCATATTTAATTACAGTGCCATCATAATGGCCACCATGAGAGGTGGTAAGATGTATTTGAACAATCATCGTTTCGTGAGGCGTTAGTTTGCCATCCACAGAAACATTATGTTCATCATCCATTAGATGGAGTTGTGTGTATGTGTAGTTTGAATCCTTCTTATAACAACATCCTAGTATATTTAGGATACTGGTGTTGTTACAAAAGAAAGGAAATAAAAAGATTTTGGGGGGTTGGAGAAGCAAAATAAATGAAGATACTTTAAGAGAAATTGTTACCTTTAATTTAGGTAACTCACTTTGGTTGGAACCAAAGGACTTCTTGAAATACTTTCTGCCTAAGGGGAAGCTTCAAGGAGGAGGAGAGGGATGTGGGGAGCTTAGTTGGGCAGAGTTTGGACGAGCCAAGTGGCTTGAGAGGTGTGAGGAAAAGAGAAGGAGGAGTGCCCTTTTATAAGAGGGGTGAGGGGCACCTTTGGAAAAGCTAGAAATATTAATTTATAATAAATTCATATTCGGTTTCTAATGGCTCCAAAGTTGACTATTCAAAGGTTAAGGTGGGGATAGGTCTAAAACCACTCAACCAATAGAATTTAGACAGGTTTGGGTACTTATATTAACCTTATCTTTAAGTATTAACTCTAAGTTAATTAGTTTCACTTTTACAATGTCTCTTTGTATTTTTATATTATATGGTTAATAGACTTACCATATACATACAAGCGACCCCCAAGTGGTCCATTAATGATTAACCTATCATAATATAAGTCTCTTGGCCGAACCTTAGATTTTTAGGAATTTAATATCAATTAATAATATAATATTTGTTTTAAGAACTCTTTTATGTCAATTTTGACACTATTCAATAGTTGATTTTTTTGAAACTCATAACAGATTGATTACTTCGAACAAGGTCAATTAAATCAATCCTAATATATCATATTATCCTAGAAAATTAGTGTAATTCATTAAAAGTTTCATATTATATTTATTTGGGTATTTATAATATCAATTATGTTAATTTTTTACTATTTTAGTAATTACTGCATCATCATTGTGTCATAAATAAAATAAATTATTTAATGTCTAAAAATTATAAATAAAACATCATTATGTAGGAAATCTTTTTAGCTTTCTAATGAATATTTATAATCGAAAATCCAACATGTATAACCCTATGTAAAAATTTTTCTTCTAAAAGATGTAAGCTTATGCCATTTTTATTTTTATTTTAACTTTATTAATATAATGTGTCCCTACCACATACAAGTGGCTCCAAGGGGTCCCCAAATTGACCCAAGGATGCCCATGGTCGGGTATGTGTCCACCAATAAGGTTAGGACACGTTCTAGGGTAATTTTGTATTATTATAATATTATTTTTTTAACCCTTATTTACCGGATTTACCCTTTAACCATGGTAAATAAAATATTTACCGCAGTAATTATTCAAAATGTGTAAAAATAAAAGTTACCTATTTACATAATTTGGACATCCTGATTCCAAATATGGAATCCATTTTCCTAAATTCAAAACACAGAAGTGGCAAAAATTAATTTAAAATTAATTCCCGCTGTCAAAACAAAAAGCGTGTTTTTAAAAGATAATAACTATCAAAAGATTGACACTTGTTTATGTTCAGTTTAATTGTAAAATTATGTCCAATGATAAACATTAAATTGAATGGTAAAAATATATTCTAAATATACTTTAAAACCACTCAAATTCATAGTTTATCACTATTAATTATTTTGATTAAAAAAGTTGTTTTTAATTAAAATTTAGAAATTTTCACTATTCATCAAAATATGAAAGTTATCCGAAATGTACCAAAATTTCACCCTAGGCTAATTTTGATATTCCGAATCCAAAAATGAAGTCCATTTTGAAATATATATGATTTCAAAAAGTAGGTATTACTATTCACAACGGCTAGTTTAATTAGTTGTGGTGTGTGTTAGAACTCGAGGTTGCGTACAACACACGCTATCGCATTATTCAAAGGGAAACGTACCGTAGAAGCTTGGGGTGTTACACAAGGACTCAGAGCGAATTCTGATCAATCAAAGCAGTTTAGAACTTCACGACAATCACTAGAGCCATCTCTAAACTCTAAATATTTGCTCTGTGATTTATCTTTTTACATATTGAGTAGTGTGTGTTATTTTCTGTATTTTACACACAAACTGTCTCCTGTACTCTAACTGGAGGATTTGTAAATCCTCACTCAATACTCTTACATCTTTTATTTCCCACTGGGAAAGTGGTAGAGGTCGTGTGACCTAGACAGCTGGTTGCTGTTGTTTTTGTTTCCCATGGATAACAGTGGTAGAGGTCGTGTGACCTGGACAGTTGTATATTGTTGTTTATCCCCGATCCAGGGTGTGGATCACTTTTATATAAAGTTTTGAGAGGACTAAGTCTCAGATTGAGACTGAACCTCTTGGTTAAATCTGTTTTGCTTATTTAGTTTCAAAGTTATTCTTTTATTCCGCGGCTAATTTCTTTAAAACCAAAACTATTTTAAAGTCACTTTGATAATTAAATTTGCAAGTGTTTATATTAGTTGTAAATCAGTAAGTTGGTTTCAAAAGTTAATCAACCTTTCTGTTTTGATTAACTGGTAAATAATCAATCCCTTGAGAACCCAACCTAACCCTTACTTTGATATAAATTCACTACAGTTTAATTCAGTATTTTATTTGGCGTTTTTAAGACAAAGTATTAAAACAGAAATTTTAATTGGAACTCAATTCACCCCCCTCTTGAGTATCCACTCCGACCAACAGACTTAACTGCCCAATTAATAGAGGCATTTAGAATCTATGAAAATGCACCGGTTGACTTTCATTAAAAAGAGGTTTTCGTGGGTGCGTTACTTAGAGGGAAATAAACAGTGGGGCTCGTACGGGCCCCACCTCACAAATATCCTACCAAGTGGGTAGGATATCATGGGTCCCACCTTATCCGCTCAACCTGGCTTAAGTGGCTTTAAGTGTCTTTAAGTGAAATAAAATAAAGTGTCGCACCACTTTTATTTTATTTCTTAACTTAACCCCAAAAATTAAAAACCACGCCCGAGCAAACGCAACTCCGGAAAAGGCGTTTCTAAGAAAATACCAGCACTGTGATTCCATCGGTGCCCTCAGAATTCGATTCTGAGCACCGGTTCAAAAGTTAGAAAAACCCGCTCGTTCGTTCACTGAACGTACCCGAGCCTAAACTTCGGAAATTGATTCTGGGCACACCGGGCCTCGGAATCAGGCGCCGTCAGAAACTGCGTTCTTGTAAAATTCAAAGAAAATTAAGAAAAAAAAAATTCCTTGAAATTTCTGGGTCTTTACATATGAGATGCAGTAATGAACCTATGATGAACATAAGTAGAAGCCTTTCAAGTTTTTAAGAACAATGTTTTATGTTTTCATGTTTTAAGTTCCTAGTTTCCAAGACAATAAACCTTAAAGATCCTCAGTTTTGTAAAATGTAATGAAAAGTTATGTTATAAAAAGTCTGGATGCCATAAAATTAGTTTAGTGTATATATATTTTATTTATTACATTATTTATAGAAATATAAATTAGGCACTCCATAAGTAATATTTGTAACAAGAGATCATTGTAAAACCAACCTCCCAAAACAAACATACCAAGAGGAAAATTGATTTATTTATAAGTGAAAAATTCTTTGTCATTTACCTTATTCTTATAAATCTTACAAATTAGGATTCATCACATTAATAAAATATAAATAATTTCATTATATTTTTTTGATAATGATATCATAACAAAAGTACCTCTTCCAAACACAGACTGTAGCATGTTCTTATTGGGTCGATTTAACCACCTACATGAACAATTCTATAAATTGCAATCAAGGATGGATTTGGAAACTTAATATTGGATATTAATAAGTAAATAATTATTTTTTTCTAGATTGGTAATATAAACATTTAACTCATTAATTAAGACAACATTGTTCATTCGTTATAAATTACCAAAATAAGCTCGTCACCGACTTCATCATCGCAAATAATAACTAAAATTCTTATGAAATGAAATTATAACATCATAAATAATTATAAAACATTAAATTTAGTACCTTTTATAATATGTTAATGGTTGAATTTGGTATAATAATAAATAAAAACCCCACTATTATGAAACTAGTTCAAAACGATCAAGATTACTCACATCCGATATTGAAAAATAGATAATAACTAACTAATATAAGTGTATAGAATAATTGAAAATGGAGTTTATAAAATGTTATATTTATGAAAAATGTTCAGAAATAGGTTATTAAGATAATTATTTTTGTTATACATTAGATTCAAGAACTTTAGTAGAAGTTTGTAATTAAGGTAATGGGTTTTTTTGTCTCAAATTTTATTTCTTAAGACATTTTTCATATTATAAACTATGTTATCTATAATGTGGTGTGATTACTACCTAACAAATGAATTTTAACATATTCATGTAATTACTAGGGTTTAAAGATCCATTTTTTTTCTCTCTTCAAATGGATTTTGATTCAAAAGTTGAAAGGGTTTTGTTAGAGCAGCTCCCTTCATTGAGTTATAATGATTCTTCTTGAACTTCTTTCTTCCAAGATTGGTTTCTTCTACCCTAAGATTTTATTCCATGATATTTTCTCTTACATTCTAGGAATAATTCCTTTCTTAATTTCAATCTTTTACCATGATAAAATTATTTCTCAAAAATTATATCATTGTTGAGAATATTTCACATCCTCTATAATAACGGTTTCTCCTATTTGTCTATATTTTCCTTCCCACCAATTTTCTTTTTTATATTTAGAAATCCAATTATGTGTTATCTCAATAGACCATCATATTTCTCTTCTTCTCATTTCAAAATATTTTTTTATTAATCTTTTTATAATGTGGTATTTCAACAATGATATATTAAAATAATAAAATAGTTTTCTTCCATGATCATTTGTTTTATATTACATTCCACATTTCCTTGGGATACCCTTTAGATCTTTTTTCCAAACTCTATTATTAAAGGTTCTTTTTAAAAAAAGAGTAAAAGTTTTCAAAAATAACACTTCAAATTTTTTAAAATAAATTTTTAAAGTGACTTGTAACTTCATCTGTTTACAATAATGTTTAAAATGTTTTCTAAAATATATTTTTAAGTTTTTCTTCTATGTGAACACATCCTTTCACCATTACGACCATTGCTTTCAATGAAACTTTCTTTCCATGTTTTAAAATGGTTTTCCCAATAATCCTAATTTATAATGATTTTAAAATGAAAAGGGGTATTTCCTCTTAGTTTTCAAAGTGAATTAACCAATGATCTTGAAAATGTGTTTTTCATCTATGTCAACATATTTTATTCATTCCTATGATATTCTCTTATGATATCATTCACCTTATTTTATTGGATGGTTTATGATCATGTTGTGTATCACCATGTAACTCATTTCCTTTTTGAGTTAATTATACTTTGATGGAATTATGTATCATTTCCTTATGTGGCACACTTAATGTTATACGTATAAAGGGTGTTCCCAGATAGCGCTTCAATGTATTGGATAAAGAATTAATCTCTAGATATGGCATGTTCCTGTTACCTTGATAGTATGTTTTGGTAATGTTTTTTGATACTTTGATGAATAACCTTGGTAATATGCTTTTATAACACCTTAGTGATGAACTTTGGTGATATTATTATGAATGAACCAAGTTTTATGTTGTAGCCACATTTCCAAGATATGCTTCATGTACATATGGTAATGTTATGCATCATGTGCTCATATTAATGTTTTTTATGTTTAGATTCTTATGTTATTATCATGACCTATCCCCCGGGGCCTGTGTTGTGACTACCTCAAGCCTGTCTTCTATATGCCAGGGGTTGGAGACTAGCACCAAAACGGAATATCCCTAAAATGGGAAGGCAATGCCTCAAAAACTGTACACACACAGACAGGGCACACTGTGTAAGAGTAAAAACAATGGAAGAAGTAAGGTACAACCACAACTAAAAACCACCACTGAGTGTAAAAGTGAGTATTTAAAGTAAAGGTGCCAGAATACAAGCCCGGCTGAAATGGAAGTACAGAAAAAAGGGAAAACAGCTCCTAAGGTCATCCGCCAAGGTTCCTATCTAAAGGGTAGGTATAGCTAATCACTGTAGCTCTCCATGTCTACCGGTCAACTCTGTACACCATCTATCAATCACCTCCAAGCATTGTCATGCCCTGACTCTTCAAGACTCAGTCTAGCAGTTTGTTGTCTACGCAAGAAACAACAAGGTGCGGGTGAAGCCCGTGCAGGGGTGAGTATAACAATACCCAGTAGGGACCCCGAGACTCCTAATGGTCTCCCAAAATTCCAAAAAGTAAAATCAACAAATCATGATCTCAATCACAAAGAACAAATCAAAAGACAGATCACACCAGGTATACAACTCAGAGATCAAGAATAAAGATGATTAGACTTAAGCAATATCATTTTATTTTGTTAGGAAGTTCAAAACTGAACCACGAATAAGTTGTTCCATTGTCGATCCACACAGGGTCGTATGTCGATGATCCACAATGGGACGCTCTAAGGCCGGTCCTCGTCAGGTCGCACACTGCTGATCCACATAGGGTCACTAGGATATTGATCCACACAGGGTCGCTATGATGTTAATCCACACAAGGTCACTATGATGCTAATCCACATAGGGTCGCTATGATTCTAATCCACACAGGGTTGCTATGATTCTGATTCACCCAGTTGGGCGTGGCCTGCTGGCCGAATGCGGGGGGTCTACTCCCCTCCCAAACAGCTGAAGCCATTCGGGCCTTCAAGGCAGTGGCACTAGTTGGCACTACCTCTCCCGGCCAGTACCGCTGGACCGGTCATGCATGAGACTCACGGACCGCGGGTCCGCCCTCCACCACAGCTCGATGTCACAGCCTTCCTCTGCGGCACACCACCGTGGCACGCTGCTCCACTTCAACGCGGTCGGTAAAGGTTGTTTTCCCCCTTGTCCGCCACGGCACCTTCGGGCACCGTCGTTCCTTCACGGCTGGTAGTTGCTGGTCATCACCTTCCTTGGTCGTTGGTGTCTCCACGCCAGTGAAGCCTTTGCGGGCCACCAGTGATGTTTCGGTGGTCCGCCTTTATCCTCATCTACGCCTATGGCCCTACCGGGATGGTGCCTGTACTACACGGACCTTGGTTCCACCTTGCCGCCAAATCTTCTGGTTGTCCATGAAGAATGCCACCACAACCGAGTTCCGCGGAGGTTCTAGGCCTTGTTTATTTGGCATGCACTCTCCACATTATCATAACAACATGGGAAGTATATTTTAAATATAAAATATATCCTAAAGAATTACCCCACAATATCCTCCCGTATTAAAGAACGAAACATGGATCAACCTATTGGATGGTTGTTCCGTGTTCTTCATAATATTCAAGAATGGGTAAAGGGAAGAAATCAAGAATATAACCCCCTACCTCAAGTTTGTTGGAAGGCGTTGCAGAAGAGCAAGGAGTGTCAACGTATGAAGGTGTTCATCGTCGCTCATCATTTCCCCCAATGTCCTTTGCTCAATCACGTTCTTCATTGGAGCAGAAAATCATCAGTGCTTCTTCAGAGCTTATGCTCGTAGCTCTCCCAAAACCCAAGCCCGAGCTCAGATTAAATAGAGGGGATGGTGGAGATTAATGCATATCACAATTAATGAGGTTCACTAATGAGTTTAATTAATGAACCTCTTAACTCTCTCAACGGTGAGGTTACACAACCCATTATTTCTATCAACGGTGCGGTTACAAAACTTAAGTGTCAAGCCATTAAATGGTTTGAAGTTTAACTATGGTCCCACCACCATTTTTCCAATGGTTGAAAAAAGAAAAATAAAATAACCTTTAGTTATTTTATTATTTTTTTGTAAATTCAAAGAAATTAAATTTTTCATCTGAACCTTTCCGGTCAAAGTTAAGCTTCCCTTAAGTGAATCTCGGTGGTGCGGATTCAACGATGCCCTAAAATTTTTAATTTGAACCCCATTTCAAATGATAGAAATCACCACTCACACGTTTACTGAACGTACCTTAAAAATAGTTCAAAATTATTAACAGTCACCCTCGACTCACATCGGTTGAGGTTAGGTTTTGCCTAAGGGCAACACGCCCTCACGAGCTCAACAGTACTTTCATATTTCCAATACGAGTTACCGTTTAGGAGTTAAAGAATTTAACAATAAAATAATTGTTGCTTAATTGTTTTATTTAGGGCCAAAAACTAACTTCCACTATTGGTCTGCACCGGTCAAGGTTCGGATCTACCTAAGGAAAGCATACCCTCAGAAGTTTAGCAGTGGTCTCAGATTTTTAATCCGAGTTTTCGTTCGTGAGTTATAAGCATTTAAAAAATAAAATAATTTTATTTAATTATTTTATTTATAGTTATTCCATTTTTGGGTTTTCTCACTGGAGGCCTATGCCGACTAAACTTAAGTCACGTCTAGAGTAAAATCATCATCTTGAACGCAACGGTGCCCTAAGATTTCTGATTTGGGCACCCATTTAAGAGTTATTATACTTTTTCATAAAGAACCACTCACATGTGCTATTTAAATATTAAAATTTTTTGACAGATCATTTCGGGCAATACGAACCTCGGAATCACCTGCCGTCAAATTTTTCGATTTTGAAATAATTCCATATAATTAAAAAATATATACAGAAATTCAAGGACATTACATTCTCCCTACCTTAGGGATTTACATCCCTAAAAGCCAAAACAAAGGCAAATCAAACAAATGAGGGTACTGAGCCTAAATCTGAGCCTCCCTCTCTTATATTCTCTCTTGGAGGTTCCTGTGCTACCACTAAATTAGAACCTTAGGATTCAACCATTCACAAAGGACCTAGTCGTTTCGATCCTCTATCTCCACTAGGAACTCCAGAAACGTCGCCCCATCATCAATGTCCAGCTCGCCCCAGTCGATGACGTGCAAGGGATCATGAACGCATCTCCTCAGCTACGACACATGGAAAACATTATGCACCCGGTGCATCTGTGGGGGAAGAGTTAGGTGGTACTCCACCTCGCCAACTATGATGAGAATCTAGAAAGGTATAATGAACCATAGAGATAGCTTTCCACCCTGGCCGAATCTCCACAATTTTTGTCAAGGTGAGACCTATAGGAAGACATGGTCTCCCTCCTCAAACTCTAAGGGTATCCATCTTATATCAGCGTAATACTTCTTCCTACTCTGTGTAGTCTTCATCCTCTCCTGGATGATATACATTTTCTTAGTGGTAGCTCGTACCAACTCTGGACCCATAAGTGCTGACTTCCCTAGGTTTTTCTAACATAGAGGTGATCTGCATGGTCGCCCGTATAAGGCCTCAAACGATGTCATGACGATGTTGGAGTGATAACTCTTGTTGTATGAAAACTCCACCAGTGGTAGGTGATTCTCCCAACTATGACCAAAATCTAGGAAACAAGCGCGAAGCATGTCCTCCAAGGTCTGTATGGTTCACTCCATCTGACCATCAGTCTGGGGATAAAATTTTTTTCTCAACCATGATGGAACCTGATGCTAATATTTCACTTATTGACAAGTGAGGCATCGTGTTACGAACTCTGCTGGTTTTTTTCATCCCTGGCCACTAGTACTGATGCTGGAGGTCCTGGTACATCTTCGCTATACCAGGATGTACCGCCAAAGGGGATGTGTGGAACTCCATCAATACCTCCTCTCATAGAATCGCTGGTACCATGGTGCTCCCTCTAAAAAGGATTATGTGCTCCCCAGCTTCAGAAAATTATTTAGAAGCCTGTCCTAAGGATATCTGAGCATGTCGGGTCTCGTAGTCTGTGTCCCCAAGCTGTGAATCCCGAACTCGCTGAAGGTGTGGGGGAGTGATAGTCATAAACTGGAGATAAACTGCTCTATCACTATACACAAAGGATATCTGCAACATAGCTAGTTTCTTTGTCACCTCACTTAGAAACTGCAGACCATACCTCCTACTGAGTGAATTTTCCACCACGTCCCCCTTCCCAGGATTATAGACTATTTAGAAGTCATAGTCCTGGTGGAACTCCAACCATATTCATTTTCTCAACTACTGAAAAGCCTATGGGCACCTTTCCATCCACGTGAAAGTCTGCCCCTTTTAACTGATTGGTGTGTCATCAACCCTTTGGTAGTGGGTACTCATTCTCCATGGTCACTTGGTTAAAGTGACAGTAATCCACACATAACCTCAAACACTGGGTCTTACTAATCCCTTCCTCTTCAAGTCTCCCAACTATAATCTCAGCTCCCGGAGCTCCGTGGGAGCCATCTGATATGCAGTTGTAGATATCGATGTTGTCCCTGGGTATATGTCACGACCCGTCCCCCGGGGCCCATGTTGTGACTACCCCAAGCCCACCTTCTATAGGCTAGGGGTTGGAAACTAGCACCGAAAAGGTGTATCCCTAAAATGGGAATACATTGCCTTTAAAACTGTACAAACACACAATCCAAGAGCACAACAAGATGCATCCATGAAGTAAAAATGCAGTAGTAAAAGTGTGTGCTAAAAGTCAAGGGTCTGGAATACAATCCCAACTAAAAATATGCAACTAGAACAGAAAATAGAAAAGAGAAAATAGCTCCTGAGTTCGTCAACCAAGGATCCTACCTGAAGGGTAGGTACAGCTCGTCTCTACAACTCTCCACATCAACTGTCACCGCCATCAGGTCCTAGCTCCCCAAGTCTTAGTCAAGGCTGCCCGTCGTCTACACAAGACATGACAAGGTGCGAGTGAATCCCGTGTAGGGGTGAGTATAATAATACCCATTAGGGACCCCAAGACCCCTGAAGGTCTCTCAAAATTCCACAAATGAGAACCACAAATCTTTATCTCAATCACAAAGCACAAAGTAAAAGACTCAACTCAAACCAGGTATAACTTAAGTACAGAAGTATAAATGATTAGTTATAAGGCTGGATCATCTTATTCTGTTAAGAGGCACTGCTCCTGACCTACATAGGATCGATAGTTACTAACCCTCGCTGACCCACACAGGATCTGACCCGCCTAGGATCGATAGGTATTAACCCCCGCTGACCCATACAGGATCTGACTCGCCCAGGATCGATAGGTACTAACCCCCACTAACCCACACATGATCTGACCCACATAGGATCGGTATGCACTGACCCACACAGGATCACTTAGTGTTGACCCACATAGGATCTGACCAACACAGGATCAATAGGTGTTGATCCGCACAGGATTGCTAGGTGTTGATCCACACAGAATCGCTAGGGGATAATCCACATAGGATCGCTAGGCGTTGATCCACACAGGATCTCTATGTGCTGATCCACACAGGATTGCTCGGTGCTGAACGACACAGGATCACTCGATGCTGACCTACATAGGATCTCTAGGTATTAACCTCCGCATGATCTGCCTCTAATCTCCACCTCACAGCCATCCACTAGATTCCCGCACAAAGCACGCTTGATTCTAGGAGAATCTTCTCCTCAATCCATCGCTCGTATTTCAACTAGAACTAAGTCTCATGAATAAGTAACCCAATGATCTGTCATGTCATAAGGGTTCCAACTCAATAGACGACGCGTCATTTGGACACCTACTCAGAGAGTTATAGGCATTTTAGTGCTGAGGACCCAGTTGGATTTGGGTATGATCCAAGGCGGCCATAATCCAACTTTCTCTAAAACTTGGGTGGAGTATCTCAAAAGTATCATTTTTCTCTAAGGATTACAACACCGCAGACGGTTCATCAAATGGACATCTAGTTCGCAAGTTACGGCCTTTTAAGCATATCTAGGCCCGAAAGGGATCAGGGTCCAGTCTGACCTGGTCGAACTGACCCGGCCTAGCCCGGTTGGGCTAGGCCACGGCGGGCTCATCCCGCTAGCCCACGGACTAGCCTGACCCTCCCCGGTTGGGCCGGACCATGGCGGTTTGGCCCACCGGCTGGCGTGACCCGCGCGAGGGCCGCACAGTCCACCTCCCGAAAGGCTCCAAGATCCATTCGTCTCTTTAATTAGTGGTTTCAGGTGGTGTCTCTTGGGTGTATGTGGGACCCGTAGGGAGTGGGTCCCCTCCCTTCATCGCATCTTCGAAGTCCTGGCCTATCTCACCGTGGCACGAGACGGCACGCCGCCTCCCGTCTCCGCCGTCGGCCAAGAGTCGGTCGCCTGTCCGTCTGCCATGGCGTCAATCGGCGCCGCCCTTCCACCATGACCGGCAATTTCTGGCCACCACCCTCATCCATCGATGCCAGTACCACGCTGGCGCTTCTTCCGTGGGGCTCCAGCGATGCTCCGGAGCTCCATTTTCACTTCCATCTGCGCCTATGGGCCTCCCAGGATGTCTTTGTTGCTGCGTGACTCTCTGATTCAGGTTGTTGTCAAATTCAAAAAAAATCCTCGAAGAACGCAACAATAAAATAAGTTTAGGATAGTCTGAGCCTGTCTGTTTGGCCTGTTCCCTCTGCATTAGCATCATAAAAAGGGGGGTAATTGATTCAACAAACTCTTAGAATTAATCAAGAAAAAACTCTAGATTTAGTCAAGACAAAACCCGCTACCTCGAGAATCGTTGGAGGTGTCACAGTTGTGGTGGAAGAGGAGTCCTCGATGGATGAAGTCGTCGGTGTTTTTTGATCTTAGATTGTTTCCACCCATGCTTCCGTTCTCTGTCGGTGGAAGTTGCCACAATAATTTGCTAGAGGTACCTCACTTGGTGAAGCCATGTCAAAAACTCCAACTGGAGCTCCATTTAAATAGAGGGGGGAGGTTGAGTAAAGCACTGAGGAATTAATGAGGTTCATTAATGAATGAACCTATTAATTCCCAATGGTTTAGTTAAAAAATAGGAGATTTAATCCATTAAATGGCTTGACAACTCATCAGTCCCACCACCGTCGCTCAACAGGTGGTAGGAAAAAATAAAATAACAATTCTGTTATTTTATTATTTCTTTAAAAGTTGCAAAAACTAACTTTTTCACCTGACCTACTACAGTCAAAGATAAGCCTCCCTTAAGCAAATCTTAGCACTGTGGATTCAACGATGCCCTCATATTTTTAATCCGAGCACTCGTTCAAAAGATATAAAACACAGCCCTCGTGTTTACGAAATGTACCTTAAAAAAAGTTCAGAAATTCATTCTAGGAACACCAGGCCTCAGAATAAAGCACTGTCAATTTTCATAGACTCGTTTTAATCCCAAATAATTAAAAAAATATGGAATTTCTAGGCCTTTACATTCTCCACACCTTAGGTATTTTTTTCCACGAAATCTACAATAAAACTAGGGGAACAAATGGGGGTACTGAGTATGTATCTGAGCCTCCCACTCCCAGGTGCTCTCCTGGAGGTTCCTGTACCAATGAACTCACACCAGAGGAATCGACTGCCCATGAAGGACCTGATCTTTTCGATCCTATATCTCCACCGAGAACTCCACAAACGTCACCTCATCATCTATGTTCAGCTCACCCCAGTAGATAACGTGCGATGGATCATGCATGTACCTCATCAGCTGCGACACATGGAAAACATTATGCACCTTGTGCATCTGTCGGGGAAGAGGTAGACGGTACGTCACCTAGCCTACTCTTCCAAGGATCTGGAAAGGTTCAATAAACCTCAGAGATAGCTTGCTGCCCTAGCCAAACCTCTATAATCCTCATCGGGGTGAGACCCGTAGGAAGACTTGGTCTCCTTCCTCAAACTACAAGGGTATCCATCTCCTATCAGCATATTAATTTTTCCGGCTCTGTGCAGTCTTCATCCTCTCCTGGATGATCTACACCATCTTCGTGGTATCCTGTACCAACTCTGGTCCCAAAAGTGCTGAATCCCCTGGGTTTGTCTAGTATAAAGGTGATCTACATGGTCACTCATACAGGGCCTCAAATGGAGCCATGTCGATGGTGGAGTGATAACTATTGTTGTATAGAAACTCCACCAGTGGAAGGTGGTCCTCCCAACTGCGGCCAAAATCGAGGACACAAACACGAAGCATGTCCTCAAGTGTTTGTATGGTCTGCTCCATCTGACCATCTGTCTGAGTGTGAAAGGTGGTGCTCAAGCGTAGCTGAGTCCTGAACGTCTCATGAAACCCCTTCCATAAGCAGGATTTAAAACATGTATCATGATATGAGACGATCGTCGACGGCACTCCGTGAAGTGGGCCGACTTGGTGAGCCGGTCAACGATCACCCAGATGGAATCATGGCCCCTAGAAGTATGTGGTTCTCCATCATGAGGTCCATGGATATACCATCCCACTTCCACTCCAGTACCTCAAGTGGCTAATCTATGTCTGGTGGTACCTAATGTTCTTCCTTCACTTTCTGACAAGTGAGGCATCGTGATACGAACTCAGCCACCGCTTTCTTCATCCTTGGACACTAGTACTGATTTCGGAGGTCCTGGTGCATCTTCGCAACTCCATGATGTACCGCTAAAGGGGATGTATAGAACTCCCTCAACACCTACTCTTGTAGCATCACTGGTACCATGGTGTATCTTCCGAAGAGAACTATGTTATCCCTACCTTCATAAAATCCTTTAGGAGCTTGTCCTGAGGATATCTGAGCACGTCGGTCCTCACAGTCCCTGTCCCCAAGTTGTGCCTCCCGAACTAGCTTAAGGAGTGGGGGAGTGACAGTCATAGATTAGAGGTAAGCTACTCCATCACTATCCACAAAGGATATCTGCAACGCAGCTAGGTGTTTTGTCACCTCACTCAGCAACTGTAGACTAGACCTCCTGCTGAGTGCATCTGTTACTACGTTCCCCTTTCCAAGAGTGTATACTATCTCAAAGTTATAGTCCTGGAGGAACTCCATCCATAATCGTTGTTTCAAGTTCAGGTCATTATGTGAGAAGATATACCTGACACTCTTGTTATCAGAGTGAACAGTAAATTGTTCACCCATCAAGTAGTGCCTCTGCATCTTTAGTGCAAAGACCACTACTTCTAACTCGAGTTCATGGGTAGAGCAGTTCTACTTATGCTATCTCAACTGTCGTGAGCCGTAGGTGATCACTGCTTGCTCCTACATCAGAACACAACCTAGTATAGTACCTGATTCCTAGAAGTAGACTACATACTCAACACCCTCTTCTGGTAGCCTCAATATGGGGGCACTCATCAGCCTCTGCTTCAGCTCTTGAAAACTCTGTTGGCATCTCTCCTTCCACACAAAGGGATATCCCTTATTTTGCAAAGCTTACAAGGGTGATGAAACTCTGGAAAAGTTGGGTATGAATCTCTGGTAGTACCCATCAAATCCCAAGAAACTCTGCACCTCGATCACACTCTTGGGTGGATCCCAAGTAAGCACTTACACTATCTTAACCGGATCCACTACAACTCCAGCCTCTGAGATAATGTTCCCCAAGAAGTGGACATCCTACATCCAAAACTGGCACTTCAAGAACATTGCATAAATTTGGTTCTCTCGGAGTGTATCCAGAACTATCTGTAGGTGTGTGGCATGTTCCTCCTTCGATGCCGAGTATATCAAGATGTTGTCAATAAAGACCACCATGAAGCAATCGAGGTAAGGCTGAATGATCCTGTTCATGAGCCCCATGAACACTACCAGAGTGTTGTTCATGCTGAATGGCATCACCAAGAACTCATAGTTTCCATATCGACATTTGAAGGTTGTCTTCAGTATGTCCTTGACTTGTACCCTGAGCTAATGATAGTCTGATCTAAGGTCTATCTTTGAAAACCATCGAGCTCCCTTTAGTTGGTTGAAGAGATCATAAATCCTCGAGAGTGGATACTTGTTATTCACAGTCAGCTAGTTCATGTGTCGATAGTCTATGAAAATCCTCAAACTCCTATATGCCTTCATGTTTAACAAAATTGGGGATTCCCATGGAGAAACACTGGGCCTTATGAACCCCTTATTCTGTAAGTACTTCAACTATACATGAAACTCACAAATCTCTACAGGATCCATCTGATATGATGGAGTAGATATCGGTGTCATACCAGGGTACAGGTCGATGTAGAAGTTTACCTCTCTATGAGGAGGTAGTCCCAGTACATCATCAGGAAAGACATCAGCATATTGGTCCACCACTACAGGATAACTTGGACTCCTCACATCAACTAATCTGAGGGTAAGGCTAGCCAACTGATGTGTGATCGGATGAACCCTCCTCCGAGTAAGTCCATATTATGCTTCAAAGGTTCCCTTCTCGCCGGTGAAGGAAAACATGGTCCCATCCTCGCAGTCACACTACACTTTGCGCCTAAAATAGTCAATCTGAGCATGGATCGTGGATAACTAGTCCATAACCAGGATGAAATCGTAACAACTCAGCTCTACTACTAAGAGATCTCAATCGAATCTCTCTCCTTCTAGAGTGAGTTCACACTGTTTTCAACAGTGTGTAATCATCAAATCTTCTCTTGTATGAGTCTCTAATTGTAAGGATCAAGCCAATGGATCCATTGGAATCTCTGAGATCTGAACGAGTGTCATGGAAATAAAAGATTGATCGGTACATGTATCTATAAGAACTGCAGATAGGGTGGAATAGACACAGATCGTACCTCTAATAATCTATGGATCATCGTGGTTGTAGGCCTCTTTTTCTTGAATCTGAGCTCGCCCCTGTCCACCCGCTCCCTGTGGTCGGGGTGGACCACCTGGGGGTGGTGGTGGTAGAACCTCAACCCCTCATCCACCTCCTACTACACAACCTACTCTTCTGCCACATCCAACGCCCTACAAACCCCCTCAATCAAACCTTGTCAGTCCCTTGACCATATACTGATCGTCGGTACAGCAGGTCGGGCAATCGCGAGCCATGTGGCCCTGCCCGCCGCATGTGAAGCATAGTCTTCTCCTTTGCTGCCCTGCTCCACCTCATGAGCTCTGCACCTTCGACCCTATGTCTTGGGGTTGTCCCCTGAAATGTTTGGCCCACTTTGACCTTTGCATCATCTGCGTACTAACTACTGTAGATGACTCGGCTACCTATTGTCTGGTGGTGGCTCACACTGTCGGTGCCTGCTCAGCTAAGAAGCTCTCCACCAATAATGCTTGTTCGAGCACTCCAGCCTGTGTCGGGATATTGAGTGATATCCTCGACGCTCTGATATCCCACTGGAGACCCTGATCAAAGGTATGGGCCCTGAAGAAAGGGTCTCATACCATGTCGGTGGAGTAGAGTGAGAGGTCAGTGAATCTCACTGAGTACTAGGCCACTGATAGATTTCCCTGATGTAAGTGCAGCATCTCCTGGATACGCACTGAGCGTAAAGTCGTTGGTTCGAACTTCGCCCTAAAGAGGCTCTCAAAGTCCGTCTAGTAGAGTTCCGCCTCCTCATGCATTTGGAGTGTCACACTCCATCATCTCCTTGTTGTTCCCTAGAATAGGCTAGCGTCTAGGATCACCATTTAATCTACTGGCATCTCAAATAAGTGAAAAACTCGTGCCACAACCTCCCGCCAGTCCTCAGCAGCCTGGGGATCTGTCTCGCCTCAAAACCTCAGAGGTCTATGTCTCTAGAACTCATGTAATGCGCTCAGTCAGTGTGTACAGTCTTACAGTGGGGCCGATGGCAACTGTTTCCCTTTGAGTGGTGGCGCTGCTGGTACACCACTCGAAGGTGCCAACATAGTTAGAGGGCCCTAAACCGAAGCCTCATCGCTCGATGGGCCATCATCTTGTACTCTCTCTGGAATCATGGTTGGCTGTCTACGTAGTGGCATATTGAAAATAAACAGGTGTGCCATGGTCAATAAGTTATACCTGGTGAGCTGACTCAAAAGAGATCAAAAGTAAAACATTTCCAAAATACACGCAATTAGTGTTTTTGTGCACCGAGTCGGAAATCAGAATTCAGGGTCCCGGTGTATGGATACGTCGGTCTTCGCACCAACATCGGACTCCCCAAACTAAAAACCACACTTGAAACACTTAACAATATTTCCCCATTGGAAATATCAGAGTCTTAATTCTTCGGTAGAACCGACTCCTCTGATACCACTTTGTCATGACCTATCCCCCGGGGCTCATGTCATGACTACCCCAAGCCCGCCTTCCATAGGCCAGGGATTGGTGACTAGCACCAGAAAGGCGTATCCCTAAAATGAGAAGGCATTTACTTTAAACTTATATAAACACACAGTCCAAGAGCACAATGAGATGCATCCACGAAGTAAAAACCGCAGTAGTAAAAGTGTGTGATGAAAGTAAAGGGGCCAGAATGCAAGCCCAAATGAAAAGATACAACTACAACAGAAAATATAAAACATAAAACAACTACTAAGTTTGTCCAATAAGGATACTACCTGAAGGGTAGGTATAGCTCATCTCTGTAGCTCTCCACGTCAATCATCACCATCGTCAGGTCCTAGCTCCCCGAGTCTTGGTTAAGGTTGCTCGTTGTCTACACAAGACACGACAAGGTGCGGACGAATCCCATGCAGGGGTGAGTATAACAATACTCGGTAGGGACCCCGAGACCCCCGAAGGTCTCTCAAAATTCCACAAAAGAAAACCACAAAGAATTATGTCAATCACAAAGCACAATGTAAAAGACTCAGCTCAAACCAGGTATAAATTAAGTATAGAAGTACAGATGATTAGTCATAAGGCTAGATCATCTTATTCTGTTAAGAGGCACTGCTACTGACCCACACTTGATCGATAGGTACTAACCACCGCTGACCCACATAGGATCTAACCCACACAGGATCGTTATGAGCTGACCCACACAGGATCACTGATCATTGATCCACATAGGATATGACCCACATAGGCTCTATAGTTGTTGATCCACATAGGATCGCTAGGTGATGATCCACACAGTATCGATAGGTTTTGATCCACATAGGATCATTAGGTGTTGATCCACACAGGATCACTCAGTGCTGACCCACACAGGATCTCTAGATACTCACCTCCGCAAGATCTGCCTCCAATCTCCACCTCACAGCCAGTCATTGGATTCCCACACAAAGTACACTTGATTCCGGGAGAATCTTCTCCTCAAGTCATCGGTCGTATTTCAACCGTAATGAAGTCCCAATAAGAAGTAATACAATTATCCATCATGTCATAAGGGTTCCAACGCAACAGACGGCACGTCATTCGGACACCCGGTCTGAGAGTTATAGGCATGTTAGTGCCGAGGGCTCGGTTGGATTTGGGTACGATCCAACCCGGTTGTACTCCAACTTTCTACAAAACTCAGGTGGAGTATTTCAAAAGGGTCTTCTCGCTCCAAGTATTCCATCACTATATACGGTTCGTCAAATGGACATCTGGTTCGCAAGTTAAGTCCTTTTAAGCGTATTTGGGCCCGAAAGGGATCCGGGTCGACCCAACCCAGCCCGGCCCACCGGCTGGCGTGACCCACATGAGGGTCATGCGGTTCGCCTCCCAAACAGCTCAAAGAGTCATTCAGCTCTTTAATTGGTGGTTCCAAGTGGCACTGCCTAGGTTTCTGCAGGACTTGTAGGGAGCGGGTCCCCTCCCTTCATCACGGCTTCGAAGTCGCAGCCTATCTCACCGCGGCGTGCGACGGCGCGCCGCCGCCCGTCTCTACGGTGGGCCGAGATCCGGCTTCCTGTCCGTCCATCATGGCGCCGAGTGGCGTCGCCCTTCCACTGTGGTCGTCGCACCGGTGCTTCTTCGTCGGGGCTCCGGTGATGCTTCGGAGCTCTGTTTTCACTTCCCTCTGTACCTAAGGGCCTCCCGGGATGCCGTCTTCACTGCGTGATTCTCTTATTTGGGTTTCCATAAAATTCAAAAATCACCCATGAATAACGCAACAATAAAACAAGTGGTAGAGGGTTCGGGTCTTGTTTGTTTGGTCTACGCCCTTCGCGTTATCATCATAACAATGGGGAGTAATTTATTCAACAAACTCTTAGAATTAATCAAGAAAAAACTCAAGAGTTAATCCATACAAAACCCCCTACCTCGAGAATCATTGGAAGTTTCACAGTTTTTGTGAAAGAAGAGTCATGGATGGATGAATTCGCTGGCGTTCATCGATCCTAGATCATTTCCACCCAAGCTTCTATCCTCTGTTAGTGGAAGTTGTCACAGTACTTCTCCAGAGGTCCCTCGCTTGGTGAAGTTGTGTCAAAAACTCCAACCCAAGCTCCATTTAAATAGAGGGGGGTAGGGTGAGTAATGCACCGAGTAATTAATGAGGTTTATTAATGGATGAACCTCTTAATTCCCAACGGTGAAGTTACAAAACAGGGGATTCAAGCCATTAAATGGCTTGATAACTCATCGGTCCCACCAACGTCTCTCAAAAGGTGGTAGGAAAAAAATAAAATAACAATTCTGTTATTTTATTATTTCTTTAAAAGTTGCAAAAACTAACTTTTTCACCTAACCTAATGCGGTCGAAGTTAAGCCTCCCTTAAGCGAATCTCAGCGCTGCGGATTCAATGGTGCCCTCGGATTTTTAATCTGAGCACCGTTTCAAAAGATAGAAAATGATGCCCTTGTGTTTACTGAGCGTACCTTAAAAACAATTTAGAAATTCATTCCAGGCACACTGGCCCTCAGAATCAAGCATCGTCAATTTTCGCAAACTCTTTTTAATCTCAAATAATTTAAAAACATTATATGGAATTTTCGAGCCTTCACAGTACAAGACAATGAAGAAGTCTCTCTCCCTATGGTGAGGTAATCCTGAAAACATCTCTAGAAAGGATGTTCCCGCACTCTTCCACTACTGTTGGGAACTGAAAACTCAAAACTCCTGCTACCACAAGGGTAAGGCTGGCCGACTCAAGAGTGATCAGTTGCACCCTCCTATGCATGAGTTTATCTCGTGCTGCCTGGGTTTCCTTATTCACCGACTAAGTAAAACCCTATTCTAATGTTGTTGATATACTACATCATTTTGCCTAAAACAGTCAATCTGAGCATGAACTATGGATGGACAGTCCATACCCAAACTAATGTCGTAAGGCCTCAATGCTGCCACCAAGAGGTTCCAACCAAAACTCACGCCTTAAAGGTCAGTTCACACCATCGGCATAAGTGTGATTTATTGAGTCTCCTCCCATAGGTATCTCCAGACGTAAGGGTCAAGTCAATGGTTTAATCGGAAACTCTAGGTCTTGAACAAGATTCATGACAAGAAGGAATGATTAGTACCTATGTATATTAATATGGAAACTAATAGTAGACACAAACCATACCTCAAATAATGCCTGGAGCCCTTGGGTCACACTCCTTGATCGTATGTAGCTACTCCCTTTCCCTATCCTCCGGCTCCCTGAGCCTGGTGGGGACCATATTGGGGTGGTGGTTGTAACATGTAAAAAATCCATACCACCTCTAGCTGGTCTCCTATCTCCTCTTTCACATTTTATGCCCTACATATTCATCTGTCCCTATCACTTCCTCTTCTTGAAACATTTTACACACCCAAGTCTTTGAGACTGACATTAGTTTCCTTCTTTCCCATTGCTAAAATTCACTGGTTGTATCTGCTCATCCAAAGAACATTCAACCACAAAGGTTCTCTCTAGAACCCTAACATAAGTAGGAATGCACAGAGGAATAGTGTCGGATCGGATGTCCCTAAACACATATCACTCGGAGATCCAAGACCTGAAGTATTGTTCATATCGTATTCATCAAGTACTTGGAATGGTTGGTATGCCTCGATGAATACTCGGTTATTGTCATGTCATCCTATCGAAACTGTAGAAGATCTTGGGAACACAAACCCCTTAGTTTTTCATGGCAAGATACCCCCTTCTCTGAGGAAGGTTCTCAAGCTCTATCCACAGAAAAGTCACCTCAGCATAAGATAGGGGTAATATAAACCCTTTCATCGCTCTACTGAGCCATGTAGAATGATCACTACCAGGACCACCATCTGATCTAATGGTGCCCTGGCTAGATTGAAAATCGGTCACCACCTCAAGCCAGTCCTTAGCTTCCTGTGAGTCAGGCTCTCCTTAGAACCTGAGGGGTAACTTTCACTGAAACTCGAGTAAGGCACTAAGCATACATGTTTTCTCTACCGGTAGCGTCGATAGTAACTACTAACCAAAAGGCAGTAGTATCGTCGGGACACCACCTGAAGGTACCATCTTAGGCAATGGTCCTTGTACCAAAACCTCATCACTCTGTGGACCATCCTCATGGTCACACATTGGAATCCTGGATGGTCGTCTGTGTGGAGGCATATTTATAGCATCCCACCTTTTTATCACATAAACTTTAATTACATTTTACAAAACCGAGGATCTTTAAGGTTTAGTGTCTTGGAAACCAGGAACTTAAAACATGAAAACAACATAAAGAATTCTTCTTAAACACTTGAAAGGCTTCTCCGCATGTTCACCCTAGGCTCATTACTGAATCTCATAACCTGGGGACATACATAAAAAGAAAGGGTGAGCAGAAGGCCCAGAAAGGGAAACAAGTGAAACATTTTACATATGAACTTGGGATACATCAATAAAGTCATGAAAAGAACTTTAAGGCATGAAAATGAAATCATGGGGCATATCATAATAAAAATAAAACTTTTTCATAACATGAAGATGTGGCTGAAACATTTAATATTGGCAATCGTTTCGTTTCACCAAGGTCCATCCCCAAGGTGTCGTTAAAAATTACCAAGGTTATTCACCAAGGCGTCGTTAAAATGGTCATCTCTAGAGATTAAGTCTTTACCCAATGCATTGGAGCGCTATCAGGGCGCACCCTTAAATTTGCCTTTATTATCATGTGAGCCACATATATCATCATCAAACATTTCATAAATAACCCATATAGCATAAAATAAATGGGTTTCATTTCATAATCATAACATTTTAAAAACTGCTTTAATGACATGATCTTTACGGCACTTTAAACCCACGGAAAGGGAAGCGGGTCTCATGTATGTAAATCCCAGAATTTAAAATGGAACATTTTGATATATATGTGAATACCCTTGTAGAAATAAGAGCTTTGAGTATTCACTTTATAACATAAAATAATTTTTGAGAAAAGAGAGAGGCATTTTGAGGGGAAAATTCTGCAGCATAACGGCTATGTTACAAGGTTTTAGAAAACATTGAGAAAAGAGGGGACATGGGTCAAACATTCATAAATGACCCATAATATAGTAGAGGGACAAAATATAAGGGATTTATGAACATGGTAATGAAATTTTAAAATATACCATATGAAATGAAGAACATGAAAGGAAGAAAACAAAACAAGATTTCTCTTGTGAAAATTCGGCAGCCTAACGGCATCACTTAAACTTCAACAAAATTGAATTGACAAGGTCGAATAGGGTCTCTCATCATATGAACATAAGAGTCCAGTATGATAGATATAGAGATCATACCCCAACATAATATAAAGGAACTTGAAAGAATTGACATGAAAGTAGAACTTCAAAACGAGAAGGGTGAAGAACCACTTAAAAATTCGGCAGCCTAACGGCGCCACTTAAGACATCAAAATACTGAATTGAAGAGATCAAATGTGGTCTCTCATCATGTGATCATAAAAGACCAGTATGATAAATATAGAGATCATACCCCAACATAATAAAAATGAACTTGAAAGACTTGACATGAAAGTAGAACTTTGAAAAAGAGAGAGGTGAATGAATCCCTTGAAAATTCGGCAGCCTAACGGCGCCACTTAAACTTTCTTAAAACGAAATGATTAGAGTAAGAGGGGGTCTTTCATCATATGAACATAAAAAGGGCAGTAATAGGAGTATAAAAGAACATCCTCCAAAATAAGAACATGGAGCATAAAAGGAATGACATAAAAGAGATCACTTGAAAAGAAAGAGAGGGGTCGGATCCCTTACCTTAAAATGTAACTCTTAAACCTCAAAGGTTGGGACCTTGAGGGCTTGGGGGAACCTTGGGAGGACTCCTTGGGAGGTAAAGAGACCAGAACTTCGTTGGGGAAGATTGGGGAGTCGAATGGATGAGAGGATGGCTTGGTATTTATAGGGAAAGTGAGGGGACAAGGCATTAATGGCAAAGGGACACCTCATTAGTGGTTTTGGCAAAACCATGGGCTTGCCCATGGTATTTTCCCATGGTATTGGCCACTTGGGACACCTCATACCTTATCTCACTATTCATAATTCCAACATATTGATTAAAAACTTAATACATCATTTAATGATGTCATTAAACACCCGTAACTTAAAAACTGTATTTTCACTATTCATCAAAAATTCAACTTTCTCAGAATAATCCCAAAATTTCACCTTAACCAAATATCAACGCTCTGATTACAAATATGAACTCCATTTTATAAAAATAATTTTCTAAATATTTTTAATTTAATTTTTAAATAAAAACACTATTCATTGAAAATTCATTTTTTCAGAAAAAACCCCAAAAATTACCATAACATAATATCGATGCTCTGAGTTCAAAAATAAAGTCATTTTTATAAAAATAATTTTCTAATTATTTTTAATTAAATTTTTAATTAAAAAAACACTATTCACCCGAAAAAACTAATACTTGAATAATAATTAATGAAACCGTTATTTAACTATTTTATTGAATCACATTACTTAATCAAGGTGCCTAGATTATTTTAAAACTTTCTTTAAGTGAGATTACTAATCCATTTGGTCATATTACTAATCCTAATCATAAAATCACTATTCATAATTTACTATTCATAAAAAATCAAGTTGATCTTATTAGACTCTAAATTTCGTACTGAACATAATTGTAGAAGACCATTTTTCGAAAATCATTACACATTTTTAATTATTTAAGGTTTACACAACCATTTTTAAAATATCCTTTTTCTAAAATTCATCAAAAATATGCATACAATATTTATCCGGTCATTTGAAAATTCATAAACATCATCATAAGAAGAAATCCAAATTTTTATTTAAAAAAAAGGATTACACAAGGCAATTACGGTCTCGTTACATAACCCCTTATAATACCAGCATAGGACCTAAGAGTAAGGTGTGCTAGGGTGATAGAATTTTGGGGCGGCTCAGTCAACATTGCCCGAGTAGTAATTTCTATCAGTTTTAACTTCTCGCGAAGGTGATTCCCTTCTAGCTTCACATGATGAAGTTCGGCTTGGATTTGGTCCAGAGCAAAGCCCAATGGTGCTACCTCCTTCCCAATCTCTGTTAGATGGGCTTTGATCGGCCCAAGGCTACTAGGTGAGGCCATCAAATCTTCTTTCTATAATAATTAACCAAGATTACTTAAATTTAGAGACAATAATCAAAACATTTTGTTCACGGTGGTCATATTGACCGATGGTCATATAACACTCAAAAACCAATGGTCTCATTTTATTTATAATCATGTTTATCAAATAAAACATTTTTTTTGAGTATAAAAAAATAACACATGAAATTAGGAAACAAGATTTATTCAAAATTTCGGGTCATTACAATCTTCCCCCCTTAAGAAATTGCGTCCTCGCAATTTTTTTTAAATTGGGTTTTGAAATTTCATTGAAAGTCCCACATCGTAAAAAGAGTCAGTAACACCATTACTTTAAAAGAAAGAAAAGGAAGTACAAAGGCCACCCGAGTTAACCCACACTCGGGTTCCATGTAGGAAAACATGGACATGGAGGAAAAAACAAAGGGTCAGTTCTGAGAGAGAGTGATAGAGAACATGATTAGGAGAAAGTTAACCATGAGAAAATCCCAAAATTATGATGTGTGTAAACGGTCTTTGATTACCTAGTAGGAAACGTAAACCAACAACATTTTTGTTTTACGTTTCTTTTCATAATTTTGAGGATTTCATTTACTACATAGAACAAAAACATAAGAAAATATACCTACCTTCAAGTAGAGTTTCATCCTTTAACAAGTCCCTACCAACACTAATATTTTCGTCAAATGATGAGAATTCAAAAACACTTGGTCTCATAAAAGCACAAGAATCATCTTCTATAGAATCACATAATCTACAAAAGATTAACTATCTATTTCTTCTATCTTTAAACATTATCCCAAAAACAGAAAGGTTAAGGTAAAACAACTCTTCAAAAAGAAAGAATCCCATAGGAATAGAACCTACTTTTAAATCTTCAAAGTTCCATGGTACTACCCAACGTTCATCATAGACCACTCCATAAATAACGGTCCTTAAAATTCCTCAAAATAAACCAAACTAAGATTGAAACCCAAATACAAGAAGGATTTGATTACATAGTCTTCCAAAACAACTTCATTGTTAATCTCCAGACAACATCAACCACTCCTAACATCTTATAACAAAAGTAGCTAACCTAAACATATTTTACCCAAGATAGGTTAATCATTCCCAAAAGTAACCTAAATTACTATAAGTCCACCTTAAATTCATCAATTCTTCAAAATATAAGTCAACCTTACTCCTCAATGAAAATACTATAGTAATCTATTTACCTCGATCATATAGGGTCCCCAAAATAGTGAACGCCTTCCAAAATAATAATCATCTTTTAATCCCCTAATCATCTCTGACATATTAATACGGAAATTGTCGCATTTCCTATCACATTGGTTGTTGGGACACGTTATTCCATTTCCCACCATTAACTAAGAAGATAAAGTATAATTAGAGGCTTAAATACTTAACCAATAATCATGAAAAGGAACTTAAAGCATATAAGGATAACTTGTAGAAGAAAAGTATACCCTAACTTTTGATCCCCTAGGTTCCCATCTAGGTTATCCATGATCATATATTCTTATGTGAATCTTTATTTTATTTTATCTTTGTTCCTTTAATAATGGTTCATACCAAGCTTATGAATTTACCAAAGCATATCCCCCGGGAGTGTCGTAACCAAGAGTGCAGCAAGGCCCGTTGTCGTGTACCAGTTCCCGTTCGAGTCTAGCTCAAAGCGGTGTTTTCGGGTTTTACCCCTATGTACATCTGTGCCAGAGCCACCTCTACCTGCTCGTATCCAGACAGGGATGTATTTGCTTGGCAACCCCTTACTCAATACTCACCAAAATACCAAGAAGATTTCCTATATTAAACTTTTCAATAGGGTTCCTCCTAGAGTTTTCATATACTAATTTCCACAAATAACTAAACCATCCTTTGATACCAACTATAGCATCCCACCTTTTTATCACATAAACTTTAATTACATTTTACAAAACCGAGGATCTTTAAGGTTTAGTGTCTTGGAAACCAGGAACTTAAAACATGAAAACAACATAAAGAATTCTTCTTAAACACTTGAAAGGCTTCTCCTCATGTTCACCCTAGGCTCATTACTGAATCTCATAACCTGGGGACATACATCAAAAGAAAGGGTGAGCAGAAGGCCCAGCAAGGGAAACAAGTGAAACATTTTACATATGAACTTGGGATACATCAATAAAGTCATGAAAAGAACTTTAAGGCATGAAAATGAAATCATGGGGCATATCATAATAAAAATAAAACTTTTTCATAACTTGAATATGTGGCTGCAACATTTAATATTGGCAATCGTTTCGTTTCACCAAGGTCCATCCCCAAGGTTTCGTTAAAAATTACCAAGGTTATTCACCAAGGCGTCGTTAAAATGGTCATCTCTAGAGATTAAGTATTTACCCAATGCATTGGAGCGCTATCAGGGCGCACCCTTAAATTTGCCTTTATTATCATGTGAGCCACATATATCATCATAAAACATTTCATAAATAACCCATATAGCATAAAATAAATGGGTTTCATTTCATAATCATAACATTTTAAAAACTGCTTTAATGACATGATCTTTACGGCACTTTAAACCCACGGAAAGGGAAGCGGGTCTCATGTATGTAAATCCCAGAATTTAAAATGGAACATTTTGATATATATGTGAATACCCTTGTAGAAATAAGAGCTTTGAGTATTCACTTTATAACATAAAATAATTTTTGAGAAAAGAGAGAGGCATTTTGAGGGGAAAATTCTGCAGCATAACGGCTATGTTACAAGGTTTTAGAAAACATTGAGAAAAGAGGGGACATGGGTCAAACATTCATAAATGACCCATCATACAGTAGAGGGACAAAATATAAGGGATTTATGAACATGGTAATGAAATTTGAAAATATACCATATGAAATGAAGAACATGAAAGGAAGAAAACAAAACAAGATTTCTCTTGTGAAAATTCGGCAGCCTAACGGCATCACTTAAACTTCAACAAAATTGAATTGACAAGGTCGAATAGGGTCTCTCATCATATGAACATAAGAGTCCAGTATGATAGATATATAGATCATACCCCAACATAATATAAAGGAACTTGAAAGAATTGACATGAAAGTAGAACTTCAAAACGAGAAGGGTGAAGAACCACTTAAAAATTCGGCAGCCTAACGGCGCCACTTAAGACATCAAAATACTGAATTGAAGAGATCAAATGGGGTCTCTAATCATGTGATCATAAAATACCAGTATGATAAATATAGAGATCATACCCCAACATAATAAAAATGAACTTGAAAGACTTGACATGAAAGTAGAACTTTGAAAAAGAGAGAGGTGAATGAATCCCTTGAAAATTCGGCAGCCTAACGGCGCCACTTAAACTTTCTTAAAACGAAATGATGAGAGTAAGAGGGGGTCTTTCATCATATGAACATAAAAAGGGCAGTAAGAGGAGTATAAAAGAACATCCTCCAAAATAAGAACATGGATCATAAAAGTAATGACATAAAAGAGATCACTTGAAAAGAAAGAGAGGGGTCGGATCCCTTACCTTAAAATGTAACTCTTAAACCTCAAAGGTTGGGACCTTGAGGGCTTGGGGGCACCTTGGGAGGAATCCTTGGGAGGTAAAGAGACCAGAACTTCGTTGGGGAAGAGTGGGGAGTCGAATGGATGAGAGGATGGCTTGGTATTTATAGGGAAAGTGAGGGGACAAGGCATTAATGGCAAAGGGACACCTCATTAGTGGTTTTGGAAAAACCATGGGCTTGCCCATGGTATTTGCCCATGGTATTGGCCACTTGGGACACCTCATACCTTATCTCACTATTCATAATTCCAACATATTGATTACAAACTTAATACATCATTTAATGATTTCATTAAACACCCGTAACTTAAAAACTGTATTTTCACTATTCATCAAAAATTCAACTTTCTCAGAATAATCCCAAAATTTCACCTTAACCAAATATCAACGCTCTGATTACAAATATGAACTCCATTTTATAAAAATAATTTTCTAAATATTTTTAATTTAATTTTTAAATAAAAACACTATTCATTGAAAATTCATTTTTTCAGAAAAAACCCCAAAAATTACCATAACATAATATCGATGCTCTGAGTTCAAAAATAAAGTCATTTTTATAAAAATAATTTTCTAATTATTTTTAATTAAATTTTTAATTAAAAAACACTATTCACCCGAAAAAACTAATACTTGAATAATAATTAATGAAACCGTTATTTAACTATTTTATTGAATCACATTACTTAATCAAGGTGCCTAGATTATTTTAAAACTTTCTTTAAGTGAGATTACTAATCCATTTGGTCATATTACTAATCCTAATCATAAAATCACTATTCATAATTTACTATTCATCAAAAATCAAGTTGATCTTATTAGACTCTAAATTTCGTACTGAACATAATTGTAGAAGACCATTTTTCGAAAATCATTACACATTTTTAATTATTTAAGGTTTACACAACCATTTTTAAAATATCCTTTTTCTAAAATTCATCAAAAATATGCATACAATATTTATCCGGTCATTTGAAAATTCATAAACATCATCATAAGAAGAAATCCAAATTTTTATTTAAAAAAAAGGATTACACAAGGCAATTACGGTCTCGTTACATAACCCCTTATAATACCAGCATAGGACCTAAGAGTAAGGTGTGCTAGGGTGATAGAATTTTGGGGCGGCTCAGTCAACATTGCCCGAGTAGTAATTTCTATCAGTTTTAACTTCTCGCGAAGGTGATTCCGTTCTAGCTTCACATGATGAAGTTCGGCTTGGATTTGGTCCAGAGCAAAGCCCAATGGTGCTACCTCCTTCCCAATCTCTGTTAGATGGGCTTCGATCGGCCCAAGGCTACTAGGTGAGGCCATCAAATCTTCTTTCTATAATAATTAACCAAGATTACTTAAATTTAGAGACAATAATCAAAACATTTTGTTCACGGTGGTCATATTGACCGATGGTCATATAACACTCAAAAACCAATGGTATCATTTTATTTATAATCATGTTTATCAAATAAAACATTTTTTTTGAGTATAAAAAAAATAACACATGAAATTAGGAAACAAGATTTATTCAAAATTTCGGGTCGTTACAATATTGAAAGAGAATCAAGATGGACCATGGTCAATAAGTTATACCTGTTGAACTAACTCAAAATAGATCAAGAGAAAAACATTTTCAAAACACATGCCACTAGTGTTTTCGTGTACCGAGTCGGAAAACAGAATTCAGGATCTTGGTGTATGGATACGTTGGCCGCTACACCAACACTGGACTCCCTAGACTGAAATCCAAACTCAAGACACTTAACACTATTGCTCCCATTGAAAACACAGACTCTTGGTTCTTCTGGTAGAACTGACTGCCCTTTGATACCACATTGCCACGACCCGTCCCCCGGGGCCCGTGTCGTGACTACCCCAAGCCTGCCATCCAAAGGCCAGAGGTTGGTGACTAGCAATGGAAAGTCATATCCCTAAAATGGGAAGGCATTGCCTCAAAACCTGTACACACAGAGACAGGGCACACTGCGCAAAAGTTAATACAACGGAAGAAGTAAGGTACAACCACAACTAAAAAGCACCACTGAGTGTAAAAGTGAGTATTCAAAGTAAATGGGCTAGAATACAAGCCCCACTACAATGGAAGTACAGAAAAAAGGGAAAAAGCTCCAAAGGTCATCCGCCAAGGTTCCTACCTGAAGGGTAAGTACAGATCGTCACCACATCTCTCCACGTCTACTTGTCAACTCCGTACACTGTCTGTCAATCACCTCCAAGCACCGTCAAGCCTTGAATCCTCAAGACTCAGTCTAGTTATCTGTCATCTACACAAGACATAACAAGGTGCAGGAAAATCCCGTGTAGGGTTGAGTATAACAATACCCAATAGGGACCCCGAGGCCCTTATGGTCTCCAAGAATTCCACAAAGGAAAATCCACAAAGTGTGATCTCAATCACAAAGCACAAATCAAAAGACAAATCACACCAGGTATACAACTCAGAGATTAGGAATAAAGATTATTATTCTTAAGCTATATCATTTTATTCTGTTTGGAAGTTCCACAACTGAACCACAAAAAAGTTATTCCATTGTTGATCCACACAGGGTTGTATGTCGTTGATCCACGATGGGCCACCCTAAGGCTGGTCCTCATCGAGTCGCGCACTGCTGATGCACACAAGGTTGCTAGGATGCTGATCCATACGAGGTCTCCAAGATGATGATCCACACAGGGTCGTTAGGATGTTGATCCACACAGGGTCGCTCTTCAATTGGCAGTCAGCCATAGGATTCCCCGCACTCAGTGCACTTGAGTTACGTAGAATCTTCTCTTCAAGATATCAGTCCTACCTTGTAACGACCCAAAGTTTTTCAATGGAAAATTCCCTTCTTATATTTACGTCATAAAATAACATGAAAACACAAAATAATGAACTAATAAGTGATAAGTGACCTTTAAACATAAGTTTTTCACTCCTATGTTTGGAATTTTGAAAATATGACATACATGGTTGTGTTCAAGATGATTTTTGGAGTCTAATGAAACAAAAATAATTTTTGGTGAATAGCAACGTACCCTTAGGAATAGTAATATACTCTTATGAATAGTAAATCATCCAACATAAGAGTAACATTACCTATGAATAATAAAATAAAATCTAGACATCTTAGAAAGTGACAATTTGTCCTTAGTAAACGTTTTTGGTATTTTATAAGTCATAAATAATTATTCATAATTAATTGATTAATTTAAAAGAATATTTATCTCCCTGAAATGTATAATTAAATTATTGAATCAATTTCTAATAGTTTTTAGATAATTTTATAAGACCCTACGTAATTTTTGAAAGAACTATACAATCAGTTTTAATCTTAAAAACTATTTTTTTAAGTAAATTATGATTTTAATTAAATATTAAATTAATAATATTTAGAAAATTATTTTTGAAAAATGGAATTCATTTTTTTATTCTAAACGTCGAAAAATGGTTGGGGTAAATTTTTGGGATTTTTCTGAGATACTTGAATTTTTGATGAATAGTTGAATCCGATAATTCACAATAAATGCTAAATAATGTATTAATTGAGTAATTGATGATGTTCGGCTGATGTAAGCCCACTTGGTTCGGGATTAAATTATAAAATTACTATTCTTGGTTTTTCAAGACTCACTATTCCTTGTCTTATGTGAAATTAATAAACTAATCAATTTTATATTAAGGAAACACCTCTCCCCTCCACTATAAAAGCCACCCTTCACTCCCTCTTTTCCTCACACCTCTCAAGCTCCAAGCCTTATCTAAACTCTGCCCAAAAAACCTTCCCTAGACCCTCCCCCACATCCAAAAGCTTCTGGTATCATCAAAAGACCATGACTATCTTCCTTAAGGAGGATCTCAAGAGGAAGATTTAAGAGGTAATTTCTCTCCCTCTTCTCCTTTATTTTCCTTTCAAGTTCAAGTTCATTTCTTGATCTCTCCCCACCTATTTCATAAAAATTGTATTTTAACTCAAGTATTATACACATACATTAATTTTATTATTATAATGGTATCTTATATCATCCAACCACCTTTCCCTTTTCCTTTTATTTTATTAAAGAGAATGTTGTTCGTGTGGTGTTAATTCATCACCTTCAAGAACGACATACTTTCTTCTTCGATTTCTACCTTCAGATCTGGTCATGAAAACATTTTTATGGTGGAACCAGAATATTTTATATGTTTTATGTTCTATTTAAAGTTCTAGAAATAACCTATGGCCATATTACTAAGTGATAAGTTAAAACAAGTTCGTTGTGATCCAAAACCCGCCCAAATTGACCCAAATAACCATCATTTAATTATTATCTAATGATTCATCCACATGGATCTAATTTGATTCATTATAAGATCATAAAAACTCCTGAAATATCATTAATAACATGTAATATCAGTTCTGTATGTTTACTCATGTTCTACCAAAACTTCAATTTAAGAATACAAGTGAACCACTCAAGAAAACCATAAAAACGAACATCCCCGATCAATGTTTTTAAACTCTATAAGTCATCCAAAGGAACATAATATGACATAATGAAACCATAATAAACCCTATTAATGTATAAAAGGTTCTGTAATTTCTAATTAATGAATATAATGTCATTATACAGGACATTAAAGAGAAGGAGGCATTCGGGTACAAGGTAAGGGGAAATCTCGAACCCAATTTTCTTCCTTCGGGTTCTCCCTCTTTCACTCCATTTTTTATGTGGTTACTCCTCAAAGATAATTTTTTCATCATTTAATTTAATTTTCTGGGATATAAATGTTTTATAATTAAGTTTATGTCAATCTAAATGTTTTCCGAAAGAACTCGTCTTTTAAGAACTCAACTTTTACCTCTCATTCAAGGTTGATGGTTCTTGTATAAAGTATGTTGTTCCCTCTTTCTTTTGGGAACCCAAAGTTTATGAATGTGTTATTATGATATGAAACCCATTCCTTTTCATGGGTTAGTTATGTTCATTTATACTATATGTTCATTTTGGAATGCATGATAAATGATAATGTTACGATGTGATGGGTGCGCCCAGAATTATATAGCGCAATATGAATGTTTAAATGTGACGAGTGCGCCCAAAATTATATAGTGCTCCAATGCATTGGGTAAAGTGATGAATCTAATGATTAAATGTGAAATGATGTGTGAAAAAGATTATAGCTTGGTTCACAATTATGTGTGGTAGTTAACCACTAAGACATGATGTTTCATTTTTATGCATTGCCACATTTCATGTCTTTTATTTATGATCCTCTCATGTTCATGATCTTTTGTCTGTGTTATGATTATGCTCACCCCATGATATATTGTTCTTATTTATCCTCTTACTGGGCTTCTAGCTCACCGCTTTTTATGTATATCCTCAGGTGGCTACATGTACTAAGGAGAGGACAAGTTCCACTAAGAAGCTAGTGAAGAAGAAATTAAATAAATGTTTATGGTTGATGTTGTATTTGTTATGTGTGGTACTAGTTTTCCAAAGACACTAAACCTTTGGATCATCTATGTGTAATACTATTATGTTTTTTATCTTAGAAATGATGTAATAGTAATGTAAGAAATTTCTGGGTCGCTATAGTTGGTATCAGTGGCAAGGTTTAGTTAATTTGGGAATTAGGATTAGTGAACCCTAGAGAAAACCTCTAGTATGAGACTAAGTAAAAATATGAACACAAGAATATTTACTTAGGGATCCCATATGTTATTTTTTTGATAAATAAGTTATTCATGACTTCTTTACTTATGTTTTTTTCTAAACTTTTCTATTTTAGAAAGTGGTGGGAACCAGGAGAAATCAGGCCAACAAATCTTGCGAGGGCCAATGCAACGATTGCCTGAACAACATCCCCAATGATTTGGGAGGTGGAGCTCAAAACTTCATGGAGATGCTTACCCAATTATCTCAGGTTATGAAAAATAACCATAATAATGGGGAATGTCCTCCTTCACCAAAGAGGGATCAACTGGCTATCGAATGTTTTATGCGGCAACGACCACCGACGTTTGGTTGATCTTCTGATCCACTAGTTGCGGAACAGTGGGTCAACTCCATGGAGAAGATATTTTCGGTGCTTCATTGTTCTGAGACGGAGAAGGTGACTCTATCCATTTATCATCTAGATGTAGAAGCCGATCAATGGTGTTATTTGATTAAGAACACCAAGCCAAGGGATGAAATTGAAGAGATGGAATTGGAAGACTTTAAGATAATGTTTCTTAATAAGTACTTCTCACGAACTCTTCGCATGAAGATGGAGAGAGAATTCAGATTGCAAGGTACGCTTTGGGTTTTTTTATCAACAATGATAGAAAAATTGATAGATTCTTTAGTGGATTAAAACCACACCTTCGAAAGGTTCTTGAAATTCAAGACTTTGGGAGTTATAAAGAAGTTGTTCGGTTTTCTCTCAAAGTGGAGATGAAGTTTGGAGAATAGTCCCATGGCTATGGGGATAAGAAAAGAAAGATGGATTTTCAAGCTAGTGGATCTAATGATAAAGGTGGGAAGAAAAATCAATGACCCACATGCCAAAAATGTGGGAAGTTGCACAATGGGAACTGCCTCAAAGGGATGAGGATATGCCTTAAGTGTGAGAAAGAAGGACACCATGCTCAAGAGTGTCGAAAAGACACGAAAAGGAAGGAGAATGTAGCCGATGAAAGGAGAGAACCACCCACGGTTCAATGCTACAACTGTAGGGAGCAAGGGAATTATGCAAACCAGTGCACTAAACCTCGAGCTCTCAAGGGTAATCAGCGTCAGCAACCACAAAATCCAAAGGAACAAGGGAAGTCTTATGCCATCACTACTGCGGAGGTGGATCATGATAATGAAGTTGTACAAGGTACACTTCCTATTCACTCAAGAATAGAAAAAGTCTTATTTGATTCTGGTTCTACGCATTCCTTTATATCTGGCAAGTTTGCTAGAAATATAGAATCGAAGCCCCGAAACCTTGAAGTAGAGATATCTGTAAAAACACCAAGTGGTGCAATCATTGAAACCCAAGTGTTTGAATCTTCTCCTATTGGCGTATGTGGGAAGATTCTTCTGGAAAATCTCGTAATACTTCCCTTGGTGGAATTCGATGCTATAATGGGAATGGACTAGATCTCATTATATAGAGCACATATCAACTGTCGGAAAAAGGAAATATCTTTTCATTTTTCGAACCATCCCATGATCCTCTACAAATGCAAGGAAGATCATGAATCTCCTTTGAAAAATCCTTCAATGGTGTGGGTGTTGATTCCCTATGAAGAAGCATACCTCACCCAAATGGTTGAGTCGAAGGAAAGTTCCAACCTTGAGGAAATGCCCATTGTGAGGGAATACGGTGATGTATTTCCCGAAGAGTTACCCGGAATTCCCCCAGATCGTGAGGTAGAGTTCTCTATTGAACTCATACATGGAGCTACTCCTATCTCAAAGTGCCCCTATAGGATGGCTCCTATCGAACTAGAGAAGTTAAAGAAGCAGCTACAAGAGCATCTGGACAAAGGGTTCATACACCCTAGTGCATCGCCTTGGGGTGCGCCAGTGCTCTTTGTGAAGAAGAAGGATGGAACAATGCGGTTGTGTATCGATTATCGGGAACTCAACAAGATCACCATAAAGAACAAGTATCCTCTCCCAAGGATTGATGACTTGTTCGGCCAGTTAAGAGGATCTCAATACTTCTCAAAGGTGGATCTTCATTCTGGATATCATCAGGTAAAGGTGAAGAAGGAAGATATTCAGAAGACTGCCTTCCATACAAGGTATGGGGACTATGAGTTTTTGGTGATGCCCTTTGGACTTACTAATTCCCCGGCAATCTTCATGGATTTGATGAATAGAGTCTTTAGACATTACCTCGACAAATTTTTGGTAGTGTTTATCGATGATATTATCATCTACTCCAAGAGCAAGGAGGAACATGAAGAATGTCTAAGACTTGTGTTGGCGACATTAAGAAAGGAGAAGTTATATGCCAAGTTCAGCAAGTGTGACTTTTGGATGAATCAAGTCACATTCTTGGGACATGTGATTACAAGTGAGGGAATTTTTGTGGATCCTTCAAAGAAAAAGGCAATTGAGGAATGGCCCAGGCCCTCTAGTGTCACGGAAATCCGTAGTTTTCTTGGGTTAGCTGGGTACTACCGACATTTTGTGAGAAACTTCTCACGATTTTCAAACCCGCTAACTAAGTTAACAAGGAAAGGGGTAAAGTATGTCTGGACGGAAGAATGTGAGGGAAGCTTCAAGGAGCTGAAGAGAAGGCTGATCACTGCACCTGTACTCACACTACCAAAAAGTGGAGAAATTTTTGTGATATACAGTGATGCTTCAAAGAAAGGCTTGGGTTGTGTACTCATGGAAAATGATAATGTGATAGCTTATGCCTTGCGACAGTTGAAGATCCATGAGCAGAACTACCCGACGCATGATCTAGAGCTGGCAGCCGTGATTTTTGCCTTGCAAATCTGGCGGCACTACCTTTATGGCAAGAAGTGTGACATATACACTGACCAAAAGAGCCTAAAGTATATATTCACACAAAAGGATCTCAACATGCATCAAAGGAGATGGTTAGAGCTAATCAAGGATTATGATTGCTCTATTCACTATCATCCTGGAAAGGCGAACAAGGTAGCTGATGCTCTAAGCAGAAAAGAACCTGCTACTCTTTCTATGCTGTGGATTGAGAAAGAACCTATCTTTTTGGATATGCAAAGAATGGATTTGGAAATCATAAGGGAGGGGGATACATCCTACCTTGCCCAAATGATTGCGCAACCATCCATCCAAGAGAAGATTAAGGAAGCACAAAGGGATGATGTGGAGATACAAAAGAGGGTGAATGCAGTAAAGGAAGGAAAGCTTCAAGAGTTTCGTATCGACGATGATGGTGTGATTCGGTTTGGAACGCGGCTTTGTGTGCCTTCATCACCCGGGATAAAGAAGGAGCTATTGGATAATGCACATAGCTCAACTTTCTCTATCCATCCTGGGAGTACCAAGATGTACTATGATCTCCGAGAACACTTCTGGTGGGATAACATGAAGAAGGAGATTTCGGAATATATATCAAGGTGCTTGGTATGTCAAAAAGTTAAAGTTGAGCGACAAAAGTCCAAAGGTATGATGCAGCCATTGCCTATACCCATGTGGAAATGGGAAAATGTTACTATAGACTTTGTCACAGGCCTCCCAAAGACGTCAAAGGGAAATAATGTGATATGGGTTATAGTTGAACGACTCACCAAGACTGCCCATTTTATCGTTATTTGGGAAGACCTCTCGCTTGAACAACTTGAAAGGATATATGTGGAGGAAGTGGTGAGACTTCACGGTGTTTCACTCTCAATTGTCTCTAACTGTGATCCAAGGTTCACATCTAAGTTATGGAGGAGCCTTCAACATGCTTTGAGTACTAAATTAAATTTCTGCACGGCCTATCACCCCCAAACTGATGGCCAGTCTGAAAGGACTATTCAGATGCTTGAAGATATGCTAAGAGCCTGCTATCTAGAATTCAAAGGTGGTTGGGATCAGCATCTCCCATTGGTTGAGTTCTCATACAACAATAGCTTCCACTCGAGTATTCAGATGGCTCCGTATGAAGCTCTTTATGGAACGCAATGTAGAACTCCAACCTGTTGCGATGAAGTTGGAGAAAGGAAGCTACTTGGGCCCGATCTTGTTCAAGAGATGATAGATATGGTTCAAGTCATCCAGAAACACATCAAAGCTGCTCAAAGTCAGAAAAAGAGCTATGTTGACAATCGTCAAAGGGACTTAGAGTTCGATGTTGGAGATAAATTCCTACTTCAAATATCTCCATGGAAGAGAGTCATGTGATTCGGGAAGAAAGGGAAGCTAATCCCAAGGTATATTGGACCCTTTGAGATCCTTGACCGCATAGGAGTCGTGGCCTATCGGCTTGCACTTCCACCGAATATGGCTCAAGTTCATGATGTGTTTCATGTATCACTTCTGAGGAAGTACATACCAGACCCCTCACATGTACTAAACTCAGAGGTGGTGTAGATGGAAGATGATCTCTCTTATGAGGAGCAGCCAGTAAAGATTCTGGACCGAAGTGGTAAGGTTCTACGCAACAAGACAACCCATCTTGTCAAAGTGTTTTGGAGGAACCATAAGTTTGAGGAAGCAACTTGGGAACCAGAAGATGCAATGATGGAGAAGTACCCTCACCTTTTTGTGTAAAGTGAAATTTTGAGGGCGAAATTTCTTAAGGGGGGAAGAATGTAACGACCAAAAGTTTTTCAATGGAAAATTCCCTTCTTATATTTATGTCATAAAATAACATGAAAACACAAAATAATGAACTACTAAGTGATAAGTGACCTTTAAACATAAGTTTTTCACTCCTATGTTTGGAATTTTGAAAATCCGACATACACGGTTGTGTTCAAGATTATTTTTGGAGTCTAATGAAACAAAAATAATTTTTGGTGAATAGTAACCTACCCTTAGGAATAGTAACATACCCTTATGAATAGTAATATGACCCTTATGAATATTAAATCATTCAACATAAGAGTAACATTACCTATGAATAATAAAATAAAATTTATACATCTTAGAAAGTGACAATTTGACCTTAGTAAACGTTTTTGGTATTTTATAAGTCATAAATAAATAATTATAATTAATTAATTAATTTAAAAGAATATTTATCTCCCTAAAATGTATTCATAAATTATTTAATCAATGTCTAATAGTTTTTAGATAATTCTATAAGACCCTACGTAATTTTATAAGACCCTACGTAATTTTTTAAAGAACTATAAAATCAATTTTAATCTTAAAAACTGTTTTTTAAGTAAATTATGATTTTAATAAAATATTAAATTAATAATATTTAGAAAAATATTTTTGAAAATTGGACTTCATTTTTTGATTCTACACATTGAAAAATGGTTGGGGTAAATTTTTGGGATTTTTCTGAGATACTTGAATTTTTGATGAATAGTTGAATCCGATAATTCACAATAAATGCTAAATAATGTATTAATTGAGTCATTGATGATGTTTTTCTGATGTAAGACCACTTGGTTCGAGATTACATTATAAAATTACTATTCTTGGTCGTTCAAGACTCACTATTCCTTGTCTTAGGTGAAATTAATATACTAATGAATTTTATATTAAGGAAACCCCTATCCCCTCCACTATAAAAGTCACCCTTCACTCCCTCTTTTCCTCACACCTCTCAAGCTCCAAGACTTCTCTAAAATCTACCCAAAAAACCTTCCCTAGCCCCTCCCCCATGTCCAAAAGCTTCTGGTCTCATCAAAATAGCAAGACTAGCTTTCTTAAGGAGAATCTCAAGAGGAAGATTTAAGAGGTAATTTCTCTCCCTCTTCTCCTTTATTTTCCTTTCAAGTTCAAGTTCATTTCTTGATCTCTTCCCACCTATCTTCATCAAAATTGTATTGTAACTCCATTATTATACAAATAATGTAATTGTATGATTCTAATGGTATCTTATATCATCCAAACCCCTTTCTCTTTTCCTTTTACTTTATTAAATAGAATGTTGTTCGTGTGGTGTTAATTCATCACCTTCAAGAACGACATACATTCTTATTACATTTCTACCTTTAGATCTGGTAATGAAACCATTTTTATGGTGGAACCATAATATTTTATATGTTTTATGTTCTATTTAAAGTTATTTAAATAACCTATGGTCATATTACTATGTGATAAGTTAAAACAAGTTCGTTGTGATCCAAAACCCGCCCAAATTGACCCAAATAACCATCATTTAATTATTATCTAATGATTCATCCACATGTATATAATTTGATTCATTATAAAATCATCCAAACTCCTGAAATATCATTAATAACATGTAATATCAGTTCTTTATGTTTACCAATGTTCTACCGAAACTTCAATTTAAGAATACAAGTGAACCACTCAAGAAAACCATAAAAACGAACATCCCCAATCAATGTTTTTAAACTATATAAGTCGTCCAAAGGAACATAATATGACATAATGAAACCATAATAAACCCTATTAATGTATAAAAGGTTTTGGAATTTCTAATTAATGAATACAATGTCATTATACAGGACATTAAAGAGGAGGCATTCGAGTACAAGGTAAGGGGAAATCTCGAACCCAATTTTCTTCCTTCAGGTTCTCCCTCTTTCACTCCATTTTTGATATGGTTACTCCTCAAAGATCATTTGTTCATCATTTAATTTACTTTTATAGGATATAAATGTTTTCTAATGAAGTTTATGTCAATCTAAATGTTTTCCAAAAGAACTCTTCTTTTAAGAACTCAACTTTTACCTCTCATTCAAGGTTAATGGTTCTTGTATCAAGTACGTTGTTCTCTCTTTCTTTTGGGAACCCAAAGTTTATGAATGTGTTATTATTAGATGAAACCCATTCCTTTTCATGGGTTAGTTATGTTCATTTATATTATATGTTCATTTTGGAATGCATGATAAATGATAATGTTATGATGTGACGGGTGCGCCCAGAATTATATAGCGCAATATGAATGTTTAAATGTGACGGGTGCGCCCGAAATTATATAGAGCTCAAATGCAATGGGTAAAGTGATGAATCTCATGATTAAATGTGAAATGATGTGTGAACAAGATTCTATCTTGGTTCATAATTACGTGTGGTAGTTAACCCCTAAGACATGATGTTTCATTTTTATGCATTGCCACATTTCATGTCTTTTATTTATGCTCCTCTCATGTTCATGATCTTTTGCTTGTGTTATGATTATGTTCACCCCATGATATATTGTTCTTATCTATCCTCTTACTGGGCTTCTAGCTCACCCCTTTTGATGTATATCCTCAGATGGCTACATGTACTAAGGAGAGGACAAGTTCCACTAAGAAGCTAGTGAATAAGAAATTAAATAAATGTTTATGGTTGATGTTGTATTTGTTATGTGTGGTCCTAGTTTACCCAAGACACTAAACCTTTGGATCCTCTATGTGTAATACTACTATGTTGTTTATCTTAGAAATGATGTAATAGTAATGTAAGAAAAGGTTGGGTCGCTATATACCTCAACCGTCATGAAGTATCACAAAGAAGTAACCTAATGATCTGTCATGTCATAAGGGTTCCAACGTAATAGACGGCGCGTCAACCGGACACCCAGTCTATAAGTTATAGGCATTTTAGTGCCGATGACCTAGTTGGATTCGGGTACGATCCAACCCGGCCAAACTCCAAATTTTTTTGAAAGTCACATGGAGTATCTCAAAAGGACTGCCTTGTCCTAAGGTTTCTGAGCAGTCGTAGCCATTCGGGCATTCAAGGCAGCAGCGCTAGTTGGCACTGCCTCTCCCGACCAGTATCGCTGGACCGGTCATGCGCGGGTCCGCCCTCCGCCGCGGCTCGATGCCGCAGCCTTCCTTCACGGCGCTCCACTGCAGCGCGCCGCTCCGCTTCAACGCGACCGGCGAAGGTCAGCCGCCCCCTTGTCTGTCACGGTGCCTTTGGGAATCATCGTTCCTTCGGGGTCGACGTTTGTTGGCCGCCACCTTCCTCAGTTGTCGGTGTCGTCGTGCCGGCGAAGCCTCCGCGGGCCACTGATGATGTTCTGGTGGTCCACTTTTATCCTTGTCCGTGCCTACGGACCTCCCGAGACGGTGCTTGCGCTGCGCGGCCCTTGGTTCCACCTTGCCGTCAAATCTTCCGATTGTCCACGAAGAATGTCACCACAACCGAGTTCAGCGGAGGGTCCGGGCCTTGTTCGTTTGGCTCGCGCCCTCCACATTAGCATAACAACATGGGAAGTATATTTTAAATATAAAATCTCTCATAAATAATTACCCCGCAATATCCACCCGCATTAAAGAACGAAACACGGATCAACCCGTTGGACGGTTGTTCCGTGTTCTTCATAATATTCAAGAATGGGGTAAAGGGAAGAAATCAAGCATATAACCCCATACCTCAAGTTTGTTGGAAGGCATTGCAGAAAAGGAAGGAGTGCCCACGTCCAAAGGTGTTCATCGTCTCCTGTCGTTTCCCCCAACGACCATCGCTCGATCACGTTCTTCGTCGGAGTGGAAAATCATCGACGCTTCGTTAGAGCTTCTGCTCATAGCTCTCCCAAGCCCGAGCTCAGATTAAATAGAGGGGATGGTGTAGATTAACGTATCACACAATTAATGAGGTTCATTATTGAGTTTAATTAATGAACCTCTTAACTCTCAACGATGCGGTTACACAACCCATTATTTCTCCTGACGGTGCGGTTACACAACTTAAGAGTCAAGTCGTTAAATGGTTTGACGTTGCACTGTTGTCCCACCACCGTTTGTCCAACGGTTGCAAAAAAAATCTTTAGTTATTGTATTATTTTTTTGTAAAGTCCAAGAAATTAACTTTTTCGTTCGACCTTTACCGGTCAAAGTTAAACTTCCCTTAAGCGAATCTCGGCGCTATGGATTCAACGATGCCCTCAGATTTTTAATATGAGTTTCGGTACAAAAGATAGAAATCATTGCTCGCACATTTACTGAACGCACTTTAAAAAAAGTTCAAAATTTATTAACAGTCACTTTCGACCCGCGCCGATCGATGTTAGGCTCTGCCTAAGGGAAACACGCCCTCACGAGTTCAACGGTACTCTCGGATTTCAAATCCAAGTTACCGTTTAGAAGTTAAAGAATTTAACAATAAAATAATTGTTACTTAATTATTTTATTTACGGCAAAAAACTAACTTTCATTGTTGGCCTGCGCCGGCCAAGGTTAGGATCTGTTTAAGAAAAGCATACTCTAACGAGTTCAGCGGTAGTCTCAGATTTTTAATCCGAGTCTCCTTTCGTGAGTTATAAGCATTTGAATTTTATTTAATTATTTTATTTACGGTTGTGTCATTTTTGGGTTTTCTCCATGGAGGTCTGCGCCGACTAAACTTAAGTCGCGTCTAGGGTAAATTCATCATCCCGAATACAACGGTGCCCTCAGATTTATGATATGGGTACTCGTTTAAGAGTTATTCCACTTTTTCAGGAAAAAACACCCACGCGTGCTATTTAAATCTTAACATTTTTTGACGGATCATTCTGGGCACTCCGAACCTTGGAATCATGTGTCGTCAAATTTCACGGTCTCGAAATAATTTCATATAATTAAAAAAAATACAGAAATTCTAGGACATTACAGTTACGCCCCAAAGTCCTACCTATGTTATGTTCTAATTTCATTATTTATCTCTTACTGGGCATTTAAGCTCACTCATTCTTATGTTTCTATTTCCCCAGCTTATGAAGAAAAGTAATACATATGATGTTTCTATAAGAGTATTGTGTGTAAAGAATTTTTGGAATATGTTGAAGAGTTATTATGGACTATGAAGTAACCTATATAGTGAGAAAAATGTCTTTTGGTTGAAAATACATGGGTTTGTTAGTTAATATTTTGTCCTAACTCTCTAAAACTCTAAACCTAAAAGGTGTTGGAAATGTATGTAATGCAATATTTTCTTTAAGTCGTGTAATTGAGACGGTCACATTGTGGGCGTTATGCTAACAGTATCCACCAGTCATTGAAATCACTGAACGCTTCTGTTGGACCTCTTTTCTACAGACGATGTGCTCGTACCACCTTTAAGACAAATAAAGAATTGAGAGATTGAGAGAGATTCATCTAGTTGAGAATAAACTCTAGTACACAAAAATGAAGTGATTAAATTCCTTTATATATGACGCACACATCAAATGAAAATGCCCATTAGAATTCATAACATTCAAAATGTTATATAACACCCAAACTCTTTGGCTCCCACTTCATTGGTTAAACCAAAAAATAAACTCTTTTAACATTTGGATTTAATTTACACATCATCACATGATGTGTTGAGAGCCGAAGAACGCATGATAATCAAATTGGAATCATTGGTCGAATGGTATCTCATACCATTCTCACATGAACCATGAAGTGGTGTTTAAATTTCACAACCAAACATTAACCACAACATGGTGACCTTCACTGTTCCATGGTCTATGCTTTATTGTATATTTTTCAACACTCCATACTTCAACTCCAACAATTTATACAGAATATCTGCTATGTCATTTATTTATCGCTCAAAAAATGAATGTATATTATCCAGCTTTTTCTCAAACTTGTTGGTTATTTCCATCACCTATTTGGGAATAGTAATATTAGGTTTGTTAACAAGATCTAACCACTTGAAAAAGTGGCATGTATTGCATGTATCAAATAAATGATTTGGAGATCTTTCTATACATGATATTTAGGCAATCCTTCCACAACATCATATGAGACTCTACATGCTCTAACCCACCACTCGATAAAGTTTCATTGACAATATTAGAATCGGGCATTTTAATCAGCATATTTTAAAACTGAAAAATAATAAATTAAAATAAAAAAGGCTTCATAAATAATTTTTTATCAAATAATAAATAACAAGCATCAATATTACTAACAAAAATCAACATTTAATGCAAATTCAATATCATAACTAACAAACTCAATACATTCTTTAAACATCAATAAAATAACTAAAAAACATGGATATAGTAACTAATAAATATCAAACATAACATAATAACTAAAAAATATCAGTGTAATAAATAACAAACAAATATGTGTGTATGAATAAGGACAAAAAATTGAAGGTTAGAATCATCTATCAAACATAATATGGATATAGTTACTAATAAATATCAAACATAACATAATAACTAACAAATATCAGTATAATAAATTACAAAACAATATTTGTGTACGAATAAGGACAAAAAAAAGGGTGCAATCACAAAACATCACACGATGCAACAAAAAAGGCCAAAAAACCATTGGTCGTGGGACTCGACCCTACAACACCACCCTAAACCCCAACCCATCCTTACCACCTCAGCCGAGCATGAGGGGTCATTGAAGGGGGACTTGTTTACATTTGAAAGGGGTTGAGGGGCACTCTCTTCCTTCCCCATCAAGATTAATTATATTTTTAATTATTATTATTTTGGGTAATGTTGAAAGAGTCATTTATGAAATAATGGAATAAATAAATATGGCCCAGTCATTTATGAACGAATAGAATAAATAAACATAGCCCCATCGGACCCGCCAATGTGGATGGAACAGTACGAGGAATGTGAATTAAATACCACTTTATCATAACTTGATGGAAAAGGCTTCTGACCCGCCAATGTGGACGGAACTGGTTGGTACGATCAGAAAACCGGCGGTCCAAAGTGCAGCAAAAATTTAAAATAGGCAAAAATCAGGAAAAAAAATTTACCCGTTTCCCGTCGTACTACTATAAAGAAGGCCGCCGAGTTGGGTCATCCCTGACTCGGTCTCCTTCTGGACAATCCTCCACTTTCTTCACATCGCTGCTGCGCATCCATGGCGGAATTCAAGGTCGGAACAACTTTTTCCTAGGTTTTTTTCTTGGGTTTATTGGGAATATTGAGAATGCCTTTACGTTTTAATGGGATAACAATGGCGTGGCAGGGGACGAAGATGCTGCTGAAAGTGGATCTCCAGTGCGATCGCTGCTGCAAGAAGATCAAGCGACTGCTCTGCCATTATCATGGTCATTCTCTGCACCTGCCTTTGATTATCATCTCTTAATGCGTTTGAAAGGAATTGGAACGCGGAGGTTCCCTGCGGCTGCGGCTGCGGTGGACGGGACCGGTACTGTTTGGGTCGCGGGTGTTACGACGGGGACTACCCGTCGTCGTCTTGCACCGTCATGTGATGTGAAATCATCCAATAAGAATGTGATTTATATCTAGGGAATTTTGGAAGGGATTTATTGTAATGGACAACTGTCATATTTAAATTCAAATCATTTTTATTTTAATTGTAGCAATGGATTTGTTGGAGCCTATTTTGTCTCTTTCTTTATTATTTTCCACATCATATTCCTTTTTTTTTGTTTCACATTAAATTTACGGTGTGTATAAATTTAAATATTCAATATATATATAATTTTTGACATTTTAGAATATAGAATTTACCATCATTTCAAAAAATTAACATTGTATCGATTTTTTTCTAAAAAATGTAATTTTATTTTTTCTTTGCCATAGCGCACTTTTAAAATTGGGACTTATATGGATCTCAAATCACAATATTTTTAAGGTTGTGTGGTCCAGGGATCGAGGCGGATATTCTAAAAGAATGTGTTATTTTAGATTCTAGTGGGTAAGAGAGGGAATGAAGGATTCGTATGGGCTACTTGTACATGAGGAGGTTCATCGCCACAATACGGGGCAAGGTAATCGTCTCGTTTTATTAGCGCTATACATAAAAAAAAATTAATCTTATTTACATATAAAATATATTTCTCAATATATAAGCTTTATCTAAATAAAAAACTAATATCCATTTTATTTAAAATACAAATATATGAATATTCATATACTTATATAATGCGCGCGTGTGTATTTGTGTGTGTCTGTATTAACAACTGATGTATATTAATATACAAATAAATATACGGATAAAATATATATATATATATATATATATAACTATACATGTATATATATATTAATATACAAATACACAAACATATATATATTAATATATATATATATATATGTTAATATAAAATATATTTCTCAATATATAAACTCTATCTAAATAAAAAACTAATATCTGTTTTATTTAAAATACAAATATATTAATATTTATATACCTATATAGTGTGTGTGTCTGTATTAACAACTGATATATATTAATATACGAATAAATATACGAATAAAAAAAATATAACTAAATATATATAAATAGCATTGTTGAAGGGGGGGGAGTCAAGCGTTGTTAAAACCCCCCTCCGATTTGCAGATTTTTTTTTTAATTTTTTTAAACTTTTATCAACGCTTTTAAAAAAGCGCTGATAAAGACCCGTTTTGTAATAGCCCGGATTCTTAGGGTCCATTACTTTGTAAAAATCTGATGTTGGGTGTTCTGGGTAGTCTGGTGGAGCTCGACCCCCCCTAACGGTAGGCCTATCGGTAGCTCAGTCTACCGGTAGCTTGGCCTACCGCTAGCTCGGTCTACCGGTAGCCGCAGCCTACCGCTAGCTCGGCGTACCGGTAGCTCGGTCTACCGGTAGCCGCAGCCTACCGGTAGCTCGGCCTACCGGTGGCTCGGTCTACCAGTAGCCACAGTCTACCGGTAGCTCGGTCCACCGATAGTCGCGGCTTACCGGTAGCTCTCAGCTACCGGTCGCTCCCGCCTACCCCCACGGGTTTTCCAGTAGCCCCTCCTTTTTGCGCAAATTGGGTTTTAAACCCTATTTTCGACCCCTCTAAGCTTGTTTTAAGGCCCAGTAACGCACATAAATGCGCCTAATTAGATTAAATGATTGTGAGGTGTGCGTCGGTTTAAACTGCGGGGACCCATTAATGACGTGTGGGGTGTCTGAAACGCGTGGTCAACCCACGACCCCGCTCCTTACGCGGTTTCACGTTCTTATCTCAACCGTCCCCGACCTTTATAAACTAAAAGGGTTCTCCCTAGCTTTCTTTTCTCGATCACCTAGGAGTACCCTTCGTTCCGACGAGCCGCATCGTTATCCGTGGAGTTCCACGCCCAGGCTTAGCGTCGATCGTCGATCAACAAGTAGGGAATTTCTCCATCGTCTCTCCTTTTTGTGTATCATGCGGGGTGGGTGTGCTACTGCTTCTGTAGAATTGGATGAACCAAACTCTAATAAAGATATAAACTGATTCTAAAGAATGAAATGGGAGGGATGTGACTGATGATGTTGCTCTGTTTTTATCTTCTTACTCGATTAATGATTTCTGAATTGTGCGGGCTTACGCCTACTGAAAATCATGGCAGTTGGTGGTCTTTCTCTGTGCACTAATAAACCCCTAGTGATGTTTTAAATGGCTTGTTTTGTAGTTGTGAACCCGTGCTGTGAAAAGGAATTTGGTTAATCACGTATATCCAGCTAAATAAATTGAAAGCACCAGGATCAACCTCTTCTATGATAACCCCGATTAAGGCACGAAAATTGAAATCATGGAGTGGGTTAAATCTTATAAATCTGGAAATACCGGCATGGGCCTGCTTTGCCTTGGTGGTAGTGGTTTGTTGTTTTTCCTTCACGGGCCGATTGCTGGGTGATGTGGGTGGGGATGAGATCCCCTGTTGTTATGCTTCCAGTGGGTGTGAATTTAAGGCCGGGTGGTTACCTTGATTATATCACGAATTGGGGTGGAATCCTCTGTTGTTGAGAAATCGTTGGCTTCTGGGGACATGGGGCTGTACCTTGGGGTTTTTCTTTGGTTCCAGTACTCCGAGGGATCCCACTTATCCCTTTGTTGTTGTGACTTTACAAGAGAACCTGGTGTGGATGCTGAAACTGCTGTTGGTTGTAACCTTTTCCCTTGGTTTGTGCTTATGCTGTTAGTTGCCCAGTAGTGCAGAAACTTATTTAAACATTATTACTGAACATGTAAACCAGGATGTGACAAATGGGTTTTGGTTTGGTGTGAGTTGTGACTTGGACGTAGTACTGTTTGTGTTCTTTAGGCAGGCTGAAGAAAAACCTAAACTTTGGGTGAGTGCTTGTTACCTATACATATACTTGTAGTTTTTGTGTTTCTTATTCGCGCCCCACCCAAGTTGAGCACTTAGTGCCGAACACCCCCATTTCATGGGGGAGGGTGTTTTTCCCAACACTACTATTAGTGGCTGGTTATTAGCTCCTTTTCTGCTCCCTTTCCCGGATAGCCCAAGTATCTTCGGGCAGGCTGTGATGGCCTGAAGTCCATTATTAGCCCAAGAACCTTCGGGCAGGGTAGTGTGGTGGTTGGCCCAGGTGTGTGCGGGCAGGTGGTTTCCCAAGTGTCCTCGGGATGAGGCCCAGGTGTCTTCGGGCGTGACAGTAGATCTTCTAGCCCAGGTGTCTTCGGGCGTGATAGTGGTTGTTCTGGCCTAGGTGTTTGCAGGCGTGGTTACGTGTGACAGTTGTGGCCCAGGTGTCTGCGGGCGGGATAACGGTTGTGGCCCAGGTGTTTGCGGGCGGGGTTTGGCAGTGGGACTGCGTGAGGATGTGGCCCAGGTGTGTGTGGGCGGGGTGAGGCAGTGAGACTGCGGTGAGAATGACAGGATTGGTTCGATGCGTAGGATGTCTTCAATAGCCAGTGAGAAAGTGGCGCGGGGTACCCAAACATCGATGTGCTTTTACTATACATTACTTGGCTTGTGTTATTTGGGGAGTGTGCCTTGGTGAGGCTTGGGTGGATAGTTTACCTTGTTAGGTTTTTGGTTTACTCTTTTTTCTCACGGGACTCTAGTACATTCCCCCACTTGTGCACGAGAGTCTTTAGGTTTTTCCCTACTGAGTATACTTGTATGCTCACCCAATGTATATAAAACTGTTTTCAGGTTTCCAGGAGGACTTCGGGGATCACACGAGACCATACTAGCGCAGGACCTTTGGGACAGTTGCAGTTGCTGTTTTTCTTTCTTTGGTACTTTACCTTTGTAGTCACTTTGTACTTTGTGGTATTTACTTTCGGAACATGCATATGGGAATGGTTGTTTTGGCTTTCTTGCACCTTTAGTTTTGGTGTTGTGGGATTTACTATCTTATCTCCCGATCCTATTAAAAGAAAAAGGGTAATGCCTTCCATTTAGTGAGTAATTCAATACCCTTGGCGCTGGTCGCCACTCTGGGACCTATTGAAGGCGGGTTTCGGGGGTCATTATCTCTCCTTCAACTTGAAGAAGGAAGGGCCTGACAATCTGCTGACCCTTCCCTCCTTTTGGTGAAGGCGGGTCGTGATAGAATGGTATCAGTGGCATGGTTGGGAGATAGGATGAAGTCTGGAGTTAGGCACAGTGAAGATTGCATGGGATGGTAGGGCAACAATGTTGGGTGACCTTGGTGCGTGAATTAGGCCAGGGAAGACCGGCTAGGACACATGATTTTAGGGCCCCCCATGATCCGATGCAAGGAATCTGGACCTACCGAATGACGAAGTAAGGCCACGCTGATTGCAGGGTAGAGAGACCCTAGGAAAGGTACATGCATCATAATGACTTGTTTTCTCGTGTTTCTGGGGTGTTTTGGGAATTTGAAATAAATAAGAAGTTTAAGAAATTTTAAGAACGATATTCTGCACTACTTGGGCTTAGACATTCCTTGTTTACCTTGCAGCTTTGGCACCCGGAAGACGACCCCGAGTTGTACGAGCGATCGAGGCTCAGGAGGTCGACCTAGCTGATTGATAGAGGGATGAACGAGAGGAGGAAGATGACCAGTGGAAGAAGACACTTCGGGCCTTCCAGCGACAGACCCTCGAGAAGTATGAGGGCATCACCTCTGATATGAAGATGGAGGGCTGGCTAGAGGAGCTAGTGATAGCCTTCAGCTTGATCCGGGCTCCGACAGAGTACTGGGTTCCTCTGGCCGTCAGCCAGATGCGAGGAGCGGCGCGTTAGTGGTGGACGCTTTACCTGGGGGAGAGGAGAGAGATCGAGGTGGCATGAGCTGATTTTGAGAAGGAGTTCTGGGTGGAATTCCTCTCTTCTACGATGAAGGTAAAGAATAGGCAGGAGCTACTCTCCCTCCAGCAGGGGAGTATGTCGGTAAGGGAGCTGAGAATCAAGTTCAATGACCTCTTACATTTTTCTCCGGACCTCTTTCCCAACGAGGAGTCTCGGGAAAGACGTTTAGAGGAGTCGCTCCGGCCCTCCCTCCAGTATGCTATTACCCCCTTTACCCTCCCGACGTACTTGGAGGTCCAGAAGAAGGCCGAAGTGGTGGAGAGGATGCACGCTCTAGGAGGTGTGTCACGATAGGGGATCCAACTGGGACCATCGAAGGGGAAGGCCATCGACACTAGGCCTCCAGCGTCAGGACCCTCCAGGTTCCGACCAGTGGGGAGCAGGCCGCAGCAGTTTCAGTTCCGGTCCCCCGGTCCTTGCCCTTTTCCTTCGGGGCCAGGACCGCGGTGCTTCATTTGTGGGAGCCATGGACATCTCCGGAGTCAGTGCCCGGACCGAGTACAATACGGTGGTGGCAGACAACCCCAACACCCGCCCCAACAGCAGCTTCCAGCCAGGCCTTTCCAGCAGCAGTAGCAGGGGCAGCGAGCTCCTGCTCCTCCGAGGGCAGACGTTGCAGGAGGAGGCCGACCTCAGGGCTCTCCTCAGGGACCTCGACCAGGGCGTGGTCGAGGAGGTGGCCGAAAGCCGAGGGGAAGAGGAGCTGGGCGTGGGCAGCTACACGCCGCGGAGGCAGCCGTTCCAGCTGGACCAGAGGTCGTTCGAGGTACGATCAGTTTTTTTAGCACTCTCGCTTATGCCTTGTTCGATACCGGAGCTTCACACTCCTTTGTTGCACCCAGTCTAGCCCGTGCTTTAGGCCTAGATGCCAAGAGACTTCTAGTGCCCCTGGTGCTGAGCACACTAGTCGAAGGTCAGACCGACTTCTTATATGTTTGTCGAGGATGCATACTGATGATAGAGCCACATCATTCGGTTAGAGATCTACTACTGCTACAGATACAACCATATGATGTTATCCTAGGCATCGACTGGCTGTTCTCTGTGTGTGACTTCACCGAATGCTTCTGAGGAAGGGTTGTGTTCTCAGACTTGGGCGGCCGACGTGTTGTTTTCACTGGTGAGCGAAGCAGTTAGAAGGGCAGCAGATGAGAGGAACCCCTCCTCTCCTTGTTAGCCGAGATGTCAGTGGAGTCAGTGGATGCTGAGATGGTGGAGGTGCCAGGGATCGTCAGTGAGTTTATGGACGTCTTCCCTGAGGAGGTGACGACTCTACCCCCTCGACGTGATATCAAGTTCGGGATAGACCTGCAGCCTGGTGCTCGTCTGATTTCGATGGCTCCTTACCGGATGACACCTTCAGAGCTATGGGAGTTGCAGATTCAGATTGACGATATTATGAAGAGGGGTTATCTTTGACCAAGTGTGTCACCGTGGGGTGCTCTAGTCTTGTTTGCAAAGAAGGCAGATGGTGGTCTCAGGTTGTGCATAGACTACAGGAGGCTGAATCAGGTGACGATCAAGAATCACTACCCTCTTCTGAGGATAGACGATCTTTTCGACCAGTTGAAAGGGACAGGATGGTTCTCAAAGATCGACCTATGGCCTGGGTACCACCAGTTGAGGGTGAAAGAAGGAGACATCCCGAAGATGGAGAGGCGGGCATCCTTGGCCCCGAGGTGGTGCAGAGCATGACAGATAAGGTTCAGCTTATACGGGAAAGGATGAAGGTGGGCCAGGACCGACCGAAGTCGTACGCTGATATTAGGAGAAGGACCTTGTATTTTGCGGTTGGAGACCACGTGTTCTTGAAGGTATCCCCTCGGCGTGGACAACGGAGGTTCAGTAAGGGGAGTAAGCTTTCTCCCAGGTTCATCGGACCCTTCGAAGTGTTGCGGCGGGTCGGAGAAGTGGCTTATCAGCTAGCGTTACCACCACTGCTACTGAGGATACATGACGTATTCCATGTGTCCCAGCTCCGTCGTTATCTGCACGACGATTCACACATCCTCGACTGGGGAGAGCTAGGCATCGAGGATGACGTGACCTTTATGGAAATACCAGTGATGATCGATGATCGTGAGGAGAAGGTGCTTCGTGGATGAACCATGTCTTTGGTTCGTGTGTTATGGAGACATGGTGGGCTTGAGGAGAGTACGTGGGAGAGGTAAGCACATATGCGTGCCCAGTACCCAGAGTTGTTTTGAGTTTTGTGATGTTCTGTTTATACTTGTTGTGGTGGAGCATTTTACCTTGTTGGCTATGAAATATATGGTTTTTTTCTTTCCTCTCTGAATGTGTGTGAAAAGTCCTGGCTATGGGGAGGGGAGGATCGAACCCCTAATCAAGACTCATTAAGGTGGATGCGATTAAACTCGTGCGGGTGAGTCAGTGCCACCCAAAGAGGATAGTATCTTGACATGGGGGAAGAGACTCCCCAACCCACAAACTGGGTAGTCTGACATGGTATGTTGCTTGGTTCTTAAGAGAAGGGTGTTTTTAGTTAACAATGGGGTTCGCTCCTGAGAGGTATCTTTCGAGGTGGTTGTTCATACCCTCTCTTTCCTTGTGGGTTGTTTTGATTCTCGGGGGCGAGAATAGTTTGAGAGGTATATGATGTAATGACCCAGATTCTTGGGGTCCATTACTTTGTATATCTGATGTTGGGTGTTCTGGGTAGTCTGGTGGAGCTCGACCCCCACTAACGGTAGGCCTACCGGTAGCCTTAGCCTACCAGTAGCAGGCCTACCGGTAGCTCAGCCTACCGGTAGCTCAGTCTATCAGTAGCCACAGCCTACCGGTAGCTCGGCTTACCGGTAGCTCGGTCTACCAGTAGCCACAGCCTACTGGTAGCTCGGACTACTGGTAGCTCAGTCTACCGGTAGCCGCAGCCTACCAGTAGCTCAGCCTACCAGTAGCTCGGTCTACCGGTAGCCGCATCCTAACGGTAGCTCAGCCTACCGGTAGCTCGGTCTACTGGTAGCCGTAGCCTACCGGTAGCTCAGTCTACCGTTAGCCGCGAGTTACTGGTAGCTCGGCTACCGGTAGCTCTCAGTTACCGGTCACTCTCGCCTACCCCCACGAGTTTTCCAGTAGTGTAAAGACCCATAAATTTTAGGGAATTTTTTTTTCTCAAATTCTTTGGGATTTTACGAGTACGCATTTTCTGACGACACCTGATTCCGAGGCTCGGTGTGCCTAGAAAAATTTTCCAAAGTCTAGCTCAGGTACGTTCAGTGAATGAGCGAGCGGGTTTTTCTAACTTTTGAACCGGTGCTCGGAATTGAAATCTGAGGGCACCGATGAAACCGCAGTGCCAATAATTGCTTAGGAACACCTTTTTCGAAGGTGCGTTTGCTTGGGAGGAGTTGTTAAAAATGTGAAGAATAAAAATATAGTTGTTTTACACCTCTAGTGGTTTATGAGTTAAGGGAAAGGAAGTTGTGAGGAAGTGGGGTGGGTCCACACGATCCCCCACCTCCTTAAATTTCTTAACACCCCATTAAACCCCCCCTTTAGCTTTAATGTGTAACTCATCCTCTCCCCCTCTTAATTACAAGTCAACTCTCTCATTAAATTATTTGATTAAGTTAATCAATGTATTTAATTAAGAGTTGAATTTTGAATTCATGGCTTGGGATTAATAAAATAAGGGCGAACCTTATTTTATTTGGGGGTTGTTGTGTGAGAAGATTTGGGAGAAAATACACAAGCCTTGGGGATCTTCATCTTCTTCGTTGGAGAACGCGAGGAACGTCAAGACCTCGACGAAGAAAGCTGTCGCCACAAGGAGCGATCGTCGTGCCTTTCTTCTCCTCTCCACAGCCGGTGTGAGACGCCGCTCCACCTCGGACGATCTTCGTCAATGTGTACAGAGCCTCATCCCGCAACGTCATTTTCCGTAACGCTAAACGTTCGTCAACTCGTTATCGAGGTAGAGGTTTGATTTTATGTTTGTGAATATTTTTGGTGTCCATCATTAATCCTTTAGCCGCTTGTTATCGATTTAACGGGAGGGGGTCAGACCACACGAACACGGCCGACCCTCCTCCCCCTTTTGTTGTTGTACTCGTTGTGGTTCGAACGAAGGTGGCGCGGTGCCGATGCACCGCGCGGGAACGAAAAGAGCTGTGGAGGTGGTGAGCGGCGCTGTCGCGCCGCGCCAAAGAACTCGAGGGAAAGCCGCGGCTGAAGCGGGTAGCAATGGAGGGGCGCGACGCCGACGCGCCACACCGGTCGAAGAAGGGCTGCGGCCTAAGGCTGCGGCGGTCACCAAAAGGGGGCGACTGGACTCCCCGTCCGCCAGAGCATCAAGAGCCGTGACCCTTTGGCCGCGGCGGAAGACCTGGAGGTGGCCGGATAAACCGGTTGCCGGCGCTTGGAAGGCGGGACCCGTGAAGGGGGTCCCGCGGCGGCACACCGGCCGGCCAATCGGGCCGGCCATTCGGAATTCTGTGGGTCGAAACCCCCGGTGGCAGACAGGGCGGTCCCCCACGTGGGGGCTGCCGTTACAAAGCGAGGGGGCAGCGCCCCCCTTCGCGCTGCTCGGTCACGGACCAAGCGCCCATCCGAGCTGGGCCACTCGCGCTGGGCCGGGGCGCCCAGCCGCTGGGTTGGGCCGCCCGCTGGGCCGGGTCGTGCCCGCTGGGCCGGGTCGCGCCGCTGGGCCGGGCCGCGCCGCTGGGCCGGGCCGCGCCGCTGGGCCGGGCCGCGCCGCTGGGCCGGGACGCACCGCTGGGCCGGGCCGCGCCGCTGTGCCGGGCCACGCCCAAGTGGGCCAGACCCAGACCTGGGTCGGGTCGACCCGGGGGGTCTCGGGCTGGGTCGGTCCGGGCCCAAAACCCCCTAAAATCAGACAGCTACGTTCAAAGGCCCATAACTTGGGCTACGGGCCTCCAATTGGCGCACTGTCAGTTGAGATGCGATCCTTGGATCGAGACAGTAGTTTTGGTATATTATACTCAAGATTTTGGAAAACTTTTGGTATGGCCGGGTTGGTTCGAACACGAAACCAACCGGGCCCTCGGAGCGGAAACACTTATAACTTGAGCTCCGGACGTCCGATTGACGTGCCGTCGACTTTGTTGGATTCCTCTTAGTGAGACGGTCCTTTTGGCTTACTCCACTTGAGGTTTGGACATAGTTGGAGTATGGTCGGGTTGGTTTGACTTAAAATCCAACCGGGCCCTTGGAACGAAAAAGCCAATAACACTCAGACCGGGCGTCCGATTGACGCACCGTCTGTCGCGTTGGGTTTCTATTGACGTGACTAAACTTTGAGACACATCAAATATAGACTACGTGACATTTGATGTATTGAATCCTTGGCTCGTGGAGCGGACCCTCCCGGAACGAGCGTGCTGTGTGTGGGAACCCTAGAGCTGGCTGCGACTGCGACGAAGATGACTTCCGTACTAGGATCCTCTGTGGGTTCGATGAGGACGACTACCGTACTGGTATACTCTGTGGGTTCGATGAGGATGACTACCGTAATGGGATATTCTGTGGGTTCGACGAGGACGAATACCGTACTGGCATCCTCCGTGGGTTCGATGAGGACGACTACCGTACTGGAATCCTCCGTGGGTTCGATGAGGACGACTATTATACTGGGATCCTCCGTGGGTTAGACTAACTTACTGGGATCCTCCGTGGGTTTGATGATGATGAATAATATACTTGGATCCTCTATGGGTTTGGCAGCGAGGACTACTAAACTTGGATCCTACATGGGTTCGGCAGAGGAGAGGATTCAGAGGCTACATCTAATCATCTCCACCCCTCTTCATAAATGGATACCTGTGTGAGATGAGTCTTTACTTTCAATAATTATATTTGATGTGATTGAATTGATATCCTGTGTGGATTGGATTATTCTTTCCTATTTGGATTGGGTCGTACTTTCCTGTGTGGATTAAGTTTCACTTTCCTGAGTGGACTGGATTGTACTAGAGCTCGTGAGTTAGAGCTGAAATGGATTTGATGACTTAGGTATATGTATGGGCATATACCTAAGTAGTGTTGGATGATACTTCATGATCATATCTTTCTTTGGGGTTTATCCTTTGTGGATTCAGGGAGACCTTCGGGGGTCTCGGGGTCCCTACTGAGTATCGTATACTCACCCCTGCACGGGCTTCACCCACACTACGTTGTGTTGGTTGCAGACGACGGACATCACTGATCGTGGTTGAGGCTTGTAGAGATGGACGATACCCGGAGGAGGATCTCACGATGAGTCGGTGCCCGGAGGTGGATATCACATTGAGTCGGTACCCGGAGGAGACGGACGGACGTGGAGTGCTGAGAAGGAGATCTGTACCTACCCTTCAGGTAGGAAGCCGGAGGATGATCTAGGAGCAGCTTGTCACCTTTCAGATGTTGTCCTTGAGTTGTACTTTACTTTCAGTTGTACTGCACCTTTAGTTGGGTTTGTATTCTGGCCCATTTACTTTTCAGCACTTACTTCTGTTTTCAGTTTACTTAGTGTTTACTTCAGTTGGCGTACTCTGTGGTGTTTGTTTTCTTTTATAAAGGCAATGCCTTCCCTTCTATCAAGATTTACACCTTTGGTTATAGTCGCCAGCCCCTGGCCTATGGAATGCGGGCTTGGGGTAGTCACGACACGAGCCCCGAGGACGGGTCGTGACAAATTGGTATCAGAGGAGTTCGGTTCTACCGCAAAACTCAGGACTCTGATCTTTATTCTATGTGAAGCAATAGTGTTAAGAGTATTGAGTGTGGTTATCAGTCCAGGGAGTCCAGTGTTGGTGTGGCGGCCGACGTATCCATACACCAGGACCCTGACTTCTGATTTCCGACTCAATGCATGAAGACATTGATTGCGTGTGGGTTTCAAAAGTTTTCTTTATGATTACTTTGTGTCAGCTCACTAGGTATACTGTTTTGACCGTGGCACACCTGATTCTTTTCAGGATGGCCCCACGACGGCAGCCGGCTAGGGTTCCGAGCCTTGTTCGAGACGACAACCCACCGAGCGACGAGGCCTCAGTGTAGGGCCCTATTACAGCGGAGGCACTGCCGGTACCTCTACTCGCCGAGCCACCGATGCCACCAGCCCCAGCCGCTAAGAGTGCACGTCGCCTTAGTGTACTGCATGAGTTTCAGCGTCAGAGACCTCCCAGGTTCCGCGGGGAGACGAACCCTCAGTAAGCCGAGAATTGGCTGGAGGCTGTAGTTCGAGTTTTTAGGTTAGTGGGGACACCATCTGACCTCATGGTGATCCTTGCAGCAAGCCTCCTACACGCGGCAGCAGGCAGATGGTGAAGCCTGATGCTCCAGGTGCACGACAAGGCATCTCTCCTTTGGTCGGACTTTAAGAGCCTCTTTCGCTCGGAGTTCGTCCCAGCCACCCTCCGTGCAGTGAGAATTCAAGAGTTACTATAGCTGCGGTAGGGAAGCATGACCATGGCCTAGTACTCGGCAAGGTTTACTGATCTCTCGCGCTACTCCACAGATATGGTACGTGACCCGTTCTTTAGGGCTCAGGCCTTCAAGCAGGGACTGAGGCATGAGATCAGGGCTTCGATGATCTCCCTCAACATCCCAACATAGGCGGGGGTGTTGGAGAGAGCCCTTCTAGTAGAGAGTTTTCTCGCCGAGCAGTCACCAGCGGTGAGACCCTCCGCAGGAGGACCTGTAGTGGAGTCTTCTACAGCTGGCAGTAGACAGATGACGCAGAGGTCCAAGCAGGCTAGACCATCAGATGAGCAATCTCAGGATACAAATTCGATTGTACGGGGCACACAAAGGATAGCCAGCCACACGAGGAGCAGGCAGTGCTATGCATGCGGCGGGCAGGGTCACATGGCTCGAGACTACCCGACTCATCCTACAGATGAGCAGCAGGAGGTAGAGGGACCTCCTAGGAAGAGGTTCGACCATGGCGGTCCGTAGGGAGAAGGCAGACGAGGCAGAAGAGCTGGCCAAGTAGCAGGTGGTGGGCGACGCTTTGAGGCCCCACCACCACCACCACCACCAGGGAGACCACCCCGACCGCAGGGAACAGGTGGACGGGGGAGAGCTCAGCTTTAGGAAGCTGAGGCTTACGACCATGGAGATCCGGGAGCAGAAGGACAGGAGTGGGACTAGCTCCCCACTTGTGCATGAGAGTCTTTAGGTTTTTCCCTACTGAGTATACTTGTATGCTCACCCTACGTATATAAAACTATTTTCAGGTTTCTAGGAGGACTTCAGGGATCGCACGGGACCATACTAGCACAGGACCTTTGGGACAGTTGTAGTTGCTGTTTTTCTTTCTTTGGTACTTTACCTTTGTAGTCACTTTGTACTTTGTGGTATTTACTTTCAGAATATGCATATGGGAATGGTTGTTTTGGCTTTCTTTCACCTTTAGTTTTGGTGTTTTGGGATTTACTATCTTATCTCCCAATCCTATTAAAAGAAAAAAGGGCAATGCATTCCATTTAGTGAGTGGTGCTGGTCTCCACTCCAGGACCTATTGAAGGCAGGTTTCGGGGGTCATTATCTCTCCTTCAACTTGAAGAAGGAAGGGCATGTCAATCTGCTGACCCTTCCCTCCTTTTGGTGAAGGCGGGTCGTGACACATTTTATCAGAGTTTTTTAGCACTGTTAAAAGGGGTCTTTATCAATGTTTTTTAATGCTGATAAAAAGGACCCCTTTATCTTCATTGAGAATAACAACAATTTTTTTAGCACTGTAAATGAAATTTTCTAGCACTTTTAAAGTCCATATCTACAGTAGTGGTTGTCTGTATTCTCGTATGAAGGCCGCTTGTGCATGGCGAGGCTATTTTTATTCTCTCCATAATTTTGCCAGATATTTTTATTTGGCATCTGAATCCTTCCACTACTAGATTTTTGAGAATTTTTGGATGCTACAATTTTGAGCATTTACGGATGGTACAATTTTTATCATATTAGCATTCACCATTTGGCGGTCGCTAAAGGGTGTATTAGAGACCACCAAATGGTGGTCGCTAATACTAAAATGAAAACCAGCATGTTTTTTCTCTCCTTCCACAAAACAACCCCACCACCCCTTTCCAGTACCACCTTCACCCTTATCACCCCTGGTCATCCCCGACACGCCATAACCACTGCCAGCTGCCCCTTGCTCACATCTGGTAGCCCTTCAGTCGCCCCCCCTGACATCCCCTAACCACACCCCAACCGCCCCCAACCTATACCCCAACACTCCCCGACCACTGTGCATCTACCATGGCCGGTGAGTGTAAGCTTTTAGTAAAGCTCCCACGTCATCCTGTGTCGCCCGCGTCACTCGCTACATCTAGGACCCAAAATCATAGGTTTTGAGGGTTGATCTTAATGGCCCCCAAACATCAAACTCTAAAAGCTTTAGTAACAAGTCAAAAGCATCTTCCATTTAGAAGACGCTAGGTGGTCTCTAAAACGATTTAGAGGCCGCTTTAGGCGGTCGCTAAAGCCCTTATTTATTGTAGTGTTCAGGCTGTTTTTCATTGTGTTCGACATAAAAAGTGGCTAAAGTTCCACTATGTCAAATTCTTTTATTAAGCACTATTATTTCCCAGTGTTTTTAAGAAACGTTATCAACATTTTTTCTTATAGCACTGAGTAAGGGTCCCATTGATATAACTAAACTAACAACTTCTTCACTTCTTCTTAGCTACGTCGTTGCTCGATCACCTATGCACCACCATCGATGCCTCAAATCTTTGTTTAACTTCTTCAAATAAAAATATATGGTATCTAATTCACATTTGTTTTTAAATCAAACTCTTGCATTGTATTTAATTTTTAATTGTTTTCCATGAATGTTGAGCATTGTTCTTTATTCAATCGACCATCTCTCTCTCTCTCTATATATATATATTATAGGTACATATATAATTATACATACATACATATATACATATGTATATATTTAGAGTTATGCTTGCACATAAATAGTTAAATATATATTCAGTTTTTTAGATATATATGTATGTACACACACACACACACACAGATATTGAAATTATACATATGTATTTATATATTTATGTTGGTTTTGTATTTATCTATGTATGTTATATATATTTTTTGTTTATAATAAACATTGGTCTCTATCTCTCACAAACAAATGTTTTTTTGTATTTATGTTATTTATGTATGATATATATATATTTTTTATAATATATATATATGTATATGATTTATACTATTTATATATATATATAAATGTTGATGTATTTTCATATATTCTCATACTTATTTGGTATAAAAATTATTACATAATGTTTGCACTTATGTTATATATATATATACACACATTGTATATTGTATTTATAATATATGTACTTTATGTTTATGTTTATAGATGATACATATATACATATATTTATTTATATGTTTTATAGTATGTGTGTGTGTATATATGTTTTATACAGTACATACACACATAGATACATATATATGTTCATAATGTTTATGTGTGTGTGTATATATATATATTATTTAGACAATATTTGTAACGACCCAATGTTTTATCAATGAAAATTAATTTCTTATAAATATGTCATATAATCACATGAAATCACAACACGATGAACTACTAAGTACTATGTGACCTTTAAACATAATTTTGACACTTTTGTGTTTTGAATTTTGAAAATCTGACATACACGGTGGCGATCAATAAGATGTTTGGAGTCCGATAAGACAAACTTTTTTTGGTGAATAGTAACCTACCATTATGAATAGTAAACTACCCTTATGAATAGTAAACTACCCTTATAAATAGTAATATGACCCTTATGAATATTACATCATCCAAAAAAATAGTAACCTCACCCTTGATTGTATAAATAAAATTTAGGCATCTTATAAGTGATAATATGACCATAGTAAAAGTATTGGTATTTTTGTAAGTCATAAATAATTAATTACAATTAATTAATTAATTTAAAAGAAAATATATTTTCCTAAAAATTGTTCATAAATTAATAATTTCACATCTTCTGGTTTTAAGATAATTTTATAAGACCTTATTTAATTTTGGAAAGCATTGTAAAATCAGTTATACTTTTAAAATCTGTATTTTTCAAGTAAATTATGATTTTAATCAACAATTAAATTAATCATATTTAGAAAACTATTTTTAAAAAATGGAGTTCATTTTTGGATTATAATCGTTGAAAAATGTTTAGGGTGAATTTTTGGGATTTTTCTAAAATACTTGAATTTTTGATGAATAGTAAAATATGATAATTCACGATAAATGCTAAAACCTGAATTTATGAATCATGCTTGAGTCATGGATGATGTAAATGAACATTGGTTCGAACTCACATGCACATATGATTGTTTTTGGTCATAAGAATCGTTACTATTTCTTGTCTTATGGAAAAAAATAAACTAATGATTAAAATACTAAGAAAACCCTCATCCACTCCACTATAAAAACCACCCACACTCCCCTCTTCTCTTTACTCCTCTCAAGCTTTGTGACTTCCCTAAATTCTGCCCAAATATCTCCCCAGAATCTTATCCCACTTCCATCATCCATTTTTATCCTCAAAAGACCAAATTTTCCCCCCTCAAGAGGCTCTCAAGAAAGATTAAATCAAGAGGTAAATTCCTCTTTTCTTTTCATTCATTTTCTTTTCATGTTCCTGTGTTCTCTTTTCTTTCCTAAACTCTCCTCATCCAAATGGAATGGCAACTCCACTATCATACATGTACCAGAATGTTTTTATTCTAATTAGATAATTCATTATCATATCTCATTTCCCCTCCTTCTATACGAAATAAATGAAAACACCGTCTGAGATGTGTTAATTTATCACATTCAAGGACGACAGTTTATCAATTTCTATTACCATCTTCTATTCTGGTCATGAAACCATTTTTATGGTTGAAACAGAATATTAAATATGTATTTTATCTTATGCTCTGTTCTAGAATCCTTTTTCACACTTGATGTAAAATAATAATACAAAACAAGTTAATTATGAACAAAATCGCCAAGTTAATCCAAGCGTTTAACATTAATGTTTTATATAATGATTCACCTACACTCAAAATAATAAAATTAATTTTACAACCATGTAATCTTATAGATGATCACTAATGTTATATAACTTCAATTCTGGACAATTACCTTAATCATACATGTGTGTCCGAACATGAATATAAGTGAACCGATCATTAAAACCAAGGAAACAAACGGACCTAAAGAATGAAACTGAACCTCATAACCAATCAAAAAGGTCATAAATGAACTTGAAAAGGTTATAGTAAATCTTTTACTTATAGAATAGGTTATGGAATTATTAATTAATGAACCTAATTTGATTATTCAGGCAATTAATATCAAGTGGAGAACACCATTGGACTTAATGTAAGGGATCCTCTCTATTTCACTTTTATTCAAGAATCTTCTATATGTTATTCCCTTTTTATGTGTAATTAATAATAATGGGGTATTATTTCTCACCTACCCCATACTTAACTCATGATTTATAAAATATTATAAACCCATTTCTCTCACATTAATCCCTCCTAAGTACAACTGATACCATGCCGATATTCCGTAAGGGATTCTACCTGAACCTACTATATTCCTTCGGGTTGCTCTATCTTTATTTTTATAAAAATAAAGTTGTCTTTTAATTTTGTGTACAAATTCTACATACTGTGTATATTCTCCAAACTCATGTTTCAGGATCCATCCCTCAATCTCTTTCGAAGATATATAAGTTTTTAAGTGATTCCCTCCTCAATACTTCTCAATAAGCACATTTGTTTTAAGGGTACTTCCATAATTCTTACCCAATTTCAAGTACACTCTATCCTCTATTTTAATCCACCATTGTCTTTATAAAATTATTATTTTTATTATGAAAAAATTCTTGGTTCACTCTTGTTTTTATATAAAAGATTGTTCCCTTTTCTATTTTAAAGGCTCTATAGTATTTTCCTTAAAACCACACAAAAATGTTTTAATACTAAAATTTATTAAATACTTTTCTTACATGTTTTCACTTATACATGATATCAATTACCATGATACATGCCTATTTTACCTTATGAATTTCCATGTATGTTTTAGTTTTTTTTCTTTTATGGACACTTTTATGATACGCCCATTTGTTATTCTTTATGACCTGATTGTGGTACCCAATTCTTTCCATGGGTAACACTTATATTTATGTATGGTTGATTATATATGATTCTTTATGTGGAAAAAATATTCATTAAAGGTTAATATGGGTGTTCCCAGATAGTGCTCCAATGCATTGGGTAAAGTTAAGTCTCATGAGACGTTATGTGCGACGGTCTTGGCAGTTAGCCTTGGCTTGTGCTACCATGTGCGACGGTCTTAGAGGTTAACTGTGGATTGTGATACCATGTGAAATGGTTTTGGCAGTTAGCCTTGAATTGTGATAAATTCATGTTTTATGTTGCTAACACATTATTATGACTCCATGTTTATATGATTCCATGTTTATATGATTCCATGTTTATATGTTATGATTCCATATGTACATGCCTTTTATATCATTATTTCATGCCTTATATCCCATGTTCTAATGCTTTGTCCTTATGGTTATTCTCTTACTGGGATATTTAGATCATCCCTTTGTTCATGTGTTCACCAAGGTACCCTATGCAGATGTTTGAGCACAATAGAAGTTAGGAGCTAAATTTGAATATTAAATAAAGAAATGCTTTATTTAGTTCCATGTTTTCAGTTTTATATAATTAGTCTTCCAAGACACTAGACTTTACAATCCTTGGCTTGTACTCTGATGTATAATTATGCTTAAAATCATGTAATGTTATATGTAAAAGGCTAGGGCCACTATAATATTTTTTATATATGTAATATATATATATATATATAAATAATTCTATATTGTGTTTCTAGTATATATATATGTATATTTATGTTTACGTGTGTGTGTGTGTATAGATATATATGTTTTATAGCTTATGTATATCTATGTGTATCTTTCATATAGTGTGCGCGTATATATAAATGTTATATATATATATATATATATATGTTTATAGTGTTTATGAAAATGTATTATTTATATTATATTTTTAAACATGTTATAGTGTATGTGTGCGTGTATATATGACTATGTATAATTATATATACAAATGTATGTTAGTTATATATATATATATTATTCTTGGTTGAATAAAATATGAATAATATGGATAAAAATTGATGGATGATAATATTATAAGCAATGAGTATGAGGCAAGTGTTAAAGAGTACATCAAATTTGCAACGAAAAATGTGAACACCCCTTCTTGAATCATGTGTCAATATCTACATTGTTATTATTCAAAGTGAATTGGTCCTTCTAAATTAGAAGAACATTTGATTTATCATGTAATTGACCGGTGTTATAAATGTTAGATCACACGAAGAAGAAGTAAATGTACCTAGCAAGTGGAATGATAATACATTTTATGAATTACCCGATATTAGTAGAAGTGTATACGATGTTGGTGATCGTATTGAGAAAATGGAAATAGTAGTTATATATGAACATAGATATTGTTTGAAAATTTTAGAGAAATTGAAGAAAAGTGTAGAGATGTCATTATTTTATGGTTTTACGAAATATACAATGCTTTTAGTAGTACTAAAACTATATAACCCGAGTTAACGAATGGAGTGATTACAATTTCAAAGATCCACTTTCTCTATTGAAGAAAATTCTTCCAGATGAAAATGGGTATCCTTATTGAGCTTATGAAGCTAAGAAAAGTTATATTCCAAGGGTGTGAGCAATAAAAACACATAGGTTTTCCCTAATAAGTGCATATTATTTCGAAAAGAGTATGAATCATTATAGAAATATCCAAAGTGTGATGCATCTCGACATAAACAATATAAATCAAGTTCGTCATACTTTGTGGGGGTACTTTCTAGTTATTCATAAAATTTGATTACTGTATAAAAGTTTGGATATTGTGATCCAATTGATGTGATATGCAGATAAAAGAATTCTAGATGACAAACCACGACACCCATAAGATGTTCCTCAATAAAAGAAAATCAACAATTATTATCCAGAACTTGGGAACGATTTGAGTACTAAACATAGATTAAAAAATAAATGTAACTAAATAAAATAACCACAGTTGAGTAAAGAACCAAGAATTTAGTTCCATGTGATGAAATATTGTGTTTTCTTATACCTTTATTTTAGGCTTTAATAGGGATATTTCTTACAATATTCTTATTATAGCCCAAAAGTAAGGTATAAAAATATCTTTCAACAAAAGTATATAAAATCATGGATATTTACTCATATTTGACTCTCATATTTAGTGAAATTTATTTTAGTTCCATGTGATTAAAGTGTGTGTTTACAATTTTAAAAGTAATATTTATTTCAAAACATACGATACATGCTATAACCCAAGAAAACAAGATTGGATTGGCATGAAAGTATGGATAATAATAAATAATATTTTTTTAATCTTAGTAATGAACCACACATAATTCGAACACATGGTGTGTCTAGAATGACTGAAAGTGTATTTTTTCAATTTAAAAAAGACATTTTAGTTCAAAACATGTATCACAATATTACAATTGAAAAAAAATCTCAGATTATCATGAAACTCTATGAAGATGATCATTGATTTATTTTTGGAACTTAATAATGAAACAAAAGTCATTATGATACATGATGTGGTCAGTATGACTAAAAGTGCATGTTTTCAATTTAAAAGCCACATTTCAGTTCAAAACAAGCATTGAATACTCAAAACTGAGCATATGATCATATATTATCATAAAAATATATGAAAATGATCATCAATTCATTTATGACCTATAGAAATGAATTTTAGGTCATTTCGATGCGTGTTGAATTTGGAATTACCTAAAGTGTTTTTTTTCATTTTAAGCATTTAAAAGGTTCAAAACATGCATCACATATGAAAAAATGATTAAACACACTCATATTATTTTTAAACTCTATGAAAATGATCATCGATTCATTTGTGACATGTATCTATTAATTGAATTCCATTCTGATGTACGATGTATCTGGTATGACTCAAAGTGTGTATTTTCAATTTAAAAATGACATTTTAGTTCAAAAGTAAGAAAACATGATAAGATTGTTGTGATACTCTAGGAAAATGATAATTGATTTATTTGAGACAAATTGGAATGAAACTCATATCATTATGATGTGTATTGTGGTCAATATGATAGAAAGAACATGTTTTGATTTTAAAAATTATATTTTTATTTGAAATGCATGTCACATGATCAAAACTAAGTAAATGATCTTGAATTGTCATGAAAATATATAAAAATAATAATCAATTAATTTTAAACAAGTAATAATTAAACACACATAATTTTGATGCAAAATGTAATTATAATGGCCTAAAGTGAATTGTTCCATTTTAAGTGTTAAAAAGATCAAAATATGCATCACATACTCAAAACTGAGCACACATGCTCAAATTGTCATGAAACTCTACAAAAGTGATGGATGATTCATTTATGACATGTAGGAATTAACCAAACATCAATATGATGTGGAGTGTGCAAGTTTTCAATTTAAAACAGATATTTTATTATAAAACATGAATCACAAGCTTAAAATCAAGCAAACACGATCAGATTTTTGTGATACATTGATGATTCATTTGTGATTGGTAGGAACTAACCTCAATACATTAAGATATTTTGTGTGTTTGTAATGAAAAAAAGTATATGTTTTTAATAAAAATTTCATAATTTAGTTCTAAACATGTGTAACTTGCACAATACTAAGAAAATGATCTCAGATTATAATGAAACTCAAGGAAAAAGATCATTGATTTAAATTGAATTATAGGAATGAATTTCATGTCATTATTATATGTGGTGTGTGTAAAATGAAAAAAACTATATTTTTCCATTTTAAGTGTTTAATTTGTAAAAAAATGTGTCACATACTCAAAGATGAGTAAATAAACTCACATTACTATGAACCTCTATGAAAATGGTCTTTGATTCACTTCTGACATGTAGGAACTAGCTATACATTATTCTAATGTGTAGTGTGGTCAGAATGACCTAATTCATATTTTTATATTTCAAATTATTTTTAAGTTCACTAATTGTTATTAATACAAAATATTATTTATTATTACTTATATATTACTCATTTAAATTATAGGCGTATTTATATAGTTTGTAAAAAGTGAAAGGATTGTTGATTCATCAACACACTATTCTAAATGTATTTTTTATAAAAATATTGTAGTTATAAATGTTTTAATAACAAAAGAATAATTTTTTTTTGTGAAATAAAGAAATTTATTTATTATTTGTATTATGTCTATTTTGATATGAATCATGTTGATTCCGCTACTGATTTTATAATATATTTGTATTTTTTTTAGAGTTTTTAAGAAATTATAACACTAATTAGTGGTTACTATAGCGACCCATCCTTTTCTTACATTGCTATTAAATAATTTTCAAGATAAACAACATAATATTATTACCCATATAGTATCCAAAGGTTTAGTTTCTTGGGAAAACTAGGACCATACATAACAATCACAACATCAAGCATAAACATTTATTTAATTCCTTCTTCTATAGCTTCTTATTGGAACTTGACCTCTCCTTAGTATATGTAGTCACTTGAGGATATACATAAAAAGGGATGATCTAAAAGCCCATTAATAGTATATATATGATCAATATATCATGGGGTGAGCATAATCATAACATTGTCATAATATCATGAACACGAGGGGAATCATTAATAAAAGACTTGAAATGTGGCAATGCATAAAAAATGAAACATTCATATTGCGCTATATAATTTCGGGCGCACCCATCACATCATAACATTATCATTATCATGCATACCACAATGAACATAAATAACCCATGTAAATTAATGGGTTTCATCTCATAAGAACACATTCATAAACTTTGGGTTCCAAAAATAAAGTGGGAATAACATACTTGATACGATAACCATTAACCTTGAGTGAGAAGTAAAAGTTGTGTTTTTGAAAGAAGATTTCTTTTGGAAAACATTGGTTTAACATAAACTTAAAAATAAAACATTTATATACCAGAAAATGTAAGATAATTATTAACAAATTATTTTTAATGAGTGGCCATACCAAAAATGGAGTGGAAGATGGGGAACCCGAAGAAAGGAAGTTGGGTTCGAGATTTTTCCCTTACCTTGTATCCGAACGGTTTCTTCACTTTAATGTCCTATATAACCACATTAGATTCATTAATTGATAATTCCAGAACCTTGTGTACATGAATGTGGTTAATTATGTTTTAATTAAGTTATTTTATGGGCCTTTGTATGAGTTATACATTTTAAAAAACATTGTTTGAGAATGTTCGTTTTTATGGGTTTCTTGAGCGGTTCACATGTATTCATAAATGGATGTTCATGTAGAACATGGGTAAACATACAAAACTGATATTTCATGCTATTAATGATATTATAGAAGTTTAAATGATATTATAATGAATTATTTTATATACCATGTGGATGAATCATTAGATAAGAATTAAATGATGATTGTTTCGGTTAATTTGGGTGGTTTTTTGACCACAACGAACTTATTTTGTTTAATAATTTAGTAATATGTACATAAGTTATTTCCAGAACATTAAATAGGACATAATACATACATCATAATCTGGTTCAACCATAAAAATGGTTTCATGACCAGATCTGAAGTAATAAAATCACATTGAAAACACATCGTCCACGATGTTGGTAATTCGACACATCACGTGCAATGTTTTTATTACTTAAATAAGTGGGATAGGAGAAGAAGAATGATGATTAATTTTACATGAACATAAGAACATCCAGAATATATAAGATTTATGGAGCTTTCATGCCTCCTAGATAATAGGATATGAGTAGAGAAGAAGAAAAGAAAATAACATGAAGAAAAGTTGAGAAATTCCTTAAGAAAATTCGGCAGCCTAACAACTATGCATTATGGTTTTAGAAAACATTAAAAGAGAGGTAAAAAGGGTCACCCATCTAGAAATTAATCATATTAAATTATAGAGAAAGGATAAAATGGAAATAAGAACATGATATGAAAACATAAAAGTTATACCATATAAAAGAGAACTTGAATGGAAAAAGAAAGAAATTGAGAATTATATTACCTTCTAGAGTAACTCCTAAGACTTGAAGGTTTGGACCTTAGGGGATTGAGGACACCTTAGGGAGGTAAGAAGGCCAGATCTTCATTGAGGAGGAATTTGAAATGAATGGAATGAAGGAATGGGTAGGTATTTATGTAAAGACCCAAAGTTTTTCAATGAAAATTACCTTCTTATAATTATGTCATAAAATAACATGAAAACAAAACATAATAAACTACTAAGTGATAAGTGAGCTTTCAATATATTTTTTTCACTTATGTGTTTGAAATTTTGAAAATCTGACATACACGGTTGTGTTCAAGATGATTTTTGGAGTCTAATAAAACAAAAATAATTTGGGTGAATAGTAACTTACCCTTATGAATAGTAACATAACCTTATGAATAGTGATATACCCTAATTAATAGTAACCTTACCTATGATATTATAAAAATAATAGTCAAGTGAAATTATGATGTACCTATATTTTAGAATAAGTAAATGAATGTTTTAAAACTGTTTTTAGTAATAAACCATGATTTTAATTAAATATTAACTTAATAATATATAGAAAATTATTTTTGAAAAATGGACTTCATTTTTGGATTCTACACGTCAAAAAATGGCTAGGGTGAATTTTTGGGATTTTTCTGAAATACTTGAATTTTTGATGAATAATAGAATCCAATAATTCACAATAAATGCTAAATAATGGATTAATTGAGTCATTGATGATGTTTTGCTGATGTAAGCCCACTTGTTTTGGGATCACATGATAAAATAAATATTCTTGGTCATATAATACTTAATATTCCTTGTCTTAGGAGAAAATAATAAATTAATGATTATAATATTATGAAATCCCTCCTCTCCTCCACTATAACCCCCCCCCCTTCACCCCCTATTCTCTCCACTCCTCTCAAGCCTTGTGACTTGCCATTATTCTGCCCAAATCTCTCCCCAAGGACCTCCCCCACGTCCAAAATCTCTCAGCCTCCTCAAAATACCAAAAACTCTCCCCTTAAGAGGTTCTCCAAGGAGGAAGTCTCAAGAGGTAAATTCATCTTCCCAATTTCTTCTTTTCTTTTTTATTTCTTTCTTCACCTCCCTTCACCATAATAGTATGAAAAATCCAGTAACATAAATGTACTGTAATGTCTTTATGCTAGTGGTATATTTCATTATCTTCTCTCCTTTCCCCACCCTTTTATTTGAAAGAAATGAAAGCACCGTTTGAGATGTGCTAATTTAGCACATTCAAGGACAATGGTTTATCAATTTCTATTATTATATTTAATTCTGGTCATGAAGCCATTTGTGTTATAGTTGAATAAGATTATTATATATGTAATATATCCTATTTTTGTTTCTTTAATCCTTTGGTACAAATGGAATTAAGTTATAAAGCAAAACACATTCTTTGTAATCAAATCCACCGATTAACAAAAACGGTTATCACTATGGTTATATATATATATATATAATAATTTGACTTCACTCTAAGTAACCTAATTAAAATTAAAACCTTTTAATCTCATGGATATTAACTAAATAATATTACTTCAATTATGGAAACCACTTTCATCTTTCATATAATACAAACTTGAATATAAGTGAACCGATCTTTTAAAGCCAAGTAAACAAACAAGCCCGAACAATGAAATTAAACATTGTAATTAATCAAAAATAATTTTAATGAACTAAAAAGGGTTATAATAAATTAATTGAATATATAAGAGTTTCTGGAATTATTAATTAATAAGCCTAATTTGTTTACTCAGGTCGTTAATAACAAGTGGAGAACACCAACGAATTTAAGGTAAGGGATTCTCCCCTTTTTACTCTTAATCAACATTGTTCTCTATGTTATACCTATTTTTATAATACCAAGTGATGTGGTACCTTTATACACATTCCTTATACTTACCTAATGTTTTATAAGTGATGAGAAACCCCTTATATCTCTCATCAATCCCTCTTAGTTACACCTGATACCATGCCAATGAACCATGATGAATTCTACCCGAACTTCCTTTATTTTTTCGGGTTGCTCTATCTTTCTTTTTACCAAAATGTAGTTGTATTCTATTTTTATGTAGAAATTTAAAATTATTTTTATATGATCCAAACTCATGTTCCAAGATCCATCTCTCATTCTCTTTTGGGGATATACATGCTTTTATGTGAATCTCTCTTCGATACTTCCCAATAAGCACACTCATTTTAAAGGAACTTCCCAAACTTTTACCCAATTTCAAGTGCACTCTATATTCTGTTTTAAGACACCATTGTCTTTGTAAATTCAGTATTTTTATTATGACAAAAATTCTTGGTTCAATTCTGGTTTTATATAAAATAATTCCTTCTTTACCATTTTAAAAGCTCTATAGTATTTTCCTTAAAACCGCACAAAAATGTTTTAATGCTAATGTTTCTAAAATACATTTATAATATGTTGTCACTTATGTTTGACATCACTTACCATGTTATATTCTTATTTTACCCTATGAAATTCCATGTATTTTCTAATTCTTTCCTTACATGGACACTTTCATGATACGCCCATTGGTTATGATTTATGTCATGATTGTGGTGCCCAATTCTTTCCATGGGTACCCTTATGTTTGTGTATGGTTGATTATATATGGTTGTATATGTGGTAAGAATATTTATGTGGCAAGAATATTCATGAAAATTTTGAGATGGGTGCACCCAGTTTGTGCTCCAATGCATTGGGTAAGGTTAAGTCTCATGAGATGCGATTTGAAATGGGATTGGCAGTTAGCCTTGACCTGTACTAAAGATATGATTTATGATTCTGCCACATTTATATGATTCCATGTTTATATGATCCCATGCTTATATAAAATGATTTTATAAGTTTCATGATTTGGATATCATTATGTCATGCCTCCTAACTCATGTTCTTGAGATGTATCCTTATGTACATTCCCTTACTGGGCTTTTTATCTCATCCCTTTGTTCATGTGTTCCCCAGGGTACCCTATGCAGATGTAAGGGCTCAAAGGAAGTTAGAAGCTCTTTATGGAGATTAAATAAAGAAGTTTTTTTACCGCATGTTTTATGTTATATGTACCTAGTATTCCAAGACACTAGACTTAACGATCCTTGGATTGTACTCTGATGATTAATTATGCTTAAAATCATGAAATGTTTTATGTGAAAGGCTCGGGTCTCTATAGTTGGTATCAGAGGGAGGTTTATTTATTTTTGGAGATTAGGAATAGAGCACCTTAATGAGAACCTTAAGGATGATACTAAGTATAAGAAAATAGTCCTACATTTTGGTTAGTATAGAGTAAGTGGTTTATCAAGAAAATACATCCCTGTCTAGATACGAGTAGGTATAGGCGGCTCTAGCACAGATGTATCTAGGGGTAAAACCTGAAAACACCACTTTGAGCTAGACTCGAACAAGAACTGGTGCACGATAACGGGCCTTGCTGCACTCTTAGTTACGGCACTCCTGGAGGATATGCTTCGGTAGATTCACGAGCTTAGTACAAACCATTATTAAGGGGAAAAAAGAAGCCCATAAGAATATAAGTTAAGAAATAAATCAAGGATAACCTAGATATAAACCTAAAGAATCAAAAGACAGGATATACTTCTTATTTATAAGTTTATACTTTTATGTTAAAAGTTTCTTTTTATGCTTAATAGCTAAGTATTCAAGACCTCTAATTATATGTTATTTTTCTTAGTTAATGGCAGGAAATATAAGAACACGTTCCAATAACCAATGTGATAGGAAAAGTAATGATTTCCCTAATGACATGCCTGATGTGATGGAAGTGGGTGCTCAAAACTTCATGGAAGTACTTGGTCAGCTGGCTCGAGTTATGAATAATAACTTGAATCAGGTGGAACGTCCCCCTCCTCCAAGGAAGGAGCACATTACCATAGAATCCTTCATGCGACAAAGGCCTCCCATGTTTAGCGGGTCTTCTGATCCCCTCCTCGCAGAACAATGGATTAACTCCATTGAAAAGATTTTCTCTGTCCTCCAGTGCTCAGAAGAAGAGAAAGTTGTACCAGAAGTCTATCATTTTGATGGGAAAGCTGAACAGTGGTAGACACTGATCAAGAATACAAAGCCCCAAGTGAAAATTGATTCCATAGAATGGGAGGAATTCTAGAGGATGGTTTTTAACAAATATTTCCCTCGAACCCTCCATCTCAATTTGGAAAGAGATTTCCTTGGACTCAAGCAGAAGGAAGATGAGTCCATCAGGGCGTATGAAGAGAACTTTACAAGGATTTCAAGGTATGCCTCTGGCTTTGTTATGAACACCGAAAGCAAGGTGGATTGCTTCTTTAGAGAACTAAAGTCGATTCTACAAAAAGTGTTGGCGATTCAAGACTTCGACAGCTATGAGGATATTGTCTATTGTTCCCTCAAGGTTGAAATAGAGATTGAAGACTCTCAGTGGTCTCATGGGCCTAGTGAAAAGAAGTGAAAAATGGAGAACAACATGGTTGGTTCATCAAACAAATACCATGATGGAAAAAAGCCTCACTTTACCCTTTGCAAAAATTGTGGGAAGAAGTATCTTGGTGACTTTCTCAAGGGAACCAAGAATTGCTTCAAATGTGGAAAGTTTGGTCATCTGGCCAAGAACTGTTGAAGGGATATGAAAAATCCCGCTAATGTTGAAGAATAAAGGAAGGTTCAGATCAACACTCAGCCTGTAGTGTAGTGTTATAACTGTAGTGAGATTGGGCATTATGTGAACAATTTCCCTAAGCCAAGGGTTGTCGAAGGAAATCAGCAACAACCTCCAAGGCAACAAGGAAGGGCTTATGCTATCACTACTACGGAGGTGGAGCATGATAATGAAGTCATACAAGGTACACTTCTTATTCACTCAAGAATGGAAAAATTATTACTTGATTCTGGTTCTACACATTCCTTTATATCTTGCAAGTTTGCTAGAACTATAGAATCGAAGCCCCGAAACCTTGAAGTAGAGATATTTGTAAAAACACCAAGTGGTGAAATCATTGCAACCCAAGTATTTGAATCTTCTCTTGTTGGCGTATGTGGGAAGATTCTTCAGGAAAATCTCATAATACTTCCCTTGGTGGAATTTGACGCTATAATGGGAATGGATTGGCTCTCGTTATATAGAGCACATATCAACTGTTGGGAAAAGGAAATATCTTTTCATAATCCAAACCATCCCATGCTCCTCTACAAAATGGAAGGAAGATCATTAATCTCCTTTTAAAAATCCTTCAATGGCATGGGTGTTGATTCCCTATAAAGAAGCATACCTCTCCCAAATGGTTGAGTTGAAGGAAAGTTCCAACCTTGTGAAAATGCACATAGTGAGGGAATTCGGTGATGTATTTCCTGAAGAGTTACCCAGAATTCCCCCAGATCATGAGGTAGAGTTCTCAATTGAACTCATACCCGGAGCTACTCCTATCTCAAAGTGTCCTTATAGGATGGATCCTATCGAAATGGAGGAGTTAAAGAAGCAGCTTCAAGAGCATCTGGACAAAGGGTTCATATGACTTAGTGCATCACCTTGGGGTGCACCAGTGCTCTTTGTGAAGAAGAAGGATGGAACAATGCGGCTGGGTATCGATTATCAGTAACTTAACAAGATCACCATAAAGAACAAGTATCCTCTCCCAAGGATTGATGAATTTTTCAACCAGTTAAGAGGAGCTCAATACTTCTCAAAGGTGGATCTTTGTTCTAGATATCATCAGGTAAAGGTGAAGAAGGAAGATATTCAGAAGACTGCCTTCCGAATAAGGTATGGGCACTATGAGTTTTTGGTGATGCCCTTTGGACTTACTAATGTACCTTTAATCTTCATGGATTTTATGAATAAAGTCTTTAGACATTACCTCAATAAATTTGTGGTCATGTTTATCGATGATATTCTCATCTAATCCAAGAGCAAGGAGGAATATGAAGAACATCTAAGACTTGTGTTGGCAACATTGAGAAAGGATAAGTTATACGCTAAGTTCAGCAACTGTGACTTTTGGATGAAGCAAGTCACTTTCTTGGGACATGTGATCACAAGTGAGAGAATTTTTGTGGATCCTTCAAAAACAAACGCAATTGAGGAATGGCCCAGGACCTCTAGTGTCACAGAAATCCGTAGTTTTCTTGGATTAGCTGGGTACTACCGATGTTTTGTGAGAAACTTATCACAATTTTCAAGACCACTAACTAAGTTAATAAGGAAAGGGGTAAAGTATTTATGGATGGAAGAATGTGAGGGAAGCTTCAAGGAGCTAAAGAGAAGGCTGATCACTGCACCTGTACTCACACTACCGAAAAGTGGAGAAAGTTTTGTGATATACAGTGATGCTTCAAAGAAAGGCTTGGGTTGAGTACTCATGCAAAATGATAATGTGATAGCCTACGCCTCATGACAGTTGAAGATCCATGAGAAGAACTAACCGACACATGATCTAGAGCTGGCAGCCATGATTTTTGCCTTGAAAATCTGGCGGCACTACCTTTATGGTGAGAAGTGTGACATATACACCGACCATAAGAGCCTAAAGTATATATTCTCATAAAAGGATCTCAACATGCGTCAAAGGAGATGGTTAGAGCTAATCAAGGATTACAATTGCTCTATTCACTATCATCCTGGAAAGGTGAACAAGGTAGCTGATGCTCTAAGAAGAAAAGAACCCACTACTCTATCCATGTTACGGATTGAGAAAGTCCCTATGTTCTTGAATATGCAAAGAATGGATTTGGAAATCATAAAGGCAGAGGATACATCCTACCTTACCCAAATTATTGCGCAACCATCCATCCAGGAGAGGATTAAGGAAGCACAAAGGGATGATGTAGAGATACAAAAGAGGGTGAATGCAGTAAAGGAAGGGAAGCTTCCAGAGTTCCATATCGATGATGATGGTGTGATTTGGTTTGGAATGCGGCTTTGTGTGCCTTCATCACCTGGGATAAAGAAGGAGCAATTGGATAATACACATAGCTCAATATTCTCTATCCATCATGGGAGTACCAAGATGTACCAGGATCTCCGAGAAAACTTCTGGTGGGACAACATGAAGAAGGAGATTGTGGAATATATATCAAGGTGCTTGGTATGTCAACAAGTTAAATCTAAGCAGAAAAAGTCCAAAGGTATGATGCAGCCATTGCCTATACCCATGTGGAAATGGGAAAATGTTACTATGAACTTTGTCATGGGTCTCCCAAAGATGCCGAAGGGAAATAATGAGATATGGGTTGTGGTTGACCGACTCACCAAGACTTCCCATTTTATCACTATTCAGGAAGATCTCTCGATTGAACAACTTACAAAGATATATGTGAAGGAAGTAGTGAGACTGAACAATGTTCCACTCTCAATTTTCTCTGACCGTGATCCAAGGTTCACATCTAAATTCTGGAGAATCCTTCAACATGCTTTGAGTACTGAATTAAATTTCAACACGGCCTATCACCCCCAAATTGATGGCCAGTCTGAAAGAACTATTCAGATGCTTGAAGATATGCTAAGAGACTGCTCTCTATAATTCAAAGGTGGATGAGATCAACATCTACCATTGGTTGATTTCTCATACAACAATAGCTTCCAATCGAGTATTCAGATGGCTCCATATGAAGCTCTGTATGGAAAGCGATGTAGAACTCCAACATGTTGGGATGAAGTTGGAGAAAGAAATCTACTTGGACCTGATCTTGTTCAAGAGATGACAGAGAAGGTTCAAGTCATCCAGAAACACATCAAAGCTGTTCAAAGTCGGCAAAAGAGCTATGCTGAAAACCGCTGAAGGGACTTGGAGTTTGACGTTGGAGATAAAGTCTTCCTTCGAATATCTCCATGGAAGAGAGTCATGCGATTCAAAAATAAAGGGAAGCTAAGCCCAAGGTATATTGGCCCCTTTGAGATCTTTGACCACATAGGAGCCATGAACTATCTTCTTGAACTTCCACCGAATATGGATCAAGTTCATGATGTGTTTTATGTATCACTATTGAGGAATTATATACTAGACCCCTCACATGTACTAAACTTAGAGGTGGTGCAGCTAGAAGACGATCTCTTCTATGAGGAGCAGTCAGTAAAGATTCTGGATCAGAGAAATAAGGTTCTACGCAATAAGAAAACCCATCTTGTCAAAGTGTTGTAGAGGAACCATAAGTTTGAGGAAGCAACTTGGGAACCAGAAGAGGCAATGAAGGAGAAACACCCTCACCTGTTTGTGTAAAGTGAAATTTCAGGGGCGAAATTTCTTAAGGGGGGAAGAATGTAATGACCCAAAGTTTTTTAATGGAAATTCCCTTATTATAATTATGTCATAAAATAACATGAAAACACAACATAATGAACTACTAAGTGACGCGTGACCTTTAAACATAATTTTGTCACTTATATGTTTGGAATTTTGAAAATATGACATACACGGTTGCGTTCAAGATGATTTTTGGAGTCTAATAAAGCAAAAATAATTTTTGGTGAAGAGTAACCTACCCTTATGAATAGTAACATACCCTTATGAATAGTGATATACCTTAATTAATAGTAACCTTACCTATGATAGTATAAAAATAATATTCAAGTGAAAGTATGATGTACCTATATTTTAGAATAAGTAAATGAATGTTTTAAAATTGTTTTTAGTAATAAACAATGATTTTAATTAAATATTAAATTAATAATATTTATAAAATTATTTTTGAAAAATAGACTTCATTTTTGGATTCTTCGCATAAAAAAATGGTTAGGGTGAATTTTTGGGATTTTTTTGAAATACTTGAATATTTTATGAATAGTAGAATCCGATAATTCACCATAAATGCTAAATAATGGATTAATTGAGTCATCGATGATGCTCTGATGATGTAAGCCCACTTGGTTCGGTATCACATGATAAAATCACTATTATTGGTCATGGAATACTTACAATTCCTTGTCTTGGGAGGAAATAATAAATTAATGATTATAATATTATGAAATCCCTCCTCTCCTCCACTATAAAACCCCCCTTCACTCCCTCTTCTCTCTACTCCTATCAAGCCTTGTTCCTTTCCATTATTCTACCCAAATCTCTCCCAAAGGTCCTACCCCACACCCAAAATCTCTAAGCCTTCTCAAAATACCAAAACCTCTCCCCTTAAGAGGTTATCCAAGGAGGAAGTCTCAAGAGGTAAATTCCTCTTCCAAATTTTTTCTTTTCTTTTAAGTTCTTTTCTTTTTTATTTCTTTCCTCACCTCCCTTCACCATAATAGTATGAAAAATACAGTAACATACATGTACTATAATGTATTCATGCTAGTGGTATATTTCATTATATTCTCTCCTTTCCACACCCTTTTATTTGAAAGAAATGAAAGCACCGTTTGAGATGTGCTAATTTAGCACATTCAAGGACAACGATTTATCAATTTCTATTATTATCTTTAATTCTGGCCATGAAACCATTTGTGTTATAGTTGAACCATATTATTATATATGTAATATATCCTTTTTTTTTTCTGTAATCCTTTGGTACAAATGGAATTAAGTTATAAAGCAAAACACATTCTTTGTAATCAAATCCACCGATTAACAAAAACAGTTATCACTATGGTTATATGTATAATAATTCGACTTCACTATAAGTAACCTAATTAAAATTAAAACCATTTAATCTCCTGTATATTAACTAAATAATATAAATTCAATTCTGGATAACCACTTTTATCTTTCATATAATCCAAACTTGAATATAAGTGAACCGATCTTTTAAAGCCAAGCAAACAAACGAGACCGAACAATGAAATTGAACCTTGTAATTAATCAAAAAGGATTTAAATAAACTAAAAAGGGTTATAATAAATAAATTGAATATAGAAGAGGTTATGGACTTATTAATTAATAAGCCCAATTTTTTTACTCATGTTGTTAATAACAAGTGGAGAACACCAATGGATTTAAGGTAAGAGATTCTCCCCTTCTTACTCTTAATCAAGATTGTTCTCTATGTTATGCCTCTTTGTGTAATACCAAGCGATGGGGTAACTTTATGCACATTACCCATACTACTATAATGTTTTATAAGTGATTATAAACCCCCTATATCTCTCATCAAGCCCTCTTAGTTACACTCGATACCATGCCAATGAACCATGATGGATTCTACCCGAACTTCCTTTATTTTTTCGGGTTGCTCTATCTTTCTTTTTACCAAAATGTAGTTGTCTTATATTTTTATGTAGAACTTAAAAATTATGTTTATATGATCCAAACTCATTTTCAAAGATCCATCTCTCATTCTCTTTCAGGGATATACATGATTTTATGTGAATATCTCTACGATACTTCCCAATAAGCACACTCGTTTTAAAGGAACTTCCTGAACTTTTACCCAATTTCAAGTGCACTCTATATTTTGTTTTAAGAAACCATTGTATTTGTAAATTAAGTATTTTTATTATGAAAACCTTCTTGGTTCAATTCTGGTTTTATATAAAATAATACTTTCTTTACTATTTTAAAAGCTCTATAGTATTTTCCTTAAAACCGCACAAAAATGTTTTAATGCTAATGTTTCTAAAATACATTTCTCATATGTTGTCACTTATGTTTGACACCAATTACCATGTTATATTATTATTTTACCCTATGAAAGTCCATGTATTTTCTAATTATTTCCTTACATATACACTTTCATGATACGCCCATTGGTTATGATTTATGTTATGATTGTGGTGCCCAATTCTTTCCATGGTTACCCTTATGTTTGTGTATGGTTGATTATATATGGTTGTATATGTGGTAAGAATATTTATGTGGCAAGAATATTCATGAAAATTTTGAGATGGGTGCGCCCAGATAGCACTCCAATGCATTGGGTAAGGTTAAGTCTCATGAGATGTGATGTGAAACGGGATTGGCGGTTAGACTTGACCCGTACTAAAGATATGATTTATGATTCTGCCACATTTATATGATTCCATGTTTATATGATCCCATGATTATATTAAATGATTTTATAAGTTTCATGCTTTGGATATCATTATGTCATGCCTCCTAACTCATGTACTTGAGATGTATCCTTATGTACATTCCCTTACTGGGCTTTTTAGATCATCCCTTTGTTTATATGTTCCCTAGGGTACCCTATGCAGATGTAAGGGCTCAAAGAAAGTTAGAAGCTCTTTATGGAGATTAAAAAAAGAAGTTTTTCCCATGTTTTATGTTATATGTACCTAGTATTCTAAGACAGTAGACTTAATGATACTTGTCTTGTACTATGATGATTAATTATACTTAAAATCATGAAATGTTTTATGTAAAAGGCTCGGGTCACTATAATTTATAGCAAAATTGAGGGAATATTTTAATAATTTTCAAGGGACACCTCATTAGTGGTATTTGAAAAACCATGGGATTGACCATGGTATTTGACAATGGTATTAGCCACTTGTAAAACCTCACATCTTATTTTACTTTATACAAGTTGACCAGAATTATCACATCATTATCACATCACTAATGATGTCATTAAACACACTGAAACTCAAAACTGTATTTTAACTATTCACTGAAAATTCAACTGTTTCATAAAAATCCCAAAAATTCACCCTAAACATTTTTTGATGTGTAGAATTAAAAAATGAACTCCATTTTTTAAAAATAATTTTCTAAATATTATCAATTTAATTTTTAAATAAAATAGTTCTTTATTCAAAAATTAACAAATTTTAAAACTATAACTGCTTTTATATCAATTTGAAAAATTAATTAAAATGACATTATCTTAAAGCCTTAAGAAAGTAAAATTATAATATAATTTACTATTAATTAACATTATAATAATATTCATAGGGTTACATTACTATTCACAAAAAAAAACAAGTTGGTTTTATCAGACTCTAAATAACTTACTGAACACAACTGTAGATGGCCACTTTTTGAAATTCAAAATATAGAAGTGAAAAAATTACATTTAGTGATCACATAGTATTTAGTATCATGATATGTTATTGTGCTTACTAATGTGATTATACTACAATACATAATTATAATAATGGATTTCCATTGATAAAACATTGGATTGTTACATTCTTCCCTCCTTATGAAATTTTTCCCTCGAAATTTTATTTTACACAAACAGGTGAGGGTACTTCTCCTTCATCACCTCCTCTGGTTCCCAAGTTGATTATTCAAAATTATGGTTCCTCAAAAAAACTTTTACAAGATGGGTTGTCTTGTTGCATAGGACCTTATCTCTTCGGTCCAGAATCTCTACTGGTTTCTCCTCATAGGAGAGATCATCTTCCAGCTGCACCACCTCTGAGTTCAGAACATGTGGGGGATCAGGTATGTACTTCCTCAGAAGTGATATGTAAAACACATCATGAGCTTGAGCCATATTTTGTGGAAGTGCAAGCCAATAGGCCACAACTTCTATGCGGTCAAGGATATCAAAGGGGCCAATGTACCTTGGGCTTATCTTCCCTTTATTTCCAAACCACACGACTCTCTTCCATGGTGATATTAAAAGGAAGACTTTATCTCCAACGTCAAACTCTAAGTCCCTTCGACGTTTGTCAATGTAGAGACCCGAAGCTTATCGTACATGGACATTACATTACTTTTGCGGAATACTTAGTACATAACAAAAACACACACACAAGGATCGTAATAGTTTAGTGTCTTTGGAAACTCGGAACGTAATCTTCTAATCGTGGTGAAAGATCTTCAATATCTCCCATAAAGATCTTCCATTTTTTTTTACCTATAAACCTTTCTTTATATCCTGGGGAAAAGAAAACATAAAAAGGGTGAGCTCAAATGCTCAGTAAGGGTAAACAAAAGAAATATCAATCACATCATATACAAAAGAACATAGCTTTTTGGAAATCTTAACCTGCAAAAGAGCTCATAATATCATAACATGGGTTAAATCATAGAAGTGAAAATGAGATCCCCATAATCATAAAATAAAACTTGAAACTTTGTGTCATGCACACATAATCATGGAAAATCATTTCTTGTTAGTCATGACTCATTGCCAAGACTATCTTAGTGGACAAAGTCCCTTTCTGAACCGAGTTCACTCCTCGTTTCAGTCCTGTATCACTGAACCGAAATAACCTTCCGTTCCAGCCATGTCTATCTCATGAGATATAAAATCATTACCCAATGCATTGGAGGGAGATATAGGTCCCACCCATCTTATAATGAATCCTTTCTTATGTGTGCCACATAATCATAAAACATACATCATCACATAACACATATAACAAAAATGGGATTCTTGAAACATCATGACATCATAAATCAATTCATATATGATAAAGGAATTCATAAACATAATTCCATCACAACATAGTCAAACCAATGTAAAAATATGGATAGAAATAGAACCCTTTATTATCTTAGATGGAAAATAATTTTGATAAAACACTTGAATTGAATTCTTGAGGAAAATATCCTTTCTTCTTCAAAAACATTTTTCCTTTCATAACATGTCATACAACTTTAAAATAAAGAAGTTGATTAAAAATAAACTTGAAAACTTGTAAAGGAAGATTCTTTGAAGTAATGTTTTAAAAATCCATTCATGCCGTATAAGTTAAAAAAAACATTCTTCGTACTTTTGTCGGAAAAGTCAAAAAGTACCTCGTACGGAAAAACGACAAAAGATTCCTTTCATATTCTTTACTAAAAACTCACCTAAGGGTAAAATTGGATTTAAACTATTTAAAGTGGATGTAAACAATATTACATATTGAGGTAACATGGATGTGGATGATAAAATACACCCCAGTAAATACTTACGAATAAACAATCTCGGATAAAAATGAGATTGTGATATTTCCCTTACCTTAGGTCCGACTTGCTTTGTAAGTGTCCGAACCTCCTGTATAATGATTTAAATCATGTTATTGACTTATTAAAGAATCATATTCATTGTTATGATATCATATATGGTTCACTTATGACATTATATTACCCGTTCTTTTGTAAATTCCATGTTAAAGAAGCGTTTTGGGTAAAATCGTTTCATTTATCGTAGGTGTTTTGACTTGTTGTTCTTGACATCATTATTACTTATATCATGATTTACTTACTTCCAGAATATAAAATATGATTTATATATCATATATATTCAGTATATATATATATATATATAATAGATAGATAAATAAAATGAAAAACACCGTTCATGGAGACGGTAGTCCGTACGTACGCATGAACGCTGTTTTTCTTTCCTTATTGTCTTGAAATGGAAGTAAGTAGATGACATACATATGTATATATATACATAAATCCAGTAGCTTTATAATGTCATATATTTCATTATTATTTCTTATATATACATTATAATCATTCTTAAATGGTTAACATGGAGAATGAATCTCATCGCGTCGTGGAGACGGTAGTCCGTACGTACGCACGAGCGATGATATCATTTCTATAAATATTGAATTGAATTGGAGTGGATTATACAATATATCAGAATCAATATGATGTTGTAATAACTATGTATAGTTATTCTTTACACCATTATACCCATCCATGTAAGGTGGTGGTGGAAAATAGATTACACCACGGCGTGGAGACGGTATTCCGTACGTACGCACGCGCGGTGATTTCTTTTTCCGTAGGATGGATAGATGGTGAAATAGGGTTGTTTCATACTTATAATAACATATCAGTATATGAGTGATACTGATGTTATTACTTCATAATGAAACAACCTAAGAAGAAGAAGTGGAAGAAGAAATAAAGATGAAAGAATTGGTAATGGTAATTACCTCTTCTTTGAAGTGCCTCTTTGAGACCTCCTCTTAGGGCACTAGAATTGGTCTTTGAGGAAGACAAGAACCTCTAGGTTGTTGCTAGGGAAGTGGAGAAGGGATTTTGGCAGGGGTTGGCCGAGCTTGAGTGCTCAAATTGGTGTGAGGAGGAGGGGGAGGAGGTGTCCTTTTATAGGGGAGGAGAGGGGCACCTTAGGAATTCTTAAAAATATTAATTTATAATAAATCTAACCCCACTTAAAAACCTCCAAAAATGACTCATATTCGAAGCTTAGATGAGATAGGGTTGTAATCTCATCAACCAATCAAATTTAGACATGTTTGGAACTTATTTTAAACCTTATCAATTAGATTTAACTCTAAGTTAATTAATTTAACTTTTACCGTGTCTTTTTGTTTTCTTTCACTATATGGTTAATACACTTACTATAACATGCCAAACGAACCCCAAATTGTTTATTATTAATATATATATCCTTATCCAAGTCATTTGGCCGAAACTTAGATTTTTAGGAATAAAATAACAATTAATAATATAATATTTGATTTAAAAACTATTTTGTGTCAATTTTGACACTATTTGATATATGATTTTTGTGAAAGTAATAACAGAATTATATGTTCGAAACAAGTTGATTAAATCAACATTAATATATCATAGTAACCTAGAAAATTAGTGGAATTCATAAAAAGTCTAAAATTACATTTATTTTGGTATTTATATTATCAATTTTTTCAATATTTCATTAATAAGATAATTACTGCATCATCTTTGTGTCATAAATGAATTAAATTATTTGATGTCTAAAAATTACAAATAAAATATCATCATGTAGGAAATCTTTTTAGCTTTTTAATGAATATTAACAATTGAATTTATCTTATGTATAACCCCATATTAAAAATGATTTACTTATTAAACTTTGATTTTAACTATTTTAACCCTTCTTTAAATAAATTAATAATAAATGTCCTAATCTAATCCAAGTGGGCCTAAATGGTCATATTTTATTCCTAAGTTTGTTTTTGGTCGAATTACATTTGTCCAATAGAATTAGGACATGTGTTAGGGTAATATTAATATCATATTTACCCTTAGTTACCCTATTTACTATTAACCGCGGTAAAAAAAAGTAAAAAGTTACTATTCACCAAAAATTATTTTCATCTCATTGAACCACATTTTAGTCCTTGATATTAACCGTGTCTCTCGGATTTTCGAAATTCCATTCACAGAAGCGGTAAAATTAAGTTTTATGCAAAATTCAGTTTTTAACCTACCACTTAGTGGTTTCACTATTCATCAAAAATTGAAGTTTTTCAGAAAAATGCCAAAATTTCACCCTAAGCTATAATTGATATTCCGAATTCAAAAATGATTTCTATTTTACAAAATTCCCAACATATAAGTTGCATTAATTAATTTTATAATTAAATCCCGCTGTTAAAACAAATAGCGTGTTTTTAAGAAACAATATCTATCAAAAGATTGACACTTGTTTATGTCTAGTTTAAATGTGAAATTACATCCAATGACCAACATTGTATTAAATTGTAAAAATATATTCTAAATATACTTTAAAACCACTCAAATTAATGATTTATCACTATTAATTATTTCGATTAAAAAAGTTGTTTTTAATTATAATTTAGTAATTTTCACTATTCATCATAATATGAAAGTTATCCGAAAAGTACCAAAATTTCACCTTAGGCTAAATTCGATACTCCGAATCCAAAAATAAAGTTCATTTTGAAAAATAAGATTTACTGGATTTCAAAAAGTGGTTATTACTATTCATAACGGCTAGTTTTAATAATATTTTTATAGCATATCGTTGTTTAGTGAAACTCGGTATTGCGTACTACACACGCTATCGAGGAAGGTCGCGATTGCGTGTAATGCAAGTCAAGTCAAGGATGTGTGTTGTGCAAGCTCCTTTTGGTGTAGCGTACAACACAAGACATTAATAAAATTAAAAGAATATTTTTTTATAAAATCTTGGGCTGTTACATTCTACCCCCCTTAAAATGAATTTCTCCCTCGAAATTCGTCGGGGTTATAAATGGTTTACTATTCGAAAGTTTCTTTAATAGAAACCCACATCGTAAAAAGGAATACCAAAACTTGTCTTTAAAAACTAAAGTATGAAATGTAACGATTACCCAAATAAACTAATCACTGGGTTTCCACATAGGTGAAAATATCGATATGGAAGAGAAATCTAACCATCATGTTCTGATGGAGAGTGGTAGAGAACATGGCTATGGAAAAGCCAGTAATCACAAATCCATAAATTTGTGATTATCTAAGGTACCATCTGATTCATCAGGTATAAGAGAACTAGGACAACATTTTTGGTTTTCAAGATCATTTCCCTAAAGTTGAAAATTTGAATTAGAATAAATACTTACTTTATTTTGGTACAATCTCACTGTTGTTCGTGCCTTGAACAATTTCCACTTCATCTCTTAAATAAATGAAGTTTAATTTGTTATTCATGAAGTGTTAGAAGATCATGTGATAGAATGACGGGTCATTCCATCTGTCTCAAACAAAAGGTTAGCAAAAATTATATGCATAAGTCGATCTATAGTGAGATTAATCATATATGGTTCCTAAAATGGACTTATACTTCATATATCATACTGCTTAATATAATAAAACTAGTTTCTACTAAACAGGGACTTCTTGTAGGCCAGTGGTAGGCGATAAAGGCCAGTCGCACTTCGGTTGTGGGTTCGATTCCTACATCCTTGTCCGAAGCGATGGGCTATCGCCCGTCCTGCAGGTTGTCCTTTTTCTAAAACTACGTTACTATAACATCCCATCAATAATATCGAAAATCTTCTATCCTTAAACAATAATAACTTATGTCCAACATAATCTAGTCTAATCTTTAGGCTTATACATAATACTGCAGTCCACTCTCATAATATAGTGACAACGATTACCAGAGATTTAATACTGTCGTTGATCCCCACATATCATAATATATGTCTTGTTGGTCACATTCCAAACATTCAAAGTCCTTAATCGTGTATTCTCTTGAATACCTTAGTGAAAACATGAGTGCAGTTTAAAGTTAACACTTTCCACATACAAAAATCCTCAAAATTCTATATACTCAAACCATGATATCACTTAGTCCTTATATCAATCATGAGCTCATGAATACTATCAAACATTTAATTTTCTCCTTATCCCTTCATTATGCGCATATCATCTACATTCCAAAAATATCTGAATAACCTTTCATGGATACTGGTAACATTAATCATACACTTTCATAACTCAAGGAAAGACAACAGTGTAACAATCCTCAGATGTCTCTTTATTCCATAGTACCATGAGATTTCTTATACAACATTACACATGATAAACATGTAATCATTCCACAACATTCTTAAACCATTGACCGAGCTTCAACAAATCTTTCATCTCACATATCATTTGTAGTCTCTTCATCATCATCCACATAAATACTACCCATATGACCATACTGATTCTCTTCATGAGTCTTTCCCTTAGGGCATTTGTTTGCATAATGCCCATACATTCCACATTTAAAACACTTAACCATTTTTGATGTCGTAGCAATACCATTATCCTCATCCATGGTGTTAACCGACCCTTTTCCTTTGCACTTACTTGCTTTGTGTCCTTCTTTTCCACACCCAAAGCATCTTCCAGTTCCCTTGAAACATTCTCCTTGATGCCTCTTCCCACATGATTTACATAGGGGAAATTGAACTTTCTTTCCTCTATGATCATCATGAAACTCCATCTTTCTCTTATTAGCCGAGTCGGGAAACTTACCAAATTTTACTTTATTGATCATATTATGAGATTGCTGATTCGGCATAATAATGATGTTTGGACTTCCAAATCCCATTTCATTTGGTTGCTCATAAAGAATATCATTCCATTGTCCATCATTTCCTCCATTATCGTGAATCACCTTGTTTCCAGCCATTTTCTAAAACCCAAAAAGAATAGCGTGAGAGGAAAAAATCATGCTAGGGAAAACAACATAATAAAGGGGGAGTACCTTGAACATCTAACATCTTAGGTTTAATTCTATGATCGTTAGCGTAGTTCTAGTACTATAACCTATATGTATACTTAACCTTAGGGACATCCCTAGACATACCTTAGAAATATCTCTAGGGATCTCACTAACGTTTTCGCATCCTAGTTTCCAAAGGTTGACTAAACCTTTCCTCCGATACCAACTGTAGAGACCCGAAGCTTATCGTACATGGACATTACATTACTTTTGCGGAATACTTAGTACATAACAAAAACACACACACAAGGATCGTAATAGTTTAGTGTCTTTGGAAACTCGGAACGTAATCTTCTAATCGTGGTGAAAGATCTTCAATATCTCCCATAAAGATCTTCCATTTTTTTTTACCTATAAACCTTTCTTTATATCCTGGGGAAAAGAAAACATAAAAAGGGTGAGCTCAAATTCTCAGTAAGGGTAAACAAAAGAAATATCAATCACATCATATACAAAAGAACATAGCTTTTTGGAAATCTTAACCTGCAAAAGAGCTCATAATATCATAACATGGGTTAAATCATAGAAGTGAAAATGAGATCCCCATAATCATAAAATAAAACTTGAAACTTTGTGGCATGCACACATAATCATGGAAAATCATTTCTTGTTAGTCATGACTCATTGCCAAGACTATCTTAGTGGACAAAGTCCCTTTCTGAACCGAGTTCACTCCTCGTTTCAGTCCTGTATCACTGAACCGAAATAACCTTCCGTTCCAGCCATGTCTATCTCATGAGATATAAAATCATTACCCAATGCATTGGAGGGAGATATAGGTCCCACCCATCTTATAATGAATCCTTTCTTATGTGTGCCACATAATCATAAAACATACATCATCACATAACACATATAACAAAAATGGGATTCTTGAAACATCATGACATCATAAATCAATTCATATATGATAAAGGAATTCATAAACATAATTCCATCACAACATAGTCAAACCAATGTAAAAATATGGATAGAAATAGAACCCTTTATTATCTTAGATGGAAAATAATTTTGATAAAACACTTGAATTGAATTCTTGAGGAAAATATCCTTTCTTCTTCAAAAACATTTTTCCTTTCATAACATGTCATACAACTTTAAAATAAAGAAGTTGATTAAAAATAAACTTGAAAACTTGTAAAGGAAGATTCTTTGAAGTAATGTTTTAAAAATCCATTCATGCCGTATAAGTTAAAAAAAACATTCTTCGTACTTTTGTCGGAAAAGTCAAAAAGTACCTCGTACGGAAAAACGACAAAAGATTCCTTTCATATTCTTTACTAAAAACTCACCTAAGGGTAAAATTGGATTTAAACTATTGAAAGTGGATGTAAAAAATATTACATATTGAGGTAACATGGATGTGGATGATAAAATACACCCCAGTAAATACTTACGAATAAACAATCTCGGATAAAAATGAGATTGTGATATTTCCCTTACCTTAGGTCCGACTTGCTTTGTAAGTGTCCGAACCTCCTGTATAATGATTTAAATCATGTTATTGACTTATTACAGAATCATATTCATTGTTATGATATCATATATGGTTCACTTATGACATTATATTACCCGTTCTTTTGTAAATTCCATGTTAAAGAAGCGTTTTGGGTAAAATCGTTTCATTTATCGTAGGTGTTTTGACTTGTTGTTCTTGACATCATTATTACTTATATCATGATTTACTTACTTACAGAATATAAAATATGATTTATATATCATATATATTCAGTATATATATATATATAATAGATAGATAAATAAAATGAAAAACACCGTTCATGGAGACGGTAGTCCGTACGTACGCATGAACGCTGTTTTTCTTTCCTTATTGTCTTGAAATGGAAGTAAGTAGATGACATACATATGTATATATATACATAAATCCAGTAGCTTTATAATGTCATATATTTCATTATTATTTCTTATATATACATTATAATCATTCTTAAATGGTTAACATGGAGAATGAATCTCATCGCGTCGTGGAGACGGTAGTCCGTACGTACGCACGAGCGATGATATCATTTCTATAAATATTGAATTGAATTGGAGTGGATTATACAATATATCAGAATCAATATGATGTTGTAATAACTATGTATAGTTATTCTTTACACCATTATACCCATCCATGTAAGGTGGTGGTGGAAAATAGATTACACCACGGCGTGGAGACGGTATTCCGTACGTACGCACGCGCGGTGATTTCTTTTTCCGTAGGATGGATAGATGGTGAAATAGGGTTGTTTCATACTTATAATAACATATCAGTATATGAGTGATACTGATGTTATTACTTCATAATGAAACAACCTAAGAAGAAGAAGTGGAAGAAGAAATAAAGATGAAAGAATTGGTAATGGTAATTACCTCTTCTTTGAAGTGCCTCTTTGAGACCTCCTCTTAGGGCACTAGAATTGGTCTTTGAGGAAGACAAGAACCTCTAGGTTGTTGCTAGGGAAGTGGAGAAGGGATTTTGGCAGGGGTTGGCCGAGATTGAGTGCTCAAATTGGTGTGAGGAGGAGGGGGAGGAGGTGTCCTTTTATAGGGGAGGAGAGGGGCACCTTAGGAATTCTTAAAAATATTAATTTATAATAAATCTAACCCCACTTAAAAACCTCCAAAAATGACTCATATTCGAATCTTAGATGAGATAGGGTTGTAATCTCATCAACCAATCAAATTTAGACATGTTTGGAACTTATTTTAAACCTTATCAATTAGATTTAACTCTAAGTTAATTAATTTAACTTTTACCGTGTCTTTTTGTTTTCTTTCACTATATGGTTAATACACTTACTATAACATGCCAAACGAACCCCAAATTGTTTATTATTAATATATATATCCTTATCCAAGTCATTTGGCCGAAACTTAGATTTTTAGGAATAAAATAACAATTAATAATATAATATTTGATTTAAAAACTATTTTGTGTCAATTTTGACACTATTTGATATATGATTTTTGTGAAAGTAATAACAGAATTATATGTTCGAAACAAGTTGATTAAATCAACATTAATATATCATAGTAACCTAGAAAATTAGTGGAATTCATAAAAAGTCTAAAATTACATTTATTTTGGTATTTATATTATCAATTTTTTCAATATTTCATTAATAAGATAATTACTGCATCATCTTTGTGTCATAAATGAATTAAATTATTTGATGTCTAAAAATTACAAATAAAATATCATCATGTAGGAAATCTTTTTAGCTTTTTAATGAATATTAACAATTGAATTTATCTTATGTATAACCCCATATTAAAAATGATTTACTTATTAAACTTTGATTTTAACTATTTTAACCCTTCTTTAAATAAATTAATAATAAATGTCCTAATCTAATCCAAGTGGGCCTAAATGGTCATATTTTATTCCTAAGTTTGTTTTTGGTCGAATTACATTTGTCCAATAGAATTAGGACATGTGTTAGGGTAATATTAATATCATATTTACCCTTAGTTACCCTATTTACTATTAACCGCGGTAAAAAAAAGTAAAAAGTTACTATTCACCAAAAATTATTTTCATCTCATTGAACCACATTTTAGTCCTTGATATTAACCGTGTCTCTCGGATTTTCGAAATTCCATTCACAGAAGCGGTAAAATTAAGTTTTATGCAAAATTCAGTTTTTAACCTACCACTTAGTGGTTTCACTATTCATCAAAAATTGAAGTTTTTCAGAAAAATGCCAAAATTTCACCCTAAGCTATAATTGATATTCCGAATTCAAAAATGATTTCTATTTTAAAAAATTCCCAACATATAAGTTTCATTAATTAATTTTATAATTAAATCCCGCTGTTAAAACAAATAGCGTGTTTTTAAGAAACAATATCTATCAAAAGATTGACACTTGTTTATGTCTAGTTTAAATGTGAAATTACATCCAATGACCAACATTGTATTAAATTGTAAAAATATATTCTAAATATACTTTAAAACCACTCAAATTAATGATTTATCACTATTAATTATTTCGATTAAAAAAGTTGTTTTTAATTATAATTTAGTAATTTTCACTATTCATCATAATATGAAAGTTATCCGAAAAGTACCAAAATTTCACCTTAGGCTAAATTCGATACTCCGAATCCAAAAATAAAGTTCATTTTGAAAAATAAGATTTACTGGATTTCAAAAAGTGGTTATTACTATTCATAACGGCTAGTTTTAATAATATTTTTATAGCATATCGTTGTTTAGTGAAACTCGGTATTGCGTACTACACACGCTATCGAGGAAGGTCGCGATTGCGTGTAATGCAAGTCAAGTCAAGGATGTGTGTTGTGCAAGCTCCTTTTGGTGTAGCGTACAACACAAGACATTAATAAAATTAAAAGAATATTTTTTTATAAAATCTTGGGCTGTTACAGTCAACATAGATCTTTTACTGACTTTGAGCAGCTTTGATGTGTTTCTAGATGAATTGAACCTTCTCCATCATCTCTTGTACAAGATTAGGTCCAAGTAGTTCCCATTATCCAACTTCATCCCAACAGGTTGGAGTTCTACATCACTTTCCATATAGAGCTTCGTATGGAGCCATCTAAATACTCAAGTGGAATCTATTGTTGTATGAGAACTCAACCAATGGGAGATGCTGATCCCATCCACCTTTTAATTCTAGAGAGCAGGCTCTTAGCATGTCTTCAAGCGTCTGAATAGTCCTTTCAGATTGGGTATCAGTTTGGGGGTGATAGGCCATGCTAAAATTTAATTCAGTACTCAAAGAATGCTGAAGGCTCCTTAATAATTTATATGTGAACCTTGGATCACGGTTAGAGACAATCGAGAGTCGAACACCATTCAGTATCACCACTTACTTCACATATATCTTTGCAAGTTTTTCAAGTGAGAGATCTTACCGAATAGCGATAAAATGGACAGTCTTGCTGAGTCAGTCAACCAAAACCCATATCGCATTATTTCCCTCCAATGTCTTCGGGAGACCCATGACAAAGTCCATAGTAATGTTCTTCTATTTCCACATGGGTATAGGCAATGGATGCATCATCCATTTGGACTTTTGTCACTCTGCTTTAACTTGCTGACATACCAAGCACCTTGATATATATTCTACAATCTCCTTCTTCATGTTATCCCACCATAAGTGTTCTCAGAGATCATGGTACATCTTGGTACTCCCAGGATGGATAGAGAATATTGAGCTATGTGCATTTTCCAATAGCTCCTTGTTTATCCCGGGTGATTAAGGCACACAAAGCCGCATTCCAAACCGAATCACACCATCATCATCGATATAGAACTCTTGTAGATTCCCTTCCCTTATTGCATTCACCTTCTTTTGTAACTCCATATCACCCCTTTGGGCCTCCTTAATCTTCTCTTGGATAGATGGTTACACAATAATTTGGGAAAGGTAGTATGTATCCCCTTCCCTTATGATTTCCAAATCCATCCTTTTCATATCCAAGAAGATAAGTTCTTTCTCAATCTGCAATATGGATAGAGTAGCAGGTTCTTTTCTAATTAGAGTATTAGCAAAATTTTTCACCTTTCCAGTAAGATAGTGAATAGAGCAATCATAATATTTGATTATATCTAACCATCTCCTTTAATGCATGTTGAGTTCATTTTGTGTGAATATATACTTTAGGCTCTTGTGGTCAGTGTATATGTCATACTTCTCACCATAAAGGTAGTGCCACCATATTTTCAAGGCAAAAATCACAACTTCCATCTCTAGATCATACATCAAGTATTTATGCTCATGGATCTTCAAATTCCATGAGGCATAGGCTATCACATTATCGTTTTGCATGAGTACACAACCCAAGAATTTCTTTGAAGCATCGCTGTATATCACAAAACTTTCTCCACTTTTCAGTAATGTGAGTACAGGTGCAGTGATCAGCCTTATTTTTAGCTCCTTGAATCTTCCCTCACATTCTTCTATACAGACATACTTTACCCCTTTTCATGTTTACTTAGTTATTGGGCTTGACAATCGTGAGAAATTTCTCAAAAAATTTCGGTAGTACCCAGCTAATACAGGAAAAATACAGATTTCTATGACACTAGAGGGCCTGGGCCATTCCTCAATTGCATTTGTTTTTAAAGGGTCTACAAAAATTCCCTCACTTGTGATCACATGTCCCAAGAATGTGAATTTCTTCATCCAAAAGTCACACATGCTTAACTTGGCGTACAAATTCTCGTTTCTCAATGTCGCCAACACAAGTCTTAGATGTTCTTCATGTTTCTAATTTCTCTTATAGTAGATTAGAATATCATCAATAAGAACTACCAAAAATTTGTCGAGGTAATGTCTAAAGACTATATTCATAAAATCCATGAATATTGAAGGTGCATTAGTAAGTACTAAGGGCATCACTAGAAACTCATAGTGCCCATACCTTTTACGGAAGTTAGTCTTATGAATATCTTCCTTATTCACCTTTAGCTAATGATATCAAGAACAAAGATCCACATTTGAGAAGTATTGATCTCCTCTTAACTGATCAAACAAGTCATCAATCCTTGGAAGATGATACTTGTTCTTTATGGTAATCTTATTGAGTTCCTGATAATCAATACACAGCCATAATGTTTCATCCTTCTTCTTCACAAAGAGCACTGGCGCACCCCAAGGTGATGCACTAGGGCATATGAACCCTTTGTCTAGATTCTCTTGTAGCTGCTTATTTAACTCCTCCAGTTTGATAGGATCCATCCTATAGGAAAACTTTGATATAGGAGTAGCTCCAGGTATGAGTTATATCCAGAAATCTACCTCACGGTCTGGGGGAATTCCAGGTAACTCTTCGGGAAATACATCACCATATTCACTTATGATGGGCATTCCTACAAGGTTGTTACTATCCTTTGACTCAACCATTTGGGTGAGGTATGATTCTTCATAGGGAATCAACACCCAAACCATTGAAGGATTTTTCAAAGGATATTCATGATCTTCCTTGAATTTGTAGAGGAGTGTGGGATGGTTCGGAATATGAAAAGATATTTATATTTCCCAATAGTTGATACGTGATCTATATAACAAGATCCAATCCATTCCCATTATAGCGTCGAATTACACCAAGGGAAGTATTAAGAGATTTTATGGAAGAATCTTCCCACATACACCAATAGGAGAATATTCAAACACTTGGGTTTCAATGATTTCACCACTTGGTGTTTTTATAGATATCTCTACTTCAAGGTTTCGGGGATTCGATTCTATAGTTCTAGAAAACTTGAGAGATATAAAGGAATGTGTAGAACGAGAATCAAATAATAATTTATACATTATTGAGTGAATAGACAGTGTACCTTGTATGACTTCATTATCTGGATCCACTTCTACAGTAGTGATGGAATAATCCTTCCCTTATTCCTTTGGTTTTGGTGGCTGCTGAAGCTGATTACCCTCGAGAACTCGAGGTTTAATGCACTAGCTTGCATAGTCCCTTGCTCCCTATAGTTGTAGCATTGAACCATGGGTGGTTCTCTCCTTTCTTCAACCAAATTCCCATTCCTTTTCATGTCTTTTCAACACTCTTGAGAATGGTATCCTTATTTTTCACACTTGAAGCACTTCCCCATCCCTTTGAGGCAGTTCCCATGGTGCAACTTTCCACATTTTTGGCACGTGGGTCGTTGAGTTTTCTTCCCACCTTTGTCATTAGATCCACCAGCTTGAAACTCCATCTTTCATTTCTTATCACCATATCCATGGGACCATTCTACAAACTCCATATCCACTTTGAGAGCACATCGAATAACTTCTTCATAAATCCCAAAGTCTCAAATTTCAAGAGCCTTTAGAAGGTGTGGTTTTAATCCACTAAATAATCTATCAATTTTTCTATCATTGTTGATAAAAAACCCGAATAATACCTTACAAGCCTTGTGAAATTCACTTTGTAGGTTGTGATAGATTCTCCTTCTTTTTTCTTGAGCTCTATGAATTCTCTCACCATCTTTGTGTGAAGAGTTATTGGGAAATACTAATTAAGAAAAATTATCTTAAAGTCTCCCCATTCCATCTCTTCAATTTCGTCACTTGTCTTGGTGTTCCTAATCAAAACACCACCATTGATAGACCTATCTATCTAGACGATAAATGGCTATTTTCACCTTCTCTGTCTCAGAACAGTGAATCACAGAAAATATCTTCTCCATGGAGTTGACCCACTTTTCAATAACTAGTGAATCATAAGATCCACTTAATGTTGGTGGTTGTTGCTACATAAAACACTCTATAGCCAGTTACCCCATCTTTGGTGAAGGAGGACATTATCCATTATTATGGTTATTGTTCACAACTTGAGATAGTTGGGTAAGAATCACCATGAAGTTTTGAACTCCACCTCCCAAATCATTGGGGATGTCATTCGGGCAATCATTTCATTGGCCCTCACACGAGTTGTTGGCCTGGTTTCTCCTGGTTACCACCATTTTATAAAATAGAAAAGGTTAAAACAAAACATAAGTCAAAAATTCATGGATAACTTATTCATTTGTATGATATATACTAAAATAATAACATATGGGATCCCTATGTAAATATTCTTGTGTGCATATTTGTACTTAGTCTCATGCTAGAGGTTTTCTCTAGGGTTTACTAATCTTAATTCCTAAATTGACTAAACCTTGCCTCTGATACCAACTATAGAAAACCAGACTTTTCTTAAATTACTATTACATAATTTTAAAGATAAAAAACATAATATTATTACACATAGAGGATTCAAAGGTTTATTTTCTTGGGAAAACTAGGACTATACATAACAATCACAACATCAAGCATAAACATTTATTTAATTCCTTCTTATCTAGATTATTATTGGAACTTGAATTCTCCTTAGTACATGTAGTCACCTGAGGATATACATAAAAAGGGGTGAGATAAAATCCCAGTAAGAGGATATATATGAACAGTATATCATGGGGTTAGCATAATCATAACATTGGAAAAAGATCATGAACATGAGAGGAATCATTAATAAAAGACTTGAAATGTGGCAATGCATAAAAAATGAAACATCATGTCTTAGTGGTTAACTTCCAAACATACTTGTGAACAAAGCTAGCATATTGTTCACACATAATTTTACTTAAACTCATGAGATTAATCACTTTAACCAATGGATTAGAGTGCTGTATAAATCCAGGCACACCCGTCACATTGAAACATTCATATTGCGCTATATAATTTCGGGCACACCCGTCACATCATAACATTATCATTATAATGAATTACACAATGAACATAACAAAACCATATAAAGGAATGGGTTTCATCTTATAAGAACACATTCATAAACTTTGGGTTCCCAAAATAAATTGGGAATAACATACTTGATACGATAACCATCAACCTTGAGTGAGAAGTAAAATTTGTGTTTTTGAAAGAAGAGTTATTTTGGAAAACATTAGTTTGACATAAACTGTAGTAGAAAAAATTTATATACCAGAAAAGGTAAGATAATGATGAAAAAATAAATTTTAAGGAGTGACCATACAAAAAATGGTGTGAAAGAGGGGGAACCCTAACAAAGGAAGTTGGGTTCGAGATTTTCCCCTTACCTTGTATTCGAATGGTTTATTCATTTTAATGTCTTTTATAACCACATTAGATTCATTAATTGACAATTAAAAAAACTTTTTTACATGAATATGGTTCATTATTATTTCATTAAGTTATTTTATGGTCCTTTAGATGAGTTATATATTTTAAAAAACATTTTTCGGGAATGTTCATTTTTATGGTTTTCTTGAGCGGTTCACATGTATTCATAAATAGATGTTCGTGTAGAAAATGGGTAATCATACAGAAATGATATTTCATGTTATTAATGATATTATAGAATTTTAAATGATATTATAATGAATTATGTCATATACCATTTGGATGAATCATTATATAAGAATTAAATGATGATTGTTTGGGTTAATTTGGGTGGTTTTTTGACCACAATGAACTTGTTTTGTTTAATCATTTAGTAATATGTAAATAAGTTAGTTACAGAATATTAAATAGGATATAATACATATAATATAATCTCATTCAACCATAAAAATGGTTTCATGACCAGATCTGAATGAATCGAATCAAATTGAAAACACATCGTCCATGATGTTAGTAATTCGACACATTACGAGCAGTGTTTTTATTCCTTAAATAAGTGGGAGAGGAGAAGAAGAATGATGATGAATTTTACATGAACATGAGAACACCCAGAATATATAATATTTATGGAGCTTTCATTCCTCCTGGATAATAGGAGACTAAGAGAGAAGAAGAAAAGAAAAGAGCAAGAAGAAAAGTAGAGAAATTCCTCACGAAAATTCAGCAGCCTAACGACTACGCATTATGGTTTTAGAAAACATTAAAAGAGAGGGGACAAGGGTCACCCATCCAGAAATGAATCATAATAACGCATAGATAAAGGATAAAATGGAAATAAAAATATGTTATGGAAACTTAAAAGTTATACCACATAAAAGAGAACTTGAATGGAAAAAGAAAGAAGTTGAGAATTCTCTTACCTTGTAGAGTAACTCCTAAGACTTGAAGGTTTGGACCTTGGGGGAATGAGGAAACCTTGGGAGGGATACTAGAGAGGTAATAAGGCTAGATATTCATTGAGGAGGAATTTGGAATTAATGGAATGAAGAAATGAGTTGGTATTTATAGCAAAATTAAGGGGATATTTTAATAATTTCTAAGGGACACCTCATTAGTGGTATTTGAAAAACCATGGGATTTCCCATGGTATTAGACACTTGGGAAAAATAAAATATTATTTTACTGTAAAAAATTATAACCAAATTATTACATCTTTATTACATCATTAATAATTTCATTAAACACACTGAAACTCAAAACTCTATTTTTACTATTCACCAAAAATTCAACTATTTCAGAAAAATCCCAAAAATTCACCCTAACCATTTTTCGACGTGTATAATTCAAAAATGAAATCCATTTTTTGAAAATAATTTTCTGAATATTATTAATTTAATTTTAAATAAAATCATTCTTTATTAAAAAATTAACAATTTTAAAACTATAACTGCTTTTATATCACTTTGAAAAATTAATCAAGATGACATTATCTTAAATCCTTAAGAAACCAAAATTATAATATAATTTACTATTCATTATGGTCATATTAATATTCATATTACTATTCATAGGGGTATGTTACTATTCACCAAAAATGAACAAGTTGGTTCCATCAAACTCCAAATAACTTACTGAACACAACTGTAGATGACCGCTTTTCGAAATTCAAAACATAGAAGTGGAAAAATTATGTTTAGTGATCACATAGTATTTAGTATCATGATATGTTATTTTTCTTACTAATAAGATTATAATACAAGACATAATTATAAGAATGGATTTCCATTGATAAAACATTGGGTCTTTACAGTTACAATAGGTAGTCATGGTCATTCTATATGCTAAAAAAGAGCTAAGAAAATTCCCCTTGGTCACTACTAAAAAGGAGAAAAGAAATACCTTTTTGAGCACTAATAAAGGGGAAATCTAGTATAGTGATTCTATTATATATATCTAGGATTATCATGTTGACGATCCATTTCTCCAACCTCAATAAGGCTACGATGACTGGTGATTCTAGAGAAAGTTAAGGCTTTTTTGAGGACTTCTCCACAGAGCATTATTAGTTGGGTCTTAACTAGTTTAGTAGGGGATTGCTATCTTGACTTGGTGCCTATAGTGTGGTCAGGGTGAATAAATTGATAACGATTTCTTCTATTATCCATAGGAGAAACATGAATAGAGATATTAGAAGTTATAAATAGCTATCAAGGATTCTATTAAAGAAATAAACAGCTTCTTAGGCACGATAAAAAATATTATATGTAGGTATAATCATAGTACTATAGAGAAAATTATGACGACCACATGGAAAATCTAGTTGTATTAGAAATAAATAATATTTTTTAGGGGATGAATCCTTCATTCTATGTGTCATAAACTATAGAGTTATGACTAAATTTTATGGTGGATCGTCTTTGAGAAGGCACGATGACATGAATGTTTTGGATGTCATCGATTATTGGTTTTCTTAAAATTAATGTTGATGAATTAGGGCATGTTAGTATGTTTTGCAATGGTTTTTCTATGATGGATCAACATTTCAAAGATTTGGTTGTGGCTATGGTGTCTTGTTTTCATCACGGGCCATTCATTCACAATTTAGTCTCACATGCACTCCTTTTGGGTTTTTTTAGTGAGTATTCTTGACTATATAATTTTTTTTGTTGAATTAGATTTGGTTATGGTTTTGGAGGAGTTGGAGCAGATGTTTTTTTCTCAAACATCATTATTTAAAGTAATATAATAGATTTCCTTCCTTGGATTGATACTTGAATCTTGTTATTTTCAACCAATTTGTCAGGTGTCCAATGTTGCAATAAGAAATTTTGCTAAAATAGTAGTCTTATTTTGGATGAAAAAATTTTGGACGCATGAATTTCTAGTGAATATGATTTAATGGATCTTTCTACGTAAATGTATGGTTTCTCTTAGACCTTTGAGTTTTATTATAAACAAATGATCATTAATAATGTCACAATGACTGCTAAATGTTTTTACCCATTGTTAAATTTTGATCATAGAAACGTAATCATTAAATAAATTTATTGACAATCAATAATGATTGATAATAAATTTTTAGTGATCCTTATTGATATAAATTAATGTTTTTTATAAAAATAAATATAATTAAGAAAAAATTTAATAATGGTAATTAGTTATTATTAAAGAAAATATGTTATTTTCAAATAAAAATAAAAAACTATTTAGTGATCAACTTTATAAATCACTTTCATTTTTTAACTTTATTTTCAAATATATTTGTTACCCATTTTTTTTAAAAAAACAACAACTTCCAGAATATATAGAATACACATAAATATTAAAAATTAAAAAAAATACATAAAATAATCCTACATATAGTAGTAACCACTACATAAAAAGCGATTTATAACAAAATGGATTTATTGAATGATATTATATTTGTTGATAAAAAGGAGCAATTTAAACAAATATTATATATTTTTTAATTTAATTATATATACCAATAATTTATTTTACCAATAGATATATCTATTAATATTGATTTCCATGTATGAATAATTTTAAAATTTACATTTAAATATGTTATTTTATCATATTGATACAAACATTTTTTACCAATAAATGAAATTATTATTATTGTTTCTATAAATTATTAAATAATATTTGAAATTTTTCTAATAACTGAATATATATTTATTAAATATTTAATAAAAATACATCATTTTTCAATAAAAATATAAGGTATATATTATTTCTAAAATAAATTTTATTAACTCCATATAAAAGATAAATTACAAAAAAAAAGAGAAATATGAAATCTCAAAGAAAGAAACAAGCTAGATGGACAGTTAAAGGGAGCATTACCATTGGCCAATAATAGTAACAATGAGAATGACATCTAAAAATAAAAATATCCATAAACAAATTTGTAACCTCTTATCTTAGATTTCCTAGCCTAAACCAAAATACCACATGACCTCATGTGTATCTCTACAAACACCAGTGGTTTTTGAATAGTAGAGAGGAAATATTCTATAAAATGGGGATACTATGTCTTTAATATCAATCTAATCAACAATAAAAGTTATATAACCAAAAATAATGCATCAACATAATATGAAATATTATCTAAATAGAAACCATACAAGACACATCACCATATAATGAAAAGATGACAATCCCATGCCATGATCATAAATCAACAATCAAAAGGGTGATCTCTACAAATGGTTGATCATATACATAGAAATATAAAAAATAAACAAAAAATATAATTCATGAATATAAAAGGTTGGTAAAAACTTCTCGATATTACCTTTGTCTCCTTGGAACACAACCTAGAATAACCACCTAATATAGGGGCCTTCCCCTTAAAAATATCTCAAATAATAAATTTTACATGTCCACAGAGGTACACATGTAGGGTGTGATTATAAAACCTAGTAGGATACCACCAATAAGACCTTAAAATAAATCTAAAAATATACGTGAGTGCATGTACTGGGTAATAAATAAATCAAGCATTAAAGTAAAAAACCATGTTGAGTCTTTATGTGCTTACTAGGATTCCTTGAACCCCAACCTTACCAAATCAACCAATTCTAGTATAAGTTTACATCATACACTCAATTATACCAAGAGGAAAAACTAAAATGTGAAGTTAAAATACAATCTGTGTAAAATCCTAAACCAACTCACTATGAATAGTAGTTGAAATGGTTCGTTACGTGCTCAGGTATGCCTCCTCGCATGCTAGATGATTGTAACTAGTGGTGAGGGTCAAATGAAAAACGTGGGGGTGACTATATCCTCTTTATTAGAGTAGAGAAACAATAAAAATAAAAATAAAAATAAAAATAAGATATAACCTGTAGGTAACCACACATCACATATCAAATTCCCCAAAACTGGGTAAGTACCAACAAACAATTACAAATAAATATTTAATGTCTTGATAGTCTATTGTTCCAAAAGGAAAACCAAAAGAAAGACACAATTAACAATCCTAAAAATGGTTCCAAACACATAACCTAGTCCCATAATCAAATATTCATCCCATAAAATCCCTAATCATTCATCTAACAATAGTCCTTTTAACTTATCCATATCTACAACCATGAAGTCTACTCATGAAACAACGATGGCCCGAGAAGGGTGTGAGTACAACTCAGCAGGCCACCACCAACAATGTCTAAAACAGTATATAGTCTAATAAATAATGCATGAATACATATAATGGAAAAATAGACATGAAAATAAATGTAATTTTTTTAGAAAATGAATAGTTATTTATCAACCACCTTGGCCCTTGGGTTCTAAAGTGAAACCTAGGCCAACCAAACCTACCTTGACAACCGATTATCTGTACAATAAAACATATAGTGGTGAAAAATTTAAGTCAAGGAAGAGAGTTCATTAATCATTTCAATTCTCGGTACCAAGGAGCATCATTACAAGGTATCCACACCATGTTCAAGTACTATTAGTGCCCAAAGCATCAAACCGACACCAAACCAAGGGATGTAGAATATCATGTCCAATATCCCAAACTATGGATGAAAAAAGTCATATAAAACATACTCAATAAATGATGTGGAATGTCATGTACAACATATTAAATCATGGTTGTGGAGTGTCATGTCCAATATTCTAAACCATATCATAAACTAACAATTTCCAAGTTCCAACATACTTGACATTTTAACATACTATGATAAAAAGGGTGAACATTTTTCAATATTAATTATTCACCAAGGGGTATCACACTCAACACCCTTAAACATAATTTCAAAATCAATCAATTTCATCATTTATTCATATGAAAACAAAATTTAATGCCCTTTAAAACCATTAAAATTCTTAAAATTTACATTTTAACCATTAATTATTTCATTTTCATAAAACATTTAATTCCCAAATTATGTTAAATAACCCATTTACCACGATCACAAGCTATCCAACAAGCCTAATTGAGTTAAGATTGTACTACACCCATTTCATCATTTAAAATATTATTTTACCATTTCCAAGAATTTGGAACACCCCATGGGTAACCGTAGGTCCGGTCTCAAAGTCATCAATAGACCCGATGGGTTCTGTGAAGGGTCAATGGCATCAATTTAAGGAAAAATATATTTTTTTAGTCAATAAGGTAAACAAAAACACGTTATCATCGTAACATATACCACATACAATCCAAGAATATCAATACTATGGGAGAGATCTCTTAGACTACCTACCATAGGCTCATAGACAACCATCCATCCAAACTCGACCTTTGATTCAAAATAAATTGGAAAAAAATACAAAATTAGAAAACTCCTTGGAAATAGGGAATAAGTGATTTAATATAAAAACTATAAAAATAAGTTAATAATCCAAAGAATAGAAGGAAACAAACTCATATACATACTCAAGGCTTTGAATTGTAAGAAACAACCCTTTAAATGCCTTATAATCAAAGGAGTTCTACCCTTAGAAGAGGAGGAGTTTGAGCACACTATAGGATACTAGGAGTGAAACGAGGGAGAAAATTAGGTGTGTTCGTAAAAATTTCGGGAGGGAAAAGTCACAATTTACTAATTTTTAATGAGGTGTATGATTGGGATGCATGGTTTTCCAAACCATGCACCAGCCGTGTGAACTCTTCTGTCCAAGGCCACCTTGAGTCGCATGATCTCCAGGACCATATGTTTAGTTTGGAAAACCATAAAGAAGCCCTGAAAATGGCTATGGACCAAGTTGAATGATCACTAGGGACTCCTTGAATGGTTTTTAAAACCATGATATGCCTAAACCATGCCACATGATCATGGTTCACGGTTATCACTAACCATTCACTAACCATGCTCCATGTGCAGTGAGCCCTACTTTCCAAAATTTCAAGACCCAAACATCTAGGATACTCTTGAGACCTTCTCAATTTCTGAGAAAACATTTAATAATCTATTTTAAACAAGGATTAACCAAAAATTAAAATAATAACATACCTCTATAAGGGATGAGATCTTACAATATCCCCACCATATAAAAGATCATCCTCTTGCTATGCTCATCAACATCACTAATATTCCAAGGCAAAAAGCTCGGGCCACTAGGCCTGTATATCAGATTCCATCTGAAAAGTTTAATCCTGTACACTACTATGATTCTACAACACTCGAACTAAAGGCACAATCTTACCCCAAAGAGTCATCTCACTATAATCCACAATACGAATCAGATGCTCCTCAAAGGATGTATTAACCTCAATCTCAACATCATCAACATCAATCACAGGATAAGGGTTGGGGTGATACTACTGAAGCTATTACACATGGAACACATCGTGTATATCATTATAACAAATCTAATCGATACACTACCAAATTTATACTCTATACACTCTCAAATGACTTGAAATAACTGGGTGCTAACATACCTCATTTTTTAATCAGATGGTGACATAGTCTCAGCAATACATAAAGGAAAACATATTCACCCATTGTAAAATTGATAGTTTGATGGTATCGATCGATGTATGAATTCTATCTACTCTAGGATGTATCCATACACATACAGATCAACTAGACCTACATCAATGTCTCTTTTACTAGACTCAAACCCAAAAACTTTGATTTTCCCACTTCAATCTAAAACAAAGGCGATATTCATGTATTTACATAGATTTCTTCGTACGATGCTATCTGAATAGTCACTTGATAATTGTTTATATAGGTGATCTCAATAATAACTAAGTGTTTATCATAGGTTTCAATGAAATCTAGGATTCATGATCTTAGTATGTACTCAAACACATGGATAGTATCTTTAGATTTTCCATCCATCTGTAGGTGGTAGGCAGTGCTCAAACACACCTGAGTAACAAGTGCCTTTTGTAAGCCTTGATAAAAGCGTGAAGTAAAAAATTATCTTGATTTGAAACAATACTCTGAGTCACCCTATGCAAATTTTCTATCTTTAGAGCATATAAGTTAATTAAATCATTAATGGAGGAAGTCTCCTAGATTAGTAAGAAATGGGATTCCTTTGTCACCCTATCCACAATCACCCATATCATGTCACAATTACAAGGAGTCCTAGGTAACTCCACCACAAAATCTATGGTAACATCATCCCACTTCCACTCTAAAATATAAAATGGATATAATATAACTATATGAAATTGATGATCGACCTTCACCTGGTCACATATGCAGCATCGTGTGATAGAACTTATGATCTCCTCCTTCATTCCCAACTACCAATACTATATATGAGGATCATGGTATATTTTCATCAAAAAAGGGTGTACCATCCATTTCAAAGCATGAAACTCACATATTAACTTCTCCCGTGTACATGTAGGAATTTAAACATGTCCATGAATGTTAATAAACTATTCTCTATCAATGGTCTAGTTAGGAGGTAGCTCCTTGCCAATAAAGTTGTCCCTCAACACCAGGCATTCTGAATCATCATACTTTCTCCACTTGACCCATTTTAGAAGAGAGGGTACAATGGATACATATGTGAGTGTCATCTATTCCTACTGATCCGGAACACCTATATGAATCTCAATGAACAAGGCCATCACCTTCCACCTAGAACTAGACTCTAGAACCACCAGTGTATGTGTCTTATGACTTAAAAGAACTAGAAGAACTATTTCCCTTACCTGTCATATATGCTAGCTCAAAATTTAAAGAATTAATATACACAACCCATATCCACTGCTGGATATTTAGATCATGCTGAGAATATATATATATTTACGGCTCTTTTGATTAGTATAAACAACAAACATTTCACTAAGGAGATAATTCCACCAAAATTTCAAGGAATGGATCACCACATTCAACTATATATCATGTGTATATCACCCCAAGATTTTATGGTATGTCTATTTTTAAATTTAATCTCTTCGATAGGTTATGTTGCTTACAACACCCAACTTAAATGAATAATGAAATATAATTACAATATATCCATTAAATTGGTGATATTAAATAATATTTACCACATTATGAAGTTTATATATAATATTTTCAATATAATGTTTAACATTCATCTTATGTATTTTCTAGACATTATATAAATATAAATCAACTTTTACGAATAAAAAGCTATATTTTTCTAAAGGCAGTTTTACCGCATTTTGATAATGCACTTGTTTTAAATCTAGATTTTTACACTTTTATATATTATATATGAAAAATAAACTTATTTTTTGATACATTAGTATCAAAATTTACTTCGGTTGAGTTTTTGGAATTTTTCTGACAGGTTTCATGTTTTGATGAATAGTGAAAATACTGAATTTTAATTGAAGTCAACTTTATCGACTAAATAATTTATAGTGTTAAATTATATTTTGATTAGTTTTAAATAATATTTAGATCAATTTTATATCATTTAATACAATTTAGTTCATTATAATCAATTTCACATTGAATATGGATCTAAAAATATTTCAAACTTTTGAACTTTTTCACTTTAATAACCTGTTTTCTCCTTCCGTTAATGGGATTAATTTTAAATTAATTTTACCCAATTCTATGTTTTGAATTTAGAAAAATGGATTTTATATTTTAAATAATAATTTCAAAAATTAGTAAATAGGTCCCTTTTATTTTTGGAGAATATGAATAATAACTTTAGTAATTATTTTAATTACCACAGTTAAGGATAAATCAGGTAATTAAAAGTAAAAATAATATTATAAGTATTGTAAAATTATCCTAAAACTTGTAATAATATTATTGAATTAGTTATTGTTTTTACCAAAATCATACTTGGGACAATTTTATGGCCTCTTGGACTCACTTGGATGAATTTAATCCTTTTATAGTGTTTTATTGTAAATAAAGTCAAATATGTCATACTCATGTTTTTAAGAAGTATTACATTTTTTATATGGTGTTATCCAGAATTTATCTTTAACTATAAATAATAATTTAAAATTTAAAAATTTTATCTTAACCATGGTAATTTATTTTTAATTTTTAGTAAATAAATAATTACCTTAAAGGCTTACATAATGATGATGCGATAATTATTTTAATTAATGAAAATATCAAATAAATGATATTAAAAATATTAAAATAAATATAATTTGACATAATTAAAGTCATACACTAATTTTATGTATTACCTTGACATATTAGGGATGCATTAAAAGTTTTTTTGAAGTTATCTAGTGTATTGATATTTTTTAAAAATTCAAGTAATGAATAGTGTCAAAATTGACATTAAAGATATTTTAAAATAAATAATATTTTTTAAAATGATATATAATTCATAAAAACATAAAATTAAGAAAAATAATTTGGATAAGGTTTTAAATGTCATACACGACTTATTTACGATTAATTTGTCATTTTATAGTAACTATATTATACTTCAAATAGTAAAAACACATGTTGTCATGGTAAGAGTTAGAGAATTTAAATAAGGGTTACAACCAAAAGATAAGGGTAATAATGTGACCTAAACTTGTATAAAAATTATTGGATGAGAGGATTTAGTCCGATCCTCATCTTTTCTTCTAAATAACTCACATTTTAGACATTTATAATTGAAAATTAATTTATATTAAGTTAATATTATAAGAGTTTCCAAAAGTGACCCTCACCTCAATTATAAAAGGTCACATCCTCCCTCACTTATTTACAACACATTGAGTATTATATATCAAAAAATTCCTACCCATTTCTATTATTAAAATATTTATCCATGTTTTGGAGGTTCTTGTCTTCCAAAAATACCATCCCTAGATCTCTCGAGAAGAGATCTAAAGGAAGTTTTCCAAAGAAGAGGTAACCATTTTTACCACCTCATCCAAGTTTATTTATTATTATACTTCCAATAAAAATGTTATTTCCATGATAAAGTAATAAATCTAGTATCTTATCATGACCTATCCCCTGGGGCCCATGCAGTGACTGCCCCAAGCCCACCTTTCATAGGCCAGGGCCTGTTGACTAGCACTGGAAAGGCATATCCCAAACATGGAAGGCATTTCCTTTAAACATACACACACACAAATAGGGAATACCGCACAAAGAAAACAAAAAAGAAAGGAAATTAGTATAACCACCACAAAGTATCACTACTGAGAGTAAAGTGTGTAAACGGGGCTAGAATACAATCCCAACTGAAAGTAAAGTACAACAAAAGAAATACAAGCTCTGAAGGTCATCTGCTAAGGATACTACAAGAAGGGTAGGTACAACTCTCTTTCGGATGTCCCTAAAGGACACCACATCTATCAATCCAACTCCGAGCACTATCTAGTCCTAGCTCCCCAATGTCCCAGTCAAAGCTATCCATTGTCTGCACAAGACACAACAGGTGTGGGTAAAGCTCGTGCAGGGGTGAGTATAAGAATACTCAGTAGGGACCCCGAGACCCCCGAAGGTCTCTCAGTAATCCATTAAGGAAAACACCATAAAGGAAAAATACCACAGAGGTAATACCACCAAGCATGATCTCAAACACATAGCACGAAGTAAAATATATAGCTCACACTAGGTATAACTTAAGTACAGAAGTAAATATGATTATTCGTAAGCTAGATAATATTATTCTGTTGAGAGGATCTGCTATTGATCTGCATAGGGTCGCTATGTGTTGACCCACACAGGATCACTAGGTACTGACCCACACAAGATTGCCAGGTGCTGACCCACCCAGGATCTCTAGGTGCCGACAAATTCAGGATCGCTAGGTGCCAATCCACACAAGATCACTATTATTTCTTCATGTTACAGCCAGCCACTGGATTCCCACACTTAGCATGCTTGATTTAAAAAATATCCACTCCTCAATCCATCAACTATATCTTAATCACCAAGAAGTCCCACATAGAGTAACCCCAAAGGACCATCTCTTCATAAGGGTTCTTATGCAATAGATGACGTGTCGTTCAGACACCTGGTCTGTAAGTTATATGCCTTTTGGAAAAACTGTCCCAGTTGGATTCGAGTCCGGTCCAACTTGGTCATATGCCAAATTCTACCAAAACTCACGTAGAGTATATCAGAAGGACCGCTCCATCATAAGGGTCCCAACACCACTAATGTTGCGTCAATCTGACGCATAGTTTTCATGATACAGGCATTTTAGAAAATAGGGGGTCGGTTGGGTCTAGGCCCAGTCCGACCCGGTTGGATCGACCTGACCAACTCGGCCCGGGGGTTCCCAATTACCTCGGTTCAAAAGGACAGGCTTGAATCGACTTGGTTTGGGTTGGGCTCAGTCTGGTCTGGCCTGGCCAGTGGGTCAGGCCCAATGGGCCTTGCTGGTCCCCGCTGCTTGGCCCAAGGGTCCAGCCCGCCGGGTCGCTCGGTGACCCGGTCTCGTCTGGCCCGGCCCGAAGGGAACAGGTCTGGCCTTCCAGCGTGGGTTCAGTCTTCCAGCGGGGGTCCGATCTGCCGACAGGGTCCGACCCGCTGGGTGGGGGACCAGCCTGCTGGGCCGCGGGTCTGGACCACTGGTGTGGGACTGACCCACTGGCTGGGGGTGTGACCCGCCAACTTGAGGCCCAGATACAAGGGCGGCCAGTGGTGCACCGACCAGCTGGGACGCGGTAGCTGCACCGCATCTGGCCCTTTCCGGCCTCATGGATGTGAGGCCTCCTCTAGCCATGATCGATGGACCACAACTCACCATCCACCAGATGGCCCGAATGTGGGTCTTCCCTCCATGTGACGCCCGACACCACGTCTCCTCTCTGTTGCAGGGCGCCGATAGGCACGCCGCGGGCCGGCGGTGCCTTCGACGGGCCACCGTAGTTGCTTTAGTGGTTTGTTTTTGGTGCCGTCGACACCTATGATCTCCGTAGGGCGCCATCATCACCGCAAAGCCTTCGAATTCACCTTGCTAACAAGTTGACCATTTGACTTCGAAGAGCACAACAAGAACAATTATGGTAGAGGGATCATACCTTGTTCAGTTCAGCCAGCACCCTCCACGTAAGAGTTTAATCATGGGGATAAACATGATGATAACCACACAACTTGAAAAACCCCAAATCAAACTGCCACACAATATCCACCCGCAAGAACGAGTGATTCGCAGATCAACCCGCTAGTCTGTTGATCCACGTTCATCGTAAATTTTCAAGAATGAGGAAGAAATAATCAAATACTTAGAATGCATAAACCCCTACCTCATTGACCTTTGATGCCAAAATGTTTGTCCTTGAGGATTAAAAAATTTGGCATCACTTCTTTCTCTATTCTTCAAGGCACATCAAAGATGATGAAGTCTTGCCATCATTCTTCATTCTTCATTGGGGAAGAAGTTTGTTGGAGGTTCATTAGATGATCCTCGTCAATTAATCATTGTCCCACTAATGCATGAAAAATTAAAAGGAAAACACGTTGCAATGTTTCAGTTATGCTGCGACGTCGCGTCGTTACGCTGTTTCATTTATGAAACAACGTCGCTGTTACACTTCCTTTATTTCATCGTTACGCTGCGTGATACGTGACATTAATGAACCTCATTAATGCACCTCATCGCCGCTTTTTCGCTGCACCATAGCGTCACTGTCCACCATGCAACGACGAGAAAATAAATAAAATAATTCTTTTAAATTCTTTTATTATTTTTCCTAAAAAGTATGATAATTAACTTTTTAGCTCGACCCTTTCCAACCTAAGTTATGTCATTTCTAGGTGAATCTTGGTGTTTTGTGTTCAACGGTGCCCTCATATTTTTTATCCAAGCATCTGTTTAAAAGTTAGAAAAACCTTCTCGCACGTTTACTGAACATACCTTAAAAAAAGTTCAAAATTCTGTTTCGGGATCACTGAACCTCGAAATCACGTGCCGTTAGAGCATATAGTCTCAAAATAATTCCATATAAAAAAATTACATAGAAATTATAAGACGTTACACTCTCCCCACCTTAGGGATTTATGTCCCTGAAATCCAAAAAAATAAATAAACAAACAGATGGGGTACTAAGCACGAATCTGAGCCTCCCGCTCCCATGTACTCTCTTAGAGGTTCTCGTGCTGCCACCGAACGTGCACTAGAGGAATCGAATTCCCATGTAGAACCCACTCATTTCAATCCTCTATCTCCACCAAGAACTCTGAAAACGTCGCCCCATCATCAATGTTTAGCTCACCCCAGTCGATGGCATGTGATGGATCATGCATGTACCTGCCCAACTGCGACACATGTAAAACATCATGCACTCGATGAAACTGTGGGGGAAGAGCTAGGCAGTATGCCACCTCGCCAACTATGCCCAAGATCTGAAAAGGTCTGATTAACCTTGAAGATATCTTTCCACCCTGACAAAATCTTTGTAATCCTCCTCTGGGCGAGACCCGAAGGAATACATGATCGCCCTCCTCAAACTCCAAGGGTATCCATCTCCTATCGGCATAAGAATTTTGCCCACTCTGTGCAGTCCTTATCCACTCTTGAATGATCTGAACCTTATCAGTGGTATCCCATACAACCTATGGAACCATGAGTTCCAACTCCCCTTGGTCTCTCTAGCATAGGGGTTGATTCACGCTCAAATTTACCCAAGAGATGAAGGTAGAACGGTCCTTGTAGTTTAGCTTGGGTTATCGAATCCTCAGAGACCTACGAAGTAACCTATAGACACGTACATTATATGGATTGTTTTTGGCTATGAAGTGGCCAACTTGGGTTGATTTTATTTGGGTTTAAGGTATCACTAACAGATTTAAGTTAATTCAAATTAAGATAATGAGTTGATCCTAGGTTATCGCTTGGGGTGGATTGGATGAATTCCTTTTTTAATGATTTTAATTTCTTATATTTGAGATGGGTTCATTTAAGAAGATCAAACAACATCATCACTTACTGGTTTAATAACTACAACCTTTAATACTAATCACCTATAAACTTGAAGGATCAAAGTTTTGAGCACTTCAAGGTAAAGGTTCATATTAGCACTTGAAGTGTGTGACCTTAAATTCAACAAGGATGAAGGAGTTTGAAGATATTCAAACAAAATTCTCAATTAAAAGAAGTGATTAGAAATTAATGGAGTGAGAAATAAAATCCAAACCAGCCCATTGCTACTCCCTTGGATCAACACATAAAATAGTTATCCCTCCATTTATTCTATGGTTTCAATGGAAGCGGAAAGTATACTCATGAGGGAGGAATTGGAGAAGTAAAAAAACAATAAAAAGAAAGAAATCACTCCACCATTGTGTGAAGAATATCACAAGGTATGGTGTGAATAAATTCATACCTTAAAGAAAATATATCAAATTGATAAGAAGAAAAATAGAATAAGTGGAAAGGAAGAAATTTTATTAAGAACTAAGGTGAATCGAACAACTTACATGAGAAAGAAGAACGTTACAAAGCCAAATCTACATAATAACATTACAATGAAAGCAAAGCTCCAAGGATGCTCAACTTCTCTACCAATACTGCCTTAAATAGGAAATTTTGAATCCTTCGGTAAATCCTACAATAGTGGAAGTCACATCAATTAATGGTGGTGGGCCTAGGTGGGTGGAAAGTTAAGAGAGAGTAGACTTTTCCACCCTTGACCTGAGGTGGAATCCATCTTGCTTCCACCGAACAGAGGCGCATGGAAGAACTTCTAGATGGCCGAATTGGAGTGGTCCATATATGAAAAAAATGAATCTAAGGATGTCCCCTATCTCTATGTAAAATCTAATCCCAAAAGAATATGTGGTTTTAGATATATGATTAGATTTGGGGGATGATTTTATGAGCCACATAATCTGGCGCGAAAGTTTATCTCAAAATTGGGATGCCTTAATAACCACCATGGAGAACGAATTATCACTGGATCCTGAAGAATTATTTGTTCCTCTATATTTATTATATAATCCCATGAAATTTGGTATTCATTAGGTCTGTATGTTGGGCCCCACATTCTCATCAGTGGGCTGGTGTCCAATCTGCCTTCTCCAGAATTGTTTGCATGAAATCCAATTTTGGTGGTCTTTGAATGTGAATATTACAACACTCCACAAGTATGAATTGTTAAAAATATAATTATAAACCTGAAAATTAAATATGAAAATAAAATCAAGATTATTGGGTACTTTAAATGATGTTAAAAAATGTACTACATAATAGTGCATTTTAAGAAGGAATTACAATCATAATGTTAAATGATGTTCAAAGTGTAAAATGCACTAAAATGCTGTTTATGAATAATAAAGAACATGAATATTATATATATTAACAATGAATATTATCCTCATTTAGTGGATAATCAGGGGTGATCTTCAAGGACGCCCGTACAAAGCCTAAAATGGTGCCATGCCAATGGTGGAGTGATAACTGTTGTTATATGAAAGCTCCACCAGTGGAAGGTGGTCCTCCCAACTATGACCAAAGTCTAGGATGCAAGAATGTATCATATACTCCAAGTTCTGTATGCTCCACTCTATCTGACCATCTGTTTCTCCGATGCTTTTGCTGGGGCGCGCGCATCCGTCTATGGAGAGGACGCGCTGCTTATTACCCCGCATTACTGCTTTCCAAAGGTGGGTGGCATCCATTCCTTGTTCAGGGACGTCTGATCCTTGATTGAAACTGGGATGATGGGATGTCTGTTCTTCCTTCCGTGGATTCCTCCTCAGATCTCATCACCTAGTCCGGGTCTCCCTCATAGATTTAAGACGGGTTCGTGAAGCCCATTCCCGGTGCCATATCTACATGGACACCAGTTAATTATGCTGCTTCCGTCGAGACGATCCAAGGGGTATTGTCGGGGCAGCAACCTTCGGTGAGGAGAATGGTCACGTTGGGGCGTCATTGGCATGTCTGTCTTTGGTCCCTCATCACAGGGCTTCTCGAGGGCGCGGAAGCCCGAGGCATCCCACATCAAACACGGGGAATGTGTACCATCTGAGGTTTTCCTCAGCTTCCCATGTTTAACACGGGGTATGTCGCAAGTTTAACGTCTTGCGGAGATGGATCGGGTTGAAGGACCCCTAGGGGGGAACACCGATGTTGGGGCCAGCACGTGGGTGGCTTCCCGAATTCCATGGAGTGGGATGAGGTGGCATGATCTCACCGGGATGTGGCAGCCCGGGTAAGGATCAGGATGGATGGTGGAGTGAGACATGGTTCTTACGTTCTGAGATGGCCCAAGAGGGGGAATACAGTTTAATGTCATGAGGGATGAGATACAGTTTAACGTCATGCGGGATGAGATACAGTTTAATGTCATGCGGGACGAGATACAGTTTAATGTAATGTGGGACGAGGGGTTTGGGGCTTACGCTCTGAGGCGGCCCAAGGTGGTCAGGGAAGCGATGTGGAGAGGTCGGGATGACCGGGTGGTGGGCTTGAACCTCGTGGAGGCTTCCTACGTACCATGCGTTAGCACGGATCAAAGTCCACATAGTTCGCTGGGATGGGGATTATGCTCTGAGGCAGCCCATAGAAGGATGTCATGGTCGATGCGCACTCTAAGCCCATGTGAGTCATGCTCGGTGTGAGAAACAAGAGGCAGCAGGGACCAGACGATCACGTTGCGAAGGGTGCGTCCGTGAGAAGCAGAATGGGGCTTACGCGTTGAGCGACCCAAAGAGGAAACAGGGGCTTACGCGTGGTTAGCGACCCTTGGTGCTGGGGCTTACTCTAGGGTGGAGGCCCGTGGTGTGACAAAGCGCAGTGGGAAAAGGACTCCACTAGCCTTGGCAGGGGGAAGTATGGAGATGCATGGGTGAAATCATTCGCAATAAAGGATAGGGGCTTACGCTCTGAGGCAGCCCTTCCCCCGCGGACAAACGCTACTCCAACAAGGAGGATATCATTCCATGTGAGGAAGAGTCCATTCCCGTGGAGACGAGTGGGCGTAATGAATGTCCGAGCTGGGGGGACCCTGCGTGCGAAGCACAGGGTCATACCACAATTTAACATCTTGTGTTAAGGATGAGGTGCTTAGTAGTTTAACGTCCTACATCTTGGATGAGGTGGGTTCGGTCCACACCCCTAGGGCTTACATTACCAACGACCTCTACCCCTTGTGGGAGGGAAGGCATTGGCAAGGCCATCGTGAAGGGGGACCGCAGGGCGAACCACCGGGGGGTCCACGTTAGCGTGGCTATGCGAAGAAGCAATAGCCGTTAGTGTGCCTATGCGGAGAAGCATAAGGCAAAGCGACGCAATGGGAAACACGGCCCAAGGGACCTTGAGGTTACTTCGCACGAGCCTGGAAGGCCGTACGGGAAAACAACGCATGGCGCACATGCCTGACAGGGGAGACATCAGGTGCCGGTGCAGGGGGGCAGCCAAGGGGCGTCAAGGTGAAGGGTCCTGGGCTTTGCGTGCAAAAAAGAAGGTTTGCGCACAAAACACCAGGACGACGCGCAATTGGAGCAAGGGAATTGCGCACGGAGAGGGAATTACGTGCAGGTTTTTGCGTGCACGGTAGGGTATTGCACGCAAAAGACACGGATTGCGCGCAAGGCTGGAACCCGGGGAAGGGGGAAAATTCACTGAAGCTGGTGGAGTCGTGCGCAAAGGAGGACTCCGGGGCAAGGTTGCGTGAAATGAGGGATTACCTAGAATCCATATTGCTTGTGGGGGAAGCTGAATTGCATGCACGAGAGTCTCTTTGAATTCTGGAACCCCCAAATCGTTTGGGGTCACCTTCTATTTATAGGCGACCTCCGGCATGGAATCCAGGCGGCGCGCGAAATTCTTCGCGCCGAGCGCAGCCGGCGTGCAAAAACTTGCTGCGCAGAACCGGGTCGCGCAAAGATTGCACGCCTCATCGACTCAATTCCGAAAAACCCGGTGATTCTACACGCACAGAACAATTTTTCGCACGGATCCTCCTTTATTTCGCGCACCACATCTTGGGCCTCCAGATCGGGCCTCTGATTCCGAATATGACTTCGCTTCATCATTTAGAAACTTCCTCCGAGAGTTATGGACTTTGTTCAACATCAACAAATGCCCTCCCTTAGAATTGGATCAGCGAGAGGTCGCAACGATCAGATTCCAAGGGAAACTCTGAAACACCGAAATGCTAAGTCCCCTGGTCAAGTTGTGCGCAAAATTCCGATGGGGCACAAAAAACTACGGACGCACGCGGAATCATCTTTCCGCGCGGCGCGGAACCCTGGCCTAGCCTATAAAAAGGGGCGCTGGGTCCCAGATCCGTACTTCTGCTTTTTCCGCATGATAAGATCATCGCTCTCATGCGCGAAATCGCTTCTGCGGCTGCATGTAATAACACTCTGGCAGTGCGGAATTCCATCCGAAATTCGGCCGTGATTTCGCGCCTGCTCGGGCTTTCCCGCGCTTCACGTTCCGATTGCGCGCTCATCTTTAGGATTTCGCACAACTCATTCAGATTTCACGCAGAACTCTCTGATTCTGCGCACTGCATCCTGATTTCTCCCAACTCCCGAAAGATTCAAGATGGCTGAAAACCGAGTTGATGAGGGGGAAGCCACTACCCGTAGGACAGAAATGGCGGAGAATGAGGAGGTTTACAGCGCCAAGGTGATTGTCTCCAACAATCTGACCTTGTTCAATCTGCTGACTCCGGCCCAGAAGACATATCCCTTGTCGGACAACCTCCCACTCTGGAACTTTGGCATCCTGGAAGAGGTGCCACTGCCGGGCTTCGAGGTGGACACGGCGCGGTCTTGGGTGACTCGGGAGGAAAAAATTCCTCACTACAACATCACCAACAACGACCATCCTGCCAGGGAAACTAGACATATGGACATATATGTCCTGAACCTGAGGACTAGGACCATTACCGGGGATGAGCCTGTGGTAGAGGATTCTCCGGCCCTCTACGCGAGCATGTTCCGTCAGAGTGTCACAGATGACATGAAGGGCTGGATGAAGGATTGGGACCTGCGGTCTGGGGGCAACTTCACCAGTGAATGGGCCTGGGCGTTCTGGTTTCGCCATACCTGTGACCAGTTCGGCGACGAACTGCGGTATATCGGCCTGTTCGAGGCGGTATGGACATCGCAGTTCCACTTCCACCGCCAGCCTAAACTCGGACCGGAGCTATTCACCCGGTGGTCTCCTGACACCAACACATTCCACCTTCATCATGGGGAAGTAGGCATCAGTCTCTGGGACGTTCAATGCATCGGAGGTATCCCACTGGAGGGTTACCAATACGACGAGTTCGTTACTCCAAAGAGCACCTAGGGGGATATGTCGCGGACGCCTATGATGACATGGAACCTGTTGGAGCTGGCCAAAGAGAGGCTGGGGGTCAAGGACCTCCTGAAGGACGTTGCCTTTAAGGGCTGGTTCAGCCTGTTCCTCGAGAAGGATCCGACCGTCAAGATGCCGGGACGGGGAAAACGGTGACCAACCGCGACTCAGAGGAGAAGGGATGGGTCATACTGGAAGACCCTGGAGGCGGGGAAATACCAATCATGGGGCTACCACGTCATTGAAGCCTGGGACCCGAACGTACGGTATGCCGGGTTTCTTGCCGCCTTCATAAGCGGGTGGCTCCTGCCAGTGTGGGACGCGAGGATGGGCGTCCGTCCAGCAACATTGGTGATGGCGGGCTCCATGGCCGCCAACAAACGGTTCAACTTGGGCATCCCCATACTGGCCAAGTTGTATACCATCCTGGGGAGCATCTCATGAGGTTGGTCGCCTCAGAGAGTATGTGGTCCCTTCCAGATCTTCCATGGCTGGGTGGCGGCTCATCTCGGCGGGTATACTTTCCCAAACGCCGTCCGTCCTCCGGGCAATGGTCTGCGACCATCCTTGCTAAACATCGCAGGGGTGGCGCCATTGATGCTCAATGAGGAGGGCGTGAGGATCCGCATTGGCAACCATGACAACTTCAACTTCATCCCGTTCTCCACCCCAGTCGGCCAGCTGGTGGACAACGGGCGAGGCTCTCTGGAACAGCAGGAATACTTCCGGAGCATTCGGGGTGGGGTGCTCGTGGCTCGGATCGACGGGAAGGTGATCTGCAAGCCTTACGTGCCATCCTGATTTTCCAGGCAGTTCGGGTGCCTCCAAAGAATGCCGAAGAAGGTATTCACGGATGTCTGGTAGGAGAAGAATCTGTGCGTCCTGCGCCAGATGTGGTTGATGTTCACCACCTTCGGTTCTGGCGATGTCGTCACTCTTCCCCCCACCGGGGTCGATGCCGGCCTAGCAACCGAATACGCCGAACACTAGACCATTGTGTACCCTGAGGGGATATTACGCAAGCGTGTCCAGCAACTCGAGGTTACTCGCGTGGAAACCGGGTGACGGGAAAGAAGGCACGGTGCCGTCGGAAGGGGAGGACCAAGGGCGCGTCAGGCAGTGAGGCCTGCGCAGGCCGGGACTTCGGCAGCAGGAACATCAAATGGTTCTTCCACGTCCTCGTTACCCGCATGGGGGTCACATGAGGCGGCCAGGGAACTGCCTGGGAAGCAGATAAGATATCTGCTGAACCTTCCCAAGATGCAATTCTCCCGGCACTGTGGTCGGCCTGGATGACCCTGCGACAATCGCTGAGCATCGAAGCCATCTGGCAGAAGATAATGCAAAACGGGATCCAACTGCCAGAGGTCAGGCTCGTTCGAATTACCGACCGAGTAAACTTCCATCGTCGGCATGCTTATCTAACGGCCATGGATGCATACACACGCCAAAGGGGGCAGCGTGCAGAGCCACCTTTCCTAGTGAAAGTGATGCTCGGCCAGGAGCATGATCTGGAAGAGATGCCGTCGGGAGAAGGCGACAGTGACGAGGAGCCGGAGGGGGAGGAAACCGGAGAGGACGAAGGCGAGGGAGAAGATGAATAAGAAGAGCCCGAAGGTGAGGGGTCACAAGGGGTGACCTACCAAGGGAGTCTCCAAGAGAACGGAGAGATTTCCGACTCTGATCTCAACATAACAGAGATTCTCGAGGTTTGTCTCTGTCTTCATTCATTTCCCTTATTCATCCATTCTACTTTCCAACTTATAACTCACTTCCCCATCCTACTCAGGAGCAGTTGAGCGTTGGATGGGCGTTCCCACCAGAGGAGGGAGGAGAGGAACCAGTGAGACGTGATGGGGATCCGACACCCATCATTGAATTAAAAGCGAGGAGGGGTCTCCCCTTACGGCGGCTCCTGCAGTGGCCAAAACACTGGGGACCAATGCTCTGGATTCCTGTAAGTCTCACGCGTCACTACTGGTACCTGGTGTCAAAGGATCCCGTCTGACCAGCGTATGCCTTGTGCGGTGATCTCAACACTGGAGGCATGTTAGGCTGCGGAGCCCGGGCCGTCCACGAGTGGACTAGTGGCGGACATACCACCTCGTTCAGAACATGCTCCCTTCACTGAGTCGGCCCCGACAATTGATGAATAGGGGGCGGCAGACATCGGCGGTGCTATTCTCGAGACAAGGTCGGAAGCTGGTGGAGGCATCATTACTACTGGGGCGAGAGAAGAAGGTCTCCCAGACGTCGAGGAGTCTATTCCTCACGAAGGCGTCCCTGTGGCAGATTCTTCTGCCGATCTGCTGGCTGCCTTCCCCATATACCGACCCGCTGACCCCGAGGAGATATATGACTCAGACTCAGAGGCAGCCGAGGAGAGCCGAATGAAATGGCGCAAGGGGTGGAAGTGTATCCAACGCTTCCTCAGACAACCATAGTTGGATTGGCTGAGGCGGATGGGATCACTTCAGACCTAGCTGTGCTTCCTGTGCGCCGGAGGGGCTGACGCTCAGCGTCTTCATCTAACGGTCCTTGATTACATGGCTGAGAAGATACGTGAGAGCAGCCGGCGCACCGACATTACCCAGTGTCGGGGAGGATCGGCGAGCGCTCAAGCACTACTGAGGGCAGAGCAGGAAGTCCGAAACCTCAAAGGGCAGGCAGCAGATAAGGAGGCCTTCATCGCAACATGCTCTGAGCTCATGGAGTAACTGACGACCCAGCTAGTTGATACGAATGAACAACTGGTGGAGGCGAGTCACCAGATGACCGTACTTCGAACCGAGTGGGCGCAGGCACAAGCTAGGGCTGGCGAGCTACGCTCTATGGTGGCTGACGAGGAGAGAGTCTTCAAAGAGCGAGAAGCGGTCCTGGAGGCTACCAGTGCTGGAAAGATCGCTTCAGCATGATGATCCCTAAGGGATTGTTTTGGTCATCTCATGAACTTCTTGCTTGTACTGCTCATCATTTCAATCCAATATATGGCCAAATCCATTCATTTGTATCCTTGGTTTAATATTCTCAAACACAGTTTCGAAATGAATAACAACTCATCCCTAGGCTCTTGTGGGTCGTTCCCAACGCAAGAAGCAGAAGATGCTCGTACCATCATTTGGTTCAACAGTGGGGCATTGACCAAGATTCATGCGTCCAAAATTGGGCCTGGACTTCTGAGACCCCGGGCCGATTGATGTGTCGACTCCTCAATGTGCTCTAACACACGAGCGGGGTGATGCCGGGGGCATTCAAATCCATCCAAACATAGGGGGATGGAGAGTAAGGGTGAATCACGCTGCCCAAATTCGGAACCCAATGGTGCGCAACCATGGAGGATAACTATAAACCGTGGCGGAAACACAACATCCATATCATGTTGGCCTAGAATGGGGGACAATAAATGAGGGCTGATCGCTGACCATGTTTGCAACACGGGGCCTAACTCAAATATCGTCGGTCAGTTTTCCGGAACGTTGGCCCAGGACAATAGGCGGACCATAGGTCTGTCATCCATACTGTTAGGGGGTCCTATAAAACATGACCAGTCCTCCGGAATGTTGGCCCAGGACAGTAGGCAGACCATAGGTCGAGCGTCCATACTGTTAGGGGGTCCCGTCAAACATGACTAGTCCTCCGGAACATTGGCCCAGGACAGTAGGCAGACCATAGGTCGAGCATCCATACTGTTAGGGGGTCCCATCAAACATGAAAGGAAATGAGGATCCGAATAAGGGGGGACGCAAAGCGTGGAAGGTGGAGTGGTGGTTTGTTCGAACAGAGTCCAACACTCCCGAAATTGTGCCACCATGGCGAAGGCGCATTAGGTGGACATACCGACCTAATCACGGGTCGTCCCAATTTCCATGTGGGACCTCTTTGGCGAGAGAACTGCAGCTTCCCATTATTATCATGGGGCATCCTGAACCTGCTCGGGGTAGATGTCCTGATTACACCACTTCCCATGAATTCGGACCGAGGGGCCAACAACAAGGAAGGATGGGGTTCAGTAATCCCTGGGGCTGGACCCAAGATGAAATGTCCGGGAAATCCTACGTATCTCATTAGGATGATAATCAAGCCACACATAGTTCTTCAAACACAGTTTAACGTCATGTTGGATGAGATACATTTTAACGTCATGCGGGACGGAATACAGTTTAACGTCATGCGGGACAGAATACAGTTTAACGTCATGCGGGACAGAATATAGTTTAATGTCATGCGGGACGGAATACAGTTTAACGTCATATGGGACAGAATATAGTTTAACGTCATGCGGGACGGAATACAGTTTAACGTCATGTGAGACGGAATACAGTTTAACGTCATGCGGGACGGGGGATACTTCTCATCTGGGGATAAGCACGACACAACGAGTAACCTGATGTAAATGAGGACATAATCCCGAACCACATCGCGCAATCCCACAAGAGAGAGCAAGTCGTAAAGAGTCAAAGAAATGATCTTAGTTTTAGGTCTTAGAACTCGGACCAAGAGGATCTTAGTTTTAGGTCTTAGAGCTCGGACCAAGAGGATCTTTGTTTTAGGTCTTAGAGCTCGGACCAAGAGGATCTTAGTTTTAGGTCTTAGAGCTCAGACCAAGAGTCGGACGGAGACATAAGAGGCACACGGTGGAGTAACTCAAACACCTGGTGAGAATGGGAATAGGGGGTGGGTACGGTGCGGTGAACAAACCCATGTGAATGAGGACATAATCCCGCACCACATCGCACAACCCCCTTAGGAGAGGTTTTAGGTCAAGGGACCGAAAATGAAATTAGGCTGGCTGGGCCCGCGAGGAAGTGCCCCAGGCGCTCCTACGTATCTCATAAGGATGAGAATCAAGCCATACGTAGTTCTTGAAAGCGTCTTAGTTTAAGGTCTTAGAGCTTGGACCGTGAATAGGAAAGGGGAGAAACAGACACATGGCAAGGCAGTTACAAAACCCGACGTGAATGAGGACCTAAGCCCTACTTACCATGTGCTCTCCAGGGAAATGCTCGAGTCGAGGGACCGAACACGAAGGTAGGCTGGCTGGGCCTGCGGGAAAGTACCCCAGGTGCTCCTACATATCTCATAAGGATGAGAATCAAGCCATACGTAGTTCTGAAAGGTGACATGGTAAGATACCAGTGCCAGGGGAAAAGGGGAGTGCGGGCGTGGCCCTTGCACTAAAAGAAGCAGAATTTGATAAATCTTGTTTGTCCTTTAAGGTGAGTGGTTTTTTTGTGAAGCGACAGGCCTAGAGTAGTAGGCCGTGGTGTCGCCACAAGAATCAAGCCGTGATAGGCATTGACAAATGGCATGGCACGTGACCAATACCCAATGTGATTTCCTCTACAACGAGGTCATCACAATGTAGTGCCATTTTTTGTTTTGCAGCCAGGACGATAATGTCACAGTTTAGGGTCGTTTGATAGGACCAACAACACAGTTTAAGGTCGTATGGTTTAGACCAACAACACAGTTTAAGGTCGTATGGTTTGGACCAGCACACAGTTTAAGGTCGTTTGGTTTGGACTGGCACACAGTTTAAGGTCATATGGTTTGGACCGACAACACAGTTTAAGGTCGTATGGTTTGTACCGGCACACAGTTTAAGGTCATATGGTTTGGACCAACAACACCGTTTAAGGTCATATGGTTTGGACCAACAACACAGTTTAAAGTCGTATGGTTTGGACCGACAAACCGGTTTAAGGTCGTATGGTTTGGACCGAAAACACAGTTTATGGTCGTATGGTTTGGACCGACAACACAGTTTAAGGTCGTATGGTTTGGACCGACAACACAGTTTAAGGTCATATGGCTTGGACCAACAACACAGTTTAAGGTCGTATGGTTTGGAACAACAGTATAGTTTAAGGTCATATGGTTTGGACCGACAACACAGTTTAAGGTCGTATGGTTTGGACCGACAACAAAGTTTAAGGTCGTATGGTTTGGACCAACAACACAGTTTAAGGTCGTATGGTTTGGACTGAGGGGAACATGCACGATGTGATACCATCACTGCGCGTGATTACGAGAGAGGAGCCTCGGGACAAGGGGCCAATGAGGGTCCAACCATCAGGAGGGGGACAAGATATGCTAGCTCCCAGCTGTGTTGGGCCCAAAACACAATGTCTGGGTGACTCCTCGTTTCCCATGGGGATGAGGGTCAAGCTGCACGCAATCTGTAAAGAAAAGACCCAAGCACATACTCTAGCGCTCAGATCGCGGGAGCCCCAAGAGACACCGTTACACAGCTTGGTCTGTCTGATGTGCGGGGGTGTACTGAGGGTTAGTACAAGGAGTGTCAAGATTCCACCTTGACACGGTGGGGAGGAACATGACATGAACCATGCCACCAACATTTAGGGCCCAGGGAAACCGGCGTGACGACTGAGGATTACTGTTGACCATGTTCGCAACACAACATCCTATCGTGTCAGCCATGGGGACCAACAAATGAGCATCAACTACTGACCATGTTCTCAATGTGGGATTTGTATCAATTTGTTGTCTGAAACCCTCGGGGGTGTTGGCCCGTGACGGTAGGAGAGCCCTTGGGCGTTGTATCCAGGCCGTTCTTGGGGGTCCCTCCGGGTGTGAAGGATGACAGGGGCCCGAATGAAGGGGGACACGAATCTTGGAAAGTGGATGGAACTTGCCTAAGTCGAATCTGGCACTCCAAGTCCTAGACCAGAGTACCCTGAGCGCATTAGCAGACCACTGGAAAGGGTTAGAGGGCTCAGTCCGAGAGCGGCCAAAAGATGGAGGATCCCTGGGCAAAAGAGGGGGCATAATGCCAAACACCCTAGGAACCGGGAGATCGTGGGATCTCCTAAGAGATAGGGCTGGACCTGACATCTAGGTGTTCAGGCGGTCCTACGTATCCCATAAGGATGGGAATCAAGCCATACGTAGTTCTTGAAAGCGTCTTTTAATGCTATTGGACATAGGAGGGATAAATCCTGAGGACAAGGTGCGCGTGGTGCAGCTATTGCAAACCCGAAGTGAATGGGGACATAATCTCACACCACGCCACGCGATCCTGTGGTCAAGGTCCCAAAGGCAAAACAGACGCAACAACGGACCTCAAGCTGGACCCAAAGTCGAAAGGTCTGGGTGTTCCTACGTATCCCATTAGGATGGGAATCAAGCTAGACGTAGTTCTGGAAATACAGTTTAACGTCATGTTGGATGAAACATGGATCTTAGTTTTAGGTCTTAGAGCTCGGACCAAGAGGATCTTAGTTTTAGGTCTTAGAACTCGGACCAAGAGGATCTTAGTTTTAGGTCTTAGAACTCGGACCAAAGTGCAGTTAGGGTCGTGCGGGACCATACAGTTTAAGGTCATGCAGGACCATACAGTTTAAGGTCATGTAGGACCATACATTTTAAGGTCATGCAGGACCAAGGATCTTAGTTTTAGGTCTTAGAACTCGGACCAAGAGCAGTTAGGGTCGTGCAGGACCATACAGTTTAAGGTCATGCAGGACCATACAGTTTAAGGTCATGCAGGACCATACAGTTTAAGGTCATGCAGGACCATACAATTTAAGGTCATGCAGAACCAAGGATCTTAGTTTTAAGTCTTAGAACTCTAACCAAGAGCAGTTAGGGTTGTGCAGGACCATACAGTTTAAGGTCATGCAGGACCATATAGTTTAAGGTCATGTGGGACCATACAGTTTAAGGTCATGCAGGACCATACAGTTTAAGGTCATGCAGGACCAAGGATCTTAGTTTTAGGTCTTATAACTCAGACCAAGAGTAGTTAGGGTCGTGCAGGACCATACAGTTTAAGGTCATGCAGGACCATACAGTTTAAGGTCATGTAGGACCATACTGGTTAGGCAAAGTACTTCTTGAGGAACCTGGCGTTGGTGGGAGGAGTGATACGCTCACCATCCATAGTCACCAGGGAATACGCGCCATTGGGATAGACCATGTGGACAATAAAAGTCCCCTCCCACTTGGGCTCCAACTTGGCTAGTTTCCTTCCGGGAATCATTGGCGCTCTAAGAGCCAGCACCAAGTCACCTTGCAGGAAGGAGCGGAGGCGAACCTTCTTATCGAAAGCTCAAGCCATCCTGCTCTGATGCCTTTCCAAGTTATGTAAAGTGTGAAGCCTACTTCCATCCAGCGCTTCCAATTCGGCTAGAGGGATCTCGACAACTCTATCAGGCGCTTGCTGGTCGTAGACCACCGTGCGCAATGAGGGTAGCTGGAACTCGATCGGAAGGACGGCCTCAGCTCCGTATACCAGGGAATACGGAGTCACCTGGGTGGAATTGCGAGTCGTCGTCCTATAAGCCCAGAGGGCATTGGGGAGCTTGTCCGGCCAACTTTTCTTGTTTTGACCAACCATTTTTTGCAGAATGTTAGAGAGGGTTTTGTTAAATGCCTCAATCTGTCCATTTGCCTGCGCATGATAGCGGGAGGTGTGGTTAGAGAGAATGTTGTACTTGGCGTACAATCTCTTCAGCTAGGCCGCTCAGAAGTTGGTTCCATTATCCGTGAGGATAGCGTGAGGTATTCCAAACCGGTGGATGATATTGGAGCTCACGAAGTCGGTGATAGAACCAGCCTTGACTTCCCTGAGCGGGGCTGCCTCTGCCCACTTTGAGAAGAAATATGTGGCGGTTAAGATGAACCGGCACTGGAGGGCCGTCGCCGGTGGGTAAGGCCATATGACATCCAACCCCAGACTGCAAAGGGCCAAGAATACTTAGTAGTATGGAGAGGCTCCGGTGGCCGATGCACAAAGTTAGCATGAACTTGGCACACATGACACCTCTTGGCGTACTCGATGCAGTCATGGATCATGGAGGGCCAAAAGTATCCCAGCCTCCGAATCTGGTAGGAAAACTTCGACCTGGCCTGGTGGGCGCCACAGGAACCAGCGTGCACTTCCTGCATGACCTGTGGGATCTCAACTCCTTGAAGACAACGGAGGAGAACACCATCAAACCCGCGCCTGTAAAGGAGCTGCTCACGACTGGGACTGCTTTGAAGGGTGAAATGCGGCACGCGGAACCGGATTCGTTCCCGCTCTGATCGGTCCATCGGAAGATTTCCGTGCCGGAGATATTCAACCAAGGGTGTCCTCTAGTCAGGAACTGTCTCGATCACCACGCCTGAAGCCCCGAGGGATCCTGACGCAGGGGCACCAGCGGTGAGATGGTTCACTCGCGGGCCATGATCGCCCTCTTGGATAACAAGAGCAATGACTCTCCGGTGCACCACGTGGATGATTAGGTCATCATGTTTGGGCTCCATGAGTGATGCGGCCAGGATGGCCAAAGCATCTGATCGACTGTTCTGCGACCGGGGAATGTGAACGACATTAGGTCGGGAGGGGAACTTAGCCATTAGATGGAGGGTGCACTCCAGCAAAGGCATGAGTTCTGGCTTCCTGACAGCATAGTCACCGTTAACCTACTTGATGACTAGCTCAGAGTCTCCTTTTACATACAGGTGGGGTACGTTAACCTCCAGAGCCAACTCGAGGCTAGTGATGAGGGCATGGTATTCTGCCTCATTGTTGGTGCAACCTTATGACAACAAGAAAGAATATGGCAGAACGGCTTGCTCTGGGGTGATGAAGATGATACCCAGGCCCACTTTGTTAAGCCTAGGATCGTTGAGCCTTCTACCGGTAGGGCTTCGGGAGGCACCGTCAAAGTGCATCTGACAGCATGGGGTGGCGTGATCGACTGAGAGGATTGCCTCATCAGGAAAGCCCAAATCCAGTGGCTGGTCCGCAGAGGTTGGGTGGGAAGCTAAGAAGTCTGCCAATGCCTGTCCTTTGATGGCCTTCCAAGGTATGAACCTAATGTCGAACTGCTAGAGGATCACCGCCCAATGTGCCAATCGGCTGGTCAACATAGGCTGACTCAGGATGTATTTCAACGGGTCTACCCGAGAAACCAGCTGTACCTCATGGTGCTGCAAGTAGTGCCGCAATTTCTGTATGGCGAATACGAGAACCAGGCAGCTCTTCTCGATGGGATAATATCTAATTTCCGCATCGAGGAGAATGCAGCTGAGGTAGTAGAGGCTATTCTCTGTTCCCTCGTTGTTATTCTGGGTGAGAAGGGCGCAGAGGGATCGCTCCAGGGCAGTCACGTAAAGGACCAGCGGCTTTTCGGGAACGGGTGGCATCAGGACCAGAGGTTGAAGCAGATACTGTTTGATTTCCTCAAAAGTGGTCTGACACTCTTTGTCCCACCCATAGGTGGTGCCTTTCTTCATGAGTCGAGAAAAGGGCTTACACTTGCTGGCCAAATTCGCAATGAATCGACGTATATAGGCTAAGTGGCCTTGGAGGCCTCGAAGCTCCCGAATATTACTCGGGGGAGGCATCTGACAGATGGCCTTGATCTTCTCGGGGTCGATCTCGATACCTCGATACCTAACAATGAATCCAAGAAACTTTCCGGAGGTGACCCCGAAGGCACACTTCAAAGGGTTCATCTTTAAGTGGCGAGAACGGAGGAAACCGAACACTTTCTCAAGGTCTTTGAGATGGTCCCGACGTTGACGAGATTTAACCACCAGGTCATCTACATATCATTCCACCAGTGTTCCGAGGATCGGCTTGAATATGCGGTGTATAGCCCGTTGATAGGTGGCACCCGCATTCTTCAGGCCGAAAGGCATAAATCGGTAGCAGAAAGTACCCTGGGGGGCCCTGAAGGCAGTGAAATCTTCATCCTTGGGGGACATCTAGATCTGGTTGTACCTAGAGTACCCATCCATGAAGGAGAGGGCTTGGAACCTGGCCGTTGTATTGATCAACAACTCTATCACGGGAAGGGGAAAGTCATCCTTCGGACAGTGGCGATTAAGATCGCATAAGTCAATGTAAACCCTGATCTGCCCATTCTTCTTCCTGATGGGCACAATGTTGGCTAGCCACCTGGGGTACTGCACTTCCTTGATGAAGTTGGCCTTAATGAGCTTATCAAATTTGGCCTCAACCATGGTACCATGAAAGGGGTGCATTTTCCTGGGAGGCTGCTTGAACCCGCGATGGTTTGCTGGGAGGCCAAGGCGGTGGATGGGGATTTAGTCCCGGCATCTCGTCATAACTCCAGGCAAACACATCACGGTGCTATCTAAGGAAGTCTGTGTACTGTTGTCATTCCTCGGGAGGCATAGCGACGTTGACCAATGTGGGTCTCAGGTCCGCCTCACTGTTGAGGTTCACCTGTACTAGCTCGTCGACCGTGGTGGAGACTCCCTCCTCAAAGGCAGGAGGAGCATCTTCCATGTCTTCTTCTCCACTTGTGGAAGGATCATCCATGGGGGGAGCCGTTCCGGGGCTGCTCGAACTTTATGGGGAGCTGGCACCGGCTTGGGCGGCAGAGGTCGTCATGACGGGAGACTCATGCACCGCGGAGACCATGGCGATGAAGGCGGTTGATCCAATCCCATCCGGCCTTCGGCCCAAGGGGCCACGCTTTACGACATCAAAGCAGTGGTGATGCATTGGCTTGATCCGGTCGATTCTGGCTTGGTGAAACAGACACGTATGACGTACTGCCATTGCCATGAGCCCAACGTCCCGATATCGTATAGGGGTAGGAGGCTCGGGGATCACCTGAGCCTGGTTGGTGTAAGAGTACAAGGTGATTTCCCACCGTCACTTAGACCCAGAAATATGCCTTCCTCTGGTACCCGAGACAACAAAGCACCCTCCCATATCGGGAGTCGTGGCCTCCAACCGATGGATTGGGAAGACGTATGCGTTATCCAAACCTACCCAGGGATCACTCGTGACAGCGGCGGGCTCAACCTCACCTGCCAGGATTTGCTTGTCCTTGCTCTTGTAATAGTCAGTGTCCAAGTAACGAGCTTCACAAGAGGCAAATGGAGACGCATCTCCTTGGAGCACACCCACTCGACCCTTAAGGGAGTATTTGAGGCACTGATGGTATGATGAGGGAACCACTACGTGAAGGTGGAGAAACGACCTTCCCATCAACGCGTTGTAGGCGGTGTCCTGAGAGACAACCATGAATTCAGTATTGGAAATTAAGCCGCCGAACTGGGTCTTCAGACGAATCTTGCCGAGTGGGGTTTGATCGGTCCTGTCATACCCCTAGATTCTGAGGTCGAAGGGAGTTAAATCATCCTCAGACAACCCCATTTTTCGCAGTGTCCGAGTTGGGATCAAGTTAATCCCAGAACCCGTGTCGATAAGACAACGACGGACTTCCATGCCATTGAAATGGCCAGTGATGTACAACGGGCGGATGTGAACCTGTATGGGAAGGTCTTCATTTTCACCAGAAAACAAGATAACCACCTGACATTCGGCGTCCTCAATCACCTCGGTGTGGAAGGCTTCTGTGGCCGCTACCTCCATTTCAAACTGAAGGGGGCTCCTTAGAGCCTCGGCGAGCACCTCACGCATTTCAGACGATAGGCGAAGGGCCTCAAGGATGGAAAACCTTGCCAGAATGCCGGCCAGATGGTTCAGGACATCATACTTTTGCGCCAAATGTGAGCTTCTACTTACAGGAGGTCGCTTTGCGATTGGGGGCATGACGGGCCCTACTGGCGGGACCAGTGACTGGCTGGTACTAGGCACATCCCGCTATTCGCTAGCTGAAGCCCGGGAGGTGTCTTTCATGCTAGGACCGGAAGGCCATAATCGGCTAGTGGCAGGGCTGGGTTGGTTGCGACACGGGCAAGGCAGTTCCGCCCGATCCAGCAACACAAACGGTGGTGGAAGCGAACCTGTTGTCACCGGGTGAGGGAGCCGCGATTGCTGCTCTCTGTACTGGGCTTGCTGCCTGGTCTCGGTAGCGTGCACGACCTGACTGGAGGTGACGACTGCCGTGCCCCGGTGATTCACATATCCATGGCTCCGTCGACATTGGAAATAGATTGGGACTTTGGGGAGGTCCACCTGGCGCTCCTCATCGTCGGGAGCCAAAAAGGGATTTACCAACTCTACAGTGTTAACCGAAGCGTACCCCGGGCTTTCGGGGAGGTCCACTTGGCGCTCCTCATCGTCAGGAGCCAAAAAGGGATTTACTAACTCTACGGTGTTAACTGAAGCATACCCCTGACTTTCACTTGAGGAGTCATCCACTACCGGACGGGGTCTCGGAGGGATCCCCATTTCCGGGGGCATGAAATCACCAAGCGTGTGAGAAGATGACGACAATGGCAGGGTGCGTTCTTTCTTCTTGCGCCGCCGCCTACTCCTCTGGGAAGAAGTAGGCTAGGACGACGAAGCCAAAGCGGCGCTCGCAGACTCTGAGGGCTCTGGATGACTCAGGCGGGAATGGATGATGCCATGGGCATGGGCGACCATCCTGCGGGCCATCCAGTCATTATACATCCGGGACCCACGGTCAAAAACCTGTTCCCACCCATCCCCGCTGTCACTACTGCCATCTGATCCCACGAAGACACCTGCCACCTGTGCCGGGGCTGGGCCCAACCTGACTATGTTGTTTTCAATATGGACTTAGAGCCAGTCCTTGAACACATAGCATTGCTGGATGGTGTGTCCTAGGATCCGGTGATAAGGGAAATAGTTAGGGTGATCAGTGAGACACGCCTCTTCTGGCTTCCGACACTCAGGAATTCGTACGATCCTCTGATCCAAGGCACTACGGAAATAACTGGGGATCTGGGCCTTGCCAAAAGAGTAAGCCCGATTCCTTCTGTCTGGAAAGGGGACTCTTGGGGGCTGACCATGACCAGGGGCCAGAGGAGCAAGCCGAGGAGGCGGAGCAGGATTACCTTGCCTAGGTGGTGGCGGTGCGTTACGCGGAGGCACCTGCCGATTCTGAGGCGGTCACTGCTGGGCCGGAGGCTGTGCCCGTGGGGGTGGACCCCCATGAGCCTGTTGAGCTAGCCTCACTGGCAGCAACTCTAACTGTCTGGGGGCCTCTATCTAGGCCATAGCAGTGGGCTCGGCTCTGGCGGCTCTCCTTGCAGAGATTACAGGAGGCAGCGGGTGTACCTGACCGGCCTGTTGCAGGGCTTCTTCGAGGCGCTGAGCCTTGCCCGAGAAGTCCCGGAACCCTCCAGGGTAATTCTGCGTGATCCGATAAGGAACCAACTCCACCTTGACATTCCCTACACACACCGTCAGTAATTTCTCCTGAGTCAGCGGCATGTCAAGGGAGTACGTAATCCCCTTCCACCGGGCGACGAAGTCCGCGACTCGCTCGTCGGGCCTTTTCTTTCACCTGAAGAGGTCTGCAATGTTTGTCTTCCGGGTTGTGGAACTGAACTGGTAGAGGAATTGCCGGCGAAGGTCCTCCCAGCTAGTCACAGATCCAATAGGGAGCTGGATGTACCAGACGAATGCTGGTCCTTCCAGTGTCTGAACGAAGCACCGGAGCTTGGCGACCTCCTGCTGCGCCGGAGTCCCTAACATAGGCCCGCACCTCGAGTTGAAGTGGGCCAAGTGTTGTGGCGGGTCTCCGGTCCCGTTAAAGGGGGAAAAAGTGAGGTTCCCAAATCCTGGCGGAGCCGGCATGTCATCCAACCATGCTGGGTATGGTTTTCCGTCCGGTGGGATTGCCACCTGCTGAGTTTCCAGGGCCTCCAAGTGGGCGATGAGTACTTCCATCAGATCATCCGGATGCGGATTCCTATCCTGATGGGGATCTCTAACCACAAGCGCGTTGTGAGGCTCTTCGATATGGTAGTCGTGCTCAGCGGCTCGCGGGGCAGCTGGCGTAGCGACTCTCGGGGCGGTAGGAGGAAACCGAGCAGGGTCCCCCAAGTGGTCTCACCGCTCGGGAGGGTTCGGAGAAACATATTGTGCCCTCTTGCCATGGGTTCCAGTGTCTCCCCTGTCGGCGAACATGACATGGTCACGGTTTCCCGAGGGGATCTCAGTAAGGGGTAGATGCTCCTGCCCCTGCTGTCCTGGTCTAGGGTCACCGTAGTTAGGCCACCGCTCTGCAATGCGTTCGGCCAAGAGCTCATCAACCAGCCTCTTTTGCTCAGCTAGATGTTGGCGCAGCGTGGGCTTCTTGGAATCTTCCTCTACCTTCTGCACCGAGGCAGATGGGTTGGCGAGTTTGACAGACCCGATGGGCTCTTTACCCTTGCTGATGTTTCGGCCCAGTTTTAGTGCCTCCATGGGTACAGGAAGACCTAGGAGGCTCCTCTATTGGCGAGTAATCCTCCCAGATGGGTCCAGTAGCGGCCTGTCCTCGGGGGGTGAGTCCCCGTCGAGGGGCTCCACAATGTTTCCCTCATCTGAAAGGTCAGACATGTAGACTGCCACTGCCCTTGGCAACGCTCCCTCAGGGCCGCCCAGTGGATCGGGATGTCAACGGATCACACAGAAGAGGAGAGCAGCGTACTGCCCCCATCCGCAGACGTGCGCATGGGGGGTGGCTTCCTCACTAACTTTTCAGAGTACTTGAAAACTATGGACGCATTGTTGCTGGAGGGCCTCGTGGTGGTCCAGCGACTCGGGGTGCCGGACCGCGGGGAGTGCTGCTAGGTTGACCCGACGACACTGCTCACCGATCTCCTCGAGATGCGCTTGGCTCCCGGGATAAGGCACTAGCTGATGGCAGAGGCGGGTGTGAGTCACTTGAAGAATCTGGCGGAAGCATTCAAACTCTCCCGAGGTGAGTGAATCTGGCACATGAAAATCTGATTCTGGGAACGGCCAAAACTTCTTGGGGAAGTGGCCCGCTGCAAGAATGGTCCAGAAGCTCCATGGCTCCGGTTCGGGGTCCAGACCTTGCCACCCCTGCTCGTCCACCTAGGAAAGTCGGGGAATTGGAAATGGCGCCGAGGTAGGCCATCGGGGCGGTGGGCTGGCCGGTGGGGAATACGGCGAACAGGCCGATTGGCCGCCAATCCCTGGGTCATCCTCCAAGGGTTGCAGTGCCCTGGCTGCCACGTCACGATAGGATGGGCCGGCGAATGGGCCTCCTGTCACAGCGTCAGTGCTCTCCGAGGGTGTGTCGCCTCGCGACTCTTCCGTCGGTCCCCAGAAAAGGTCCCCACCCTCCCTAACAGGGTCGGGAAGTGCTCCCAAGGAGGCCAGTGGCAACTGCGGGCTTGATCCCTGGCGGTACGCCAAGTCCTCGTCCTCCTGGATATACCTTCGAAGGGAGGAGGGAATCATACAGATCTCGCATTCAGGGAGTACGAGACTGACACGTTGCGTCCTTATCCCTGCCCTCAACTCGAAGGGTTGGGGGGGAGGTTCCATCGTCGAGTCGTACTCTACCTCAGAATCCGAGAAACGGACTGGTCTAATTTCCGTCCGGACTCCCCTGAAATTCCTCCTACGGCGACGACGCCCGGCCTTCCTGGCCCTGGGTAGCTCCTCAGGGTAAGGACGATTTCTGTCATGGGGTCCTCCGGTCGCAATAGAGCTGGGGCAGAGGGGACTGAAGGCCGGGGTGCGAGAAGCACTGGGACGGATGTCGAAAGGGACATGGTGAGGACCTCCATGTGAGTGAGTGACTGGATACACAATGGCTCCATGCTCGCGGCCGACAGTAGGGGGAGTGACCTCATACCCCACGTAGTGGGCGCTGGAAGGAGTCATACCTGGAGCATAGCCATCGCTAAGAAGATTTCGGCTTTCCAGATCGGTGGCACGGAATGAGCCGTCATGGTGAGCAGCACTACCGCGGGTTGGTCCGCAGTGGCCATTGCCAGTGTCCGCAACCGGGAGATTCGACCCAACTTGCCTGCAGGGTGGTCGGGGTTTCGATCCCAGTCGGGCACGTGGCTGCCCCTGCTCAATGTGCATGGGGATCTAGTAACAGGAGTCAGCAGTGGCTCGGGCCACAGTGGCCCCAGGACGGGAATTCTATCCCGCTCACGCCCGATGCTGGCGTCGAGTCAGATGGGCCGGAACTGGCGGTGCGGGCATGAAGATTGCCTGCTCCTCATCTCGGGGAGTCAGGCGGCGATGTCGATGCAGCCTGGAGGGGGTTCTTTCCATTAACCCCTGGGACGGATCACCGATCGAGTGGACCCGGACATCCCCCACCTCATTGGCGTAGGGGAGGGATGTGTCAAGGCGCTCCGGGGATAGGCTCCAAAAGCGGTTGAACGTCAGCGTGGGGAGTGGCGGCTCCCTGCACGGCCCTCGAGGGTGGCGATGGTGGTGAGGCGCAGCCGCTTCTGGATCCAAGCGGGCCATGCCCCTAGTGGGGATGATCCCTTCCTCGTCATACCTATGAACCAGGTCATTGATCACCCTCCACTGGATGATTTCTGACAGGGAGAGGGGGCACGAGCGCCCGGCTGCTACGGCGGTCGAAGTCAAAGCGACCGTGGAATAGGTGGGACCACACGGGGTAGCCGCGTCAGTACAGCCCCTGCCCCTGTGCCGGTGGGTAGGTGGCGATCGAGCTCCGAATGCAGTGATTTGATTCCTGGAAGCAGGGAGAAGAACCCATTAGCGTTAACAGGAAAGGAGATCAACAACCAAGGCCCAACATCATTCCATCTTCCATGGTCGGCAAGAGGGATCCATGCTGATGACGTTGTAGAATGGAGTGGTCAACATCCTGGCAGCCTCGACCCCTGGCGGGTTCACGTCTCGGTGAGGGTTACCCGGACCTGGTGACATGCTATTCTTCCGACACCCCGACGGCTACCATTCCCCGTGTTGAGGAGAAGAGATTCACGTCGGGTTCACCATTTCTGTTGCTCCGATTCTTTCCCCGGGGCGCGCACATCCGTCTGTGGAGAGGATGCGCTGCTTGTTACCCCACATTCCCGCTTTCCAAAGGTGGGCGGCATCCGTTCCTTGTTCAGGGATGTCTGCTCCTTGATCGAAACCGGGATGATGGGATGTCGATTCTTCCTTCTGTGGATTCCTCCTCGGAGCTCATCACCTAGTCCGGGTCTCCCTCATAGATTTAAGATGGGTTCGTGAAGCCCATTCCCGGTGCCATATATACATGGACACCAGTTAATTACGCTGCTTCCGTCGAGATTCTCCAAGGGGTCTTGTCGGGGCAGCAACCTTCGGTGAGGAGAATGGTCACGTTGGGGCGTCGTTGGCATGTCTATCTTTGATCCCTCATCACAGGGCTTCTCGAGGGCGCGGAAGCCTGAAGCATCCCACATCAAACGCAGGGAATGTGTACCATTTGAGGTTTTCCTCAGCTTCCCATGTTTAACACGGGGTATGTCGCGAGTTTAACATCTTGCAGAGACGGATCAGGTTGAAGGACCCCTAGGGGGGAACACCGATGTTGGGGCCAGCACGTGGGCGGCTTCCCGGATGCCATGGAGTGGGATGGGGTGGCATGATCTCACCGGGATGTGGTGTCCCGGGTAAGGATCATGATGGATGGTGGAGTGAGACATGGGTATTACGTTCTGAGATGGCCCAAGAGGGGGAATACAGTTTAACGTCATGCGGGACGAGATACAGTTTAACGTCTTGCGGGACAAGATACAGTTTAACGTCATGCGGGACGAGATACTGTTTAACGTCATGCGGGAAGAGATACTGTTTAACATCATGCGTGACGAGGGGGTTGGGGATTACGCTCTGAGGCGGTCCAAGGTGGTCAGGGAACCGACGTGGAGAGGTCGGGATGACCGGGTGGTGGGATTGAACCTCGTGGAGGCTTCCTACGTACCATGCGTTAGCACGGATCAAAGTCCACGTAGTTTGCTGGGATGGGGCTTACGCTCTGAGGCAGCCCATAGGAGGATGTCATGGTCGATGCATGCTCTAAGACCACGTGAGTCATGCTCGGTGTGGGAAACAAAAGGAAGCAGGGACCAGATGATCACGTCACGAAGGGTGTGTCCGTGAGAAGTGCAATGGGGCTTACGCGTTGAGCGGCCCAAAGAGGAAATAGGGGCTTATGCGTGGTTAGCGGCCCTTGGTGCCGGGGCTTACTCCTGGGTGGAGGCCCGTGGTGCGACAAAGCGCAGTGGGAAAAGGACTCCACTGGCCTTGGCAGGGGGAAGTACGGAGATGCACGAGTGCAATCATCCGCAAGAAAGGCTAGGGGCTTACGCTCTGAGGCGGACCTTCCCCCGCGGACAAACACCGCTCCGACAAGGAGGATCTCATTCCATGTGAGGAAGAGTCCATTCCCGTGGAGACTAGTGGGTGTAATGAATGTCCGAGCTGGGGGGACCCTGCGTGCGAAGCACGGGGTCGGACCACAATATAACGTCTTGTGTTAAGGAAGAGGTGCTTAGCAGTTTAACGTACTGCAGCTTGGACGAGGTGGGTTCGGTCCACACCCCTAGGGCTTACATGCCCAACGCCCTCTACCCCTTGTGGGAGGGAAGGCATCGGCAAGGCCATCGTGAAGGGGGGCCGCATGGCGAACCACCGGGGGGTCCACGTTAGCGTGGCTATGCGAAGAAGCAATAGCTGTTAGCGTGCCTATGTGGAGAAGCATAAGGCAAAGCGACGCAATGGGAAACATGGCCCAAGGGACGTTGAGGTTACTTCGCACGAGCTTGGAAGGCCGTACGGGAAAACAATGCATGGCGCGCATGCCCGACAGGGGAGACATTAGGTGCCGGTGCAGGGGGGCAGCCAAGGGGCATCAATATGGCATCCCGTATTTTTATAACATAACTTTCATTCCATTACACGGAACTGAGGATCTTTAAGGTTTAGTGTCTTGGAAACAAGGAACATAAAACATGAAACAAAAAAAACATTCTTCTTAAACACTTGAAAGGCTTCTCCTCATGTTCACCCTAGGCTCATTACTGCATCTCATAACCTGGGGACATACATCAAAAGAAAGGATGAACAGAAGGCCCAGCAAGGGAAACAAGTGAAACATTTTACATATGAACTTGAGATACATCAATAAAGTCATGAAAAGAACTTTAAGGCATGAAAATGAAATCATGAGGCATATCATAATAAAAATAAAACTTTTTCATAACTTGAAGATGTGGCTGAAACATTTAATATTGACAATCATTTCATTTCACCAAGGTCCATCCCCAAGGTGTTGTTAAAAATTACCAAGGTTATTCACCAAGGCGTCGTTAAAATGGTCATCTCTAGAGATTAAGTCTTTACCCAATGCATTGGAGCGCTATCAGGGCGCACCCTTAAATTTTCCTTTATTATCATGTGATCCACATATATCATCATCAAACATTTCATAAATAACCCATATAGCATAAAATAAATGGGTTTCATTTCATAATCATAACATTTTAAATACTGCTTTAAAGACATGATCTTTACGTTACTTTAAACCCACGGAAAGGGAAAGCGGGTATCATGTATGTAAATCCCAGAATTTAAAATAGAACATTTTGATATATATGTGAATACCCCTGTAGAAATAAGAGCTTTGAGTATTCACTTTATAACATAAAATAATTTTGAGAAAAGAGAGGCATTTTGAGATGAAAATTCTGCAGCATAACGACTATTTTACAAGGTTTTAGAAAACATTGAAAAGAGAGGGAACATGGGTCGAACAATCATAATTGACCCATAGAACAGTAGAGGGACAGAATAAAAGGATATATGGACATGGTGATTCAATTTCAAGGACATACCATTTGAAATGAAAAACATGGAAGGAAGAAAAAAAATTTGATTTCTCTTATGAAAATTCGGCAGCCTAACGACGTCACTTAAACTTCAACAAAAATGAATTGAACAGATCAAATAGGGTCTCTCATCATATGATCATAAGAGATCATTATGATAGATATAGAGATCATACCCCAATATAATAAAAAGGAACTTGCAAGACATGACATAGAATTAGAACTTTTAAAAGGAGAAGGGTGAAAGAATCCCTTAAAAATTTGGCAGCCTAACGACGCTACTTAAAACTTCAAAATACAGATTTGAAGAGATAAAATGGGTTCTCTCATCATATGAACATAAGAGTCCAGTATGATAGATATAGAGATCATACCCCAATATAACAAAAAGGAACTTGAAAGAATTGACATGAAAGTAGAACTTCAAAACGAGAAGGGTGAAGAACCACTTTCAAATTCGGCAGCCTAACGGCGCCATTTAAAACTTCAAAATACTGAATTAAAGAGATCAAATGGGGTCTCTCATCATATGATCATAAAAGATAAGTATGATAAATTTAGATATCATACCCCAACATAATAAAAAGGAACTTGAAATACTTTACATGATAATAGATCTTGAAAAATGAGAAGGGAGAAAGAATCTGTTACAAAAATTTTGGCAGCCTAACAGCGCCGCTTAAAACTTCATAAAACGAAATAATGAGAGTAAGAGGGGATATCTCATTATGTGAAAATGAAAAGGGCAGTAAGAGGAGTATAAAATAACACCCTTTAACATAAGAACATGGATCATAAAAGAAATTACATAAAAGAGATTTCTTGAAAGGAAAGAGAGAGATCAGATCCCTTACCTTAAAACGTAACTCTTAAAACTCAAAGGATTGGACCTTGAGGGCTTGGGGGAACCTTGGGAGGACTCATTGGGAGTTAAGGAGACCAGAACTTTGTTGGGGGAGAGTGGGGAGTCGAATGGATGAGAGGATGGCTTGGTATTTATAGGGAAAGTGAGGGGACAAGACATTAATGGCCAAGGGACACCTCATTAGTGGTTTTGGAAAAACCATGGGCTTGCCCATGGTATTTGCCCATGGTATTGGCCACTTGGGACACCTCATACCTTATCTTACTATTCATAAGTTGACCATATTTATTACATACTTAATACATCATTTAATGATGTCATTAAACACCCGTAACTTAAAAACTGTATTTTCACTATTCATCGAAAATTCAACTTTCTCAGAATAATCCCAAAATTTCACCTTAACCAAATATCAATGCTCTGATTTCAAAAATGAAATCCATTTTATAAAAATAATTTTCTAAATATTTTTAATTAAATTTTTAATTAAAAACACTATTCATCAAAAATTTATTTTTTTCAGAAAAATCCCCAAAAATTACCTTAACATAATATCGATGCTCTGAGTTCAAAAATGAAGTCCATTTTATAAAAATAATTTTCTAAATATTTTTAATTAAAATTTTAATTAAAAAACACTATTCATCCGAAAAAACTAATACTTGAATAATAATTTATGAAACCGTTATTTAACCATTTTATTGAATCACATTACTTAATCAAAGTGCCTAGCTTATTTTAGTACTTTCTTTAAGTGAGATTACTAATCCATTTGGACACATTATTAATCCTAATCATAAAATCACTATTCATAATTTACTATTCATCAAAAATCATGTTGATCTTATTAGACTCTAAATTTCGTACTGAACATAATTTTAGAAGACCATTTTTTGAAAATCATTACACATTTTTAATTATTTAAGGTTTACATAAACATATTTAAAATATCCTTTTTCGAAAATTCATCAAAAATATGCATACTATATTTATCCGGTCATTTGAAAATTCATAAAAGAAATCGAAATTTTTATTTCAAACAAAGGATTACATAAGACAGTTACGGTCTCCTTACATAGCCCCTTATCACACCAGCATAGGACCTAAGTGTAAGGTGTGCTAAGGTGAGAGAATCTGAGGGAGGCTCGACCAACATCGCACGAGTAGTAATTTCTATCAGTTTGAACTTCTTGCGAAGGCGATCCCGTTCTAGCTTTATACGATGAAGTTCAGCTTGGGTTTGGTCCAGAGCAAAGACCAGTGGTGCTACCTCCTTCCCAAGTTTTGTTAGATGGGCTTCGATCGGTCCAAGACTACTGGGTGAGGCCATTGAATCTTTTTTCTATATTAATTAACCAAGATTGCTTGTATTTAGAGACAATAGTCAAAACGTTTAGTTTCCAGCGGTCATATTGACCAATGGTCAAATAACAGTCAAAACCCAACAGTCTCATTTTAATTATACTCATGTTATCAAATGAAACATTTTTGTTGAGTATAAAAATAAAATAAAATAACACATAAAATTAGGAAACAATATTTATTTAAAATTTCGGGTCGTTACAGTCAAGGTGAAGGGTCCTGGGCTTTGCGCGCAAAAAAGAAGGTTTGCACACAAAACACTGGGACGACGCGCAATTGGAGCAAGGGAATTGTGCGCGGAGAGGGAATTACGCGCAGGTTTTTGCACTCATGGTAGGGTATTGCGCGCACGAGACACAGATTGCACACAAGGCTAGAACCCGGGGAAGGGGGAAAATTCACTGAAGTCGGTAGAGTCGCACGCAAAGGCGGACTCTGGGGCAAGGTTGCGCGAAATGAGGGATTACCTGGAATCCATCTTGCACGCGGGGGAAGCCGAATTGAACGCACGAGAGTCGCTTCGAATTCTGGAACCCCCAAATCATTCGGGGTCAACTTCTATTTATAGGCGACCTCCGGCATGGAATCCAGGTGGCGCGCAAAATTCTTCGAGCCAAGCGCAGCCGGCGCGCAAAAACTCGTCGCGCAGAACCGGGGCGCGCAAAGATTGCGCGCCTCATCGGCTTAATTCCGCGAAACCCAGTGATTCTATGCGCGCAGAACAATTTTTCGCGCGGATCCTCCTTTATTTCGCACACCACATCCCAGGCCTCTGGATTGGGCCTATGATTCCGAATATGACTTTTCTTCGTCATTTTGAAACTTCCTCCAAGAGTTACGGACTTTTTTCGGCGTCAACACCATCAATTTGGGGATGAAAATCTGTGCTCAAATGCAGCTGAGTCCCAAACGCCTCCTGCAACCCCTTCCACAAATGAGACGTAAAGCGTGAATCATGGTCTGATACAATTGTCGAAGGTACCCCTTGGAGCCACACTATCTCCTGGACATAGAGACGTCCCAATCCCTCAACCGGTCCCTGCTATCGGATGGGTAGAAAGTGAACCGACTTGGTGAGTCATTCAATAATCACCCAGATAAAATCATGGCCCCTAGATGTACATGGTAACCCCGTCACAAAGTACATCTAGATACCATCCCATTTCCACTTCGGTACCTTGAGTGGATGGGCCAAGCCTGCCGAAACCTAATGCTCATCCTTCATTTACTGATAAGTGAGGCATCTCAAAATGAACTAGGCCACCTCTTTCTTCATCCCTGGCCACCAGTACTGACGTCGGAGGTCCGGGTACATCTTTACCACTCCAGGATGTACCTCCAAAAGGGATATATGGAACTACCTCAACAACTCCTCCCGCAACGTCACTAGTACTAATGTGTGTCTTATGAAAAGGATGACATGCTCTCCAACTATCAAAAATCCATTAGAAGCATGTATTGAGTATATATGAGCATATTGGGCCTCGAAGTTAACATCCAAAAGCTGTGCCTACCTAAATCGTTGTAAGAGTGGGGGAGTGACATTCATAGACTGGAGGTAATATACTCCATCACTATCCACAAAGGATATCTACATCGCAACTAGATGCTCCATCACCTCACTCAGTAGCTGAAAACCAAACCTCCTGCTACCACATTCCCCTTCCCAGGAGTATAGACTATCTCAAAGTCATAGTCCTAGAGGAACTCCATCCATCGCCGCTATCTTAGTTTTATGTCTTTTTGGGAGAAGATATACCTGAGACTTTGTGGTCAGAGTAAACTATAAACCAATCACCCACCAAGTAGTTACACCACATCTTCAAGTAAAATACCACTGCTACTAACTCTAGGTCATGGGTCGTGTAGTTTTTCTCATGTTTCCTCAACTGTCATGAGCCATAGGTGATCACTTCTTACTCCTACATCAGGACACAACCCAGTCTGGTCTTTGATGTGTCATAGTAAACTACATACCCAACACCCTTATCTGGTAGTATCAAGATGGGGTCACTATTCATTCTCCACCTCAGCTCCTCATAACTCTGCTGACATTTCTCTATCCACATGAAGGGCTGTACCTTCCATGTTAAAAATGATAAGGGAGCTGCTACTCTAGAAAAGTTGGATACAAACCTCAGATAGTAACCAGCCAACCCCAATAATCTCTGCACCCCAGTCACACTTCTGAGTGGCTCCCAAGAAAGCACCACCTCTATATTTGTTGGATCTACTACAACTCTAGCCTCCAAGATGACATTTCCTAGAAAGTGGACCTCCCAAATCCAAAATTGGCACTTTGAGAGATTACTATAAATCAGGTTCTCTATGAGTATCCAAGACTATCCAAAGGTGTGTAGCACGATCCCCCTCTAACGTCAAGTACACCAAGATGTAATCAATGAATACCACAAAAAACTAGTCAAGGTAAGGATGGAAGATCCTGTTAATGAGTCCCATGAACACTTTTGGGGCATTGGTCACATTGAAAGGCATCACCAGGAACTTATAGCAGTCGTAACGGCACCTAAAGGCCATCTTTGGTACATCCTCATCCCGTACCCAAAGCCGGTGATAGCCCGATATGAGGTCTATTTTCGAGAACCACCTCTCTCCATTTAGCTGGTCGAAGAGGTCATCAATCCTTGGCATCAGATACTTGTTCTTTACAGTCGCCTAGTTCAGGCACCAGATGTCCATGCACAACCTCAAAATTCCATCTTCCTTCTTGGAAAAAATCACTGGGGATTCCCATTGTGAAATTCTGGGCCTTACAAACCCCTTCCTTTGCAAGTCCTCCAACTGTACCCTCAAATCACGGAGCTCTGTGAGAGCCATTCAGTATGCAGGTGTAGATATCAGTGCCGTACCTGGGTACAAGTCAACACAGAATTCTACCTCTCTACAAGGAGGTAGTCTTGGGACATATTCTATAAATACATCCTCATACTATTAAACCACTATAGGAAATCTTGGACTCTCCTCGTCCACTGTACTAAGGGCGAGTCTAGCCAACTGGTGAGTGATTGGCTGTACCCTCCTCTGAGAAAGTCCATCCTATATTGCAAAGGTTTCCTTCTCGCTAGTGAAGGAAAAAATGGTTCTATCCTTACAGATACACCACACTTTGCACCTAAAACAATTGACCTGAGCATGGACTATGGATAATCAGTCCATACCCAAGACGACGTCATAAGGCCTCGATGCTTATACTAGGAGATCCCAACTGAATATCTCACCTCCTAGAGTAATTTCACACTTCCAAAACCAGTGCGTAATCATTGAATCCTCTCCATTATGAGTCTCTAATCGTTAGTATCGAGCCAACAACTCCATCGAAATCTCCAAGCTCTGAAGGAGATCCATGGAAAGGAAGAAGTGACTAGCACCTATGTATATAAGAACTGCGGCTAGGGTGAAGAAGACACAGATCATACCTCAGATCATCTTTGGAGTGCCGTGGTCGTAAGCCTCTGTAACCTAGAGATGATCTCTCCCCTGTCCTCCTGCTCCCTATGGTCAGGGTAGACCACTTGGGGGTGGTGGCGGTAACACCTCAAACCGTCACCCACCACCTACTGTTCGGCCTGCTCCCCTGCCATGTCCACTGCCCTGCGAACCTACTCGCTCAAACCTCTATCGCTGTCTCGGCGGTCCCTCGAATGCCTGATGGTCATCCGCATGGGGAGTCAGATAGTCATGAGCCATGTTCCCCTATCCGCTGCAAGATTAAAAAACTCAAGTCCTTAGATGAACTCTTCTACCTCGCAAGCTCTGCACCTTTGACCCTATATCCTGGGGTCATCCTCCAGAAGTTTTGGCCCATTTGGGCCTCTGTTTCATCTGTCTAATACTTGTTATAGATGAATCAGCCGCCTATCGTCCGATGGTGGCTCTCACTATCATTGCCTGCTCGGCTAGGAAGCTCTCCACCAATAAATCTCGCTATAGCACTCCAGCCTACGTTAGGATGATGAGTGAAATCATCGATGACCTGATTTCCCATCGGAATCCCTTCTCAGAGGTCTAGGACCTGAATAAAGGGTCACGTACCATGTTGGTGGATTTGAGGGAGAGGTCAGTAAACCTCACTGAGTACTAGACCACAGTCAGGCTGCCTTGCTGCAGGTGTATTAAATCCTGAATGCGCACTGAGCGTAGTGTCGCTGGTATGAACTCCGCCCTGAAGAGGCTCTCAAAGTCCAACCAGACAAGGGTTGCCTCCTCATGTGTCTGGAGTGTCAAGATCCACCACCTCCCTATCATGCCCTGAAAAAGGATAGCAGCTAGAACTACCATCTGGTTTGAGTAACTACCTCCATCCAATCCTCAGCTGCCTGAGGATTGGTCTTTCCTCGAAACCTCAGAGGCCTCTATCTCTAGAACTTGTGAAGCATGCTCAGTTGGTGTGCACTGTCTTCTGGTGGGGATGGTAGGAACTACTTCTCTCTGGGTGGTGCTGCTGATAGTACACCACCCAAAGGGGATATCATTGTAAGTGGTCCCTGTACCGACACCTCATCACTCGGTGGACCATCGTCGTGACCTCTCACTAGAATCCTGGATGGTTGTCTTTGTAGAGGCATCCTGTAGAGAAATAGATGCACCATGATCAATAAGTTATACCTGGGGAGCTGACTCAAAAGAGATATAGAGAAAAAAATTCACAAAATACATGTAACCAGTGTATTCGTGTACCGAGTTAGAAAATAGAATCTAAGGTACTTGTGTGTGGATACGTCGACCACCGCACCAACACTGGACTCCCCAGACTAGAAACTGAACTCAATACACTTAACACTATTTCCCCCATTGAAAATATAGACTCTTAGTTCTCCTGGTAGAACCAAACTCCCTCTAATACCACTTTGTCATGACCAGTCCCCCAGGGCCTGTTCCGTGACAACCCCAATCCGACCTTCCATAGGCCAATGCCTATTGACTAGCACCATAACAGAATATCCCAAACATGGAAGGCATTTCCTTTAAACCTATACACACATAGATAGAGAATACTGCACAAATAAAACCAAAAAGTAAGGAAAGTAGTACAACCACCACAAAGTATCACTACTGAGAGTAAAGTGTGTAAACTAAATGTAAAGGGGACATAATACAATCCCAACTGAAAGGAAAGTACAAAAAAATAAATACAAGCTTTGAAGGTCATCCACTAAGGATCCTACATGAAGGGTAGGTACATCTCTCAATCAGATGTCCCTACAGTACACCATGTCTATCGATCCACCTCCGAGAACCACCTAGTCCTAGCTCCCCAATGTCCCAGTCAAAGCTATTCGTCATCTGCACAAGACACAATAGGTGTGGGTGAAGCCTGTGCCGGGGTGAGTATAAGAATACTCATTAGGGACCCCGATACCCCTGAAGGTCTCTCAGTAATCCATTAAGGAAAACACCATAAAGGAAAAATACCACAAAGGTAATACCACCAAGCATGATCTCAAACACATAGAACAAAGTAAAAGATACAGATCACACTAGGTATAACTTAAGTATAGAAGTAAATATGATTAGTCATAAGCTAGATCATCTTATTCTGTTGAGAGGCTCTGCTATTGATCTACACAGGGTCGCTAGGTGTTGACCCACACAGGATCGCTAGGTGCTGACCCACATAGGATCGCTAGGTGCTGAACCACACATGATCTCTAGGTGCAGACCAACTCAGGATCTCTAGGTGTAGACCCACACATGATCTCTAGGTACCGACCCACACAGGATTTCTATTCTTTCTTCACGTCACACCCAGCCACTAGATTCCCACACTTAGCATGCTTGATTTCCAGAAGATCCACTCCTTAAGCCATCAGTCCTATGTTAAACACCATGAAGTCCCACATAGAGTAACCCCAAAGGACCATCTCATCGTAAGGGTTCCCATGCAATAGATGGCGCATCGTTCAGACACCTGGTCTGTAAGTTATAGGATTTTGGAAAAAAGGGCCCAATTGGATTCGAGTCCGATCCAACCTTCCCATATGCAAAATTCTACAAAAACTCACGTAGATTATCTCATAAGGACTGCCCCGTCACAAGGGTCCCAATGCCACTAACAGCGCGTCAATTGAACACATGGTTTGCAAGATACATGCATTTTAGTAAATAGGGGGCTGATTGTGTCTGGGCCCGGTCCAACCCTGGAAGATCACACCAACCAACCCGGACCGAGGGTCCTCAAATACCCTGATTAAAAAAGATGGACTCGACTCGACCTGGTTTGGGTCGGGGTCGGTCTAGTTCGGCCTTGCCAGTGGGACAGGCCCAATGGGCCTTGATGGACCTAGCCAGTTGGGCCGAGGGTCTAGCCCACTGGGTCACCCGGTGACCCAGTCTTGTCCAACCCAGCCCGAAGGGCATGGGTCTGTCCTGCCAGCGTGGGTCCGGCCCGCTAGGCGTGGGAATGGACCGCTGGGCGCAGGACCTACTCGTGGGGCATGAGACCGGCCTGCGGGGTGCGAGACCGGTCGGGGGGGTGCGGGTCCAGCCCGCTGGGTGCTGGTCTAGCCCACTGGGTGCGGGCCCTGCCCCCTGGGCGTGGGACCAGCCCGTTGGGCGCAGAAATGGATCGCTGGCTGGGGGCGTGGCCTGCCAGCCTGAGGACCGACCACAAGGGTGGCTGGTGGTGCGCTGTACAGCCGAGACGTGGGCCGTCCCTCCACATAGCTCTCCAGCCATCGAATGGTCTGGACACATATTTCCCTCCAAGCGGTGCCTAATGCCACGTCTCCTCACTACCACGACCGTCCGGCCACAGCTTCCTGCCGATATGGAGCGCCGATGGGCACGCCAGCAGTGTCTTTGATGGGCACACCGATGGTGCCTTTGATAGTCCACCAGAGTCACTCTGATGGTCCATTTTTGGTACTGTTGGAACCTACGACCTCCGTAGGGTGCCATCATCACCACGAAGCCTTTGAATTCACCTTGATGATAAGTTGAATAGTCGAATTCGAAGAACGCAACAAGAAAAACTATGGAAGAGGGACTAGGACTTATTTGGGTCATCCCACACCCTCCACATTAGAGTTTAATCATAGGGATAAACATGATGATAACCAAACAGTTTGAAAAACTCCTAATCAAACCCCACACAATATCCACCTACAAGAATGAGCGATTCACGGATTAAACAGTTAGTCGGTTGATCCGTGTTCATTGTAAATTTTCAAGAACGAGGAAGAAATAATCAAATACATAGAACGTATAAACCCCTACCTCATTGACATTAGATAGAAGTGTTCATCCTCAAGGTTTCAAGAAGTTGACGTCGCTTCCAGCTCAGTTCTTTGAGGTGCGTCAAAGATGATGAAGTCTCACCGACATTCATAATTTTTTGTTGAGGAGGAAGTTCATTAGAGGTTCGTTAGATGATCCTCAAAGATTAATCCTCATCCCACAAACACATCAAAAATTAAAATGAAAACACCTCACAACATTTTAGTCATGCTGCGATGTCGCGTCGCTACACCTTTTCATTTATGAAATAGCGTCACTGTTACACTTCCTTTATTTCATCGTTATGCTGCGTGATATGGGCCATTAATGAGCCTCATTAATGCGCCTCATTTCTGCCTCATGACTACATCGCAATGTCGCCTTCCTCCACTCAATGAAGAGAAAATAAATAAAATAATTCTTTTAAATTCTTTTATTATTTTTCTTGAAATGTCTGATAATTAACTTTTATGCTCAGCCCTTGCTGGCTGAAGTTAAGTCATTTCTAAGAAAATCCCAGTGTTCCAAGTTCAACGGTGCCCTCTAATTTTTGATCTGAGCACCGTTTCAAAAGTTAGAAAAAAATTCTCACACTTTTATTGAACATACCTTAAAAAAGTTCAAAATTCCATTCCGGGCTCACCGGGCCTTGAAATCACGTGCTGTCAGAGCGTGTGGTATCAGAATAATTCTATATATATATATATACAATTACATGGAAATTATGAGACATTACATATATTATTTATTCTAAGATATTATAATAATTATGGGACAACCATATTACACCTTTTATCCATCCTAAGAAAAACAAAAACACTGCATGTGCGTACATACGATTTACCATCACCAATCTGTGGTGTATTTTTTTTATCACCAATTTACTTGGATGATTATAATGATGGAAATAATGGATATATATGATAATTATGACATTATATTGATTATTTAAAAATTAATATTCCATAAAATTCCTTATCCTTTAACTTATTAAGGGAATTATACCATCGCTCGTGGGTTCGTACGACCTACCGTATCCATGACATGATACGATTCATTTTCCATATCCAAAATTCAAGAATGAATCTAAAAATGTATTTAATGATTAAATATGATATTTATAACATTAATATCATTCTTTATATTTTGAATATATATCCTATGAAAAATAACTGAGACATTCATGACAAAATATGCATAGGAAAATGAAATAGTTTACACCTGATACAAGGGTAATAACAATTTTTTTTAAAAAAATGGGTGATAAAATAATATAATAATATCATATATGATATAATAAATATGAATAAGATTATAATATAAGTTAATAACATTATTAAAAAAATTATACATGAGTTTAAATTATGTTCGACCAAAGGAAGCGTAAGGTAAAGGTTAATTTTATAATCTCATTTTTATTTGGGATTGTTTATACATAAGTATATGATGGGGAATATTTATCTTCCATGTCCACATTTCTTAAAAAAAATTCAAAAATATTTTTACTATTCTTATAAAATTGTTTAAATTCATCTTTAACCATGTGTTAATTTTTACTAAACGGTTTGAAATGAATCTTTTTGTCATTTTCCAAATGAGGTTCTTTGTGACTTTTTTAGAAAAAGTAAAAAAAAATGTTTTTCTAACTTATAATAAATGATTTTTTTTTAATTTTATGAATGATTAATTACTTGAATCTTCCCTTAAAATATTACAAGTTTATTTTACGAGAAAATTTTTTCTTTTATAATTGTGTGGGTTTTTAAATAAATGATTTCAAGGTTAAAAAATGGTATTTCTCTTAAGAAAATTTTAATGATTTTATTAGAGTATTTTAATTTATGTCAAAATCATTTATTTTATTTTATAAATTATTGATATTGATCTTTTATGATATCATCTACCAAATTTTATTGAATGGTTTATAATTAGTTTGATCATGGATGTGCTATTTTGATACCATTTTTGGTTTATGGTTAAAGTATTCACATTTCGTATACTAGATTTTCAATACTAATGCTTATGTTATTCATATTTCACCCCTTTAATATGAGGAAAGAATTAGAGTTATTAAGTTATGGGTGGGGCCTTCGATATCCCCTCGATACATCAGTAAGTCTCATGAGACAAACTATTTTAGGTATAGGCTGAGGCCTTACCCATTTATGTATAGTGTCTTGGAAGAAGCCTTTACGGTATGTTTATGATGTTTAGAATTATGCATTCTTACATTATGAGATGAGTTAATTATATTCCATGTGATTATTATAATATTAGAATATCCATGGTTAAATTTCATAGATCATGTGATTAATTAAATGACATGTGTTTCAGTTATTTACCTTTCTATATTGTTTATGTCACATTTACTAAAAGTTTCCACTGAACGCTTACCCTTATTGATCATTTGAGCTGACCCCTTTCATATGTTTTATTTACCGCTAGGATTACAAGAAATATATTATGACTAATATGTAGGCTTACATAAAGGGTTAATAATGATAGTTTCAATGAATTTCTTTTTGTATTTTATGTTTTAATATGTAATGTGGATTTCAAGTATGTATCTAGTTTACCAATGCTACTAAACAATTTGGTCCTTTGGGATGCGATTCCTTGTATATATGCCAATTTAATAATTTAAGGCACTGACTCTATGATACTGGGGTTGGGGTATTTATAGTTGGTATCAGATAAAGTTTAGAAGAAACCTTGAGAACTATATTTAGGAAATCATGGATTAGAAAACATAACCCTATGATTGACTTTGATGATAAGTCTAAGTATAGGATATCATTCGTATAGATTTGGTAACACCATATATAACCTAGGTTAAACATATGGAATCATAAATTGAGAATAAGATGACATGATTTAGACATCCTATAAGTAATTATTCATGACTATATCTCTATGATTAGTGTTGGTCACATTGTGCTTTGGGTTTTGGTCAATGGTTAGAATCTGCAAGGTTATACAAGTAATGGTTATACTGTTGATGATGAAGAGACTAAAAAAAAAAATGAAAGGAAGGAGGTACTCAGGAATAATATTATGAAACGTAGTTAATGGTTTAATAATTAAGTAGAATGATTAATGTTATTTTGTATTTGGATTCAATAAATATTTCATCAATGGTGCTCTTGTTATAAGAATCATGAGATATATAAGGATTTTATTGTAGTACTTATTCTTTAAGGATTTGGAAGCATGGATGTTTTCATTAAGTTTTTAAGGTGATAAATGTATTCATATATCTGTTATGTGATAATAATAGCTACATTATGTTGTTTGGGGAATCTAATGTTAAGTTGATTTTGGAAATTTTGTGACCTTCCTTCAAAAATTTTTGACTTTTGAATTTTTATAGAAGTATTTTGAATGAGTCCTAAGGTTAGAACGGATTAAGTTGAATATTCTATATAATTGTTTGAGGTTAAAGTATGATTTATTGGGTACTATGTGATTACCTTTTTGGTTTCAGTAAAAATTTATAGGATGAAGGGATTACTTTTAGACCTTATGATTCATTAAAATTGCTTCATGCATAAAAATTCATCTTGAATATTCATCTCCAGGAGTACGAAATGAAGTGAAAATAGATCTAAGCACAAACAAATGATGATATTATGCTCATGAAATGGAAATTAAGAAAGTAAGTTTATTATCTCAAGTGATTATCAGAATATTAAAAGAGTCCCTCAACCATAGGAAAATGATTTTGGAGAAAAAATGTTATCCATTTACTTTTCTTTATAAGAAATCAATGGTATGGTTTTGTAATGGTTAACTTTATAATGAAGATATTATCTATTACACTACATAAAAACTTTATAGTTATATTTATCTTCCATTTAAATGTTTTTACTTCCCAATAATGTTATCATATTTGAAATCCTAATTTTGTGGTGACCTTCACATTTTCCTTTTTCCTCTTATTAAGAGGATGTTTTATTAATATTATTTATGATGTGGGTTTTCCACAAAGGAATTTTCAAGTATCAACATTTGTTTTTTGAAGTAAAATTTTAAATTGTGAGTATTCAATTTATTGAATAATGGGATAATTTAACACCCTATGATTTTATGTTATGTCGCTTTTTAAATTTAATCTCTTCAATATCTTATGTTGCTTGCAACACCCAGCTTAAACAAACAATGAAATATTATTACAATATATCCATTAAATTAGAGGGATTGAATAATATTAACCAATTATGAAATTTATATATTATTTTTTCAATATAATGTTTAAAATTCATATTATGTGTTTTTTATACATGATATAAAAATAAATCAACTTTTACAAATAAAACCTAAATTTTTCTAATGGCAATTTTCCACATTTTGATGGCATACTTATTTTAAATATAGATTTTAACACTTTTATAAATTATATTTGACAAAATAAACTTATTTTTTTAATATTAATATCAAAATTTACTTTTTTTTGAGTTTTTGTTAATATCATAATAGGTTTCATGTTTTGATGAATAATGAAAAATACCAAATTTTAATGGAAAAAAACTTTTTTCATCTAAATAATTTATAGTGTTATATTATATTTTTGATTGGTTTTAAATTATAACTAGGTAAATTTTATATCAATTAATACGATTTTGGACATTGGAATCAATTTCACATTGAACATGTATATAAAAATATTTCAAACTTTTGAAAGTTTTCACTTTAATAACCAGTTTTCTCCTTCTGTCAATGAGATTAATTTTAAATTAATTTTATCCAATTATTTTTTTTGAATTTTAAAAAATGGGTTCAATAATTTGAATCATAATATCCAAATTTATAAAATAGGTCCCTTTTTTAGACAATATGAATAGTAACTTTAGTAATTTATTTAATTACTTCGATTAAAGATAAATTATGTAGTTAATGGTAAAAATAATATTATAAGTATTAAAAAATTATCATAACAGTTGTCCTAATTTTATTTTATAAGTTAATTTTGACCAAAATCATCATTGGGATGATTTTATGTCTTCTTGGAGCAACTTGGATAACTTTAATCCATTTATAGTATTTTATTTTAAGGAAAGTAAAATTTTTCATACTCATGTTTTTAATAAGTATTAAATTTTTATATGGTGTCATACTAAAGTTATATTTGACTACAAATATTCATTTTAAATCTAAAATTTTTATATTAATAATGGTAATTTGGTTTTACTTTTTATAAAATAAATAACTACCTTAAAATCTTACACAATGATGATGCAATAATTATTTAATTAATAGAAATATCAAATAAATGATATTAAAAATGTTAAAATAAATATAATTTGACATAATTAATATCATACATAAATTTTATGGATGAGATAAACATATTAGGTATTCATAAAAGGTTTTGGTTTGAAGTTACCTAGTGTATTGTTATTTTTGAAAAAGTCAAGTAATAAATAGTGTCAAAATTGACATTAATGAAATTTTAAAATGAATAATATTTAATTAAATGATATAAAATTAATAAAAATATAAAATTAATCAAAATTATTTTTATAATGTTTGAAATTTCATACATGACTCATTTATTGTGTGTTTTAGATTTTATAGTAACTATATTATCCTTCAAAGAGTAAAAACAGTTGTTGTCATGGTAAGAGTTAGAGGATTTAAATAAGGGTTAAAACCAAAAGATAAGCGTAATAATGCGACCTAAACTTGTATAAAAATTAATGTATGAGATTATTTAGACCCATAATCATATTATATTTGAAGTAAATCACATTGGATCCATTTTCAATTGAAAATTAATTTATATTAATTTAATATTTTGAGAGTTTCCAAAAGTGCCCCTCACCTCAATTATAAAAGGGAACCTCCTCCCTCACTTATTCACACCACATTGAGAATTATAGATTGACCAATTCTGAAAAATTTATATTATTAACATCCTTATCCCATTTTTGGAGGTCTTTTCATTCCAAAAGACCATCCCTAGATCCCTTGAGAAGAGATCTAAGGGAAGTCCGCCGAAGAAGAAGAAATCATTTTTACCAACTCATCCAAGTTCATTTGTTCTTATACTTCCTCTAAATGTGTTGGTTCCATGATAAATTAATAAATACAGTATCCTATATATAATGATATGTTATTATTATTATGTTACAACCATATTCCACCTTTTATCAATCCTACGAAAAACAAAAACACCATGCGTGCGTATGTACGACATACCGTCTCCACGCCATGGTGTTATCTATTTTTATCACCACTTTACTTGGATGGGTATAATGATGGGAATAATTGATATATATGATAATTATGACATGATATTGATTCTAAAAAAATTAATATACCATAATCTTCCTTATCCTTTCACTTATTAAGGGAATGATACCGTCTCACGTGCGTATGTACGACCTACCGTCGCCACGACATGATACGATTCATTTTCTATATCTAACATTCTATAATGGATATAAAAATGTATTTAATGATTAAATGTGATATTTATAACATTAATATAATTCTTTATATGCTGTATCTATATTCTATGCAAAATAACTAAGACATTCATGACAAAACATGCTTAAGAAAATGAAGCAGTTAACACCCGAAACAAGAGTAATAACAAAATATTATCAAAAAAAGGATGATAAAATAAAATAATAAGATAATATATGATATAATATATATTAATAAGGTTCTTTTATAAGTTATTAAAATGCTTAAAAATATTATATAATTGTTTAAATTCCGTTATACTAAAGTAAGCGTAAGGTAAGGGTTAATTTTACAATCTCATTATTATTCAGGATTGTTTATACATAAGTATCTGCGGGGTAATATTTATATTCCATATCCCTATTTCTTAATTTTTTAATAATTTTTTTAAATTTAGTTTTACACATATGTAAATTTTTACTAAACATTTTTAAAGGGATCATTTCTTCATTTTCCAAACGAGGTTCTTTGTGATTTTTTAGAAGAAGTATGAAAAAATGTTTTTAATTTATACATAATGAATGAATTTTCTCAATTTAATGACAACTTAATTCCTTTAATATTCCATTACAATATTACATGGTTATTTTCAAAGAAAAGGTTTTCTTTTATAATTGCAAGACTTTTTAAATTAATGATTTCAAGGTAAAAAAAGTGTATTTCTCTTAAATGTTTTTCAGTGATTTTATTAGATTATTTTCATCCATGTCAACAATTTTCTTTGTATATTATACCTTATTTAGATTTATCTATTATAATACCATCTACCATATTTTATTGAATGGTTTATGACTAATTTGACTGTGTATATGCTATTTTGATACCATTTATTATTTATGGTTAAAGTATTTGAATTTTGTATACTAGGTTTTCAATACGAATGTATATGTTGTTTATGTTTCACCCATTTCACATTAGAAATGAATTGGAATTAGTAAGTTATGAGTGAGTCCTACTATATCCCCTTGATGTATTAGTAGGTCTCATGGGAAAAACTAGACTGAGTATTGGTCGAGGCCTTACCCATTTATGTATGGTGTCTTGGCCGAAGTCTTGATGATATATTTATAATGTCCAAAATTATGTTTCCCTCATTATGAGATAATTTATTGATATTACATGTGATTATTCAACTAGTATAATATCCATTATTAAGTTTCTAAGATCATGTGACTATTTAAATGGTGTGTATCTTAGTTATTTACCTTACTATATTTTTTATACCATATTTATTCATATCTTTCACTGAATGCTTACACTTAATAAGCATTTGATATCACCCATTTAATATGTTTCATTTTCCCCTATGATTAAAAGAAGTATATTATGACTAATATGTAGGGTTATGCAAAGGGGAAATAATTGAAGACTCAATGAATTTCTTTGTGTATTTTATGTTTTAAAATGTAATGTGGATTTTAAGTATGTATCTAGTTTACCAAAACTACTAAAATATTCATTACTTTGGGATGAGATTCCTTGTATCTTATACCAATTCAATAAAGTAAGGAAACAACTTTGTGCTATTGGGGTCGGGGTCTTTATGGTGAATAGGATAGTTTAGTTCATTTGGCCTCAACTACCATGATCCATAATCCACAATTCAATATCCTTGCATCAATACTACCCTAAGACTATTACAGGATGCATCATAATATATAGTATATTACTTACTTTGTTCAGCTAAGATTGGAATTAGTGTTGATGTCAAACACTATTCATATGTTGGAAAACATTCTTGCATGCTCCAAAACACCCAAAATTGTTTCCCTTTCTAGTCATTATTGAGAGATTCACTACCTGGTGACAAAATTCCATGATAAACCTTAGGTAGTATCCTGGAAAACCCAAAAAAATTTGAATATCAAAAAAATTATTGGACTTCTCCTAATAAAAAACCACTAGAACTTTCTTAGGGTCCATTTATATAACTTCTTCCAAGATGATGTGACCTAAGAAATTCACCTTGTTAATCCAGAAATGATATTTTGATATATTGGTGTTTAATTAATTTTCTCCCAGTGTACTTAGGATGATGTTAAGATGTCAAAAATCACCATCTCTAGTCTATAAGTATAATTACATGTCATACAAAAAATAACCTCAAACTATTCCAAATATGGGTGTAATATTAGATTCATCAAGACCATTAACACAAAAAGATAATTCATTATCCCAAAAAACATCACAATGAACTAATACAAACCATAACAACTTCTAAATAAAATATGTGGTATATAATATGGGTGAACCCTCAAATAATGGTACCCCAATATTAAATCAATCTTGGAGAATACAAAAGTACACATCAACTGGTTGAATAGATCATTAATACATGGAATAGGATACTGGTTCTTAATTTTCATCTTGTTTAGATTTAAATAATTGTAAAATAAGCCCAAAGTTCCATCCAACTTCTTGGAAAATAGAATTGAAGAACCCCAATGAGACATACTTGGATGAATAAACATTTTGGATTCCAATTCCTCTAACCAAGTCTTAATAACTTTAATCTCCACAAGTGATATACTATAAGGATGAATCAAAATTAGATTATTGCCAGGAATTGGCTCGATGGTAAACTCAATCTATCACTCAGGTGACTACCTTGAAAACTAGGAAACTCATCCTGAAACTAATCCACTATAGGAGGGAAGAAATTATTCTCTTATCCCCCATAATTTAGCATAAGGCTTGCAACTAGGGATGCGATCTCATCTAACTATTGATGGTCTATCCCTGCATGACCTTCCTAGATATCCCATTCTCCACAATGAACATAACTATCTCCCTTAGAAGATGTGATGTCACCTTATTATGGTAAAACTAAATGTGATCATGGTACAAAACCAACCATTCCATACCTAATATCAAGTAAAACCCAGAAATCTCAAGCATGAAAAAATCTCAAAGGAAATGGTACTAATCAACCTTGAGGGAAAACTTATTAAAAAGACAAATAACCTTCGATCACACCCCCATAGACATGTTGATCAGCATAACCCCATACAAAAATTCTACCACTAGGACCAAACCATTCAAAAACCAAGTATATATAAATGAATTTGAAGATACCATATCAAATAAAGAACTATAAATCATGAAATAAATAAGAATCATACCTTGAATAGTCGATGAACCAACCTCATTACTAGTTGGAACAAGCTAAACTATATACAACTGACCTGCCCCTCTACCCTGATATCCTATCTGAGTCCCATGAACTAAACTACTCTACTGATATGGACAGTCCTATCCTGGATTATTTCATCATCCACCCTGACTGATACTACTGGTAGAAATATAACTGGATAACTAATGTGCGGTAGAAGATCCCCTCTCGATATTTTGTATCGGCCTAGGTCCTCCATCGGTTGACATATTCCAAGGGTTCCTATAGAACCTATGTATGTGACCCATCCCTAAAAAAGATCATAACTCCACCAGTAGTTGAGTACACTAACCTCACAGGTGACTAAGATTTCCATACTAATAGTAGACCACTTGATCACTTCCACGAGAGTCTGATCCTCCCCCCTGGATGCTCTTCCCACCACTTCCTTGGCAGAAGTTTCTGTAACAATGCATTATACAATATGAGGACATACTACCTGATTACCTAGATAAAAATACCATCCAAACATGTGACAATTCCTTTAATCCCCCCTCAGTAATGAGAGTTAGATTTACCAACCCAACAAAATTCTTCAAGCAGAAAATATTTACCTATGACTTAATCTCACACTTGAGTCCATACTGAAAATGTTTCTCTCTAGATGCCTTATCTCCTACCAACATCAGAGAAAAGTGATATAGGTTAGTGAATAATACAACATAATCAAGAACCAAAATATTTACCTGGTTTAAGTGAATAAAATTTGTGGATCATTTCTATCCTAGGGTCTCTAGGTAGAAATGCTATAAGTACTTATCCTAGAAGCCCATCCAAGACATTCCCTCAAGATACTCATCCTAGAACCGAATATTCCATTAGCGTTTCACTTGTACTCATAACATGTGAGATAAAAACTTAACCATAATCTTAATAGGATTATCTAAGTGGTCAAGGATAACCTAGATAGACTTGATCCATAACTCAGCTTCCTTAGGACACCCTCTCCAACGAATGTCAGATATTGCTGTGCTGAAACTCCCTAGTCAGATCAAACATGGTCAGTGTATGCCACACTAGATCTCTCTCCATAACTACATAAAGTGATTAAAATTATCATGGAACCTCCATTCTTCCCTATCACTTGGAACCAATGGGGGATTTTGTCTCACTACCAGAGGTGCATTCTCAACAATTTACTTTTTCACCCTACTGAAAAATATTATTATGTAGGCATCACTATAGAATGTAAAATGAACATTTTAGGGAATATAACATATAATTCACATGGTGACACACAATTGGGGTCACAACTGGCCATTAACAAGCTATTACCTATACACTATCCCAATGAATACAACTGAAACACCATCACTATACCCAACCACCCCTATCTAGGTCCACCAGATAACTCAGGGTAAATGTAAATTTTCAAGTTAAAATCTTAGTATTTAACATAATTTTAACAAATAAATTACCATATTTAAATTCAAAATAGTTAAAATCTCTTTATTATAAAATATTTATTTAAAATCACTAAAGTATAAATCATTTTTTTTTCTCAAAACTCAATTTCTATATTTAAAATTAAATAGATCATCACATTATTTTAATTGTATGAATAATATGATTCATTTAATATAAATATATGAATTTCAAAAATGAAGTATGTATACATAATATCATCTTATATCAACCCATGAGTAAAATCCCATAAAACAGTAATATCACACAAAAAGTGCAGCAACCAAGGTGAAATAATATCTTAACTTTAACCAGAAAACCATAAGAATAGAAATCCCACCCCTGGGGACTTAGGTTTTCCCTCATACATGGGTTAGATACTCCCATGCATGAGCACATTACCAAGACCTGACACATCCTAGTATCCTACCTACCTTCCAAAAATAGTAACATAACAAGAAATAAATTAATACTCTGATACCACTTTATAAAATCGTATCCTAGATCACTCTGACTAGTAGCTAAAATGGTTCATTATGTGACCTCAAGCATGCCTCCCCATATTCTAGAGTATTCCAAAAAATAGTGAGGTTCTAATGAAAAATGTGGGGAGACTATACCCTCTTTATCAAATTAGAGTAATGAAATTAATAATAATAAATAATAAAAAGTGATAACCATTAGGTAACCACACATCACATATCAAATCACCCAAAACTGGGTAAGTTCCAACAATCAAATACAAATAAACATGTCATGTAATGATAGTCTATTATGCCAAAATGAAACACAAAATAGAGACACAACCAACAATCTCCAAAATGGGTCACAACTCATAGCCCAGTCTCCTCCTTTGAGTTTAATACCATAAATTCCCAAATCATACATCTATAACCAGGCCTTTTCCATTATCTATACCTAAAACCATGAAGTCTGATCGAGTACCAACCATGACCTGAGTAGGGTGTGAATAGAACTCAGTAGACCACCACTAATGGTGTCTAAAAAATATCCAGTCTAAAGTAAAATTAATATATATTCACAATGGAATAATATAAAAGAAAAAAAATTTAAATAGGTTTTAGAAAATGAATAGTTATTTATCAACCATATTGGCCCTCAGGTTCTAAAGTGACACCCGGGCCAACCAAACCTACCTTGGCCATTTCCTTTCATCTATACTATAAAACATAGTTTGGTGAAAACTAATTCAATGAAGGGATTTAATTAATAATTTCCATTATAGGTACTAAGGAGAATAATTCCAAGGTTTCCCCACCATGTTTAAGAACTATTAGTGCCAAAAGAATCAAATCGACACCCAACCCAGGGATGTAGAACATCATGCTCAACATCCCAAACCATGAATTCATAGCCTGATGTCCAACATCCTCAATCAATGATGTAAAGACTCATGTAAAACATCCTAAATTAGGGTTATGGAGTGTAATTTCTAACATTCTAAACCCTCTCATAAACTACCAATTTCTTAGGTCTAACATTATTGACCTTTTAACCCACTAAGATAACAAGGGTACACCATTTTCAATGTTCATTACTCATCAAGGGATATCACACTCAACACCCTTAAACACAATTTCAAAATTAATACATTTTAGCATTTATTCATATATAATAACCATTAAATGTCCTTTAAAACTATTCAACTACATAAACTTTCCATTTCAACCATTAATCATTTCATCTTCAAAAAACATTTAATTCCAAAAAATATGCCAAATAACCCCTTTTACCATGATAAAAAGCTATCCAAAAATACTAACCAAGTTAATATTGTACCCTTAAAATTTCATATTTTAAAATATAACTTTACCATTTCTAATAACTTTCCACACCCCAAGGATGGACGTAGGTCAAGTCCCATTTTCATCAATGGACCTGATGGGTTCTGTAAAGGGTCAATGAAATCAATTTATGGCACATTCAATTTTCTTTGTTAAGAAGAAAAATTCATAACATGTTATAACCATTTCACATACCACATAAAGTTGAATAACATCAAGAATATGAGAGAGATATCTTAAAACACCTAGCTTAGGCTTATAGATAACCACTTTTCCAACCACAATATTTGATTCAAGCTAAAATAGCCACAAAAAAAGTAGACAACTCCCTAGAAATATGGAATAAGATATTTAAGTGGTGAAGGATAAAAAATAAAAAAATCATCAAGTGAATATAGGGAAATGAAATTTTATACTTTCTCAGGGCTTTAAATCATAATAAATGAAACTTAAAACACCTTATAATCGAAGAATTTCCACCCTTGGAAGAGGAGGAAGAGTTTGGAGTGCACCATATGCTACTTGAAGTGAAATGAGGGAGAAAATATAGTGATTTTATATAAATTGTGGGAGAAAAAATTGGTAATTTTATAATTTTTAATGAGGCACATGGTTTAGAAACATAGTTTTCCAAATAATGTGCCAACTATGTGAAATCCTCTATCCAAGGTCACCCCGAGTCGCACGGTCTCCTAGGCCATCCACATGGTTTTCTAAACCATCCAAAATCTATGAAGATAGCTCGATCCCAAGTGACAAGGTCTCTAGGTCCTCCTATAATGGTTTAAAAAACCATGCTCCCCTCAAAAACATGTCACACTGTCATGGTGCACATTTAACACTAACCACGCATTAACTATGCTCCATGTGTAGTGAGCCCCACTTTCCAAAATTTCAAGTCCTAAACCTATGGGACACTTTGGATACCTTCTCCATATCCGAGAAAAAATTTCATAATATATTTTAAACATTATTTAATCAAAAATTAAAATAATAATGTACCTTGAAAAGGGTCAGGATATTATAATATGAATCCATAAACACAAGGTTAATATCCAAATAATCGGAAAATGCATAACCTAGTCAATATGTTAGGAATTAATGATTAACTATGTGGGGTTACAACTCTCAAGATTACCCCTAACACCTGAATAAATTGAAAGAGAATCCAAATAATGAGGAGAAGTCACATATCTAACCTTTTAGGAAATAACTCACTCCATGTGAAATAATACCCTCATGCCCATTCTCTAGCATCTGTATTAATAGGAAGAAAATATGAATACTGAGGAAGGTGTAACATAGATAACCTATTAGGAATAAATCAATACACAAGCCATCAAGGGTAAAAAAATTAGCCCATTAATCTATGGCTCTCATGGTACCATAATACTATCCATGTAACTCTAGTGTATCCCATGGGTCCATGGTGTTCTATATCTATAATGATCAATATGGGGCCCTTGTAGCACCCCATAAATTATAATACTTAAAAGTTATGAAAAATTATTTTACATGCATCACTGAATGGAAAATAAACCATCTTATAATTAAAATATGACCACTGTAACATAACTATTGAATTAGTTAATATAAATAGAAGTAACATTATTTTGAAATCAATATAGAACATATAAGAAATGAAATAAAGTTGTAGAATAATTCAATATGATTCCCATTTGTCTGATCCTGGAAGAGAGTTATCTTATTTAGGTTTTTCCAAAGACCAAGACCATGCCAAACTACAATAATTACAACTTGAAAAAAATCTATTGAGGGAGAAGTTCAAGCTCATGAAAATATCTACAAGATCCATTTCAGTTAAACTATCACCTAAAATGACCACCACTTATTATCTTATCCTTAGGTATTATGAAGAAACCATGAGGGGATATGTAATTACATGTTAGGATGAAATAAACATGTCATTATCCATGTAATAAATTATATATATATCAAGTGTATTTTTATAAAATTTTCATTATTTATTTTTAAAGGAAAATAAAGGTTATTTTGAAGAAAAATGTATTGATAATATATACATCATTCTAGTAGTTATTGCTATGTAATGTATAATAATGAATTCATTTTATGCTAAAAGATACATTTTTCTTAAAATTTATTTTCTACATTATGTGTGCTTATTTTAAAAATAATTTCTATCAACTCTAAAAATCAATTCAAATAAAATGTTTTTAATTTTTTTAATCAAAAAATTCAAATTTCTTAATAAGGTTATTTTCAAATTTTTATGTTTCCAAACTAAATATTTTCTACCATAGTAAACCAATTATTTTTCAATGAATTAATTTTATAATAATTTTTGTAAATTTATCTACATAAATTAAAATTTTCTATTTTTATGACTCTAATATGATGTTCAAAAATTTATATTAACACCAATTTAGTTAATAATTAATAAGAAGTAATAATAGAAACAATTAACATATAAAAAGATATTTTTCTACAAAAACAGTTTTTTCTTTATATCTTATGTTTTAATTTAAAAGTTTATTTATCATATTTGGAAATTTAATTAGATTAAATGGAGTAAAAATTTGAAATTACAATGTGAAAATTTGGAAAAGGGGTTATCCTATATTTTTAGTATAAAAAAACAATACCATGGTAAATACTTAATCAAAGTTATTAAGGGTAAAAATGGGTAACTTAAAGTGGCTTTAATTTTGTTAATTTTACATGAAACATGGACCTTATAGAATATTTTTTTAGTGGGAATGTTATATCCACATGTTTCATAATCATTTCCTTACCCAAATCACATAAATCTCATATGATTCAACCATTACCCCTTACATAACTTTTGTTTCTAAGGATTGGTCCCTCATTTTCAATTGAAAAAGAATCTCACTCCCACCCACTTCAAACCATTATATTACCTAAAAATTACCTTAAATTTTTCCCATTTTACTTCCAATAGACCCCAATTCAAATTTTATTACTCCTTGGTTACAAGAAAGTGACCATAGTCATCTATTTCTAAAGGATCCTTGAAGAGATGATTCAAACTCCCAATGTGGATATTACTCACCCCCTAACTTTATATTGTCTCCTTTTGTCATCCAACCTCATACAACCTCATCCAAACCTATTCTAAAAATTATAAAATATTTACATCAGTATCATTATAATACTGAAATTTCATTATATTAATGGAACAACGATTATCCATCTCTCTCCCATACAATAGAAAATAAAAATTTCTGTCACGACCCGTCCTCGGGGCCCGTGCCGTGACTACCCCAAGCCCGCCTTCCATAGGCCAGGGGCTGGCGACTAGCACCAAAGGAATAAATCCCTAAGCTGGGAAGAAATTGCCTTTATAAAATTAAACAAACACAATAGAGTACGCAACAGGTAGTAAACACTAAGTAAAACTGAATACAAAAGTAAGTGCTGAAAAGTAAATGGGCTAGTATACAAACCCAACTGTGAAGTACGGTACAAATGAAAAGCTAGTACAACTGTAGTAAAGTAAAACATCAACCACTGAGTCATCCTTCGAGAATACCACCTAAAGGGTGGGTACAAATGATCTCCTAAGCACCTTGGGTCCATCCGTATGCTCCGTGTACATCTCGCTAAGTGGTCCACCTTTGGGTACTGTCCAGATCTACAAGTATATACCTTGATCAGTGTTGTCCATCATCTGAATTCAACACAACGTAGTGTTGGCATATCCCATGCAGGGGTGAGTATACAATACTCAGTAGGGACCCCGAAGGTCTCCCAGAATCCACGAAGGATAAACAACATAAGAAAGACACTAACATGAAGTATCAACCAACTCTACTTAGGTATATGCCCATACATATACCTAAGTTATCAAACTCAGTTTGGCTCCAACTCTCAAGCCCAATCACAACCCAATCCACTCATGAAAGTAAGTCAATCACATCGATGATATGATGGAAAATCAAGACTCAGCTCACACAGGTATACATCTTTTATATAGCGATAGAGATGATCAGATGTAGTCACTGATTCATCTAAGCTGTCAGACCCACACAGGATACAAGACCAGCTAAGATGTAGGACCCACACTGGATACAAGACCAGCTACTCTGTTGGACCCACACAGGATACAAGTAAAGAGGTCAAAATTGCTAGACCCACATAGGATACAAGAACAGTAGTCATCACCGTCGAACCCACAAAGGATTCTAGTATGGTAGTCATTGCTATCAAACCCATGGAGGATTCCAGTTCAGTATTCATCGCTGTTGAACCCACAGAGGATTCTAGTACAGTAGTAGACGCAGTCGCAGCCAGCTCTAGGGTTCCCGCACACAGCACGCTCGATTCTGGGAGGGTCCGCTCCTCGAGCCAAGGGTTGATACATCAACTATCACGAAGTCCAGATTTGGTGTATCTTGAAGTTCCATCTCATCAAAAGGAACCCAACGCGATAGACGGCGCGTCAATCGGATGCCCGGTCTCAGAGTTATTGGCTTTTATGTTCTAGGGTCCCGGTTGGAATTACACGCGTTCCAAACCTGGCCGTTTTCCAAAGTTGTCCAAAACTCACTAAGAGTATCGCTAAAGGACCACCTCCTCACAAGGGTCCTAGTGCCTTAGGCGGTGTGTCGTTTGGACACGCGGTCTTAAAGATATTCATGTTTAAGAAAAACGGGCTCGACCTGTCAAGCCCAGTGGGCTGGTGGGTCCGCCTGACCCAGTTCGGTGGGTCTGACCTAGTCGGAGGGGTCAGACCGTCCCGGTGGGGCGTAACCCGACCCGACGCTGTAACGCAGCCCGCGCGAGGGCGGCCTGGCTCGGCCTGGGCGACAGGCGGACCGGTCCGTGCCACTGGTGGCCGGTCGCGGCTTGTCCAACTGGCCGAGCCGTCCGGGGGGCGCGAACCCCAGTTTTCCGAAACAGTGGCGCCGAGCGGCGCCGCCCCTCCTGTCCGGCAGACCGAAGTTGGCCGGTCTTCTCCAGCATGAGCGGACGACACAGGCGGGCCGCTATTCTCCCAAGCGGCACCTTTAGGTGTCACGGCCTTCTTCAACCCGACCAGCCGCCTGTTTGCCGGTCACCCGCTGAAGTGGCCCGCCCAGTGCGGGCCGTGGTTCTCTGCAGCTCAGCGCCCTCGTGGCGCCGCGGTTCCTTCGGCCCAACCAGCTTTAGCCAGCCGATTATTCTTCGACTGAGCGGCCCGCGGATGCTGGCCGCGGTCTTCCTTCTCGCGGCCGGTGCGCGGCCGCCGCTGCTTTCAATCATCGCCGCCTCTGGTTGTCATCGCCAAAATAGCCAAGAACCATCAGAGGGTCATCGGACTGTGTTTTTTTGGCCCGCACCCTCCACATTAAGCGATAACATAAGGCCGAAGACAATCCATGGTTTTCAATGAAGAACAATGGACAATTTTATTCAATTAAAATTGATCAAAAACCCCTACCTTGATTTCAAGAACGCTGCACGTCAACGAGCCGCAGAAGACGAGCGTCGCGGAGGTCGGGTGTCACGGAAGACAGATGTTGATTCCATTGACGTCGGGGTGCGTTCGAGGAGGAAGCGTAACCGACGTTCCTTGCGGGTGGCTCCTTCTCTTGTCTCTTGGATGAAGATTGAAGTTGTCTTCGTCGTTCTTTGACGGTTCTTCATTGGAAGGTAGAAGCTTTCCTCTAATTCTCCAATGGTTCCCCCAAAATATTTGCCAAGACAATATTATAATAAGGCCTTCCCCAAAATTATAAACTTTCTATGTAATTCCAATTAATTCAAACATTCAAATTAATTAATGAAGGCATTAATTATATGCATTGTCTCAATTGATGGGAAGGGAGATGAAGAGACTCCACCAAAATAAATGAGGGGTGTGGTGGCCTCATTAATTCTAAAGGGAAGTTTAATGGGAGTTGAGAGGAGGTGGAAAGTTTGAGTTTGTGTGGGTCCCAACACACATCATCCTTTCATGGGAGGTTATGTGGGGTGTGGTCCCCTCCTATAACTTCCCCTTGTAGGAAATAAAGACCACTTAATAAATTAAATAAAATTGTGTACACTTAATGTAACTCAACAATTTTATTTTAATTTTTTATGAATCCCCAAATTAAAACTTCTACTCTCAACCAAACGCAACTGTGGTAAAGGTCCCCTTAAGAAAATACCGGCGTTGTGAGTTCATCGGTGCCCTCAGATTTCAATTCCAAGCACCTGTTCGGAATATAGAAAAACCTGCACGTACGTTTACTGAACGTACTCGAACAAAACTTCATAAATTGATTCTGGGCACACCGGGCCTCGGAATCAGGCGCTGTCAGAAACTACAGACTCGTAATATTCCAAAGAATTTAAGAAAAAATTTTCCTTGAAATTTCTGGGTCTATACATTACCTCCAACTCGGGGATTTATGTCCTCGTAAAGCTAAAACACACACTAGGGAAAGAAATGGGGGTACTGAGCATGCATCTGAGCCTCCCGCTCCCATGTGCTCTCCTGGAGGTTCCCGTGCTGCCAGTGAATGCGCACTAGAGGAATAAATTTTCCACATACGGCCCACTCCTGTCGATCCTCGATCTCCACTGGGACCTCCTTGAATGTCTCCCCGTCATTGATGTATAGCTTGCTGTGGTCGATGATGTGGGATGGGTCATGCACATATCTCCTCAGCTGAGATACGTGGAAGACGTCATGCACCCGGTGTAACTGAGGTGGAAGGGATAGGTGGTAAGCCACCTCGTCTACTATGATGAGGACCTAGAACAGCCCGATGAAGCATGGAGATAACTTGCCGCCCCAGCCAAATCTCCATAGACCTCATCGAGGTGAGACCCATAGAAAAACATGGTCGTCATCCTCGTACTCCAGTGGTCTCCGTATCCTATCGGCATAAAACTTATCTCTACTCTATGCAGTCTTCATCTGCTCCTAGATGATCTGCACCTTCTCTGTCATAGCCTACACCATCTCTGGCCCTATAAGTGCTAACTCCCCTAGGTCAGTCCAGCACAGAGGTGATCTGTAAGGTTAGCCGTACAGTGACTTGTAAGGTGCCATCCTGATGGTGGAGTGGTAGCTATTGTTGTACGCAAACTCCACCAAGGGTAAGTGTTCCTCCCAGATGCGACCAAATTCAAGGACACATGCATGAAGCATGTCCTCAAGAGTCTGAATGACCCTCTCAGTCTGACCATCCGTCTGAAGATGGAAGGTGGTGCTCAAGCGAAGCTGCGTCCCAATAGCCTCCTGTAGCCCCTTTCATAGCCAGGAAGTGAAACACGCGTCTCAATCGGAAATGATATTCAATGGCACACCATGAAGCCATACGATCTACTGAATGTAGAGGCGTCCCAAGATCTCTACTGATCCCTTCTCTCTGATCAGTAGGAAGTGGGCTAACTTAGTGAGTCGGTCTATGATCACCCAAATAGAGTCGTGTCCTCTGGTTGTACGTGGAAGCCCCATCACAAAATCCATGGATATCCCATCCCACTTTCAATTTGGGACCTCTAAAGGCTGTACCAAGCCTAATGGTACCTGGTGCTCCGCCTTCACTTGCTGACAAGTGAGGCATCGTGAAACAAACTCTTCTAAAGCCTTCTTCATACCCGGCCACCAGTGCTATTGTCTGAGGTCCTGATACATCTTCGCCACTCCTGGATGTACCGCTAGAGGGGAAGTGTGAAACTCCCTCAGCACTTCCTCCTGTAATGCAACTGGTACCACGGTACTTCCTCTAAAGAGGATGACGTACTCCCCACCTTCAGAAAATCCATCAGGGGCCTGCCCTGAGGATATCTTAGCACGTTGCATCTCACAGTCAACATCCCCACATTGTGCCTCTCTGACTCACTGAAGGAGTGGAGGAGTGACTGTGAGAGATTGTAGAAAGGCTGCTACATCTCTATCCACAAAGGATATCTGCAATGCGGCTAGATGCTCTGTCGCCTCTCCTAGTAGCTGAATGCCCAATCTCTTGCTAAGAGCATCTACTACAACATTCCCCTTCTCAGGAGTATATACTATCTTGAAGTCATAGTCCTGGAGGAACTCGAGACAATGTCGTTGTCTCAGGTTCAGGTCCTTCTGCGATAAGATGTACCTGAGACTCTGGTGGTCATAGTAGACTGTAAAGTGCTCTCCCATTAGATAGTTCCACCACATCTTCAAGGTGAAGACCACTACTACTAACTCTAGGTCATGGGTAACGTAGTTCTACTCGTGTTGTCTCAACTTCCGTGAACCATACGTGATCACTGCTCACTCCTACATCAGGAAACACCCAAGTCTATTCCCTGATGCGTCGTAGTAAACTACGTACCCTACACCCTCCTCCGGTAGCCTGAAGATGGGTGCACTGGTCAACCTCTGCCTCAGCTCCTGAATGATCTACTGGAATCTCTCTGACCACACTAAAGGTTTACCCTTCTTTTTCAAAGATGAAAGCGGTGCTGCAACTTTGGAGAAGTCTGACACAAATATCTGATAGTACCCAGCCAGGCCTAGAAAACTCCGCACCTTCATCACACTCCCGGGTGGCTCCCAAGAAAGTACTGCCTCAATCTTCGCTAGATCCACTACAACTCCAACCTCTGATATGACGTGTCCCAAGAAGTGAAACTCTCAGAACTGGAACTTTGAGAGCTTACCAAAAAGCTGGTGCTCTCAGAGTGTATCCAGTACTACCTGCAAATGGTAGGCATGCTCCTCCTAAGTAGTTGAGTAAATCAGTATGTCGTCGATGAAGACTACGAAAAAATGATCGAGGTAAGGCTAGAAAATACTGTTCATGAGACTCATGAACACTGATAGAGCGTTGATTATGCCAAAGGGCATAACCAAGAACTCGTAGTGGCCATACCGACACCTAAATGCCGTCTTCTGCACATCCTCGTCTCGAACTCTAAGCTGGTGATATCCTGACCTGAGGTCTATCTTTGAGAACCATTATGCTCCCTTGAGCTGATCAAAGAGGTCGTCAAACCTCAGGAATGGGTACTTGTTCTTCATGGTCACTTGATTTAGGCGATGGTAGTCAACACATAGTCGTAAGCTCCTATCCGCCTTCTTGGCGAACAAAATTGTAGATGCCCAGGGTAAAACACTGGGTCAGATAAATCCCTTCCCCTACAAGTCCTCCAGTTGTACCCGCAACTCACGAAGCTTGACAGGAGCCATCCGATATGCTAGAGTAGATATCAGTGCTGTCCCAGGGTACAGGTCTATGTAGAAGTCTACCTCTCTGCGAGGAGGTAGTCCTGGAACGTCATCAGGAAAAACATCCGCATACTGATCCACCACAATAGGAAAGCTCGGACTCCGCACATCAACCGCTCCAAGGATGAGACTAGCCAACTGATGTGTGATTGTATACCCTCTCCTCTACGTAAGTCCATCCTACACTGCAAAGGCTCCCTTCTCACCGGTGAAGGTCAAACTGGTCCCATTCGTGTGGACACACCGAACTTTGCGCCTAATACAGTCGATCTGAGCATGGACTGTAGATAACCCGTCCATACCCAAGATGAAGTCGTAAGGACTCGACGCTGCTACAAGAAGATCCCAGCCAAAGCTCTCACCTCCTAGAGTAAGCTCACACTACCGAAAGCAGTGCGTAATCGTCGAGTCTACTCCTGTAGGAGTCTCTAGCCATAAGGATCGAGCCAACGGCTCCGTCGGAATCTTCAAGCTCCGAACAAGGGAAACTTCAATAAAATAATGACTCATACCTGTGTCTATAAGTACTGCAGTAAGGGTGAAGTAGAAATAGATAGTACCTCGAATCATCTCAGGTGCACCGTGGTCGTAGGCCTCAACTGCCTGGAGCTGAGCCCGCCTCTGTCCGCCAGCTCCCTATGGTCGGGGTGGACCTCCTGGTGGTGGTGGTGGTAGAGCCTTGAAACGTCGTCCACCACCCACTGCATGTCCAACTCCTCTGCCTCATCCTCCTGCTCCTGGTGGACCACCACAGTAAAACCTCTCCCTCTACCTAGGAGGTCTGTCTACTATCTGCTACTCGTCTGCATGGCGGTTCAAGCAGTCACGAGCTATGTGGTCCTGCCCGCCGCATGCATAGCACTGCCTGCACCTCTTAAGGCTGGCTCTGTTTTGTGTGCCCCACGCAACCGAACCTGAATCCTGAGGTCACCCACCTGATGGCCTGGACCTCCTGGAGCTCTACATCAACTGTCTACTGTTGGATACAGAAGACTCCGCTACGTGTCGTCCTGCGGTGGGTCTCACTGCTGGTGACTGCTCAGCGAGAAAACTCTCCACTAGAAGGGATCGCTCCAGCACCCCCGCCTACGTCGGGATACTGAGGGGAATTGTCAAAGCCCCGATCTCACGCTTGAGTCCCTGCTCGAAGGTCCGGGCCCAGAATAATGGGCCCCGTACCATATCCGTGGAGTAGCGGGAGAGGTTGGTGAACCTCACTGAGTACTGATCTACTGTCATGCTACCCTACTGCAGATGAAGTAACTCCTGAATCCGCACCACATGAAGGGTGGCTGGAAAAAACTCCGAGCGTAAGAGACTCTCGATGTCTGTCCAGAGTAAAGATTCCTTGTCATGCACCTAGAGTATCAGGCTCCACCATCTACCTACTGCTGCATGTAGGAGACTCACGAAAAGGATCACCATAAGGTCGGCTGTCGTCCCTACCAATCTGAAAACTCTGAAGATAGCCTCTAGCTAGTCCTCAGCTACCTATGGGTCCGTCTCTCCACGGAACCTGGGTGGCCTCTGTCGATGGAACTCATGAAACGCAATCAGGCGGTGTGCAATCTCTACTGCTGGGGCTGGTGGCATTGGTGGCCCAGCGGGTAGTGGTACTCCTGGTGCCTCCGCTGTGATGGGGCCCTGCACCGAGGCCTCGTCGCTCGGTGGGCTACCATCTTGTACGTAACTCGGAACCCTAGCTAGCTGCCTTCGTGGGGCCATCCTGAAAAGAAACATGTGTGCCATGGTCAAAACAGTATACCTGGAGAGTTGACTCAAAGTAATCACAAAGAAAACTTTTGAAACACACATGCAATTGGTGTTTTCATGCACTAAGTCTGAAATCAGAGGTCAGGGTTCTGGTGTATGGATACGTCGGCCGCCACACCAACACTAGACTCCCTGGACTGAAAACCACACTCAATACTCTTAACACTATTGCTTTATAGAAAAGAATGATCAGAGTCCTGAGTTCTGCGGTATAACCAACTCCTCTGATACCAAATTTTCACGACCCTTCCTCGGGGCCCGTTCCGTGACTACCCCAAGCCCGCCTTCCATAGGCCAGGGGCTGGCGACTAGTACCAAAGGCGTAAATCCCTAAGCTGAGAAGGCATTGCCTTTATAAAAGTAAACAAACACAATAGAGTATGCAACAGGTAGTAAACACTAAGTAAACTAAATACAAAACTGCTCAAAAGTAAATGGGCCAGTATACAAACCCAACTGTAAAGTACAGTACAACTGAAAAGCTAGTACAACTACAGTAAAGTAAAAAAGAAACCACTGAGTCATCCTCCGGGAATCCCACCTAAAGGGTGGGTACAGATGATCTCCTCAGCACCTCGGGTCCATCCATCTTCTCCGTGTAAGTCTCGCCTAGTGGTCCACATCCAGGGACCATCCAGCTCTACAAGTCTCTACCTCGATTAGTGTTATCCGTCGTCTGCATCCAAAACAACGTAGTGCGAGCATAGCCCGTGCAAGGGTGGTTATATGATACTCAGTAGGGACCCCGAGACCCCAAAGGTCTCCCAGAATCCATGAAGGATAAACCACAGAAGAAATACACAAACACAAAGTATCAACCAACTATACTTAGGTATATGACCATACATATACCGAAGTTATCAATCTCAGTTCAGATCCAACTCTCGAGCACAAACACAACCCAGTCCACATAGGAAAGTAAGTCAATCACATCGATGATATGATGGAAAGTCAAGACTCAGCTCACACAGGTATACATATTTCGTATAGAGATAGAGATGATCAGATGTATTCACTGATTCATCTAAGCTGTCGGACCCACACATGATACAAGACCAGTTAAGCTGTCGGACCCACACAGGATACAAGACCAGCTACTTTGTCGAAACCACACAGGATACAAGTACATAGGTCAAAACTGCCAGACCCACATAGGATACAAGAAAAGTACTCATCACTGTTGAACCCACGGAGGATTCTAGTACGGTAGTCATCGATTTTGAACCCACAGAGGATTCCAGTATAGTATTCGTCACTGTCGAACCCACGGAGGATTCCAGTACAGTAGTCGACGCAGTCGCAGCCAGCTATAGGGTTCCCGCACACAACACGCACGATTCTGGGAGGGTCCGCTCCTCGAGCCAAGGGGTCGATACATCAACTATCACTAAGTCCAGATTTAATGTATCCCGATGTTCCGTCTCATCAAAAGGAACCCAACGCGACAGACGACACGTCAATCGGACGCCCGGTCTGAGAGTTATTGGCTTTTCCGTTCCAGGGGCCCGGTTGGAATTACGCTCGTTCCAAACCTAGCCATTTTACAAAGTTGTCCAAAACTCACTTAGAGTATCTCTAAAGGACCACCTAATCTCAAGGGTCCCAGTGCCGTAGATGGTGCGTCGTTCAGACGTGCGGTCTTAAAGATATTCATGTTTAAGAAAAATGGGCCTGACCCGTCAAGCCCGGTGGGATGGCGGGTCCGGCCGACCCAGTGGGAGGGGTCATCCCGGCCCAGTGGGTCACGACCCATCCCGACGCTATGACCCGGCCCACGCGAGGGTGGCCTGGCCAGACGGGGCGCGGCCCAGACCAGGTAACAGGCGGCCTGGCAAGCGCAAGGCGGCCCGGTCCGTGCCGCGGGCGGCCCGGCCTGGCGGCCGGCCGCGGCTCGTCCAACTGGCCGAGAAGTCTGGGGGGCGCGGCCCGCACAAATGGGCCCCTGTTAACCCATGCGGCACCTTCAGGTGCCGCAACCTTCTTCAACCTGGCCGGCCGCCTGCCGGCCGGTTCACCATCTGAAGCGGCCCGCCCAGCGCGGGCTATGGTTCTCCATAGCACGACGCCGTAGTTCCTTTTGTAACGCCCTGACCCCAGTTACCCAGAGTCGGTGCATTATTAGGTAACATTGGCATGATAAAAAAAGATCAAGTCTCGAAATCCCTATTACTTTATTAGCCTTGGAAACACTAGATACATTCATAAATGTTACATTACATCATAAAATGAAAAATCACAATAACATAGTCTCCAAAGTCCAAACTCCTATCCCCTTCAGACTATTCCTGTAGGTCAGTCATAAAATATTTCTTCACAACCTGGGAAAATAAAACATATAAAGGGGTGAGCTCAGATGCTCAGTAAGGATAACAATACAGCAGAAACTTTCATAAATAAACATAAATATTTAAGGCAATGTATAACTAAAACAAAAGCCTTTTAAAATTGAACTTCAGCATAATATGGTAAAAATAAAATGAAATAATGCCATTTACTGATTCACATGGATATTCTACTAGTCGAATAATCACATGCAATATCAATAACCACTTTCATAATGATGGAATGCATAATTCCAAACTATCTAACCACGTAGCCAAGGCATCGTGCCAAGATTACAAATAAGATTTTGTTAAGGCCTCATGCCAAGACACTAGTTTGTCTCATGAGACCTACTGATGCATTGATGAGCTATAGCGGGCTCCACCCATCACTTATTAAGTCCAATGCATTCCTTATATGAAAAGGTTTAAATATATCATAAACCATTACATAATCGTATCACATAAAAGATGCATAAAGGAAACATAAAATTTCCACATTTCAATCACAAGATAGCAATACAACACATTGATATAACAAAAACATTATCAAAACCATTTTGAATACCAAAATAAAAGAAAATTAAAACATGGTATTTATTTTTCATTTAAAAAAAGTTATGGCTTGTAGAGGAATCCGAAACTCAAATAATGGTCACGGCGGCGGAGAAGTCGTTGTCGCCGCATACGTAAGACAAAACATTCCTTTTGTCATTTAGTAAAAATGCTTCATATAAAAAGATTCCATTTGAATAAAAGTAAAATTCAAAGGGTTTTATACACTGTATAAAATAAAGTTGCGTATAAAACAAAATATGCCTCAATGAAAGGAGATTGAGACGAAGTCCCTTACCTCGTGTCCGACTTGACTCGATCGTTCTTTAATCTCCTGAATAATAAACTAGAATTAATTTATACTTACATAAGAACATTTTTCAAGTTCATTATTCTTTTTATATCACTTATTACTATGTTATGAACATTATCTAGTCATTTAAGTTAATAACGGTCGTTTTTTCGATCTTTGGTACTTGAGTCAACAATAAACTTCTTATAATTACAAGTTGTTTATGTGGTAGAATATCCATTATCTACAGAATTATATTCATGATTTAGATATCATATATATCATATATATCCAGTATATAAATGCATTTATAATATTACATAACATTTAGAGGTAAGAAATGAAATGCACCGTTCATGGAGACGGTAAACCATACGTACGCATGAACATTACTTTTATTTCTATTTCGCATTTAATGGAATGAAATCATAATGATATAAAGGTATATTATAATTCCAATATAATATCTTATATAATATCATTTACTCCATCCTTTATACGTCCCACATATGGCATTAATGGTTCAAATCACTTTGAGGGGGCGGTAGTCCGCACTTCCTAAAATGAAATTATCGTGTTTACCCATAATGGAAATCATAAAGGTATGACATAAATGAAAAATACAGAATCATAAGGAAAACATAAACATAATATGTATCATATATAAATATAGTGAAATCTTAATGGCCACCAAGAAAGGTGTTAAAAGAAGATTGAACAATCATCGTTTCGTGAGGCAGTAATTTGCCACCCACAGAAACAGTATGTTCTTTAACCATTAGACGAAGGTGTGTGTAAGTGTAAATAAAATACTTCTCATAACAACATCCTAGTATATTGAATATACTTTTTTTTACAAAATAAAGGAATAAAAAGAGTTTAAGGGGTTGGAGAAGCAAAATAAAACAAAAGAGCATAAGAGAAAACATTACCTTAAAATCGGGTAACTCTTTTTGATTTGAGCCAAAGGCTTCCTTGGGAAGACTTCTGCCTAAAGTGTGGCTTCTAGGAGTAATAGAGGGAAGTTTAGAGAGTATTTTTTCAGAGGTTGGACATGCCAAATGGCTTTGAAGGTGTGAATAAGGTGGTAGTGGTGGGGGCCTTTTATAAGAGGAGAGGAGGGACACTCTTGGAAAGTCATGAAATGTTACATTATTATGAAATTATTTTTGGGGTTTAAAGGTCCCACAATGATATATTTCGAGGATAAGGTAATAAGGGTTATAAATACACCCATCCAATAGGATTTAGACAAGTTTAAGTTTTAGATTTTACCTTATCTTTTCATTTTATTTAAACCATTCATTAATGAGGTAATCACTGCATCATCATGGTGTCATAAATAAATTTATTTATTTAATGTCTAAAAATTATAAAAAAATTACCATGATTTATTAAATCTTTTTAGATTTACAATTAATATTTATAGTCTAAATTTTAACTTATATAACACCATGTAATAATTGTTTTAGTAAAACAACACATGTTTGTGACAATTTTATTTTTACTTTAAATAAAAAGTTATTAATGTCATTTTCTTACCCATGTGGCTTCATGGGGTCCCCAAGTTGACCCATGGATTGTATTGGTTGGCCATGACTCATCAAATAAGGGTAGGATAAGTGTAAAGGTAATTTCATATTATTATAACATTATATTTACCTTAAATTACACTTATTACCTTTAATCGCGATTAATAAAACTTAAAAGTTACTATTCACCAAAAATTATTTTCATCCCATTAAACCACATTTTACTTAATAATGACAACCATGTATGTTGGATTTTTGAAATTAAATTCATAGAAGTGGTAAAGTTTCATTTAAATGAAAAATTAGTTTTTTAACTACCACTTAGTGGTTTCACTATTCATCAAAAATTGAAGTTTTTCAGAAAAATACCAAAAATTAACCCTAAGCTATATTTGATATTCCTAATTCAAAAATGATGTCTATTTCACAAAATTCAAAACATATAAGTTTAATTAATTAATTTAATATTAATTCCCGCTGTCACAACAAATAACGTGTTTTTAAGAAACAATATATATCAAAAGATTGACAATTGTTTATGTCCAATTTCAAAGTGAAATTAATTCTAATGACCACCATTGGATAAAATGGTTAAAATATATTCTAATTATACTTTAAAACCAATCAATTGTATAATTTATCACTATAAATTATTTTGATTAAAAAAGTTGTTTTTTAGTATTTTTCACTATTCATCGAAAATTGGAAGTTCTCAGAAAAATACCAAAAATTCAACATAGCCTAATTTCGATATTCTGAATCCAAAAATGAAGTCCATTTTTAAATATAAAATTTATATAATTTTAAAAAGTGGGTATTACTATTCATAATGGATATTTTGATTGGTCGCAATGTGTTAGAATCTCGAACTTGCTTACAATGCAAGCTATTGTATTATTGAAAGAGAAGCATATCGTGGAAGCTTGGGGTATTAAATTCTCCCCTCCTTCAATAAATTGAATCCTCACAATTTGATATTGTTCTTCTAAAATAAAAAGTTCAAAGTAGAAAATACCTTTGTGGAAAACCCATATCGGAAATAGGGTTAAAAAAAATAACTTTAAAATAAAGAAAGAGAAGTATAATGGTCAACAGAGATATCCCATACTAGAATTCTATGAAAACATGGATATGGAGGAGAAAAAAACCATCAAGGACTGATGGAGAGTTGTAGAAAATAGTATTAGGAGAAATTTAACTACAAGAAAATTACAAACTTGTGATTGGTTAAACGATCATTGATTCCCTAGTAGGAAAAGCTAACCGACAATGTTTTTGTTTAAAATTACCTTTCATAAATTTGAGGAATTTATTTAGGATATTTACTAATAATGTAAGGAAATATACATACTTTTCATGTTGACTTTTCATTCTTTAATAAATTTTTACCACAAACCGATCTTTCACTCAAAAAGATAATAGAACTCAAAAATATTATATTTATCCTAATCATACAAGGTTCCAAATATTAACACATACCATTTAGATTAGGAAAACTATTTTTTAATAACCAGGGACTTTCTGTAGGCTAGTGGTAGGTAATAAAGGCTTGTCGCACTATGGTTGTGAGTTCGATTCCTACAGCTTTGTCCGACACGATGGGTTATCCCCCGACCTGCAGGTTGTCATTTTCCTAAAACTATAGTATTATAATATTCCAAAAATAATCTTCAGAAATGTTTTAACCTTAAACAACACTATCCAAAGATAAACTTAATCTGTTCCAACCTTTATAGTTTTCCCAAATACCTATGTCCAGACTTTCTCTAAGAGGTCTCTAAATTCCAAAATCAATTGTAACATCAGATTCCCCAAACAATGTAATGCTTCTCTTATTGTCACATACTAAAAATATGATTACCTTCATCATATTAAAACCTTAATGAAAACAACAAGTACTGCAGTACAATCCTTATATATATCACATTATTCTTATAACCATAATATAGTTCTTGAGTCCAAAAACACAAATACAATAATTATTCAACTTCATCTGTAGTAACATCATAAGCTTGGCCTTTCTCCCTTGGCCTCTTCTAAGAAAGGTTCCCTTGGCACTTAGGGAATTCATTTTCATAATACCCCATTTCTCTACAATTGTAGCATTAAACATTGATAGCCTCTTTCTTTCCCTTAAAATCACGAGCCTGGTGACCTTTTTCTCCACATTTGTAACAAACTCCCATTCCCTTTAGGCAAGTACCGGGGTGATTCTTCCCACAATTATCGCATAATGGAAAATCATTCTTTCCCTTTTTCCCTTTATCTGTCTCTTGTTCCACCATTCTATTCTTATCTTGCTTTACTTTGTTTTCATAAGACTTAGAGAATTCCTTTTCTGTCTTGATAGCACACGAGACAATATCTTCGTATGATGAGAAGGATTGTGATACTCAAGCTTGACGGAGAAATGGTTTTAACCCATAAAAGAAATGATCAATCTTACTTCTTGGGTTACATATATAATCTGCAACATGTCTCGCTAACCTTGTAAAGTTGGCCTCATACTTTGCGACATTCTCATCCTCTTTTGGTCTCAGACTCAGAAATTGCCTTTCCATATCTGCTCGATGGTCACAAGGAAAGTATTTTTCTAAGAAAAGTTCTTTGAACTCCCTCCATTAAATATTTGATACTTCATCATCTTTCTTCATGTTTTGTATCAATGACCACCATTGATCAGCATCTCCAGTGAGGCGATAAACTACCATGATAACCTTTTCCCTTTCACTACTCCCCAAAGCCTGAAATATTTTCTCTAGGGAATTTATCCATTGCTCAGCTACTAAGGTATTTGTACTCCCATTGAATTTTGGTGGTTTTTGCCTCATGAAGAGGTCTAACATTGATCCTCCACGTTGCGGATCAGGGTGCTCCATATGAGTAAGGTTATTATTCAAAACCTGAGTGAGTTTTCCCAGTATGGTGATAAGCTGATCAGCATCTATTGTGTCACCAGTTCCATTATAATTATCTTGAGCAGGAGGGAAATCCATACATGGAGTGTGTGCATTGATATGGTTTCCATTCCTACCACTAGACGCCATTTCTAAACAATGTCATAAACTAGATCAATTTATGAATCAAAATTCATAATTCCATACCTGTAAAACACTTAACATAAATTGAACAGTTTATGGATATAATCCATAATCATAAAAATGTTTTATTTGAGTAAGTATATACTCATAAACCATTCATAATTGTTTGTAAAGAAAATGAGAATTATCCTAAGCATATCCCCCGGGAGTGTTGTAACCAAGAGTGCAGCAAGGCCTGTTGTCGTGCACCAGTTCCCGTTCGAGTCTAGCTCAAAACGGTGTTTTCGGGTTTGACCCCTAGGTACATCTGTTCCAGAGCCGCCTCTACCAACTCATATCCAGACAGGGATGTATTGTTTGGAAAACTCACAAAATCTCTACAATACCAAAATTCTAGGAAGTTCTTCTATAATAATCTTCAATGTCTATCTTAGGGCTATGTGCTCTAATCAGAGTTTTTCTAAATCTAGTTTCCAAGGTTAGTACTAAACTGTCTCTGATACCAACTCTAATGCCTCGACCCCAATTACCCAAAGTTGATGCATTATTACGTAACATTGGCATGATCACAAAATATCAAGTCTTGAATGACCGATTAGTTTAGTAGACTTGGAAACACTAGATACATTCATAAATGTTACATTACATCATAAAGTGAAAAATCACAATAACATAGTCTCCATAGTCCACATTCCTATCCCCTTCAGACTATTCGTATAGGTCAGTCATAAAATATTTCTTCACATCCTAGGAAAATAAAACATAGAAAGGGGTGAGCTCATATGCTCAGTAAGGATAACAATACAGCGGAAACTTTCATAAATAAACATAAACATTTAAGGCAATGTATAACTAAAACAAAATCCTTTTAAACTTGAACTTCATCATAATATGGCAAAAATAAAATGAAATAATGCCATTTACTTATTCATATGGATATTCTACTAGTCAAATAATCACATGAAATATCAATAACCACTTTCATAATGATGGAATACATAAGTCCAGACTATCATAACCACGTAGCCAAGGCCTCGTGCCAATACTACAAATAAGATTTTGTCAAGGCCTTGTGCCAAGACACTAGTTTGTCTCATGAGACCTACCGATGCATCAAGGAGCTATAGCGGGCTCCACCTGTCACTTATAAGTCCAATTCATTCCTTATATGAAAAGGTTTAAACATATCATAAACCATAACATAATCGTATCACATAAAACATGCATAAAAGAAACATAACATTTCCACATTTCAATAACAAGATACCAATACAACACATTGATATAATAAAAACATTATCAAAACAATTTTCAATACCAAAATAAAAGAAAAGTAAAACATGGTATTTATTTTTAATTTAAAAAAAGTTATGGCTTGTAGAGGAATTCGAAACTCAAATAATGGTCACGGTGGTGGAGAAGTCATTGTCGCCGCATACGTAAGACAAAACATTCCTTTTGTCGTTTAGTAAAAACGCTTCATATAAAAAGATTTCTTTTGAATAAAAGTAAAAGTAAAAGGGGTTTATATGCCATATAAAAGAAAGTTGTGTATAAAACAAAATATGAATCAATGAAAAAACACTATCTAGTCATTTAAGTTAATAACGGTTGTTTTGTCGATCTTTGGTACTTGGGTCAACAATAAACTTATTATAATTACAAGTTGTTTATATGGTAGAATATCCATTATCTCAAGAATTATATTCATGATGTAGATATAATATATATCATATATATCTGGTATATAAATGCATTTATAATATTACATAACATATAGAGGTAAGAAATGAAATGCACCGTTCATGGAGACGGTAAGCCGTACGTACGCATGAACGCTACTTTCATTTATATTTTGTATTTAATGGAATTAAATCATAATTATATAAAGTTATATTATAATTCCACTATAATATCTTATATAATATCATTTACTCCGTCCTTTATATGTCCCACATATGGCATTAATGATTCAAATCACTTTGAGGGGGCAGTAGTCCGCACTTCCTAAAATGAAATTATCATGTTTACCCATAATGGAAATCATAAAGGTATGCCATAAATGAAAAATACAGAAGCATAAGTAAAACATAAACATAATATGTATCATATATAAATATAGTGACATCTTAATGGCCACCATGAGAGGTGTTAAAAGAATATTGAACAATCATCGTTCCGTGAGGCAGTAATTCACCATCCACAGAAACAGTATGTTCTTTAACCATTAGACGAAGCTGTGTGTAATTTTAAATCAAAATTATTCTCATAAAAACATCCTAGTATATTTAATATACTGTTTTTGTTACAAAATAAAGTAATAAAAAGAGTTTAAGGGGTTGTAGAAGCAAAATAAAACAAAACAACATAAGAGAAGACATTACCTTAAAATCGGGTAACTCTTTTTGATTTGAGCCAAAGGCTTCCTTGGGAAGACTTCTGCCCAAATTGAGACTTCTAGGAGTAAGAGAGGGAAGTTTAGAGAGTATTTTAGCAGAGTTTGTCCGTGCCAAATGGCTTTGAAGGTGTGAATAAGGTGGTAGTGGTGGGGGCCTTTTATAAGAGGAGAGGAGGGGCACTCTTGGAAAGTCATGAAATGTTACATTATTATGAAATGATTTTCGGATTTTAAAGGTCCCAAAATGATATATTTCTAGGATAAGGTAATAAGGGTTATAAATTCACCCATCCAATAAGATTTAGACAAGTGTAAGTATTATATTTTACCTTATCTTTTCATTTTATTTAAATCGTTCATTAATGAAGTAATCGCTGCATCATCATTGTGTCATAAATAAATTTATTTATTTAATGTCTAAAAATTATAAAAAAATTACCATGATGTAGAAAATCTTTTTATCTTTCCAATTAATATTTATAGTTGAAAATTTAACTTATATAACCAAATTTAATAATTGTTTTGGTAAAACAACACATGTTTGTGACAATTTTATTTTTACTTTAAATAAAAAGTTATTAAATTAATTTTCTTACCCAAGTGGCTCCATGGGGTCCCCAAGTTTACCCATGGATTGTATTGGTCACCCATGAATCATAAAATAATGGTAGGACAAGTGTAAAGGTAATTTCATATTATTATAACATTATATTTACCTTAAATTACACTAATTACCTTTAATCGCGATTAATAAAACTTATAAGTTACTATTCATCAAAAATTATTTTCATCCCATTAAACCACATTTTACTTACTAATGACAACCATGTATGTCGGATTTTTGAAATTCAATTCACAGAAGTGGTAAAGTTTCATTTAAACGAAAAATTAGTTTTTTAACTACCACTTAGTGGTTTCACTATTCATCAAAAATCGAAGTTTTTCAGAAAAAAACCATAAATTAGCCCTAAGATATATTTGATATTCCTAATTAAAAAATGATATCTGTTTTAAAAAATTCAAAACATATAATTTGAATTAATTAATTTAATAATTAATTCCCTCTATCACAACAAATAGCATGTTTTTAAGAAACAATATATATCAAAAGATTGACAATTGTTTATGTCCAATTTCAAAGTGAAATTAATTATAATGACCACCATGGGATAAAATGGTTAAAATATATTATAATTATAATTTAAAACCACCCAATCGTATAATTTATCACTATAAATTATTTTGATTAAAAAAGTTGTTTTTAAGTATTTTTCACTATTCATCGAAAATTGGAATTTCTCAGAAAAATACAAAAAATTCAACATAGGATAATTTCGATATTACGAATCCAAAAATGAAGTTCATTTTGAAATATATAATTTATATAATTTCAAAAAGTGGGTATTACTATTCATAACGGCTATTTTGATTGGTCACGGTGTGTTAGAATGTCGAACTTGCGTACAATGCAACCTATTGCATTATTGAAAGAGAAGCATATCGTGGAAGTTTGGGGTGTTACACCTTCTGCCCAACTAGCTTTAGCTGGCCGGTTCTTCTTCGGATGACCTGCCTACGAGTGCAGGCTGTGGTCTTCCTTCTCGCGGCCGGCATGCGGCCGCCGCTGCCTCCAATCGTCGCTGCCTCCGGTCGCCATCGCCAAATATCCAAGAACCATAAGAGGGTCATCGGGCCGTGTTTGTTCGGCTCACGCCCTCCGCGTTAAGCGATAACATAAGGCCAAATACAATCCATGTTTTTCAACAAAGAAAAAATTACAATTTTTTTCAATTAAAATTGATCAAAAACCCCTACGTTGATTTCAAGAACGGTGCACGTCAACGAGCCACGGAAGATGATCATCGCGGAGGTCGGGCATCGTGGAAGACGGACATCGATTCCGTTGACATCGGGGTGCATTTGAGGAGGAAGCATAGCCAAAGTTCCTTGCGGGTGGCTCCTCCTCTTGTGGCTTGGAAGAAGATCGAAGTCGGCTTCGTCGTTCTTCGACGGTTCATTGTTGGAAGGTATAATCTTTCCTCTAATTCTCCAAAGGTTCCCCCAGAATATTTTCCAAGCCAATATTATAATAAGGTTTTCCCCAAAATTATAAACTTTACATGTAATTCAAATTACTTCAAACATTCAAATTAATTAATGAAGGCATTAATTATATGCATTGGCACAATTGATGGGAAGGGAGATGAAGAGACTCCACCAAAATAAATGAGGGGTGTAGTGGTCTCATTAATTCTAAAGGGGAGTTTAATATGAGTTGATAAGAGGTGGAAAGTTTGAGTTTGTGTGGGTCCCACCACACATCATCCTCTCATGGGAGGTTATGTGGGGTGTGGGCCCCTCCTCTAACTTCCCCTTGTAGGAAATAACCACCACTTAAATTAAATAAAATTGTGTACACTTAATGTAACTCAACAATTTTATTTTAATTTTTTATGAATCCCCAAATTAAAACTTCTACTCTCGACCAAACGCAACTGCACTAAAGGTCCCCTTAAGCGAATACCGGCGCTGCGAGTTCATTGGTGCCCTCAAATTTCAATTCTGAGCATTGGTTCACAAGATAGAAAAACCCGCACGTACATTTACTAAATGTACCCGAACAAAACTTCAGAAATTGATTCTGGGCACACCGGGCCTCAGAATCATGCGCTGTCAGAAACTGCGAACTCGTAATATTCCAAAGAATTTAAGAAAAAAATTTAATTGAAATTTTTGGGTCTTTATAATTTCACTCATGTTATGTGCAACGACACATTTTATTTTTCATCACCACCTTATATGGATAGTTCTAATAATGTATTTAATTGATAAAAATAATATTTATAACATTAATAATATTTTAAAGGTTAATATTAACATTTAAAATCTTTATTAATAAAAAATCTTTTATTCATTAAAAATTACCAAAATAATCTTTTCACCAATTTCATCATAAAAAATCCTATCCAAAACTCTTATGTAATGGAATTATAAATTTATAAATAATTATGAAACATTTATTAAAGTAACATAATTAATATAGGAATGATTTAATTGGTATCAAATCATGGGAATGAACATTAACATTGCAAAGAGTGTGTGAAACAATCAAAATCACTACCATCTGACGATGAAAATAAACAATTACCAACTAAAAAATGTAAAATGAATGATTATAATTAATGAGAAGAAAATATAATAGAGTTGAATAAGTTTATGAAATAACTTAATAAATTAGTTAGTTTTATTATATAGGAGGTTAAATCACTTCCGTGGAATTCAATAATAAATGTATATTTTTTAACTCAAATTTCCCTTCTTGGAGTTATGATTATAATTTATGGACTCACGTCTTATAAGTTTCATTTAATATTCCATTTTAAAATTTCATATGATATTACCTATTCCTCATTCTAGAAAATAAATATTTTTAATTATAATCCTTTTCCTTGATTAATTTACTTATCATAAAAGTATAATGTTGTTAAGAATAATTGTCATCCTCTTTAAATACTATTTCCTTCCATATCCATATTTTTTTTATAAAAAAGTTTATCTATTTATTAAATTGAAACCAAAAAAATTTATTATCTCATGTGACATTATTATTTATCTTTACCTATTTCTAAAATGAAGACTAGTTATCATTTTCATAATGTGGGTTTCAATAAAGTTATTTTCAAAATGTTGAAAAGTTTTTCCCTTTCACAATCATATGTTTTGTTCTCATACCCACATTTAATCTTAATAAAAATTATATATTTTTCAATGCCCCACACAAAAATCATCATTTTATTTGTTAAAGTAGGAAATAAAGAGGGGATAAGCTAAGAGGGCCTAAAGAAGTGGAGACCAAGGGAATATCCAATAATAATGTCAACGCCCCCAGGAGGGAGGGATCTAATGCAAGAGAAAACCATCGGGGGGGGGGGGTGTATGAGAATCTTGAGAATCTAGAAAATTATCCACTTGATTACCCTTTAGACATGTATGTAGGATCTCAATTATATTTGATTAGATGTACTTGAATTTACAGATTAGGTAGGTGATATGCCATGGGGTGGAGGAGAGATCTTTAAGAGAATTCCAAACAATATTTGAGTCCATCTACAATATAGATAGGGGATATGGTTGGAATGACATAGTTTGAGGCCATAGAGCATGGCCTTAGCCTTTTTCTTTAGAGAGTCACCATTCCCATAGAAAGTACTGAAGGAGAAAATAACTGAACCTGAATGATCCCTAAAAGCACCTATACCATGCATGGTTCCCTAAATATAGGACTCATCAACATTTAATTTGAGGATCCGATGGGGGGGGGGGTCCAACTCACCAAGTTCCCCATCAGAGGGGGTCTGGAAAGATCTAGAAGGATACTTCTACCCATATAACTTATTATAGAGGGAACCTCCTCATGATGATCAATCAGTTGAATAAGTTCAATGAGGAGGCATCTTTCTATCAATAACAAGGCCCGAACTAACACTCAAGGGATGCAATGCCAATCCTAGTTCCTTTCCTCCCATACGCATCCGTACCCAGCTTTTAAGAGTAGTTTATGGACCCTTTCTTCCCGTTTTTTGCTGTTTTCTACAATAAACCACTACTGAAGGAAGGCATCCACTGACACCACATCCATAAAAAGACTCGATAAATCCCTCGGAGTGACCCATAGTATGTTTTTCTACTCGCTACCACAAAAAATGTGAACAATAGACTCCTACTTAGGAGCTAGAAAATAGGATCACTTGGAGGATAACTTAATCCCCTTTCCTATAATTTCCAAGTTAGTAGGAAGATCATGGTTTTAGATCCTCCAAACCAAAAAGTTAGGTTTTTATGGAATCCCCTTGCACCAGAGATGGCCACCCACATGAAACTTTTATCATATGAGCACATAAACTCTATGTATTCCTTCACTGGGAAGGTACTAGTGGTGGCACCTATGCATTTTCATGCATTGTGGGTTTATGGACCCCGACCCCACTTTCCTAGATCTAATGAATTACTTTATTACATTATTATATAAACAAGGAAGACACATCCTAATGGAACAAATAGTTTATTAGATTTTGAAAAAAAGATACATACATAAGCTCAACATTACAACTTAAAATGAAATACATCATAAAGACTCATTTGGAAACACTCATATTCTTCTAGATTATCTTTCCATGTCATTCATAAAATTCATATTGACATCTTGGGGAAAATAAACATAATAAAGGGGTGATCTTTAACACTCTGTAAGGGTAATAATTTAGTGGAATCCAAAAATAAACCATAAAGAAAGGTGAATAACTAAAAAAATTTATATTAAAACAAAAAATTGAGCATAATATGGAAGGAATAAAAACTAAATAAATAATGCCATATAAATAGTCACATGAAAATGAAAATTACCCGTGAATATTATACTAGTAGAATAATCTCATATAATATCAAATATTAATCTCATAATGAGGGAATTCATAACGTGGGAAATCATAAAATTACTGTCAAGGCTTCGACCAAGACACCATACATAATTGGGTAAGACGTTAGCCCATAACCAAACTAGTCTGTCTAATGAGACATACCGATTTATCAAGGGGATATAGAGAGACACAAAAAACACTTACTAATTCCAATTAATTCCTCATATTAAAGGGGTGAAATATAATCAACATATACACTAACATATGAAATTTAAATAACTTTCCCCAATTAGTAAACACAATCCCTAACCATTCAGAGTAATATGGTGAATATTATCAAGATAGAACATCCATAGTCAAACTAATCATAAAAAATTAAATAAAATATGGTAGATGATATTATAAAATAATAATACCAATTAAACATAATAATCCATAAAGATTTTGAAATAGATTAAAATACTCTTCTAAAATCATTGATGAATTCTTGAGAGAAATACTCTTTTAACTTTGCAAAGAATAGTTCTTTTAAAAAAATCTTTTTATTAAAACAAAAATAAACTAAGATAGTTTTTCATCACAAAAATAGTTATTTTATAAAAATAATGGTTTCTTAAAACAGATTATAGATGGTACTTGAAAATGGGTAAGAAATCGACATGTTCCCTTTAATCGGGCTTGCGTATCAGAAAGGATTGAGAAGGAAACCTTGTAAAACATGTAATTATAATAAAAAAAGATAATATGATCTATATATATGAGTTTGGAACATATAAAAAGAATATATAATAAGTAAACAAAAATAAATAAGTAATACATTGGGGTAAATATAATGAAATAATAACCTGAAGGAAAAATAAAGGTTCGAGTAGAATCCATTACCTTAAGTCTGAATGTGTTCTGCACTTGACCTTAATGTCTTAGATAATCAAATTAAATACATTAATTAATTAATTAATAACCTTTTATAAATGTATTTTATTAATTATAATTTTATTATGTTCATTTATGATCTCTTTTATGAGTTTATAAGATACAATTTTATCTCTTGGAAGCGTTCGTTTCCTTGGGTTTCACGATCAATATACTTGTATATGAGTATGGAAGTTCATGTGGAATGAGTATAATTATATATAATTGAATTTACATGATATTAATGAACATAAAAAATTTAAAATGGTTATATATATCATATGTTTATATATTATGAGTATGAATCATTAGATAAAACATTAGTGATATTCATTTAGATTATTTTGGCAGTATTTCGATCATCATGAACTAGTTTTGTCACATGAATTAATATTATGTTTATATATACTACTTACAAAACATTAAATAGGTTATAATACATAAATTATAGTATTTATTAACCATAAAAATTGTATCATGACCACAATTGAAGGAGAAATTGAAAAACTAAATTTCATCGTCCATGAAGGTTGTAAATCGGCACCTCCCAGATGATGATTTCATTTTTAAAATAAGAGAGAGAGAGAGAGAGTGTGTGTAATAATATTGATAGTGTATATACCATTAACATGATATAATTCAATTATATAGATGATATTGGAGTTATCATGATCATTTAGACAGATGTGGTGAGGATAGGATAAGAAAAATAAATAAATTGAAATGAAATTAGAAGAAAAAGGAAGAGGGTTTACCTCTTAAATTATCCTCCTTGAGAACCTCCTTAGAGAAAGGGGTTTTGGTCTTTTGGTAAGAAAACAAGCTCTTAGACATGGGGTAGAGACTAGGGAAGAGTATATGTGCATAATTTTTACAATATTCAAGGCTTATAGGTGTGAGAAAAAGAGGTGGTGAGGGGTGGTATTTATAGTAGAGGAGTGGGGTGATTTTTGAATATCTTATTCATTTGTTTATTATTTTTGCTCAAGAATATGAATAGTTTGAGAATTATCATCAAATATATTAACATAATTAAGATAATTTTATTATTATGTTTCTTACATCATTTTATGACTCTAGTAATAGTGTATTTAGCTTATAATGTATTTATATCGTAATTTTTTGTATTTTACTATTCACAAAACAATCAAGCATTTTAGAAGTCTTAAAAAATCACCCTAACCATTTTTTTGTGTAGAATTTTAAAATGGAATTCATTTTATGGAAATAATTTTCTAAATATTATAAATTTAATTTTTAATTAAAATCACCATTTACTAAAAAAATATAGTTTTTAAAATTAAAAATGATTTTATAACACTCTGGAAAATTAACTAAGGTTTCATTAAATTATTTTAAAATCACAAGAAAACAAAATATTGATTTATGAATCCATTTTATGAAAATTAATTTTGTTTTAAATAACTTTATTAATTATAAAATCTTAATTAAATATTTATGAATCCCAAAAATACCAACATTTAATTAATAATTTTAAAATATTTACTTATTTTTACTATGATATAATTATAGAACAATTTAATTTATAAGGTTCCTAAATTTAAATTATACTTTCATGGGTGGTTACTATTCATTAGGCCGATTTACTATTCATAAGGGTCATATTACTATTCCTAAGATCAAGTTATTATTTCATGAGTATAGGTTCCTTAACTTCTATAATACCTCTTATTTAATTCATTATTCATTTATAAAGTTTTTTATTGTGTTCTATAAGTTATTTTATGTGATCTATACTATATGAAATAAACATAAGAAGGGAAATCTCATTGATAGAATTTTAGGTCATTACATTTTCCCCTCCTACAAAAATTTCATCCTTGAAATTTATATATTGTCACCCCATAAATATTTGGGTAGTTCTTCATCAAAATCTGCTTAGGTTCCCATATTGCCTCTTCAATTTTATTATTTTTACAAAGTGCCTTTACCAATCAAGTTTTCTAATTCCTCAACAACAGTTCATTAGTGTCCAGAATTCAGATAGGCTCTTTACAATAAGATAAGTCAGGTTTCAATTTTATTCCTTCAGAAGTGAGTACATGCATTGGGTCTAGCATGTACTTCCTTAACAAATAGATGTCTAACAAAATTTTTACCTTAGAGATTCTAGGCATCATTTCAAAATGATAAGAAAAAACTCCAATTATCTCCATAATTTCAGAAGGTCCAATGTACCTGGGGATCAGTTTCCCTTCCTTTCAAAATATTACAATACCATTCCATGGAGATACTTTCAAGAATACATGATCTCCCACATGAAATTCCAAATCCTTACTTTGATTACTAGCATATATCATTTTACTTCTTTAAGCTTCTTTGATATGGGTATTAATAGAATTTACCTTATCTATTGTTTCCTCTATAAGCTCTAGTCATACAAGCTTCCTTTCACTAACTTCATCCTAAAATGTTGGTGTACGACATCTCTTTCCGTACAATGCTTCATATAGTTCCATTTTAATACTATAATGGGAACTATTGTTGTAGGAAAACTATACCAAATGTAAATAATGATCCCACATACATTTAAAATCAAGTGAGTATGATCTCAACATGTCTTATAAAGTTTGGATCATCCTTTCCGACTGCCCGTCAGTTTGAGGGTGTTAAGAAGTACTCAAATGAAGGTCAATATCCAAAGATTTATGAAGACTTTTCCATAATTTTGATGTAAATTGTGGATCATGATTAGACACAATTGAGAGAGGTGCTCCATTAAATCTTACAACTTTATTAATATATATCCGTGTATGGCGCTCTAGTGGAAAATCTTGCCTTATAGTGAGGAAATGTACAAATTTGGTAATTCGATCAACAATCACCCATATTGCATCATTCTTTCTTAGAGTTTTTGGTAATACAATGACAAAATACATGGTGATATCTTCCCATTACCATGTAATAATAGACAAAGGTTTCATGAATCCTCTAGGATGTTGTCTTTTGGCCTTCACTTGTTGATATTCTAAACATCTTGACACATAATCAGTAATTTACCACTTCATATTGTCCCACAAAAAATGTTCCTACAAATATCTATACATCTTAGTGTTACTAGGGAGTATATAAAAATTATAACTATAGGAATCATCCAATAACTCCCTTTTTAGATTGGGTATAGAGGGAAGACATAGCATCATCCCAAATATCAAAATTCCATCCTCACACACGAAGTCTGAAAACTTCCCATCATTTATTGCTTTATTTATTTTTTGAATATTCTCATAATTATACTGATAAATTTTAATTGTTTCTAATAAATATGGTTGGGAAACCAATTGAAAAAGTAATGATGTTTCACCTTCTTTGATAATTCCCATATCCATATTTACTAGATCCATGAACACAGGATCCCTTTCAATCCTTATTTTGTTTATAAATCCTTGACTCTTCCTGATTATTTAATCAAATACCTTATTTACCTTTACTGGGTGATAATGTATTGAAAAATAATAATCCTTAAGTAGTTATAGCCACCACCTTTTCCTCATGTTGAGTTCTTTCTATGTGAATATATATTTCAAGATCTTTTGATCTATATATATCTCACATCTTTTTCCATAGAGATAGTGTTTTCATATCTTTAGAGAAAAGATAATAGCTACTAACTCAAGATCATGAGTTGTATAGTCTTATTCATGAATTTCTAATTACCTTGATTCATAGTAAATAACTCTATAATTATGCATAAGTATACAACCAAATCCTTTATTTGATGCATCATTATAAATCACATATCCACCAATTCCCAATGGTAGAGTCTAGATCGGAGAATTCACCAATATCTTCTTCAATTATTCAAAACATTCTTCACATTATTTTTTAAATACGAACTTAATATATTTACGAGTAATCTTTGTTAATGGTTTAGATAATTGGTTGGATTTCTAAATGATATGCTGATAATAACCTCGTAAACCAATAAAATTATGTACCTTAGTTATGTTCATTGGTTTAGGACATCCCTAAAATCCCATTTTACTCATAGGATCAACTAATATTCCATTCTTAGAGAAAATATAGACAAGAAAATAAACTATTTGAAGACAGAATTCACACTTGCTAAACTTCCCATATAACTCGTTTCTTCTAAGAGTCTTCAGAACAATGCGTAATTGATTCTCATGATCTTCCAAGATTTTGTAGTATACCAATATATCATTAATAAATACCAAAAAAAGTCATCAAGATTTTAATTGAAAACTATATTCATTAGATCCATGAAAATAGTGGGTTAATTAGTCAGTCCACATGGAATTACTGTAAACTCGTAATTCCCATACATAGTTAAAATTGTTGTATTTGGAATATCTTCCTTCTTTATATGTAATTGATGATATCCAGATCAAAGATAAATCTTCAAAAAGTATTGATATCCCTGAAGTTGATAAAATAAATCATCAATGTGAGGCAGATGATACCTGTTCTTTATTTTAATAGTGTTGATCTCCCTATAGTCAATGCACAACCTCATAGATCCATCTTTATTCTTGAAAAATAGAACAAGGGATCCCCATAGAGAAATAGTAGGGAGAATAAATCCTTTATCACTCAATTATTCTATTTGTTTCTTTAGTTCCCCTAATTAAAATATATAAATTCTATAAGGAGTATTTTATATAGGTCTTGCACTAGGAATTAAATCAATAGAAAACTCAATTTTCCACTCTAGAGGATGTCTTGGTAAATCCTTTGGAAACACATAAACATATTCTTGCACAATAGGTACATACTAAATTTTAATATTTCTTTTCTCACCCATAGATATTGTGTTATGTTCCTCCCCAATAATTACATTCTGTAGAGCTAATGGAGGTGGATCTAAATAAGAATAAAATGATGAGGTTTATACTCTAAAGATAAGGGATTCTACATCATTCTAAAAAATTGATACTTCCCTATTATTGAAATATATTTTTTCATAATAATTTGAAATCCAATCCATAACAAGAATTATATCAAAGTCAATCATAGGTATGATGATAAGTTCAGGAACTAAATCACATTTATGTGTCATAAAGGAGACTTATTGACACATCTTTGTTTCAATGATACTTCCATTAAGATCTTTGAATGGAAAATAATTTATTAAATCAAATTGAAAATGTCTAATTTTCTTAAAAAACTGGGAAGATATAAAAAATGTGATGATCCAAAATCAAATAAACCATTGGATAAGTTTTAAGAAATGATTAAAGTATATACCACCACATCATTTGGAACTTCAACCTCAGCAGTTGTAACTGCATATGCTTGGCCTTACTACCTTGGCCTTCTTTGGGGGAATCTTCCTTAATTTTTATGACATTCATGTGAATAATGTACCATATCTTTACAATTATATCATTGAACATTGAAAGATTATTTATTTCCCTTGTAATCACAAGCTTGTTGGCCTTTTTCTCTATACTTGTAATAAACTCTCATTCCCTTCAAACAAGTACCAGGGTGTTTCTTCCTACAATTACTATAGGGTGGGAAGTCAACTATCCCCTTCTTCCACATTTCCTTATTTCCTTTTATATATTGTTCAACAACCCTATTATTCTCTTTATTTACTTTTAATTAATATGACCTAGATAATTATTTTTCTACCTTGATAGTACATGAGACTATATCTTCATATGATGAAAAATTTTGGGAGACCAGTTCCCTTTGGAGGAATGGTTTGAAACCATCAAATAATCGATCAATATTACTCCTTGGATTACATATATAGTATATGGCATGCCTTCATTACCTTATAAAGTTGGATTTATAATTTGTAACATTTCATTCTCTTTCTGTCATATAATCAAGAATTGACTCTCCGTATCTACTCATTGTTCATGAGGAAAATATTTTTCTCAGAAACTTTCCTTAAAATCCCTCTATTCCATATTTGTGATTTCTTACTTCTTTGTGTTTTGAATTGGTGACCACCATTGATCCGCATCTCTCAATAGACAATCATCTGCCTTGATAACCTTCTCTCTTTCATCACTTCCCAAAATAAGAAATATTTTCTCTAAGGAACTTATCCACTGCTCCACTAAAAATGGTTTTATAGTCTCATTGAATGATGATGGTTTTTTTTTCAGATAAATTGGTCTAAAATTGCTCCTCTATATTATGGTTTAGGATTCTCTATATAGGTAAGGTTATTTTTCATAACCAGATTTAGTTATCTTAGTATAGTTATAAGTTTCTCAGCACCAGTTGAAGCTCCAATACCGACATCATTATCTTGCATATGAGGGAAATCCCTACATGGGATACATATGTTAATAAAATTTACATTCCTTCCACTAGTATCCATTCCTAAATAATGTAATACACTATATTAGGCTATGAATCATAATTTATAATCTCAAACTAGAAAAATACTTAACATAAATTTAAATTCCACACATAGTTATTCTCATAATCACAAATATGGTTTCTTTGGGGACATATTTAATTTTAAATCCTTCATAATGGTTTGTAATGAAAATGTGAATTATCCTAAGCATATCCCCTAGGATTCTCAAACTAGGTGCATAGTAAGGCTTGCTGTTTTGTACTGGGTTACCCCAAGTCAGGCCTAGGACACCTTGTCAGATTTGTTACCCCTGGGTACATCTGTGCCAGAACCACGTCCACTTGTAGTATCTAGAAGTGGATGTATTTTTAGAAAGATCCACATAATATTTAACTTACAAAATTCTAGGAAGTTTTTGCATAATTATCCTCAAAGTCTATCTTAAAATTTTTTACTAATCTATGTTATAAAAATCTAGTTTCTAAGGTTTCTACTAAAATTACTTTGATACCAACTGTAAGGACCCCAGCCCCACTTGCCCAGAGATGATTCCTTACTTTATTACATTGACATATAAAAAAGAATGATGCATTCCAAATGAATGAATAGTTTAGTAGATTTGAAAAACAATATAAATCCATAATCTCAACATTACAACTTAAAATGAAATACATCATAGAGACTCCTTTGGAAACACTCTTTTCTTTGAGATTATCTTTGCGTGTCATTAATAAAATTCATGTTGGAATCCTGGGGAAAATAAAATAATAAAGGGGTGATATCTAATACTCAGTAAGGGTAATAATTCAATGAAATATAAAAATAAACCATAAGGCAAGGTGAATAACTAAAAAATTGCTATTAAAACAAAAATTTGAGCATAATATGGTAGGAATAAAAACTGAATAAATAATTCCCTATAAATATTCACATGAAAATGATACTTACCCATGGATATTATACTACTTGAATAATCACATGGAATATCTAATACTAATTTCATAATGAGGGAATTCATAATGTGGGACATCATAAACATACCATCAAGGCTTTGGCCAAGACACCATACATAATCGGGTAAGACGTTGGACCATACCAAAACTAGTTTGTCTCATGAGACCTACTAATACATCGAGGGGCTATAGAGGTCCCCACTTAACATTTACTAAGTCCAATTCATTCCTCATATGAAAGGGGTGAAACATAATCAACATATATACTGACATATGAAAGGTAAATAACATTCCCCAATTAGTAAACATAATCACTAACCATTCGGAGTAATATGGTGAATGATATCAAGATAGCACATACACAATCAAAATAATAATAAAATATTCAATAAAATATGGTATATTACATCATAAAAGATTAATCCAAATTAAACATAAGAATCAACATGGGTTTTGAAATAGATGAAAATACTCTTATAAAATAATTAAGAAATTCTTGAGAGAAACACTCTTTTAACTTTGAAAAGAAGAGTTCTTTTGGATTTTTTTTGTATAAAATCAGAAATAAACTAAGATAGTTTTTCATTACAAAAAATAGTTATTTTATAAAAATAATGGTTTCTTAAAATATATTAGTGATGGTACTTGAAAATGGGTATGAAATCGTGATGTTCCTTTTAACCAGGTTTGCGTATCGAGAAGGATTGAGAAAGAAACCTTGTAAAACATGTAATTCCCAAAAAAGATAAAATGATCTATACATATGATTTTGGAACATATAAAAAAATATAGAATAAGTAAACAAAAATAAATAAGTAATACATTAGGGTAAAGATTGTGAAAGAATAACCTAAAGGAAAAATGAAGGTTCGAGTATAATCTCTTACCTTAAATCTGAATGTGTTCTCCACTTGAACTTAATGTCTTAGATAATCAAATTAAATGTAACAAATCAAGTTTTTTCTTGTAACACTTTGGAATATTTCTTTATATATTTCCAGAGTTAGGACCTGCGACGACATGCGATTCCATGTCCTGGTGCATCCAGGATAAATTTTATAAATATATTAAGTATTTTTATACTATTCACTTGGAGGGAATAAGTTATCTCTTAAATGGTAGATCAGATAAGAAAACTGAGGATATTGTTGATTCCAGGGCACATCTTTTACCCTATGAAGGGTATAAATTTTTTGGGTGCATGCATTATATGAAAACAAGTTATTGAAGACATAACCATAAATAAAATTATTAAATAAAATTATTTTATTTTGACATTGGATCGAATAACTTCTGAGCGGAGTCTCAGATTGAATTTCTGAGACCGCGATTGAGTTAAAAATTTCATGTTTACCCTAGGTGCGACATAAACTTCATCAGTGTGGGGTGTTGGGTTAGAGGTGAGTCGTGGTTGGGATATTAAGTGGAGGGGATTTAATTAAAAATTTAATACCTTTCCCCTCTCCTCTCCCTTGTGCTCACGTAGGAGGTGCATTGGCCCCCTCCCTTCTTCTGCATCACCAAAGAACGACCCAAAGCCCAGATCAATGAAAAAAGGTACCTTAGGACTCAGAAATTAATGAAGATTTCTCATGGATCATGCAACAACAATTTTAGAGTGAGGATCTGACCCCAAAGATTCGGCGTTTTTCCTCAAGGTAGGTGGTTTTTCATTTTAATCCTGATCCCCTTGTTTTTGCATCATTTTTGTTCAAATTGTTAACGAACCTTTGAGTGGAGCCTGAGTCTATGTAGATCGTGTCCTGAGGTTTCCTAATTTGTTCTTGGATTAATTTTTAGAGATCTGTAGTGATCTCAGTGGTCCGCATAAGGGACCACGGACATGCGGCGGTTTGACAAAAGTCCGGTGATGGTTGCCGTGAGGCGGAGGCGGCGCCGCAGGTGCGGGCAGTAGAGGCCGCCGGGCAGCGCGACAGAGTGGAGCACCGGAATTCAGGAGTAAGAGGGTGTGCGGGGTGTGAAAGCCATGGAGTGGTGGGATGAGGCGGTGGGGCCGTGGGCTGGCATGGCTGGGCTGACCGGAGCAGGCTGAGCTAGGCTGGCCTTCTAGTTAGGACAACCTGAAACCCTCATGCATTTCAAACTAGATGTCTATTTTACGTGCCATCTACGAAAACATGAACCTTTATTCGAGAAATACCTTTTGAGTTCAGTTTTAGAACATAATATTTTGGTATCGAGGCTCGGTATCATGAAATTTACAATTATAATAACAATAATATAATTATTATTATTTGGAGATTCTTATATCAGACGTATCTTCTACATCCAATGTCCGATTGACGTGATGTCAGTGGTGTTGAAATCCTAAATTTAATGTGGAAATTTCAAGACCTATTTTGGGTGATTAAACCGAAATCAATGTGTGGGACCCACAATGTCTGGTTTGGGTGTTTTTAGTGGAATGTGAATTTTTCACTGGTTACCCATTTTGGGTAAGTAAATAGCCTATTTTACGTGTTTTTTTCATAGAACACGATGGTGGAAATAGTTTGGGACTAAAACACGTGGTGTGAAGGTGATGTTGTGTGGGTCACTTGGGCTAGTTATGCATTGACTGATACAGTTGAGTGAGTCCCCATGGTTCTTATGGTATGAGGGTTTTCAGTATTATTTCCTCGATAAAGGATTGAGATCCCATCGATAGGATGAGCTCGGATAGAGTTGTTGCATCCCTCCGGTGAGGACGAGGCAGGATCCTCTAACTTATGGTTTCCCTAGATTGGGTTCTTGGTATTGATGTGACTAACTATACATGGGTTGTGATCCCCTATCTAGTAGGAAAAATCTATTGGGTTTTGTGGAATCTTTGGGTATATTATCCCCTACACATTGGGTGATGATAATAGGGTTACAATATCATTGGTTATATGATACCATACTCAACATGTGGTTTTAGTAGGATTTGAGGTATCATCTGTACGATCCCATACTTCACAAGTTATACTAGATTGGGTTTTTGGCATCTTCATGGCCACCTATACATGGGAGAAAATCCTATATCTAAGTGATGTGATCTGTAGAATGTTAGACCAGGTTGTAGTATCCCCCATCGGATCCTGGGAGTGATACCCTATCTGAGAGATCTTCAAGTTACCATATTGGGTTCTAGTATCCCATACTAGTCCCTAGGAGTGATCCCCTATCTAAGGAGTTTTTTTGGGTTCTGCTGAGTTTCAACATGGAATTCTTAGCGACAATATCTGATGAGTGTGATATCTCGGATGGGCCATCTAAGATGGAAGTGTGAGACCTGATGAAGTGTATCTCTCAAACGAGTGTCATTTGGTATGACAGAGCTCATGGAGTGTGTTCTCCTGGTTATGTGTTTCCTCATAGTCTTGAGTATTATATGTCATTGGTGATGAAGTCAGAACCTCCTGAGGCTTGGTTCATAAGATGAGTATATCTGGTGTTATTTCTAGGGTTTCCTTTTGGTACCATCACATCTTGGATGAAACACCCAATGGATTTAGCTGACTAGTCATGTGAAGCCGAGGATGGTATTGAGATGGAGTTTCTCTCTTGTTTATGTTCCCACTAGCTGGGTTGAGCAGACTATTTCCTTTCATTTTCTTTATTTTCTTTTGGATTTTTTATGGCACCTACTGAGTATCTTTATACTCACCCCTTCATGGGCTTTTCCCGCACATGTCTAGTGTCTTGTTCTGACCACGTACCTTTCGACGGAGTCCCAAAAGGACCTCGAGCAGGTGAATCTTGGTGAGATAAACTGAACATGGTGTTTTTTGGTGGTGGGCTAAGGAATTTTTCTATAGGTTCTTTTGACTATGATCCCCTCCATTGGATCAGGTTGGACACTTTTTCAGTTTTCTTTTAGTGGACCCTATATTTTTCCTTTTTGTACTTTTGTTTTACTCTAGTTTGGGATAGATATATGAATTTAGTTCTTTTTAGTTTTTATATATATCTGCACTGTTTCATGGAGGTGTATATGGGTGCGTATGTACATGTATGATAGGCTAAGGCCTCCCATGTGTGTGATAGCCTACTTGGCGCAAGTCACTAGCCCTTGTCCTATTGGAGGCGGGATTGGGGAGTTACGACTTGAGCACTATTGGTTTGGGTCATGATTGAGTGGTATTAGAATAGTCAGTTCCACTTTGGTACTATAGTCATGAGCTTATTTTGGGTTTCATAGAGATAGTGGTAGAGTGTTTTGAGTTTGTCTTTCAGGCTAGAGACTCCAGTGTTGGTGCAGCGATTGACATATCTATTCACTAGGACTCCGATAACCTGTCTTTCGACTCATGACATTATGACACTGGTTATAGGGAAATATTGGTACATGCATCATATAAGATTGTGTTTTGGGGTTTCTTTGTCCTTCTTGGGTCAGATCTCTAGATATAATTTTTGAACTTGGTGTGTCTTAATGTTATTTCAGGATTCCTACACAATAAAATCTAGAAAGGGTTCCATGATGGGATTGTGGTAACGATCATCCTTGTGGAAAGGCTTCAGTGTAGGGAACAAGTTCAGAGGCTGGACCTCCAGGTGGTTTTACAATTGATCCACCACCTATCGAGTAGTATGTTGTGCTAGAATTTTATGATGAGGATGTACATAGACTGAGTGCATTTCATGAGTTCCAGAGGAAGATAACTCCGAGGTTTTGGGGTGACCTAGACCCCTAGGCAGTTGATGAATGGATTTCGGTAGTCACATGCATTTTCCTCCTTGTGAGAAAACCTTCTGATCAGATGGTGGTCCTATAAGTGAGCCTTTTTCAGGGTTTGTATAGTCACTGGTAGAGTCTTATTATGTAGAACCACAATGAGGAGACACTCTCTTGGAAGGATTTTGAGAAACTATTTAGGGAGGAGTTTTATCCTACAATGCTAAGGTCAGTGTATATCCAGGAGATTTTGTAGATTCTATAGGAGAGAAGGATTGTGGAAGAGTACTTAATGAGGTTCATAGACCTATCACATTACTCCCTTGATATGGTTTGGGATCTTTTCTTCTGAGCACATACCTTTGAGCAGGGCGTGCACTGGGTGATCGGGGTATTAGTGGTGCTTTTGTTCATTCCCACCAATGATGGAGAGTTGGAGAAGGCCTTAATGATAGAGATATTTCTATAAGTGTAGAATCTGAATGTCAGTGCTGGGAACACGGGAGATGATACCTCGATATCTGGTTCGATAGCTAGTATCCAATGACATGCTCAGGGTTTTGGGCATGCACAACATTTTAGGAGGCAACCCCAGGATAGAGGATCTGAGGCTCAGGGATCTCAAGCTAGTTTTGGTCAGCTGAAGGAGAGGAGATGTTATTTTGTGATGGTCTAGGACATATTTCTAGAGATTACCTGACCCGTTGTGCTGCTGAGAGGGAGATGGTTGAAGGGACTCCTTATAAGAGGCAGCATTTCAAACATGGAGGTCCTTAAGGTGGAGGATGTGGAAGAGGAATGGGTGTAGCAAAGAGAGTTCGTAGATGGTAGGAGTTTTTACCACCACCCCTAGGTGGTCCACGCAAGGCTCATAGAGTTGGAGGATGGTGGTGGGGACAACTGAAGGTTGTAGAGGTCATTGACCTAGAGGCTCTGCAGATGGATAGAGGCGCACTCTATTTTCTTTCTACCTTCTACAATAGTTGGAGGTATACTTTTCTTTCTTCTATTTTCTCAAGGTTTGTTCAAAGTGACACAGGGCATCAGTAAGACCCTGTGTCAGTGTTTTTCATCATATATTCAAATTCATGAGGAAGAGGGATCCTTCCCTCACCGAGACATGTTTTTGTGATGCAACTAAAACCATGCGTTCTAGTCAGTTCCACCCAAAGTGGATAGTGTTAAGGTGTGGTGAATGAGTCCCTCTGACTTGTGTGTTCAGGGAGGGGTTGTGTGTTGGGAAATTTTCATGAATGGCCTGATAAGCCCTAGGGTGTAAACTTGGGAAGCCCTATTTTGTTCATTTATACCCTAGTGTGTTCGACATAAGCTTGGTACGTGAGTTGATTGAGGAGATCATGCTGCTGTTAATGTGGATTTGAACTCACAAGAATGAGGAACACTTTCCCCACTAAGAAATTTTCTTGATATGTGATGGAAAACCATGTGGTTGATTCAGTGCTACCCAAAGTGTATAATATCAAGGTGTAGTGGATGATTCACTTTGACTGGTGTGTTTAGAGTAGGTTTGTTGCTCTCTGCATCAGGTTAGTGTGGTGGCGTACTGTTAGACCCTATGGTTATAGGATACCAAGCACTTGGTGTTTCCCACCTATCGCAGCTGAGGATACATGTGCTTAGTTTCACGATGTCGACCTAAGATGAGCTAGACTTGGGTGTGGTATCTCTTATGGTTCCCCTGAGTGTGTTCTTGTTGGCAGCATGAGACCCCTTGGTGGCTTTGTGGTATTGTTTTTGGTGAACTATTTGGTGAGGGAGACCCAGTTGAGAGTCTAGTTTCTTTCCCTCATGCCTTACCTTTTTCTTTTTAGGAAGGAAAATATTTAAGGTGGGAAGGGTGTAGAGAACTGGGATTTTCCTTATAAGACTTTTGAATATTTTTGTATATATTTCCAGAGTTAGGAACTAAGACAGAGTGCGATTACATTTCCTGGTGTGCCTAGAATAAATTTTATGAAAATATTAAGTATTTTTATACTATTCACATGGTGGTAATACATTATCTCCTAAATGATATCTTAGATTAGAAAACTGAGGCTACGGTTGAGTCTCGAGCATGCCGTTCACCCTAGGCAGAGTATAAATTTTGTGGGTGTAAGACTTTTGTGAAAAAAAGTTATCGAGGATTTAACCATAAATAAAATAATTAAATTAAATTATTTTATTTTTACATCAGACTGAATGGCTTTTGAGTAGAGTCTCAGATTGAATTTTTGAGACCGTAGTTGAGTTTAGAACGTTGTGTTTATCCTAGGTGCGACATAAACTTCATCTGTACGGGTGTCAGGTCGGAGGTGAGTTGGGGACAGGATATTAAGTGGAGGGTATTTAATTAAAATTTTAATCCCTCCCCCTATCCTATTCCTTGTATTCATGTAGTAAGTGTAGCATCCCCCTCCCTTGTTCTTCTTCATCGACAAATGACCTGAAGGCTAAATCGACAAAATAAGGTGCTGTGATACTCAGAACTTGATGGCGATAACTCCAGAATCATGTAACAGTAGCTTCAAAGTGCAGATCTAACATTTAAGCTTTGGAGTTTTTCCACGAGGTAGGTGGTTTCTCATTTTAATCATGATTCCATTGTTTATGCATCATTTTTGTTCGAATCGTCAACAAACCTTTGGGCGGATCCTGAGTCTGTGTAGATTGCATCACGAGGTTTCTGGATCTGCTCACAAATTAATTTTTAGAGATCCGAAGTGATCTAGGTGGTATGTGGAAGGGACCACCAGTGCGTGGTGGTCCGATCATGGAAGACAACGATGGCCTTAAAGAGGAGGTGATGCTGTAGGTGCGAGCAGTGGAGGCCGCGGGGTGGTGCGACAGTGCGGAGCATCGGAGGGAGGAGGCCATTGGGTGGCGCGGCGACATAGAGTGTCGAAGGTCAGGATCCGGCAGGTGTGTGGGGTGCGTGGGTCACAGATTAGAGGGCCTAGATAGGGGGACTATAGGAAGGCACAACCGGGCTGACCGGAGCGGGCTAGACCAGCCAGAATGGGCCGAGCCAGGCTGACCTACGGGTCAGGACAACCTTAAACCCTCATATCTTTCAAACCAGATGTCCATTTTACTTGACATATGTGGAAATGTGACCCTTGATTTGATCCATAAATTTTTAGGCTAGTTTAAGAAAATTGTGTTTTGGGATCAAGGCTTAGTGACATGAAACATCCAATTATAATACTAATATAATTATTATTATTTAGAGATTCTTGTATCAGACGTATCTCCTACATATGATGTTTGATTAACGCACTGACAACAACATTGTGACCCTGAATTTAATGAGAAAGTTTAAATACCAATTTTGGATTCTTAAAATGAAATCATGGTGTGGGCCCCATGAGTCCTAGTTTGGGTGTTTGTGATGAAATGTGACATTTTCACCAGTTATCTATTTTGGGTAAGTAAATAGTCTATCATATGTGTTTTTCTACATAGAATTCAATGGTGTCCATAGTTTGGGGCTAGGAGGTGTGGTCTATAGACGATGTTGTGTGGTTCGCTTGGGTCATCGATGCCTTGAATGACAGGGTTGAGTGATTCCCCCTGGTCTTTACTCTATGAGGGTTTTTGGTATTATTTCCTCTATACAGGATTCAGATACCCTCAATAGGATGAGCCTGGATAGAGTTTAGCATCCCTCTGATGAGATAATCGAGCTTATCATTTCCCTAGATCGGGTTCTTGGTATCACTATGACCAACTATACCCCAGCGACAATCCTCTATCTAGTAGGATAACTCTGTAGGGTTTTGTGGAATATTTGGGTATATGATCCCCTATATAGTGGACGATAATTTTAGGGTTGTGGTATAATCTTTTATATGATCCCCTACTCGGTGTGTTGTTTTAGCTGGGTTTGATGTATCATTAGTACGATCCCATACTTCGCGATTTATATCAGATTGGGTTTTTGGCATCGTCGTGACCACCTATACACGAGTGACGATCCTCTATATGGGTGATGTGATCTATAGAATGTTAGATCAGGTTGTAGTATCCCCCAGTGGATCCTAGGAGTGATCCCCTATCTGAGAGAAATTCAAGTTACCAGATTGGGTTCTAGTATCCCCTAATTCTCCCTAGGAGTGATCCACTATCCAAGGAGTTTTTTTAGTTCTGTTGAGTTTCAACATGATGTTTTTAGTAGTGATATCCAATGATCATGATCTCTCGGATGGGCCATCTAGGATGGAGGCATGAGACCCAATGGAGTGTATCTCTTGAAAAATTTTCATATGGTATGGTAGAGCTCACAGAGTGTGTTCTCCTGGTAATGTGTTTCCTTAGAGCCTCGAGTAGAATCTGTCGCTGGCAATGATGTCAGAATATCCTGAGGCTTGGTGCATTAGATGAGTACATAGAGTGTTATTTATGGGTTTTCCTTTTGGTTCTATCACATCTTGGATAAAACACCCAATATTTTGAGTTTACTAGTCATGTGTAGTCAAGGATGGTCTCAAGATGGAATTTCTCCCTCATTTGGGTTCCCTTTGACTGGGTCAAGCAGACTATTTCCTTTCAATTCCTCCCTTTTATTTTGGGATTTTTGGGGTATATTTTTAGTATCTATATAATCAATACTACATAGGATTTTCCCGCATATATATGGTGTCTTGAGAAGACCACACGCCTTTCGATGGAGCCCCAAGAGGACCCAGAGCAGGCAGATCTTAGTGATCTTGATTGATCGGGGTGTTTTTTGGAGCTAGGCCAAGGATTTTTCTGGAGGGTGATTTTGAAAGAGATCCCTTCCATAGGACTAGGTTGGATGCTTTTGCATCTTTCTTTTGGTGGGACCTATATTTTCCCATTTTATACTTATGTTGTACTCTGGTTTGGGATAGGTGTATGCATGGATTTATTTTTTAGTTTTTATATATCTCTGCACTATTTCATGGAGGTGTATGTGGGTGCGTGTGTATAGGTACGATAGGCTAAGGCATCTCATGAATGTGATAGCCTACTCAGTGCTAGTCGCCAGCCCCTGTCCTATTGGAGGTGAGCTTGGGGAGTCACAGATTGAGCATCATTGGGTCATGTCGTGATAGAGTGGTATCAGAGCAGTGGGTTCCACTTTGGGACCGTAGTCATGAGCTTGGTTTGGGTTTCATATTGAAAGTGGTAGAGTGTTTCAAGTTTGGATTTGAGGCTTGGTACTCCAGTGTTGGTGTGGTGGCCAACATATCCATTCACAAGATCTCTGATAACATGACTTTCAACTCAGGACATTAGGACACTGGACACAGGGAAATAATGGTACAATCATCATATAGGACTAAGTTTTGGGTTTTCCTTGTCCTTCTTGAGTTAACTCCCTAGATATACTTATTTACCATGGTGTATCATGATGTTATTTCAAGATGCTTCTATGATGATAACCAACCAGTGTTCCTTGGAAGGATTGTGGAAATGATATGCCCCATGGAAAGGTTCAGTTTAGGGTAGAGGTTCTGAGGATGGAACTCTAGGTGGTCTAATAGTTGAACCACCACCTATCATGAAAAAGGTTATGCCGGTAGTGTAGGATAAGGATGTGCATAGGATGAGTGCACTTTAGGAGTTCCATAGGCAACAAACTCTAAGGTTACAGGGTTACCTAGACCCCGAGGTAGCTGATGACTAGCTTGCAGCAGTCACACGTGTTTTCTACCTTGTGAAGATACCTCCTGATTATATGGTGGTCCTAATAGAGAGCATTTTTCAGGGTTTAGATGGGAGCTGGTGGAGTCTTATGAAGTAGACCCATGATGAGGAGGTTCTCTCTTGGGAAGAGTTTGAGCGACTCTTCAAGGAGGAGTTTTATCTGACCATGCGAAGGTTAGTGCTTATCCAGGAGCTTCTACAACTTTGACAAGATATCAGGACCATGGAGGAGTACTCAGTGAGGTTCACATGCCCATCCTGTTACTCCCTAGATATGGTTCAGGATTCGTTCTTCCATGAATAGACCTTCGAATAGGGCTTGAATTGGGAGATCAGGGCATCAGTGGTGCCATTGTGCATTTCCACCCATGCTGGAGTGTTGGAGTGAGCCTTAGTGGTGGAGATATTTTTTTTTCAGAGTAGAATATTACCATCAGTGTTGGGAACACCCGAGTTGATACCTCAACATCTATTTCAGTAGCTGGAAGCTGATGGTAGGCTCAGTTGTCCAGGCGTGTGTGAAATTTTAGGAGGTGACCTCAGGATGGAAGATCTAAGGCTCAGGGCTCTCAGGCTAGTTTTGGTCAGCCGTATGAGAGGCAATGTTATGCTTGTGATGGTCGAGAAAATATTTCTAGAGATTGCCTTACCCACCAAGTTGTTGAGAGGGAGACGGTTGATGGGAAACCTTGGCAGAGGAAGCATTTCGAACATGGAGGTCTATAGGGCAACATACATGAAGAAGGAGCGGGTGTAGCAGTGGGAGGTAACAGATGGTACGAGTTTCCCCCACCACCCCTAGGTGGTCCAAACCAGGCTCAGAGAGCTAGAGGATGGGGGCAAGGACAACTATAGACCATAGAGGCCGTTGACCCAGAGGCTCTACGGATTAATAAAGGTACTCTCTATTTTATTTCGACCTTATGTAGTAGTTTGAAAGTATTGTTTTATTTTTTCTATTTGTTATAGGTTTTTTCAGACTGAAATGGGGCATCGGTAAGACCCTGTGTCGATGTTTTTTGTTGTATCATTGAAGCATGAGGAAGAGGGATCCTTCCCCTACTGATATGTGCTTTTGTTACAAGACTAAAATCGTACGAACAAGTTATTTCCACAAAAAATGGATAGTATTGAGGTGCGATGGATGAGTCCCTATGACTTTTGTGTTTGGGGTGGGGTTGTGTGTTGGGAAGTTTACGCGAAGGGATTGGTAAGATCCAGGGTGTGTGCTTGGGTAGCGCTGTTTTGTTCATTTATACCCTTGAGTATTCGGCGTCATCTTGGTACGCGAGTCTTTTAAAGAGTTCATGGTGAATTTGACATGGATTTGGACTCAAAATAATGAGGGATTCTTTCCACACTAAAATTCATTCTTGATATGTGATGAAAAACCACGCAGGCAAGTCAGTGCTACCTAAAGTGGATAGTATCAAGGTGCGGTGGATGATTCCCTTTAACTTGTGTGTTTGGAGTGGATTTGTTGGTCTCTGTGTTAGGTTAGTGAGGTGGCATACATCTAGACCCTATGGATGTAGGAGACCAAGCACTTGGTGTTTTCCACCTCTCACATCTAAGGAGGCATGTGCCAAGTTTAATGATGTCAACCTAGGATGTGATGGACTTTGGTGTGGTATCCCTTGTAGTTCCCCTGATTATGTTCTTGTCGGGAGAATGAGAACCCTTGGTGACTTTGTGGTGTTGTTTTTGGTGAACTAGATATAGAGGGAGACCTAGTTGAGATTCTAGTTTCTTTCCCTCATGCATTGACCTTTTATTTTTGGGGACAAAAATATTTAAGGTGGGAAGGGTTTAGTGACTCAGGATTTGCCTTGTAAGACTTTGTAATATTTTTGCATATATTTCTAGAGCTAGGTGCTGAGACAACCTATGATTCTATGTCCTGGTGTGCCCAAAATAAATTTTATAAAAATATTAAGTGTTTTTATACTATGCATGTGAAGGTAATGAGTTATCTCTTAAATGGTAGCTCAGATCAAAAAAATGAGGCCACAGTTGAGTCCAGAGCATGCCCTTTACCCTAAGTGGGGTATAAATTTTATGGAATTAGGCCTTATGTGGAAAAATTTATCGAGTATGTAAACATAAATAAAATTATTAAATAAAATTATTTTATTTTTATTTCAAATCGAATAACTCTCGAGCGGAGTCTCAGATTGAATTTTTGAGTCCGTGATTTAATTCAAAACTTTTTGTTTACCCTAGGTGCGACGTAAACTTTGTTAGCATTGGTTGTCAGGTTGGAGGCAAGTGGGGGTCAGGATTTTAAGTGGCATGGATTTAATTAAAAATTAAATATCTCTCCCATATCATCTCCCTTGTTCACACATTGTAGGTGCAACAACCTCCTCCCTTCTTTCTCTTCACCGAAGAGTGACCCGAAGGCTGGATCAATGAAACAAGGTGCCGTTGGACTCAGAAATTGGCGGTAATCACTCCAGGATCATGAAGAAGAAACTTCAGAGTGTGGATATGACCCTAAAGCTTCAACATTTTACCCCGAGGTAGGTGGTTTCACATTTTAATCCCAATCCCCTTGGTTATGCACTGTTTTTATTTTAATTGTCAACAAACCTTCGAGTGAAGCCTAGTCTGTGTAGATCACGTCTTGAGGTTTCTGGATTTGGTCTCAGATTAAATTTTGGAGCTCCATAGTGATCCTGGTGGTCCGTGGAAAGGACACTGGCACATAGAGGTCTGTTCGAAGAAAGTGACGGTGGCCACGAGGAGGTGGCGGCACCGCAGGTGTGGGCGGCGGAGGCCGCTAGGCAGCCCAGAGCACCGGATGTGGGAGCCGGTGGGTGCGCGGGCCACAGAGCAATGTGACGAGGTGGATGGGTGGAGGGATAGTGTGGATAGGCCATGGCAAGGTAGAGGGGATTATAGAGGGCATAGCTTGGCCAATCAGAGTGGGCTGGATTGGCCAGAACAATCTTGTACAGGCCGGCCTCCGAGCCAGGATAGCCTTAAACCCCCGTATCTTTGAAACCAGACATCTGTTTTACATGCCATCTATGGAAACGTGACCCTTGCTTTGAGCTGGAACTTTTGAAGCTAGTTAGAGAACTTAATGTTTTAGTCTCAAGGCTTGGTGTCATGAAATTTCCAATAATAATAATAATAATAGTATAATTATTACTATTTGGAGATTCTTGTATCAGACATATCTTCTGCATCCGATGTTCGATTGAGGCACCGTTAGCAGAATTATGACCCTTAATTTAATAAAAACGTTTCAAGAACAATTTTGGTTGCTTAAAATAAAATTGAGGTACATGCCCTAGGAGGCCCAGTTTGGGCATTTGTGGTGGAATGGGAATTTTTCATCAATTATTTATTTTGGGTAAGTAAATAGAATATCCTGTGTGTTATTACACATAGAATGTGATTGTGGCCATGTTTTGGGCCTATAAGGTATGGTGTGAAGGAAATGTTGTGTGGGTTGCTTGGGTTAGTGATGCCTTGACTGACAGGGTTGAGTGATTCCCCTTGTCTTTATGCAATGAGGGTTTTCAATATTATGTCCTCAGTATAGGATTATGATCCCCTTGATAGGATGAGATCAGATAAAGTTATAGCATCCCTCTGGCAAGGCCAGGGTGGTATCCTCTAGCTTATCATTTCCCTAGATCAGGTTATTGGTATCGCTGTGACTAACTATACATGGGAGGCGATCCCCTATCTAGCAGGACAAGTCTATATGGGTTTGTGTAATCTTTGGGTATATGATCCCCTACATAGTGTTCAATGATAGTAGGGTTGCAGTATCGTCAGTTATACAATCCCGTACTCAGTGTGTGGTTTTAGTAGGGTTTAAGGTATCATTGGTATGATCCCCTACTTCACGAGTTATACTAGATTGGGTTTTTGGAATTTTTATGACCACGTATACATGGGAAACGATCCTCTATCTGAGTGATATGATATGTAGTATGTCAGATAGGGTTGTAATATACCCCAATGGATCTTGATAGTGATCTCCTTTTTGAGAGATATTCAAGTTACCAGATTGGGTTCTAGTATCCCCTAGAAGTCCCTAAGAGTGATCCCCTATCTAAGGAGTTTTATGGTTCCACTGAGCTTCAGTGTGATGTTCTTAGCAACAATATCCAACGAGCATGATCTATCAGATGGGCCATCTAGGATGGTAGCATGAGACCCGATGGAGTGTATCTCTCAGACGAGTGTCATCTGAGATGACGAAGCTCATAGAGTGTATTCTCCTAGTTATGTGTTACCTTAGAGCCTCAGGTAGAATATGTCACTGGTGATGAGGTCAGAACCTCCTGAGGCTTGGTGCCTAAGATGAGTATATCTAGTGTTATTTCTGGATTTTCCTTCTCGTACTATCACATATTGGATGACACACCCTATGGTTTGAGCTGACTAGTCATGTGTAGTCAAGGATGGTCTCGAGATGGAGTTTCTCTCTTATTTGGGTTCCCTATGGATGGGTTGAGTAGACTGTTTCCTATTATTTGATCCCTTTTTTGGGGGGTTTATGGGTGCCTACTGAGTATATTGATACTCACCCCTGCATGGGCCTTTCCCATACATGTCTTGTGTCTTGTGTAGACCACATGCCTTTTGACAGAGTCCTGGGAGGCCCCGGAGAAGGTAGAGCTTAGTTAGCTAGATTGAACAAGGTGTTTTCCAAATATGGATTGAGGAGTTTTCTGGTGGGTGCTTTGACAGTGATCCCCTCCATCAAGTAGGTTGGACACTTTTTCAGTTTTCTTTTAGTGTACCCTATATTTTTCCTTTTTGTACTTCTATTGTACTCTGTTTTGAGATATATGTATTCATTCATTTATTTTTAGTTTTTATATATCTCTACACTATTTCATGGAGGTTTATGTGGGTGCATGTGTATAGGTACGATAGGACAAGGCCTCCCATGTTTGTGATGGCCTATTTGGCGCTAGTCTCCAGCCCTTTCCCTATTGGAGTCAGGCTTGGGGAGTCACAACTAGAGCCCCGTTGGGTAGGGTCATGGCATTAAATCCATTAGTTAATTAATAAATATCCTTTTATACATGTATTTTATTTAGTATAATTTTTTTAAGTTCATTTATTTCCATTTTTATGAGTTTATAGGATATAATTTTATCGCTTGGGAGTATTCATTTCCTTGGGTTTCATGATTTGTATACTTGTATATGAGTATGGAAGTTCATGTGGGATGGGTATAATTCTCTAGAATTGAATTTATATGATATTAATGAACATAAATAAGTGAAAATGTTTATTTATATAATTTGGTTATATATTATGAGTATTAATCATTAGATAAAAAATTAGTGATATTCATTTAGATTATTTTGGAGGTATTTCGATCATCACGAACTATTTTTTTCGTATGAATTAATATTATGTATATATATTGGTTATAGAAAATTAAATATGTTATAATATATATATATTATAGTCTAGTTTAACCATAAAAATATTATCATGAATATCCTTGAAGGATAAATTGAAGAATTAAATTTTGTCGTCCATGAAGGTTGTAAATCGACACCACCCATACAATGATTTCATTTTTAAAATAAAAGAGAGAGAGAGAGAGTAAGAATATTGATAATGGATATTCCATTAACATGATATAATTATAGTATATAGATGATAATGGAGTTATCATGATCATTTGGATAGATGAGCTGAGGAGAGGATAAGAAAATAAAATAAATTGAAATGAAGTTAAAAGAAAAAGGAAGAGGGTTTACCTCTTGAATTATCCTCCTTGAGAACCTCCTTAGGGAAAGGTTTTTTTTTCTTTTGGTAATACCAATAGATCTTGTACATGTAGAAGAGAATAGGGAAGATTATTCGGCCATAATTTTGACAAGCCTCAAGGATTACAGGTGTGAGGAGAAGAGGGGGTGAGGGGTGATATTTATAGTGGAGGAGAGAGGTGATTTTTGAATATCTTATTCATTTGTTTATTATTTTGGTTCAATAATATGAATAGTTTTAGAATTATAATAAAATATATTAAAATAATTAATATAATTTCTATATTATGGTGCTTACATCATCCATGAATCAAGTAATAGCTTATTTATCTTGTAATGTATTTATACCGTAAATTACCATATTTTTCTATTCACTAAAAATTAAAGTATTTTACAAAAATACCAAAAATTCACCCTAAATTTTTTGGATGTGTAGAATTAAAAAATTCAATCTATTTTATGAAAATAATTTTCTAACTATGATAAATGTAATTTTTAATTAAAATCATTATTTACTCGAAAAATACATTTTTAAAAATAAAAACTGATTTTATAACACTCTGAAAAATTAACTAAGGTTTTATTAAATTATTCTAAAATCATAAGAAGAAAAAATATTGATTTATGAATCCATTTTATGAAAATTATTTTTCTTTTAAAATTTTTTCTTAATTATAAAATTGTAATTAAATATTTATGACTCTCAAAAATACCAACACTTAATTAATAATTTGTAAAATATTTAATTATTTGTACTATGATATAATTATAACATACTTTCATTTATAATGTTCATAAATTTTATTTATACTTTAATGTGTGGTTACTATTCCTTAGGCTGATTTACTATTCATAAGGCTTATATTACTCTTCCTAAGGTCAAGTTATAATTTCATCGGTATAGGTTCCTTAATATTTAATTCATTCTTCATTTATAAAGTTTTTATTGTATTATATAAGTTATTTTATTTCATCTATACTATATTAAATAATTATAATAATGGAAATCTCATTGATATAATTCTGGGTCGTTACAGGGGGCATTATGCATTGTGATATCCTCATATACAGTTTTCTGTGTGGGGCTCAAAATTGGTTGAATGAAGGACATGTGATGGATGAATTCTATAAAATATCTATCTATTTTAGAGTAATTTTTCATTAACCACCATCTATGTTACCTTATGAAATACTCATTTTGATTAATTTAAATTTTGGTATCAACCAATATAACCCTTGTGGTCATTTTATGTGATAACATTGAAATGTTACAAAACACATTTCCATTCCATTGGTTCTTCATGATTTGATATATGATTTATTTTTTATGGAACAAATGTATAAATATTATCATTATGTAATGTGTGGGGTACTATATAGCCCCCTAATGAGTTATTTAAATATTTTTATCTTATTTGGTAATGTTATTTTTCATAGACATAGTCATGGTTAATTTATGTTCACATAACTATGAGTGGAAATAATTGTTTTTAAGATATGTTCACAAGACTATGCATGAATATAATTATAGTTAGGCTATGCTAAAAAATTTATTGTTTTCTACTCTTATGCACGATCAACATTTACATTTCATATGATTATGTTATGATCCATGGATCTTTATTATCATCTCATTACCCTTAACTCTTATGCCATAGTATATGTTTTATCATTTGAGATTACATGACTTTATATCATGATTTATGACCCACTGATATGTTTTTACCTTATTGAGAATTTTATCTCACCCCTTTTTATGTTTTCCATTTCCCAGGTTATGAATATGTGAATAACATTTGAAACATTTAGAATGAGGTCTATTATGGTGAAATTAATAAAAAAATGTTCACAATTATGTGAAATAATATTTTTATATAAGAAATATCTAATGTTACTAAACTTTTGGGTTTTTGGATTGTGATATTATTGTGAGATGTAATGTTTAATTAATTTGAAATTATATAATTGTTTTTGTATTGAATTAATTTTTTTTATAAAAGTCAGTGTTTAAAAAATGTTATTTTGAACTAGATCCAGGAGTGCTGGTTTTGGGCATCTTAGTTGGTATCAAAGTGGGGTTTAGTTATTTTTAATGATTAATTTATCTATTTTTAGATATTAATTATAAATAACATCAGTGAAAAAAAGTATAGGGATAATCCTAAATATAGGAAAACATCCTAAAATTTTGGTAAAGTATAGTGCATGTGATTTCCTAGAAATAACATCCTTGTTTGGATACAAAAAAGTGGATGAAGGCTCTAAAAAAATATGAACCTAGTGGTAATATCCCTAAAAAAGGCTGGTTGGGTATTAACTCAATCATTACTTGGCTCAAAAAAAGTTGACTTACCTATATAACTTGTTTGACACTCTAAGGGGATATGCTTTAGTGATCCACATGCTCTTTGGGAAGTATTATGAATGATTTAAATAAAATTTCAGCATTTATTATATAATTAGTTGGTCATATAACCTAATAGGAAAATGACCATGGATATTATATATTAAAACCTATAAATTAATAAATTAGGTCATACATGTCATTTATGAGTTACATTTTCCATGTTCATAGTTTTTTTATGAATTTATTAATTTTCCAATACCTTAAAATTCATTAATTTAATGTAATGGATAGATCCAAGAGAAACTGAGTTAATAATGGATGTGGTGGAAAATATGGATATTTCCCCAATGAGAAACCTACTGAGATATGGGATAGAGTAAAAAATATCATGGTGATTCTTATTCAATTCTCCCAACCTATCAATGATAATGATAATCATGTTGAGCCTCCTAATGCACTAAAGAAGGAAGAAATTTATATCAAGTTCTTTATGTGAAAATGTCCCCCGTATTTCAGTGGGTCTTCCAACCCACTAATTTTCAAGAAATGTACCAATGTGATAGATAATATATTTTATTTCCTCCAATTCACGAACTGTGAGAAGTTTATTTTAGTTGTTTATCATCTAGAAGGTAATATTGACCAATAGTTTTCTCTCATTAAGAAAATAATAAAGAAGGAAGAAGATAAATCAATATAATTGGAGGAGTTCAATAACAATATTTTTCACTAAATATTTTCCCCTAACTCTTCACATGAAAATATAGATATAACTTCTAGAGTTGAAATAAAAGGAGGAGGAATCAGTGGGTAATTATAAAGAAAACTTCATGAGACTTAGAAGGTATGAAAATAGGTTTATTATTGAACCGAACAGTAATATTGAATGATTCTTTAGTTTCTAAAAACCAAGCCTTCAAAATGAATTATCTAAAAGAGAATTTAGTAGATATAAAGAAATTATCTGATGCGTTCTTAACTGGAAATGGAAACTATAAACTCTTATCATTTAGGATACAAGAAAAAGAAAATGGAGTATCATGGAAATTATAATAAATAACACGGATAAATGAAATTTCAACTACCTATATTTTAGAAATGTGGGGCAAGACACCCTAGTGAATCCTAAAATGGAACATGAAAGTGTTTTAAATGTAGAAGTATTGGCTATTGAGTTCTTGAGTGCTGAGAAAATATGAAAGAGAAAAATAACCCAATGAAGGGAAATAAGGTCCAAGATAATGATCCACCCAAACATCAATTATTAAAATTAATGGAGTTTGGTAATTATATAAATAAATTACCCAAACCAATTTTTAATGAGGATAATAGGCATAAAAACCTCATAAAACAAGGTAACATGAAAGAGCTTATAAAAACACTACCGCTAAACTGGGCCATGATAATTAAATGGTTAAAGCTATATTTTTTCTCCAATATATATATATGTAAATGTCTTATGTGATTCAACTTATTAAAATTATTTTATATAATACAAGTTTTGAAGTAATTTTTATTTACCACCGCAAAATTTGGATATGGAATTATCGATAAAACACCAAGTGTTGCATTGATTGAATCCAAGGTATATAAATCTTCTCTAATCATGGTTTTTGGGAAGACACTTCATGTGGATCTATTTCTCCTTCCCTTAGTGTAATTTGATGTGATACTGAGCATAGAATGGATTTCTCTATATAAAGATCATATCAGATTTTAGAATAATAAAATCTCATTTCATATCCCTAATCATCATATTATTAAATATTAATGGAAGAAAGACTCTAAAAACCATTTGGAAGTAAACTATTTTTTTTGGGTCTTGATACCTAATAATGAGGGATACCTGGATCAGAAGATTAGGGAAGAACTCAACATTTAGGACATTCCAATATCACAATATTATATTTATATATTTCCATAGTAAATACCTATAATTCCCCCGAAATATAAGGTTATGTTTTTAATTGAACATATACTGAGATAAATGCTTGTATTAAAGAGTCCATATAGAATATACCTAATTTAATTATATTAATTGAAGAAAAAATTTCATAAGAATTTGGAAAAGGGATTTATATTCCTCAATGCGTTACTATTGGGTGAACTAATCCCCTTTGTCAAGAATAAGGATAGATTAATGCATATTTGCATATATTATTGCGATCTTAACAAGATCACCATCAATATAAAGTATCCTCTACCCCATATTGATGATTTTTTATCAACTTAGAGGAGATAAATAGTTATCAAAGTTGTATTTTTGATATAGATACCATCAAATAAGATTAAAGAGAGAAGATATACTCAATAAAACTTCCTACAAAGGTTATGGAAATTATAAATTCATAATGATTCTATTTGGGCTCACAAATTACCTACTATATTTATGAACTTGATGAATATTATATTTATATATTAGCTTTAAAAATTCATGATAGTATTTATTAATTATATTCTCATATATTCTAAGATCAAGGAAGAACATGAAGAGTATTTAAGGAATTTTCTAGAGTCCCTATAAAAGGATAAATTATATGTCAAGTTCAGAAAGTGTGAATTTTGCATTTAAAAAGTATCTTTCTTGGGTAATGTGATCAGAATAGAGGGTATATCTATATATCCATTGAAAAACTAGGTGATTGAGGAATGTATAAGACCAAACACTGTGATAGAAATTTTTAGTTTTCTTGGATCAGCTAGATACTACCAATGATTTTTAAGAAATTTATCATGGTTAACGAATCCTCTAACCAAGTTAACATAGATTGGAGTGAAGTTTCTCTAGATAAAATAATATGAGGAAATATTCAAGTATATTAGGATAATATTGGTCACTGCACCTGTATTTACATTACCCTATAGTGTAAATGGGTTTTTTAATATGTAGTGATGCTTTAGTAAAGGGTTTGGGATGATTCCTCATGAAAAATAAAACGATAATAGATTATTCTTCATTCCAATTAAAGAATAATTAGAAAAATTACCCAACGCCTGATCTAGATCTTATGGTGGTGTTATTTTCTTGAAAATTTAGTGACATTATATTTGTGGTGAAAAATGTGATATCTATTCCAACCATAAGATCTTAAATTATATATTCACACAAAAATATCTAAACATGTGATAAAGGAGATGATTTGAATTGATTAAAGACTATGACTTCAAAATAAATTACCACAATGATAAGGAGAATACGGTGGCATATACTCTGCATAGAAAGTATCATGCTACCCTATCTTTGATGAAGATTGAAAGGGACCCAATATTTAGGGATATTTAAAGGATATACATGGTGATCATAAAGGAATGGATGAAATCATAACATTACCAAATAATTTATCAACCATACATCTATTTAAGGATCAAGGAGGACCATAAATATGATACGAAGATATATAATAAGATGGAAGGAATTATTGAGTTTAATATTGATGGAGAGGGTGTTATAAATTTTGGAACCCATATATGTGTCCCATCTATATCGGAACTGAAGAAGGTTATTTTGGATGATTCCCACAAATCATCCTTCTATATACATATTGGAAGAAAAAATATGTATATAGATCTTAAGTATAACTTCTAGTGAGAAAACATGAAGAGGGAGATTGTGGAGTATCTATCACGATACTTAGTATTCTAGTAAGTAAATACTGAACATCATAAATCTAAATGGATGATGAAACCATTACTCATACTAGTTTGAAAATGGGAGAACATCATAATGGATTTAATAAATGGAAAACCTAGACTTCTAAAGGTTATAATTCCATTAGAATAATGGTGGATAAACTTATAGAGTCTTAACTCTCCATTGATATTCAGGAATACTACTCAATATATAAACTTTTTATGTTATACAATAATGAAGTGGTAATACTACATGAAATAACAATTTCAATTTTATCTGATTGAGATAAAAAGTTAACATAAAATATTTAAAGGACTATTCAACATGAATTGTATATATAACTGATATTTAACACAACTTATCATCCTCAAAAATATAGTCAATCTAAAATGACCATTAAAATGTTGGAGATTAAGTTTAGATCTTGCACAATTGATTTCAAAGGATGTTGGGATCAACATATTCCTTTAGTGGATTTATCATATAATAATAGTTTCCGCTCTATCATCCTAATAGTGATATATGGGGCTCTATATGGGAGGATATTCATGAATCTAAGATGTTGGAATGAAGTTGGAGAAAAGTGGGTGTGAGGACCTGATCTTGTCCAAGAATTGATGTAAAAGGTTCAATCCATTTATCGACATATGAGAATGAAAAAAAATTAGAAGAAGAGCTATTCTGATAAAAATTAAGGATATATAGAGTTTAACGTCAGTGATAAGGTATTATTTTTGATATTTACTTGGAAGTGGGTTATTATATTTGTGAATAAAGGGAAGATTATCCTTAGATACATCGATCCCTTTGAGATTCCTGATCATGTTGGAGTAGTATCTTATCACCTATCACTTCCTCCACACCTCTGATAAGTGCATGATGTGTTCCATATATTAATTTTAAGGAAGGAAATACATAATCAATCACACATATAGAACATAGAAGCTATGTAGTTGGAACATTATCTATATTCTAAAGAACAACCTATAGAGATATTGGATCTAAGAGATAAGGTTATTAAGAATAAGACCACCCACTTGGTCAAAGTTCTATATAAGAACCATAATTTTGAGAAAGATACTTGAGAATTGAAATATGTTTTGAGAAAAAATTACCCTCATTTTTTTATTTTAATGATTAAATTTTGAGGGAAAAATTATTTTAATGGGGTAGGATGCAACACTCTAGAAATTATAATACATTAATGTTATGATATATTATTTTACATGCATCAATGAACATAAAATGAACCATGTTATAATTAAAATTTGAATGTTGCAACAGAACCATTGAATTATTCAATATAAATATAAGTAAACATATTATAAAATCTAGGTAGAAAGTAGAATAAATTGAACCAAGTTGTAGAACCATTCTATACGAAGATTTTTTTTCTAATCTTGAAAGGGAGGTAACATCTTTAGGGTTTTCTCTAGACCAATCATAAGCCAAACTCTAATAATTGAGGGCTAAGAGAAATCATTTTTGGAAGATATTGAAGCTTATGGAAATTGATATGAGATCTATGCTAGCTAAATCACTACCCATGATGACCATTTGTTCTTATTTTATCCTTAGGTATAATGAAAAAAATCAAGAGGGGATATGCGAGTATGTGTTAGGATGATATAAACATGTCATTATAAATGTAATAAATTATATATATATATATATATATCACACATAATTATATACATTTTTCATTTATAATTTTAAATTAAAATAAAGGATATTTTAATACAAATTTATTTATAATATATAGAAAAATCTAATAGTTATTATTTAGTAATTAATAAGAATAAATTCATTTTACACTTAAATGATAGATTTTTGAAACAAAAATTCTGTGTTATGTGTACTTATATATAAAATATTTTCTATCAACTTAAGAAATCTATTATAATAAAATGTATTTCATATTTTTAATCAACACATCCAAATTTGGTAATAAGGTCATTTTAAATTTTTATGTCACCAAAGTAAATATTATTCACCATGTTAAAACAATTATTTTTAAAATTATTCTTTATAATCATTGTATAATTTAATTTAAATAAATTAAATTGAATTCTTTTTATAAATATAATATGGTTTAGAAACATCTATATTAACACTCATTTAATAATTAATTGATAGTAAATAAGAATATAAACACTTAATTTATAAAAGGATATTTTTCAACAATTTTTTTCTATATATATTATGTTTTAATTTAAAATTTATCTATCCAATGTTTATAAATTTAATTAGATTAAATGGGGTCCAAATTTTGAATTATCATGTTGAAATTTGGTAAGAGTGGAATTATAGCGACCCGAACTTTTCTTACATTACTATTACATCATTTTAAAGATAAACAAAATTATAGTATTACATATGGAGGATCCAGAGGTTTAGTGTCTTGGGAAAACTAGGACTACACATAACAAGTACAACATCAAGCATAAAAATTCATTTAATCTCTTCTTCTATAGCTTCTTAGTAGCACTTGTCCTCTCCTTAGTACATGTAGCCACCTGAGGATATACATAAAAAGGGGTGATCTAAAAGCCCAGTAAGAGGATAGATAAGAACAATATAGCATGGGGTGAGCATAATCATGACATAGGAAAAAGATCTTGAACATGAGAGGAGCATAAACAATAAACTTGAAATGTGGCAAAGCATAAAAATGAAACATCATGTCTTAGTGGTTAACTACCACACATATTTGTGAACAAAGATAGCATCATGTTCACGCATAATTTCACATTTAATCATGAGATTCATCACTTTACCCAATTCATTGGAGCGCTATATAATTCCGGGCGCACCCGTCACATCATAACATTATCATTATAATTATTGCCACATAGAACACATATCAAACATGTACATAAATAACCCATGTAAAGGAATGGGTTTCATCACATAATAACACATTCATGAGCTTTGGGTTCCCAAAAGAAAGAGGGAACAACATACTTGATATAAGAACCATCAACCTTGAATGAGAGGTAAAAGGTGAGATCTTGAAAGAAGAGTTCTTTTGGAAAACATTTTGATGGACATAAAAACCAGTGAAAAACATGTATATCCCGGAAAAGTAAAGTAAAAGATGAACAAATGATCTTTGAGGAGTAACCATATCAAAAATGGAGTGAAAGAGGGAGAACCCGAAGGAAGAAAATTGGGTTCGAGATTTCCCCTTACCTTGTACTCGAATGCCTCTTTCTCTTTAATGTCCTGTATAATGACATTATATTCATTAATTAGAAATTCCAGAACCTTTTATACATTAATATGGTTCATTCTGGTTTCATTATTTCATATTATGTTCCTTTGGATGACTTATAGAGTTTAAAAACATTGATCGGGGATGTTTGTTTTCATGGTTTTCTTGAGCGGTCCACTTGTTTTCTTAATTTGATGTTTGGGTAGATCTTGGGTAAACATCCAGAACTGATATTACAGAAGCTTGAATTATTTTATAATGAGTTATATTAGATCCATGTGGCCGAATCATTAGATTAGATTTAAATGAAGATTATTTGGGCTAATTTGAGCGGTTTTTGGATCTCAACCAACTCATTTTAATTTTTCACTTAGTAGTATGGCCATAGGTTATTTCCAGAACTTAAAATAGAACATAATACATACAAAAAATTCTGGTTCAACCATAAAAATGGTTTCATGACCAGATTGAAGGTATAAATGGAAGAAGAGAGCATGTTGTTTTTGAAGGTGATAAATTATCACCACATGAACAACGTTCTCTTTAATAAAATAAAAGGAAGATGGAAAGGGTGTGAGGTGATATAATATAACATTAGAATCATAAAATTACAGTATATATATAATACTGGATTTAAAGAACAATTTTGATGAAGATAGGTTGGGAGAGATCAAGAAAAGAACTTGAACTTGAAAGGAAATTAAAGGAGAAGAGGGAGAGAAATCACCTTTTGGATCCTCCTCTTGAGAACCTCCTTAAGGGCTTAAGCTTGGTCTTTTGATGCGACCAGAAGCTCTTGGACGTGGGGGAGAGGATAGGGAAGATTATTGGGCAGAGCTTAGACAATTCTTGAAGCTTTAGAGGTGTGGTTTGGCAAGAGGAGTGGGAGGGCTTATTTATACATGAGGTGGGAGGTGTTTTTGGCATAAAATATTAAATAAAATAATATATCATAAGTTAGACTTGTAATAGTTGTTTTTTGGCATCCTAAATCATATATTAATATAATAAAATTAGTTTTAGGCTTTAACTCTTCTTTATAATTCGAATTCATTAATTTATTAAAAGGGAAAGTGAAAGAAAGAGAAAAAGACACTTTAAGAAATCACTTTTTGACTTTAGGGTTTGGAAAGTTCATTTTAGGTTTGAGAATTGGATTTACTATGTTTTGAGAAAATATTTATGAAATTTAATATGTTTTGGCCGAAACTAAAGTTCTAGAATGTTTATGTCATCATTACATCATTAATGATGCAATTTAGTGTACACCGATTATGCGAAAAACTGTATTTTTTACTATTCACCCGAAAATTGAAGTATTTCAGAATAAACCCAAAAATTTACCCCTACCATTTTTCGACGTGTAGAATCCAAAAATGATGTCCATTTTTCAAAAATAATTTTCTAAATATCATTAATTTAATATTTAATTAAAATCATAATTTACTTAAAAAAACAGTTTTAAAATTAAAACTGATTTTGTAGTTCTTTTAAAAATTACGTAGGGTCTTAAAAAATTATCTAAAAAATAATAGACATTGATTCCATAGTTTATGAATATATTTCAGGAAAATAAATATCCTTTTAAATTAATTAATTAATTATAATTAATTATTTATGACTTATAAAATACCAAAAACATTTACTAAGGTCAATTTATCACTTTATATGATGTCTAAATTTTATTTTATTATTCATAGGTAATGTTACTCTTATTTACTATTCATAAGGGTAGGTTACTATTCACCAAAAATGGTTTTTGTTTCATTAGACTCCAAAAACTATCTTGAACACAACCGTGTATGTTGGATTTTTAAAATTCCAAACATAGGGGTGACAAAATTATGTTTAAAGGTCACTTATCACTTAGTAGTTCATTATTTTGTGCTTTTATGACATAGATATAAGAAGGGAATTTTCTATTGAAAAACTTTGGGTCGTTACATTCTTCCCCCCTTAAGAAATTTTGCCCCCGAAATTTTACTTTACACAAACAGGTGAGGGTACTTCTCCTTCATTGCCTCTTCCGGTTCCCAAGTTGCTTCCTCAAACTTTTGGTTCCTCCAAAACACTTTGACAAGGCGGGTTGTCTTGTTGCGTAGAACCTTGTCACTTCGGTCCAGAATTTTTACTGGCTGCTCCTCATATGAGAGATCATCTTCCAACTATACCACCTATGAGTTTAGTACATGTGAGGGGTCTGGAATGTACTTCCTCAGTAGTGATACGTGAAACACATCATGAACTTAAGCCATATTCAGTGGAAGTGCCAGTCGATAGGCCACAGCTCCTATACGATCAAGGATCTCAAAGGGGCCAATGTACCTTGGACTTAGCTTCCCTTTCTTCCCGAATCGCATGACTCTCTTCCATGGAGATATTTGAAGGAAGCCTTTATCTCCAACATCGAACTCCAAGTCCCTTCGACGATTGTCAGCATAACTCTTTTGCCAACTTTGAGAAGCTTTGATATGTTTCTGGATGACTTGAACCTTCTCTGTCATCTCTTGAATAAGATCGGGACCAAGTAGTTTTCATTCTCCAACTTCATCCCAACAGGTTGGAGTTCTACATTGCTTCCCATAAAGAGCTTCATACGGAGCCATCTGAATACTCGAGTGGAAGCTATTGTTGTATGAGAACTCAACCAATGGAAGGTGCTGATCCCAACCACCTTTGAATTCAAGGGAGCAGGATCTTAGCATATCTTCAAGTGTCTGAATAGTCCTTTCAGACTGGCCATCAGTTTGGGGGTGATAGGCCGTGCTAAAATTTAATTAAGTACTCAAAGCATGTTGAAGGCTCCTCCAGAATTTAGAAGTGAACCTTGGATCACGATCAGAGACAATTGAGAGTGGAACAATGTGCAATCTTATTACTTCCTTCACATATATCCTTGCAAGTTGTTCAAGGGAGAGGTCTTCCCGAATAGCGATAAAATGGGCAGTCTTGGTGAGTCGGTCAACCACAACCCATATCGCATTATTTCCTCTTGATGTTTTCGGGAGACCCATGACAAAGTCCATAGTAACATTTTCCCATTTCCACATGGGTATCAGCAATGGCTGCATCATACCTTTGGACTTTTTCCACTCAGCTTTAACTTGCTGACATACCAAGCACCTTGATATATATTCCGCAGTCTCCTTCTTCATGTTATCCCACCAGAAGTGTTCTCGGAGATCACGATACATCTTGGTACTTCCAGGATGAATAGAGAAAGTTGAGCTATGTGCATTATCCAATAGCTCCTTCTTTATTCCGGGTGATGAAGGCACACAAAGCCGCATTCCAAACCAAATCACACCATCATCGTCAATATGGAACTCTTGCAGCTTCCCTTCCTTTACTGCATTCACCCTCTTTTGTATCTCCACATCATCCCTTTGTGCTTCCTTAATCTTCTGTTGGATGGATGGTTGCGCAATCATTTGGGCAAGGTAGGATGTATCCCCTGCCCTTACGATTCCCAAATCCATCCTTTGCATATCCAAGAAGATAGCGTCTCTCTCAATCCTCAACATGGATAGAGTAGCAGGTTCTTTCCTGCTTAGAGCATCAGCTACCTTGTTCGCCTTTCCAGGATGATAGTGAATAGAGAAATCGTAATCCTTGATTAGCTCTAACCATCTCCTTTGACGCATGTTGAGCTCCTTTTGTGTGAATATATACTTTAGGCTCTTGTGGTCGGTGTATATGTCACACTTCTCACCATAAAGGTAGTGCCGCTAGATTTTCAAGGCAAAAATCACAGCTGCTAGCTCTAGATCATGCGTCGGGTAGTTCTGCTCATGTATATTCAATTGTCGTGAGGCGTAGGCTATCACATTATCATTTTGCATGAGTACACAACCCAAGCCTTTCTTTGAAGCATCACTGTATATCACAAAACTTTCTCCACTTTTCAGTAGTGTGAGTATAGGTGCAGTGATTAGCCTTCTCTTTAGCTCCTTGAAGCTTCCCTCACATTCTTCCGTCCATTCATACTTTACCCCTTTCCTTGTTAACTTAGTTAGCGGGCGTGACAATCGTGAGAAGTTTCTCACAAAACGTCGGTAGTACCCAGCTAATCCAAGAAAACTATGGATTTCTGTGACACTAGAGGGCTTGGGCCATTCTTCAATTGCCTTTGTCTTTGAAGGGTCCACAGAAATTCCCTCGCTTGTGATCACATGTCCCAAGAACGTGACTTGATTCATCCAAAAGTCACACTTGCTGAACTTGGCGTACAACTTCTCCTTTCTCAATGTCGCCAACACAAGTCTTAGATGTTCTTCATGTTCCTCCTTGCTCTTGGAGTAGATGAGAATATCATCGATAAACACTACCACAAATTTTCGAGGTAATGTCTAAAGACTCTATTCATCAAATCCATGAAGATTGCAGGGGAATTAGTAAGTCCGAAGGGCATCACCAAAAACTCATAGTGCCCATACCTTGTGCGGAAGGCAGTCTTCTGAATATCTTCCTTCTTCACCTTTACTTGATGATATCCAGAACGAAGATCCACCTTTGAGAAGTATTGAGCTCCTCTTAACTGGTCGAACAAGTCATCAATCCTCAGGAGAGGATACTTGTTCTTTATGGTGATCTTGTTGAGTTCCCGATAATCGATACACAGCCGCATGGTACCATCCTTCTTCTTCACAAAGAGCACTGGCGCACCCCAAGGTGATGCAGTAGGGCGTATGAACCCTTTGCCCAGATGCTCTTGCAACTACTTCTTTAACTCCTCTTGTTCGATAAGAGCCATCCTATAGGGGAACTTCGAGATAGGAGTAGCTCTGGGTATGAGTTCAATTGAGAACTCTACCTCACGATCCGGGGGAATTCCGGGTAACTCTTCGGGAAATACATCACCGTATTCCCTTACGATGGGCATTTCCTCAAGGTTGGAACTTTCCTTCGACTCAAACATTTAGGCAAGATATGCTTCTTCATAGGGAATCATCACCCACACCATTGAAGGATTCTTCAAAGGAGATTCATGATCTTCCTTGCATTTGTAGAGGAGCATGGGATGGTTTGGAATATGAAAATATATTTCCTTTTCCCGACAATTGATATGTGCTCTATATAACGAGAGCCAATCCATTCCCATTATAGCGTCGAATTCCACCAAGGGAAGTATTACGAGATTTGCCGGAAGAATCTTCCCACATACGTCAACAGGAGAAGAATCAAACACTTGGGTTGCAATGATTGCACCACTTGGTGTTTTTACAGATATCTCTACTTCAAGGTTTTGGGGATTCGATTCTATAGTTCTAGCAAACTTGCAAGATATAAAGGAATGTGTAGAACCAGAATCAAATAAGACTTTGCCATTCTTGAGTGAATAGGAAGTGTACCATGTACGACTTCATTATCATGTTCCACCTCCGCCGTAGTGATGGAATAAGCCTTCCCTTGTTCCTTTGGCTTTGGTGGTTGTTGGCGCTGATTACCCTCGAAAGCTCGAGGTTTAGTGCACTGGTTTGAATAGTGCCCTAGCTCCTTACAGTTTTAGCATTGAACCACGAGTGGTTCTCTCCTTTCATCGGCTACATTATCCTTCCTTTTCATGTCTCTTCGGCACTCGAGAGCTAGGTGTCCTTCTTTCCCACACTTGAAGCATTTCCCCGTCCCTTTGAGGCAGTTCCCATTGTGAAACTTCCCACATTTTTGGCAAGTGGGTCATTGTGTTTTCTTCCCATCTTTATCACTAGATCCACCAGCTTGAAACTCCATCTTTCTTTTCTTATCACCATAGCCATGGGACCATTCTCCAAACTCCATCTCCACTTTGAGAGAACACCAAACAACTTCTTCATAACTCCCAAAGTCTCGAATTGCAAGAGCTTTTCGAAGATGTGGTTTTAATCCACTAAAGAATCTATCAATTTTGCTATCATTGTTGATAACAAAACCCGAAGCATACCTTGCGAGCCTTGTGAAATTTGCTTCATAGGTTGTGAAAGATTCTCCTTCTTTTTGCTTGAGCTCTATGAATTTCTCTCCATCTTCGTGCGAAGAGTTCGTGGGAAGTACTTATTAAGAAACATTATCTTAAAGTCTTCCCATTCCATCTCTTCAATTTCATCCCTTGGCTTGGTGTTCTTAATCAAAGCCCACCATTGATCAGCTTCTCCATCTAGACGATAAACGGCTAGAGTCACCTTCTCCGTCTTAGAATAGTGAAGAACAGAAAAGATCTTCTCCATGGAGTTAACCCACTGTTCCGCAACTAATGGATCGGAAGATCCACAAAACGTCGGTGGTCATTGCCACATAAAACATTCGATAGCTAGTTGCTCCCTCTTTGGTGAAGGAGGACGTTCCCCATTATTATGGTTATTATTCATAACCCTAGATAATTGGGTAAGAATTGCCATGAAGTTTTGAACTCCACCACCAAAATCATTGGGGATGTCGTTCGGGCAATCGTTGCATTGACCTTCGCAAGAGTTGTTGGCCTGATTTCTCCTGGTTCCCACCATTTTCTAAAATAGAAAAGGTTAGAACAAAACACAAGTAAATAAGTCATGAATAACTTATTCATTTAAACAATTATACCAAAAACATAACATATGGGATCCCTAGGTAAATATCCTTGTGTGCATATTTTTACTTAGTCTCATGCTAGAGGTTTTCTTTAGGGTTCACTAATCCTAATTCCCAAATTAACTAAACCTTTCCTCTGATACCAACAATAGCGACACGACCTTTTCTTACATTACTATTACATCATTTCAAAGATAAACAACATAATAGTATTACACATGGAGGATCCAGAGGTTTAGTGTCTTGGGCAAACTAGGACTACACATAACAAGTACAACATCAAGCATAAAAATTCATTTAATCTCTTCTTCTATAGCTTCTTAGTAGCACTTGTCCTATCCTTAGTACATGTAGCCACCTGAGGATATACATCAAAAGGGGTGAGCTAAAATCCCAGTAAGAGGATAGATAAGAACAATATAGCATGGGGTGAGCATAATCATGACATAGGAAAAAGATCTTGAACATGAGAGGAGCATAAACAATAAACTTGAAATATGGAAAAGCATAAAAATGAAAGATCATGTCTTAGTGGTTAACTACCACACATATTTGTGAAAAAATCTAGCATCATGTTCACGCATAATTTCACATTTAATCATGAGATTCATCACTTTACCCAATGCATTGGAGCGCTATATAATTCCGGGTGCACCCGTCACATTTAAACATTCATATTGCGCTATATAATTCCGGGCGCACCCGTCACATCATAACATTATCATTATCATGCTTGCCACATAGAACACATATCAAACATGTACATAAATAACCCATGGAAAGGAATGAGTTTCATCTCATAATAACACATTCATGAGCTTTGGGTTCCCAAAAGAAAGAGGGAACAACATACTTGATATAAGAACCATCAACCTTGAATGAGAGGTAAAAGGTGAGATCTTGAAAGAAGAGTTCTTTTGGAAAACATTTTGATGGAAATAAAAACCAGTGACAAAAATGTATATCCCAGAAAAGTAAAGTAAAAGATGAAAAAATGATCTTTGAGGAGTAACCATATCAAAAATGGAGTGAAAGAGGGAGAACCCGAAGGAAGAAAATTGGGTTCGAGATTTCCCCTTACCTTGTACTCGAATGCCTCCTTCTCTTTAATGTCCTGTATAATGACATTATATTCATTAATTAGAAATTCCAGAACCTTTTATACATTAATAGGGTTCATTATGGTTTCATTATTTCATATTATGTTCCTTTGGATGACTTATAGAGTTTAAAAACATTGATCGGGGATGTTCGTTTTCATGGTTTTCTTGAGCTGTCCACTTGTATTCTTAATTTGATGTTTGGGTAGATCATGGGTAAACATCCAGAACTGATATTACATGTAATTAATGATATTACAGAAGCTTTAATTATTTTATAATGATTTATATTAGATCCATTTGGCCGAATCATTAGATTAGATTTAAATGAAGATTATTTGGGCTAATTTGAGCAGTTTTTGGATCTCAACCAACTCATTTTAATTTTTCACTTAGTAGTATGGCCATAGGTTATTTACAGAACTTAAAATAGAACATAATACATACAAAAAATTCTGGTTCAACCATAAAAATGGTTTCATGACCAGATTGAAGGTATAAATGGAAGAAGAGAGCATGTTGTTTTTGAAGGTGATAAATTATCACCACATGAACAACGTTCTCTTTAATAAAATAAAAGGAAGATGAAAAGGGTGTGAGGTGATATAATATAACATTAGAATCATAAAATTATAGTATATATATAATACTGGATTTAAAGAACAATTTGGATGAATATAGGTTAGGAGAGATCAATAAAGGAACTTGAACTTGAAAAGAAATTAAAGGAGAAGAGGGAGAGAAATCACCTTTTGGATCCTTCTCTTGAGAACCTCCTTAAGGGCCTAAGCTTGGTCTTTTGATGAGACCAGAAGCTCTTGGACATGGGGGAGAGGCTAGGGAAGATGATTGGGCAGAGCTTAGACAATTCTTGAAGCTTGAGAGGTGTGGTTTGGCAAGAGGAGGGGGAGGGATTATTTATACATGAGGTGGGAGGTGTTTTTGGCATAAAATATTAAATAAAATAATATATCATAAGTTAGACTTGTAATAGTAGTTTTTTGACATCCTAAATCATATATTAATATAATAAAATTAGTTTTAGGCTTTAAATCTTCTTTATAATTCGAATTCATTAATTTATTAAAAGGGAAAGTGAAAGAAAGAGAAAAAGACACTTTAAGAAATCACTTTTTGACTTTAGGGTTTGGAAAGTTCATTTTAGGTTTGAGAATTGGATTTATTGTGTTTTAAGAAAACATTTATTAAATTTAATATGTTTTGGCCGAAACTAAAGTTCTAGAATGTTTATGTCATCATTACATCATTAATGATGCAATTTAGTGTACACCGATTATGCGAAAAACTGTATTTTTTACTATTCACCCGAAAATTGAATTATTTCAGAATAAACCCAAAAATTTACCCCTACCATTTTTCGACGTGTAGAATCTAAAAATGATTTCCATTTTTCAAAAATAATTTTCTAAATATAATTAATTTAATATTTAATTAAAATCATAATTTACTTAAAAAAACAGTTTTTAAAATTAAAACTGATTTTGTAGTTCTTTTAAAAATTACATAGGGTCTTATAAAATTATCTAAAAACTAATAGACATTGATTCAATAGTTTATGAATATATTTCAGGAAAATAAATATCCTTTTAAATTAATTAATTAATTATAATTAATTATTTATGACTTATAAAATACCAAAAATGTTTATTAAGGTCAATTTATCACTTTATATGATGTCTAAATTTTATTTTATTATTCATAGGTAATGTTACTCTTATTTAATATTCATAAGGGTAGGTTACTATTCACCAAAAATGGTTTTTGTTTCATTAGACTCCAAAAACTATCTTGAACACAACCGTGTATGTTGGATTTTTAAAATTCCAAACATAGGGGTGACAAAATTATGTTTAAAGGTCACTTATCACTTAGTAGTTCATTATTTTGTGTTTTTATGACATAGATATAAGAAGGGAATTTTCTATTGAAAAACTTTGGGTCGTTACAGGAATCAAGATTAATCAGGGTAAAAATGAGTAACTTACTGTAGCTCTAATTTTTTTAAGTTTACATAACACATATACCTTCTAGAATACCTTTATTAGGTGGGAAAGTAATGCCCACATGTCTCACCAACATTTCCTCTCACAAATCACTTAAATACCATGTGATTTTCCTATTACCCAATAGATAACTATTGTTTCTAAGAACTTTTCCCTTATTTTCACCTATAAAAGGATCTTAGTTCCACCAACATAAAAACAAAATAATCCTTTGAAATTACCCTAATAATACACCAATTATATATCCCATAGAGTCTTATTCCAAATTTTATAGTCCTTCATTACAGCAAAGTCACCCAAGTTCTTCATTTCCAAATGATCCTTCATGATAATATTAAAAATTTAAATGTGGGCACTACCCACTACCTAAATTTATATACTCTATTATTATCATCCACCAATATATATATATATATATTTTATTAGAGAATAAATAAGGAGGATGGAAGAGAAAAAACATGGTTAGGGGGGTTTAAAAAAATACAGCCCAAGAGTGTCTCCAATAAAAAAATCAACCCCATCAGAGGGAAATGATCCAATACTAGAGAACAACATGTTAGGTGTTTACTAGGAGGACTTGGATGCCAAGAAATATGAAACCCGGTTCCCCTCATGCCAAGTGTGAAGCACCTTAATGTCCTTATGGAGGAGGGAATTTCATCTAAGAATGAGGTAGGATATGTCCTATGAAGTAAAGGAAACACCTTTGACAGAATTATAGATAATTTTAGACTTTGTTTCCATAATAGAAAGGAGGATATGATGCTGATGGAATAGCTTGAGGCCATTGATCATCACCTTCACTTTAGCATGAATGGAATAACCAACCCCATAGAATGAGTTGAAAGAAAAAATCACTGAACCAAAGGGGTCACAAACCACCACTCCACCACACATTCTCCCTTGAATGCATTAACCATTGAAGTTGAGTTGAATAACCATAGTAGGAGGAATCCATCTAACCTAACACCTCCTTAATTGAGAGTTTTGAACAACACTATTTCACCCATATATGAAGAATCTCAGATAAGGGGATTCCTTTGACCTACTATAATGACTTGAAAATTTAGTAGTAAAGAATTTAGATCTAACCTTGATCAGCAGATTGGAGGGGGGGGGGGACTAATGACAGGACTAGTTTTGGGCTTCCCAAATACACCAGTAGCCCATTGAGAAAAAGATAGCTCGACCCTAATCCTCATATTTGTTGGATCTAGAGCCATGAAACCAGTGTTGAAGGAAGACCTCCATGCATTTGAACCTTAGACTAAAACCCAAAAACTTTCCCAACATAGTACATATGTTACGACCCCAATAATTTTTGAGGAATAGGTGGTTCATGGACTCTTCCTTATATGATCTGCAAGTTAGGCATCTAGAGGAAAGGTCCACACCTTTATGTTTGATATGAAAATCCATTAGAATAGCTTTATTTGTAATTATCCAATCCAGGAAATTGAACTTTCTGGGGATTGAGTTTCACCATAGAATCTTCCCCCAGTTAAAAGTGATTAGATGAGACTTGATTAGTCTCCTGTAGCTTTTAGATGAGAATTTTCTTGAGTGTAAACCTGTAAAGTAGAAGATTTCATGAGAGTATTCTAGATGAATCCTGTTGAAAATATTCCTCTGAGATGGTTTGGTAATAGAATTGATGAACTAGGGGTAACTAATGCCCTACTTGAAAAAAATGTTGGTGTTTAGGAAGCCAGGAAAACCCAAGACCTCACCCACCCAATTAAAGTCCCAAAATATTAGGCTCACATCCCCTATAATATATCTAGAAGTTTACTAGAGAATGGGAATATGATTTTTCAAATGACTCCATTAGGGCGAGGACTTTTGTTTGTTATCTCTGAGAACATTACCATATCTACCCCTGATGAATTTTCTCAATAAATAAGTCCCTTCGATAATGTACCATGACAACTTACCTAGAAGAGAATGCATTAAGTCCCCCAAGTTCCTTACATTAATTCTCCAAGCCTCTATAGGTCTGTCTAGTTTGTTCCGAGTCGCCCAATGAACCATAACTTCTCCCTAAGCATCCCAAATAAATAAACAGAGAGCCTAATCAATCCTCCTCAAAATGGCTATGGGAACCTTAATAACTGAGAGGATGTGCATTATAATGGAAGAAAACACACTGTTCAAAAGAGTAATCCTTCCACTAAAAGTGAGAAAAAAGTTTTTCCAATTCGAAATACGATTGACAATTTTGTTAACCAAATCCTAAAAATGTCTAATTCAAACTCTACTGGGGAAATAGTAGTTCTTAGATATTACTTGGTAAATATATTTCTCCCAATTTTAATTTTATCTTCAATGGACCTCTTGTGCCTATCAGAGTAGGTTTTGGAAATAAAAAATGACTTTTCCACCAATTAATGACCTTTCCACTCACCCTTGAGTAGTTTAACATAATTTTATTAAAACCTATAATAGAGTGACTCCCTTCATTAATGAAAAATACCATGTCATCTGTAAAGAGAATATGAGAGATCCCATTATACTGAGATCCACAGTAGTAGGGTATGATACTACCTCCTTGCATACTAGAGAGCACATATTTTCTAAGAGAATTTTAAACAATGATGAAAAAACTGGTAAAAAGGGGTTTAACTTTCCAAAAACCCATAAATAGTTTGAGAAAACCACACCTCCTCTCCATCAGAAGAACATTAAACCAAGTCGAGCTGAAGAACTAAAAGAAGAGGTTAATAACCCACTTATAAAATCCCATTGATCTCATAACCTTGATAATGTAGCCCCATTTTAGGCGATCGTTGGCCTTGTCCATGTCATGTTGAATAACAATATTCGAACCCAAAAGCTTCTTATTAATTCCCCGACCATTTCTTGAGCTACTCCCATTGCGCCTTGAATGGTTCTTCCTTGAATAAAGGCATGCTTCTCCTCAGACACCTATGAATGAATATAATTAGAAACCCTTTTTTTGATGATCGAAGCAAGTATATTGTAAGAAACATTACACATTCTGATGGGGAGGAATTTACCAATAGAGGAGGGGTATTTAACTTTAGGGATAAGAACCATAGAAGTTTTACAAGCCACCCGAGGGAGAGGTACACCTTGGAAGAATTCATGAATAGCCACTACTAAGTCCTATTTGATGATCGGTCAAGTATTATTATAGAAGGATACATGAAAATAATATAGACCTGGGGTGCTATCTTTGTTGAGAGAGGAAATGGTGTCCCAAATTTTCTCCTCCCTAGGAATACAGTAAATATGCTTATTGATCTGAGGAGAAATGATATGAGGAATAGAGTTCAAGAGGTCATATTGCCCCTCTAGAAAATCATGTTGTATACATATGTTGGGAGAACATAAGATATAGTCAAAGTGGGGCATAACCTTCTCACCGATAACTATTGGGTCTCTAGTAAATGATCCATCATCAAGCCAGATGTTAAGAAACTAGTTGCACTATCTTTCCTTTAGGAAAGAATGAAAGAAACTGGTGTTCCTATCACCCTCTCTAAGCCATGTGTTTTGGGATCTTTCTTAAAGGATCCATTCTAGATCAAGTAACTCCTCATTATATTACTTTTTTTTGTGAATAAGGGAGGAAAAAACTACATAATACTAGGAATATTATATGTTTTATTCCATCATTCCAATATCCTATTACATCACCTCCAGATTGGAGTTAGGAGAGGTAAGATCTCCCACCCAGATAAAAAGGACCTTTTTGAAACGAGGATGTTTTTTTTGCAGCTTCATCCAATGGGTTCCTTTGATCAGTTTCTCCCAAGAGGAGCTAATAGTAGAGAGGAAATTGATGTGGTAGGACTATCTACTAGATTAGAAAAATCACCTCTCTTCAATTTTCATAGTATTTAGATGAATAAGAAGGGGGGAAAGATCCGATAGTATCCGAATCATATGAATCACCTTCGAGTTGGGGTAAGAGGAAATAGATTAAAGGTTAACAAAACACCAATTTAACCTACACCAGGTTTGGTTATTACCCCTAATATTGTTACACTAGGTATATCTGCTACCCAATAATCCCAAACCCATAAGCCCCTCTTGAGTTGTGAAGGATGAGAAGGCCAGTCTGTTACTACTCGAGCCGAGGCCACCACCTTTTTTCTTAGACAACTCCATTATCGTGTTGAATTCACACCACTATCCATGGGTTTTCTCCTGGATTAAATTAATTGAGATATTTCCAAATATTATCCCAAATCCTAGAATCAAATTTAGTATATATGAAAGAGTAGAAGAAAACCTCATTACCTACAGCTAACCTGACCGAGAAATGTTGATCCGAGGAATAAAACTTCTCAATATCAATAAACTAATTCTAGAAGACCCATATATTTTGATTCTCCAAACTTCCATGTAAAGAGTTTTTCAAGAAAATTTGTCTAGAAAAAACACCAATCTTTGATGAACACTATTTATGCTCCAAAATAACTAAAACAAAAACCTTATGTTTAACTACCTCTTTAGAGACAAAATTGATTTTCACTCAGGCTCCTAGGCCATAGAAATTATAGATAATGAAAGAGATCATCATAAAGTTAGATGCCTGGAAATTCCCCCCAGAGAAGGGAACCTATTATATCTCAAAATATCACTAGTAGACAGCATTCTGGTTTGGGATCTGGTACGGACCCACAACGGGGTTTATGACCCCTTACCGGAGGACTAGGGAGACCTACTAGGATAGTTATCAACTTTCTCTCAGCCTAACAGGAAATAAGGTGAAGGAAGGAAATCATACCCCACTTGATATAGCACAAATAAATAATTTGACAATGCAGACAGGGTAGACAGTTGGCCTAAGTCTTGGGGGAGGGGCCACTAGAGAACACAAGGGGATTCATATTGATTGAGCAAGGTTGTTTTCAATAGAGGATCATCACATCTGAGGAGGCTTTGAGCATTGTGTGGACCAAAGTAAAAAGGGGGAAAGCACATAAGGGAGGGGATGCATGAAAGTGATGATATCCAAGAGGGGGGAAGCTCGGGGAAGAAAAGCCTCCCCAAACAAAGTGCCAGGAGGGGAGGGGGAAGAGGAGGTGGTGATTGAGGATGTGGGGGTGGAGGAGTATGGGGAAGAGGAGGAGGGGGAATAGGAGGGTCCAAGTTGGAGGAGTGGGCCACCAGGGGAGATAAACCATTCTCAGAAGTCTTGGATAGGGACTCAGGCCCGACCACATTGGATGATGACCAAGATGAGGAACCACACCTAAATTCTGAAAAGAAATGACCATGGAGGAGGTAAGAAGAACATAAACATGTTTCTGAGAGGTAAGTCACTATTTGCAGCTAATCCTATAAGCCTTCAACTCTGAGGAGGAAATGAGCCAGGGGTTCTTAGATATAGAGAAATATAGAGTCGTGGGGAAGATGAATCTAGGAGCCAGAGAGTTTTATCCTCCCTACAAATAAATCCACCAAGAAGATCACTAATATTATACAAGAAGGAAGGGTAATATAACAACAGAGGAATACCTAGAAGCTTGATCCAAATATCCAAGAGGGGGGGGGGGACTCCCAACCCTTATGCGAATCCATCGACCAAGGAGAATGGGAGAAGTGCCAATGATTTCAAGAAAGAGGATCTTAGGTATAAGCCTTTATCTATTCTTACAATTTAACATTTCATAAGATATCCCCTCTTCTCATTCTAGGTAAATTTAAATTTTTAATACAGAATTTTTTCCTTGATGAAATTATTTCTCATAAGAGCATAACATTATTAAGAATAATTCTCATCATCTTTAAAGACTATTTTACCTCCATATCCACGTTATTTCATTACAAAAATGTTTTTATTATTTCTTATTTGGAAACCCAAAATATTTATTATCTCATGTGAATTTATTTCTATTCAAATATTTCTAAAAGGATGTTTTTTATCCTTTTTATAATTTTAGTTTCAATAAATAATTTTTAAAATATTGAAATTTTTTTCCTTTCATGATCATATGTTTTATCTTCCAATCCAAATTTACTTTTAAAACCAATTATTTATTATTACTGTCTCCATTATTGATATTTATTTTCAAATAATTTTTGAATTTTTTTTAATATCACATTCTAGAAATAAACTTTTTAAAGTGACCTTTAACTTCATATTTTTATGATAATGTTAAAAATGTTTTATGAAATTTATTTTTATTATTTTTCTTTAATTTTACTTTATATCTCAATAATATCTATATCCATTGGAGTAATGTTTAATGATTCAGCCTCTAATTTCCCTTGTGAAATAATCCCTTTGGGTGATTGATTTTTTGGTATCAACTGATCTAATTCTTGAGGTTAATTTTCGTGAAAACATTTGAAAATGTTATGAAACCCATTTTCATTCCATGGGTTCTTCATAATTTTATATATGATTGATTTTGTGTGGAACACAAGAATAATTATTATCATTATGTGATGGATGTGGTTCTATATATCTTTACAATACATTTGTTAAATATTTATATCTCATGAGTTAATTCTTTTATGCATGGACATAATTGTGGTTAAGCTATGTTCACAAGACTATGTGTGGAAAAAATTTCAATTAAGCTACATTAAAAAGACTGTGCATAGACATAATTGAGGTTAGGATATGTTCAAAATGTTATGATTTATTATTATTATGTGAATGACACATTTTAATGTTGTATAATTATGTTTTTCTCCATGGATCTTGAATATTTTATCATGAATTTTTACTCTTGTGACATGATATATGTTTGATAATTTGAGATTATATGACCTTATATCATTATTTTTGATTCATTGATAAGTGTTTCCCTTACCTATCATTTGAGATCACTCCTTTTTATCTTATCCATCACTCATTTTTTAAAGATGAGTAGAATATATGATACATTTAGAAGGAGGTCTAATATAGTGAAATATATAAAGAAATATATAGGAAAATATTTAAAATTATGAGAAATAGGTTTTTTATATAGATAACCTCTAAATACAATAATCCTTTGGGTTCTCACTTTGTGATATTATTATGAGATGTAATTTTTAATTAATGTGAAATGATATAAGTGTTTTTGGGTTATATCAATTTGTATCAAATCTAGCGTTTATAGAATATATTTAGTATTAGATCCAAGAAAATGGGTTTTGTGAGTCTTATTCCAACCGCCTATGGAATGAACCACCACAAAAACTAACCCATCATAGAAGAGTTCATACCCTTAATCTAACTATTATATTAAACAATCCTGATCCATCTCCATTAAAACCCCTCTTGGGCCACAAATAAATACAAGAGTGACCCCCAAATTCATCCTCTAATAGGACACAACTTGGAAACTATAACTGAGGGTATAATGAATTCCAATAAGAGACATTACCAACATAAATATTAAAAACACAAGAGAGAGCCACAAATAAACTCCAACATATAATATAAAATATAATTCAATCCCAATTTTGGATGTAATTTCAAACATAAACATATGGTATCCTAAATAAATACTAATTGATTACTCCTAAAAAAACAATCCAAATCAAATGATAACTATTTCATGATATATTAATGTCAATAGAGATCACTAAATCCATCATAATAGTATACAACAGGTAATATTGAGAATAAAATAATACACAGTAGGGTCATCCCTAAAAACTCTCCTTCAAATGTGGAAGAGGTATACCAAAGCCCCAATAAACAAAAAATAAAACTAACACATCACCTAAAAAAGGTCAACTAGAACCCCATAACCACTAAGGACCACTCAAAAAAATCACATACAAGTAAAGTAATATAGTAGTCCAGAAAACATACAAGAATATACCTCACATCCACATTCCCACTAAATAAGTTTTTCTCACACCCCTAAAGAAAAACATCCTAATACTCCCATCCCTCCCATATCCATGTTTTGTGACCTCATATCACATAAAAACCGAAAATTCATAACCAATACATTAAAACACATACAACATACTACATACAACATAACCATAACCTCATGTGACATATCACAACCACACACTACATAACCACAACCTCATTCTAGAACATCACATTACCACTACATCACCACATCACTGCCATATATCATAACCTAATTCCATCACAACATATAAAATGTATGGAACATTGTGTGGTATAAGGGTAGTATTCATTCATCTATATCACCTACATCCAAGATGTTGGAGAAAACACCAAAAACTAACAACCTCAAATGGGAATCAGTTGTGTCACATGACTTCAGTGGTGGTGTGTAAGAAAATACATAAAATACATTGACTATTTTTGAATAAATATTTAACTCAAGATGATAATGTTTTATTTATTTAAAATAATTATTTTAGTGTGAATATTGTTGCGATAAACTTCATGGCGATATGACAAGTGTTGTGGAGTGGCACTTTCTATATCAGTTTAGATGGAGATTGATGTGAATCAACTGTGAAAAACTTCAAGAGTTGTTTTTTATAACATTGAGATCTAGCATGAATGGAATATAGATGATTTAAAGCAATGGATAATCCATCCAATTGATTGAGAAGGTCCATATTTTCTTTCATGAAGCTCAGAGTTTCTTTGTTGAAGTTCGAGAAATGCTATGATAAATATAGAAAAATCATAAAGGCATTTATCTTATATTGATCCACATAAGAAAATTACATTAAATGCATAATACATTGTTTCTATAATATTCCCTTATAATAAGATATTTTGAATTCCCATAAGATAATTCATCCATGAAACTGAAGTATAAAGGAAAATAAATAAAGGAAAATATCATATGGGAAACCATGTAATATAATTCATCTATGTGAGAAGATTTGTGAGTTGTACAGTTTTAGAAAAAGGATTTATGTTATGTGTTAGATATTTAAAGTTCCTATAAGATAAATTACCTTAAAAACTAATGTTTTTATATCCCATAAGATAATTTATATTACATGGACTATCGTAATATATTTTATCTTACATGCTTACCATGTTTTCCGATTTCACACATTATGAAGTTATGAGAAATAAATAAGAGATGAAAGTACGATATTATACATGTATCATACACCATTATCAAACACATACACATGATTAAAGATAATAAAATTATTTAACTAGCCAAAGGGGAAGCTGGGGTGGTTGAGAGAGCTCCATGCCATAGAATGAAGCTTCACCTCATAAACTGCATGAAGCCATGACAGCATGGAAATATCAACAGGTTTTGAAACTATAGATTTTTTGGAATATATTAATGAATTAAAATATCATGATAATTCAAATATCCTGAGTAAGGAAAATAACTACATATTTAACTAGATTTTAATTAAGATTTGAATGAACCTTTGACTCGAAGATAATAATTTTGAATGAGTTAAGCCTACCGATAATCATGGAGTCTTACATAATAAAGTTGGAAACTATTTTCTCATAATTTATAGAGTATATAAATATGAAGAAGAAAGAATTAGGTGATATAAAATTCTGTGAGAAATAACTGACATGCTACTATATCAAAGGTACAAAGAAGAACTGAGAACAACCATTGGAGATTGCGTTGTAAGGAAGAGACATATCATTATCTAGAGTTTGTGTAGAGGTTCATATGCTCATACAAAATCACTCATTATAAGAAGTCTTCTATTATTTATTTAATGAAATATTGAGACTAGCTAGTTCTAGAAAATAGTATGACTTTAAGGTCATACCCTTGCTTTTTTTTCTTTCGATAATGCGAAGGGGACTATACACATGAGATAATAATAATGTTTCACTGGGGAAATAGTAATCCAAAAGGAGGAGAATATCGATAAAAAACTTTTAGTGTCCTTATTTTTTATTCAATAGTGATTATCTTGAGAGTGGTGATGAAAAATATTGAGAGAGTAAGGGTTTTAAAATAGGTATACACTGATTCACACTCACTCATAGTGTGTATCACCCACCGTGTGATCCAAAAACTAGTATTAGAGTGCGGTATACTCTTTTACCTCTCAAAGTAATGATATGGATCAATATAATTTTTTTAACATTAAAGTAATACCAATATTTTATGAAAAGTGGTTTCAATATTGTAAAGAGATAATTAAACCTTACATTATTTCTTTGGGTAATGATGTTCTTGATTTTGTTCAATTTGGATCCACTTTCCTAGATGAAAACTCATTATGGTATCTAACTAACTGAATAAATATTATAAATTATGGGAAGAATATAAATTCTTTATTATCTTCTTTTTCAGAAGAAGATTTGAAAAAGTTCATGGGATACAGAACTTTAAATTCTACATGGGAAAAAGATCATAGTATTTATAAAGGAAATAAAATGGTTAAAGAAGGAAAGTTATATATTATTCAAAAATAGTTTGTAGATGTCAGAATATAAGAGGATGAGACTACTGATGATTTATTTACTAGATTAAATATGATTGTGTTCACTATTAGAGGATTTCCCAGAAACTATTGAAGACTATACTATTGTAAAAAAGTTTATGAGAATCTTTACAGATAAATTTGATGAAATTATCTCAACTTTATAAGATAAATATCTTGATAACTTCACCATTGTTGAGACACACAATTCTCTCATTAAATATGAAATGATAAGAGAACAAACATTTAAAATAAAAGGAAAGTATGAAAATGAAGTTTATTTCATATCACTCCAAGATTTTAGGATTAAAGAAAAATAGAATGATTTAGATGAAGGATAAAATATGTAATATTATCCAAAAACCCCTTCTCTCCTGATAAAAAATTTCACAAGAGATATAAGTGCTAAGTATATAAGTAAAATACCTTTTAAATGTTTTAATTATGGAAAGTTTATCCAATTTTTATAACTTACTTTTGAAATTTATAAGAGAAAATAATTATAAGGGAGCTTCTAGGAATACCACTACTAGAGATACAACTTATGCTCAATCAAATGAAAACAATAAGTTTTCACCTAGTTCCTTTAGAAGGAACTTTATATTAGTTGAATAAGGTGTGCCTGGTAGTGAAGAAAGTGGTGATGAGGGTGTTCCTAGATATGTATCTCAAAGAGTTCTTATGAACTAAGTGGAAGAATTAAATTCATTAGAAGATGAATATAGTGGTGAGTATACCCCATAAGAAAATAAAATACTAAGGAATATACCATGAGAGTGGATATAAAGATGTGTTTAAAATAAATAAAAAGGTGGAGAGAATAAAACACTTGACTAAAATAAGGAATAGACAAGAAAAGTCAACCTCATGATGAAAAAGGAAAAATTTTCAAGGAACATGAGATATTGAAGCTTGAAATTGTAATGAAGAACCAAATTATTGAATACATGACTTACACCATCATCTAATGGGATAAAAAAATTGATAAAATTAGAAGGTATAAGGATGAAACAAATGACTAGGATGTAAAAATTACATAAAACAAGAAGAAGGTTATTAGATAATTAGGATAATATTATATGAAACCTATAAAAATGGATACTCTATGTAAGATACCATATATAAAATGGAAAAGTATACAAAAGTTCTATTGCCAAGGGTGACTACTTATACTAAAAAAAGACATGATATATTACAATTTGGAATAACTGAATGCTCTAAAGGAAGAATTAAATTTTTACAAATTTGAAAAGAAAGAAACTCAAACAAATATCCTTCATAAATTTAAAAATTTCATAGAATAAATACATAAAATAGATTATATATATAAAATCATTCCATGGTTGAAAATAGATCAAGGAAAAACCCATTCAATATTTTTTTTTCAGAACATAATTTATAGATACCGTTGGTGTTGTGGCATGTTTGGAAATAAGGAATATAACTGTTGGTGTAATATGTCTCTTCGTGGACTGTGAATAAGTCACAAATCAAGGGGGAGATAGGCATAAAGATTAAAAACTCAACCAATGCATAAAATTTTTTAAAATAAAGTTGAAATGAGAAATAACTTTGAATACTTGTACAAAATATGTGGAATATGTGGTCAATAAAGGAAAACCATATATGTATGTATTTATTTTATCCCATATAAACTGAGTATATGATAAATTTTTAGTAACAACCATAATCAAAGAAAATTTGGAAAAGAGGAAAATATGGTTGAAGTTGCATTTAATTCTTGTAAACATGAAAATACATGAATCATGGATAGTGGGTATTTGTCTCACATGATAGGTGATATTAAAAATTAAATTTTTGTAGAAATATAAGGAATCTGTGATAGTTGGTAATGGAAGTTTACTTAATATAAAAGGTATTGGGATATCAAACATTTAAAAAAAATAAAATTAATCCAGATTATGTATTGTTTTTTGATGGATAAAAGAAAAACTTGTTGAGTGTATCACAATTGTATGATTCTTGAAATGGGGTCATATTTAAGAAAAATGAATGTTTCTGATACTTTTTTCGGGGCGCACATCTGTCTCTCATTTGAAGGACGTGAAGCTGTTGCCCCACATTCCCATTATCCAAAGATGAGTGACATATGTTCCTTATCAAGTGATGTTTACTCCTTGATTGAAATGAGATAATTGGATGTTGGTTCCTTCTTTTGTGGAATCCTCCTTGGAACTCGTTACCTAGTCCGAGTCTCCCTCATTGACTAAAGCTGTTGTTCACGAAACTCTTTCTAGTGCCATGTCTTCATAAATTCCATTTAATTACACTACGTCTTTCAAGAAATTTCAAGGGGTCCGGTCAGGGCAGCAACCTTCAGTTGGGGGTGTAGTCACATTGGACATCGCTGGTGTGTCTAGACGCTGGAACACTGGCACATCTGGGTTTTTTCACCTTATGATAGGGCTTATTGAGGGCATAGAATCCCGAGGCATCCCCCATTGAATGTGGAGAATTTTATTCCATAGGCATGTATATAAGGTTTTCCTCAGCTTCCCATGTTTAACACAGGGTATGCCACGAGTTTAATGTCTAGCGGAGATGGATCAGACTGATCGGAACACTAATGGGAGTGGGGCAGATGGGTGAAACCTCGGGAGGAATTATGATGGGTATGGATTGTTGAGTAGATGGAGAGTGAGATGGATCCAATGCAGGGGAGAAGATGAAGTTGGGATTGAGCCTCAAATAGAATTCCTACATATCCTTATGGAAGGGAATCAAAGTCCACTTAGTTCAGCGGGGCGATGGGATACCGGGAGAGGCAGCCCGTGAGAATGGACACATGGATGGAACCCGGAGGAAATATAACCTTCGGGTTAGGGAATGATATTCTCATGAAACATAGGCTTGAGGTATATAATATTTCGAGACATGGGTGATGGGATTGAACCTCAGGGAGGCTTTCTACGTATCCCCATGGTAGATAATCAAAGTCTACGTAGTTTAGTATGGGGCATGAAATCAGGACGCTCAAGGGGTGGACCAGAGATGTGGGTCTCAACAGGGAGGACACCGAAGTTTACCAGTGTATGGGGTTGAAAATTAGAGAGGATTCCTATGTACCATGTCTAAGATATAAGGATCAAACCTATGTAGTTCATCTTACAATGGATTACCATCATGTGAGAATGACAACGGCTTACCGCTGGTCAAGTTTCCAATAGCTTACTGCTGGTCAGGTTTCCAACGGCTTACCATCGACTGGGATTGCAACGAATTACCACTGGATGGGTGAAAACAACTTACCATTGATTGGGGAACACAATGTATTACCATTGATTGGGGAATACAACAACTTACTGTCGATTGTGGAACACAACGACTTACTGTCGATTGGGGTTTGACCTTAGGGAGGCTTCCTACATACCTTGTCTGGGAGACAAGGATCAAAGCTCATGTAGTTCGAACGAGTACAGTTTAACATCATGTGGGACAAAAAGAGGCGTAAAGTTTAACGTCATGTAGGATGAGGGTGAATGAACATGAAGTGGTTGGGACCGATGTGTGTTGGTCTTGAACCTCAGGGAGGATTCCTACATAATTTTCCTTGGAGAAAAGGATCAAAGTCCATATAGTTCGGGATGGGGGATATAATTTAATGTCATGTGGGATGAAGGAAAACTGACGTGATGGGGTTAGGACAAGTAGGAGTTGGGCGTGAACCTCAGGGAGTCTTCCTATGTACCTTTCCTTGGAGACAAGGATCAAATTCCACGTATTTTGGGATGGGGAATGCAGTTTAACATCATGAAAGATGAAGGTGGACCGACATGAAGGGGGGTTAGGTCAAGTTGGTGTTGGGATTGAACCTCAAGGAGGCTTCCAACATACCTTTCCTTGGAAAGGATCAAAGCACACATTGTTTGGTATAGGGTATATAGTTTAACGTCATGTGGGATGAAGGTGAATCGACATGAAGGCGTCAGGACAAGTAGGTGTTGGGCTTGAACCTCAAGGAGGGTTCCTATGTACCTCACCTTGACAAGGATTAAAGTACACGTAGTTTGGGATGGGGGATTGGGGTTTACACGCTAAGGTTGCCCAGGTTGTATTCTATAGTCAATGCTTACTCTAAGACCACGTGAGTCATGATCGGTGTGAGAAACAAGAGGCATTAGAGACCTGACAATCACATCGCAAAAGGTGAATCCGTGGGAAGTGGAGTGGGGCTTATACATGGTTAGAGGCCCAAAGAGGAAACATGGGATTATGCGTGGAGTGGCCTAGGGAGATGAAGATTGGGACTTACTCCAGGATGGAGGCCCGGTGGCGACAAATCCTGGAGGGAGAGGGATGTGGTATTAAGGATATTTGTTCCCATCACCTCTTAGTCTTTGGCACCGATGAAGAAATAAGTATTAGGGGTAATACCACCTATAAGAAAGGATAGGGGCTTACACGAAGATGGTCACCCTTCCCCACAGACATGCACCACTCCAGCAAAGAGGATCTCATTCCATGTGAGGAATATATCACTCTCATGGAGACAAGAAGGTGTAGAGAATGTCTGAGATGGGTCACCACATGTAGAATGCATGGGTTGAGGGAACGGTTTAATTTCATGTGCTGAGGACAATGGTGCTTGGTAGTTTAATGTCCTGTAGCTCGAACGAGGCGGGTTCACTCCGCACCCCTAGGACTTACATTACTGGTACGCTTTAACCCTTGGTGAAGGGAAGCCACTGACAATGCCATAGTAAGGGGGTGTTTGTGGAGTGATCCATTGAAGTTCCCATGTTAGCATGGCTATACGAAGAAGAAATATCCATTAGCGTGCCTATGAAAAGAAGCATAAGGCTAAGCAACACAATGTGAAGCACTGCCCAAGGGACCTTGAAATCACTTCGTACAAACTTAGAGGGTCTTACGGGAGAAAGGTGTGCAACATAGATGTGTTGCACATAAGAGGGGATCATAAATGGTGTGTTATGGTAAGGATGACACATGGAGAGTACAAGGAGGGCCACACACAAGATGGGAGGCCACACACAAGATGGAATGACTGTGCGCAAACTAGAAGGATGCACACAAAATATGTCTAATGCAAGGGGAATTTTCACTCAAGAGGTATATTTTATGTGAAAATGACTTAGGGTAAAAAAAATCGATGAGGATCATGCCCAAGAGAGCCCACCTCAAGGAGGACCCTTAGGGGACCTATCACGCAATATCCAATACCTTGAAGCCATAGTGTTTTTCATGCAGTCATGGAAGAGATGTCTTTTGTAAAGTAGAGTGACGCTTCACCTTTAGTCTCCATCCCTGAAGGGGGGGGGTATGCTTTGTTTTATATCTGAAATCATCCGAGGTGGTGTACAATAGGTACTATGAAAAAATGACCATTTGCCGTCGCATTGGGCATGCAAGAGTTTGTTTGCCTAGGAAAAACTTGCGCGCCATACTCTCTTCCTTTTCACCCTTACTTTGGCTATTTCTTGAGAAGGTGGATGCGAAAGGGTCCCTTTGAATTCCCATTGGGTTCAAAAGGTATTGCGTGCCACAAGAAGTCTTGGGCACTCCCCTAGACTCTTACGTTCCAGTGCCTTGGTGAGTTCATGGTGGGTTGCCACAGAAGTCCACATATGACATTGAATTGGACATGTAAGATTTTGTATGCTGTGGGTAATCTTACGTGCACACCCTAATTCTTTCACGCACCTCCTACTCCCACAAAAAAATCATCCATTCTATTCTCAATTTTCTTTTGGTTTCTTCAAAATAGACCCCTCATGGCCCTATCTGAAATTTGACATCAAAAAATGCCCCCTTCAGAATCAGAGCTGAAGGGGGACCCGAAGGTCGTATTCTCAGGGTCACATCGAGAGATAAATAAGCTTCTGGTTGGGGTGTGCAAAAATGGTGTTTGGGAATGCAAACCCCTTCTGTGCACATGAAAGACCCAGTATGCACCTATAAATATGCTGAAGGACCCCCTTAGGTCCCCACTTTGACTTTTCCTATGCAACATGCTTTGGTTCTCATGCGTGAAAAAGTTAAAAATTTGCATGCAAGTATCTACGAACGATTATGAGTTTTGCGTACGGTCTTTTCAATTTCGTACAACCAACTGTTTTCACACAGATTGGAATTCTTATGTGCCAAACGACCATTATTTCGCACAAAACCCTTAGGATTTATGAAATTTTTCCAAAAATGGCTACCCAGCAAAACGACGCTGAGAGGGAGGCTAATGCGGCTACAAGGAGGAATTAGATGAACACAAACCCCCAGATTCTTCATAAAAGGAGGGTCATGTGTAATAAATAAATGCTTTTTTTCATGCTTATGAAAGCACAAAAAGATTACATCTTGAGTGATAGCCCACCGATATGGAACTTCGAAATTTTGGAGGAGGTGCTGATGCCTGGGTTCGAAACTGATACGCTACGGTCATGGGTGACATGCGAGGATAGTCTTCCATAGTTCATCATTACAAAAAATGTTCATCCTTCTAGGAAAACATAGAACATAGCCATCTATGTCCCAAATCCGAATACTAGGACTGTCATAGGGAGTGACCCGGTCCCCAAAGAATCTCTAGATCTTTATGCAAGCACCTTCCGAAGTTGTATTACTGATGAGACAAATGGTTGGAAGGAGTGAGACTTTAGTTCCAGAGGTAACTTCACAAGCGAATGGGCATGGGAATACTAGGTATTCCAAACGTGTGAGGAATTTGGACCGATGTTGTGGTCTATCAGGCTCTTCGAATCAGTTTGAACATCCCAATTTCACTTCTATCGGTAACAGAACCTGATACCAGAACTATTTTTCCATTGGTCCCCCAATACCAACACCTTCCACCTCCCCCATGAGGAGGTAGGTATCAGTCTGTGGGATATTCATTGTATTGGCGGAATCCCCTTGGAGGGGTACCAATATGACGATTTCCTCCAAATAGAGAATATTTGGGGGGATAGGGTGAGCACCCCCATCCTAACATGGCATCTACTTGAGCTGGCTAAGGAGGAGATGAGAATAAAATATGTTCTGAAGGATATATCTTATCCAGGATGGTTCAGTCTTTTATTGATGCAGGACAAGTTTGTAAAGATTCCAGGCTGAGGGAAGCAATGCCCCAACACATCTTAGAGGGGAAAAGTGGGATCATATTGTACGGTCCTGGAGGAAGGAGAGTATCAATCACGGGGCTTCAACATAAATTAATGTGGGAAACCAAATGTATGATATGTTGAGTTTCTTGCTACATTCTTGAGGGGTGGCTGTTTCCAGAGAGACATGAGGATGGGGGTCCGCCTAGGGACATTAGTGATGTCTAGGATCTTGGCGACGAAGAACAAGGTTAACCTGAGGGTGCCTGTATTAGCTATGCTATATATCATTCTAGGGTGCATATCAAGGGGATGTATGAAAAAAATAATATGCAGAATGTTCCGGATTCTTCATGATTGGGTCGCAGCCCACTGCGGGGGTATGACTTTCCAAACACTATTCTCCCTCCAGGTGACGGTATGCAGCCATCCTTCTGGAAAATTGCTGGAATCCGCCCACTGAAACACAGAGAATAAGGGATCAATCTCAAGATCGACAGCTGATAAAACACTATTTTATTGAATATTTTATTAATAATAAATGATATAATTTCCTCACATTGGGTTAAATATGTTTAATTAGAAAGTATTTGGGATTAGATCATTCATTTGAATATTTGATGAAAATTCCAGTTTTACCCTTTATAGTTCACTGTAGTATTTCAAAGATAAATATTTTTATATTTATTATTTGAATTTTAAATTTTGTAAAAGTGTTCATAACTTAATTATATACAACTTGTATTCAGGACACTAGAGCTAAAGAGTTCAATTGTTTGTTGAAATTGGTCCATGAAGTCAAAGTTGGGCTGGGCTCTCCAGAATGGAGAAGATTCTGTATTTCGGCCATAACTCCTTCATATGGGCCTTTATTGAGCCCAACTTTGGATAGGAGATAGAGGACCCATATCCGAACATTTGATCATTCTGGTAGTCCAGCCAATTCAGGAGTTGTGGTGGTCAAATGGGCGGTGCAAGTTGGCATAAACTATTTGGCCGAATTTCCACATTCACACTTGAAACCACTTGTAACCTCTCCTCCCCTACCCTCTATAAATTGGAGTTTTTCACATTTGTAGGGGTTGGGACATGCATTGGGAGATTGGAGGCAGAGGAGAATTTGTTTCACCCAAATTCTCCAACCATTGTAAGAGGGGTATCTCTTGAAGCAAGGATCCCCTCATCGAAGCCTCCTTCTCTTCTTCATTTTGTAATGTTTTCATTTGTGTAATAAACTTCATTGTTCTTCTTTTATTTCTTATCTTTTATTCTGTTTTGTTTAAATTTATTCTTCTATTAATCTTCCTATTTGAGATGGAATTATTGAGTAGAAGCGTTATTGGGTTATACCCATTATAAACCTTTGCACATGCAAAACGCTTCTATGATGATTACGCCACCCATGGAAGAGTAGTCTTTTAGTAATCGATCTATCTTCTACCCTCTTCATTTAATTATTTTGAATCATTGAGCTACTGTAATTCACTTAATATTATACATGAATTGTGTTTTTAAATTTTAAGAAACTAAGCAAGCAATTTAAAAATTAACACAAAAACACGCGAGGTCGGGATTTTGTGTAAATTGTGAGAGCGCGATCTTAATCGGTAATACAAGACCACATGGGATAAATTTGTAGAGTTCAAATATAATCCCTAAACACAATTCATACTCATTTCCAGAATGGATATGTGCCTTAATTTACCACTTATCATAAGCTAATCTTAGAACATCAATCAAAACAGGGTGCTGCGATTGCATGTTCTGAAGTTAGCCTAGGTTTAAATTCACATCATCTTTGTGGTAAAGTAAATTCTCGTAGGGTTCGGGATTTAACAAATTAAGGGATCATAATTAAGTGAATGTTAATTTAAATGATAATGATTAATAATAAAGTGAAGAGGTAGAGTTAGATCGATTACGATTTTTAAATAGATTTCTAAAAAAACATCTTCTTGTTGTGTCATTTAAATTGAAATTCATTTCAAAACTAAAAACAAAAAAAAATTATACAATCTTCTTCCAGAAAACTTCTTATAGATTCATAAACTATAACAAACCCCAATCCCTTAAAGTAGTGTTTTTATTCTATTCTATTTTTTTTTATAATACCTCTAATAAGTTGTTAAATTCACTTCCTCCTTTGAGAGACGGCCTTGGTCAGCCACTCTGCTGCACCTAAGTACCCCAAATCACACTAATCATTTGAGGGCGCCCACGATAGCACTCTATCAACAGCCATACCCATTTCAACTTTCAACCATTCCATACCCCAGATGGTCAAATGGTAGATGACGGGAGGGGCCTATTGGAGTAGAGGGAGTACTTAAAAAGCATCAAGGGCGGTGTTCTAGTAGCCCAGATCAATGGAAAAAACTTTTCTGAACCGTACGTGCCGACCAGGTTCTCCAGGAAGTTCTGGTGCATGCAGAAGATGCCAAATAATGTTTATACATAGGTTCAGGAAGAGATAAATCCCTATATTCTTCACCAACTATGGATTATGTTCATGACTACAAGCCTTGGTGAATTCATCACTCCCCCCCCACTGATGTCAGTGCTGGTCTGTTAACAGAGTACGCTGAACACTGGACAAAAACATATCCTAGGGAAATTCTACGAAAATGCATCCGAGAACTCAGAGTAGCTAGTTTGGATCCTGAAGAGTAGGGAGGTAGACGGAGTGCTACGGGGGAGGTGAGACGATGAATGGGTCATGTGGATAACACATCATAGGCTAGATCCTCATCGGCAGGAGCACCGCAAGGTGAGAGAATACCTTTGCCTTATGAGGAGGGCTGGTCTTGTGAGGGCCCCCATGGGCCAGCTATGGAAATCCCTGGGTAGTAGATCAGAATCCTCCTAAATCCAACTTCTGACACTATCTTTACATCTCTCTGGTCTTTTTGGAGGATGCTACGAGCTGTGGCAGAGACTGGTGCGTGCTGGGCTTGAGTTTCCAGACATAGGGCACCTCCAGGTTGTATATAGGGTAAACATTCATTTCCAACATGCATATCTGATGACTATAGATATGTACATGTGCTAGGGGGGGTGGTATGAAGAGCCGCATCTTCTGGTAAAAGTTATGCTCGACCTGGAACATGACCCAGAAAATCTTCCATCTAAGGATGAAGATGTAGAGGAGGAAGAAAAGGAAGAGCCATAGGAGAGAGGAGATGAAGAAGAAGTAGATTAAGAAGAAGAGGAAGAACATGTTAAAGGGGTTGAAGGTCCTAGCAGTGAAGGACCTTTAGAAAAACATGCTTTTTAATGAATCCCTCATGAGAGCGGTAAAATTGTAGGCTCTGATGCAGAACTGGCTAAGCACCTTGAGGTGAGTTTAACTCTTGTATCCGTTGGCCTTTCCCTTTCCACAATCCCATATTTATTGACCAAATTTCATCCTGTTTAGGAACACATGGATGATGGAGCCCATGAATCCTTCACCACTGGGGATGAGTACGTTCCCATGGAGGCAAGAGAACATCCTCAGGAACTTGTTCTCAGAACCGAGCAAGGTGGGGAACCAGCAATGGTTGGAGTAGGTGATGATGAGTCAGAAGAAAGGGATGAAATGGAGGCCTCTGATTTCCCTACCGTTCCCGCCATTCAAAAAGAACTAGTACCGATGATTGAGCTTACAAGTGCCGAGGGATCTTCTGTATGGGTGACTCCTACCAAGACACAGGTACTGGATACCACCGTCCTTAGCTCTTGTAAGTCTTTACCCTTTTTGGATATCATATTTTATTATGAAGCTCATCTGACTAAGATATTGATTCCCATTGCAGTAATTGCAAGGTTGGAGGCTCAACATGCCATTGACTTGGGAACATCTACGGGAGCCATACAAATGACTACACCATCTCTTGAAGAACCAACCATTCAAGATAACCCCACCCCAGTGTTCACAGAGCCAGAGGCTACAATCATTGGTGATGATACTGCTAGGGTGGAGCTTTAGGACGATGAGGGTGAAGCTATTAGAGAAGAAAGATTTCTAGAAGAGGACCCTACCTTTGAAATCTTGGCTGTATTTCTGGAGTATTTACCCACGGACCCTGAGGAGATAGACGACTCTGACCCAGACATGGCTGAGGAGAGCCATATGACGTGGCACAAGGTGTGAAAGTGCATCAAACTTTTCCTCAGCTAGTCACATGCATAATGGCTAAGTCGGATGGACTTGCATTGCACCTAGATACGCTTTCTCTATGCTGGAGGGGTGGAAGCTCACCATCTTCATATAATGATCCAAAACTATATGGATGAAAAAATTCAGGAGAATAGCCAATGCTCCGACATTTCCTGGTGCTAGAAGAAGTCTGAGAATACCCAGGAATTCCTTAAGGCTGAGAAAGAAGTCTGAAATCTCGAAAAGCAGACAGAAGAAAAGAAGGCATTCATCGCAACCTACTTTGAGCTCATTGAGTAGTTAAGGGCCCAGCTAGCGGACGCCTAAGAGCAGGTAGTGCAGGTGAGTCACCAAATGATTGAGCTTTAAGCTGAATGAGATCAAGTGAAGTCTAGGGATAATGAGTTACATTATGTGGCTTATGATGAAGAGAGGGATCTCAGGGAGAAATATGAAGTCCTAGAGGCCACGAGACAGAAGGTGGAAACTCTAGAGCAGTCTATAAAATGCACTATTCCTTAAGGGCCCTATTTTAGCCGAACTCATGAATCTTTCTCCCTTTATTTACTTATCCTGAACTACTTGCATAGAATTATTATCTGTTTTCTTGTTTATTTTAATTATCGCACCCCAATCCTAACTGTGGAGTAACCAGCAATCGATCCCTAAGCTCACGTGGGCTGTGCCCGATGCGAGAAACAAGGGATGACTACTTCATTATATTATCCGAATATGAGAGTGCCAACCAAGATTAAGGCATCCAGGGTTTGAAAAACCAATCCATATTTCTAGGGAGAGAGAGGGAGGCTGAATGGAGAATAAGGTTCTCAGAACATTTGAATTTCCACCTTCCCAATGTGGTCAGGTGCATGATCAGGGTAACACCAGGGGCGTTCGAGTCAACCCAAATAGAGGGAAATGAAAGGTGTGAATCACGATACCCAAAATTCAGAACATTTTAGGGATGGAATGACAATAAAGGATGACTGTCGACCATATTTGAAACAGAGTATCCTTATTGCATTAGCATGAAATGGGGATAAAAAGTGAGGGTCGACTGTTGACTATGTTTGAAACATAGGACCTTCCTTAAAATGCCATCCATTAGTCTTCTGGAATTTTAGCCCAGAATAGTAGGCAAGCCATAAGCCAAGCATCTATACTATTAGGGGGTTCTTTCAGACATTAAAGGGAATGAGGATTCGATAAAATGGTATGAAAAGCATATAGGATGGAGTGATGGGTTGTTCAAATGGATCATAACACTCTTGAAATTACACCACCATGGTGAAACACATTAGGTGGACACATAGATCTGATCAGGGATCAAACTTACTTCCAAACATTAACTTCCTAGTAAGGACCTGGAGTGGATTTTAGTTTTAGGTCATACCAATAAGGATGATAGACACGTAGTTTAAACATCATATGGTGAGGAAAATGCACATAATTTTAAGGTCATACTGTTTGGACCACGATTGGGGCCAAGGGACCAAAAGGGGTAATGACCCTGGGGATGGGCCCGAGACAAGAGGCCCAGATGTCGCTACATATCCCATTTGGATGAGAATCAATTCAAACATAGTTCTTGAGCACAATGTGGTTAGAGACCAACGCTGGTAGGAGGAATCCTTTTTGGTGAGGAAGATGACGCATCCCATGATTAACATGGGGAATCTTGAACTTGTTTAGGGTAGAACTGTAGTTTAATGTCATGTGTCGAGGACATGTGGACTTGCATAGTTTAACGTCATACTTTAGGACGATGAGTGAAAGGAGAGATTCAAAACGGGAGTACGTGATGCGGTAGGTATAAACCCGACATCAATGAGAACACCAGGAGTCCGTACCACACTACGTATCCCCAGGGGAAGTTTGTTAGGTCGAGGGACCAAGAGTGTAGAGACCAGAAGCTTGACGTACATGGACATTACATTACTTTTGCGGAATACTTAATACATAAGAAAAATAGACACATAAGGACCATAATAGTTTAGTGTCTTTGGAAACCTTGAATATAATCTTCTAATCGTGGTGAAAGATCTTCAACATCTCCCATAAAGATCTTCTTTTTTTAAAACCTAAATCCTTTATTTTATGTCCTGGGGAAAAGAAAACATAAAAGGGTGATCTCAAATGCTCAGTAAGGGTAAACAAAAGAAATATAAATTACGTCATATTCATAAGAACATATCCTTTGAAAATCTTAACCTGCAAAAGAGATCATAATTTCATAACATGGGATAAATCATAGTAGTGAAATGTAATCCCAATAATCATAACTTAAAACATGAAACTTTGTGGCATACACACATAATCATAGAGAATCATATCTTATTAGTCAAGACTCATTGCCAAGACTATCTTAGTGGACAAAGTCCATTTCTGAACCGAGTCACCCTCGTTTCAGTCCTGTTTCACTGAACCACTATAACCTACCGTTCCAGCCATGTCTATCTCATGAGATATAAAATCTTTACCCAATGAATTGGAGGGAGATATAGGTCCCACCCATCTCATAATGATACCATTCTTATGTGTGCCACAAAATCATAAACCATACATCAATGCATAACCCATGTAATAAAAATGGAATTCTTAAACATCGTGACATCATAAAACAATTCATATAAGATAAAGGAATTCATAAAAATAATTTCATCACAACATAATCAAATAAATGTAATAATAGGGATAGAAACAGAACCCTTTATTATCTTAGATGGAAAATAATTTTGATAAAACACTTAAACTCTATTCTTGAGGAAAATATCCTTTCTACTTCAAAAACACTTTTCCTTTCTTAACATGTCATTCAAATCTAAACTAAAAGAAGTTGATTAAAAATAAACTTGAAAACTTGTAAATTAAGCTTCTTGGAAATAATGTTTTAAAAATCCATTCATGCCGTATAAGTTAAAAAAACATTCTTCTCATATTTTTGTTGGAAATGTCAAAAAGTACCTCGTACGAAAAACGACAAAAGATTCCTTTCATATCTTTTACTAAAAACTCACTAAAGGGTAAAATTGGATTTAAACAATTGTAGATGGATAATATTACATATTTAGGAAACATGGATGTGGATGATAAAATACAACCCACTAAATACCAAAGTATAAAGAATCTCAGATAAAAATGAGATTGTGATATTTCCCTTACCTTAAGTCCGATTTGCTTCGTAAGTGTCCGAAACTCCTGTATAATGATTTAAATAATGTCATTAACATATTACAGAATCATATTAATTGTTATTATATCATATATGGTTCACTTATGACTTTATATTACCCATTCTTTTGTAAATTCCATGTTAAAGAAGCGTTCTGGGTAAAATCGTTTCATTTATCGTAGGTGTTTGGACTTGTTGTTCTTGACATTATTATTACTTATATCATGATTTAATTACTTCCATAATATAAAACAAGATTTATATATCATATATATTCAGTATATATATATATATATATATAATAGATAGATAAATGAAATGAAACACACCGTTGATGGAGACGGTAGTCCGTACGTACGCATGAATGTTGTTTTCCTTTCCTTATTGTCTTGAATGGAAGTAAGTAGATGAAATACATATATACATAAATCCAGTAGCTTTATAATGTCATATATTTAATTATTATTGCTTATATATACTTTATAATCATTCTTAAATGGTTAACATGGAGAATGAATCTCATCGCGTCGTGGAGACGGTAGTCCGTACGTACGCACAAGCGATGATATTATTCTCATGATCGTGAACTTGTGTTGAAGTGTATGTATACTATTTCAGTATCAATATCACTTTATAATAATCATATATAGTTACTCATTACACCATTATACCCATCCAATTAAGGTGGTGGCGGAAAATAGATTACACCACGGCGTGGAGATGGTATTCCGTACGTACGCACGCGCGGTGATTTCCTTTTTCCGTAGGATGGATAGAAGGTTAATTAGAGTTGTTTAATATTTATAATAACATACCAGTATATAAGAAATACTGATGTTATTACTTTATCATGAAACAACTAAAGAAGAAGAATTTGAAGAAGAAAGAAATTGAAAAAGATCGGTAATGGATATTACCTCTTTTTGACGCGCCTTTTCTTAACCTCCACTTAAAGAACTAAGGATGGTCTTCGAAGAAGACCAGGACCTCTAGGATGATACTAGGGAAGTGGAGAAGAGATTTGTTCAGGGGTTGGACAAGCTTGAATGCTGAAATTGGTGTGAGGAGGAGAGGGAGGAGGTTCCCTTTTATAAGGGAGGAGAGGGGCACCTTTGGGAAAACTAAAAATATTATTTTATTATAAAGTCAAGTTCGGTTTTAAATATCTCCAAATTGATATATTTCAAAACTAAGGTGGGGATGGGTCGAAATAATCTCATCCAATAGAATTTATACAAGTTTAGGTATCAATTTTAACCTTATCATTTAGATTTAACTTTAAGTTAGATAATTTAACTTTTACCATGTCTTCTTGTTTTCTTACACTATAAGGTTAATAAACTTACTATATCAAGACAAAAGAATCCCAAGTTGTTTATTATTAATATATATATCCTTATATAAGTAATGTTTCCGAACATTAGATTTTTAGGAATTAAATAACAATTAATAATATAATATTTGTTTTAAAAACTAATTTATGTCAATTTTGACACAATTTGGTACATGATTTTTATGAAATTCATAACAGAATTATAAGTTCGAACCAAGTTACTTATATCAACAATAACATGTCATATTAACCTAGAAAATTAATGTAAGTCATAAAAAGTCTCAAATTACATTTATTTGGGCATTTATAACATCAATTATGTCAATATTTCATTAATAAGACAATTACTGCATCATATTTGTGTCATAATAAATGATAATTATTTAATCCATAAAAATTATAAATAAATTCCTATGATGTAGATAATTGTATTATATTTCTGTAATCTATTAATGTTCGAAGTTTCATGAAGTTTATCACTAAATTAAAATTATTATACTTATAAGATTTAAGAAAGTGACATGTTGTCACATTCTTTGGTTTTAATAATAATTAAATTATTTTCATGGAAAAACGTCCATAAAATGAATCTAATCCGACCCTTAGGTTATATAGGTCTACTTTTAGCCATACAATAGGATTTTTCCAAGTGTTAGAGTAATTTTATATTCTTATATTTAAACTTAATTACCTGATTTACCTTTAACTATATTAAATAAAATTTACCGTAGTTACTATTCACATTGTCCAAAAATAAAAAGTAGATTATTAACATAATTTGGACCCATTGATTCCAAATATGGAATCCATTTTTCCAAATTCAATACACAAAATATTCAGAAATTAAATTAAAATTAATCCCGTTGTTGAAAGAAAACGAGTTTTTCTTTAAAACATGTCAAAAGATTGAATTGTTTTAACCTACGAATTCAAGGTAAAATCAATGCTAATGACATACATTATATTAAATGGTAAAAATATATTATATTTATACTTTAAAACCATTCAATATTATAATTTAACCACATAAGATATTACGATGAAAAAAGTTGTTTTTAATTAAAATATAGCGTGTTTTTACTATTCATTAAAATATGAAAGTTATCGGAAAAATATCAAAACTTTATCTAATGTAAATTTTTATATCCTGATTCAAAAGAAGAATTTTATTTTGTCAAATTGAACATATAAAATGTCAAAAACTAGATTTAAAGTGGGTGCGCCATCAAAAGGCGGCAAAACTGCATTTTTTGAAAAATACTTATTTTACCTGAAAAATTTATTTTGTTCTTATACCATGTTCTAGAAAATGTGTAAGATAAATAATAATGTTATAAAATTCAAAATTTAGTTAATACTATTCATAACGGCTAGTTCATGACAATATTATAATAATATATCATTGTTTATTAAAACCCGGTATTGCGTACAACACACACTATCGAGGAAGGTCGCGATTGCGTGTAATGCAAGCCAAGTCAGGGTTGTGTGTTGTGAAATAATCCTTCGTTGTTTTGTATAACATAATCCAACCATATTTCATTTATACATTGAATATATATATATATATATATACTCAATGTTGCGTAGAATAACTACTATCAAAATTGTGTGTAACACGATCCAAGAATAGTGTTGCGTATACTGCAAGCTAATACGGTGTTGCGTATAGTGCAAGGTAATCTTGGTGTAGAATACAACACAATACATTAATGAAATTAAAAGAATATTTTTCATCAAATCTCGGGGTGTTATAAAGAGTGAAAGTTAGGTTTGTCCTGAGGCAAAGTGTGTGGACGTTTCTACATACCCCATGATAATGGAAATCAAGCCACACATAGTTCTGGGATCATAGTTTAACATCATGTGGGATGAAAAGCCTCTGTGGTATGGTTATACCAGTACACATCCTTCCAAAACTACTAAGCACATGTGAGTCGTGCTGGATGTGGGAAACCAGGAGCAGTGGTGAGAATTTCCTGGTATAGGGAGGCACATATTAGGGGCAATGGGATTCTAGGTGAACGATGTCCCATTATTACTGACCTGCCTACTTAATACACATAGATGCGTGGTAGTGTAAAACCAATTTTGTTGGAATTCCACTTAAAGATAAGGGGGTGGAAAGATGCGAATCATGATACCCAATATCTGGATCACAATGATACCAGTGTGATGATAGGGAATAACTACTAACCATGTTCGAAACACAGTATCTTCCTCATGTTAGCCCGAAATGGGGACAAACAAATGAGGGTTGACCGATGACCATATTCAAAACACGGGACCTATCGCAAATGTTGTCTGAGGTCTTCAAGGGTGTTGGCCCAAGATGGTAGGTGAGCCAATGTGGCATGAGGCCAGGCCGTAAAGAGGGTTCCTTCAGACATGAAGAGGATGAGGATCCAAATAAATAGATCATGAATCCTAGACATGAAACGAGGGAATTTCCATGTGAGAATTACACACCTTGGGATCATTGTCACGACGCATCTGAGTATGACAATAAGACGTATCAGATAGAGGGAGTCGAGTCCATTTCTAAGGAAAAGGGTCCTGGGGTCGCATGCTTCCAGCTTAAGGTCATACAGTGGACCATTAATAGGGGACTTGATTTAATGAAGTTCTCATAGGGTGGTGAAGTAGTCAAAACTAATGTGTAGTTCCCATAGGAAGATCCTAGTTTAAAGTCATAGAACTCGGAACTGGCTGGGGATAGAGAAGGAAGAAACACAGTGTAGTTGTCGCAAAGCCAGATGCAAATGAGAACCCAAGAGGTGCTTGCCACACCACATGCTTCCAAAGGAGTTCATGTCAAGGGGAAAGGGGGGGGGGGGGTAGGATTTAAGATTATTGGGGAGGGACCTGTAGACAGAATGTTTGGGCATTCTTACATATCCCACAAAAATGGGAATCAAGCCATACGTAGTTCTTGAAGATGCTGTGTAGTTTTAAGTCATGAGACAAGGATGGTTGGATGTTAGTTTAAAGGTATTAGATCTCGAACCATAGATAGAAATGAGTGAGGGATACATGTGGTGTGGTAATTACAAAACCTAAAGTGAATGAGGATGGTAGGAGTCCATATCACACCATGTGCTACCTTGAGAGGTTTTAAGTCGAGGGATTGAAAAAGAAAGTTGGGCTGGGCCCGGGAAAAAGTTCCCAGGCGTTCCGATGTACCCCATGATAATGGGGCTCAAGACATACATAGTTCTAGGAGTAGAATGGTAGGTTACCAATTCTAGGAAAAATACAGTCAAGCGGGTCTGGACCATTCACCAAAAGAAGCGACATTTTATAGATATTGTTTGTTCTTTAAGATGGATGTGTGTGTGTTCTTTTTTCAAAATGATAAACCTAGGATTGAGAATCCAGGAATCTCTATAGGAATCAAGCCATATATGGGCATTGAAAAATGGTATGGTTGGAAACCATTACCAAACATGATTTCCCCTCGATTGAGGACATCACAATGTAGTGCCATTTTTTATCATGCGGCTAGGATGATGATTTCATAGTTTAAGGTTGTATGATAGGACCTACCAATGAATTTTAACATCGTTCAATAAATACACAATAGTTTAAAGTCACGTGGGACCAGACATCACATTTTAAGGTCATATGGCTTGGAAACATATGGAAGAAATGAGGTTTTAAAAGGAATGCACATGGCATGATGAAACATACCTGATGTTAATGAGGACATAAGACCATACCACACCACACACGATTCCAAGGAAGAAACCTCAGGCCAAGGGACCAGAAAAGGTTAGGGAATATGGGGATAGACCCGAAGACAAAATGTCTAGGTGTTCCTACATATCCCATGAGGATGGGAATCAATCCATATATAGTTCTGAGAGTGCAGTTTAATGTTATACCAGATGAGAGGTAGGAGAGACTAGCACTTTGAAGGGGAGTACGTGGTATGACTATTGCAAACCCGACGTGAGTGAGGACATAATCCCATACACACCATACCACACAATCCTATGAAAGTTAGGGACAAAAAGATGAATGGAAAAGGTAATTAGGGGGAACCTGAGCTGGGCCCAATGACAAGATGCCCAGACGTTCCTACGTATCCCATAAGGATGGGAATCAAGCTGTATATAGTTCTTGGAATGTTGTGCAGTTTTACGTCTTACAACAAGGACGTAGAGATCTTAGTTTAAGGTCTTATAGCTCGGACCATAGAGAAACAAGACTCTTCAAAACAGGCACAAATCTCGACTGAATCCCTAAGACCACGTGAGCTATGCTCGATGTGGGAAGAAAGGATAGAGAAGGTCTTTGAAACACATAGAATACACCCAAAGGAAAAATCAGTGTGGAGTCCCGGACGATGCCTCACTGTGGATTTCTCCTCCTAACATTCCAATGTGTACTAAGGGACATTACCAAGAGTTTCATAATTCCACTTGGACATGAGGGATTAGAAAAAGATATGATTCATGTGATCAATATTCAGGGCTTAATGGGGGTGGTGTCTCGATGGTGGATAACTTTTGACCAGGTTCTAAATACAACATCCATATCATGTGACCTGAAATGGGAACAAAAAATGAGTGTCGACCGCTGACCGTATTCGTAATGTGGAACTTGTATCAAATTGTCATCTAGATTCCTTGCGAACGTTGTCCCGAGACTGTGACACCCCGAATATTTTTCTTGTGTAATAATATGACTATACGAATTTACTTCGCTTAAATTTCATACTATCCAAGAAATGCTTTCAAAAATAAAAACAACCCAAGTTTTATTCAATTAAACTTTTAGAACGATTACATTGAAACAAGGTTTAAGGACCATGAATAACCCAAAATTCCTACAATTAGACTAACCACGATCACAGAAAGACCCCAAAGCACCACGAACATGCCAAGAAAAAATTGGATTTCCTTCAGATCTGCCATGACTAAGAACATTATAACTAGAACTGTAGTAATCATACAGAGCATCAGAGTAATAAAAAGCACCATATTCTTTGTCTCAGTGCTTGAAGTTGGAACACCCTGAACACGTTCTTATAAGTCCCTAATTCAACCGTTACCCCTTTAAGTGACCAATGAATCTCTAATGGCTATACGACCTTATAGCTGTTGGGAATCCTAGTTATTTTATTTCAAAGTATTTATAAATATTGAGATTTTTGAGTGTTTTAAGTTAAAGTAATATCTTTTAAACATGTTTTGTAATTAAACTCCTCTTTAGATTTTGAAAGGATAAATTTATTAAGGTTTAAAATGGATTTGAAAATTCAACTCTTGTGTTTTAAATAAAATACCAAGAGAGGTATGCATTTTGTTTTTGAATTTGAAAACATGTTTATACATTTATTAATTATATTTTATACTATAATTTGTGTATTATAAATTTCTAAAGTTTAAAATAAAGTTGGAATTATGTTTTTTTAAAAAATTAATTAAATATATTCATTATATAATCGAACTGATTATGTGTAATTTTGTTTTCTTTTCTATGATTATATAACTTATTTTGAAAGTTGGGTTTAATAATAAAATAACCCCACAGGGGCTAACCCTTTAGATGGGTCAAAGGGGGAAGCATGCTCTAGGTGGCCGAGCCTAAGCCTTCAACCCTATAATGGGCTATCCCATGGGCATGTACGCACAAATCAAGCACACAAAGAGGAACCAAGTAGCGCACCACCATGAAGAGTTTCACAGTGGAAAGGGTGGGTGAAGAGTGCACCTGCAGAACACCGGTACAGGGTGGTATCGAGAGGGAGGGAAGGAGAATTATGAACCTAGTACGAGAGCTCCGTGGTTATAAGGGAGCAGATAAAAGCATCCCATTTCGATGTGGGACAGAATTTTTTAGGTGTGATGCGATCCATGTTTTCCGATCACACATCACACAATCTTGACCGTCTGATTAGTCTAACCTTAGAAACTCCACTACCATGGATTTATCTCCTCGTTTTCCTCAGCCACTTGATCACACCGAGATTCGATCTCATCCGTATGACTCTCTTAAGAATCAGAGTCACGCCATAGCCATTCGATCATGTTCATGATCTAATCTCAACCCTCCATCTTTTTTTAAAACTACGGACTCACCCTAGCCATCTGATCAAATCCCACCTAATCAAAGCTGTCCATTTCTTTCTCCAGTTTTCTTCTTTGCATCTTCTTCACCTTCGCACCAAACTAGTGTCCACCCACTGTATCTTCTTTCTTCTTCTTCTTGTTTCTTTTCTTCTCCCTCGAGATTCCACAATGTTTTATAGTCTTGCGGACCTTGACTTCTACCTATAAGTTACTCTCCGATCTCCTTTATTTTTATTTTATTTTATCATTTTATTTTCTTTGGTTTTGGTTTTAGATTTCCACAAGATTTGTATATTTATATATATATTAAAAACACCGAGTTACTTTGGGTTTTTATTAAGCAAGATATTGGATTTTTTTTATTTTAGTCAGATCATGAGTCTTTTTTATATTTTGTGTATAAAAAGTTATATATAAAATTTATATTTATACTACCTATATAAAACCCATGTTTTCACCAATAATTTATCCTATTTTCTTCTCTACAACGTGTGAATATCCTCCTGCCCAACCTCGGTGCACTCTTGAAGTCAGGTACGATATAAATTTTTCTATGTTTTCTTTTTGTAAAACTCTTATATACATATGTATATACTGATCTATATATACGTATATAGTTTCATATTACTTCTAAACCTAAAATCACCTTAGATTTTCTAAATGAACTTTTGAATATATAACACATGCATGGGATTTTATGCTTCGACTTCTACATGAAAATCCTTCTCATCTATATTCAAGTTTCATAGATTATATAAGTTCTTACTAACCCATTTAGGAATTTCAAAATTATATGTATAATTATATATTGTATATCAAACCTTTTCAGGTTTATGATATTTGAGTGGTGATCTTATGTTTTTAAGTGATGTTTCCTAAAACATGAAATACATGTAGGGGTTTAGTTCATCATTTTTTTAATATGAAAAACCCTTATTTAGAATTCATGTATGTATAGTTATGTGTAAAATCACACACACACACAATCACACATATATATAAGTTTGATTACAACTAAGTTTTCATAAAATCTATCATTATTGATTTAAATCATGTTTATGAAGATTACAACAGTTGTAAGAATTTATTAAACCTTGTTTTTTGGGTTATGAAAATCCCAAACATACGCTTTGTACATATATAAGTATATATAAGATATTTCCATGATTTTCAAACCCACATGAATACATATATGTATTTCGAGCTTGATTCCTCAAGTAAGTGTATGATGATTTTCATGTTTAGGTATTCAAATTCATTCATGCATGAGCACATATGTTCAATTATTTATTTTGTGCATGAACTATTCATAGGAAATAATCCATACCTTGTATTCTATTTTTTCACAAGAAATTCCTCTAATTAGTTAAGGTTATAACAATTAACATTGCATGAATTAACTGAGTATCTCAAAGTCAAAATATGTGAAAGTGGTTTGGAAAAGGTTGCATTCTTAAAGATTTAATACAAGAGTTGTTATTTAATGTGACGACCCATTATTTTATGTGTAAAAGTTCTTACTACATGGGAAAGAGTGTGTTGTTTTAGTTCATGCATTCCACTATTAAATCTGAAGCCAACAAGTCTAGTTTTTTTTTACATTTATGGCATAATCCATTTTAGTTATGAACATGTATGTAAAAAGGGTTATGGAATAAGAATATAAGTATGAGGCCCTATAAATATAAGACATATGAGGAATTTATTAGACTTAAATGATAATATGGGTGTGACCAGATAGATCTCCAATGCATTGGGTAAAGTTGAGTCTCATGAGACGTTATGTGCAATGGCCTTGGCAGTTAGCCTTGGCTTGTGCTGCTATGGGAAACATGATTGGCAGTTAGCCTTGACCCGTACTGCTATGAGAAACATGATTGGTGGTTAGCCTTGACCCGTACTACTATGGGAAACAATATTGGTGGTTATCCATGACTCATACTAAGTCATGTTGTATGGTCTTGGCGCAAGGCCTTGATAAAGTCTGGCATTATACATTCCCTCATTATGTAGTGGTAAATGATCAACCAAGGGATTGTTTGACTAATAGAATATCCCCTAGCCAATAATCTTCTATGATAATGGAGATGAAGTCATAAGGAATAATTAAGCATGCAAATGGAAAGTTATACAAAGAAAGGGTACCTAATGTTAAGGTTATTTAAGTTTTAATGCATCATGATATGATTTCTTATGTTTAAAACTAAGCATTTAGAGTTGGATTGATCAATTTATGAATTATACACATTTCTTGCATATTTTATGAACATATGCACACTCTGATTTATGTTTTACCTAAAGTTTTATGAATTTTGTACAAAAGGTATTTTTGAAAAATGTTTTCAAGAAACCATTGAAAATATTGTTGATGTACCTCAAGAAAGTAATGTTTTCCTCTAAAGAAAATGTTTTATGATTATTTCAAAGGTGGATGTTTTAAAAAAGGTAATTTCTTCAATCTTTTTAAAACCCCTTACTGGGAATTCTTATTATCACCCTACGATTTAATTTATGTTTTACATGATTTAGTAGATTATTCCAAGATTTGAGTACTTTTATTTGATGAAATCAATATGAAGCTCAAACTTGTCAAGTTTTTGGAAGAAGTGTTTCAAAAGTATCTGATTTTTTAGATCCAGAACCGAATGGATACTCTGTATTGGAATAAGATGTGTAATTTTTGTATGCGTGTATCTATGAAAAAAATTGCACACCATGTTTCAGGAACCGATTCTAGACATCTGGGGTCGGGGTCATGATAGTTGGTATCAAAGGATTGGTTTAGGAAACCCTGGAAAATTAGAACAACATTAAATAACTTGGTTGCATCATACTAAGTATAACCCTTCTTAACATTTTCAGATGGATGAAGAATCATGCCTTCTGTCTCTTCCAATGGAAGAATTAGAGACTATAGTGGGAAAATAATGTATAGAAAACTACAATACTTTTGAAAATATTATTTTATCATGAAAAACCCTCTACTGTGTATCCAATTCTATTCATGTACACCAACTTCACCAAGGAGCAGACCTTGACTATATTTTTATGAGGAACACCCAATTTCCACTCTATGCACGATAGGGGAAATTCATTGAGGGTTTGTTTACGTTTTTTACCCTAGATGATAATACTTCATCATGAGAGGACTTCCAAGAGGGTGCATAGGAGGGTGACCTCTTAGCAGCGTACCTATCTCAAATTTTGACCTACAGTCTCTATGGTCAAGTTATGGACTTTGAAGTTCTTAAGGATGAGCCTACCCGTTTGCGTAATCGACATCTAGTTCATATTGATGTCGCCTAGCTTCATACACATCATGCCTTTATCACCCTGAACTATATATGTCCACATGTAGTTTATCCTAGTTGACCATGTTGCATATAGACCCAAGAGATTGAAGAAATGGGAACTAACCTGAGGATCCACCTGGAGACATCCACGGATTATCCTCAATGGTGGTCCTAGAGGAGGGGACCTTGGGAGTGAAAGTGTGCGAGTGTTTTAGAATTGAGAGGGCACAATTCTTTGATGGGAGGGATAATGTGACACCCCAAATATTTTTGTTGTGTAATAATATTACTGTATGGATTTACTTCACTTAAATTTCATACTATCCAAGCAATGATTTAAAAAATAAAAACAAGCCATGTTTTATTAAATTAAACTTTTGGAATGATTACATTGCAACAAGGTCAAAGGATCACGACTAACCCAAAATTCCTATAAGTAGACCAAACAAGATCATAAAAAGACCCCAAAGCACCACAAAAATTCCAAGAAACAAGTGTATTTCCTTCGGATCTGCCATGACTAAGAAAATTATAACACGAACTGCAACAATTGTACTGAGCATTAGAGGAATAAAAAGCACCATCTTATTTGCCTCATTGTTTGAAGTTGGAACACCCTGAACACATTTTTATAAGTCCCTAATTCGTCTGTTTCCCCTTTATGTGATCAAAGAATCTATAATGGCTATAATACCTTATAGATGTTGGAAAACCTAGTTATTTTATTTCAAAATATTTAGAAATATTGAGATTTTTGAGTGTTTTAAGTTAAAGTAATATGTTTTAAACATGTTTTGTAATTAAAATCCTCTCTGGATTTTGAAAGGATAAATGTATTAAGGTTTAAAATGGATTTAAAAATGCAAATCTTGTGTTTTAAAGAAAATAACAAGGGAGGTATGCATTTTTTTTTAGAATTTGAAAACATGTTTATACGTTTATTAATTAAAAGTTATACTATAATTTTTATATTTTCAATTTTCAATTTTTAAAATAAAGTGTGAATTATGTTTTAAAAAAAATTAATTAAAGATATTAATTATATAATCGAACTAATTATGTGTAATTTTGTTTTCTTTTCTAATATTATATAACTTATTTTGAAAGTTGGGTTTAATAAAAAAAATAACCCTATAAGGGCTAGCCCTCTAGCTGGGCCGAAAGAGGTAGCACACGCTGGGAGGCTGAGCCTAAGCCCTCAGCCTCAGAATGTGCCAGCCCATGGGCATGTGTGTGCGCCTCAAGCACACAGAGAGGAACCAGGTAGTGCACCACCATGCGGGGTGGCACAACAGAAAGGGTGGGCATAGAGCACGCCTGCAGAACACCATTATGGGGTGGTACCAGGAGGGAGGGAGGAGAATTCTGAACCTAGTACGGGAGATCTGAGGTTATAAGGGAGTGGATAAACACATCTTGTTTTGATGTGGGACAAATATTTTTAGGCAAGACAAGATCCAGACCATCCGATCACACCAGACAAGATCTGGACCGTTTAATTGGTCTAACCTTCAAAACTTGACCACCATGGATTTATCTCTATGTTTTCCTCATCCACCTGATCACACTGAGTTTTGATCTCAGCCGTCCGACCCTTTTAAGAATCTGTATCGTGTCTTAGTAGTTCGATCATGTTTGTGATCTAATCTCAACCCTCCATCTTTTTCTTAAAACCACAGACTCACCCAAGCTGTCCGATCAAATGCCACTTAATCAGAGCCGTCCATTTCTTTCTCCTATTTTCTTCTTCATGTATTCTTCCTCCTCATGCCAAACCAGTGGCCACCCACTGTATATTCTTTCTTATTTTTATTTCTTTTCTTCTTCCTTGAGATTCCCCAATGTTATATGGTCTTGTGGCCCTTGACTTATACCCATAAGTTCCTCCCTAATCTCCTTTAATTTTATTTTATTTTATCATTTTATTTTCTTTGGTTTCTGTTTTAGTTTTCCATAAGATATATATATATATATATATATATATATATATTAAAAACACCAACTTACTTTGGGTTTTTATTAAGTAATATATTTTATTTGTTTTGTTTTAGTCAATTCGTGAGTCTTTGTTTATATTTTTTGTATGAAACGTTATATATAAAATATATATATGTATACCGCCTATATAAACCCCATGTTTGCACCTATAATTTCACCTGTTTTCTTCTCATCAACGTTTGAATATCCCCCTCTCCAACCCCGATGCACTCTTGAATTCAGGTAAGGGATAATTTTTTCTATGTTTTATTTTTTTAAAACTCTTATATCCTTGTGTATATACGGATCTATATATACGTATAAAGTTTCATATTAATTCTAAACCTTAACTCACGTTGGATTTTCTAAATGTATTTTTGAGTATATAACACATGGATGAGATTTTATGCTTCAACTACTACATGAAAATCCTTCTCATCTATATTCAAGTTTCACGAATTATATAAGTTCTTCCAAACCCATTTTTGAATTTCAAAATTATATTTATTCTTATATATATGATTTATTTGTATAACAAACATTTTCAAGTTTATGATATTTGAGTGGTGATCTTATGTTTTTAAGTGATGTTTCCTAAAACATGATATACATGTAGGGGTCTAGTTCATCATGTTTTTAATATGAAAAAACCTTATTTATAATTCATGTATGTATGTTTATGTGTAAAAGCACACAAACACACACACACATATATGTTTGATTACAACTAAGTTTTCACAAAATCTATCCTTATTGATTTAAATAATTTTTATGAAGAATACAACAGTTGTAAGAATTTATTGAACCTTGTTTTTTGGGTTATTCAGATCCCAAACATACACTTTGTGTATATATAAGTATATATAAGATTTTTTCATGATTTTAAAACCCACATGAATACATATATGTCTTTTGAGATTGATTACTCAAGTAAATGTATGATGGTTTTCATGTTTAAGTATAAAAATTCATTCATGCACGAGAACATATGTTCAATTATTTATTTTGTGCATGAAATATTCATAGGAAATAATCCATACTTGTATTCCAATTTTTCACAAGAAATTCCTCTGATTATTTAAGGTTATAAAAATTAATATTTCACAGATTAAATGAGTACCTCAATGTCAAAATATGTAAACATGGTTTGGAAAAGGTCGCATTATTAAGGGTTTAATGAAAGAGTTGTTATTTCATGTGATGAACCATGATTTTATGTGTACTAGTTCTTACTACATGGGAAAGAGTGTGTTGTTTTAGTTCATGAATGCCACTTTTAAATATGAATCCAACAAGTTTAGTTCTTTTTTCATTTATGGCACACTCAATTTCAGTTATGAACATGTATGTAAAAAGGGTTATAGAATAAGAATATAAGTATGAGACCTTGTGAATATAAGATATATGAGGAATTTATTATGATTAAATTATAATATGGGTGCACCCAGATAGAGCTCCAATGCATTGGGAAAAGTTGAGTCTCATGAGACGTTTTGTGAAATGACATTGGCAGTTAGCCTTGGCTCGTGCGACTATGGGAAATAAGATTGACGGTTAGCCTTGACCCGTACTGCTATGGGAAATGGGATTTACGGTTAGCCTTAACCCGTAATACTATGAGAAATGAGATTTTCAGTTATCCTTGACTCATACTAATTCATGTTTTATGGTCTTGGCGCGAGGCCTTGACAAAGTATGACATTATACATTCCCTCATTATGTAGTGGTAAATGATCAACCAAGGGATTGTTTGACTAATAGAATATCCTCTGGCCAAGAATCTTCTATGATAATGGTGATGAAGGCATAAGGCATAATTAATCATGCAAATGGAAAGTCATACAAATAAAGGGTACCTAATGTTAAGGTTATTTAAGTTCTAATGCATCATGATATGATTGCTTATGTTTACAACTAAGTATTTAGAGTTGGATTGATAAATATATGAATTATTCACATTTCTTGAATCTTTTATACACGTATGGGAACTCTGATTTATGTTTTACCTAAAGTTTTATGAATTTCATATAAAAGGTCTTTTTGAAAAAAAAATTCAAGTAACCATTGAAAATATTGTTGATGTTCCTAAAAAAAGTAATGTTTTACTCTTAGGAAAACATTTTATGATTATTTCAAAGGTGGATGTTTTAAAAAAGGGAATTTATTAAATCATTTTAAAACCCCTTATTGGGCATTCTTATTCTCACCCTATGCTTTAATTTATGTTTTAGATGATTTATTAGATTATTCCAAGCTTTGAGTAATTTTTTGTGACAACATCAATATGAAGCTTAACCTTTTCAAGTTTTTGGAAGAAGTGTTTCAGCAAGATCTGATTTTCCAAAACCTGAACTGAATCGATCCTTTGTATTGGAATAAGATGTGTAATTTTTGTGTGAATATATCTATGAAAAAAGTCACACACCATGTTTTAGGCACCGATTCCAGACATCTGGGGTCGGGGTCATGACAGAGACGGTAGGAGAACCATGAGGCCTAGTATCCATACCGTTTAGGTGTCCTTTAGGATGTGTAATATGATGGAAGCCCTAAATTAAGGGGAATATGAAGCATGAAAATTGATGAGAACATGTCTACGTAGAATCCAACACTCTCAGCCCTGAACTAGAGTGCTCTTGGACACATTGGAGAACTGTCAAAGAGGGCTGATGGCCCAATTCAAGAGCAACTGACCCAAAAATATGAGTGTGGGACAAGGGATAGAAGAGATCTTAGGATAAATAAGTATGTGGAATGGTTGTTACAAACCCTATGTGAATGAGGACATAAGCCCATGCAACACCGTATACCCCTTTTCTAGAAGAACTCAGGCCAGGGGTCCAGGAAGATAGGGAGGTTTCTAAGAAATGGGGCTAGACCTGAAGGTTAAATGTTCGGGAGGTCCTATGTATCCCATAAGGATGGGAATCAAGACATACTTAGTTCTGGAAGATACTGTGTAGTTTTATGTCACATTGAAAGGATGCAAATAGGGGAAGGGTATCTCAGGGAGGGATCTGTACAACATGACGAGTAACCCGATGTGAACGAGAACATAAGCCCATACCACACCGTACAATCCTAAATGAGAACTTGGGTTAGGAGGATGAAATGATCGGGGAATATAAGATGGGAAGTACCATCCAATTCATAGTTTAACGTCTTGCAGTGAGGATGATAATGGAGGGGTGTCATAAGGGGATGTACACGGCATGGAAAAAATAGCCCGACGTGAACGGGGACATAGAGTCCAGGCCACACCGTACAATCCCTTGTGAGAACTTAGGGTAGGGGCCAAAAATTTAGAGGGAACTGGGGCTGGACCATAGACAAGGTGTCCCATCCAGTTTTTAGTTTACTATCGTGCAGAACAATGGACTGAGTGGATTTACGGCCTTCACTTTGGACAGATCACACAATTTAAAGTCATGCGGTATGGATAGTGGTGATCATAGATCTCGGACCAAAGGTACATGACCATTTATGCAGGTATTTCCTTACCAAAGATCCTAATCCCACGTGAGCAATTATCAGTGTGGGAAACAAGGCATAGGACCAGGATCTTACCAACATGTAAGGGTATGAAAATAAGGGAAGGAGATCGGGTGGGGTTGGCCCCGACCAGACTAACACTCCTGCTCGAGGAAGACTGATGTTTGAAGGGATAGAAGAACAAAATGAATCACTGAACCCAACATTTAGAACATACATGGGTGGTTCTAATGATGGAGGATAACTTTTGACCATTTTTGAAACACATTATCCACATCGTGTGACCTGAAATGGGAACAAAAAATGAATGTCGACCGCAGAAAATATTTGCAACATGGGACTTGTATCAATTTTTCATTCGAGATCCTCAAGGATGTTGGCCTGAAATGGTAGGAGATCCCTGGGGCCTAGCATCCATACCTTTTGAGGGTCCTTTTGGATGAAAATGTTAATGGATGCCCAAATTATGGGAATACATGAAGCAAAATAATGCCTGTGTAGTTTAAGGTCTTGCAGTAAGGACGATCAAGATTGGAGGCCTCCTAGGAGGTGAACACATGGTGTGGTCATGATAAACCCAACGTGAGTGATGGCATAAGCCCACACCACGCCATGTGTTCTGGGAGGTATCCAGACCGAGGGGCCGGACCAAGGGAGCGATCTTAAAGTTTGGGGCTAGGACTATTGACGAAATGTCCAGGCCTTCCTACGCATCCCATGAGGATGGGAATCAAGCAATACATAGTTCTTGAAGGTGCCATGTAGTTTAACGTCATTTGGTGAGGAAGTGAGAGGATAAAATAATGAGGAGGGGCACATGGTATGATCATCATAATCCCGATATGAATGAGGGACAAAGAAGCCTACACTACACCATGCAGGATCCTCCAAGATAACTACACCTATGGGAGGATAGTCAAAGAAAAGAGTCTAGGAGATGGACTCAAGATGAGTCGTCCGAGCATTCCTACGTATCCCATGAGGATGGGAATCAAGACATACATAGTTCTTAGGGTTCCATGTAGTTTAACATCACATGGTGAGGATGTGGAGTGATATTAGTTTAAGGTCTTATAGCTCGAACTGTTTTTTAGTGTCATGTGGGATGGAAAAGAAGTTTAATGTCATGTAGAACGTAACAATTTAAGGTCATGTAGGACCATATACAGTTTAAAATTCTATGGAATGATATACAGTTTAACTATATGTGAGACATAACAGTTTAAGGACATATAGAACCCTATTTTCTTAGGAAAAATATTTCTTAAGGAATTTGGCATTGCTGGGAGGAGTTATACATTCACCATCCATGGTAACTTGGGAGTATTCTCCATTGGGGTAAAACTTGTGAATGTTTTAAGGTCCTTCCCATTTGGTATCCAATTTTGGTGGTTTTTTTCTAGGTATCATTCATGTCCTTAGGGCCAATACCATGTCACCTTGTAGGAAAGAGCGGAGGCGAACTTTCTTGTTAAAGGCTCTATCTATCCTGTTCTGATGCCTCTCCAGATTGTGGAGGGCACAAAGACTATTCTCATAAAGCACTTCCAATTCAGCCAAATGAATTTCAGCTACCTTTTCTAGTGCTTGATAATCATAGATAGCTGTGCGCAATGAAGGAAATTGAATCATTATGGGAAGGACTGCCTTTATTCCGTATATTAGGGAATATGGGGTAACCTGTGTGGGATTGCATGTTGTTGTCCTATAGGCCCAAAGAGTATTGGGGAGTTTTTCCAGACAACTCTTCTTGTTCTGACCAACCATATTCTCTAGAATTTTTGAGAGGGTTTTGTTGAACACCTTGATCTTCCCATTTTCTTGCGCGTGATGGCGGGAGGTATTGTTAAAACGGATGTTGTACTTGGTGTACAATTTCTTCAACTCAGCTTCCCGTAAGTTGGTTCCGTTATTGGTGAGTATGAAGTGAGGGAATAAAAATAGGTAGATGATGTTGGATCTCACAAAGTCAATAATAGAATGGGCCTTGACCTCCTTGAGTTGAACTTCCTCTGCCCACTTGGAAAAGAAATCCGTAGTGGTCAGAATAAACCTGCACTGGTGAGCTGTCACCGGTGGATATAGTCCCATGACCTCAAGTCCCCAGACAGTAAAGGGACAAGAATACTTGGTAGTGTGGAGAGGTTCTAGCGACTGATGCACAAAATTAGCATGGATTTGGCATGAATGACATCTCTGTGAAAACTCAATACAATCACAGATCATGGAGGGCCAAAAATACCCCAGTATCCGGATCTGGTGAGATAGTTTCGGTCTGGTCTGATGAGCCCTGTAGAAGCTGGCATGAACCTCCTGCATGACCTGAGGAATATCACCTCCTTGAATGCAATGGAGGAGGACCCCATCATACCATAACTTTTCTAGGATCTTCTGAAGACCGGGACTGCTCCGGAGAGTAAACTGAAACACGCATTCGCGCTTAGTTTGATCTGTCAGAAGATTTCCATGCTGGAGGTACTTGATAAAGGGGGTCCTCCAATCGGGAGTCACTTCCATCACTGCATCAAGGGGACTTGGAGGTCCTGACATGGAGACGTTGGTGGTAAAGTGGATTACCTATGGGCTATCATCATCGTCTAGAGTTAAATTGGCAATAACTCTTCAGTGTGCCATGTGGATAATTAAATCATCCTGATCAGGCTCTGAAAGAGATGCAGCTAGGCTGGACAAGGTGTCATATCGACCATTCTATGAATGAGGGACTTGAGTAACCTCTGGACGATATGGAAACTAGGCCATTAACTAGAAGGTACATTCCAATAGTGGTACGAGCTCTGGATTCCTGATGACATAGTCACTATTGATCTGCTTGATGACTAGTTCAAAGTCCCCTTTTACATGCAAGTGGGGAACGTCAATCTCAAGGGCCAGCTCGAGGCCAGTGATGAGAGCCTGGTACTCCACATCATTGCTGGTACATCCCTCTAACAACAAGAATTAATATGAAAAAATATCTTGTACTGGAGTGATGAAGGCGATACCTAGGCCCGCTATGTTCAGCCTGGGGTCATTGAGTCTTATACTGGTAGGGCTTCAGGAAGTGCCATCTAAGTGAATTTTCCCACATAGAATGTCTTGGTCTACCGAAAGGATTAAATCATCAGAAAAATCAAGGTCCAAAGAATGGTCCTCGAGAGATGGATGGGATACAAGGAATTTTTCCATTTCTTTCCCCTTAGTAGACTTCTAAGGGACAAACCTGATGTCGAACTAGTGGAGGATCACTGCCCACTGAGCTAGACGGCCTATCAAAATGGGGCGGTTCAGGATGTACTTCGGTGGATCCACTCGTTACACAAGTTGTACCTTATGGTGCTGCAAGTAATGTCACAATTTTTTTATTGTGAATACCTTTGAAAGGAAGCTCTTCTTGATAGGGGATTATCTGGTCTCTATATTTAGGAGCATGTGACTGATATAGTAGAGACTGTTCTCTATTCCTTCATTGTTCTTTTGGGTGAGAAGGATGCCAAGAGATCCTTCTAGGGCGGTTACATAAAGGACCAATGGATTTCTAGAAATGGGTGGCATCAGGACTGGATGCTTGAGCAGATAATTCTTTATTTTCTCGAAAGTAGTCTAACATTCTCCATCCCACTGATAGACAATTCATTTCTTCATGATCCAAGAAAAGGGCTTACACTTATAGGCCAAATTCATGATGAATTGATGTATATAAGCCAAGTGGCCTTGAAAGCCTCATAGATCTCGAATTTTTATCAGAGGAGACATCTTACTGATTGTATTAATCTTCTCCGGATCGATCTTGATGCCTCTATATCTGACAATGAAGCCGAGAAACTTTCCGGAGGTGACTCTGAAGGCGCAATTCAATGGGTTCATCTTTAGGTGGAAATAATGGAGGAAGCTAAATACTTTCTCAATATCTTTGAGATGGTCCTAATGCTAGCAATACTTGACCACCAGATCGTCCACACAATATTCCACCAACATCCCAAGGATCATCTTAAATATGCGATGCATGGCATGCTGATAGGTGGAACATACATTCTTTAGACTGAAGGGCATTACTTGGTAACAACTTCTAGTTCCCTGAAGTATATATAATCTTCATCCTCAGGGGCCATTCAGATCTGATTATACTCGGAATACCAATCCATGAAGGAGAGATCCTAGAACCCAGATATGGCATTGCTCTACAGTTTTATCAGAGGAAGGGGAAAATCATCTTTTAGACAGTGATAGTAGAGATCTCGGAAGTCGATGCAGACTTGGATCTATCCATTCTTCTTCCTGATGGGAAAAGTTTTGGCTAGCCATCTGGGGTACTCGACCTCCTTGACGAAGTTGGCTCTGATGAGCTTATCAACTTTAGCCTCGACCATGGAACCGTGAGAAGTGTACATCATCCTGTTTAAACCCACAATGATTTTCTGGAAGACCCAGGTGGTGTACAACAACCTGAGGATCTAGTACTAGAATTTCATCACAAATCTAGGAAAATACATCACGGTGTTGCTTCAAGAAGTCCACATACTGATGTTGATCCTCAATGAGCATAGAGACACTGATCAATATGGGTTTCAGATCTATCTCGCTACTGAGGTTCACCTGTAACAATTCATCAATCACGGCGGAGACACTCTCTTCAAAGGTAGGAGGTGCATCTTACAAATATTCCTCTTCACTTATGGATGAGAGATCCTTATCAGGAGGATATTCCTCTAAGTCAACAGATCCCGATGGGAAGCTAGTGCTAGCCTGAGCGGAGGTAGATGCTTCATTGGGGGACTCCTGTGTTGTTGATACCATAACAATGAAAGCTATCAATCTGATCCAATATGATATTCTGACCAAGGGGCCACGCTTGATGATATCCAAGCAATAGTGGCGCGTCGAATTGAGCCGGTTTATCCCAGCATGGTGGAACAAGAAATTATGGCATATCACCATTTCCATGGGGCGAACATCCTGATACCTTATGGGGGTAGGGGGCTTTGGGACCACCCGAGACTGATTTGTGTAGGAATATGAGGTGATACTTCAGAGTCTCTTAGACTTGGGAATGTTCTCCCCCCATTTTCTAGAAACAATAAAGCATTGTACCATATTCGGGGTAGTATCCTACAATCAGTGGATTTGAAAGATACAAGCATAATCCAGACCTGTCTACGGGTTGGTCGTAGTCGCGACGTGTTCAACCTCATTAGCATGAATCTTCTTGTCCTTTCTCTTGTAGTAGTCGACATCTAGGTAGTGGGCTTCACAAGAGGCAAAGGGAGACAAATCACCTTGGAGTATGCTCACTCGACCAGTAAGGGAGTACTTAAGGCACTGGTGATACAATAAAGGGACCATTATATGCAGGTGGATCCATGGCCTGCGCATCAACACGTTGTAGGAAATGTATTTCAAAATAACCATGAACTTGGTGCTAGATAATAGGCCACCAAACTAGGTTTTCAGGCAGATCTTTCCAAATGTTGTACGTTCCATCTTGTCATAACCTTGGATTTTTAGGTCCGAGGGACTCAAATCCTCCTCAGATAACCCCATATTACGGAGTGTTCATGTTGGAATAAGGTTGATACCTGAGCCTGTGTCAACAAGAAAGTAATTAATATCCATGCCATGGAAGTGGATAGTGATATATAGATGAAAAACGTGCCCCTCTATAGGGGAGCCTTTGTCTTCTCAAGATAAAGAGATAATGGCCTGTCATTCTGTATGCTCGGCTACCTCATCATGGAAGACTTCTGCTATTGTTAACTCTATCTCAAACTGGAGAGGGATTATTAAAGACTTAGTAATTGATTCTTGCATATCTGATGATAGGCAAAGATTCTTAAGGATAGAGAGAATTGAAGGAATACTAGCGAGATTTTTAAGAACATCATACTTCCATGCTAAGTGTGAACTTCTGCTTATAGGGGGCGTTCTACGGCGGGAGGTATGACTGGCCCTTCTAGCTAAACCGGCAGTTGACTGGTATGAGGAATATCCCACAGCTCACTAGTCAAAGCTCATGGAGCGACTACCAGATGTGGTACATATGACTGAGGCCGGTCCATAAAAGAACCTAGCTGATTGTGGTGAGGGTGAGGTAGCTCCACCTAGTCAAGTAACAGAAATGGTAGAGAAGGAAGAACTGATGACACCAGATGAGAAGGATGTGCGTGTTGAGATCTGCACTGGTCTTACTATCTAGTTTTAGTGGTATGCATACCCTGTCTAGAAGTACTGACTGAGGCACATCGATGACCCATATATCTGCAGTTCTGTCAATGCTGGAAATGACTGGGGACGTTAGGACAATCCTTATAGTGATCCTCATTTTCAGGAAGCATATAGGGGTTTACCAATTCCATGGTATTAACCGAATCATACCCTTGATCATCACCTGAAGAATATTCCACTACTATATGAGTTTTGGAGGGAATATCCATCTCCAGGGGCATAAAGTCACCGAGAGTATGGGATGACGGTGACATCTGTGGAGGAATTTGTTTTCCCTTGCGCCACTGATTCCTATTATTTTGGTAAGAGGAAGGCAGAGCCATTGACACAGAGGTACTAGATGCGCGTGACATGGCATCTTCTGCAAGCTCAGGCCAATTCAGGAATGCACGAATAATACCATGGGAACGAGTGACTGCCTTATGAGCCATCCAATCGTCATACTTCTGTGACCCATGGTTATAAACCTGATGCCACCCACCTTCACCATCACTTCCACTATTTGGTTTCAAAAATAAACTTTCCACTTGTTCCGGTTCTGGTCCTATCCCGAATATGTTATTATCAACCTGGTCTTGAATCCCATCATTAAACACATATCACTTTTTGAGGGTGTGCCCCAGGATTCGATGATAAGGGGTAGTAGTTTTTGGCTATTAGTAAGATTTGCCTCTTCTGGACTCCTGTATTTAGGAAAATGTACAATTCCTTGTTCCAAGGCACTTTGGAAATAACAGGGGACCTGAGACTCATAGAATGAGTAGGTCTTATTTCTCCTTTTTGGGAAGGGGGCTCTGGGATCCTAACCCTAACGAGGGGATAGATGATCCTGTTGAAGAGGTGGAACCTATTTATCTCACATGGGTGATGGAGGCACGTTTCGCTGGGGTGAATGCTGATTCTGAGGTGGGCGATGGTGGGCCGGAGGCTATGCCTGAGGTGGAGGGCCCCTATGGAGCTATGGAGGTGGTTCTACTAGTAACAACTCCATTTTCCTGATGGCCTCTATTTGTGCCACCACGACAGGCTCAACCTTATCGGATATTCTCATGGGAATTTCAAGAGGCAACGAACATGCCTTATTAGCCTATTGTAAGCCTTCCTCTAGACACTTCCCTTATCAGATAATTCTTAGACCCCATAGGGTAATTATGGGTAATGAGAGAGGGGACCAGTTTGGTCTTGATATTCCTGAAACACAATGTCAGCAACTGTTCCTGTGTCAGCGGCATATCCAGGGAATAGGTAAGGCCTTTCCACTTGGAGATGAAGTTTGCGACTCATTCTTCATGGATCTTCTTGGAATTGAAGAGGTTTTAAATACTCATCTTCCGAGTGGTAAAGATGAAATAGTAAAGATACTGAGTACAGAGGTCTTCCCAGCTGGCGACCGACCTGATAGGCAGCTGGCTATACCAGACAGATGTAGGCCCTTCCGATGTCTGTATGAAACATCAGAGTTTGGAGGCTTCTTGCTACACTAGAGTTCCTAGCATAGGTCCACACCTTGAGATGAAGTGGGGAAGATGCTGTAGCAGATTGACCGTCCCATTGAAGGAAGAGAAGGTGGGATTTATGAAACCTGTGGGTTTTAAAATATCGTCGACCTAGGCTGTATATGGCTTGCCCTCAGGCAGGATTTCCACCTGTCTAGTTTCCAACTCCTTGAGGCGAGCAATGAGTGCCGACATTGGATCATTTGGGTGAGGAATCTTGTCTTGACAAGGATCCCTAACCACCAATGCTTTGACAGGTTCTTAAACATGATAATCAGGCCCAACAGCTTGTGGAGCGGCTGGTGGGATGAACTTCAGAGCGACTGGGGGAACCTGAGATGAGTCCTGGGGATTATCACACTACTCGGGTGGATTTGGCAACACATACCACACCCACTTTCTATAAGTCCCAGCCTTTATCCTATCTATGTGGTAAGGATGGTTAAGGTCACCTAGAGGCAATTCTCCATAGGACTGTTGTACCTTCCTCAGCTGCCCAAGACGAGGATCACCATAGTCCAGTCATCACTCCACGACACGTTCAAAAAAGATTTCATCAAGCATATTCTTGTGTTCTGTGACTTGTTTATGCAACATGACCTTTTTGGGATCATCCTCCATCTTCTGCACTGAGCCAGATGGGTCAAATGGTTTGATGACCCCAAGATGTTCTTTTCCCTTATTGGGATTCCGGTTGAGGACTAATAGCTTGGTAGGTACATGAAGACCCCTTAAATTTCTTTGTTGGTTAGTGATCCTTCCCAATAGATCCAATAGGTGTGATAATCCCTTATGGGGTATGTCCTCTTCAAGGATCTCTAGCTCATTCTCTCACCCTGGTAGGTCGGCCATATTAACCGCAACTCTTCTTGGAGGTATATCCTCAATATCTCCCAGAAAATTAGGCTGGAACTGGATAGAACTAAAATGGAGGGCAGTATACTACCCCCAACCATGGACCTGAACCTAGAGTGAAGCCTCCTTGATTATCCTTCAGAGCTTTTTAAATCTCTAAACACATCATTTTTGGAGGGTCCTTTGGCAGCTTGGTGACTTTGGGTGTTGGGCCACGGGGAGTGAAGCCAAATCAACCAAATTCCACCATTGACCAATGTCTTATAAGTGGGCCTGACTCTTGGGGTGAGGCACTCGATGATGATGAAGACATAAGAACATCACCCAAAGGGTTTGGAAAAAGAATCCAACTTCCTCCTGGGAGAGCGATTTCGGTGATCTAAAATTCAGTGTTGAAACTAAACAAAACATATCTGGGAAATGGTCTACCACAAGAATGTACCACAAGCTCCTTGGCTTAGACTCGGGGTCTAGCCCTTGTTTTCCCCACTCATCAACTGGTGGAATATGGGGAACCGATAGCGGTTCTAAAACAGACTACTGCGACGGTAGTCTGACCGGTTGAGAATATGACGAGCGGGCAAACAAGCCACCACATCTTAGGATACCCTCCGAAGAGTGTAGTAACTTAGCCACCACCTCAATATAAGATGAGATAGAGACCATATTTTCTGGTGTAGGGACTATGGCTGCTGGTGGTGGACCATGCTATTTCTCATCCGCCATCGATCCCTAGAATAACTCTCCATCATCTCTGTTTGAGTTAGAGAGTGCTCCTGGTGATGATGGTGGAAATTACAGAGCCATACCCTGGGGAGACACCAAATCTTTGTCCTCCTGGATGTATTTATGGAGGGAGGCAGGGATCTGGTGGACCTCAAATTCTAGAAGTATGAGGCTTATACACCTCATCCATGCCCCGACTTCTAACACATAGGATTGAGGTGAGGGTTCCATTTCCGAATCATATTCCTCATCAGAATCTGAGATCAGACAGGTTTAATCATGGTCTATATCTTCTCGACATTCTTTTTATAGTGGTGGAGACCCTCCCTCCTACCTTAGGATGAATCTTCGAGACATGGTAGATTTTTGGCTCGAGGAGGACCTTTAACCGAACTAGTGCTGGGAGAGAGAGGACTTTTGCTTGGATGAGATGGGGTGCAAGGAGAACCTAGACATATGTAAGAGGGAACATGGTGAGGACCCCTGTGTCCACTGGCTGACGCGTGAAAGGAATCTCTGTGGGAAGTGATGGAGCGATTAGGACCTCTGATGGAGCCGGTGGGAACGTGGGCAACACTTACATGGTTATTTCATCTGTTAATGTTGGTATGAGGAGTGTCCTCATACTGGTCAAGATGAACATGGGTAGGACCTCCGTGTTGGGTGCCCGTGAAGCGAGGTAAACCTATGCTTCTCTGGTTGCTGGGAGGATGAGGACCTTCTTCGACCACTATAAGGATATGGGGAAAACCCCCACATTGAAGATTGGCCAGACATGTAACATCATCACTTCGATGACCTGTGACAAGAGAAATATCTCCATACCTGATGCTATGAGTGCAGAAGAGGCTTTCGAACTGGGTGTCACTATAGTGTAGTGGACCCTCATTCGGATTGAAGATGGAATGGGGAGGACCTCTCCACTGAGATTGGGAGCAGGATGGACCTGCACTCTCATTGGTGATGGTATGGGGAGGACCTTTGTACTTGGTGTCATTGCAACTGGTAGGCCCGCGGTTGGAGATGCCTATTTTAATGACCAGGAGAGTTGTCTTAGCCTTCCCATGGGGTGGTTGGGGCCTCGATCTGGGCCGAGAATCTGTGTGCCCTTGATTGACATAAACAGGGAACTGATGTTATATGCCATCGGTGGCACGGGTCACAATAGCCATTGATGATGACGCCCCTTGGCAGGCGTCCTCCTCAGCCAGCGCCTGACACTGACGTCAAGTCAAATAGATTGGGGCCAGAGGGGCAGGCGCATAGCTTACCTGCTCCTCAGATCATGGGGTCGGGTGGCGGCATTGACACTGCCTAGTGGGAGCCCTCCTTAGTGGCCCCTAGGATGGGATTCTAGCTAGGCTGGCCCAGACATCCCTCTCCCCATTGGCGTAGGGGAGGGAGTCATCAAAGAGATCCGGGGAGAGGCTCCCAAAACAGTTATGCGTCGGAGTGGGGAGCAGTGGATCCCTACGCGACCCTTGGGGGAGGTGGCAGTGATGAGGCATAGGAGGTGGCAGTGATGAGGCATAGAAGCCTCTAAGTCTTAATGGGCCATATCCTGGGTTGGGATAATCCCATCCTCCTCGTATCGTCGAATGAGGTATTTAATTACCCTTATCTGAATGAATTCATAAAGGGCGATGGGGCGTGGGTACCCAAAACCTGTGGATGTGGAGGTTTACATGGGGGAAATGAGGCTATGAGGGATTGCTGTGTTGACATTTCCCCTTCCCCAGCAGTGGTAGGTGGGCACTGCTCGATTTCCTGGTATGACAGCTTGGGTCCTTTAAGGTAGGGAGATTAAACCATTAGTGCTGAAAGAAGGAAATCAATGATGACAATGTCAAATACTAGGATGTCCAACATTCAACTATCCCAATTTCTAGTGAGTTTTACACCAGGACCAATTTTTTCTTTGCAGGACATGGCACCAGATACATGGATCCAGTGACATTCTAATCCACTGATGTCTCGAGCACTACTAATCTCCACATTGTGGAGAAGAACTTCACATCGGGTTCATCATTTCTCTTTCTGACACTTTTGCTGGGACACGTATCCGTCTCTCATTCGGAGGATGTACAACTGTTACCCTGCATTCCCGCTTTCCAAAGGTATAGTGACCTAAGACTTTTACATACAACATTTCATGATTTTAAGCATAGTTAATCATCAAAGTACAAGCCAAGGATCGTTAAATATAGTGTATTGGAAGAATAGGTACATATAACATAAAACATGGGGCTAAAAAAACACATCTTTATTTAATCTCCATAAAGAGCTCCTAACATCCTTTGAGCCCTTACATCTACATAGGGTACCCTAGGGAACACATGAACAAAGGGGTGAGCTGAAAAGCCCAGTAAGGGAATGAACATAAGGATGCATCTTAAGCACCTGAGTTAAGAGGCATGACATAATGATATCGAAAACATGGAACATATGAAATCATATTTTAAAATCATGGGATCATATAAACATGGAATCATATAAATGTGGCAGAATCATAAAACATTTCTGTAGTACGGGTCAAGGCTAACCACAAATCCCATTTCTTATCTCATCTCATGAGACTTAACCTTACCCAATGCATTGGAACGCTATCTAAGTGCACCCATCTCAAAATATTCATGAATATTCTTTCCACAAAAATATTCTTACCACATAGATAATCATACATAATCAACCATACATAAACATAAGGGTATCGATGGAAAGAATTGAGTACCAAAATCATGACATAAATCATAAAAAATGGGAGTATCACAAAAGTGCCCATGAACGGAAAGGAATAGAACATACATGGAAATTCATAGATAAATATAGGCATTTAATATGGTAAGTGGTGTCAAATAGAAGTGACAACATATAAGAAATGTATTTTAGAAAGATTAGCATTAGAACATTTTTGTGCGGTTTTAAGGAAAATACTATAGAGATTTTCAAATAGAAAAGAGTTCAATCTTTTATATAAAACCAGAATTTAACCAAGAAGGTTTTAATAATAAAAATAATTATTTTATAAAGACAACGATGTCTTAAAAAAGAGGATATAGTGCACTTTAAATTTGGGTAAAAGTTCGGGTAATCCCCTTAAAACAAGTTTGCTTATTAGAGAGTTCTAAGGAGGGAATCTTTTAAAAACATGTATATCCAAGAAAGAAAGTGAAAAAAGGGTGTTGAAATAATAATTTTGTACAAATAAACAGAATTTATAATATTCACATAAATAGATAAGATAACACCATTTTCAAAGAAAGACAAGGAAACCTGAAAGAACAAATAAGGTTTGGGTAGAATTCGTTACGGTTTTATCGACATGGTGTCAGGTGTACCCAATAGGGATTGATGAGAGATAAAATGGGTTTAGAATCACTTATAAATCAATAGGACAGTATTGGGGATGTGTGTAAACATACCTCATAATTTGGTATTACACATAAAGGGCATAGCATAGGGGACAATCTTGATTAAGAGTGAAAAAGAGAGGATCCCTTACCTTAAATCCGTTGGTGTTCTCCACTTGTTATTAAAGACCTGAATAAACAAATTATTCTTATTAATTCATAAGTCCAGAACCTCTTCTATATGTAATTGTGTTATTATAACAATTTTTAGTTCATTAAAGTCCTTATTGATTAGTTATAAGGTTCAATTTCATTGTTCGGGCTCATTTGTTTACTTGGTTTTAAAAGATCGGTTCACTTATATTCAAGTTCAGATAAACATGAAAGATGGAAGTGGTTGTCCAGAAATGAAGTTATATGATATTAGTGAACATATAAGAGATTAAATGGTTTTAAATTTAATTTGGTTACTTAGATTGAAGTTGACCTATTATATAAAACCACAGTGACAATCGTTTTTGTAAATCAGTGGGTTTGGTTACAAAGAACATGTTTTCCCTTATAACTTAATACCATTTGTAAAAAAAGGATTACAGAACCAAAAATAGGATATATTACATATATAATAATCTGGTTCAACCATAACACAAATGGTTTCATGACCATAATTAAATATTATAATAGAAATTGATAAACCATTGTCCTTGAATGTGCTAAATTAGCACATATCAAACGGTGCTTTCATTTCTTTCAAATAAAAGGTGGGGAAAGGAGATAAGATAATGAAATATCCCATTAGCATGAAAACATTAAATTAATATATGTTACTGTATTTAACATAATAGTATGGTTATGGGAGGTGAGGAAAGAAACAAAAAGAAAAGAACTTAAAAGAAATGAATGAATTGGAAAGAGGAATTTACCTATTGAGACTTCCTCCATTGAGAACCTCTTAATGGGAGAGGTTTTGGTATTTTGAAGAGGATACGAGCTTTTGGAAATGGGGGAGGGTCTTGGAAAGATATTTGGGCCGAATATTGGCAAGACAAAAGGCTTGATAGTAGTGAATAGAAGAGGGATTGAGGGGGGGTTTTATAGTGGAGGAGAGAGGGAATTTCTCAATATAAAATTCATTAATTTATTATTTACCCAAAAGACAAGGAATAGTGAGTCTTCCATTACCAAGAATAGTAATTTTATAATGTGATCCCAAACAAATTGGTCTTATATCATCTGAAAATCATCAATGAATCAATTAATCCATTATTTAACATTTATTGTGAATTATCAGATTTTACTATTCATAAAAAATTCAAGTATTTCAGAAAAATACCAAAAATTCACCATAACCATTTTTCGACTTGTCGAATCCAAAAATGAAGTCTATTTTTCAAAAATAATTTTCTAAATATAGTTAATTTAATATTTAATTAAAATCATAATTTATTATTAAAAACTAGTTTTAAAACATTCTTTTATTTATTCTAAAAATATAGGTACATCATAATTTCACTTGAATATTATTTTAATACTATAATAGGAAAGGTTACTATTCATTATGGTATATGACTATTTATAAGGGTATGTTACTATTCATAAGGATATGTTACTATTCACCAAAAATTAAGTTTTTCTTACCGGACTCCAAATAACTTACTAATCACAACTGTGTTTGTTAGATTTTCGAAATCCCAAACAAAGAAGTGAAAAAACTATGTTTAAAGGTCACTTAGCACTTAGTAGTTTATTATGTTGTGTTTTAATGTGATTTTATGACAACTTTATAAGAAAGGAATTTCCATTTATAAAACATTGGGTCGTTACATTCTTCTCCCCTTAGGAAATTTCACCCTCGAAATTTCGTTTTACATTCTAAGCTGTAAATAGGTGAGGGTACTTCTCCTTCATTACCTCCTCTAGTTCCCAAGTAGTTTCTTCAAACTTTTGGTTCCTCCACAACACTTTGACAAGGTCAGTTGTCTTATTGCGTAGAACCTTATCTCTTCGGCCCAGAATCTTCATTGGCTACTCCTCATAAGAGATATCATCTTCCAACTATACCACCTATGAGTTCAGTACATGTGAGGGATCAGGTATGTACTTCCTTAGGAGTGATACATGAAACACATCATGAACTCGAGCCATATTTGAAGGAAGTGCGAGCCAATAGGCCACAACTCCTATGCAGTCAAGGATCTCAAAGGGGCCAATGTACCATGTTCTTAGCTTCCCTTTCTTTCCAAACCACATGATTCTCTTAAATATTGATATTCATAGGAAGTCTTTATCTTCAACGTTGAACTCCAAGTCCCTTTGAAGGTTGTCAGTGTAGCTCTTTTTCCGACTCTGAGGAGCTTTGATGTTTTTATGGATGACTTGAACCTTCTCCATCATCTCCAGCACAAGATCGGGTCCAAGTAGCTTTAGTTCTCCAACTTCATCCCAATAGGTTGGAGTTCTACATCGCTTTCCATACAGAGATTTATACAGAGCCATCTGAATACTCGAGTGTAAGATACTGTTGTATGATAACTCAACTAATGGGTGATGCTGATCCCATCTACCTTTGAATTCTAGAGAGTAGGCTCTTAGCATATCTTCAAGCATCTGGATAGTCCTTTCATATTAGACATCAGTTTGGGGATGATAGGCCATGCTGAAATTTAATTTAGTACCCAAAGCATGTTGAAGACTCCTCCGAAATTTAGATGTGAACCTTAGAGCACAATCATAGACAATTTAGAGTGGAACACCATGGAGTCTCAGAAAATCCTTCACATATATTTTTTCAAGTTGTTCAAGTGATAGGTATTCCCAAATAGAAACAAAATGGGTAGTCTTGGTGAGTCGGTCAACCAAAACCCATATCACATTATTTCCCTTCAACGTCTTCGAGAGACCCGTGACAAAGTCCATAGTGACATTCTCCCATTTCCACACAGGTATAGGCAATGGTTGCATCGTCCCTTTGGAATTTTGTTGCTTTGCTTTAACTTGCTGAAATACCAAGTTCCTTGATATATATTTTGCAATCTTCTTCTTCATGTTATCCCACCAGAAGTGTTCTCGGAGATCATGAGACATCTTGGTACTCCCAATATGGATAAAGAATTTTGAGAAATGTGAATTGTCCAATAACTCCTTATTTATCCCAGGTGATGAAGGCACACAAATCCACGTTCCAAACCAAATCAAACCATCATCCTTGATATGGAACTTTTGAAGCTTCCCTTCCTTTACTGAATTCACCCTCTTTTGTAACTCTATATCACCCCTTTGTGCTTCCTTAATCATCTCTTGAATGGATGGTTATGAAATCATTTGGGCAAGGTAGGATGTATCCCCTACCCTTATGATTTCTAAATCTATCCTTCGCATATACAAAAAGATAGGGTCTTTGGGTGAATATATACTTTTGGATATCGTGGTTGGTGTATATGTCACTCTTCTCACCATAAAGTTTGTGCAGCCATAATTTCAAGGAAAAAATCTTGGCCGCCAGCTCTATATCATGCTTTAGATAGTTTTTCTTATGGATCTTCAACTGCGATGAGGCATATGCTATCACATTATCATTTTTCATGAGTACACAACCCAAGCCTTTCTTTGAAACATCGCTATATATCACAAAACTTTCTCCACTTTTCAGTAATGTGGGTACAAGTGCATTGATCAACCTTCTCTTTAGATCCTTAAAGCTTACCTCACATTCTTCTGTCCATAAAAACTTTACCCCCACTACTGGAAATCTGAATTTTCCCAACGCTTCTATACCAACGGTTTTTACAAACCGTTGGTATAGGTCCTTTTTCCCAACGGTTTGTCCAAACCTTTGGGAAATCCCACTTTGTGGCCACCTTTCCCAATGGTTTTGGAAAACCGTTGGGAAAGGGTATAGCTTTCCCAACAGTTTGGCCAAGCCGCTGGGAAAAGTCCACTTTGTGGACACCTATCCCAACGGTTTTCCAAAACCGTTTGGAAAGGTCCCCTAGAAATCAACATCCAACCTAGAATGAATTCCAGAATCAAGAACTATACCAACGGTTGTCAAAACCGTTGGTATAGACCTATACCAATGGTTTTGACAACTGTTGGTATAGGTCCTGAGAATTTTTATCATATCTTCTTACTGAGAACATTATATAAATCAAAATTTAAAATAATTATGACAAAATAGGGGTCCTGGGATCAAATCCCAGCGAATGTTTTTTTTGAAATACATATACCAACGATTACATAACCATTGGTATAGATTTTCATATTACTTATACCATCGGTTTCCAAAACCGATGGCATAGGTCTATACCAACGGTTTTCTCAAAACTGTTGGTATAGACCTATCCCTACGGATTACTTGGAAACGGTTCTCCAAACCGTTGGTATAGGCTATACCAACGGTTTGGAGGCCTATACCAACGGTTCCAAACCGTTGGTATATTTTAGTTTTCCAGCAGTGCCCCTTACATTTCAGCTTGGTCATCGGGTTTGAAAATCATTAAAAGTTCTTCACGAATCGTCAATAATACCCAGATAGACCCAAAAATCTACGGATCTATGTTACAGAAGTTTTCCTAGGACACTCTTCAATTGCCTTCATCTTGGAAGGGTCTACGAATATCTTTTTACTGGTGATAACATTCCCAAAGAATGATACTTTCTCCATCCAAAACTCACATTTACTGTACTTTGCATATAACTTCTCCCTTCGCAAATTCTTTAACACAATATTCAAATGATCTTCATGTTCCTCCTTTCTCTTGGAGTATATCATAATATCATCAATGAAGACTACCAAAAATTTGTTGAGGTAATATCTAAAGACTATATTCACTAAATCCATGAAAATTGATGGAGCATTAGTGAGTCTGAAGGGGATCACTATGAAATCATAGTGTCTATACCTCATTCGAAAGGTAGTCTTGGGAATATCTTCCTTCCTCACCTTCAATTTATGATATCCCGATCGAAGGTCCACCTTAAAGAAATAACTGGACCCACGAAGCTGATCGAACAAGTCATCTATCCGTGGTAGGGGATACTTGTTCTTTATCATGATTTTATTTAGCTCATGATAATCAATATAGAGGAACATTGATCCATCCTTCTTCTTGATGAAGAGGACTAGTGCACCCCAAGGTGAGGCACTCGGGCATATAAAACCATTCTCCATATTCTCCTGTAACTGCTTTTTCAGTTTTTCCAGCTATATGGCGTCCATTCTGTAAGGTTTCTTTGATATATGAAAAGATCCATGAATATGTTCAATTGAGAAATCAATCTCTTGGTCCAGAGGAAGAACATACAACTCTTTAGGGAATACATCAGTGTAATCCCTCATGATGGGCATGTATTCAAGCATGATTCTCTCCTTTGTCTCAATAATTTGAGGTAGATATGCTTGCTCATAAGGCAAAAATATCCACACTTGAGATGATTATTCTAAAAGAGATTCATCTTCCTCATTACACTTGTAAAGAATCAGAGTATGTTTAAAGATATGAAGAGTGATCTCCCTTTACTGAAAGTTGATGTTGTCCTTGTACAAAGATAGCCAATCCATGCCCAAGATAGAGTCTAACTCTACTAAAGGAAGTATGATGAGATTTTCTGGGAGGTTCAGTCCACAAACATTAACTAGGTAGGTGTTATAAACCATGGATGAAATGATTTCCCCATTCTGTATACTCATAGATAACTTTTCCTCCAAGTTTTGAGGTTGTGTTTGAATAGTTCTACTAAACTTACAAGATATGAAAGAATGCGTAGAACCAGAATCAAATAGTAAATTCACTATTCTTGAATGAATAACTAGCGTATTTGTCACCACATCATTTTTTGGCTCCACCTCAGTAGTAGTGATAGTATAATCCATTCCTTGTTGCCTTGAAGGTTGTTGTTGATTTCCTCTGACAACCCTTAGCTTAGGGAAATTGTTTACATAATGCCCATGCTCCTTGAAGTTGTAACACTTCATTGAAGGCTGAGTGTTGACTTGAACCTTCCTTTATTCTTCCTCATTAGTGGGTTTATTTATATCCCGGTGGTAGTTCTTGGCCAAATGACCAATCTTTCCACATTTTAAGCAATTCTTGGTTCCCTTCAGACAGTTATCAAGATGATTCTTCCCACAATTTTTACAAGGGGAAAAGTTAGGCTTCTTTCCATCATGGGATTTTTTCGATGAACCAACCATGTTGTTGTCCTTTTTTTCTTCTTGTTACTGGTACCATGAGACCACTAAGAGTCTCCAATCTCTATTTCAACCTTTAGGTCACAAAAAATAATATCCTCATAACTATCAAAGTCTCCAATCTCCAACATTTTTCATAGAATCAGCTTTAGTCTTCTAAAGAAGCGATCCACCTTTCTTTTAGTGTTCATGACAAAGCCAGAGGCGTACTTTGAAAGCCTTGTAAAGTTTTCTTCATATGCCTCAATAGACTCATCTTCCTTCTTCTTGAGTCTGAGGAACTCTCTTTCCATCTTGAGATAGAGGGTTTGAGAAAAATATTTGTTGAAAAACATCCTCTTAAATTCCTCCCAATCCATGGAATCAATTTCCTCTTAGGAATTTGTATTCTTGATTAGTGTCCACCACTAATAATCTTCCCCATAAAAATGATAGACCGCCAGTACAACCTTCTCTTCTTACAAGCAATGAAGGATGAATAATATCTTTTCAATAGAGTTAATCCATTGTTCCATGAGGAGGGGATCAGAGGATCCGCTAAACATGGGAGGCATTTTCCACATGAAGGATTCTACGGAAACTTTCTCTTTCCTTGGAGGAGGAGGAAATTCTGCATGATTCAAGTTATTATTCATAACTTGAGCCAGCTGATTAATTACTATCATGAAGTTTTGAGCACTCACTCTCGTCATATCAGGAATATCATTACAGCAATATTCACATTGACTATCACATTGGTTGTTGGAACATGTTCTTCTATTTCCCGCCATTAACTAAGAAAAAGAACATATAATTAGAGGTCTTGAATACTTAGCTATTGAGAATTAAAAAGAAAACTTTGAACATAAAAGGATAAACTTATAAAAAATAAGTACATACTAACTTGTTATTCCTTAAGTTTTAATTTAGGTTATTCTTGATCTATTTCTTGACTTATATTCTTATGGGCATTTTTTTGTCCCTTACCAATGGTTTGTACTAAGCTCGTGAATCTACCAAAGCATATCCCCTGGGAGTGTTGTAACCAAGAGTGAAGCAAGGCCCGTTGTCATATACCAGGATACCCCGGGTCAAGCCCGAAACTCCTTGTGAGAGTTTTCACTCTTAGGTACATCTGTGCCAGACCCACCTCTACCTGCTCGTATCCAGATAGGGATGTATTTTCTTGATAAAACACTTACTCTATACTTACCAAAATTTAGGGATGTTTTATTATACTTCATCTCATCCTTGAGGTTCTCACTAAGATTATCTATTAGTAATCTCGAAAAATAACTAAACTATCCTCTGATACCAACTATATTGAGCCAAGAATTTACATACAACATTTCATGATTTCTAGCATAGTTAATCATTAGAGTACAAGTCAAGGATCGTTAAGTCTAGTGTCTTGGTAGACTAGGTACATATAACATAAAACATGAGGCTAAAAAAACACTTCTTTATTTAATCTCCATAAAGAGATCCTAACATCCTTTGAGCCCTTACATCTGTATAGGGTACCCTAGGGAACACATGAACAAAGGGATGAGCTGAAAATCCTAGTAAGGGAATGAACATAAGGATGCATCTTAATCACATGAGTTAGGAGGCATGACATAATGATATCCAAAACATGGAACATATGAAATCATATTGTATAATAATGGGATCATATAAACATGTAATCATATAAATGTGGAAGAATCATAAATTTTTTTCCTTAATACGGTTCAAGGCTAACCGCCAATCCCATTTCCCATTTTAGTACGGGTCAAGGCTAACCACCAATCCCGTTTCTCATCGAATCTCATGAGACTTAACCTTACCAAATACATTGGAACACTATCTGGGCACACCCATCTCAACATATTCATGAATATTCTTGCCACATAAATATTCCTACCACATATATAATCATACATAATCAACCATACATAAACGTAAGGGTACCCATGGAGATAATTGGGTACCACAATCATGACATAAATCATAACCAATGGGCGTATCACGAAAGTGTTCATGAAAGGAAAGGATATGAAAATACATGGAAATTAATAGGGAAATATATGAATTTGACATGGTAAGTGGTGTAAAATAGAAGTGACAACATATAAGAAATGTATTTTAGATACATTAGCATTAAAACATTTTTGTGCGGTTTTAAAGAAAATACTATAGAGATTTTCAAATAGAAAAGAGGTCATTATTTTATATAAAACCAGAATTAAACCAATAAGGTTTTAATAATAAAAATAATGATTTTATAAAGACAATGGTGTCTTAAAATATAGGATATAGTGCACATGAAATTTGGGTAAAAGTTCAGGAAGTCACCTTAAAACAGGTTTGCTTATCGGAGAGGTCTAAGGAGGGAATCTTTTAAAAAAATGTATATCCCAGAAAGAAAGTGACAAAAGGGTATTGGCATAAGAATTTTGTGAAACTAAACATAATTTATAAGATTCATATAAATAGATAAGATAACATCATTTTGAAATAAATACAAGGAAATCTGAAAGAACAAAGAAGGTTTAGGTAGAATTCGTTACGGTTTTATCGGCTGGATGTCGGGTGTAACCAAGAGGGATTGATGAGAGATAAAATGGGTTTATCATCACTTATAATTCAACAGGGAAGTATGGGGGAGGTGTTTAAACATAACCAATACTTTTTTATTACACAAAAGGGCATAACATAGAGGAAAATATTGATTAAGAGTGAAAAGGAGAGGATCCCTTACCTTAAATCTGTTGGTGTTCTCTACTTGTTATTAAAGACCTGAATAAAAAAATTAGGCTTATTAATTCATAAGTCCAGAACCTCTTATATATGTAATTTAGTTATTATAAACCTTTTGTAGTTCATTAAAGGCCTTCTTGATTAGTTATAAGGTTCAATTTCATTTTTCGGGCTTGATTGTTTAATTGGTTTTAAAAGACCAGTTCACTTATATTCAAGTTCAGATAAACATGAAATATGGAAGTGGTTTTATAGAAATTAAGTTATATGCTATTATTGAACATCCAAGGGATTACATGGTTTTAAATTTAATTTGGTTACTTAGATTGAAGTCTGACTGTAATATAAATCCGTAGTGACAACCGTTTCTGTTTATCGGTGGGTTTGGTTACAAACAACATGTTTTTCCTTATAACTTAATAAAATTTGTAAAAAAAGGATTACAGAACTAAAAATAGGATATATTAAATATATAATAATCTGGTTCAACCATAACACAAATGGTTTCATGACCATAATTAAATATTATAATAGAAATTGATAAACTGTTGTCCTTGAATGTGCTAAATTAGCACATCTCAAACGGTGCTTTCATTTCTTTGAAATAAAAGGTTGGGAAAGGAGAGAAGATAATGAAATATGACATTATCATGAAAACATTCCAGTACATGTATGTTACAAGATTTATCATACTATTATGGTAAAGGGAGGTGAGGAAAGAAACAAAAAGAAAATAACTTAAAAGAAATGAAAGAATTGGAAAGAGGAATTTACCTCTTGAGACATCCTCCATTGAGAACCTCTTAATGAGAGAGGTTTTGGTATTTTGAAAAGGCTAGAAGCTTTTGGACGTGGGGGAGGATCTTGGGGAGAGATTTGGGTATAATATTTCCAAGGCACAAGGCTTGAGAGTAGCGAAGAAAAGAGGGAGTGAGGGGGGGGGGGGGGTTATAGTGGAGGAGAGAGGGGATTTCTCAATATAAAATTCATTAATTTATTATTTTCCCACAAGAAAAGGAATAGCGAGTCTTCCATGACCAAGAATAGTAATTTTATCATTTTATCCCAAACCAATTAGTCTTACATCATCAAAACATCATCAATGACTCAATTAATCCATTATTTAGCATTTATTGTGAATTATCAGATTTTACTATTCATAAAAAAATTCAAGTATTTTAGAAAAATCCAAAAAATTCATCATAACCATTTTTCGATGTGTATAATCAAAAAATTAAGTCAATTTTTCAAAAATAATTTTCTAAATATAATTAATTTAATATTTAATTAAAATCATAATTTATTATTAAAAACTAGTTTTTAAACATTCTTTTATTTATTCTAAAAATATAGGTACATCATAATTTCACTTGAATATTATTATAATACTATAATAGGTAAGGTAACTATTCATTAGGGTATATCACAAATCATAAGGGTATGTTACTATTCATAAGGGTATGTTACTATTCACCAAAAATCAATTTTTTCTTATCAAACTCCAAATAACTTACTGATCGCAACCGTGTATGTCAGATTTTTGAAATTCCAAACATAGAAGTGACAAACCTATGTTTAAAGGTCACTTAGGAATTAGTAGTTCATTATGTTGTGTTTTCATTGGATTTTATGACATATTTATAAGAAAGAAATTTCTATTTATAAAACATTTGGTCGTTACAAAAGGCAGGCGACATCTGTTCCTTATTCAGGGATGTTTTCTCCTTGATCGAAATAAGATGATGGTATGTCAGTTCCTCCTTCCATGGAATCCTCCTTGGAACTCGTTATCTAGTCTCGGTTTCCCTCAAAGACTTAAGACGTTGTTTGTGAAACTCTTTACAGTGCCATGTCTTCATGGACACTGATTAATTACGCTACTTCTGTCAGGACATTCCAAGGGGTTCGGTCAGGGAAGCAACCTTTAGTCGGGGGAGTAGTCACGTTGGACATCACTGGCATGTCTGGACACTGGAAAACTGATGTGTCTGGGTTTCTTCCCCTTATGATAGGGCTTCTTGAGGGCACAGAAGCCCGAGGCATCCCACGTCAAATGCAGGGAATTTTATTCCATAGGCATGTCTCTAAGCTTTTCCTCAGCTTCCCATGTTTAACACATGGTATACTTTGAGTTTAACATCTAGAGGAGATAAATCAGACTAATCAGAACACAGGAGGGAGTATATCAGATGGGTGTAACCCCAGGAGGAATTAGGATGGGTATATATTGTTGAGTGGATGGAGACTGAGATGGGGCCGATGCGAGGGTGACGGTGAAGTTGGGATTGAGCCTCGAAGATACTTCCTACGTATCCCCATGGCAGGGAATCAAAGTCCACATAGTTCAACAGGGCGATGAGAGACTTAGGGAGGTGGCCCGTGAGAATGGACGGATGGATGGAACTCAGAGGAAATATAACTTTTAGGTTGGGGCATGATCATCTTGAGAAATAGTGGCTCGAGGGAGAGAGCACGTCGAGACATGGATGATGGGATTGAACCATAGGGATGCTTCCTACATATCCCCATGGTAGGGAATCAAATTCAACATAGTTTAGGATGGGGCATGAAATCAGGATGCTTGAGGGGAAGACTAGAGATGTGGGTCCCAACAGAGGGACACCAAATTTTACCAGTGTTTGGGGTTGAACCTTAGGGAGGCTTCCTACATACCATTCATAAGAGATAGGGATAAAACCTACATATCTCATCTTAAAATGGAATACCATTGTGTGGGGATGACAACAGATTACTGTTGGTCGGGTTTCAAACAACCTACCACTGGTCAGGTTTCCAACGACTTACCGTCGGTTGAGATTGCAACGACTTACCGCTGGATGGGGTAGAATGGATTATCATTGATTGGGGAACACAACGGCTTACTATAGATTAGGGAACACAATATATTACCATCTATTGGGGAACACAATGTATTATTGTCGATTTGGGAACACAATGGCTTACTATTGATTGGGTAACACAACAGCTTACCATCAATTTGGGTTAGACATCATGGAGACTTCATACTTACCTTGTTTGGGAGACAAGGATCAAAGCCCACGTAGTTATAATAGGTACAATTTAACATCATGTAGGACAAAAAGGGGTATACATTTTAACATCATGTAGGATAAGGGTGAACTGACGTGAAGTGGTTGGGATGAATGTGTGTTGGGATTGAACCTCAGGGAGGCTTTCTATGTACCTTGCCTTAGAGACAAGGATCAAAGTCAACATAGTTTGGGATTGGGGATATAGTTTAATGTCATGTGGGATGAAGGTGAACTGACATGAAGGGGTCAAGATAAGTAGGTGTTGGGCTTGAACCTCAAGGAGGCTTCCTACGTACCTTTCCTTGGAGACAAGGATCAAAGTTCACATAGTTCGGGATGGGGAATGAAGTTTATCATCATGAAGGATGAAGGTGAACTGACATGAAGGGGGTTCGAGTCAAGTATATGTTGGGATTTAACCTCAGGGAGGCTTCCTGTGTATCCATCCTTGGAAAGGATCAAAGTCCACATAGTTTGGGATGGGGGCTATGGTTTAATGTAATGCGGGACAAATGTGAGTTGACGTGAAGGGGTTGGGACAAGTAGGTGTTGGGCTTGAACCTCAGGGAAGCTTCCTACGTACATTTCCTTGGAAAGGATCAAAGTCCATGTAGTTCGGGATGGGGGGTTGGGGCGTACATGATAAGGTGGTGCAGGTAGGATTCCATAGTTAATGCTTACTCTAAGCCCACGTGAGTCATGTTCGGTGTGAGAAACAAGAGGAAATAGAGACCTGATGATGACTTCGTGAAAGGTGAGTCCACAGTATGTGGAGTGAGGCTTACACGTGGTTAGTGTCCCATAGAGGAAACGAGGGATTATGCATGGGGAGGACCAGGGAGATGGATATTGGGACTTACTCTAGGATGGAGGCCTAGTGGTAAAAAATCTCAGAGGGAGAAGGATAGGGTATTGAGGATCCCTGTGACCCTCACCTTTTAGTCTTTGGCACCAAATAAGAAAGGAGGAGTAGGGGTAATACCTCTTTCAAGAAAGGCTAGGGGATTACACCAAGATGGTCACCCTTCCCCGTGGATAGGCGCCACTCCAGCAATGAGGGTCTCATTCTATGTGAGGAAGATCTCACTCCTATGGAGATGAGTAGGCATGGAGAATGTCCGAGACGGGGCAGCCCACTTAGAATGTATAGGGTGAGGGCACAATTAAACGTCATGTGATGAGGATAATGGTGTTTGGCAGTTTAACATCCTACAACTCAGATGAGGTGGGTTCACTCCACACCCCTAGGACTTACATAACCTGCACACTTTAAACCTTGGTGAAGGGAAGGCACCAACAATGCCATAGTGTGGGGGTATTGTGGAGTGATCTATTGAGGGGACCACATTAGTATGACTATGAAAAGAAGAAATAGATGTTAGTGTGACTATGTAAAGAAGCATAAGGCTAGAAACACAATGTGAATCACCGCCCAAGGGAACTTGAAATCACTTCCTACTAACCTGGAGGGTCGTATGGGAGAAAGGTGTGTGACACAGATGTGTTGTGAATAAGAGGGGCTCATACATGGTGACTTAAGGTAAGGATGACACATGGAGTGCAAAAGGAGGTCCATGTGCATGATGGTAGGCTGCACGCAAGATGGGAGGCTGCACACAAGTTGGAATGGCTGCATGCAAACTGGAAGGATGCACACAAAATTGGTCCCATGCAAGGGGCATTTGCGTGCAAGAGGGATATTTTATGCGAAAATGACTTAGGGTAAAAGGAAATGGTTGAGGATCATGCCCAAGAGGGCCCAATAAAAGGAGGAACCTTGGGGGGCCCACCACACAAGATTAAATCCCTTGAGGCTATAGTGTTTTTAACGTGGTCACGTAAGAGGTGTCTTTCACGCAGCTGAGCATTGCTTTGTCTTCTGTCCCCATACCTGAAGGGAGAGGGTGGGTGGGGTACACTTTGTTTTATAGCCGATATACTCATAGGCGGCATTCAAGAGGTGCTGCACACAGATGACCATTTTATGTCGCATTGGGCGCGTAAGAGTTTGCATGCCTAGAAGAAACTTGCACGCGAGACTCTCTTCCTTCGTGCCCTTGCCTTGGCTGGTTTTTGAGATGGTGTCCACGAAAGGGTCCCTTTGATGTCTTATTAGGTGAAAAAGGTATTTTATGCCACATGAAGTATTTCACACACCCTTGGACTCTTACACACCAGTGCCTTGGTGAGTTCGTGGTGGGCCGCCACGGGAGTCCACATTTGACATCGAATTGGGTGTGCAAGATTTTTCACGCTGAGGGTAATCTTGCATGCACACCCTAATTTTTGCATGCACCTACCACTCCCACTACGGAGTCATACCTTTATTCTGAATTTGCCTTTGGTTTCTTCAAAAGACCCCCATCATGGCCCTATCTGAAATTCGGCGTCAACAATGAATGTATAGTCAAATAAATAAAAAAGGGACTTCAGTTACAAGGGTCATAAGATCCCCAAGAAATATATTTTAGTTTAAGGAAGAATGTGTAAGATTATACTTAAGAAAAAAAAATATAAAATGAGTTTTGGAATAGAAGTATTTGTCACCTTGGACAAAATAATATGAAGAAAATAATCCAAGAAGAATCTATGAGGATTCTACCCATACTAAAACAAGACACCATCACTATTTATAAAATATGCCCAAAGGAAAAAATGGTGAACAACAAAAATATGGGAGTTAAAATTAATACACAAAAGCCTCTTGAACTGATTCACTTTGATGTATGTGGTCTTATAACTAATAATTCAAAAAATAAAGAAATATATTTCATAAATTTTATAGATGATTTCATAATGATGACATGTAACATGCCCATGTCACACAAATTTTAGCATATTTAAAACTTTTAGAAGACTTGAAGAGAAATAGATAGGCTTGTACATGAAGTGGTTGAGATCAAACAATGAGAGTGAGTATGAAAATAGACATTTAATATATTATCGTAACAAACATGGAAACATACATGAATACAATTCTCAATATACACCTCAAAAAATGGAGTGGATGAAATGAAGAACAAAAGTTTAGTTGATATGGCTAGAAATATGCTAGAAAAATATGACATCTCAAGGTATTGTTAGTAACATGCCATCCAAATTACTCAAATAATTCAAGAGAGATGTATGTTAAGGATAAACTTAAAAAATGATTACCTATGAGATGTGGTTTAAAAGGAATCTAAATGTTAATTTTTTTAGGTGTTTAGAATTACTTTCTTGATCTAGAAAAAGGATAGAAGTGGAGTAAAGTTTAATGATGAGGTTGAATATGGAATCTTTCATGGGAACACACTAAATTGAAAATATTATAGTTATTAAACAATAAGTTAAAAATAATTATTTATAGTGATGAAATATTAATTTTGTGACTGAATAATAAATGAGGTAGAAAATCATTGTGAATGATGAGGATGATGTTTTCAGTTCAAAACCTATTGGAAAAAATACAGAAAACACACAGGTTTAGATAGAGGATGTAGATTCTGCATTTTTGAGTGATGGAGATGGAGAAGTAAAGTCTAAAAGGACATATAAATGGATAACAAAACATATTAGAACCAATAACATCATTGGGGACCAAAATCAAGGTGTTTAGACAAGAAATGAGATCATAGACACTGGTCATAACTGTCTTTTTTTAAAAGGTAAACTTGGGATAGTTGAAGAAGCTTTATAACATAAGGAATGGATTCAAGTCATGAATGAGTAGCTAAACCCGATTGAAAATAAAGAAGATTATAACTTTTTCCCATAACCACAGAAAACAATATGATTGGAGGAAAATAGGTTTTTAGAAATAATATTGATGAGAATAGTGATATAACTAGAAATAAAGATATTCTTTTATACAAGAGAAAATCAAAAATTTAAGGGGATGAATTTTATGAAACCTTTTACCGAGTGAAAAGACATGAGTGCCTCAAAATATTTTTTTAAATAGTGTCTTATAGAAGCTTCAAGATATTGTAAATGAATATTAAATTATATTTTCTGAATTTTGATATTGATTTGAAAGTGTATATGGAACAACCTAATGGTTTTATGATTAATCTATATAGAAATAGAGTATGTAAGCTGAATAAATCTCTCTATGGATTGAAGTTGTATACAATAGGTTGGTATTTCAATCTTGATGAATATCTTAATTTCATAAGTAGTTATAAAGGTCATGTAGATAGAAACATTTATGTAAAGAATACAGACACCATATCACTTTTTTTGAGATTGTGTGTGTTGATGAATTTTTTTTAGAAAAAATGAAATATTGTGTAAGGAGTTCTTAAGACACATGAAAGAAAGATTTGAGATATTAGTTATTAGAGAAATGAGGGTTTTCTTGGAATTAAAAAAATACTAAATCATCAGATCACATTTTTGTTTCACAAGATAAATATATTAAATTAATCTTGAATAAGTTTAATATAGAGGAAGATATAGGGGTGTCCACCCCCATTATTATGGGTAGAAAACTGAGAAAGAATTATGAATGGAATATTTTCAATGATAATCAATTGGTAAGATTGATTGGAAGTCTTATGTATTTTACTACCACTAGGATAGTATTGAGCATATTATCACAATTTTTTCTAAGTTAAAATCCAATCCTATGAAATCACATATGTAGCTACAAATAGGATCTTATGATATATTTCCAATACTTTAAATTATGTGTTGATGTATAAAAATAAAGCTGAGTTAGATTGAAGATTATTTACTGATGCAGATTGGTAATGAGTTATAGATAATAGAAAATCCACATCAGAAAAAGTATTTTTTAGTAGAAATAGTTGTGTTTCATAGAATTCCTGAAATAAAACCTCAGTTACACTAAGATATATATAATATAATTATGAAACTGCATCACCAGTAGTGACATAGATGATATGGATGAAGACAAAAATACAAGACTTAAATGTTGAAGCTAGTTATCCTATGATCATGTACTATTCCAACTAAAGTTCCATTAATCTATCTAAAAATTATATGAAACACTACCAGTCAAAACACATTAAGTTTTTTTATCATTTTTAAATGAGAATATATAATAGGGAATTCTATGATTGGAGTTTGTCCATTATAAATAATAGTTGGAAGATATTATTATAAAACCCCTCACAAATGAATAGTTTGAGAATATTGGGTTGTAATTATGAGTGAAGCCTACTGTCTCTCATTGAGGTGTGTTTTGTTTGAGTTTCCACTTCTAATATTTTTTTCTCCTATTCTTGAGGAGATGGTGTTTATGGAGGGATAAATTTGCTTCCCTTATATATAAATTCTTTTAATGTGTTTGTAGAGTGGTGTAAGATAGAACCTAGGAAATTTTGGTTGAGTTTTCATGAATAATATATAGGGATGAGTTATTTTTCTAAATATAATTTATGATTGATTTAATCACACTTGTTTTCTAAAAAAATATCTCTCACATAGAATTAGAGATGGTTGATTCATGATTCCTTTGGTTTTATTATCAAGGAAGGGATGATAAGGTTCATGTTGAAAAGTAATCCAAAGGGGGATATTTTTTAACCCTATAGGTTAATGTTGTGTATGTTATCAATACCCGTTTAAGTGTGGAAAATGATGACTTAATCTTCATGGATATATGAAAAGTTCTTTAGAGATGATAGAAATGTTTATAACAGTCTAGATGGAGCATGATGTGTATCTACTATGAACATATTTGAGACTTGTTGGTTATAATGTTGAGATCAAGCCTGAATGTAATATAGATGAGTTAAATAAATATAGAATCCATCCATGTGATTTAAAATGACCAAATACATTTGAAAGAAAATCAGAGTTATTTTATAGATGTTTTGGAAGTGCTATATCGAAGCTGGAAAAATGAAAAAGGAATTTATCTTATGTTAAACAATGTAAGAAAATTCATTTACTCAAATAATATATTTTAGGAATGCAAGGGTCACATAAGATATTTTGGATTCCCATAAGAAAAACCATCCACACAACATAATATTAACGGAAAATTTTAAAGGAAAATATCATATGAGGAACCGCGTAATATAATTCAGTTACACAAGAATATTTGTGTGTTGGTTAGTTTCGAAAAATGCATTTATATTACAAAATATATATTTAAGGAGAGCATAAGATAATTTATATTATGTTCTAAAGTTTTGAGAGCCCATAATAAAATTTATGTTAGAAAGACAACCATAAAATAATTTATCTTACATTCTTAACGTAATTTCACACATTCTAAAGTTACAAGAAATAAATTAGATGATGTAAGTATGATGTTATTCATGGATAATACATTATAATCAAACACATAATCATGATTCTTGATGTGATGAAGATTAAAATATCCAAAGGAAAAGCTGGTGTTTCTAAGAGAGCTTCATTCCGTAGAATAAAGTTCCATGTCACAAGCCGTATGAAACCATAACTACGTGGAAATATCAAGTGATTTAGAAACTATGGATTTTTTGGAAGATTAAAATGAAGTTAAATGCAAATATAATATTTATAAAATGTGGAAGTAAAATAACTGAGTATTAATCTAAATTTTTAGTAATATTTAAAATAACCTTTGACCCAAATATTATGATTTTGAATGAGACATGCCAATCAAGAATCATAGAGGTTTCCATAATGATTGTGGAAACTATTTCCTAAAAAATGGTAGAATATGAAAATAAGAATAATAATGAAACATATGATATGAGAATTAGGTTAGAAGGAACCAATACACTGATGCATCAAAGGAAAAAAGAAGAACTGAGAGTGGCCATAAGAGATTATTGTTCTTGAAGGAGGAATATCATCATTTGGTGTTTGTGTGGAGGCTCATATATGCTCATATATGATCACTATTTAGAATAATTACTTTATGATCTATTGATACAATATTTTAATTGGTTGGTTATAGTAGATTGTACAAGTTCACAGTCACACACTTTCTCATTTTAATTTTAACAATAAGAAGGGGCTATGCACATGGGATAATAACCATGAGTCACTGGGGACATAGTTATCAAAAAGAAGGTGGATCTCATTAACAAACTTACAGTGTCATTTTTTTTTCTAAATCAATGAGTTTCTTGAGAAAGGTTCTAAAATTTTTTGGGATGTAAAATGTTTAAAATTTTTTATACACACTGATTCACCTCCCCTCTCAATTTGTATCCACATTTGTGTGATCCAACAATAACATGCAAGACCAACCAAAGGTCAAATCCTACCACATCACTTATAAACCACAACCCATATCCACATCATTATAAATACACACACCATCTACTGCCACATGTATCCCACTAAAATAACCACTACTACAAACCCACACCAATAGAAAAAAGATTACATAACTTACACTTATAATTTTAATTATTTATTTACTCATCATAAATAAGTATAAATTAATTTAATGTATTAATTAAAAAAACTTCATAATTACATAACCATTTACAATTAATATATTCTACACTTTAAATTATCATAAATTATTTGACCACTTAATTTTATTTTTAAATACTTCATTATTTGCATTGAACACATCACTGATCACAATAACCCATTCCCACACCAAAATTAATGTAAATTTCATTAATCAATTTCAAAAATTTTCCATATCCCTTGGAAACTAAAACAAAAAAAATTCAACTACCACATCAATCAAACCATGAAATTAACCAACAAAAACATCTCTACCACCTCAAACACAACAACCACACTATCCCATATCAACCACATCATGCCACCATCATAAAAAAACATACCATCATCCATTCTTCCACTAAAACATGCCAAACATACCAAAACCACTACTTAAAAATGACCCCACAATGAAAATTTAGTAATAAAAAATAAATAAAAACTTCAAATAATCATACTTCACCATTTGTTTATAAATTTATACTAAATAATATCAAATGTAAATTCTATATTTCCACTTCCATTTTTCATCACCAACATTAATCTATTACACTAATATAAACATGTTTCTATAAAATAAAAAAATACACTCAAGTAACATTATCACAATAATACTCAGGTTTTAAATAAAAAATAGAAATAATGTATTTAAAGCATGCAAATATCGCTTCCCAAAGTCCATTTTTTAATCAATTTATTAAAATCATTTGTCCAATTACAACTTTTAGTAAAATGATAACCAAACCATGATAATTGTAAATATACAAAGTAATTTAAATAGATAGATTCTGAACCCCCTACCTTGATTGAAGCTTTAACAACCACAACATATGAATCAGAATAAAATGATGATCAAACACCACCAAAGTTCTAAAAAACCCTTAACAACCTATGAAATATCATCCCCATCAATATGTATTTCAAAAAATAACAAAACGAAAGAATTTTTTCCATAAATCTTTGATAAAAAATATCAAGAAAGAAGGAACGAAGGAAGGGAATAAAACCTTAGATCACAAGGGATTGATTACATGAAAAAAGGATTATGATACCAGATGTGTCAAATACCACCAAAACCAAGTCCCCAGTGTGTCTCAGGTTTGGAAAAAGGAAAAAGGAAAAAGGATAGTGTTAAGGGAGAATGAAACATCAAATTTGTAATTAAAATTTATATTTACTTCACCATGGAATGTCAAAAGACACACCTTGACAAAGTGAATCCTAGAAAAAAAGATACAATGTTAAAAGCCTTCAAAATAGTCACATTCCTTAAATATTGTCATTTTTTCTACACCCACATAACATGGTGGTTTCCACCATGGATGTTTCAATCTCTTACCATGAATTGAACAACCATGAAAGAACTAACCCATCATGTCCTTTTACATCCCACTTCCATAACACCATCACATGATAATTTTCTCCTGAATACGACATCGATCCTTTAAAAACATTTAAAATCAGTGTTTCAAAATTTCCCATGGAATATAGATAATTTACCATAAATCATGCCTTATAGAATGGTCAGCTATATGTCATAAAACATGACCATGATATAACCCTCTCAACAATGGTTATTTTTAACCTTAACTCAAGAAACTCAGAAAATTATCTTGGATTCCATGTACAAATCCAGACCAAAACCACCCTTAAACTCCACCATGACATAGTGGAAAACCACCATTCCCCTGGTATCTATCAAGATGTAAAAAATCATATATTCTCCCCCAATCCACTTCCCAACGCTCCTCCAACACCTCTAATACTCCCAAAACACAATTTAAAAGACTAAGAAAATATAGGAATTTACCTTAAATATGTATCATATGATTCTCATACTCAATAATTAAAAAAAATGGAAATGGAAAGAATGAATCCTTAAAACTAAAGAACCTTTTGGATACCCTTAAAATACGAATCTATCCATAAAAATTAACACTGTAATATAAAGTTGAATAAAAGCATCCATCACATTTTCATAAAACAATATCAATGTTAAACAAGAACAAGATAAGATTCAAAACATATTTAGACACTAAGCACAAACATTTAGATCTCTCTTCTATGTACAGTCCTCTTTGACATCATTCCTCTATAAGATATGAAACAATAGAATAATGTTCCCACAAAGTAGCTTCTTTATATAATCCTAAAACTCAAAAATTCACTCTATAAACATCATATAATTATCTACATAAAAATATACCAAGTAAATAGCAGGGGATGTCATGAACCAACCGGAGTTAACCCCAAACCCGCCACATGAGCTGATCTATGACAAGGATTGAGAAGCATTTTTGATCCTCTAAGGCTGGAAAATAGTGCTAAGAATCATAGAAAATACAAGTTGGAATGATTAATCCCAATATAAAATGACAAATAAAACAAAATAGAGTATAAAACATAAATCAACTGAACCAAAAAAATACATACATAATAGATTTAGATATAACAATAGAAGAAAAAAATAGAAAACTAAAAACAAAACCAAAACTAAGAACAAACCAGAACCTAACATGATATCCATGTGACCTCTTATTCACCACAATCCATAAAACCATCATACTCCATATGAAAACAGGAAAAAATATGAACTTTTAAAATAGACCAGGTCTACCCACACTGATTAGCATAAGTTGGGTGTGAGCATAAAACAACTCAGTAGGTAATCACAAAAAATCCATTCATGTCCTTTCCTGAAATAGTCCATAAATTCTAGTTTGAAATAAATATAGGAAAATAAAGTTTTTGAAATTTGAAAATCCAAACTCATCTTCCCATTTTAAAAAACCAGTTTGAAAATCAAAAACCAAAATAAACACAACTCAAACAATGTATAAAATAAAGGAGAAACTGAACTAAGAACAAGTCGTAGGGAATATCATAAAAATCCAAGAATAAAGGAAACAACACAAGTAAAAGTAGGAAAAAAAATAAAAGATCAAGTAATCAAGGTGCGGTGAAAATAAATAAAAACATACATATATGTAATCATGGGAATTTCCTAAACATCCCTAGAATAAATCCTTGGATGCACTCGGTTCTGACCCACCTTCCAATATATGGTGCATCTCTATAGTTAATAACCAACATGGATGATCTAAACTAGCCTCACTAATGGAAAATACATCCCGGCCTATCCTCTTTCAAGGGGGTTCTAATCCTTATAATCAGGACTAGAAATAAACCATCACTTTCCCCTCTAGATGATATCCAAGAATCAAATGATAATAGTATAAAGGAGAATGAGGATTTCATCACATTATTAGCATTAAAAATGTCTCACAAATGACACCATGAATTCCTTGCCCAATTAAAAAAACCATATATGTAACACCCGATACTTTTATGTGAAATATTTTGTTTTTATGTTATATAAATCATCAAAGGAATCTTTTACTACACACAACACTAGGTTGGATTGCTTTACACGCAACCACGACCTTCCTCGATAGCTTGTGTCGTACACAATACCAAGTTTCAATAAACAATGATATGCTATTAAAATATTATTAAAACTAGCCGTTATGAATAGTAATAACCACTTTTTAAAATTTTATAATTTTTATTTTTCAAAATGGACTTCATTTTTGGATTCGGAATATCAAAATTATCCTAGGGTGAAATTTTGGTATTTTTCTGAAAACTTTCAATTTTTAATGAATAGTGAAACCACTAAGTGGTAGTTAAAAAAACTGAATTTTTCATAAAACTTAATTTTACCGCTTCTGTGAGTGGAATTTAGAAAATCCGAGAAACACGGTTAATATCAAGGACTAAAATGTGGTTCAATGAGATGTAAATAATTTTTGGTGAATAGTAACTTTTTACTTTTATTTACCACGGTTAAAAGTAAATAGGGTAATTAAGGGTAAAAATGATATTATTATTACCCAAACACATGTCCTAATTCTATTGGACAAGTGTAATTCGACCAAAAACAACTTTAGGAATAAAATATGACCATTTAGACCCACTTGGATTAGATTAGGACATTTATTATTAATTTATTTAAAGAAGGGTTAAATAGTTAAAAATCAAAGTTTAATAAGTAAATAATTTTTAATATGGGGTTATACATGAGATAAATTCGACTATAAATATTCATTAGAAAGCCAAAAATATTTCATACATAATGGTATTTTATTTGTAATTTTTATACATTAAATAATTTAATTCATTTATGACACAACGATGATGGAGTAATTATCTTATTAATGAAATATTGACATAACTGATGTTATAAATACCCAAATAAATGTAATTTTAGACTTTTTATGAATTAAACTACTTTTATAGGTTAATATGACATGTTAGTATTGATTTAATTAACTTTGTTCTAACTAATCATTCTATTATGATTTTCACAAAAATCAATTACCAAATAGTGTCAAAATTGACATAAAATAGTTTTTAAAACAAATATTATATTAGTAATTGTTATTTTATTCCTAAAAATCTAAGGTTCGGACAAATGGCTTATATAAGGTTATATATATTAATAATAAACAACTTGGGGTTCTTTTGGCTGCTTATAGTATGTTTATTAACCTTATAGTGTAAGAAAACAAGAAGACACGGTAAAAGTTAAATTATCTAACTTAAAGTTAAATCTAAATGATAACGTTAAAATTGATACCTAAACTTGTCTAAATTCTATTGGATGAGAGGATTTCGACCCATAACCACCTTATCTTCGAAATATATCAATTTAAAGCTATTTAAAACCGAACTTGACTTTATAATAAAATAATATTTTTTGTTATTCCAAAGGTGCCCCTCTCCTCCCTTATAAAAGGGCACCTCCTCCCTCTCTTCCTCACACCACTTTGAGCCTTAAAGCTTGGCCAAACCCTGACAATTTCTCCTCTACACTTCCCTAGAGACATCCTTGAGGTCCTGGTCTTCTTCAAAGACCCATTTTAGTGCCCTAAAAGGAGGTCTCAAAGAAGCACTTCAAAGAAGAGGTAATGTCCGTTACCGATTCTTCCATATTTATTTATTCTTCCACTTCTTCTTCTTTAGTTGTTTCATTATGAAGTAATAACATCAGTATCACTCATATAATGATATGTTATTATAAGTATGAAATAACCCTATTTCACTATCTATCCATCCTACGGAAAAAGAAATCACCGCGCGTACGTACGTACGTACGGAATATCGTCTCCACGCCGTGGTGTAATCTATTTTCCACCACCACCTTACTTGGATGGGTATAATGGTGTAAATAATGACTATATATGACTATTATAAAGTGATACTGATTATGAAATAGTATTAATACACTCCAATACAATTCCATGATCATAGGAACGATATCATCACTCGTGCGTACGTATGGAATACCGTCTCCACGATGTGATGCGACTCATTATACATGATCTTCATTTCATAATGATTATATAAATGAATTGAATGAATGAATAGGATATATATTACACTAATACCATTCTGGAAATGAGGTATCTATAACCTAAAGAGAATAATAAGAATTTATTCGACAAAACACGCATAAGAACAAAAAGTTATAAACACCCGAATAACAAGTAGCAATGAAATATTACTACTAAGAAGCCAATAATATGACCATATATGATATCATAAAGATTAGTGTGATTCTATAATAAGTTAATGAAATTATTTAAATCATTATACAGGAGGTTCGGATACGTACAAAGCATATCAGACATAAGGTAAGGGATAATTTTGCAAATCTCTTTTTTATCCGAGATTGCTTATTCGTAAGTATTTATTGGGGCTATTTCTATCATATCCATGTTTCATAAAAGTGTTCTCATGTATTTATAAAGTCCTTTTTACCCATTTTTGACTTTTACTACATGGTATGTATGGAATCTTTCTCTTATTTACGTTACGAGGTACTTTTTTGACTTTTCCAAAAAAAGTACGAAGAATGTTTTTTTAACTTATACGGCATGAATTTATTTTTAAAACATTATTTCCAAGAAGATTCCTTTACAAGTTTTCAAGTATATTTTTAATAAACTTCTTTTATTTTAAAATTGTATGACATGTTAAGAAAAGAAAATGTTTTTGAAGTAGAAAGGATATTTTCCTCAAGAATGGAGTTCAAGTGTTTTATCAAAATTATTTTCCATCTAAGATAATACAGGGTTCTGTTTCTATCCCTATTCTTACATTGATTTGACTATGTTGTGATGGAATTATTTTTATGAATTCCTTTATCTTATATGAATTGTTTTATGATGTCATGATGTTTTAGAATCCCATTTTTATTACATGGGTATGAAATGATGTATGATTTATGATTTTGTGGCACACATAAGAATGGTATCATTATGAGATGGATGGGACCTATATCTCCCTCCAATGCATTGGGTAAAGATTTTATATCTCATGAGATAGACATGGTTGGAATGGTAGGTTATACGGGTTCAGGGAAACAGAACTGAAACAGGGAGTAAACTCTGTTCAGAAAGGGACTTTTTCCACTAAGATAGTCTTGGCAATGAGTCTTGACTAATAAGAAATGATTCTCTATGATTATGTGTGCATTCCACAAAATTTCATGTTTTAAGTTATGATTATTGGGATTACATTTCACTACTATGATTTATCCCATGTTATGAAATTATGATCTCTTTTGCAAGTTAAGATTTCCAAAAGATATGTTCTTATGAATATGATGTGATTGATATATCTTTTGTTTACCCTTACTGAGCATCTGAGCTCACCCTTTTGTATGTTTTCTTTCCCTAGATCAGGAAGAATGTTATTAAGTAAGATATGCCAAAAGGGACTATAGATATGATGAAATAAATGGGAGACAGTCTAGACGCTTTATGAACCAGTTGTTTATGTTTCCCAGTTTCTAAAGACACTATACCTATACTGTCCTTTCGTGGTTTTGTTATATGATGTAATAAGTATGCTTCAATTTTGAAGTATTATTTATGTATGTAAAGTATGGGTCGTTATAGTTGGTATCAGAGGAAAGGTATAGTCAACCTTTGGAAACTAGGATGCGAAAGCCTTAGTAAGAACCCTAAGAGTAAGTCTAAGCATAGAACACAATCTTTGTGTTTTAGAAATGCCCATGAATAACCTAGGATAAGACCTTAAGTGTGAAATTTTATTCTTGATTATGTGGTTTTCCTATTGTAATTAGTGTTGCTCACACTATTCTTCTTGGTTTTAGTCAATGGCTGGAACCCGAAGGAACCGTGTTAATGCGGAATGTGATGAGAAATGCAATGATTGTCCCCCTGAGCAACCAAATGTTATGGGAGCTGGAATGAAAAATCTTGTAGCCATGATCACACAACTTTCACAAGCTATGAATCATGCAGGACTTTCAAATGAGCAAAGGAAGGAGCAACATTCTGTTGAATCCTTCATGAGACAGCGTCCACCTTCTTTCAACGGGTCTACTGATCCATTAGTTTCTAAACAATGGATTAGTACTACTGAAAAGATATTTTCAGTTCTTCAATGTTCTGAGCATGATAAAGTCATCTTAGCAGTGTACCATTTGGAAGGTGATGCTGATCAATGGTGGAATCTTATTAAGAATACGAGGCAAAGGGATGAAATTGAGTCCATGGAATGGGACAAGTTCAAGAACTTATTTTTCAATAAGTACTTCCCTCGTATTCTACGAACAAAGATGGAGAATGAGTTTCTGGAACTATAGCAAAAGGATGATGAATCTGTTGGTACTTATGAAGCAAATTTTACAAGACTTGCAAGGTACACTTCTGGTATTATTATCCAACCTGAGAGTAATATCGATCGATTATTTAGTGGCTTAAAACCAAGTCTTCGAAGGGACTTAGCCATAAGGGACTTCAATAGCTATGAGGAAATCGTTCGATGTGCTCTCAAAGTTGAGATGGAGGTTGGAGTAACCCATCAGTCATATGGGTTTGATAAGAAGAGGAAAATGGAATTCAAAGGAAAATCTAAAGAGCACACTGAAAAGAAGATGAGCTTTCCCTTATGCTCAAAGTGTGGAAAGAAACATGGAGGGATTTTTCTTAACGTGACAAGTAAATGTTTCAAATGTGGAAAGGAAGATCATCGGGCATTTGAATGCCACGATGATGGGAAGAAGATGTCTAATGATGCAAACAAAGGAAGGGATACACAGAATGAACCTACTACACTTCAATGTTTCAAGTGCAAGGAGATGGGTAATTATGCCAATAAATTCCCTAATCCAAGGGTTGATGATGATGGTCGACGTCAAAAAACTCTTAAGGCTAAAGACAAAGGAAAGTCACATGAAATTTCTATCAGTGATGTGGAGTATGATAACGATGTGGTGAAAGGTACACTTACCATCCACTCTAAAGTAGAAAATGTTTTATTTGATTCTGGATCCACCCACTATTTTATTTCTGAAGAATTTTCTAAGGGTATCACCATATTACCTCAACAATTAGATGTTGAGTTAGCTGTGACAACACCTAATGGCACAACAGTCGCATCAAAAGTTTATAATTCTTCTCTGATTGAAGTTTGTGGGAAAGTGCTACCTGAAAATCTTGTGGTCCTTCCTATAGTGGAATTTGATGTGATTCTTGGCATGGATTGGCTTTCTCTACATGGAGCTCATATCAATTTCCAAAGAAGGGAAGTCACATTTCATATTCCAGATCAATCTATGATCGTCTATCAATGCAGGGATGAACATAACCTTCCAGTGGAAATTTCGTCCATTTTATGGGTATTGATTCCACTAAATGAAGGTTATTTATCTCAAATGGTTGGTGAGAAACTCACGATTAAGAATATTCCCATTGTACGGGAGTTTTATGATGTCTTTCTGGAGGAATTACCGGGTCTTCCACCGAATCGTGAAGTTGAGTTTTCAATAGAACTCATACCGGGTACTTTGCCTATTTCAAAGACACCTTATAGAATGGCCCCAATTGAGTTGCAGGAATTGAAGAAGAAACTCCAAGAGAATCTTGATAAGGGATTCATACGCCCTAGTGCGTCACCTTGGGGAGAACCTGTTCTATTTGTTAAGAAGAAAGATGGATCAATGAGACTCTGCATTGATTATCGAGAACTTAACAAGATCACTATCAAGAACAAATATCCTCTCCCATGCATTGATGACTTATTTGACCAACTATGCGGAGCTCAATACTTGTCCAAGATTGATCTTCGTTCAGGGTATCATCAATTAAGGGTCAAAAGGGAGGATATACCAAAGACGGCTTTCCATACAAGGTATGGACACTATGAATTTATAGTGATGCCATTTGGTCTTACTAATTCCCCTGCTATCTTCATGGATCTGATGAATAGAGTCTTTAGAGATTATCTTGATCAATTTGTGGTAGTCTTTCTAGATGACATCCTTGTCTATTCAAAGAGCAAGGAAGAACATGAAGATCACTTGAGAATTATATTGAAGACCCTGAGAAAGGAGAATCTTTATGCCAAATTTACCAAGTGTGAATTTTGGCTTCAAAAAGTATCATTTTTGGGTCACATAATCTCAAAAGAGGGGATATCTGTGGATCCAGCAAAAACAGAGGTTATCGAAAGATGGTCGGGACCAACAACAGTAACTGAGATCCGAAGTTTTCTTGGTTTGGCTGGATATTATCGACGTTTTGTGAAGGATTTTTCATGATTATCTAATCCACTCACCAAGTTGACTCGGAAAGGAGTTAAGTTTGTCTGGACGGAAGAATGTGAAGAGAATTTCAAGGAGTTGAAAAGAAGGTTATCCAGTGCACCTGTGCTCACACAGCCTTGTAGTGGAGAAGGGTTTGTGATCTACAGTGATGCATCCAAGAAGGGATTGGGGTGTGTTCTTATGCAAAATGATATGGTGATAGCTTATGCCTCACGACAGTTGAAAATCCATGAGCAAAATTACCCAACACATGATTTGGAGTTAGCTACGGTAATCTTTGCATTAAATATTTGGAGGCATTATCTTTATGGAGAAAGGTGTGACATTTATACTGATCATAAAAGTTTAAAGTATATTTTCACACAAAAGGAGCTGAATATGCGTCAAAGAAGATGGTTGGAGCTGATTAAGGATTATGACTGCTCAATCCATTACCATCCTGGGAAATCAAACAAGGTGGCAGATGCATTAAGTCGACAAGACCATGCTAGTTTATCCATGATGAGGATCACAAAAGATCCAATATTTATGGATTTACAAAGGATGGATCTTGGAATTATAATGGAAGGGGAAAAATCTTATCTTTCTCAAATGAATGTTCAACCATCTATACATGTGAAGATTAAAGAGGCACAGAAAGCAGATGTCGAGTTACAAAAGAAGGTGAGAAATGTTCCTGAATTCCACCTTGATTGTGATGGGATAATAAAGTTTAGGAATCAGGTTTGTGTTCCTCCCATCCCAGAATTAAAGAAGGAGCCGCTGGATGAGGCTCATAGTTCTTTATTCTCTATTCATCCTGGAAGCACGAAGATGTATAGGGACCTGAAAGAGTACTTCTGGTGGGATGGCATGAAAAGAGATGTTGCTGAATATGTCTCTCGATGCTTGGTTTTTCAGCATGTTAAAGCTGAGAGACAGAAGTATAAGGGGATGTTACAACCATTACCCATACCCGAATGGAAATGGGAAAACATCACTATGGGTTTTGTCACAGGACTTCCTAAAACATCCAAAGGCAATAATGCTATCTGGGTCATAGTTGATCGTCTTACCAAGTCTGCACACTTCATTGCTATTAGAGAGGATTTCTATCTGGATCAGCTTGCCATGATATATGTAAAGGAAGTGGTAAGATTTCATGGAGTACCACTTGCTATTATATCTGATCAGGATCCGAGATTTACCGCGAAGTTCTGGCGAAATCTTCATCATACTCTGGATACAGAGTTGAGTTTCAGCACTGCTTATCATCCTAAGACAGATGGTCAGTCTGAGAGAACAATTCAAACTCTAGAAGATATGTTGAGAGATTACTCTATGGATTTCAAAGGTGGTTGGGATCAACACCTACCTTTGGTGGAATTTTCTTATAATAATAGCTTTCACTCCAGTATTCAGATGGCTCCTTATGAAGCTCTCTATGGAAAGAAATGCAGGACTCCAACTTGCTGGGATGAAGTTGGGGAAAGAAATCTATTAGTACCTGATCTCGTTGATGAAATGGTAGAAAAGGTCAGATTTATTCAACAACACATAGAGTAGCTCAGAGTCGACAGAAAAGTTATGCGACAATCTAAGAAAAGACCTAGAGTTTGAAGTGGGTGATAAAGTGTTCTTACGAATATCTCCCTGGAAGAGGGTCATGAGATTTGGAAAGAAGGGGAAGTTGAGCCCTAGATATATCGGTCCTTTCGAAATAATGGATCGTGTTGGGAAGGTAGCTTACCGATTGGCGCTTCCACCAAATCTCTCTCAAGTTCACGATGTGTTCCATGTATCTCTCCTGAGAAAGTACATACCTGATCCTTCACTTGTACTTAGCTCCGAAGTCGTACCGCTGGAGCAAGATCTTTCTTATGAAGAACAACCGATAGAGATTCTGGATCGTAGCGAAAAATTCCTACGAAACAAGACCACTCGATTGGTGAAAGTTTTATGGAGGAACCACCAATTAGAAGAAGCTACATGGGAGCTTGAGGATATGATGAGGGAGAGGTATCCTCATCTGTTTGTGACAAAGTGACGAATTTTGAGGGTGAAATTCATTTTAAGGGGGGTAGAATGTAACACCTGAGACTTTTATGTGAAATATTTTGTTTTTATGTTATATAAATCATCAAAGGAATCTTTTACTACACACAACACTAGCTTGGATTGCTTTACACGCAACCGTGGCCTTCCTCGATAGCTTGTGTCGTACGCAATACCAAGTTTCAGTAAACAATTATATGCTATTAAAATATTATTAAAACTAGCCGTTATGAATAGTAATAACCAATTTTTGAAATTTTATAATTTTTATTTTTCAAAATGGACTTCATTTTTGGATTCGGAATATCGAAATTAGCCTAGGGAGAAATTTTGGTATTTTTCTGAAAACTTTCAATTTTTGATGAATAGTGAAACCACTAAGTGGTAGTTAAAAAAACTGATTTTTTCATAAAACTTAATTTTACCGCTTCTGTGAGTGGAATTTAGAAAATCTGAGAGACACGGTTAATATCAAGGACTAAAATGTGGTTCAATGAGATGAAAATAATTTTTGGTGAATAGTAACTTTTTATTTTTATTTACCACGGTTAAAAGTAAATAGGGTAATTAAGGGTAAAAATGATATTATTATTACCCTAACACATGTACTAATTCTATTGGACAAGTGTAATTCGACCAAAAACAACCTTAGGAATAAAATATGACCATTTAGGCCCACTTGGATTAGATTAGGACATTTATTATTAATTTATTTAAAGAAGGGTTAAATAGTTAAAAATCAAGGTTTAATAAGTAAATCATTTTTAATATGGGGTTATACAAAAGATAAATTCTACTATAAATATTCATTAGAAAGATAAAACTATTTCCTACATAATGGTATTTTATTTGTAATTTTTAGACATTAAATAATTTAATTTATTCATGACACAACAATGATGCAGTAATTATCTTATTAATGAAATATTGACATAAGTGATGTTATAAATACATAAATAAATGTAATTTGAGACTTTTTATGAATTAAACTAATTTTCTAGGTTAATATGACATGTTAATATTGATTTAATTAACTTTTTTCGAACTAATCATTCTGTTATGATTTTCACAAAAATCAATTACCAAATAGTGTCAAAATTGACATAAAATAGTTTTTAAAACAAATATTATATTAGTAATTGTTATTTTATTCCTAAAAATCTAAGGTTCAGAAAAATGACTTAGATAAGGTTATATATATTAATACTAAACAACTTAGGGTTCGTTTGGCTGCTTATAGTAAGTTTATTAACCTTATAGTGTAAGAAAACAAGAAGACACGGTAAAAGTTAAATTATCTAACTTAAAGTTAAATCTAAATGATAAGGTTAAAATTGATACCTAAAATTGTCTAAATTCTATTGGATGAGAGGATTTAGACCCATCCCCACCTTATATTCTAAATATATCAATTTGGATCTATTTAATACCGAACTTGACTTTATAATAAAATAATATTTTTAGTTATTCCAAAGGTGCCCCTCTCCTCCCTTGTAAAAGGGAACCTCCTCCCTCTCTTCCTCACACCACTTTGAGCCTTCAAGCTCGGCCACACCCTACCACTTCCTTTTATCCACTTCCCTAGAGACATCCTAGATGTTCTGGTCTTCTTCAAAGTCCCATTTTAGTTCCCTAAAAGGATGTCTCAAAGAAGCACTTCAAAGAAGAGGTAATGTCCGTTACCGATTATTTCATCTTTATTTCTTCTTCCACTTCTTCTTCTTCATTTGTTTCATTATGAAGTAATAACATCAGTATCACTCATATAATGATATTTTATTATATGTATTAAACAACCCTATTTCACCATCTATCCATCCTACGGAAAAAGAAATCACCGTGCGTGCGTACGTACGAAATACCGTCTCCACGCCGTGGTGTAATCTATTTTCCACCACCACCTTACATGGATGGGTATAATGGTGTAAATAATGACTATATATGACTATTATAGAGTGATAATGATTCTGAAATAGTATACATACACTCCAATACAATTCCATCATCATAGGAACGATATCATCACTCGTGCGTACGTACGGAATACCATCTCCACGATGTGATGCGACTCGTTCTACATGATCTTCATTTCATAATGATTATATAAATGAATTGAATGAATTAATATGATATATATTACACTAATAACATTCTGGAAATGAGGTATCTATAACCTAAAGATAAGAATAAGAATTTATTCGACAAAACACGCATAAGAACAAAAAGTTATAAACACCTGAATAACAAGTATGAATGAAATATTAATACTAAGAAGCTAAGAATATGACCATATATGATATCATAAAAATAAGTATGATTCTGTAATAAGTTAATGACATTATTTAAATCATTATACAGGAGGTTCGGATACGTACAAAGCATATCAGACATAAGGTAAGGGATAATTTTGCAAATCTCATTTTTATCCGAGATTGCTTATTCGTAAGTATTTACTGGGGCTATTTCTATCATGTCCATGTTTTATAAAAGTGTTTTCATTTATGTATAAAGTACTTTTTATCCATTTTTGACTTTTACTACATGGTATTTATGTAATCCTTCTCTTATTTACGTTACGAGGTACTTTTTTGACTTTTCCGAAAAAAGTACGAAGAATGTTTTTTTAACTTATACGACATGAATGTATTTTTAAAACATTATTTCCAAGAAGCTTCATTTACAAGTTTTCATGTTTATTTTTAATAAAATTCTTTTAGTTTAAAATTGTATGACATGTTAAGAAAAGAAAATGTTTTTGAAGTAGAAAGGATATTTTCCTCAAGAATGGAGTTCAAGTATTTTATCAAAATTATTTTCCATCTAAGATAATACAGGGTTCTGTTTCTATCCCTATTCTTACATTGATTTGACTATGTTGTGATGGAATTATTTTTATGAATTACTTTATCTTATATGAATTGTTTTATGATGTCATGATGTTTAAGAATCCCATTTTTATTACATGGGTATGAAATGATGTATGATTTATGATTTTGTGGCACACATAATAATGGTATCATTATGAGATGGGTGGGACCTATATCTCCCTCCAATGCATTGGGTAAAGATTTTATATCTCATGAGATAGACATGGCTGGAACGGTAGGTTATACCGGTTCAGTGAAACAGGACTGAAACGGGGAGTGAACTCGGTTCAAAAAGGGACTTTGTCCACTAAGATAGTCTTGGCAATGAGTCTTGACTAATAAGAAATGATTCTCTATGATTATGTGTGCATGCCACAAAGTTTAATGTTGTAAGTTATGATTATTGGGATTACATTTCACTACTATGATTTATCCCATGTTATGAAATTATGATCTCTTTTGCAGGTTAAGATTTCCAAAAGATATATTCTTATGAATATGATGTGATTGATATTTCTTTTGTTTACCCTTACTGAGAATCTGAGCTCACCCTTTTGTATGTTTTCTTTCCCTAGGTCAGGAAGAAGGTTATTAAGTAAGATATGCCAAAAGGTACTATAGATATGATGAAATAAATGGGAGAAAGTCTAGACGCTTTATGAACCAGTTGTTTATGTTTCCCAGTTTCTAAAGACACTATACCTATATGGCCCTTTCGTGGTTTTGTTATATGTTGTAATAAGTATGATTCAATTTTGAATTATTAACAATGTATGTAAAGTATGGGTCGTTATAATATAGGTGAAAGCACTCTCAGTGAAAGGACAATCATAGGGGTTCCCGTCATACATAAAACCATTCAAATGTGCCAACTGGGCCTACACATCACATGAGTTTAAAAAAATTTCCAAAAATTTACAAAATACCAACCGGTCCTTAACATTTTAAATTTTAAAACCACTTCCAACAATTATAAATTTATTCTCAAAACCATTTCCAATACCAAATTAAAAACATAATTCATGCCCAGAAGGTTTCAAATAGACCATTAAATTCATGGGGTTACTAATCATGTTTCAATGTAGAAAACATGCCAAGATTTAGATTAAAAATATAAAAACCACATTTGAAGTTATTTATGAGACAAAATAAATTTATAGAACATTGAAAGTTTTTATAAAAACATTTGGTAGATGGAGTAGAGGAGGGTAGGAAATGAAAGAAGGGTGGAAGAGATGTGTTTTGAAAACTAGGTTTAAAAACAGATTTTTTTATGGAATACCATGTATATGTGTGTGGCTATCCATATGTGAAACTAGTTACCAAATGAATATTCCCACTTCCAATAGCATATATATATGAAAACCATAAAAATACCCAAGGTTCTAAGTTAAAGGATCCCAATAAGCTTTACAACCAATCATAAGGTTACACACATAATCACCAACCTTAAAAAAGGCATCAAAACCACAAACTACACACAATTCACAAGTAGAAAAAGTTACCAAAACCCAAGAAAGGCTAAACACAACCTCAAAGTACTATAATTAATTTAAAAAGGTTAAGTGGTATTTTATCAAACACTTATTGTGTGTATACATATATAAATTCCTTAAAAAAAAATTTTCATCAATTGTTCAATGTAAAAACACCATAATAAATCAAAATAGAACATAAAAATAATGAATATGACATTTAAAATTTATTTAATAAGGCTCAAACATAAAATGTAATGTTTTAAAAAGGAAATGGATGGAGACAACTAACTCAACAATGTGCGAAAGTGATAGTTTCTAGGATAAGGAATAAATAATCCCAATAATCAAACCACACACCCTAGAATCAAAGAAACAAAATCAAACATCATCCCTCTACCCATAGGGTTCAAATAATAGAAAAAAACCAAGAAAAACCAATAAACCAAGAGAGGGAGAAGAGAAGAAAGGGAAAGTACCCAAAAATACAAAGAAACTGACCTAGATTTTAAAGAGGAGCACTAATGGTACAAGGATAACCAAAAGAGGGGAAGTTTGGAAGCCACTTCATGCTCTAACAATGAGAAAAAGTGGAGGAGGGTCAATTTAGGGTTAAAATATTAGAGGGGAATACTTGGAATTTCACGACAATAATTATTGTTTTATTAAATTGAAAAATCCACAATACATGAGTGGTAGAGGGAGAATAAATTAATGAAGGCCAAGAGAGTCTCCTCTTATAATGTTTTCACACTCAGCTGGTGGAAATCCACACTGAAAAAATGATACAAAGTCATCATCATGACTGTACCTCGATGTGAGAAAATACACCACCTTGTTTACTTCATTTCAAGTGTGGAGAAATCTAACCTAGTTGTTAACCATGAACACCCTTCTGAAAGGAAGTTTCACCTATATGAGCTAGTAGAATAGTTTGAGAAATTTTGTGCCAACCATGAAAAATGGTTCTATAAAAATGATAGATCCTCTAATATTCTTATTGTAGGGTTCTTTCTAACCATGTGAATGTCACACACCTTACCTTAGACACCACCAATATTCCATAAAGTTACTCCTATGGATCGCACGGTTTGGTTCAAACTGTGTGTAAGGAATTCTAGAAAAACCATGAAAGAAAAAAATGAACTGAAAACACCCCAACCTTAATCTTCCACATGATTTCTTCCCAAACTATGAACACTAATCATGCATACGCCAAAAACAAGACCAAAAACTTAAAAAATAAAAAATTATCACCAAGAACTCTACCCAAACCTCAAAAAATATTAAACCCTAATGAATAGATTAAAGAAAGAGATTAAAGAAGACTAGGGTTGGGGTGTGACAATTATTCCCACCATAAAAACTTTCTTCTCCCAGAAAGTCACCTAGCCAAATGAGGAACAAAACTAAAACCTGAAACTGATCAAGGAAAAGAGAAACCATGATCCTTGGTGTGACCTTTTCCACTCCACAAGTTACACCCAACCAAATATAGATAAAACTAAAAAAAGGAAAACCAAGAGGATAATAGAGGGGCCTCCCCACTGTTTAGGAACTGACTAACATAATGACATCGACACCAAAAATCCCAACATGAAGGAAACCCAATAAAATAAACTCATACCAAACATAAAAACAAAAAAACTCATCATTTACACAAGACACAAGAATATCTAAAATAACCACAACCAAAAACTAAAACCAACCCATGAGAAGGATAAACATTAAGATATTCACACCCTAAAAAGCACAACTGTAGAAATTCCCAGGGTTACAAGGATACATAAATCCTTAAAACAAGAAGGATTTTCAAAAGAAAAGAAAACTAGAATAAGGGGAACTTAAACTATACCAAATAAGACATCTAAGGTAAGAGATGGTCTAACACCCCACACCCAAAAATTCCTGAATCTATGAAGAGATTTACTATGAGGTGTATAGATAGAGGCCTGGTGCCTTAAAGCATATACTACCCCATATACAGGAGTTGAAAACCTCCAACTAGGTCTTTATCTTATAGAAATGAAACTTATATAACCTCTATAAATGACCCAAATAGACATATAATCAAAAACAATTAATATTATTATGAAAATATGGCTTTGAATTCCCCTGAAAAACACACTGAAAGCAAACGAGTGAGTGATATGATGAATAAGGATAAGGAACCAAAAAAATGAGACTTCTCAGGAAAGGGTTCCCCTAGTACACACTTCTCACCAGAGGGGGAACCTTTATGAGTGCCAAGAAGAACTATATTTCTAATATACATAGCCTATATTTTAGGAACTAGATTAGCTAGAAATACATCATATACTAGGTTCCTGAACATACCTTTACTAGATGAGAGAGCTCGCTCCTTGAACTATGGATGAAATCCATAAATGAATAGAGGATATTTCAGCTAATACATTGATTCTATGTGAATAGAAAAATAAACTGCATCCTTAAAGTGGTCAATATAGGCCTTAAAATTTACCTTGAAAAACACCCAAGTGTTATGACACTTTCTTCTCCTTCACCTCCTCAAGCATGATCCATCAGATAAAACTGGTATTAAAATCTTTCCAATACATTCCAAATTGCAGTGATGATGAGACGATCACATTCCATAAATCCAAACCCAGACCCTAAAATGAAACCAAAAAAACTTGCAAACTCACATATTCATAAGTTTCTAAAGACCTAAAATTGATTTCAACTTATTCAAGACATTGAGAAGCTCATAACTGACTTTAGTTACCATGAAAAACCAGAAACAAATGAGAAGAGACCAAATCTTCCACCCCACTAGGAGTCTTGGTAGGGTCAACAACTAGAATAGACTCACTAGAAAACTTTGGGGCCTTTCTTAGTGGCATACTATATACCAAAATAAGACATGAAACCAAATAAACATAAAACCAAAATTCATTTAAAAGGACATCCCAATCCAAAACACCAATATCATAAAGCAAAAAACAAAAATCAACGCCAACATCCTTTTTTAAAAAGTTACTATTTACATTGGAAGTTTGATATCAATTTAATCCAATGGTACTTTTCAAATACTCACACAAATTCTGAATACAATCTACACACCCAATCCCACTTTTAGATAACACCATGCCCAAAATGATTTCACCTTTTGGAATATTGTTTTCTAAAAAACCATTTTTCATTTTAAATCCACCCACACCAACCATGATAAAACCAAAGTATAACCCACATTGAAACTCATGGAATAGGGAAATAGTGTCCATGAATAACCTGATCACATGGTTTAGCAGACCATTCCCCAAACATGCAGTGACCACTAGAAGTATCTTGAACCATACACTCATGATCCACATGGGTTAGTACTTCATGAAATACCACCATGTAACACTAGTTCACTTCCATTTTCATTACCCAAACCAAAAACCCAATAAGCACCAATGACATAAAACCATAATTTAAAATAAAATAATCAAGTCTTGGACAAACCATGGTAACTTGTGGCTCATGATGATTAAGAGTTCACGATGCTCTTCCTGTATCTACCTCTTAAGTTCCGACAATTCTATCACCAAACTACCTAAAACCCCAAATAACCAAGGGCTAATATGATACCATTTTTTCACATACAAACATGGGTCAACCTAGAACCATTCACCCAAGATGGTCTATGGCATGGTCTAAGAGGTGTTCCCAATCCTCCTAGGATAGAAAAGAGTTCTAGTCATAAAAAAAATCAATGTGGGAATAATTTAGCCTAATAAAAATTGATAATAAAACCACAATACACATCATAAATCCACTGAAAAAAAATACATATAGTATAGATCCATATACAATAACAATAGAATAAAATATGAAACTAAAAAAACCAAAATTGAGACCAAACTAGAACCCGAAATGATCTCCATGAAACATATTGGTCACTACCATCTATAAAACTAGACCCTTTATAGGAAAACCTAAAAAAGATGAACCTTCAAAACATCTTGGGTCTACTAATTTTGAGTGGCAGAAGTAGTGTGTGATCATAAAACAGATCATTAGGTAAGTGATAAGATGAAATTAAATATACAATTTTCTATCACTTGATTAAGGATTATCCATTTTATAATCAATAAATTCACCAGGTATGTCTTAATTATTGCAGGAAATAGGTTTCCAAGGTTTCAAAGGAAAAACTGAAGAAAAGGGAAAAATGATCATTACACGTTGTGAAACTCACTTACACGATGTGTAGTCATATTTCACAACATATGAAAATTTGTGAAGAAAGTCACGAAAGAACTATAAGCCATGAAGTGATTACATGATGTCATTGAACAATACACATCATGTAATGTTTTAATTTCAATTCATACTATGAAGATCTATACCAAAGGGACATACACATCAAAAATACCCATTACACATCATGAAGGAGTCAAATTAAAAATCTCAAAGATTTAGGATGATATTCACTTGAGATTTGTGCCAAATTAAAAATTCATAGAGAAAATCTTGGATCAGAATTACATGATGTGACATTGGTTACACATCATGTAATATCCCGGTTATTTACATGCAGTAGGCGCACAATGGACAGAATGTTTGGACTCTCTCATTTTTCTCTCATTATTTCTTATTCCTTATCTCTCAAATCAACTTGCATCCATTTTTTTATTATTTTACATATAATCAATCACCATTTATTAAAATTTTAAAATAATTCTTCATTCTTTTACATTGCCAAGCCGAGTTAGATATGTTCTCCATTTTGATATCCAATCAACGATAAATCTTTACCGAACTCTTACCTATTATTGTTTCAAGTAAGTGTTTTGTTGAATTCATTAATGATTCGAGTTTTAAATTGATTATTCTTGAATTCATGATCATTAATTTCTTGATCTCAATTATTATTGGTATTTTTATTATGTTTTATATCCTTTACCCACTTTTGATGAATTCTACCATGAGTGGTTGAACCACCTAGGGTAGGGGTCGAGAGTAGGGGTGTATGAATTTAATGAATCTTTAATTCTCAACTTGTGAACCCTAAGGATAGTAATCTGGTTAATTTTTTTATCTAACTCATTTGATCAACCCTAACCACATGGAGTTTAAATGAATAACCCTAACCTGATTAGAGTAGAATAGGTTATGGACAATAGCCTATGATACTTTATTCCTTAGAAGATAGGATTAATGCATCTATGTTATAGATATTTCTAAATCAAGGAATAGTTTACTCTTAGATAGTTCTAGATGCTTTCACCATAGTCAACTAGTGTCCTTTACTTAGTTTGTAGCATAAAACTTATGACTATACTAAGTTAATATAAACATTATCCTTTTTTCTAAACCCCAAAATTAATCCTAATCCCTATTCTCAATTTCATCTTAATCCTCAATCTCTTTGTGTTAGTTCATTCAAAAACTTAATCAACTTGTGAGGACTCTTAAACATAGTTTTCAAAGACTTAGTTCCCACCAGCCAATTAAATCCTCATGAGACCGACCCCCACTATCACTATACTATGTTTTAGTAGTAAGTGTAGTTTAGGAAACAATAATATAATATGACCATAGAACATGTTAATTAAAAAAAATTTGTGGGAACATAAACTTACGTGGGAACATAATTTTGTGTGGGAACCTAAAACAAGAATCTGGGATTACCTCTCCCATTCCCTCTTTCTCTTTTATTTTCGAATACCACTACGTCTTTCTCCTTGTGACCTAGTGCATGTATCAGGGAACTCTAACTTGTTTAAAGTACCTTGATACACTATAAAAAATTACCTTAAAAAAAAAATAAAAGGTACATCTCTTCACACTATCATTCAAAAATTGCTGACCGTAAAAATCCTGCAGGTCCCAACCCACTAAACATTCAAAATACACAACCTACAATACATGGAGAGAAGAATATACATCATGAACACACCATTATGGATTATGGATTGCCATTAATCCATGGTGATACTAATAGCATTATATTACCTCTTTTGAAGGAACAAAAATTTGAGATTAAACCTGGAAAAATTTATATGATCTATAATATGGTCTAGTTTAGTGGACTCCAAAGTAAAGATCCCCATGAAAATATCTCAAACTTCGAGGGAGTCTGTGATAGATTTCATAACCAAGGTGTATCTTATAATACTATAAGACTATGAGTATCCCCCTTCTACCTATGAGACCAAGCCAAGGTTTTTCTCAAATGTCAAGCTCTTGAGTCCATCATGACTTGGGATGATTTGGCAAAGAAATTCCAAGACAAGTAATTTCTGCCTATCCGCACTTGGAAACTCCATAACGACATCCATAATTTCACTCAAACTGATGGAGAGTCAACTTGGGAAGCGTGGGATCATTTAAAATATCTCACTTGTATGTTCCCACATCATAGAATTGATATGTATATACAACTCCAAACATTCTATCATGGGCTCCAACAAGCTTCTCACATAGTAGTTGATGCCGCCGCTAATGGAGAGATGAAGTTTAAAACACCTGATGAGGGTTGAGAAATTTTAGATGCAGTCTCTCGTAATGTTTTTTTGGTAGAGTGATCATGGAACACCCTATAATGGAATCCACCAAGTTGAGGAAAATACTCGACTAGCTGCACAAGTAGAGGCCTTAATTAAGAAGCTGGAATCCTTTCTGCTACCCGCTGCACCACATCCCCCTCCTTCTCCTGTAATAGAAATCTAATCCTACGAAATGTGTGGTAGACCATACCTATATCTGGACTATATAACAGGTGTTGAGGGAAAAAAATCTAATATTTTAATTACATTAATAATAATCATAAAATCAACAATTTCAGCAACCACATTAGTATTATCAATAGAGGCCAGTTCAACATCGGTAGTAAAGTAGTCAAGGGTATTATCAGAAGAGATGTGGTTAGAAACTGTTTAGAAATCAAGGATCACAAGGATATCTTCCAATGAATTTGGTTCCCATACCACCACAATAAGTGACACAACAACCCTTCCCTCCTAGAGCACAACAAAAATTTCAACCAGATCCACAAAGACCTCCACAACCGGCTGTTCCTCTTCAATAAAATTTGGAAAATATACTCTCTTCCTTCATTCAAAAGGAATATCAGAGGATGGACACCCAAGAAACTGAAATGTATAATTAAAGGGTGTCTATTCATAACCTTAATCATCAAATGGGTCATATCTCAAAGACCTTGTCAGATAGATTTATAGGTACTCTACATGGTAATACAGAGACATACCAAAGGGAAGAGGCAAAGGCAGCGGTTCTATGGAGTGGAAAAGTGATGTAATTTTAGAAACCATGTAGATTAGTAGGAAAAAAAGATAAGGAAACTGAAAATTACAAAACTGACATAGAAAAAAAGGTGAAAAAATAACTAAAACTACTCAAGAGATTCCTCAAGAAGCTCCACCATCTGAAAAAGATCTAATTCAATAACAATACAAAGAAGATGCCTATATTGCACAAAAAAATTATAAAAAACCTTTTCCTTTCCCAAAAATAATTAGGTAAGGAATGGTTAAATGGAGACACAATAAATTTTTGGAGATATTCAAACAATGGCACATCAACATTCCATTTTTCTGAAGCAATAGTTCAAATGCCTGCCTATGTGAAATTTCTCAATGAACTAATTTCTAAAAAAAGAAAATAGAAGTCCTAGGAGTCATCTCACTAAATAAAGAGTGTTGTGTTGATGGATTATTATGAAGTTTCATCCCAAAGTATGAAATCCCATATGTGTTAGACATGTTTCATGCATCACCAACTGGAGGAAACCGTAGACTAGAATTTATAGTATAAAAAATTCTACATAGTGGAATTTTATAGCCCGCACTTCACCAAGATGAAAGAAATTATTATCAAAGCTATGATCGGTGCCAAAAAACTAACACCATTGAAAAAACTAATGAAATTACCCAAAATAAAATCATGTAATTATAAATTTTTGATGTGGGAGGTATAGATTTTATGGGATCGTTTCTCAATTCATCAAGAAAGTCCTTTATCCTTGTTAGTAATGACTATATTTCCAAATGAGTAGAAGTTGAAGCTACAACAAATGAAACAACAAAAGTAGTCATGAATTTCTTGAAGAAAAATGTGTTATCAAGGTTCAGATTTCCTAGAATACTCATTAGTGATTGGAGAATAGATTTACCAACCAATATGTTAAAGTACTATCGAAAAAATATTGCATCAGGTATAACACATGAACTACCTACCATCCGAAAAAAGTGGGAAAGTTGAATTTTCAAATATGGAAATTTAAAAAATCCTGAAAAAGACTATGAACACAAGTCAAAGCTATTAGAGTATGAAGTTAGATAATTCACTATGGGAATAAATCACAGTGTACAAAACACCTATTAGAACCACATCCTTATGATTGATATATGGAAATCCATGTCATTTTCTAGTAGAACTTGAGCATCACTCCTATTGGGTAATTTGGAAGCTCAATCTAGATTTTCAAAAATCTAAAGAAGCTAGGATGATATAGTTAAATGAATTGGAATAAATTAGAAATGATTCTTATGAAAAATTTAAAATCTATAAAGGAAAAACCAAGAAATGGCATGATCAATGCATTATGAGACACATTTTTTCCCCAAGGAATAAGGTCTTACTATTTAAATCACGATTAAAAATGTTCCCTTTGAATCTGAAATCCAGATGGCCAGGACCCTTTATGGTTTTTCAATATTCCCTTATGGGACCATCAATATTGAAAAGTAAGGTGGACTACTATTCAAGGTCAATGGTCAATGATTGAAAATCTATCAAGAACCCTTCTATGAGGGGCGTGTCAGTATCTAGAAATTAATTTGTACACTGGAGAGTCAAGATCTTGATGTTAAATGAAGTTCTGAATGTGAGGAAAATCAGGTTAGTAAACCTTAGGATATATTATGTTAGAACAAGTTTTAGAATATCTTAAGGCATTCGAGGAGAAAAGTAGGAGACTCGAGTTGAAAATTGGTCCAAAAGAAACAAATTACACATCGTGTATCCATCATTCATGACATGTACTTTTCACAATAGAAAATAGGTTAGAATCCAAAATTACATGCCATGCACCTCAAATACACATCTTTTACTTTACCTTTAATTTTAAGTCATGAACTTAGGGTTTAGGACACCCTATCCCCTCCTCTCACAGCTCACACCACACCTGAACCCCCTCCTCTCTCTACTCACACCGTGCCCTACCAGAACTCCCTCTCACTGCTCACCACTAGATCCTCCCCAATATTTCTTCATCCACACCTCCCTATAGCCGTCCCTACCTCAAAAATGGCTTTCATGAAGACCAAGATAAATCCTTTTTCCTATCCTATGCCTAAGAGAGATGATCCTCAATCAGTGAAGCACCAATAAAGCACTACACATCCTACAACCTGTGCATCTTATTGCTCCAATTCTGTTACCATCCCTGAAGATCAATATATCCAAGATGACTCCTAATCCAACTCTAGTGGTTTGTATGAGGATTATAACCTACAAATGTACCCTGTTATACCTTTTTTAGACCCCAAGAACCATGTTACACACAACCAACTGCATGAAAAAACCATGAGGAAAAAAAAACTCTCAATATGGCCATCCTAACATGCCTGGAAATCATCTATGAGGTGATACAACTCCTCGAACACCTACATATATCATCCATCATTGATGTTCTCAAGGATAATTATGAAGATATGTTTATAAAGTTTTGTTGTCCTATTTTTAGGTTACAGTTGATAATCGTTGGTTCAGATTGGGGAGATGACCTCACGAGATTTCTTTTGTGGAGTTTGGTATAGGCCTCAAGATTTATACTAATGACTTTACCACATCTAAGGTATTGACCAAATTGCAACTTGATCCTTACAAGTCATATTTAAAAAGGATCTAGAGGATTATTTCTTAGGATGCCCACATTGAGCACGATCCCAGTATTACGAAGTCCACCAAGCTATAAGGTGTAGTGCCCCTCATCCTTTATAGGTTGTTGATGCATGCTTGGTATAATCATTCCAAGTCTCACGACAGCATTATCCAGATAGATGTCATCATCCTCACTGTATCCATGGGTAGAATAGTCATCAACATGGCCACACAGTTCACTTTCTATTACAGAGCACATTTAGAGAGGATGCAAGAAACGTTGATGGGTGGATCTTTTATCCCTCATTTAGCCAGTAATTTCAGTGTATTTGATGCCACCCTTACACTCACCTCCCTTTCTCCTATAGATTCCATTAACATCCTATTAATGCATAAGATGCATCTGGTTACCAAGGATTGTGACACATACTAGTGGGTGATATGATTCTTAGAGGTTGTTGATGAGGCGCCCAACAGTCATGCAAATTACCCTGCACCATCTCCAGAAACCACCTCTGGATCTGCCCCTAAAGCTTCTATTACCACCCTCACCCACCCATTTTCCTACATCTACCACCACCAACTACCCTAATGATCCACCCTATCATATCTAGCACATATCTAGGCTATGCACCTATCAATCTTAGAGAATTTTTATTAGACTCCCAGCACCTACATATCCCTTTTCTAGAGTTATCTCATTTCACTCCCCCTACACCACCATCATCCAAGGAAGATTTTCATCTACCACTATTACCTTTTGTACCTTCATCATCTACCATAACTACCCCAACCACAGCCTCGAAAGACCTACAATCAGATCTAATAGACTATTCTACCCAGTAAGAGTATCTGGAAGAGAAGGCTGGGGGGGGGGGGGGGAATGGCTCAACAGCCACCCCATCCACTGATGTTACCTTCATTGATTCAGCTTCCAGATCCATAACCACACTCAAAATTGACACCTCACCACCACCCGTATCTGATATAGATTCTATCACCACGACACCACCTACCACAAGCGATCAACCAACCCTTCTACCATTATATCCATTTACCAGGAGGGGCAGCTGCAACTACACTCTATTTGGGATCAGACTATAGATGGACTACATGATGATGTTGATTTCTCATAGTCTACTGAAGTACCATCCCCAATTTTTGTGTGCTATCAGAGTGATCATTTTTTTACTATCTCTATTCCATTTTATTATTGCGTCATTTCACTTTATTTATATATGGGATACTATTTTTTCTCTATTTACTTGTATTATTTTTCAATTCATTACACAGTTATAGTAGCCATGTATAACTAATATTCTTCTTATATGGTCATTGATGCACCTGTGCCACCACCATCTTCCCTTATTCTATGAATGACTCGGCATATTTATGATGTTGAGTCCCAACCTCAGGAGCTATCACTATAGATCCATTATTAGTAGCCATTACCACCAAGATCAAAAATAACTTTCCTACCACACCATATTCATTCTTGGTATGCTCCTGAAGTGATAAATCCTTCACAATAACCATGAGAGCTAGAAGATACCACCACCAATAGTGGAAAAAGATAGAGGTGATCTGAGCCAATGGATGATACTACCGATACTCTAGTGCATCCGTTTAGCTGATGACATCATTGTTAGCACTATATGAGAGGAAACCCCTAGTTTATTTATTTTCCTCATTATTTTTACATATGGTTTTATCTTAGTTGTCCTTTTCTATATTTCACTTTTCAGTCATGTGTCACTTTGAGCTTTATTTTATACACATACTTGCGTTTATATCAAATGTCTTTCAATGATGTTTACTATGTGAACTTGATTGTTTTACTACTTACAAAATATTTAAACCATATGAACTAATGTTTTATCAAAAGGAGGATTTTTATTTCTAACCAAATATAAAGGTAGCCCAAAAAAAATCAATTTTCCCAAGTTTTCCCATAGCATTCCTCTCATTATAGGGAGCCCTTGATTACTTAACATTACTTAAAATTTTCATTTCTATAATCTACACATTATCTATCATACCCTTCCCATGGAACTTTCAAAAACAGTGTTGAAACTGTATCATTTTAGGTTTGGGGGAGTCCTTCTTGAGTTTCAATTTTGATACACTTTAATTTTTTCTTGTTCTTATTTATCTAGGAGACATTTTTTTATTCAAAAGCATGATTTGAACCTAAAAATCATTACTATCATTTAAATAAAAGAAAAATTTAAGTTGGAAACTATTAAAAATATACGTTTTACTCCTGTTTAAATTTTTAGAATGAATACTGAGTTTATAAATTTAATTCAAATTATTTTTTTTAAATTTCTTATAATTGATTTATTATTTTATTTTATACACTTATTGATTTTCAGTTTTCTATATTTACCCATATTCACAAGAGGATTCAAAGCCTATGATTGCATATTATTTTATAATCATATTTTTTGGGTGACACATGGGACAAGTAAAACTATTAGAACCTACATTGATATCTTATTGAGGCCATGAATGAACAAATATAATTTTAATATGATTGAGAAAATCTTTTTTATATATTTTTTCCTAAGACCCACCTTACATATTTCCTTAATTTAGCTCATATTTTCTACTAATTACTCTATTAGGATTCATCTATTCTAATAAGATTATCCCTTTCTACCCTATTATTTATATTTTGAATGACTTTACTTTGAACAAGTGTGGGGGATGTTTTTCAGCAGGGGGAAACAAGATGTTTTTACTATGAATATTTATTGTGGTTCTTACTAGACTATTTCATTATGAACCATGTGTAATTTTTTGTATTTAAATCCTATCCAATTTCTTTGAAAAATACAATTATAAAAAGAAAAAGATGATTGGGTTATGTATTATAAAGGTAAAAAATGACCATTTTGAGACTGATGAATCCCTTGAAGGATCATATGTGGTTAGGGGATGGATGTGTGATCTATCCTAGAACCGAATTTCAAAAAATAAATAACAAGAAAAGAAAAATAAAGGAACATGATAACTTTTAGAATCACTTGATATATTCATGAATTAAAATTGAGATGCTAGGAGAATGGAATTCATTTTTTTATGTGAGGAGTTATTTCATTACATTTTTCATGACATTCAGGAATTATACTTCAATGCTTACCCTGCTTTTTGAGCTTCTTTTTTTACTACCTACCCACTTGATCTCATCCTCAGACTCATTTGAAACTTTTTGATGAATCTCTTTTGATTGATTTTTTATTTATATTTACAAAATGGAGAAGATAGAACTAATGCCAGACTATGGTTAGGAACATATATTTAGGGTATAATCATAAATCTAAATTCATTTTACCCTGAGTGATGAGTGAAAATTCATTATGAGGTAAATTGAAAATGGGTATAGAATTTAAGGATCTGTTAAGAAATTGTAAAAAAGAGATTAATAATTTTCTTGAAGAAATAAATTATGAGGCATGACTGATTTTTTATGAAGGGATGATTCTCAAGATTGACTTTTTCAACTTACACTTAGTTTTATTTTCCTGGTCACAATGAATGTTTCCTATTTTAAAAATTGTTCTTTTTAAAATCCTTGTTATATTTTTTCTCGAGGATAAGAAAATTTTCAAGTGTGGGTAAATTTGATAAGATGAAATTGAAGATACATTCTACTATCATTTGATTAATAATTATCCATGTTTTACTCAATAAATGCACCAGGTATGTGTTTGTTATTAAAAGAAATAGGTTTCTATGGTTTTAAAGGAAAATCTAAAGAAAATGGACAAAAATGATCATTAAACATCGTGAAACTCACTTAAAATATGTGTAGTCAACTTTCATAACATATGAAAAGTTATGAAGAAATTCATGAAAGAATTAAAATACATGAAGTTATTACACAATGTGATTCACCAATACACTTCATTGAATTTTTGAATTTCAATTCACACTATGAAGATCCTGACCAAAGGAAGATACACATTATGAAGACCCATTACATGTCATGGAAGGAGTCACTTTCCAAATATTGAAGATCTAGGATGAGATTCACTTGATATTCAAGCTAGATTAAAAATTCATATAGAAAACCTTGGATTATAATTACACGAAATAACATTTTTTACACATTGTGCAATATCTCAATTATTTACTTCCAACAGGCGTGTAGTGGATAGAATATTGAGACTCTCTCATTTTTCTCTCATTTTTATCTCGTTCTTTTATTCTTCCCTCTCTCTAAACTCAACATGCATCCATTAATTTTATTGTTTTACATATATTCAAGCAGAATTGATTAAAAATTGCAAAGTGTTCTTCATTATTTTACATTGACAAGCCGAGTTACATACGTTCTCCATTTTGATCGCCAATCGATGATGAACCCATGCTATGATCTTCCCTGTTATTATTTCATGTAAGTTTTTATTTGAATTTGTGATTGATTAAATTTTTAAATTTCTTATTCTTGAATGGTAGGAGTGGTGTGTTTTGAAAAACGAGTTTAAAAATATACATTTTTATGGAATACCATGTATATGTGTGTGCATATCAGTATGTAAATCTAGTTCCCAAATGGATATGACCACATCCAACATCATATATATATAGAAAATAATAAAAATTGAAAAGGTTTAAATTTAAAGGATCACAAGATGCTGCACAACCAACCATAAGGTTCCACACATAAGAACCAACCCATAAAAATGTATCACAACCACATACAATTATCAATTCCCAGGTAGAACAAGTTACCAAAATTCAACTATTTCCAAACACAACCTCAAAGTACTATAATTAATTTAATAAGGCTAAGTATCATTTTATCAAACACCAAGTGTACATATGCATATAGGTATATTTATAGAAATTGATTGAAAACCCATTATAAATTTACCAACATAAAAAAACCAAAATAAATCAAACTTGAACATAAAAATAATTAATAGAACATTTAAAATTTATTTAAGATGGATCTAGAATCAAATTTCATGTTCTGGAAAAGAAATGTATGGAGACACCTACCTCAACGATGTGTGAAAGTGATGAAACTATGGGAGAGGTAAGAACTAAGCCCAAGAAAAAAACCACACACCCTAGAATCAAAGAAACAGAAGATAAAATCATCCCTATACCCCTAGGGTTTTACCAAGAGAGAACCCAACCAATATAAACCGAGAAACCAATAGAGGAAGAATAGAAGAGAAGTAAAACACCAAAAAATCAAAATAAACACTACTAGATTTGAAGGAGGAGTCTCAATGATCCATGGATAACAAAAAAAGGGGAGGTTTATGAGCCTATTCGTGTTCCAAAAATAAGAAAGAGGGGAGGAGGGTTAATTTAGTGTTAACATATATGAGGGGAAAACTTGGAATTCCATGTTTTCAAGATTCTGGGTAAGTTTCATGGTTTGGCCGCACGATTTTCCAAATCGTACGTCAGCCGTGTACACTCTACTAGAAGGAAGGGGAACCCATGTGAACAAGAAAAATGTTTTGGGAAACTGTGTACCAACTATCAAAACTGAGTTTTTCAAAATGATAGAGCCTCTCATATTCTTTCCTCATAGCTCCTTATAACCTTACGAAGGTCCTGCACCATGCCTCAAACACCACTGACTGGCTACATGGTTACTCATATGGATCACACGATTTGGGCCAAACCATGCGCAAGCCATTCTAGAAAAAAAATGTAAAAGAAAATAAACTTAAAACACACCCAAACATTGAAATCCACCTGAATTCTACCCAAACCATGTGAACTAATCGTTCCTAGGCCAAAAAATTGACCAAAAACTCAAAAAGTCAAAAATTCTCACCAACAACTCAACACAAACCCCAAATAAAATAATAAACACCAAGAAATCAATAAAAATAAAAGAGATAAATGGAAATCAAGGTATGGGTGTGACATGGGATCCATCATGAATATATTGAAAAAGTTGTGAAAGATGGAAAAAATCATAAAACTATTTTATATATAGTGGAAGAGATAGCCGATATGACACCTTCTTGACATGATCTAACACCTTGAACGATGTTGTAAACCAATATGAACTCTTACTACCTTAATCAAATTATTTCATACCATAATGAGGATAAAACTTCTAAAACACATGATTAATGACCTCAATCTCAAGAGGTATATTACAAATAGTTGTATATCGCATATGAAGATCCCGATAAGCTCTCATACACTCTCAAATAAATTTTATATTCCCTACCAATATTTATACCAAATTTTTCCAAAGAATAAATAAATCTCTAACCTTGGTCCAATAAAACAAAAATTAAAATGGCTACCCATAAATCTCCTCTAATGGATCCATAACAATGTATAAGTAATATCTATTTTTTTTAGTAAAATGAAAAAAGAAAATTTATTAAACTAAAAATCTCCAAAATAGCTCATAAATTTTCATCATGATCCTCCTATGATATTGAATACACCAATATGTGGTTGATGAAAGTAACAAAAAAACTGACCAATGAACTCATGAAACATTGAGTTTATCAGTCCCATGAGAATAGTTGAGGTATTCATGACTATTAAAGGTATGATTATGAACTAAAAATGAATATAATAACACCTAAAAGTGGTATTCAGAATATCCTCATCCTTCACCCCCATCTGATGATATCCAGACTATAAATTAAACTTAAAGAACCTACTAAATCCCTTCAACTGGTAAAATAAATCATTAATCTTTGTTAAGTGATAATAGTTTTTTACTATCATGAAATTCAATAAATGTTAATCAATTCATAACTAAATAATTCCATCCAATTTCTTTATCGAAAACATCAGATCTCCCCATAGTGATACACTAAGCTATATGAAAACCTTCTACAACAAATCATCGATTTGAATACTCACCTCTCAGAACTCAAAATAAACCGATATTTATAAAGACTTAGAAATTTGTGAGATTACAAATTTTAATTCTTTCACAAACTTGATGTAATTTTAAGGGGTGGTATCAAAATATCATTAGAAAAAACATAAAGTAACTCTAATACAACTATCAAAAATATTTTCCCTTAAACTTCCACTAAACATAATATCAACTCTTCCATCTAATAGGAAAGAGGATTTAAACATATAAAATCCATCAAATGATACCTTTTTCTAAAGAACACTACACGATCAAATTTAATATATAAATAAAATAACTCCCCTTCTAATTATATCTCAAAAAATTGAAAAAAAAATACAACCAATCCATTCCATGGAAGACATCATATCACTATTTCTATAATAGAAATAGCTCTACTACTAACCGATTCTTCCCAACAACCAGTTAATTAACCCCACACATCTCAAAAAACTATACTGTACAATAACTAGTGTGTTGAACACTAAGTTCAATAGATGTATCCTCAATTTAATTCAAAAATCTTAAACAAAGTAGTGAAATAAACGAGTGAAAGGCTCACAAATCAGACAATTCATAAAACAAGGTAGGAAAAAATAGATAATTCCTTAAATAATATCTGGTCCTCTTGGCACATGAAACTTCATAACATGTAACTAACTATGATATACAACTTTACCTCACTATCATTGATAACATCCACAACCATGAACACACTAAGACATAGGTCCCTAAGGATAAGAAATATCTCAAGAATGTACTTTCCTTACTCCATCAAATATATGATCCCCACAATACTAAGGACCCCAATACTACCAATAAGGTATCATAATAAGCTTATACTAAGGCTACATTTAAAATTGGATACCTATCCCATACTAAACAAATTGGATGGCCAGAAATTGGAAATATAAATGGAATATGCCTCCAAAAGTATTGAAAAAAATTCCGTAGATCCTAATAATATTAACAACTTCTAGATTTAGGAAAATGAGAAAAAAATGATACTGAAAACCTACTATTTAGAATATCGACTACCCAAATATACAAGATCCTACATCCTTGGACTTACTCCTTGGAAATTAATAATGAATTACTTCTTAAGATGAACCTATCCACACTAACCAGCTCTTTATTAATTCATATATAGCTAACACCTTAAGATACAATAAAAAAAATAGAGAGACCCGATGGAATATCTATGGACACAAATTCTTCTAGAAATTTCATTATATCATGTCATCATCAGGAATAAGATCATGAGAATAGTAAATAATGTTTATGAATCAGAATCCAAGATCCAAAAATCTCAAAATACGTTTTTAAATGGAGAGTAACTCCTACCATTACACTTTATTCCATGTCAAATAAAGTAATTTTTGAATGAAATAACTAAAAAAATTATCCCATGATACCACAAACTCCTCATCATCACCAAGAATCAAAATCCACCACTGTTGAGAAGCACCCCTTATTGAACAATCAACCAAATAAATATAATATTTTCTCCTTTCATGGATCAAACCAAAAGAAATATCAAGATAAACAGAAAAAAACCTTTAACACTTGATTGAATATTTCCACCTTAAAATTTGATATACTATAAAAATAAAACTCATTTAGAAACTTCCTACATAAATATTACTTCTCTAAGAAGACTTTCCTATGATCAACTAGAGAATTAGGCTACACCTCAACAACCTGAACCATGCGAGGATACCGACCACCAAACATATAAAAAACAAATGTTAAATTTTAATAATATGATATAAAATTCATTAAATTCATTTTAAACTTTCCCAAAACCATTCAATTAAAACATAGGTACAAAAATGATGCATTTATCCCAACTAAGTCTCCACCAAATAATAAATATAATCTCACTTTTGTATATTCAGTAATATTAAGGTCCTTGTGTTATATCACAAGAGACTTACCCATGTTATACATTTTCTTATTTTACTATATTATATGATAATATTAAATAATAATATTTACCTATCAAACCATTGTAATCCTCACTAGTTCCAAACTCCAGAGTCTACCCTATATCTTAACCAAATATCTAACACCACTTTGTCATGACCCATTCCCACTAAAAACCCTTTTGGGATAGTAATGATGGTAGGAAAAACTCTCAAAACACACCTCCAGTAGGTGATAGGTTAGAGAACAACACTAATGATATAAAACATACATATAAGTGTAATATCCCTCATAAATCCTAAGTACATAAGTAAGACCAACCAATAAACTCTAATAGAAAATATATAATATAACCCAATAAAAAAAATTGATGTAATGTCTTACATGAGAATAAGGTCTTCAAAAAAATAATAATAATATATAACAACTTTAAAAACAATCCTAATTGAACAATCACAATGTTATGAACTAATAATGTCTAGCCCAATCACCAAATCCATCACAAAGATCTATAAAAATAGTATGTAGATGATAGGAGTGAGCATATAGGTATACTCAGAAGGATTGTAATAAAAAAATTCTATCAATGGGAATTCCATTCTTATAATAATTTCATATAGTATTAGTCAAATAAAATCACATAAGGAACACAAAAAAAACTTTATAAATGAAGAACGAATGAAATAAGTGGTATTTCTAGATGTTAAGGAACATATACTGAAGGAATAATAACTTGACTTTTGGAATAGTAATATGACCATTATGAATAGTAATTCAACTAATAGAATAGTAACCTCACCTACGAACATATAAATAAAATTTAGGTATCTTAGGAATGAAAATATGATTTATTTATTTCACAGCATAAGTAAATAAATGTTTTAAAAATGAAAAATGAAGTGTTGGTATTTTTTAAGTCATAAATATTTAATTACAATTTTATGATTAATTTAATAATTTAAAATAAAATTTAATATTTTTTAAAAAATATTCATAAATTAATATTTTTTTCTTATTATTATATGATAATTTTTTGAGATATTAATTAAATTTTCAAAGTATTATAAAATCAGTTATAATTTCAAAATCACTATTTTCCAAGTAAATGACGATTTTAATTAAAAATTAAATTTATCATATTTAAAAAATTGTATTTTTAAAATGGAGTTTATTTTTGAGTTCTACACATTGAAAAATGGTTACGGTTATTTTTTTTGATTTTTCTAAAATAGTTGAATTTTTGGTGAATAGTGAAATATGATAATTTTCGATATTATCTAAATACTAGAATTATTAAGTCATAGGTGATGTATGGTTGATGTAAAACCATAATATAGAACCATACTTAATTATTTTAATATATTTAGTGAGAATTATCAAACTATTCGTAGTCTTGAGCCAAAATAATAAACTAATGAATAAAATAATGAGAAAACGCCCCTCTCATCCACTATAAGTACCGCCCTTCAACACCTCTTATACTCACAAATTTAAAGATTTGAGCGTTTTAAAAATTCTGAAAAATCCTATTTTAATTAATATCATCTACATCCACGATCCTTTGATCTAATAAGAAAAACCAATCCCCCTAAGGAGGTTCTCAAGGAGAAAATTCAAGAGATAAAATCCTCCTTTTCTTTTAATTTCTTTTCAAGTTCTTTTATTTTATTGTTATATCTTAAAATAACTTCATCCAAATGTAATTATAACTCCAATAAATTATATATACTATAATTTTATTATAATAATGGAATAATAAATCATCAAACCTCCTCTCCACTCTCTTTTATTCTAAAAATGAAAACGCTATTCGTGAGGTATTAATTTATCAACTTCATGGATGAAAAATTATCATTTTCCTTTTTTTCCATCAAGGATGGTCTTAAGAACATTATAATGGTTGAAAATTATTGTAAAATTAATTTTATTACCTTTTTAATTTTTGATAACTAACATATACACATAATATTAAATAATGAAACAAAACAAGTTTGTTGTGAGCGAAAACTGCCCAAAATAATCCAAACAATTACCACTAATATCTTATATGATGATTCATCCTCACACTAAATTAAAAATGATTATATAATAATTTAATCTAATAGATTATCATTAATAACATATAATTTCAATTATGGATATCTATTACCATTTTACATGAATTTCCATACTTTTATACAAGCGAACCAACCATAAAAATCAAGAAAATGAACACCCCCAAAGGATGAAATTAAACACTATAAACAATAAAAAAAATACATAAATTAACTTAATAAACTAAAATAAACTATTTACATGTATAATAGGTTCTTTAATTATTAATTTATGAATCTAATTTGATTATTCAGGCCATTAAGATCAAGTGTAGAACCATTTTAGACATAAGGTAAGGGAATCTTTTCAAACCTCTATTTTTTTCCTTCGTGTTATGCTGTCTCTCTATTTTCCCCAATGTAATTACTCTTTATTTTTATGAAATTATTATACATTAAATTTATATGTCCCAAAATCATGTATCTAGATCAGATCATCCTTATTTTATAGGGAAATACATATTTTATAAGATTCCATTTTCAATTCCTCCCGTTATACGAGCCCGATTAAAGGGAACTTCTCAAATTCTTACTCATTTTCAAGTACCATACATAATCAATTTTAATAATAAAATTATTATTCTATAATAAATAATTTTATAATGAAAATATATCTTGGTTTATTTATGGTTTTATATAAAAGATTATGCGTCTACCACTTTAATCGCTCTTTAACATTTTCCCTAAATAATTCCCATGATTATCTTATTGATAAAGTCTAATAGGTTGAGGAAATATTTATTAATGTTGTTGTAACAAAAGGAAATAAACCATTTGTTGAATTATATAGGTTCATCACCCCACATCAAAAAATGAATTAAAGCATGTTTACTATTCCAAATTGGAAATAACTATCATCACTAGATCCTCAAGAATACACCAAATGGTATCAAATATACCTTCCAATCCCAAGGTGAAAAGGTAATATTATAGTAATAAGATTACCCCTTGAAGTAATCTAAATGTATTAATATTATTATATCTTTTATTGTTATGTCGAACTCATATACTACTTCTAGTAGTGATAACAATGAATATGTTGACCCAAATGTGAGGAACACATATCTGGTTTTAAAAGACCTGGGGGAGGATCTAAATGCGGAGGTTTATCTTCAAATTGTAGAAATAATGTTCACTAAGATGGAGGATGATTTTAAATTAAATCATGATTTTAATTTTAGGTACATCCCATGGATATGATTTCCTTCATGTTCTTCCTACTTGGAGTTGAATTCATTGGAGTTTGTTATATTTTTCCTAGTAATTTTAAAATATTTTTTAATTTTTATTGATATGTTGATCCTTGATCATGCAGATTTTAATTATCACTCTTTTCTTATTAAATGGTCCAAAATGATGAGTTTTGGATCATTATTATAATTTTATTAGTGGATCATGTCCTGTTTATTTCCCATGTTTTTTTAATATGGATTATTTTGATGTCACATATCCAATGAGCCTGATTTGATTGTGGATTTGATCAATCTTGAATGCTAGTGAAGTAATAATGTTGATTATTTTGTGAATTCCCATTATGGACATTTTGGATTCCCTTATCTTAAAGACATGAAATTGTGGATAATACCAAATTTTAATGGAAGAGGAAACTTCCAACAGTGTCAGTTCATGACCCATTGAACTCTTTTTTATCAATTTCTTTTGATGACAACTAATCTTTGAAACTTTTGATGTGTTTTTTTCCAGCATGTATTAGTGCAATTATTTTGTGAATTTAAGCCTATGATTTCACCTAATATGAAAAGATGATAGAACTAAAGAGTTGAAATAAGATTTTGATGGGGAAACAACAATGGGTATGCTAATGTAGTTTGGGAAAGAGTCATGTGAAGACTTTTGATAACAACACTTTTTGTTGGATGACTTTGTGTTCTGTGATATCCCAAATGTGGTTGGGTTTATACTATTTCTTGCTTTGTTCATATGATATTATTAGGTATTTTGAAGTATTATTACTTGTTTTTAATAGAGATTTCTCTAGTAGAGACTTTTGAACTAAAGTGCATATCATTTTGAGTGGGGGTGTATAATTGACCCAATAATGATTTGAAGGATGAAAAGGTGAATAAGGCTCATATAGTGGATGGTTTATTATATTTTTCTTTTTTTGGATTCATTACTATCTTAATGTTACACCTCACCACCCATTACTCTCGTGATGATTGGAGGATTCATGATCCATGCTTAAGAGGGTTTTAGAGGATTTATGGAATGGTTTCACCCAATACTGATAAGATATGTCAAGGATTCTACTTTATTTCCCAATTAAATTCCAATATTATCCTATTAATATATTTTGGGAAATTTATTGCCTTTTTTCATTGTATTTAATGTTATAAAAAACATGTTTCCACTCTTTCTTTAGCATATAAACTTTTTTAAAATTTTTTTAGGTAGTATAAGTTGGTCTTCCAAATCATATCACATTTCTTCTATAAAAAATAAAATAAAATAAACCAATTAAGTGAGAAATATATATATATATATATATAAAATATGGTTTTATATCATTAAATATAAAATAAATGAAACAAATTTAACATTAATATATATAGTATTAGGAGGATAATTTATAAAAATATTCATTTAAAATATGGAATGTTACATTATAACCTCGTAAATAAATTATGTCCTTGTAATTTTTACTCATTAAAGAACACTTATAAATGTTTTTCTCTTATATTCTCAAAATAAATTAAAAAAATACAAATTTTATCCTAAAAATTTACAGGGATAAATTCATAAAATGAATCATTATAAATATATTGGAAAATTTATCCCTAAACGAGCATACTATCAATACTTAACCTATAAATTTGGAGTTAATGTTTATCTATGTAAAAATTTATACCCAAAATTTTCATATTCCAAATCGTTAAAAAAAACAAACTTCACTTTGATAAAAAATGATATTCCAAAACCCACACTTACAAATCTGGTGAAGCACATGCATATTTTTGATACATAATATGAATTATAAAATACACTCATGACAAATAACTTAGTGACTTCAGAAAATAGGTACATAATAGATCATCAACCTATAATTATAACATAATATTAAATAAAATATGTTTCCAAATACCACATATAAATTACTCGTAATCTCTTTAACATGTATAACCATCTTGGGAAATTGGGAAATATTAGAAAGGAGTAAACTAAAATGCATAGTAATGGATAAAACATTAGCAATGAGACATTGAAGGTTTATCAATAAATTATAAAAAAGTGAGAGTTTGGATTATGATATAAATTACTTGATTAATTAAACAAGATCATAATATCATAAAAGGTGATTATTAGGGATGATAAAATAATCATATATCATGACATAAAATATGAAAAAGATGATCATAAAAGAATAAAATATACCAAGGTGTAAGGATATAAAATCATAATAAAATAATATTGAACCATAATGACACAAAATTGGAATGTGGTACATGCACATACATATAAAATTGTAACAAATGTCATGGATTTATATGAAATACTTCATTATATAGTAGAAACACCTATATGATTTATGTAAATTAATTAGATAATGGAAAAATATAACCGTATTAGGTGCACACACAAAATTGTGGACAAATGTAACTACATCATGTCCATATATAGCATAGTGGCCTCATTAGATAAAACATTTACCCAATATATTAGAGGGATATTTAATTTAAGGACTACCCATCACATAATGATATATCGATACATATGTGTACCACATGAATATGAAAAAAAATCATAAATCCATAAAACCCATGTCATGATTAACCCATGGTATTCAAATGGTTATACAAAGAATTAATGTGGATATGTAAGAAAATATATTTAAATAAGACTAATAATTTATTGGGAATTAAAACCTTATATAATAATGAGGCATATATTAAATTCAATAGATTTCCTCTTTCACATGAATGTATTTCTATCTATTTGGACAACCTTCAAATAAAACAAATGTTGGAGTATTCACTAAGGTAAGGAATTGGAATAAGGGATGTATTTATGCAGAGTTTATTATAAGGAATAATAGAGTTAGTAATAGATTAATCCACACATAAGGTTTTCATTTACATAATACCAAGTACATAAAGGAATTTGGATAATGAATTGAGTTGTTATTTCACTATATTTTTTTTTGAAAAGATATGATGAGAGTGAATTTTAAATAAGTAACTTCTAAATAGAGGAATTGAAAATGGTATTTAATTAAATTAAAGATATTAGAGTAATGATAATACATTTTTGAAGAGTTAAAAAAAATATTCTTTAGTTCTTATAAAATGTTGAAATAATAAAAATAAGTAAAAATTCATTTTTAGGTTAGGAATTAAATATAATAATATTTTTATAAGAAATATGATTTAAAGATGATCAATTAATATATTATAGAAATATTTTCTATGAAAAAGTGACATTCATGAGGATAATATAAAATTATTAAGAAAATTTAAGATAAATATCATTATTATTTTGATAAAATATATTTGAAATAAAATTAAAGGAACATAAAGAAGAGAAAAAAGGAAATGAAATAGAATTATAAACATTAATGTAAAAATAACCCAAAAACAATTTTTTTAAATATTTAACATAAAGAAAATAAACATAAAAGATATAGATAAGTTCAATAGAGAGATATAGAGAGTGGTAATGAATATAATCACAAATGAGAAAATAGTGGGAGATAACCCTATGAACAATGTTGGGTATGCACTATAAATCAATAAAAGAGGAAAAGAGACCATAAATAAAAAAATAAATAATTTGAAAATAGTAAGTTTTATATCTAATACTTTAGTGATGAGGAACAAAAGATAATATTGGAAATAGGGAAGAAATACTTGAAAATTATGGATATTTATAAGATAACCCTTACCTTGAGTCTTAGAACACTTCATATGAATATTAAACTCCTTGATTTTTGAGTAATCACTTTTGGATTCTGTCTAAATCATTCTTATGAGGGTCTTTTACTTATAATATAGACTTAAGAATGTGTATATGATGTTTTAGAGAGATATTTTGGTAAATATTTGGAAATAGAAGAGGTTTAGGATAAATACTTTGAATAAAATTTATTCTTATTACTTTTAAGAGTGTTTTCATTGATAATTTTTAATTTTTGAAAATTTAAACACAAATAAAACCAAGTGTTATCTTTAAAATATTTTATTCAAATTAATGAATCAAAAATAGTTTTTTTATTAGAATAAAATATAATTTATCAATTATAAATTTATTTATGTGCATAAAAAATAATTATTTTTTCTAAATACATATTTTTTACTTAACAAATATATTTAAGCTCATGAAAATGATTTTATAAATTGTTGAATCATTTTTACCTCAAAATAATTTCATAAATTTTATGGTATATACAATAACTTTTCTTTTCTATTTATCAAAATTAATTATTTTGAATAATATAAAAAATTTACCCTATGATAATTTTGAGGTTCTTATTCAAAAAATAAGATTCATTTTATAAAAATAAACTTCCAAATTAGGTTATTATAACATTTAAATTTCAATATAAAAATTAAGGTTTTACAAAAAAAGATAAAACATGCCTTATTAAAATTTACACTTATATATGCACTAAGTTATATAACTTGGGAAATAAATTTTTTATATAATAGTATTTATATTTACTCATTTTATTCAGGGTAAATATTAATTATTATGAATTTTAATATTTCTAAAGGTTAGGGTTACTATTCCAATGGTCACATTTGTAATGGCTCCTTTACCCCTCTACAATGGTCAAACATGCCTTCTAATTCTTATATATACCACTAAATTAATTTATTCCTCATTAATTTTGTTTCCTATCAAGTCCATCTATATTTAATTTACAAAATATCAATATTATTTCTAATGTTTTGTTTACTTTTCATAGTATTGTTCAAGGAGGTGTTTTTTTGGAGACTATGAACCTATGGATTTCCAAGTTCTAGTCACGTTGTTTACTTATTTTAATTATCCCATTGTATTAGTTTTAGTTTTATAGAATGTATTTATAATTTTTAATGTAATTTATTATGATGAAGATATAAATTAAAGATTTTTTATTTATGTGTTTCATTATATTTATTTAGGGCAATAATTTATACATGAATTAATATTTTATACAGAAACATATGTTTATCAATAAGTACTAATTAAGTGATCAATATGTATATAAATTCAAGTTTTTAACATTAAAATAAAAATAATAAAAACTAATTTAACATTTATGTATATAATTTTGTGATAAAAATTTACCAAAATATTTCTTAAATATATAGGATGTTATAATAAAAAATTTATAATATTTTGAATTTATTTGAATATAACTCTAAACTACAATTTAACTGATCTAAAAGTTATGAGGTAATACCAAGGGGAGTTAATATCTTCATTCCCTAATCCATTGTAAGTACTAAGTGAAACTCCAAAAAGTGGCTCATTAGTTTCCACTTCTCACTGAATTTCCACACCACTAGTTCCATTATTTACATATTAAGTCCATCTTCTATGACATTAATCATTCGTAAATCATATGAAATATCAAAATCAAAGTTTTTTAGGTGCTCAACCAAACATCTATGTCAAATATTAATATCATTTTGAAAAAATATTTACCTCAAATTCTTGTGATTACTAGAAATTAAAAATATCACTTTGAAGAGGTAGCATTCCAAACTTTTATATTAATGACTGCAACAACTAAATCTATATTTATTGTTTTATATTTATAACCATGGGTCATTAGATGATGAGATCCATAAGTGAATTGTTTATCCTACTACATCAATATAACTACCAATCTACTTCTAAATCATTGTAGTATATAATACAACCCTTATCCTTTCCAGGTAAATTCTGGGATGACATAATGTGTCTCCCCCTATAACACATGGAATGTAAACTCAAACTACTCAGTTTAATCAAATTTAATTTTACTTGGTTAGGTCCATCATATGATTTTATAAGTGGGAGAAATATTTAATTAACCAATATTAGCAACCTATTAAGCTTAAAAAGATTATGATCCCAAATACATTCTCTTGTCTCACCCAATAAGTCTTTGCATATAATATCTACATATCCACCAAAATTGCATCATCTCATGTCATATGACTAAAAAACAACACCTAAAAAATAAAAAAGTGTAACTTCTTAATATTTTCACAATATTAATTATACTATACTAGTATAATATCAAAATATATCCCACACAAATCCTTTGTTTAAGAATATGTTAAAATATCTTATATGAATACCAATACAAAGGAGTCAAAAAATAGGTATGAAATATCTTTTTCATGAGGGCCATGAACACTACTCAAATATTCATAAGGTTAAAGATAATAATAGAAACTCCTATAGATTATACCTACTCCAAAAAATCATTCCATGGTATGTCCTCAACCCTCACCCAGTGCCAGTGATAAATTGATTGTGAGATAATATTAGAGAACCTTCAGGTTTCCCATAACTGATCAAACAAATGGACTATACTTAGAAGTGGATATATATTCATCACAGTAACATTGTTTGGATTCCTGTAATCTATATATAGTCGCAATAGTTCATTTAATTTCTTTTTAAACCAAACTAGATCACCCCATGGAGATACAAATAGATGAATTAATTCTTTCACCTCAATGTCCTCAAGAAGAATCTTTAACTATTTCCACTCATCTAGTTCTATATAATATGAGGGTATCAATATTTTATTAACACAAATAATGAGATAAATTATTAAATCAATATCACTCTGTTTCCCTATGGAATCGAGGATGACCTCGTTGATTCAAGGTTCAAACATTCCAATCGATTTCTAACGGGCTTTTTTCGTAGAACCGGAAACATACAATGATTCCATATCCATTTGGACCTACTTTCCAAAGGTAGGTGCTCATCAGTTATGGACTGATGAGGCTTAGGAATTTGCATTGGTCGAGAGCATGGGAGGTCGGACTCATCACACCTTTTTGAGGGGAATTATTGTCTACTCCAGGACTCTCTTTATATATTTAAGTTATGTTCGTGATTCATTATTACATTACCAAGTATTAAATGAGATTTCCTTTAGTCTGACAATCAATGATTGATATGTAATAAATTCAGAGAATCTCTTATATGTATTCGAGGTTCTTCATCGATGAAGAACCATCTGTATTTGTTAGAGACTCTTGGTTGACAGTATCCTTAAAATACATAAAAGTCTCTTGGTTATTATGATGACCATACTAGTTTTAAAGCCACTCAGTGGGGCACTTGAAGTTTATTGTCATTCAGGAGAACATGGATTATTTCAGAATTGGGATCGTACCCGTTGATGGGCTACCTACGTATCCTTTGTTTTGGAAAAGGAATCAGAACCCACGTAGTTTGAATAAGGGAGTATCATGTTTATGATTTATGGCTCAAAGAAAGATGTCATAATTACTTTTACACTCTAAGCTCACGTGAGTCATGCTCGGTGTGAGAAACAAGAGGTATTAGTAAAACCAGACAATTGTGCTATGAAAGATGCAATCATAAAAAATGATGTGGGGATTATGTATGTATGACTACCCAAAATAGATGAGGATTAAGATTTACCTCAGGGAAGAAATCCAAGAATAGGGTCCATAAATGTATATGTACTTTATGGAGATTTGGATACTCTAATCTTGGGACTTACTCCTAAAGAAGATTCCCAAGTTAGGAGGGGACTTATGATTGGGTTTTATTCCTAAGAAGGAAGCCCATATCAGATGGAAATTAAGAATGGGGCTTACTCCTAAAAAGGAGGCCCAGGTTAAAGGGATTTGAAAATTAAAGGGACTTGGGGCTTACTCTTAATGAGGAGGCCCATATTTAAGACTGGGGCTTACTCCTTAAAAGGAGGCCCAAGTTAAGGGAATTATGGTTGGGGCATACTCCTGAGGAGGATGCACATATTTGAGACTTTAAGACTAGGGCTTACTCCTAAGGAGGATGCCCAAATTAGGGGACTTGGGACTTACTCCTAAAGAAGATGCCTATATTAATGAGAATTTGGACTGGGGCTTACTCCTGAAAAAGAGGCCCATATTTGAGAATTATGACTAGGGCTTATTCCTAAAAAGGAGGCCCAGGTTAAGGATTGTCTCATCTTAAAGGATGGGGTAGAATGAATGAAATCTCAATCTTTAGTGACATAAATATGTATAAATCACTAGATTTTGAGAGATGTTCCACGGGGTTCCTTTCAGATAAGGAAGCCAAATCAAGAAATCATGCCATAAATGTCTTTGAAGAGTGTCTTGAAGACTGAATCTTGAATATGAGAGGTGGAATGACATAAGAGGGGTGAAATGGGTAGGAAAGGCACCCAAAAAGGTAGGGGCGTGCAAGTCCTGGCAGGCACGCAGGTACTACATGGGCACGCAAGTTCTGGTCGCGCAGGTATACCTGCGTGGCACATGGGTACTTGCAGGATTTTCCGCCCTTAGAGTAATGTTTGGGCAATCCTTGATCAAAGCCTTTAGAATCATCCCTAGAGGCTTTCTAAAAGATGACGCGCAAGTTCTAGTTAAGAAGTAGGGTGGCGTGCAAGTGTGTCCATTTCCCTTAAGGGTAAAACCACTTAGGCGCGCAAGTGTTAGTGAATTATAACACTTAGACCTTACTCCTCTTGTTTAGACCTTCCATTCTAGGTAAAGAATTACCTTATAAGAGTTCTGAATACCTGAAGAAGAGACTTGGGCATTCAGAGCTATGTATGTGAATTTTGGAAAAATTCCTCTCGAAATGGGGGGCCCGCTAGGGGTATTTATAGGCTAGAGAAGACCCCGGGCGGTTATCACCTAGGGCGCGCAAGTCACTTGCGCGACCAACTTCGGCACGCAGGTGTACTTGCGCGACCATTGCGTGGTGCAAGTGTACTTGCGCGAATATTGTAGAACTTGCACGACCCTTGTACAATGTTCTTCTTATTCATTCCTTTGTCAATTTTTTATATTTGTCCAAAGGTTGAATCACTTTGAGCTAAGATATTTCCCTTTTCCAATCTTTAGACTTTGTGACGAAAGGAGCGTCAAAAAAAGTCCCCCCTCAGAGTTGGATCCGGAGAGAGAAGAGGATTTGACTCTGAGGAAAAAAGAGAAACCAGGGGTCTTTGTGATTATTGGCAGTTTAAAGTCATGCATGTTGGACATACAAAAGGCTAATGTTTATAGTCGAAATAGCTTTGACCGAAAGAATTAGAATTGACTCAATTCCTTGACAATTTATCTGAAAACATATTACCATACTGAAGTATGAGGGAAAATATGTAAACTATGACTTAAGAATATTTGAATCTGAGGAATGATATGAAAAAGAGTTAAAAGTCATTAGAAGAAGTAGTTCCCAAGAATAAAGTTAACATTATTTAACAAACCCGTTAGGGGGCTGAATTATGCAGGTCCACCTAAGGGAATTGGCTGCATAGTCAAATAAATAGCATCTTTTGGCTGACAAGTCCATTATGTAGACTGTTTATGCAAGGCAGCCTAAGGGCACATGCTGCATAGTCAGGAAAAAGAACTCTCAGAAATTTACTTTCCCAGTGCTAAAAAGCCAGTGAAATTTTATGGAGATTCAAATTTTCCATAGTATAAAGTTTGCTGTATGGAAAGAGGCACTTGAACATGGAGAAGATATTTCCAAACAAGATTATCGAAGAACTGGATGGATATCACTCCTACAAAGGTATGACCCAAACGTAGGGAAGGAGAATATAAACCGTAGACTTGAATACCTTCAGATCATGAAAAAGGATATGGGACAAATATGTTAAGGATGGATATTTTTTTGTGGATCCCTACATACTGTCATTTAAGACCAATAAGGACAAAAGAGGATTTTTTCCAAAGAATGAAGTTACCAGTATCCAAAAAACCCATTAGGGGGTTTGAATCATGCAGGGCCACCTAAGGGCATTGGCTACATAGTCAAATAATAGTATCTTTTGGCTGAAAAATCTGTTATGGAGACTGTTTATGCAAGGCCGCCTAAGGGCACATACTGCATAGTAAGATAAAAGAACTCTCAGAAATTTGAAATTTTTGTGAATAAAAGTCAAGAAAAGGGTTATGAAGATCTGAAAATATTTAATGTTAGGATTATGACACATAAAGATGGGTATTGTCCAATGTATACAGAGATACACAGATCAATGCTAACCATAATCATGTTGTGGTTGGGTCCTGAATGGAAATGTTGGATTTCACTACGTATCCCATAAGGATAGGAATCAAGACATATGTAGTTCTTAAACTAGAGTTTAACGTAATGTGGGACAAAAGGATTGGAGATATTAGTTTAGGGTCATAGAACTTGGACCATTATAAGAAATACACAGTGTGTGTTTTCATGGGGACTTTTCAGCCAAGGGACTGAAAGTGAAATTTGGGGTTAGGCCCAAAAGACTTGGGGATGGATTAGAGGGACACTAGAATGTTCCTACATATCCCATAAGGATGGGAATCAAGCCCACGTAGTTTTAGAACTACCCTCTGTATAAATTTGGTTCGTACATGTGAAGGGTGAAAAGGGACTTAGTGCAATGATGGTTTAACCAAAGATAAGAGGTTTGGGCATTTCCTTGTATGTACGTAGTCTTTGAAATAAAACATGATTGAAAAATAAATATAAATAATGGTTCCCTCTCAGGTGAGGGTATCCAAAAATATTTGTAGTTTATTGTCATACTGGACAAAATAGTGCTGTATAGTTTAACGTCGTATAACAAGGACAAAAGTGAATCAATGTAAAGATATTGATTCTAGGGGGTGGTTTCACGAATCAACATCGTATGAGATGGAGGTGAACCGATGTGAAGAGATTGGTTTTGGGCTTGAACCATGGGAAGTTGCCTACATACCCAACATGGAAGGCATGGATCAAAGTCTGCGTAGTTCAATTAAAGAATGAATTAATGATCAAGTTGTTCTTGGGGACAACGACCTAAAAAATAATGCTGGGACTTATGTGTGGTTAGCGGCCCAGAGAGAGTGTTATGGTTGAAATTTTCTCTAAGCTCACGTGAGTCATACTCGTTGTGAGAAACAAGAGGTAATAATAACCTTAACAATGAACAATTTAATGTCATGTAAGACATATAAAGGGACTATGCAGTTTTAAGTCTTGCAGTTAGGACTACTGGTGCTGCACTTTTTAGTGTCATGTAGCAAGGACAAAGTACAATTTAATGTCATGTAGGACGTATCAAAGGACTTACTATACAGTTTAGCGTCATGTAGTTAGGACGATGGGTACAACACTGTTTAATGTCATGTTGGACAAAAAGAGGACTCTGCAGTTTAATGTCATGTAGTAAGGACAAAATAGAAGACATTTTAACGTCATGTTGGATGAAAAAGGGACAATATAGTTTAGTGTCATGTTGGACGAAAGTGCGAATAGTTTAAGGTCATATGCATGGACCGTGGATGGTGCATTTTAACGTCATGCTGGACGGAAGGGGGACTATGCAGTTTAATGTCATGCAGTGAGGAAAAATTAGGGATTTTTTTTTCAGTTTAACGTCGTGTAGGATGAATGTAATAAAAATAGTTTAAGGTCATATGTATGGACCGTGGATGATGAATTGTAACATCATGCTGGATGTAATGGACTTTTATACAGTTTAGCGTTATGTAGTTAGGACGTCATAGTTTAACGTCATGTGGGACAAAAATAATACAAATAGTTTAAGGTCATATGCTTGGGCCGTGGATTATGTAGTTAAACGTCTTACTGGATGGTGGTGCAGTTTAAGGTCATACCAGACCATTGATGATATATTTTGTTTTTATACAAAATAATTCTTCAAAAAAATTTCATTGGTTGGAGTAGTGATGAGTTCTCCATCCATTGAGATTAAAGAATAAGCTCCATTGGAGTAGACCCTATATATTGAGTAAGGTCCTTCCCATTTTGGCTAAATCTTGGGAGGTTTCTTTCCTAGTATCATTGGAGTTCTGAGAACTAATACCAATTATCCCTGAGTGAATGAACGAAGACAAACGTTTTTTTGAAAGCTCGTGCTATTCGATTATGATAGACTTCCAAGTGGTGCAAAGTGCACAATCTTTTCTCACCTAATCATTCCAATTCATTCAATCACTTTTGAGATTGTTCATATGTAGATGACTGATCACAAATGGCTACTCTGAGCGAAGGAAATTTAACTTCAATGGGCAAGATGGCTTCTGTTCCATATACTAGTGAATAGGGAGTTGACCGAGTTGCAGTGCAGGTGGTAGTCCGATAAGCCCGTAAAGCATGAAAGTGTTTATCATACCATGATTTATTATCTTTATCCACCATCTTTTGCAGTATATTTGATAGAGTCTTGTTGAAAGATTCTATCTGGCCATTGGCCACTGCATAATACCGAGATGAATGGTTGTATTTGATGTTGTATTCTTGATACAACTTCTTCACCTCAGATGAACAAAAGTTGGTGCCATTGTCCGTCAATATGGTATAAGGGACACCAAATATGGTAATGATGTTAGAATTTATGAAGCTAACAATGCATTTAGAACTGACTTCCCTGAGAGGTATTGCCTCTACCCATTTTGAAAATAAATCAGTAGCAGTAAGAATATACTTAAACTTCTTGGCCGTAGCTGAAGGGTAAGGTCCCACCATATCCATTCCCCACGTGGAAAATGGCCATGAGTATTTAGCTGTATGAATCAAATCTAGACGTTGATGAATGAAGTTGGCATGTACTTTGTATGAATGAAACTTCTTTGCGAAATCAACACAATCTTTTATCATTGAAGGCCAAAAGTATCCAAGCCTTTGAATCTGATCAGATGGTCTATGTCTAGACTGGTGGGCACCACAGACTCCTACATGATCTTCTTTCATGACAGCCATTGTCTCTTCACCATCAATGCATCTGAAGAGAACTCCATAAAAACCACGCTTGTAGAGAATTTGCTCTAGGTGATCTGTGCTATCATAAAGAGTAAAATTGACCACACGTCGCCAGATTTGTTCTTTCCCGGCTCTATCAGGTGGAAGTGTTCCATTTTGAAGTTATTCCCTGATAGGTGACATCCATCCTGTAGTATGACCATACGGTTCAGCAATGGGACTAATTTCATTAATCTCCTCTGTTATGATTCAAACATAAGGTGAAATTGTACGACGGTGGGCAATACTGATGGTTGTCTCGTCCCGATTTGGATCTACCAGAGCTGTGGCTATATTAGCCAGTGCATCAGCTTGAGAATTTTGTGATCACGGGACATAAGAAAATGTCAGTTCCAAAGGGAATTCTGCCTTTAACTCTCTAACGTAATCATACAAAGGTATTAGTTCTTCTTTTCTGATGGAATAATCCCCATTGACTTGTTTGATTACCAAGTCTGAATCACCTTTTACCTTTCAGTGATTCACTTGTTCTTGAAGTGCCAATTCCAAGCCTGCGATGAGAGCTTGGTATTCTACTTCATTATTGGTACCACCTTCCCATAATAAGAAGGAATATGGTAACACTGCCTTTTCTGGAGAAATAAGCACAATTCTTAAGCCAACTTTGTTAAATTTAGGATTTTCCATTTTCCTCTCTGTTGGACTTCTGGAAGTAACTTAAAAATACATTTCCCATGCCTGAGGACTTTCTTGAATAGAGAATATTTCCTCATCAGGGAGTTCAATATCTGAAGATGTGTCTTCCAATAAAGGGTGTTCAGCCCGGAAATCAGCCAGAACTTGGCCCTTTATTGCCTTTTGAGACACATACTGAATATCTAATTGCTGCAAAATAACTGCCCACCTTGCCAGACGTCCTGTAAGCATTGGACGACTAAGGATGAATTTGAGTGGGTTATGGAGAGATACCAATTGGAACTCATGATGTTGCAGGTAGTGTCTCAACTTCTGAACTGAAAATATTAATGCTAGGCAACACTTCTCAATACCTGAATACCGGGTTTCTGCTTCAAGCATAGTCCGACTGAGGTAGTAGAGGCTGTTTTCATTCCCATCATCATTCTTCTGAGCAAGAAAGGAACCCAATGATCACTCTAAAGCTATCACATAGAGGATAAGTGGTCTTCCTTCAATAGGTGGAATGAGTACCAGCAGACTCAAGAGGTATTTCTTGAGAATATTTAATGCTTCTTGACATTGTTCAGTCTACTGGCAAGTGACTCCCTTCTTCATCAATTTGGTAAAGGGAAAAATTTTTCCTTCCAATTTGGCGATGAAATTCCGAATATAGGCTAAGTGTCCTTGAAGTCCTCTTAATTCATTCAAATTTCAAGGAGGTGACATACCAAGCATTGACTTTGTCTTCTCAGGATCGACTTCAATACCACGATGGCGTACAATAAAGCCAAGAAATTTTCCTAAGGTTACCCCAAAAGCACATTTTAAGGGGTTCATCTTCAAATTATGTTGTCAAATCTTGTGGAATATGACTTCTAAATCAGCCAAGTGATTAGAATGTTGTTTGGATTTGACCACCAAATCGTCCACATAGCATTCAACAAACCTCCCTAGAAAGGGTTTGAAGATACGATGCATGGAACACTGATATGTTTCACCCGCATTCTTTAAGCCAAAGGGGATTACCCGGTAGCAAAACACACCCTGAGGGGCTCTGAAGGCTGTGGATTCCTCATCTTCTAGGTCCATTCGCATTTTATTATATCCAGAATATCCATCCATGAAGGAAAGTTCTTCATATCTAGCTGTTTCATCAATTAAAAGTTCTGTAATCAGAACTGGGAAATCATCCTTAGGACAATGCCGATTAAGATCTCTGAAATCAATGCAAACTCTAATTTGTACGTTCTTCTTATTTACAGGGAAAATGTTAGCCAACCACTTGGGATATAGAACTTCTCTAACGAAGTTATATTTGATAAGATTATCCACTTCAGCTTCAATTTTGGAAGCATAAGTTGGGTGTGTTCTTCTCGCAGCTTGCTTAAATCCTCGATTTTCTTATGGTAAACCCAAATGATGAGTAGAAACATGAGGATCAAGCTCGGGCATCTCTGTATAGTTCCAAGAAAATATGTCTCGATTTTTCTTTAAAAAGGTAATAGACATTTCTTGTTCTTCAAGAGTCATTGCTGCACTGATTAAAGTGGGGCGTGGATCTTCTTTTGTACCCAGATTTATTTCTCTAAGTTCATCCACGGTGGTAGAGATACCCTCTTCAAATGCTGTAGGATCATCTATGAGATCTTCCTCTTCTTCTTCAACATGTGTTATTTCTTCCATTTCTACTTGCATAGTATATGATAAAGTAGAATTTCCATGATCAGAAGAGATGTTAAAATTTGAACATCTTGAAGAAAAAGCTTCCATTTCTGACCCAATTGATGATGAAGGGTCTTCCTTGGGAAATAAAGAGGAGATGATGGATTGGGAATCAACATCATTGTTCACCTCTAATGTTGCTATAACTTCTTTTGGCCTGATTGGAAAAGTATAGACTTGTTGGATTTCAGCAGATGAAATGAAGATGTCACCATTTGAGATTTCATCATAGCTTGGAGAATCACCAATTTCTCCCATGTTGTCTGGATTGATTGCCGTAATTGACATTATGGATCTTTCCATTAGAGTATTTTGATTTGGGTCTATCCTTTCAATTTTACTGATAGGCAACACATAATCCGTACTCACATGCGCAAATGGATTTACTATTATCTTCTTCAAACCATATGGAGCATTAACTTTGGTAATCTCCTTTGTTGTGGATTTATCCTTTTCTTTCATGTGATAGAATTCCGTCTCAATGTATCGAGACTCACATGTCTTGAATGGGGCCTTATCACCATATAATGTCCCAACTTGACCATCGAAACAATATTTGAGACATTGAATGTATGATGAAGGGATAGTCGCATGTTGATGTAGCCAGGGTCTTCCAAGTAGGATGTTGAAGGCCGAGTCTTGATTAACAACCATGAAATATGAATTGGATACAAGATCTCCAAACTGAGTTCTGAGTGTAACTTCATCCAGTGGTTCTTGTTCATTTTTATCATATCCTTGTAACATCATGGTAGAAGGAGATAAATCAGATTCTGTGAGGCCCAATTGACAAAGTGTACGAATGGGCATGAGGTTGACTCCTGAACCATTTTCAATGAAAGCTCTTTGGACGTCTACGCCATTGACCTTGCCAGATAAGTACAAAGGTCTAATATGCCCATGCATAACATCATCTTCATCTTCATCAGTAAAAGATATTATTTCATGGAATTCTGCATGATTATTCTCCATGTGATAGACTTCAACTGCAACAATTTCAGTTTCAAACTCTTGAGGACTTGACAAAGCCTCGATGAGTGCTTCCTGAAGATCTTTTGATAGATTCAAAGCATCCCGAATTGATAACTTGGCTGGTACTTGGGCCAAGTGTTTCAATACATCATACTTTTGATCCAGATGTCTGAGTTTATGAATAGAAATATGTGGTTTAGTAGGTGCCTTGGAAGCAGATTCTCTGGAAGTTGATGCATCTTGTATTGGGATAGGAGTTGGAAATATTCCTGGTTTTGGAAGATTATACCAATTAGATATATTTACTTGTTGATAAGATGAAGGTGGAATCCCCAACCGATCCTCCAAAATAACTGTTCCAGGACTGAATTTGTTATTAGTAGTAGAACTTGCTTGTTCTTGCTGAGCTCACTGAAGGGATCTACCACGAGTTTCTGCTGCGTACATAGTTCTAGAAGGGGTAGAATTGGAATAGTGGCTTCTGAAAGATCCACGTCTTCCCCTGTATCCTGAGCCTCTGGAACTTCCTCTGATTATTCTATTTGATACAGGGAATTTAGGCTCATCGAAATCGAAACTGCGAATGGCATATGGATCTGTTAATTGAATCATATTAACAAAACCAATGATTAACTCTTCATCTGATGAAGAATATACCTGACTAGCCAATTTAGGCTGTACCGTTTGGTGGGGTGGTGCCCGTTGATTTGAAGTAGATGGCATGAAGTCTTCCAAGGTCAAAGAAAACTTAGGCTTTGACATTTACTCATCTTCTTCTGATTCTTTTTCTTTCTTTCAATCATGCTGTTTCTTTGAGGATTTTACCTCTGATGAAGAGGGTTTTGCTGCGATATTCATGGCAGAAGGTAGAATTGGTTTCTTCAATTGAGTTCACAAAATAGCATGAGTTTGGTTGATCATCTTTCTGACCATCCAATCATCATATTTTTGTGCATTTTTGTTCTTAACTTCTTTCCACTCGCCTTCCTCCTCTGGAACTGTAGAAGTAACACATGCTACCTGAGCTGAAGAACCTTTTAATTTGACTTGTCCCAAGTCGACCATCTTTTGTAGGAGGTATTTGAAGACAAAACACTCCTGGATGGGATGCCCCAACATTTGATGAAAGGGGAAATAATTGGGACAGTCTTCATCTCCTTCCTTGTTTGGCATTTTGGGCCATGGAAACTGAACCAAATTATTTTCTAGAGACGAAATGAAGTAACCAGGAACTTGTTAATTTTGGAAAGAGTATGTTTTTCTCTTCAGATCCTCAAATTGTTTTAGTCTTTGATATTTTTGATCATCTTGACGAAACGACCTTTGCTGTTGGTGCTCAGGAGGTGGATCCCTTCGAAAAGATGAAGGTTTTGAGGTTAAAGCAGGTACAAGTGCTTTTTTAAGCATAACTATAGTAGTTTCTGCTTTACCCATTCTCCTTCCTGGAGCTGATGGAATTACATGAGATTTAGTCTTATTCTGTATAATAGAATCTTCAATCTGTTGAGCGATCGAGGTAAGGTCTCAAAACCCACCTATGTATTTCACAGGGATCAATGGTGTGCGTAATTCGTCACGCAGATTTACCACACAGATTGGCAACAATTCCTCTTGACGGAGTGCTAAGCTCAGGGAATATGTTAATCCCTTCCAGCGAGCAATGAAATCAGAGACTCTTTCATTCTCCCTTTGCTTACAGTTTGTAAGATCGAAAACTATTGTCTTTGGAAAAGTTGAGCTGAATTGAAGAAGAAATCATTGACGGAGATCTTCCCATCTGGTAATTGATCGGGATTTCAAGCTTGTATACTAGAAAAAAGCTGGTCCTTGCAAGGTTCGCACGAAGCATATGAGTTTCACTGCTTATTGCTACTCTGGAGTTCCCATCATAGGATCGCAACAAGACACATAATGTGTCAAATGTTGTTCAGGGTCGCCTGATCGATTGAAAATAGGGAATACAGGGTTACCAAAATTTTATGGGGGAGAGATTGAATCTACCCATTCAGGGTAAGCTTTATTTTCTGGTTTAACCTGCACATGCTTCCCTTTCATAGCTTCCAACCAAGTTGTTAATGACTCAATAATAGTTATTAACTTTTGAGAAACATTCAGTTGAGCTTTAATATGAACAGGTGCACTAACTGGAGCTTGGATAGATGTGGTGGTTGGTACTGCAACCAATGGCAGCACTGCCAATTATTGCTGCACTTGACCTGTAGGATTAGACCTATGAGGGTGTACTAATAATGGAGGATATTCTTGATCCATCTCAATATCTGCAACAAACTCCCTTGGACGACTAACTCCAGCACGCTTAGGAGGAAGACTACCTTGAAGTAGTTCTGCGTTCAACCTCCTAAATTCTTTCATTTCTCCCTCTTGTTGCGCAAATATTTTCTCTAATGAGAGCGATTGGACTTCTCCAGAGGGAGGATATGTAACTTGATTCTTTCCATTACCCTTGTTTGAACCCTTTCAGAGAGAGGGAAGTGGATTATTTGAAGGAACACCCAGATTTTGGGTAAATCTTTGATTTCATGTACACACACCTTCTTTATTTGTGTCTGTGCGTACAACTTCCTAAGCATGAGCCTCTTCATTTGAATTCTCCGAGTGAGCCTCATCTGGTGGATCAGAAACAATGACATTGATGACATTGATTGATGCATACCGCATCGCATCTCTTCTATCAACATTTCTGTGATATTGTCTTCTTCCGTGTCTTTGATGAGACATTGCCTTTTGTTGATTCAATCCCTCAAGAACTTCTTGACGAAACATAATTTGGAGGGAATATACTAATAATTTGGCTCTTCATTCTTCTTGAGGTCTCTTTCCCAATCGAGAGAAGACCAACTTTCTCTAAGGAGGGGATTGATGATTTGAAAAAGTCCCCAGTCCGGTGGACTGGGGCTGTTCCTGCTCTTCCCACTCAACTCCTCGAATTCTATTTGTTGATTCCAAGGGTTGGTTTAAAAGAGTCCCTAGTCTGGAAAGATGGGGTGTCTCTTGACCTGTTATGTCTGAGACTTTCTTAAAAGATCTTCTGATCTTGTGGATCTTGGTCCGGAAATTATCTGGATGCATCAACCTCTATCCACTTTTATCACCCAACTCGAAAGACTGTTGGATGATTTCTGACACTTCTGTCACTTGATGATGTGATTTCTCCATACGAGAGGCCTGTTCAATATTCTCATTTGATTGATGCAGGAGTAATTCAACAACTTGTTCTCTGTATTCTTGATTTTGGGAAGAACTAGTTGAGACCTATTCTTGGGAAAGCTTTTGATTACAAACAAAACCCATTGACTGTGTTCGACCACAGGCAATAACATTGCATGAGATCATTTTTGGCGGGCTTTGCTGAAAGGAGAGCACAGTGAAATGTAGTTCTCCATGAACACCCCATCCTCTGACATGAGTACTAGATGGGGAATTGACAATTAACTGACACAATCTTCTTAGTGCGCCAAGGCATGCATGCTTAAGGGATCTCTGCTGCTTTTTAGCCTTCAGATATTGAGATACTGATAGATATGCTAAGTCAATTTGGCGTTGTAACCCTTCTATTATCTTAACATGATTCTCATATTCATCATAAGATAATACTTTCTTTTTCAACTGATAAATAGTTTTCCATATGTTGAGACAAATATCATGAATCCCATCTTCCGTCAATATCTCTGGAATGTCATACTGAGAGTCAGCCAGAGGCCAAAACATGACTGGCACATCACCCATTGCCAGTTGTTTTCTCATGTTCAACATTTCCTATTTATCATTCAATGAAGATTCTTCTACTTAATTTGACCAGAGTGGGTGCTTCCTTGTTGCTTCATCATATTAAACAAGATTGGTAGAGAAACCACTGATCAAACTAGAAGATGCATGACTTAGGGGTGGTTTGGAGAATAACCTACACCCTGGACTATATTTCTATTGAGAAAGTATTTCACTTGCTGGCGATGAAGCATTAGACATGACTGGTTTCACATTTTCAGGTGCCTCAAGATAAGAGGGCTTTCTCGGCACTACATTTTCCACTGGATCATTTTTCGGGCAATGTGTATCACTACTGCAGAGAGGAATTTCTCAGAGAAATTCATCATCTTGGGGAGGACCACCGTGGTGGGTTACAGCAAAAGATGAGATCTCTTACTCCTTGGTCTTCTGGCCACACAGAGGGTTATTGTAGCTCTCATCTGAAGATGAAACATTGAGATCGACCAAATTTTCATGAAGCAAGACTTCATGAGGAAGTGTCTATTGAATACCTTCAGAATTAATGTTCCCACTTTTGGGAAATGAGGGAGTAGAATCTTGAATTCCAACAGATAAATATTTGAGGGCTTCAAGAACTCCAGCATCGAGCAAAGACTTGTTACAGATTGGATCTTGATCTCTTAACTGTGCTGGGCGGGTCTTCTTTTTTGACGCATTCTTACTCGCCTTGGAAACCACTTGTTTCTGAAAGTGGCTACTCTGAGAAGGTGTATGTGTCTGATTAGGAGAGATGGCTAGGTTAGGCTGACGATCTCTACTCAAATCAGGTGTATGTGCCTGACTTGGTTGTCTGTATGATATGGGGGAGTATGCCCCACAACCCTCTTGGACTAGAACAGATGTGTGTGTCTATTCTGGAGTGAACTGTCGATGTGTCACTCCATTGGTAGGGATAGATTTATGTGTCTTTCCCTGAGATGCTTTTGAAGCTGTTATAATATCCTGGCAGGCATCCAGAATATGAGTAGGGATTTGATTCTTCTCTTTCACCATTGATAGAATATGCTTGGTGACTTCAGTTGCTGGAATGGGGTACGTCCATTCTGTGATTGGAGTAGGTGTATGTGCCTGATCCTTTCCTCCTTTTCCTGTCATTGAATCATTACAATACTGAAGTGTGGGGGCAGAATGTTGAGTCCGCCTCCTATTTGTCACCGGAGCTTTCTGACTGACTTCTCCGAGTGCTACCAAGTGAGACTGTTGGTAGGATTGATCAATACCACCAGGTGTATGTGCCTTCTGATTGTACTTCGCTGAACGTGGTTGACGAGATCCATCATATGTAGTTATATGAGCCTGCTGACTAGCTAATGATGTATAAACAGGAGTATGTTTCTGCCTATAGTACTCCACCAGAATTTCCTGGCGGGATTGGCGTGATGATGCCAGACGATTCTGCTAGAAAGTGGAATACAAACAGGCAGGTGTATGTGACCGCTCGTTTCTTGCCACCAAGTTAGGTTGGTGGACTTCTCTGGAGATGGAAGAGATGAGAACCTACTCATTGTTGACTGGATTTTGCCTCTGGCGATTCGTCTTGCCTGCTCGGGTTCGAGGAACCTGAGATGAACGCCCGGAGTCGATACCCTCATCATGTTGAGGGTGTACTGCCACACAATTCTGGCGGCGATTGTTGATAGGAGCCCTCAGGAAGGACTCCTGCTTCTTTGAATTAAGGCCCTAAGGGACCTGCTCATTCACCTCCCCAGAATATGGGAGTGAATGGTGATTGCATTCCGGGGATAACGACCCGAAACGGTTGGAGACGGTAGTTAGCACCGCCTGCTTCTTGATCACTGGTCATCGCTGTCCGGATGACTAGTGTGAATTTTTCACTTAGAGGTCTTGTCGAGCAGCCTCCAAAGTTGGAATGGTAACATGTTGATGGTACTCCTTAACCAGCGCATTTGATACGAAGCGTTGAAGACGCTGAGTAGGTGATGTCGTCTTCAGAGTGGACAATGATCCAGCAGCAGTAGCATTTGCAGTAAAGGTTTTCACAGCAGATGTATTCACAGACGTGAACCTAAGATAAGCCATTCTGGAAATGCAGAAGATCTTGGAAAAGAGTGCCTATTTGATATAACAGACGTAATCAAGATAAATTCAGCCACTACATCTTTTGGATGTGCATATATGTCAATGATTATTTTTGTTGGCCCTCTCATTGAGTTTAAATAGGGGCCTAAAAAATAAGAAAAAAATCATTCTAACTTGGTTAAATATTCACATCGTGCTCACCATTTTTTGTTTCCCTCTGAAATCGGGGATGACCTCATTGATTGAAGGTTCAGACATTCCATTCGGTTTCTAACAGGTTTGTTCGTAGAACCGAAAACATCCAATGATTCCATATCCATTTGGACCTACTTTCCAAAGGTAGGTGCTCATTATTTGTGGACTAATGAGGCTTAAGAATTTTCATTGGTCGAGAGGATGAGAGGTCGGACTCATCACACCTTTTTGAGGGGAATTATTGTCTACTCCGGGACTCTCTTTGTAGATTTATGTTATGTTCATGAATCCTTATTACATTACCAAGTAAAAAATGAGCTTTCCTTTAGTCTGACAATCAATGATTGATATGTAAGAAATTCAGAGAATCTTTTATATGTATTTGAGGTTCTTCATCAATGAAGAATCATATATATTTGTTAGAGATTCTTAGTTGATGGTATCCTTAAAATACATAAAAGACTCTTGGTGATTATGATGACCATTCTGGTTTTAAAGCCACTCAGTGGGGCACTTGAAGTTTATTGTCATTCAGGAGAACATAGATTATTTAAGAATTGGGATCATACCCGTTGATGGGCTACCTACGTATCCTTTGTTTTGGAAAAGGAATCAGAACCCACATAGTTCGAATAAGGGAGTATGATGTTTATGATTGATGGATCAAAGAAAGATGTCATAATTACTTTTACACTCTAAGCTCACATGAGTCATGCTCGGTGTGAGAAACAAGAGGTATTAGAAAAACCAGAAAATTGTGCTATGAAAGATGCAATCATAAAAAATGATGTGGGGCTTATGTATGTATGACTTCCCAAAATATATGAGGATTAAGATTTACTTCAGGGTAGAAATCCAGGAACAGGGTCCATAAAAGTATATGTACTTTATGGAGATTTGGATACTCTAATCTTGGGACTCACTCCTAAGGAAGATGCCCAAGTTATGAGGGGACTTATGATTGGGTTTTATTCCTGATAAGGAAGCCCAAATCAAAAGGAAATTATGACTGGGGTTTACTCCTAAAAAGGAGGCCTAGGTTAAAGGAATTTGAAAATTAAAGGGACTTGGGGCTTACTCCTAAGGAGGAGGCCCATATTTGAGACTGGGGCTTACTCCTAAAAAGGAGGCCCAGGTTAAGGGAATTATGGTTGGGGATTACTCTTGAGGAGGATGCCCATATTTGAGACTTTAATACTAGGGCTTACTCCTAAGGAGGATGCCCAGATTATGGGACTTAGGACTTACTCCTAACGAAGATACCCATATTAATGAGAATTTGGACTGGGGCTTACTCCTGAAAAAGAGGCCCATATTTGAGAATTATGACTGGGGTTTATTCCTGAAAAGAAGGCCTAGGTTAAGGATTCTCTCATCTTAAAGGATGAGGTTGAATGAATGAAATCTCAATATTTAGTGACATAAAGATGTATAAATCACTAGATTTTGAGAGATGTTCCATGGAGTTCCTTTCAGATAAGGAAGTCAAATCAAGAAATCATGCCATAAATGGCCTTGAAGAGTGTCTTGAAGACTGAATCTTGAATAGGAGAGGTGGAATGACATAAGAGGGGTGAAATGGGTAGGAAAGGAACCCAAAAAGGTAGGGGCGTGCAAGTCCTGGAAGGCGCGCAGGTACTGCGTGGGCACGCAAGTCCTGGCCGCGTAGGTATACCTACACGACACCTGGGTACTTGCATGATTTTCAGCCCTTAGAGTAATATTTGGGTGATCCTTGATCAAATCCTTTAGAATCATCCCTAGAGGCTTTCTAGAAGATGACACGCAAGTTCTGGTGAAAAAGTAGGGCGGCGCGTAGGTGTGTCCATTTCCCTTAAGGGTAAAACCACTTAGGCGCGCAAGTGTTAGTGAATTCTAACACTTAGACCTTACTCCTCTTGTTTAAACTTTCTGTTCTAGGTAAAGAATTACCTTAGAAGAGTTCGGAAGACCTGAATAAGATACTTGGGTGTCCATAGCTTTGTATGTGAATTCTGGAAAAATTCCTCTCAAAATGGGGGGCCCATCGGGGGTATTTATAGGCTTGAGAAGACCCCGGGTGGTTATCACCTAGGGTGCGCAAGTGACTTGCGCGACCAACTTCAGCGTGCAGGTGTACTTGCGCGACCATTGCGGCACGCAAGTGTACCTTTGCGATTATTTTAGAACTTGCGTGACCCTTGTGCAATGTTCTTCTTATTCATTCCTTTGTCAATTTTTGATATTTGTTCAATGGGCGAATCACTTTGAGCTCAGATATTCCCCTTTTCTAATCTTTAGACTCTGTGATGAAATGAGCGTCAACACACTCTCAAGAAGAAAACATAATAATTAATTTGGGGGAAAATACCATGATAATGATCCACCATTTTGGGGGAAAACTAATTTTTTGTTTTACTTATATAAAACAACGTTCTAAGATTAAGAATATAATAAAACCTAGATGTTGAAGTATTGGTCCATGATGACCTATTTGTGAATCAATCTCTCCAATAAATACATACTCATCATCTACAAGGGAATGAAAGTGTACTTTCCCACATTAAAAGTTTATGTGATCCTAGAAGTGAGTCATCCAATCCATGCCAAATATCCTGTGGAATCATGACATTTCCAACACAATGAAATCCCACTAAAGGTTATAACAACCAAAAACTATGATAAACCGGGGGAATATCCTCACATAATCAGACCTCTTTCTCATAGGTGTATAAAAGGTAAAATACCCCACTAGGAACTGCAATATCAACCCAATGTCAGACACTCGAAGAGATAAAATAAAAAAATTGGTAGTACAAATGTCAAAAATACACATAATAAAGTATAAATTATAATAATTACACATTTCAATAATGAATTATCCTCACCGTTATCAGATAAATATTGATATTAAGCAAAATTTTATCCTGTGTATGATCTACTACTCTATTTTCAACATCCCGACTAGCCTGATACGTAGTTCCTTACTGCGATAGTTACTACTATATCAATAATCATCATAAAAGTTCTCATCCCAACCAACCTAATGATATATAACTATTAGTTTTATTAAAACTTCATAATCATGATATAAAATCCTATGTCTAACCTATGCCTCTCCCTACACCCAGTTAAGGAACCCTCTTATAAAAACTCCTCAAGTTCCCTATACCTCCACATGCATGGAAATCACCAAATACATGGAAATGATGATCATACATGGATATGTATTATAAAATTAAATAAAACCATATATTATTCATGATGAATAATAAAGTAAACACTTGTAATACTTGAGACCCTATTATAGCTAGTAAACGCCATATCCTGAACTAGCACACAATAGACACTCTAAAGAGAATTTATTCATGAGTATATTTAAAAGTTTAATTTATAATTGTTAAAATTTAATTCTAAAAAAGTATAATTATTTTTTTAATTCATTATAAATATATTATCATAATATGAAATTTTGGTATTTTTCCAAAAACTTTATTTTTAAGTGAATAATGGAAATATCATTTTTTAAACTATGACTTTTATGACCTTGCTAGGATGTAAGGAAAAAATGACACTAAATAAACCATTATATTTTAAAAATAAATTTTTTATAAGTAAAATTACACATTTTAAAATTTTATTTTTAATTTATAAACCCATATTTGATATTTTAAATGATAAGTCACATTTTTCAATAAATTGTTTTAATGAATTTTACATCAACTATTTGAAAAAAAACTTATATAACATTTATCAATTTAATATTATTAAATTTATTTAAAATTTAGAATTATTATATGATAATTATCTAAAAATAACTATTTTATTTTTCTGGAAGAAATGATAAATTAATTAGGTAAAATCTAGTTACCACAGTAAAATCAAAAGTGATAAAAGTAATAATTTAAGGGGTAAAGGGCATGAAAAATGAAACAAACATGTCTATAATTGATTGGATGAAGTGTGTATATACCTTATATCTTCATTACAAAATTATTTATAAATTTTGGAGTCACTTTACTTGAGTGTGACTTTCAATTATTGGAAAATTTTTGGTATTTATAAAATGTCATCCATTTCCCCTTAAAAATGAGGAACTCATCTACTCATTTTTCCTCATACCCAAACCACTTAATTTCAGACCAAAATCTTCCCAAATATATTTTAAAAACTCATTTACATCTTAAATATTTAATTTGTTCTCCAAATACCCTCCCTTAAAGGTTTAATCCCCTTCATAAAGGAGATATTCTAAGTAGTAAGGTATTGATTTCTAACCACTTGTCCCACTTCCATATTTCTTTATGTACTTTTATTCACTTTAAAATTAATTTTCACCATATTAAAATGATAAAATAGGTATAATTATTATAATGGTATTTTTATATAATGTTATTTTATTACAATTATGGCACAATCATTTACCACTTTCCATTTTTTCATTAAGAAAAACAAAAACGCGAATCATGCATTTTGCGGACCACCACCTCCATGACATAACGAGTTTCACTTTACTTCACCACCTTAAAATAATAATACTAATTGGGAATTTAATATATAATTATGTTATTTATTTCATATTTTTAATTCTATAATGATATACCATATTACTCAATTTCCAAATTCTATGGAAAATGAAATCATCATCCATACGTAAGTGTGTACTACCGCCTCTCTAGAATGATCGATTTCCATTTTTCATTTCATCACCACTATACATGGATGGTCATGAGAATTGTTTTATAAGTATAAATAAGATATTTTATGTCACTATTGTTTTTCTAGTATGAAAAATTTAAAAACATATTAGTGATATAAAAAATAAATGATCGTTATAAAGTCAGCCATTTTAAACAAGTATACTAAGAATGAAATATTATAATCATATTATGTAATATTTTAATATCTATTATTTCTTATCCTACATCCTTAAAATTATGATATATCACACTAATAAATAAAAAAATGATCCTTTTTCTTTTGGTATATTTATTTTACAATAAAACCACCTCATAATAATTTATTAAACCATGGTATGTTCATTTTTGGGTCGGTTTAACCACCTACTTGAACAATATTTTAATTCATAAAAGGAATTAAAATATTAATATAATTACAATTATAATATAATATTAATGTTTAATTGTATATTTTTTTTATTTTGGAGAGGTTATATCAATATTTAATCCACTAATTAATAAAACAAAATTCGTTCATCAAGAATCACCAAAACATTCTTGTTATCAATTTCATATTCAAGAATAAATACTAAAACACACATTAAAGAAATTTTAAACACAAAAAATAATTATAAATCATCCCTAGAATTAAATTTAATATCTTATTAATGATTAAATTTATAATAATAATGAATATAAACACTACTATTATGAAACTAGTAGAAATGATCAAAAACTATAAATATATGATGTAAAAAATAGGTATAATTCAAATAGAGAATGACTATCTAGGGAGAGTATAAATGAAAATAGATAATATTGAGATTATAAATTAATTTATTAAGGTATATATGTTTTCAATATAGGAGGATAAAGCATGTTCATTGAATTTTGGAAAATAGGTAAGGATTTTTCATCTCAAATTCCTCTCTTTGAGACGTGTTTTTTATTTTGCACCTAATTTACTTTATGTGGTGTATATACTACATATTTGAGATGTTATATCATGGAATGAATTTATTATTGGTATTTTTAGATCAATTTAAATCCTTATTTTTCAATTATTTATGATTTAATTACTACCCAATCCATAAGCGGGTATCTCCGTCCCATTTTTCATTCTCTAGGACTCATGTCATATTCACCAACATTTTTCTTTTTGTGTTGAGAATCAATTTACATGAAATAATTTTTATCACAGAAATAATTAAATTTAGGGGATTTACAAGCCTAAATTTGTATCCTTACCTCATATTTTTTATTCAATAGTTATAAAAGCTATTGTAAAACCTAATCTTTTCTTTAGTAGAAAACACATTCCATTTTTTATGAAGTAAAAGTGCATGTAGTTTCCTAAAAAATACACCACAGTTAGGATACTATTTATTTGATGTGGCTATGTCACATATGAACCTATGGGTAATCACCCCAAGAAGATTTTTCTTATAATTTAATAAAACAACTATCTAATACATGATGAGTGAGTCTAAGACTGAACACCTAGCTAGAAAATCTTGAGGGATATGATTTGTAATATTCAGATGTTCTTTATAAACCATGAAGAAGGTTTTTTTGTTCCATTTCTTGGTATACTACAAATATAAAGTATTTAACCGAAATAATATCTTCCATGGGAACATTTAACTACCGTAGGTACTATATTTCTTTGATATGGGTACTTTCTGTTACTTTGATAATACCACAAAGATTTTAAGTTGATCAAGGGATGTTCTCCTTAATGTCCACATTATTTTAAGCAATGGGAGAAGTATTTGTTTTTAGTATTTCTCATTATATGGATAACCATGGTTTTTTCTGATAGAGGTTTCTTAGGAAATGGTTTAAAAGGTCTTGATAACTCTTATGATGAATACATTGGACTTAATCTTGTGACAAGTGGGTCCAGAATTATATATCCCCTCGATGTATTGGTAGGTCTCATGATACAAAAAAACTTGTGTTTTGGTGTATAACTCTCCCCATATCAGTATTTTTTTAGAAAAATCTCTTTGAATAATTTTTTTTAATGTTTGTCATTATGAATTCCATAAATATGAGATCAATGATTATTGTTATCCATGTTTTTATTTATTTTCATGAATATATCATACCCTTAGTTTTAGTTGATTATGGATTAGTGTTGTTTTTTATTCCTTTCATATTAATTATGAAATATTTATGTTATTTTAGTTTCACCAGTATTCTACTCCTTACTAAGAAAATAAGCTCACCTTATTTGTTTTCCTTTCCTGGGAAAACATAGAGAATAATTAAGTGTAAATTTAATGGAAACAATTAAATGGACAACAATGCACTCTTAATGTGTTCATATTGTATCTTATGTTTTAAAATTTTATGTATGTTTGTATCTAATATTATATGACTACTATACTATTAGAACCCATGATATAATTTGTATTTTATACTTGTAATGTAATATACCTACTGACTCTGGGTTTCTAGAGTCCAATTTCTTATAGTAAGAATTAAAGAATGTTTCATACAAAACTTGTGGAATAGATTTAGATGCACCTTGTTAAACAACCCAAGTACTATAAAAACACTTATGATTTTTAGGGAACACTCAATAAAATGTAAAAGAAATTGTATTTTACAATTCAACATCATGAGTTAATTATGTGTATGACATCGTATAAATATAAAAAATAATGAGAAAAATGTGAACCATATCAACACCCATAACCAATCCGGGGTGTTTCCCCTGAATATATTAATGAAGCTTTAGTTGAGATTTACTAGATCAAAACCATATTATGTTATTTTACCTAGGTTATGAAAAATAATATTTCCTATATAGGTAGGCCTACCGATTCACATCATAGTGTTACTTTTTTGGATGACTTCATGTGACAATAAACTTCAACATTCAGGGGAATTACTAATCAATTAGTATATGAAAAATGGATCAAGTCCCTCGATAATATATTTCTAACTTTGGGAAGTAGAAAAAATAGAGAATAAGTCATTTAATTATATCATCTGAAGGGAGATTCAAACCAATTGTGGTCGCTAATTCCAAACTGAAAAAGGAAGATGATGTAAATCACATGGAATGGAGAACTTTTAAGGAGGAATTCAATGAAAAATAAATTCCTTGTGAGGAAATAGAATAAATGGGAAAAGTTACTCAATCTTATATAGAAGTAAGTGGAAAAAATTTCTAAGTATGAGGATAAATTTACATGGATATTTATACATGATGATGACTTATATGTAGTCATGAAAACAATATTGATAGTTTTTTTGAGGGGTTAAATACAAGACTTCAAATTGTATTGGTATATCAGACCTTTTTTTATATGAGGATATTGTATCAAGCTACATTAATAGAGAAAATGAGTTATCTAGGACATACATATTCAAGATAAATAAATAGACAAAGAGTTCATATGAGAATAATTATAAGATTAGTGCTTTATAGAAGAAGGAAGGAAGGGTGAGATTTACCACATGGGATAACTATGGGAAGAAACTCCCTAGGGATTATAGAAAAGGAAAAAAAGTTTTGTACAAGTGTTTAAAAAAATTCTATCAAGATCTCCAATTCATGTTAAAGTAATAATATATTTATTTTTAATGATTTAACTATAAAAAGAAGAGACATTTCATAAATAAATTCCCCAAACATCTAGGGAAATTACCTCAAAAAAGTCCAGATGAGAAATTCCAATATTATGTGATTACCATAATTTAAGTTTGTGTTCCTAATTATTTGGTGGTAGGTTCTTTGATTATAGACACAAAGTTAGAAAATTTTTTATTTGATTATGGATCTTCGCGCTCTTTTATATCTTCCATGGTAAAAATAATTTAGATATTTCTTTAGCATCCTAGTAAGGTTTTTATCAATTAAGACACCAAGTGGAAAAATTATTGCAACAAATATGTGTTAGGATGTTTAAATTATGATTCAGGGAAATAATTGTTTTCTAAAAATAGATATTATACCTATGTTTACCTTTGATATGATCCTTGGAATGGGTTGGATTTAAAATTACAATTCCAAACTTTATTTCAAAGAGAAAGAGATTATGATTTGTGAAGGTGAGGTGGAATCTATTATCTTTAGAGGGGAGAATTCATCATCTAAATCATTTTCATACCCTCCCCCAGTTTCTATCCTCAATGACATTTTGGGTAAAGAGGAAGATCAAGTGATATCTATGGATGAAGAAGGTATATTAAGAATTGAATATGTACCCATGATATAAAATTTCATTGATGTTTTTCTATAATATTTACATATTCATCCACTAGAGCGTAAAGTTGAGTTATACATTAAACCCATTATTGATGAAAACCCATATTTAAAATTCCTTATAAAATGACACCATTATAGTTGGTAGAGTTAAAAAAACAACTATAGGAGTTGAGTGACACAGTATTTGTAACCCATGTTGTTTCACCATAGGGAGCCCCTATTTTATTTGATAGAAAGAAGGATGGGTCCATGATATTGTGAATTTATTATAGGGAGATCAATGACATAAATATAAATAATATATATCCTTTCCAACACATTCGTGAGTTATTTTAACAAATTCGCAGAGTTTAATACTTTTAAAAGATTGATCGACACTCTGGTTATCTTCAACTAAGGGTGAATAAGGATGAAATACCAAAGATGGAATTTTGAACAAGGTATAGCCATTATGAGCTTTTGGTAATGTATTTTGGATTAAATAATGCACCTTATATCTTTATACATACTGTAAATAGAGTATTCGAGGAGTATCTTGATACATTTATAGTGGTATTAATTGATGATATCTTGATATACTCTAGCTATAAAGAGCATGAGAGTCTTCTGTATGTAATTTTGAAGTCTCTTAGAAAAATGAAATTATTTGAGAATTATAATAAGTGTTAATTTTAGATTAATTAAATTTATTTTCTTTTCCATATTTTCTCCAAGGATAGAATATATATTTACTCTTCAAATACAAAGGTATTTAATTGTAACATCCCAACTTTTCTCAAAGGTACATACCATTAATGTTTTGTTCTAATTCTTTTAAACTACCCTAATTATGATGCCAAATCAAGTAAAGGAGGTCTTGAGTATTTTTAGGGATATTTTGGATCTTGGTTCCCCAAAAATGGAAGAAAATACTAGGACACACGGTTAGGAGAAATAGTGTAGTTCAGCCGCCACAGTTTCCTGAAACTGTGCGACAAATAATAGTGGGGGCCTATGGGCCACATAGTTTTTTTAAAACTGTGTGACCTGAGATGAAAGACTGTGTGAACTATATACAATTTTTAATCGAGTGCTTTTATATGGTTTGCACAAATTTAGAGAAATCGCGAGGTAAACTTTGTGAGGTTCCCCTTATAGTAGTGGCTTGGTGCATAGTTGATGCGCGGTTTGGCCAACAGTGTGGCCAAACCCAGTGTAGTTGTTTTTGTGGGTGAAATTTAAAACTTACCCTCATTTATTGATTTTAAACTTATTATTTTATTTAACCTTCCCCATTCTAGAGAATTTTATCCTACTCCCACACATGAAGCTTGACTTCCTCCACCTCCTAGGTTTCAGGCTCCCCCCTCTATACAAACTCTGATTCGCTTACCATTGGAAGAAATGAAAAGATATAGGTATGTTTTTTGATCCTATCCCTTCTATTTTAAATCTTATTCCCATATTTTGAACTATCTCAGTGCAATATCATTTTCCCAATTTCATGGAATTTGATGGTTTATTTGATTTTTCCAACCTTTCTCAAATCAAAGGCTGGGGTTGGATGAGGGAAGCTCTATAAGGATAAGGTAGTTGATTTTGAATCTTTCCCTTTGTTTTGTTGTATTAAAAAATATTCTCCATTGTTCCGCCATTCAGACCCATCTATTTTCTCCTCAAAATTGTGAATTAATTTGAATTTAAAACTTTGTCGTACTATTGGTGACCCATGCTAGTAGAGAATCAACCCCTCAGGTTGATCACCTTGAGTTACACCATCCAATTGGGTGCATTTCATATAATCAATCCCTTAAGCCTCTTGTTTTAGATGAACTCAAGGTTGAATTATGAGTTAGACCTCTTTACACCACGCCCTAATGAAATAGTTAAACTAAAAATAATTAGACATGAGATTATGTCATGATCCTTAGGCCTTATGACATACATGGTTTTCCAAAAGTGTTTCCTTGATCAATATACATATCATGATATAAAAGGTAACTTTAATGAGATGACCCTTTGGTTAGAAGTGTAATAAATGTATACTGCTTGTTTAATTCTTTTGACTTGGGGATGGGGGTGATAAAAGGGGTTCCAACTTAAGGACCCCTTGGATGGACTATCATGCTTTAGTTCAATTTTGTGAATTATTTTTAAACATGATGGTGGTGAAATCAACTATGAATAAGACGGGATCACCATGCAGTATCTGTTTTTCCCTCTAGACGAGTGTCACCAGTTACCTAGGGGATACCACTTGGATTGGCTTGATTACACTATTGGTTGTAATATTCCATGAGAGATACTCAGGACCTAATGTATGATACTAGGTATATACTCAGAGGTTTGTTAGATCTTGACATTATCACACCATGTCTAGAGTGACACTTGGGAATTCATCCTGGGACACCTTGGACAAACTCCTTAGGCATTGGTCTTAAATTGAGACCCTAAAGTGACACCTAGAAGGTCTCCTTGTATTTACATGGATGGGATCGGGGTTAATCACTATGATATATTAAAATTGATTTCAATTGAATTAAAAAATAAAAATAATGTTTTCAAATAATAATCAATCATTTGGTTTTGAAAATGTAGGGGTGTGTTCTCCAAGACCAATCACAATATTGGGGATAGTCCATCTTCTTACACTTTACCCTAACCACTTTAACATTGTAGGATATCTTGGTTCAGACACACTGAATTAATCCAAATCAAGTAAATTCGATGGGTTTCCAAGTGGAACCCATTATAATGTTTTTATTTATTTATTTTTTATTCCATTTAAATTAAATATGAAACACTAATTATTTCACATTTCATGAAATGGAATGACCTAGACACTGTGGGTTCCAGCCTACTAAGATTGTATCTCACACCCTAGTTGAGTGCCTTTGGTACCTGAGTAAACTTTATGGTTATAGGTATAAAAAAGGGAAACAAACAACTTCCAATTATTGATTCGCCTTCATTACTTGGAAGGAATTCAGAGTAGAGGACCGAGCCTATGCTTGAGATTTTGTACATAACAGTTTTGGAATTTTTTATATTTTTTTATAATATTATATATACTTGTATCCTTTTCCCCTTTCATGCTCAATTTTTTATAGTTATAGTACCATGATCATCATATTGTATTTTCTAATTATTTAACTTCTGCTTATTTGTTTATTCTTCGGGCATGTTTTACTTATATTCTTCTATTTCCATCTATTTCTTACTTATACTTTCTCAATTTTATATTATATTATATTAATGCACTATACCTTTACCAATTAGGTAATAATATCCACATAGACACACACAAGGCCCTCATTGCTAGTTGATAACCTCTAGTGTTTGGGGAGGTGAATTTGAGGTCTTTTGGACACTGTCTTAGGGAACCTTTGAGTGGAATTCAGGGCGGGATGCTACAAAGTGGTATCAAATAATATTTCCCTTTTTTTCTTATTGTTTTTGTTTAGAAAATATACTAGGATAATGGAATTTTGATATGATCCTATGCTTGGTAATAGCTACCCCATGTATAGTGGAAACCCAAATTTCCTGGAATGGATAATTACTGTTATTTCATGAGTTGTTACCATTCCATGGATTTCACCGTTTGGTGATTCAATTGATTTGGGATTTTATTAATGTTGATATTGTTTAAACAGGTCATTTAGACCTATACTAATTAAATAAAGGAATATTATAATCATGAATCATACTAGGAAACTTGGGATTTAAAATTTCAATCATTATGCCATGCCATATCTATTTCTAGCATGTACTTTCTATATTTCTTATTATTGTTGTATTTTCATTATTAGTTATTCTTTTAAGTGTGATATAATTCTCAATGATGGAATAATTGGTTTAATTGACCAAAAATTCCACATTGGTTGGTTTTATTACCAAGTTCCATTGGCATCTCGTCTGATAAAACCAATACCATGGCCTGTTACACATATTTTCTGGTGTAAAGGTTATGATATAATTAGTAGATACACCAATTTCAATTTATAAGGTGTATGGAACCTTATAAATTAGAATTGGGGATGTAATTAACTGAATCATTATTCTAATGGAAATTTAAATAAGAATGAATCTAAACAAATTAAAATTATTACATCATTAAAATGAAATAGATCTTACCTGTGTATGTAATATTAGACCTTAGCCTGACCCAAAATCAGTACTGGTCTGTAGGCTATATCTCCTTTAATCTATCCACTTCTCATTATTCTCACCTAGAATGGTCTCCAAGAGTAGGGAGAGTGGTGTTATTTTTTTTAGTAGGATAGCATTGTTCCCATCCCTTCTTATCAATTTCCCAATTTTTTATGATTACTTTTTGAAGAATTATCTTGGATTTTGTAGAGTTATTCCACCACTAATACCTCATTATTTATTCCAGGAAAGTAGCGAGGAGCATAATCTTGAGGTGGTGGGTCCCGTGCCACCTGTGATACCTCTTATAGTTCCACTTGAGGCACCTCCTCCGGAACTTTCACTGGGTGCTGATTCCTTATTTCATGACAACTTCTTTCACTTCATGTAATTAGTGTAAGATTCTCCTTTACCTACCCCTTATATTCTAGAGTTGAATCGTGAGTTCCTGTATAAATATCTCCCCTACTTTGTGGGTATGGAAGACCTCAAGCAGCTGGGTATTTGTTAGAGGCTATGGTTCCAATCTTAGAGTGCATCGAGATGCCTCCAGAGCAGAGGGTAAAGAATGAAACCTACATGCTTTGTGACTCCACCAATATTTTGTGGGAATTTATGACTCAAGCAATTTGACACCAGGGTATGGTCTGGGAGAACTTTCAGACATACTTATTCAATTATTTCTTCCCTCAGACTCTGAAAACAGATCATTCTTGAGAATTCATGCACCTTCAGTAAGGTGACATGTTAGTAATGGAATACTCAACTAACTTCACCAAATGACAATGCTTCACATTGATCTTGACTTGTGATGAGTTGAATACCATGAGGAGATTTGAGGATGGGATTTCATGTGACATTATCTCATAGGTGAACATATTTTAGATAACCATTGTTTTAGAAATAATGAACTTGACCCTCACGAATAAGTGGAACTTAAGGGAATATGGTGAGGTGAAGTAGGGTAGTTCAGCTTCTAAGTAGAGGAGTGTTTTATCCAATGACAAGAATTGAAATTTATAGGTTGCATGTGGGGGTAGTATCATCCAGGTGGAACACACTGGTAGCCTTATGGTGTGTCACCAGTGTGTTAGGATTGGCCATAAAATCCCTAGTGTACGAGGAACCTAATAAAGTGCCGAGCTTGCGGTAGGATGGGTCAACTCCAACACTTTTGGTGAATCTTTCCTTTAGTGATAAGAAAAAGGGGTCCTGTTCTAGTACAACCTTTAGGTGTAGGATAAGTTACACCTAATTAGGTAGGAATCCCATCTTTTACAGGCCATTCAGGCTGAGTAGGTGGCCATGGATGAGGCAATCCGGCCTCAGACTTTTAGCATCAGCAGAGTGGACCTGCTCAGTCTACTCAACAAGAATCTCAAGGCCATGGTTTAGGCCATAAATATGTAGTGCAACCTATGGTATAGGAGTAGAGCCTAGGTATATCTATAGTTATATGTACTATTCAGGTTGAATCTGCTTTAGTATCTACCATATTCGATATAGGTGAATCACATTCTTATCTATCTACTACAACTTTGGGGAGTACATGCCTATTAATAGAGTACTCCAGTGGTGTTATGACCCTTGAAATGCTGTTAGGGGTTTGGGATAAGGGTATATAGAAGTGAAATGATTCCCCCCAAGAGATAGGTGGTTATAATGTTTTGGTAGAGTTTCTTCATCCTTGAGATGACCTATTTCGATGTCATTCTCAGTATGGAATGACTTGTGCCTTATCAATTCTAGGTGGATTAATATCATAATCATATATATTTCACATAACATATGGAAAAAATTTATATACATAAGGGTGAATGGGATCTCTAAGCCATTCAAGCCATACTCAAGCATACTGGGTTGGTCAATATGAAATCCCAGATGGCCAGTATCTTTATGAGTGATTAGGGGATGCAACTGGTGGAATTCAATTATACAGTGGATCACTTTAGAGACGTCTTCCATGATAATTTATCTAGATTAACTTTGGATAGATAAGTTGAATTCCCCATTGATCTTGTTCTAGGTGCAACACCAGTGTCCATTCCTCCATATCGTATAGAACCTATTGAGCTCTATGAACTCAAGAAGTAGTTGGAATATCTAGAGTCTATGAGTTTTATCAGACTCTGCACATCGACATGGGGATCACCAGTCTTTTTTTCCAAGAAGGTGGATGGTAACCTCGAATTTTCCGTGGATTACCACTGATTTAACCAGATTACACTGAAGAACCGGTATCCACTTCCTTAGATAGAAAACTTATTAGACAATCTCTGGGGAAAAATATTTTTCTCCAATATTTATTTGTGGTCAAAATAACATCAGGTTTATGTGAGACCATCAAATATATCATGCATAAAGTTCTAAAATAGGTTCAAATTTTATGTGTATCTGGTAATTCCATTTGGTCTGATCTTTGTTCTGGTTATATTTATGGCTATGATAAATTGTATTTTCCACCCATATCTTGATTCTTTTATGGTAGTATTCATAGTTGAAATCTTAGTGTATTCACGTACAAGACAAGAACATGAAAACCATCTTGAGATTGTGTTGAGTACACTAAGAGAGAAACATTTATATGTGAATTTCAGTAAATGCCACATTCATATCAGAAAGATTCATTTCATAGTTCATATCTTATCTAAGGAAAGTGTATTGATTGACCTAGATAAGGTGAGTGCTATGGTTTCTTGAGAGTAGTCAAAGAATGTTTTTGACATACATAGATTCATGGGGCTGGTTGGACATTACTGAAGATTCATCCAAGACTTATCACACATGGAAGTACTTCTTATAACATTGACCAAGAAGGGTGTGAATTTTGATTGGAATTAATCTTGTTGGATAGATTTCCAAGAGTTAAAGGGGAGACTCATGTCAGTGCCAATCCTGATTTTTCCTGAGCTAGAAAGAATCTGTATAGTCTATTGTGATGATTCATGGATTGGTCTAGGGCTAGTTCAGATGCAAGGTGACCAAGTTATGGAATATTGATCCCATCAGTTGAGACCTCATGAGTGGAACTATCCTATGCAAGACCTTAAGCTAACATCCATGGTTTATGATCTGTGCTATTGGAGGAAAAATATTTTGGGTGAGCAATTCATTTTATACACTTATCATAAAAGTCTAAAATTTGTATACACTCTGTGAGACTTGATTGTGAGGAAACAAAGGTGGGTGGAATACTTACAATCATTCAATTTTTAGATTGCTTGGTCACCCTAAAAGGGAAATTATTTAGCTGATGCCTTGAGTCAGAGGACTAATATGATATTCATAAAGGGGGCATTAGTGAGTGGCAGTTGTTGGATCTTCTCTTTGAGATACACCTTGAGGTTCATGGACAACATAAGAAACATATTTAGTAGTTATGGCAGTGACAATATACCTTCTGGTGCGAGTCTAGATGAGGAATCTATCAGATTATGAGAGCCTCATTTTGAGGGATATAATCATAGAAAAGAACCAACCTTCTGGTTGGGTTGTCAATGGAAATGAAACCATAATCTTCTATGTCTATGTATGGGTGCCTTATGATATACAAGAAGAGTTGATGAGGGAATATCCTACCTCTTTTTGAGTAGTTCATCTTGGTCTTACCAGTATGTACAAATATACACATAATAAATATTGGTGTCTTGGTATGAAGAGATAGATAGTGGGTTTCATGAATCAATGCTCCACTTATCAGAATCTGGAGGTTGAGAACCATCAACCTGCTAGACTTAGATAGCCTATATCCATTCCTTAGTAAAAATGGAATGAACTCACTATGTATTTTTTATAGGATTTCCATGATCCCCTTGAGGCAGTGATGTAGTATGGGTGATCGTTGACAGGTTGACCAAGGTTTCAAAATTCCTATCTATCTAAAAACCTCTCTATTAATGAGCTTGGAAGTATATATATCTGGAATATAGTGAGACTTTATGGAATTCCCCATTCTATCATTTCATACTTAGATTACTGACTTACTTCATGGTTCTAGAAATGGTTTAAAAGGCACCAGGTTCATAGGTGCTCATAATTATGACATATCACCCTCAGAATCATAGATAGTCCGAGGGGACCATATAGGTGTTAGAGGATATTCTACAGGACTATAACCTTGATTTTGGAGGTTTATGGGAAAATCATATTTCTCTGGTCTATTTTTCACACAGCAGTAGATTTTAGGAAACAATTCAGACATCCCTATTTGATGCCCTTTATAGTAGGACATTCCATTTACCTTTTTTCTAGTTAGTGGTAGGTGATGCAACTATACTGGGTCCTCGTATTATTTAGGAGACTTCAAAACTGGTCGAGCTGATTTAGAAGCATATGGCTGTATATCAGTCTAAGAAGAATTCTTATACTGATCATCCCTACAGACCTATAGAGTTCACAGTGGGACATAAAGTCTTTCTATGCATATCTCCTAGATTGAGTCACAGACAAACCAGGAGACAAAACAAGTTATTTCCTCATTATGTCAGGACTTTTGAGATAGTGGAAAGATTCATGTCTAGCCTATCCGTTTTTTATTACCTCAGAGATATTGTTCCATGAATGTTGTCTTCCATGTATCGCAGTTTTGATAGTATCATCACAAACCATTTCATTCATTTGACCATAAGGATATAGAGCTGGAATTAGATGAATATTTTGAGGAGCGTCTCGCACACATCATTAATCATAGCCCAATGTATCTTTGAGGTAGGTTAGCTCCTCTGGTTTGGGTGCTATGGTAGTATATATGCATACAGGATGAGACTTGGGAATGTGTAGCCGATGTACATGAGAAGTGGACATAAATATTCTCAGATGGAATTCTACTACTTTTGAAAGGTAAAATCAGGGATGAGTTTTCTTAAGTATGGGAGGTTTTAATGTCCCAACATTTCTCAAAGGAAGGGAGCATTAATTTTTGGTTCTAATTTCTTTTAACAGCCCTAATTATGATGCCTAATCAATTGAAAGAGGTTTCAAGTTCCTTTGGGGATTTTTTAGAGCATGGATCCCCAAAATTGGAATAAAATACTAGGCTGCACGATTAGAAGAAACTGTGCCACCCTGCCCACACAGTTTCCCTAAACTGTGTAACTTATGAAAATATGGAACTGGGGGCCGCACAATTTTTCTAAAACCATGCAACCCTGGTCACACAATCATACGAACCATCTACTATTTTTGACAGATCAGGTTTTCATACTTTTCACATGGTTATACAAACCATGCGCTAAATCATGTGAGGTGCACCCTTATAATAGTGTCTTGGCACACAGTTTGCACATAATTTGGATAACTTTGTGGCCAAACTGTGCACAATTTTTTTGAAGGTGAAATTCTCATTTCTCTCATTTAATGATTTTAAACCCATTATATTATTTACCATTCCACATTCCAATAGATTTTATCCTCTTACCCTACACAAATCTCCACTTCCTCCTCATCATAGGTTTCAAGATCCCTCCTCCATACGAACTCTGATTCGCTCACTATCGATTGAAATGAGAAGCTAGAGGTACGTTTTTTGATCCTATCCCTTACATTTCAAGTTCCCCATATCATCTTCTATGCTATCTTAGTGTAAGATAAATTTTCCCATTTTCCAGGAATTTTATGGTTTCTTTGATTTCTTCCAACCTAGATCAAATCAAAGGCTCGGTCTGGATGAGGGAAGATCTATAAGGATAAGGTTGGAGGTATAGGCTCTATACTTTTGTTTCATTGATTTAAATGAAATGCATCATTGTGGTTTAAGTTTGGCCCTTCCGATTTTTCCTCATAATTTTGGTTTAATTTGATTTGAAAGCATAGTCATGCTATTGGTGACCCATGTTAGTGGATAATCAACCCCTTAGGATGATTGCCTTGACTTATGACATCCAGTAGGCGGTGTGTCACATAATTAACCCCTTAAGCCTCTTATTTTAGATGAATTCAAGGTTGAATTATGAGTTAGAACTCATTACACCATGCACTAAAGAAATTACTGAACTAAAAGGAATTTTCCATGAGAGTATGCCATGAGAATTATGCCATATGACATACATGATTTTCCAAATGGGTTGTCTTGATCAATATACTTATCATGATATAAATGTTAACTTAAATGTTATGTACCTTTAGTTAGAAATGTTATAAATGTATACTGATTGTTTAATGCACCATCCTTGGTGCCAGGGGTGATAAAAGAGGTTCTTACATAAGGACCTATTGAAAAGAATATCACACATCAGTTAGATTTTGTGAATGATTTGTAAACACTACAGGGGAAACATTAGCTAATCCTGAGATGAGATCATCATGTGTTATCTTTTTTTGCCTCTAGATGAGTGACACGAGTTCCTTAGGGGATACCCCTTATACAGGATTAATAGAATGATTGGGTGAACCATTCCATGATAGAGACTCGGGCCCTAATGTGCAATACTAGGTATGTACTAGGAGGCTTGTTAGATCTTGAAATTATCACACCATTCCGGGAGTGACACTTGGGGCTTCATCATGGGTCACCGTACATAGAATCCTTAGGCATTGGTCTTAGACCAATCCCCTCGAGTGATACCTAGAAATTATCCTTGGATTATCATGGACGGGATGAGGGTGACTCAATATGATTTATTAAAAAGGTTTTCAATTTAAATATAAAGGAAAATTAATGTTTTAAAATAAGAATTTATCCTTTGGTTTTGGAAACGTAGGGACATGTCATCAAAGAACAATATCAATATTGGGGAGAGTCCACCTTCTTACACATTAACCCACTCACTTTACCATTGCATGATATATTGGTTTAGACACAATGAATTTGGATGGAATAAGTAAATTTAATGGTTCTCCCAATGGAATCCATTTCAATGTTTTTATTTATTTATTTTGTATTATATTTAAATTAAATATAGAACATTTCTTAATTCACATTTAATTAAATGGAATAGATTTTACACTATGGGTTCCAGCCTACTGATATTGTATCTCTCACCCTGATCATGCACATTTTGTACTTGAGTAGACTTTATCGTTGCAGATATAGGCATAGGGAAAAAACCAGCTTCCAATGCTTAATTGACTTGTATTACTAGGAAGGAGTGGGAACCAATGGAGAGATCCTTTGATCAAGATGCAAAAAATAATATTTTTTTAGCCTTTTTGTATATTTTTTATCTTGTTGTATATGCTCATATCCCCTTCCCCTTGCATGATAAATTTTGTATAGTTACAATACCATGATCATATTGTCGTATTTTTTTGATTATTCAGCTTCTGCTTATTTATTTATTTAGCTTGAATATTTTAATTATATTATTTCACTACCTTATAAAAATTAATTATTATTTCATCATATTATATTATATTATATTGCTGCAATACACTCTGATCAATGAGGGAATAATATCTCCTCGATTACACCCAAGTCCCTCGCTGATAGTCTGCAACCTCTGTATTCAGGGAGGTGTGATTGAGGCATTGTGGCCACCATCTTAGGGAAACTTTGAGTGGAATCTGAGGTGGGATGATACATCAATGAATTTTCTAAAATGACAAGAAAAACTGAGATTTGACATTTCTTGGGCTTCATAGGTTACTATCTGTGGTTTGCTCAATATTTTTCTATTTTTCCAACTTCTTAACCAAGTTAACATGTAAAAGGGGGAAATTTACGTGGTCAAGGGAATTTGGGGAATGTTTTCAAGAGTATAAAAAGATATTGATTAATTAATCATTATTTACTCTACCATTGGGTAAGGAAGGATTTGTAATATATAGCAATTCATTGAAGAAAAGGACACGGTTGTGTCTTTACGCATAATGATAGGGTGATTTCGTATACATTGAAAAAATTGAAAATCCATAAATAGAACTATCTATCTCATGACCCTGAGCTATCAGAAGTAATTTTTTTTGAAAATACGGAGACACTACCTCTATGGTGAAAGATGAGATAAATATACAGACCATAAGAGATTGAAGTATATTTTCTCACAGAAAGATATCAACATGAGGCAAAGAAAATGGTTGGAACAACTCAATGACTATTATTTCTTGATACACTACCTCCTATAGAATGAAAAATTAAACTGGTTCATTGAGTATGAAGGACCATGGATTTCTTCCCATGACGATGATTAATAAGGATCCTATATAAATTAATATAGTAAATATAGATATTTTGATTTTTAGGCAAGTCCCTTTCCAAGAAATAGCTAAACCGTCCTTACTATAAAATATAGAGAGGTCCCATAGGATTATGTGAAATTGAAAAGGAAGATTAATGGAGTAAATGATGGGAAATTGATAAACTACTTCTATAGAGATGGAGTGTTAAAGTTTTAAAAGGTATTATGTTTTCCTTCCATACCAAATTTGGTGAGGGTGATTCTAGATAAATCAAATAGCTCAAATTTATCTATACACCATGGTAGCATAAAGATGTATAGGGTTTTAAGTGAACATTTCTAGTGGGATGGTATAAAGTGAGAAATTAAAGACCATGAATCTAGATGTTTAATATATCAGCTGGTAACGGTTGAGATAAAACTTCCTAAAGGATTTTTATAACCTCTACCCATAAAAATATCGACATGGGACAATATTATAATGGATGTTTTCACTAGACTGAAAAATAAACCAATTGAAAATTATCCTATATGGATCATCGTTGATGATATTAATATGTATAATCATTTATTAGCAATAAGATTAGATCTAAAACTTAAGAGCCTTTTATAAATTTATATCAATTAAATCCGAAGGCTTTATTGGGAACCTATATAAAATATATCCAATTATAACCATAAATTCACTTAAAAATTATATATGATTCTTTAAAGGGATCTCAACATTGAGATACATTTAAGAAACACCTATAATATCTAAACTGATGGATAATCTAAAGGGAATATCAATAATTTAGAAGACATTATGAGATCATGTTCTATTAACTTCCATGGTATGTGGGATTGGTATATACCTTTGGTAGAATATTCATACAATAATAGCTTCTATTCTAGAATTAAGATGACACCATGTGAAGCATTGTTTGGGAAGAGGTGTTGTACTACAACATGTTGGTAAGATGTTGGAGAAAGAAATATTGTTTTCCTAGAACTTATAGAGGAGACATCTATTAATGTATATTTTATCCAAAATCAAATTAAAGTATCCCAAAATAGAAAAAAGAGATATGATAATAATCAAAGGAAATACATGAAATTTTAATTGGGGGATCACATATTCTTTAATGTTTCAACATGGAAGGGATCTGTATGATTTGGTTAAAAGGGGAAGTAAATCCCTAGGTTAATTGGTCCTTTTGAAATACTAGAAATATTTTGAGCTGCAACTTACTAATTGACTATATAGGCCAACCTTTCTAAATTAGATGACATTTTCCATGTTTCATTACTGAGGAACTACATGATAAATCCAACAAATATGCTCACAAACTTATACTAAATACCCTTTAACACCCTAAGGAGGTTTTTTTCACTCAAAATACCTCATCTTAAAGGTTTAATCCCCTTTGAAAAGGAGATAATCCAATTAGTATGGTATAGATTTATAACCACTCCTACCCATTTTCCATTTTATGTAATTATATTCTTTCAAAAATTTATTTTCACCATATTAAAATGATAACCAAAGTATAATTATTTTAATTATATGTTATTATAATGATTTTAAAATCATTATTAACCCTCCCCTCTTTCCATTAAGAAAAACAAAAATGCGAATCGTGCGTTGTACGAACTATCATCCCCATGAAGCAACATGTTTCACATTCCTTTACCATAATATATGGCTAGTCCTAATATGGAATCTAATATATAATTACAATATTTATGACATATTTTATATTCTGAAATGGTAAACCATATTACTCATTTTCCGCATTATATTGAAAACAAAATCATTTTCCATGCGTACGTGTGGATTTCCACCTCCATGGAATGATCAATTTTCAATTTTTTATTACATCACTGCCATATATGTATGATCATGAGAGTAGTTTTAGAAGGATAAATATCATCTCTACATCACTACAATATTTTTGGTATGAAAATTGTATAACCTATTGACAATATCAAAAAAAATAATCATTATAAAATTAACTATTTTAAACATGCATACTAAGAGTGAAATATTTAATTAATATTATGTAATATTTTAATATCCAATAATTATTCTTATAATTACTTAAAATTATGATATATAAAAATAATAGACACTAAATAATATAATTATTCTATTGGTATAATAATATTAAAACAAAAACACATCATAATGATTCATTAAATCAGGATACGTTCATGTTTGGGTTGTTTTAACCACCTAATTGAAAAACACTATGAAATTTTATTATAAATGAATATTGGAAAATAATTTCTGCTATAATATAATATACATTTTTAATGATAATTTATTTATTAATTATGGAGATTTTATATCAATATTTAATTCATTAATTAAGAAAACACCCTTTTATCATCGAGAATCATTGAAACATGCTTGTTATTGATTTCATCATCAAGATAAAAACATAAACACTCATGAAAGAATTTAAAACAACATTAATAATTATAAATCATCCATAAAATTAACTTTAATTATCTATTAATGAATAAATTTAGAAGAAAAATGAATACTAATAATGATGTTATTAAACTAGTGCACATTATGAAAACTATAAACACCCAATGTGGAAAATATGTTGAATATATATAGAGAGTCACTATTTATGAAGAGTATGAATAAAAATGGTTATGAGTAAGGTTATTAATTAAGTGATTAAGATAGCTATGCTTGTGATATAGGAGGTTAAAATATGTTTGTAGAAGTCATGGAAAGTGGTCGGGGTTTTCCATCTCAAATCTCTATATTCGAGACATGTTTTGTATTATGCACATAATTTCCTTTATATGGTGTATATATTTACAATTTGAGATCACTATTACAAAATATGCCATTAATAGTGCTGATAAAGGGTAACTTTTATTAGTGATTTTCTTTTGCACTAATTAAGGGATCCTTTATCATCTCTTTTTTAGCACTAATAAAGGTCCCGAATAAAATAAAATAATTAAATAAAAAAAATGAGTTCATTAAAAAAATATGAAAAATATTTTTAATTAATTAATTATTGATAAAAATTAATAAATTGATTATACTATATAAAAATTATAAATAATTATAAATAGTATGTTTGGAGATATATGTATAATGAAAATTAATCAAATAAAAATTAAAAATAAGTAAATGTAGAAAAATATTAAACATTTTATTAATTAAATAATGAATAATAATATTAATAAATATTATATATTAAATATATAGATATATATGTATGTATATAAATATGATTTATATAATTTAAAATATTTATGATTTATATTATAGTCATATAGTGAATAATGGTTTATAATCAACAATTAATATGAACTAAAGATATTGACTAATTGCATCAAGTAATGGATATCATTTAATGTAGTTTGATTTTTGAATTTAATATATATAAAACAAGTGTAATATTTATTTCATATAGATATAATTAATTAATTCATTTTACAAACAACAGACACTCATAAATATTTTCTTAATTAATGAAATCTTATATAGAAACACATACACAAAATATTTGTGTAATTTATTAATTTTTTTATACATTTTGGAATTTCATTAAAAAATGGTACATTTATTATATCATGTCTCTAATAATTAAATTATATTTATTTATTTATTATTATTATTATAGTTAAGTATTGATTCATTTTTAATATATATATTTTTATTTTTTTGGGAATTTAATCAATTTCTATTATTTATTTATTATTTTTTAATATTTTCAATATGTATTCAACCTTATTTCAATATATATCCATATTTTTTAATAATTTATATTTAATTAATAAAACTGATCCATTTTTTCAATATTTTTAATGTGTATTAATTTTTAATTATTCAATTTCACTCATTTTCAACATACATGCACTTAAGATTAGATATTTATTAATAATGTCCAAAATATATTTGTAAATAAGTATTTATAGTAAATATTTGTAAATAAATATATTTATAATTAAATATATTTATAAATTTATATTTATTATATTTACACAATTATATAGTTATATTTATAAATAAATAAATATTATTTTTTAAAAAGTAATTTTATAATTATAAATAAATCATTACATATATTTAAATAATTATAAAATTACAATAAATTTATTTAAATGACGAATATATTTACTATATTTGTATTTATAAATTTTTATTATATATATATATATAATTATATAAATATATATAATGATATAAATTTATAACTATATAAATATTTTTTTAAAACTATCTATATAATAGTAAATACAAAATTATATATTTAAATAATTATAAAATTATAATAAATATATTAAAATTAGCAATATATTTACTATATTTATATTTATGTATATTTATTAAATATATATAATTATATAAATATATTTACAATTTTTTTATTTATAATTGTAATTTTAAATCCTTTATTAGTGCTTAAGTAATAAGAGATGATAAAAGGAATCTTTATGAGTGCTAAAAAAGCATTGGTAAAAGTGTCCCGATCTATTTAAAGAACCCTAGCCATTCACAATCCCATCATGATATCCAAAGTTTTCCATAGAAGCCACCTACTGTCGAGGCTTCTCCTTGTCGAATCCAAGCTCGAATCAAAGAACAAATCAATGCTCGAACAATTCCAAGGCTCAAATACAAGACTCGAACCATTCAAGGGTCGAAGGAATCCAAGGATCTAATAAATTTTAGGTTTGGTGATATATCTACTTTCACTCAATTGTTTCGAAGCTTCAATCCAAGGTATGTTATTTTCTCCTTCTCCTCACTCATTTATTGCTTGTTTGGCGATATCTGTTTTCATTTTTTATCATATTTACTTATTTTATTTATTACATAACTATTTATTCTCACACTATAGTTTGATAAAACCCCCCTCCCAAATTTATCTTGAATACGAGAGTTATTTTTTGAAAATATAGGGAATGAATTAGTGACCACTAGACATGTAAAATGGAGTTCTATTAATTCATTCAGCCTGATGGATGCCAAATCCAATGGTCATTCTACTCAATTGTGGTATGAATCCTAACATTAGACTTAGGAAATAATATTCCTAATTCACATGTGATAGTAATGCACTAGTTCCTCACATGGGATAAATAGTTACAGGCAGTTAGGTGAATTATATTGATCATTTTTATAGAGTGATAATTAATTTGGTACAACACATTATAATAAAAAGTAAAAAAATATATGGGAAACCCATCAAGTAATGATTATTGTTTTTGATAATATTGTATTCATAATCTTATATTTTTATTATTAATGTTATTTTATTTTCATTAGTTTTTAAAATCCATAATATTTTTCATTTTTTTCAAAATATATATAAAATTACATAAATATAATAATGTGTTAGGAATAGTGAGTGATCAAAAGTAAAATTATTAAAGAATGAACATGTACATCAACTATGCTGTACTAATGAGGAATATAAATATTTTTTCCACCTCAAAACAGGTGTGTCATTTATTCAACCCTATAATATAATATAGGATTACCACAAAACGAAACTCATTCTTAAAGTTTTAATCCCATTTATAGAATTATATATATGAATAAAATATAATACATATGATCGGAGTATAATTATAAATGGGTGAAATGAAATACTTATCATAATGCATTGATTTATACTTTGGTGGTACATATATATCATAGTGAATAAACTCCAAGGGTTGTTTTATTTAAATCTCTAATTTATTATTTTGTTTAATAACAATCTCCCCACTATAATAAGTAAAAAACATCTATCAATTTTATCTTGTCATCAAGAAAACATCTCAACCCACCCTTTTTAAGTGAGTATTTAAATGTCTAATTATCTAATATGATCAATTTATCACTACCAAAAATCAATCTCCTCTTTCAAGCACAATTACCATAAATTTTTACCAACCCCAAATTAAAATATGGTTCGAATAGTTTTATATACCTTTTTAAAAATATATCCATATTTAAAATGATAACAAGTCATTAATATTTCTTAAAAATTACTTCATTTTCTTCATCAGACATCAAATAAACACTATGTATGTTTTACATCAATATATCAAAAAACAGACAATTCTTTAACATTGCCTTTTATTTACAACATCTTTTAAATGAAAACAATTTATCTTAAGAGATACAACATTTGTAAAATAATAATGTAACCTTTTAACTTGTCAAAAATATTTAGTTATATCAATTTACCTATAATGTGAGATGAACAACCAATATCTAATATGAAAGTATGTTTCTTTTGAAAATCCTGGTGACTTCAAGAATAAATTCCTCTTACATTCCATTAATTTTCATATAATACATTTCTAATTATTTCTTCACATTTGTCAATGATTTTAGAAAATATTGACAATCATTTATAAAATAATTATTTTTTCACATGTTCAATATAGTTCATTCAGTGGTCAAAATTCATTATCTAATTTTTCTTATAAAGATTTATCTCACTTCAAAACTATTTTTTAAGAGTGGGTCATATCTACTTTAACTTAAAACCTCTATATCTTTCATAATTACTATTATTGATATAATTATACTTTTTATATTTTTTTCAAAAAATTTATATACAATTAATATTAAATTTACTAATTATTTAGGTTGTTATATCACTTTTTTCAAAAATAGAATGGAAGTTATCAAATTATATATATGTTGGAATACTTATTAGACATTATTTTTTGGTTTTCTTCTTTTTATGTCCACATATATTGGTTCTACCCCTAGGAATTTCTGATTACAATCCATGTATATGAAAAAACACTTTATTTATTAAATGTTTTAAAAATACATTTTTATATCTTCTAGTTCATGGAATGAGAGTTTATTATTCTTGGTTATCATATCCAAGTTTCTTAATACTCCTTAATTTCCTATATTATATTTTCATTTGTTTAGAGGATTTAAGAAATACTTGATGGGTCATTTTAATAGAGGTAGGAATAATATTTGTTAGAGGATTTAAATTATTAAATGTGGGATTTATCCAATAAATTTATAATTCATAGAGGACCCAAGGATTCATATATCATAACAAGTCCCCAAAAAGACCCCATAAATAAAAAACAAGAGTGTGTATACCCCCCAAATATCACCTCTAATACGAGAATAGTTAATAACTAGTTACAATGGTGTAATTCTAAAAAATTAGAGTCATTAAATATTTTAGAAAATATAATGGAGTACAATTGTCACCATTATCAACTTCATCTCTCGAATAGTTATTATTGAATTTTTTTGATTGAGACACACCCCAATATCTTTTATGTTGCTTGTATTAATATGAAAAGTAACAATCCCATGTATGAATACTTCCAAGATTCTTTCAAGAAATATAGGTGCATGTGCACAATACATGGAGGAAGAGTTCCAAACAACAAAATTCTATGATAACTATTTAAGAGATGAGAATATATGTATGAAAGAAATTGATAACTTTCACCTTTGGATGAATTCAAAATATAAAACCTACCATAGTGGTGTAATTATTTTCTTAAATCCAGTTACCCATTTTATTCAATGTATAATAAAATTCTTTGAAATAATCAAATTTTGTGTTTCCCATATTATAATTATCTATAAGTTTCACCTTTTAGAATGAATATATTATTTGAATTTATTTATTTATTGTATAAAATTAATATTTTATGATCATAATAGGATGTATATAAATAGAAAATATATAAATTATAATCATTTGAAAAATGAGTATGAAGATGGAGTTAAATAGTTCATCAAATTTTCAATAGGGCTTGCATACGACCATTCTCAAATCCTTTGTTTGTGTTTATGTTGTTTTTAATCAAGAAAAATTAGTCCAGAATAGTTGAATGAACATTTGATTTATCACAGAATAGATCAGAGTGATAAATTTTGGACTAAACATGGGAAAAAATGAACATGCACACTAATTGGGATGTTACTGTGATTTATGGATCATTTTATATGAATACCAGTGTAAATAATGATGAAGATTGCATGGAATAAATGACAATAACAATTAAAAATAAACTTCATGATTGAACAAAGTTATTAGAGAATTTAAATATAAATGATAAGAGACTATTTTATACCAATTTTTGGAATTATTTTTTTTCAGTTATATTGAAGTTATATGATTTGAAAGCTAGAAGAGGATGGAGTGACACCAATTTTACAGAACTACTTGGTCTCTTGAATGGTATAATTCCAGAAGAAAATGAACTACCATTGTGAACATATGACACTAAAATTATTCAATGTTAAATGGTAATGATCTCTAAAATATACATTTTTATCCAAATTATTTCATATTGTCTTGAAAAAGACCATGAATCACTCATAAAATTACCTAAGTGTGCTGCAAATCGATACAAGAAAAATGAATCAAGTACTTAAAAATATTTGTGGAACTTTCCTATCATACTAGGGTTTATAAGACTATATGGATGTCAAGAAACAATGAAAAAATTTACATGACATGTAGATAAAAGAATTAAATATGGGAACCTATGTCATCTACCAAATTCTCCTCAGTATAAGAAAATTGATTACGAGTATCCTGAATTTGGAAATGAGCTGAGAGAATTTCATTTTGAATTATATACTGATGGAATAAATCAATTTTTTGTACAGAGTAGTACTCAAAGTACATGAACTATCATGTTGGTAAATTACAACTTTCCTCCATTATTATTCATAATGCATATATACATTATGTTGTCTCTGATTATATCTGGACCAATGAAATCTGATAATGATATTGATGTCTATTTGGATCCATTGATTAAATATTTGACATTGATGTGAAATAAAAGTGTTATAATGTATGATTCTCATAGAAGTGAATAATTCACAATGTATTTCATGTTGTACAAGATGATAAATTAATTCCCTTATTATAGAGATTTATCAGGATATAACCTTAAAGGAATGGTGGAGTGTACCATTTGTGAAGAATGCACACACTCCATTCAATTGAAGCATTCCTCAAAGATTTCATTTTTAGGACATACAAAATTTATACCTCTATGTAATAAATTCTAATTCTGGAAGACCACATTCAATTGGAATATTAAACGAGGTTTAATATTGTCTCTAATAATAGGTGATCAACTATTCAATAAAGTAAAATATCTTGGAACTGTTTTCCGTTATCCATTTCTTCAAAACCTTATGAAATCAAGTTGGAAGAAGAGATCAATTTTCATTGAATTACTTTATTGGAATTGTTTGTACATCATAAATTTTCTTGATGAAATACATGTAGAAAAAATGTATTTGATAGTGTTATTGGTATGCTACTAAATATTCTTGAAAAAACTAAAGTTGGAATCAAGGCTAGGTTGGATACGATTGACATAGGATAAGAGAAGATTTGGAACTAGTAAAGGGTAAAGGGTAGAATTTTCTTCCTTCATCTTCTTACACTCTACCCAGATAGAAAAAATTACAAATTTTTATTTTCCTTAATAATGTAAAAGTTCCATAGGGGTATTCATCAAATATGAAGAATGTCGTGTCAATGACTTATTTTAAGTTACATAAACTAAAATCATATGACTATCATGTTTTGTTTAAAGATTTTATGTTTTTTGCTTTCCATTGCATTCTAATTAAAAAGTTATGGCATACATTAACCAAACTCTACTTTTGTTTCAAATCCATATGTAGTAAAGTTATAGAATTGAAGAAGTTTCTAATCATGAATAAGGAGGTTGGAGTCATATTATGTGAATTATATATGTTCTTCCCATTATCATTCTTTGATATAATGGTCCACCTGATTACTCAATAGGTTTTAGAAGTTCAACTATGTGGTCCTATCCATTACATATGGATGTACCCAATTGAATGGTATATGAATATTTTGATAGGGTATTTCAAGAATAGAAGTGGGCCATAAAGATGTATTACAGAACAATATTCTGTTGAATACGGTTTTTAATTCTGTACCGATTACCTTTCAGATGTTGACATCATCGATCTCCCAACGTCCTATCATAGTGGAAACCTTATAGAAGAATGGACTTATGAAAGAGATATTATTAAGATTACCTTGATATAGTAGGATAAATCACACAATTACATTTTATATAATCACCAATATCTTGATCCATATGTTGAAGCCCACAAATAAATTATTTTAGATTTGAATCCATCAAGGGATAAAGTATTGATATCAAATACACATAATCAATAGTTTATATGATTGTTTACATATAAAATTTATAAGGATTAATTTGAAAATATGAATTCAATTGCCTAATGACTTGGATGGATATCCATGTGATCAATTAAAAATTTTATATCCTACACTGGTTTTGTAATCAATGTTTAAATGTTCTATAACAAAGAACACGATGATTCTAGTATGATAGAAAGAAGTGGTGTTACAATTTTGGTAGAATCAATGCTCATATCTGGTTCCAATGATAGAAATCCAATTTATAAAAATATTTCATATTTTTTCATTATCGAACAAATGTACGAGTGGGATTTTACAAAATTTAAAGAGTCGATTTTCCATTACAAATGGGTTGAAAATAGGAGTGTATTGAAAGTTGATGAAATGAGATTTTTGAAGGATAAATTCAGCATGTAAGGTAAATATATGAGCCGTTCATAATGGAATGAAAAGGAATGCAAGTATTTTATGTCTTAGATCTAGAAAAAAATAATTGGTTAATTATCCTGTGGGTGACTAAACCAAATTACTAAAACAAATTTCATATGAGATGAAAATTAATCGATGATGACCCTTTAATTTAGATATCACAATTAGTTCATACCAGTACCATGGTAGAAAATATCTTGTATAATAGTGGTGATCAAAACAAGGGGATTTTGATTCTTTATAGTGGATCCAAATCCCTAAAACCTTTAAAAAAAGAAAGAGAGTTAAATGAGAAGGTAATTTTATTTAATATACTATGTTTTTCCTTATAATATTATCTATTCTCCAATGCATTAAAATAATCTAAATTAAATTTTTTACTACTCACATAGAAAATTTCTTCTACACGTAATGATGTTACCAATCCCATGGAAGAACATACTATAATGCAGGAAACCCATTGGTAAGATGTAAAGATAATATTATGATACAATTTCTCTATTTTATTGATAATTTATATAATGAAAATTTGATTTAATTTTAATTATTCCTTTTAAATTTCATTTATTTTGAAATATTTATGTCCATATTCCTTGACTTTCTATATAAAAACTTCCACAAACTTCTTCTCCCTCAAAAACTATTCATCCCTACAGTGTTGGAATTTAACACTTTCCATAAAATTCCCTCAAATTACTTTTCAAGAAAAGAAATGGCATTAACTTTGATCAATCATAGAGAAAATCTTGGTATTTTAATATTAAAACCATTATTCATAGAATTAATTTATTGTTTCATATTTATTTTTAATTTATTTCTTTTTAATATTAATCACATAATAATTGTTTTTTATATAGGTGGATTATTTTTTTCAATGTGGGGTGGTTTGTTAAAATATTCTCATTCTTATGAGAGATTGGAATTTGATACTAAAACTGAGATAATTACAACAAGTAAATAGTTCAATAATGTATACAACCATAATGAAAATGATAATTCAACAACTTATTTAATTAATTTTGTCATTATTTTATCAACTATTGGTAAGTTAATTTCCTTATCATTTTTCTCTAATAATTATTTAGTTTTTTGCATAGATATTTTTTAAAGTCATATATTTATTTCAAAAATCTAAAATAATCTACAAAAGAGATATCCTGCTACTTTTTTCAAATGTTAACACACTTTCTACGGTATTTCTTTGTGAAACTTTTGACACTACAAATTTAGTGGATGTTCTTATCTGAAAAAGAAATCTAATAGAATGAATGGTAATATCAATAGTTGAATTTTTTTTGGGACTTTGGTATGTGTAAGAATCAACATCACTTCAATACAACACACAACATGATCAGTATGACTCGAAGTGATTTTTTTATTTAAAATTGACATTAATTTTAGTAAAAAAGAAAAAAGAAATACTAAAAACTAAGAAAATGCATTAATATTGTTTTAGTAATTTATTAAAATTATCCATAAGTCATTTTTCATGTTTAGGAATTAGCGTCACCTCAATTAGATACACGATGTTCCCAATATGACTAAAAGTGTCTGTTTTTAGTTTAAAATTGACATTTTAGTTCAAAAAGTTTCACTCACTGAATTATAATAAACCATGTTCATATTTTCTTGATAATTTAGGAAAATGATTCATAATTCCTTTTTTATATGTAGGAATTAGTCTCTATTAAAATTACACACGATGTAACTGATATGACTCAAAGTGCGTGTTTTTTAGTTTAAAATGACATTTTGATAAAAAACAAAAGCGACATACTCAAAACCAAGAAAAAATATTTGGATTGTTTTATAAATTAGTACAATGATCCATATGTAATTTTATACGTTTAATAATCAGATGAACCTTAATATGGCACACAGTGTGACCGATATGACTCAAAGTGTGACTTTTTATTTAAAATTGACATTAATTTTACTTAAAAAACATTTTGAATACTCAAAACTGAGAAAATGAATTAAAATTATTTTTATGATTTATTATAATTATCCATAAGTTATTTTTTACTTATAATAATTAAACACACCATAATACAATACATGATGTGACTAGTATGACTCAAAGTGACTGTTATCAATTAAAAATTTAAATATTACTTCAAAAAGTGTCACTTGATGAAAACTGAGAGAACACACTCAGATTGTCTTCATAATTTGGTAAATTGATTCATAAGACATTTGTGACATATAGGAATCAGTCTCACATCAAACCAACACATGATATGAACGATATGACTCAAAGTGTGTGTTTCTTTTTTAAAATTATATTTTAGTAAAAAATACAAGTGACATACTCAAATATAGAAAAACATTCACATTATTTTTATACTTTATAAAAAATATCCATATGTTATTTTTGATGTGTATGAATTAGCTACACCTCAATCCGATGCACAGTGTGACCGATATGACTCATAGTGTGTATTTTTATATAAAATTGACATTAATTTTAGCAAAAAACAATAATAAGATAATAAAAACCAATGAAACACATTTATATTTCTTTATACTATATAAAAATGATTCATAAGTAATTTTTGACATTTGGGAATCATATGCACCTCAATACGATACTAGATGTTCTTAGTACGACTCAAAGTATCCGTCATCAGTTTAAAATTGACATTCTAGTTCAAAAAGTGTCACTCATTAAAAGATGAGAAAATAATCTTTTATTATCTTGATAATTTAATAAATAGATTCATAATTCATTTTTGACATGTTGGAATCAGTCTCATATAAAATTGACACACGATGTGATCAATATGACTCAAATTTCACGTTTCCATTTCAAATAGTTATTTTTGTGAAAAAGATAAGTGAAATACTCAAAACTGATAAAACACATTATTATTATTTTAATATATTAAAAAATATTCATAAGTCATTTTTGATGTTTAGGAATTAGCCACACCTCAATCCGATGCACGGTGTGACTGGTATGCCTCAAATTGCATTTTTTTTATTTAAAATTGACATTAATTTTGGTAAAAAAGAAAACTGACATATTCAAAATTGAGAAAATGCATTAATATTATTTTGATAGTTTAGAAAAATAATAAATAAGTCATTTTTTATGTGTAAGAACCTTCTTCACCTCAATCTAATACACGATGTTCATTGTATGACTCAAAGTGTCCATTATCAGTTTAAAATTTACAATTTAGTTAAAAAAGTTTGACACACTTAAAAATGAGAAAACACTCTCATATTTTCATGATAATTTAGGAAATTGATTGATAAGTCATTTTTGAATTGTAGGAATTAGTCTCACGTCAATCCGAAACACAATGTTACCGGTATGGCACAATGTACGTGTTTCTAGTTGAAAATATCTTTTTAGTAAAAAATGAAAGTGATGTACTAAAAACTAAGAAAACAGATTCATATTGTTTTGATACTTTATAAAAATGACCCATACGTCATGTTGGATTTATACAAATCATCTGCACCTCAATATGATGTACAGTGTTTCCAGTATGACTCCAAGTGTAGCTTTTCAATATATAAGTGTCATTTTAGTTTAAAATGAACATCATATCACCAAAACCGAGGAAATGAACCTAGATTGCTTTCTAATCATTCTATTTTATATTAATTAATTATTTTCCTTATCATTTTTATATTTAGTGAATTTTTATAGAGAATATGCATGAATATGAACAAGAAATGGTGTGACATTTAAGAATCAACCACAACATAATCTGATACACAGTGTTCCTGGTATGGCTCAAAGTTTGGTTTTATATTATCACTTTATTTTTATTTATTTCTTTATATTATTAATAACAAAAAATATATTTCTTATACAGGTGCAGTATTTTGCCCGAGAAGTGGTGATTTTTTCAAAAATAGCATGAGTTGGGTATCCGGATGAAAAGAAAAAGTGACATTGATGTTTTTGAATGTATCTAATAATTTAGATTTATGAAATTTTATAAACAAATGTTTTAAATATATATATTATAGTTTTTTATTTTATATTTATTTTAAATTTTATTTAATTTAAATTATGTATTAGTACTTGATTTTTCTTATTTCTGGTGGTGTTTCTGGTGCTATAGTGTACTATTACGACACACAATACTAGTCCTGTAGTGCGCTGTTACAAAAAACTTCAATATGAACCTTTATCAATGAAAAATAAAATAAATGATAAGTGTGTACTTTATCATAACTTTTACAAGTGTTAATAAAATCCTAGGGATTTTAATCTTGTTTTGATAGTCAGTGCTTCTCTAGCACCGATAAAGGCCATTTTAACACTTTTAAAGGCCTATTTTTTAGTAGTTGATGTTATATCATGAAATTAATTTAAAAATAGTATTTTAAGATCAACTTTAGTACCTCCATTTCGATATGTTATGATTTAATTTCTACCCTAGCCATAATTGGGTATCTCTGTATCAATTTTCATTCTTTGGGAATCATATTATATTTACAACCTATTTACTTCTTTGTGGTTCATGCATTACCATGGTTGAATTTTTACTATATTAATAATGAATTTAAAGTGATTTAAAGGTCTATATTATTATCCCCCACTCATTTTACTTTGATTCAATAGTCACCAAAACCATTGTAAAACTCAATATTTCCCATGATGAAAAAGCCATCCTATGTTTTGGTAAAGTAGAAGTGTATAGTTTTCTTGAAAATAAATCCCTATATAAATAATAACAAGTGGATGTGGATATAAAACAGATGATCATATGGTTTATTTATACAAAAATAATCAGTTGATAATTGATTCAATCATCACTCTAATGCATGATGAGTAGGACTACGACTTTACACCTGACCAGAAACTCCCTAGGGATATGCTTAGTAATATTCATGTGCCCTTTTTAAAAAATGATTAATGACTTTTCCTACCATTTACTTGGTATCCTATTAATGTAAACTATTGAAAACAATTACTATCTTCAATGGATAATCCATCATATTCAAAGTACACTCACCACTATATTTCTTTGACAAGGGTACTTCTTGTCACTATGAAGATACCCAATAACTTCTATGTTTATTAAGAGACGTTATCATAGTCATCTAGATTATTTTATTGAATGGGGTGGTATTTGTTTTCATTATTTCACATTATATGGATATCCATGTTTTTTATATAGCTATAGGTTTCTTATGGAATGATATTAATGGTATTGTCTACTCTTATGGTGAATGCATTGGAGTTAATCAGGTGATGGGTATGGCCTGGAATTATAAACCCTCTTGATGCATCTTCATGTATCATTATATAGAAAATTTCAGGTTTTGGTGTGTACCTTTCCCCAAATTAGTATATTTTCTTAGATCAAGGCTTTGATTTTTTTTTTGAAGTCCAACATTACAAATTCTATCAATTTTATGTCAATGATTTTTGTTATCCATTTTTTCATTTATTATCATGGATATAACATGCCCACTATTTCAGTTGATTATGGATTGATGTTTTTTATTTATTCCTTCCATATCACTTATTCCATGTTGGTTTTATGATCAATTACAATATATGCAACTCCTTACTGAGCATTTGAGGTCACCTTTATTTATTTTTATTTCTACAAGAATCTTAGGGGAGAACTATGTGTAATTTTCAAGGAAACAATGAAAGGGATAATAAGGTTATTGCAATGTGTTCATGTTATATCTTATTATTTCAATTATAATGTATATATTTATTTATTGTTCCATGATTACTAAGATGTGGGATCCCAAATGAACTCTTTTATTCTGCACCAATAATGTAATATGACTAGCATCTATGGGTTTTTAAAGTCTAGGTTATCACTCCGCTATCATGTGTTCTCTACCTCTTGCTATGCTATTGAATCTCCTCAGACCCTCTTAATTCTAATAGAAAATAAAAAAAACCAAACTAATAAGATGAGGTTATATAAATAATGATCCAACCTCCTTAATACCTTTCAAATTAATGAAATTCCTTCGGAATACCTCTGATTATGTTTTCAAGATGACCACCCTTATTAGAAATTTAATAGTTTATTATAATCCTATATCAAATTTTCTGTCCTTATAGGCCTTATTTCAAGCTAATAGTCATGAGAAATAAAGAAAATTCTTGATATAATTCATATATCTATTATGTAAAATATCCCCTGATGAATCTCTATAAATTTTAATCTCTATAATATTTTAAGGTCTTTAGTAATAACTCCTTGAAGAACAGGGTATAAAAATCCTCCAATGTTAGGCCCTTATTCTTATAAAACTACACTAATATATCCCACCATCAATTCATTTTACAATATAATAAAATAGGTATCAAATTTATTCAGTTTTCATTTAGGGTCTCTACCATTTCAAGAATACTCTATATCCTTTCAATCTAGTACTCAATATCTTTTGAACCCCCCTCACTATGGAAAGTATGGGGGGGTTACACATGTAAGTCCCTAGTGTACACCATTGTGACCTAAACTCGAGGAAATAATCTATATCTTAACATTAATATCTTGAAATCTCTTATAGTAAGTGTCTCACCACTTAGACAATAAGGGTTCTATCCTGAGTATTCTTATCTCCTCCTTCTATATGCTCTATAGAACAACATTGTGGTATCATATTTATGAAACATCAAAATCAAAATTCAGAAAAATATTTAGAATCCAATCATTGAATTTATATAAAATTAAAACAAGGGTATGTATAAACATACATACTACCCCATTTCTAAAAAATAATCTATACCATCCTTGTTCACACTACACCATTACTTGGGTTCACACACCAAACCCACTAATCCCTCGAATTTGCAACCAAACTCCTAAACTATTGTTCTCATTCATATAACACATACACAACCATAACACAATCATATGAAAGTAGTATACATTAATAAAATATATTAATTTATTTCTAATTAATTAATATATTAATAATAATTTATTTTAAATAACTATAAAAAATAATCCTTTTTTAATTAATTAAAACACTTTAAAAAAAATAATTTTCTAAACACTTATAGAAATATAAATTTTTTGTAAACCTATGTACCAAACATGATTCACTAATCCATAACATCTTTCCATGATATCCAAAGTGTAAATAAATAAACTATAATTCATAAAATAATTTTTTGATTAAGATCATTTAATTATAATAATAAAAACTAATAATAAAAATCCCAAAACATAGGTAACATGAGTGGGTGCTATAAAATTATTGGAAACTCATAATAATAGAAATAACTATATATTCTAACCTACCTATACCATTTCACCAAGCCACATAATAAACAGACAATAAAAATAAGGGTATATGACCCCATTTTATAACATCATGGATTTGGTTTCCTAGACTAATCCAGAACTCAATATAATCTCAGGGTCACATACCCATATGCTAGAGGTCATTGGATAGTGGTGAGGGACTAGTATATACAATTGGGATACTATATCCTCAATATCATGAACATCCAAGAAAAAAATAAATAATAAAAAATTAGATATCAACATAATATAGAATAATAGCTAAATTAAGACTATACTATTCAAATCACACTATAATAAGAAAACCATAATCCCATTTCATGATCAAACATCAATAGTGAAAATGGTGATTTTCATAGGTGATCGATCATATACATAGAAATAATAAAAATAATAAAAACCCAAGAGGATCACCTATAAAAGGGCCTAGAAGAATTCTAAAAAATTTCTTCATCTCCCTATCATTCCACTTAGCTAAATCACTTGACATATGTACCTTCCTCTTAATTAAATCTCACATAGTTATGTGTACTTTTCCACTGAGGTATACACATAGGGTATACGTACATAAATATATAAGATACTACCAATGGGATATTACAATAAATCTGAATATATATTTTAGTGCATATACCATGTAATAAGTTAAAAAAGAATAAAATTAAAATACCATGTTGGGTAGTCATTCAAAACTAAGACACCAAAAAGCCTAAAAATACTTTATCAGCTAGTATTAGTGGAAGTCCCATTACACAATTAAGTATATCATAAGTAAACGCTATAGTGTGAACTTTATGTACAATTTATCACCCCTTACACAGGGTTAACATATGAATATGATAAATGTCACAACATAGAAAATTTCCCCAGAATTAATAATCTACACAGTGGGTTCATGTTTCTTACACCAATGCCTAGCATACAAATCAATGGTAAGATCATATGAATTTTGAATAAGGTATTAAATAGCCAACCTCTCAAGAAAGAACTCACACGATAGGAAACATAAAACTCATGCACATTTCCTGTCATCTATATCAATGGGAAGAGCATTAGAATATTGGAGAAGGAATAAAATAGACTAACTCATAGGAACATATCAGCATATAATCTGTCATGGGTGTAAGATTTCGTTTTTTTCCAAGTACACCCTTCTTTGAGTTTTTGCGACAAATGTATTTCATTGGGTTTTTCCTTTGTCTTTAAGCCTTGGTGGATGAATCCTATATAGAGGCAGAAATCTTTTGTTGTGGAAAATGAACTTAAGTATAGATATGTATATTTATTTTAAATAATGGAGTCTGAATAAAAGTGTAAAAATGGTTTATGAGGTTTTTCCATGCTTGGGAAGTCTTTGGACCTATTTCAGGTCCTTTTATGGAATCTAAGCTGAAAACTATTTGAAAAACAATTACACGCTATGTAAATGTATTAAAAGGCATGTAAATGACACCAAAAACATGTATTGAACTGGTTTATGAAATGAAGTGGTCACACATCATGAACCTAGTTAACATCATTTAATGTTTGGGAAAATTAAAAATTAATCCAAGACAATGGGATTTTTGGCATATCTGTAGTTCCCCTAGTTTCTGGTATGTAACCCTTTACTTTTGTTTTTATGGATATAAATTAAGGTGGAAATTTGGGGGATCTTGGTGAAATTTCAATAAGTTTTGGGGGCTAAAGGAGATGCAGATGGCCTGCACACGGTTTATCCAAACCATGTATAAATCCAAGTAGAAACCATGTGAAATAGTAGGTTTGAGGCAGAGAGTTTTGATATAGTGAGTACACGTTTTAGGAGAACATGTGAGGAGGCCATTTGAGGTTCTTTTTATATAGTATCTAATTCACAGTTAGGGCAGGATTTGTTTATCTGTGTGAACTAACCATGCACATGGTCAAAGTGAGATCCTAAAAAAGTGTATATCACAAGTTTTTTCCTCCAAACAACTATTTTTATCTCTTAAGAAACCCTAACTGTGTATTTATATTCCTTTAAGATAGTATAACCTCTCCCAAGAGTTTTTGAGCTAATCCAAAGGCTTCCCGTGGTGTTTCAAACTTGTATTCTTAAGTTTTGTGATCGTTCTTCATTGTTCTTGATCGGTTTCTTAGATCTACTTAGATGTACTTATCCTATACTCTTCGTTTCTCATATATACACCTGTTATGGGTAGATATATGAGTTTTAATGAAAAATAATTTGAGTTTTGGTCTTGATCTTTCTAGGGGAAGAGATATAGGGTTGTTCCGTGAAGAATCGACCTAATTTTCTTTAGCGTTCTTCGTCCGTGGTTACATGTTGTCAAAACTTTTGAGGTAGATGGATTAGCTCTCATCACCTCTTGATATAATTGATTAGATTAGTTTCAAATTGAGTAAATTGGATAATATTTATTGTGAAATATTTTTTTGATAAATGGAATAAATTTATATAGTGGTGATTTATCATTTTTTGTAGATTTTTGAAATCTTGATAAATTTTTGTAAAAATTGATATGTTTTATTGAATTTGAAATGGTTATTTAAAATGGTGGATTTTATGGAACTTATAAATGTTTTTATTAGGTAGGGTGTTTCAATAAAAATACATTTTATTTAAATGAGTTGGCATTGTAATGGTTTTAATGAAAAATATTTTTTAATAAAAAGGTTATTTTATTGAAAGGGTTGTTTTGGAATGATATTTGGGCATAGGTGGTGTGTGTGTTCATGTTTAATATACATATCTTGGTCTAAATATTTCCTTGTTCTTTATTACAAGGGGTTAATGTAACATGGGAAAAAATTACCTTGTGACGAATTGGTACATCGATGAAAAACCGCTCATGAGTTTGGAACTGTCATCGCATAGCATGCACGGTGGGTGGTATGGATGTGTGGAGTGGACTGGGTATGACAAAGGAATATTGAGAAATGGTTTTAAAGTTTTTTTTAGTTACTTTTCTGAATAATAACTTACTAGGAAATTGGTTTCAATTTCATTTTTATTATTTTGGTTATAAATGGTTTTGGAAACATGTGTATATTTAGTTGTAAACTGTTTTTGAGAAATTATTTTATATAAACTATTTTATATCATTGTCTCTAACTCTTCTATCGTAGTGGCATAAGTAGGGAAGTCATTGGGGGGAAAACCTACTAAGTTTTATACTCACCCCTTCTTTGGCACTTTTTTCCTTTTGCAGATGCTATCTCTTGGGACAGGGGAAAAGGTATCATTTCACACATTTTTAGCACCACTTCATGATACATGGGCTGTTTAGTGATCTGGGATCTTGGATATTGTGGAGCATGGAGTCTTATGATCTTTTTAGAGTTTTTAGTTGTTTTTCTGCTATTTACCTTGTTTTTCTTTGGGTCTTCTATTGTTGTACACTTTGATGTGGTTTTGAGATATATTAAGTTGTTGAGTTTCCTTTCATTTGTTCATGCATCATTTAGTGAGCTGTTTGGTTAATGGTTTTATTTTTAAAGGGTAAATCATCCCCCAATTGTATTTGAAACCCTTGAAAATTTATTTCTAGCCTTTTCCATCTTGCGGATGTCACATAAGGACTTGTAATGATTCGTTATATTCTCAAGCCAATGATAATTAGTGGGTCATTACAAATAGTATCATATTGTTCGGTCTTTTCCTGACAAGTAGGATTAACTTTCTTTGCCTTGGAGTTGATTCATACTTGTCTATTCATTGGTTTGTGATCTTAGAAAGGATTAGGATTGTTAGTACTTGAAATATATATCATAAAAGTATACAGCTAACCCATTTTTTCTGAACTTCAAGTTACCATGGTGTTGGGTACATAAGTGTTTTGGATATACTTATAGGATATTGGAATCTCATTGTCATGAGTTTATCCAATGAGGAAAGCATGTCATTAATTAGAGTAATGAATTAACAATAGGATTTCATATTTCATTTGGATTAATGATATATGATCTTGTGAAAAGTTGTAAATTTGGAATAATGCTGAGTTTTTTTTCAAATGATAGATTTTGAAAAGTAGATACTTGGTGTATTTTAAAAATGGATTGATTTAAAAAAAACGAAAGAATTTTTTAAAAAATGGTTAAATGTGGAAAGTTTGTTTTTTGAAAATAGTGTTGTTATAGTTGATGTGATATAATTTTAAATCCTAAGGCATTGGTTTCTAGAGAGTGAGACTTACAGAGTTTGTTGTTTGTTTAAAAAGGGGAACCCGATAAGTGTCGTAGAAACCAATTGGAAGAAGTTGTAGAGAATGTGGTTGCACCAGAGCCATAGGTGAACCAAGGGCTAGTTCAAAGCATCATCTAGGCGTTTCAATATGTGGACATAGGGAACTGAAGGGATGCGCCAAGAAATGTGGATTATTGCGTCCATTTCATGGAGTAGAATCCACCCATATTTCAGAGAGATTTTGTACCTGAGAAGGCAGAGCTGTGAATCAGTCAGATGAATCATTTCTTTGAGTTCATTGGAACACCATTAGAGCTAAATGTAAAGATGGATATGTATATTCTTGAGGATCTTACATTCCAGTGGTGGGAACTTGTTCTACATGCTAATGTGGATCAAGTCCTTACTTAAGAGGATTTTGAGGAATTTTTTAATAAAAAATTCTATCCTCACACATTCTAAATCTGGAGGATGATAGACTTATTTAACCTGAAGCATGGGAATATCTATGTGATAGAGTATTCAGATAAATTCATTAATTTATTATTCTTTTGACTAGAAGTTGTGGAAAGTTCATCCCTGAAGGCATGTATCTTTGAATGAGGGCTAAGGTAAGAAATTCGATCGAAGATTGTGGTTCTCTATATTAATGATTATACAGAGATGATGAATAGAAGAGTAGTGGCTGAGAAAGACATATTAAGAGAAATGGGAGCAGGAAGTATGATGATCCCTATTGGAAATAGTGGAAAATCTAATTCTGGGAGCAAGAAAATGAGGGATACCTATTTTCAAGGTTAGAGCAATAATCAGAATCTGACAGCTAGATTAGTAAATCTTCCTCCATGACCAAAGAGCCAAGAGGGATGCTACCAATGCGGTTCCTTTGAACACATAAAGCAAGAGTGTATAACACCACCAAGATAATGACATAGTTGCAATAATATGTGACACCTTAAGTGATTTTGTTGCATTGCTATGAGGTCTGGTGATCGAGACACTTCTCAGTTTTTAAAATCATCATATGCTTTGATAGGATGAGGCCAACAGAATCAGTCTTGTCAGAAGAACAAAGCTATCCGTGTTGATTCTCTGAACACCATGACCCCTCAATAAGTAAAATATCAGCAAGGCAAAAAAGAGTAGAGTGCAACGATAAAGAAACTTTATAGAGATGAGTATATGATTATGGATGATCAAGATGGACCATATATGGTGAGAGGTACGATTCTTTTGAATTCAACCTTCGTGCATGTATAGTTTGATACTGGTGAATCATATTCATTAACTGCTTCTAATTTTTTTGACTTTCTATGTTTAAAACTTGAAATGATGCCCTCTGTGATAAAATTGAAAACTCTTCTTGGTGAATAAGAATGTTAAGCCTTAGTGTTTAGAGTATGTGCTTTAATTGTTGATGTAATTGAGATGAAATGAGACTTCTTTTTGTTGGAGATGGATGTCTATGATGTAATCCTAGGTTTGTATTGGATGACAATATTCAAGGATAATATTTTCTTTTATTGGAGGATAATTAGTTTCACGACTGAGGACAATGTCGAGCATCTCTTCAAAGGATAAAAGGTGGTATAGAAGGGTGCAATGGGATTGTTCACACTACCAGTGTGAACAATATCTTACCAGTTGGTTCCATTGAATTTGACATCAATGGAAGAGATTCAAGATGTCAGTTTTCCAGCAGTGGTGGATCAATTTCTAGATTTATTTCCAAATAATATATTAGGGTTACCACATATAGGGGAAATATAATTTATGATTGATATCTTTTTGAGGACCAGTCCTATTTCCCTTCCGTCTTATAGGATGGAACCAACAGAGTTAAGAGAATTGAAAGTGAAGTTGGAGGAGCTGAAAAACAAGGGTTTTATTCATCCAAGTACATCTTTATGGAAAGCCCTAGTCTTGTTCATGAAGAATTCTGATGAAACTCTTTGACTGTCTATCGATTATCATATGCTTAACCAAGTTACAATAAAGAATCAGTATCCACTTCCATGCATTGATGATATGTTTGATCAATTGAGAGGAGTTCAATGGTTCTCTAAAATTTAGTTTCAATTAGGATATCATCAATTGCGTGTTCGGAAGGAAGGTATTCCAAATAAAGCTTTATGAAGTATATATGCCACCAAGAATATGTAGTCATGACTTTCGGTCTCATAAATGCACTAGCATTATTCATGGCTCTGATGAACTAGATATTTCAGAAATATCTATACTCTTATGTTATGGTGTTTGTAAAAAACATCTTTGAGTATTCAAAGACAAGGTATGAGAATGAGAAACAACTGGTGACAAAGTTAAAAATCTTGAGATATCACCTTTTGTATGCCAAACTATCTAAGTGTGATTTTTGGATATAGGAGGTACACTGTTTCGGCCTTGTGATTTCCAAAAAAAGTATTTTGGTTCATCCTAAAAATATAGAATCCATGATATCATTACAACCACTGAAAAGTATCTTTGAGATATGAAGTTTTCATGGTCTATCTGGTTATTACCGATTCTTTTTGTGTGAAATCTCTTGAACAACCTCATAAATAAGAGCTTTGACAAAGAATAATGCTCCATTCCAATGGAGAGAGGAATGCCAGAAGTCTTTCCAGGAGCTTAAAGTTCATCTTAGTTTGGCATCTATCTTGATTTTTCTAGAATCAGGGTGGGGATATGTGGTGTATTGTGATGCTTTGGGATTAGGGTTGGGCTGTGTTATTATTTAAGGAGACCATGTTGTGGCATATGGTTTGAGGTGGTTGAGAGTGAATGAGAATAACAACCCAACACATGACTTGGAATTATCAACAGTCATTCATGCCTTGAATACATGGTGTCATTATCTCTTTGGTGAGAAATTTACCATGTTCACAGACCACAAAAGCTTGAAACACATTTTTTCACTACAATATTTGAATCTAAGGAAAAGGGGATGGATAGAGTATCTCCAAATGATTGACTTTGACTTGATTTATATAGTGTGTAAAGGGAATTCAGTGGTAGATTCATTGAGAAGATTTTCATATAATCAGTTAGCGAAAGAAGCTTTAGATGAATGGAAGCTAATGCCGGTCTCATCCGTCATTCATGTGGAATGTGTAGACCAAGTTGATGTTGTGATTTTCTTTTTAGCTACTCTAGTTCCTGATTGGGTAAATATGGTCAAATAGGCACAAATATATGATGCATAATTCATGGTTATGAGTTCAAAAATTAATGGTGGGGAGACCATCGAGGGTTGGAAACTATATGGGAGCTCAATTTTGTGTATCAGAGATCAAATGGTTATACCTAAGGCTTTTCATGAACAACTCCTTCATGATTAACACCATTAGAGATGGGCCATACATCTAGGAACACAGAATATGTAAATGTGTCGAAGGTACAATTTTGGTGGAGATGCATGAAAAGGACGGTGGATGAGTTTGTCTCACGGTGCTTAACTTTTCAATAGGTTAAAGTAGTGCATCAGAGACCAGTGGTTATGTTGCAGTCCTTATAGATTTTAGTTTGGAAATGGGAGCATATAACTATGTATTGTTTATTAGTCTCCCAATAATGGTCCATAGACATGATTCCATATGGTTGATAGTGGATCATCTTACCAAGTCATCCCATTTCATTCCAATTCATGAAACTCATACGATTGAGGATCTATCTAAAATATATATCCATGAATTGGTAAAGAGTAATGGAATAACATTTTCAATAGTCTTAGATAAAGATCTGAGGTTCACATCTCATTTCTATAAATCCTTACAGAAATCCCTTGGCACTCAGTTGAATATGATTATGGGGCATCATCCTCTAGAAGATAGGAAATCTGAACATATGATACAAATGTTAGAAGACATGTGATGGGATTTTGTAATGGATTTTGTTGGCTAATGGAAGGAGAAAAAACCCTTAGTGAAGTTATCATATAATAAAAACTATCAGGCCTCGATAAATATGGCTCCATTTGAAGCATTATATGGGTGTCCTTGTCATTCTCCACTATTCTGGGTGGAAAAAAGTGTAGCTTAACTAGTTGAGATGAGCCTTGTCCAAGAAAAAATGGAGAAGATTAAATTATTTATAAATAGGATTAAGAGTGCTCAAAGTCATCATAAATCTTATGCAGATCATCATTGACGCCCGTTGACATCTTTCGTGAGTGATCATTTATTCTTGACGATCTCTCCAAGACTTAGACATCGTAGTTTCAGGAAGCAGGGAATGTTATCTCCTAGATACACTGGCCCTTTCAAGATAATGGAATAGGTTGGAGAGGTGGTATATCGATTGGAATTATTACCATTGTTCAGTTTAGTGCATAATGTGTTCCACGTATCTCAGTTGAAAAAGTATCAACCTGATCTTGACCATGGGATCAGATGAGATCACATTGAACTAGATAAGGATGCTTCATTGGTACATATCCTAGTGTGGATTATGGATATAAATATAAAGTCTTAAGTGGGAAAATCATTGGTATGGTCTGGGTTCTATGGAATCATGGTCATATCTAGGAAGAGACTTGGGAACTTGAGAAGAAAATGAAAGAGCACTGGTAAGAACTCTTTCAGGGCAGCGATGGTTTTCTACTTTTTAGGGACGAAAAGACAGATGGTGGGGAGAATTTAGTACCCCCAGTTTCTAGTAAATAACCATTTCCTTTTGTTTTTTTGGATATAATGTAAAGGGGAAATTTGGGAGATTTTTTTGAACTTTCAGTACGTTTTGGGGGCTAAAGGAGAGTTGCATAGGCTGCACACAATTTATCCAAAGTGTGCGGAAATCATTGAAGAAACTTTGTGAAATGGTAGGTTTTAGGATGAGAGCTTCAACATGGTGTGCACAAGATTAATGAGACCATATGAGGAGTCCATTCAAGGGTCTATCTAGACAATAGATAATGTACAGTTAGTGCAAGATTTGTTTAACCATGCGAACTAACCGTGTACATAGTTAAAGTGAGATCCTAAAAAAGTGAATCTCACACGTTTTTGCCTCTAAAATAATCTTTTTTCTCTTAAGAGGCCCTAACTTAGGTTTATCTTCCTTGAAGATAGGATAACCTCTCCCAAGTATTTTGGATCCAATCTAAAGGCTTCCCTTCGCGTTTTGAACCCAGATTCTTAAGGTATGTGATTGTTATTCATCATTCATGATTGGTTTCTTAGATCTAGTTAGATCTAATTATACTCTCTTCTTGGTTTCCCATATCTACACATGTTATGGGTAAATATAGTTTGTATGAAAAATAAGTTGAGTTTTGGTCTTGATATTTTTAGGAGAAGAGATCTAAGGCAGTTCTGTGAAGAATCGACCTGGTTTTCTTGAGTGTTCTTCGTCTGTGGTCAAGTTTCATCAAACATTTTTAGGTAGGTGGATTCAATATAATATCATCTTTTTATAATTGATTTTATTAGTTTAAAATTGAATAAATTGGATAATATTTTTTGAGAAATCTTAGTCTGATACCTGGAATAAATCTCTTTAGTGTTGATTTATCGTTTTTGGTAGATTTTTGAAATACTGATAAATTGTTGTGCAAATTGTTTTATTTTATTGAATTTAAAATGGAGATTTAAAATGGTGTATTTTATAGAATTTATAAATGGGTTTATTGGGGAGGGGTTTTCAATAAAAAGACATTTTATTGAAATGAGTTGGTATTGTTATGGTTTTAATGAAAAACGGTTTTCAATAAAAGGTGATTTTATTGAAATGGTTGTTTGGGCATGATATTTGGGAATAAGTGTTGCGTGCGTTCATGTTTAATATATGGGGTTTGGTTGAAATGTTACCTTCTACTCAATTCCAAAGGGTTAATGGAACAAGTGATATAATTACCTTGTGATGAATTGGTAGATCTAAGAGAAACTGCTCATGAGTTTGGAACTATCCTCGTGTATCATGCATAGTTGGTTGTGTTGATTTGTGAAATGGATTGGATATGCCAAAAGAATATTTAAAAATGGTTTTAAAGTATTTTTATTTATGTTTTTGAAAAAATAACTTGCTGGAAATTTGGTTTCAATTTCACATGTTTGATTTTGGTTATAAATGGTTTTGGTAACATGTGTATATTTAGTTATAAACTGTTTTTGAGAAATTGTTTTATATAAAATATTTTATATAATTGTCGCTAACTCTTGTATCCTAATGGAATGAGTAGAGAAGTCATTGGGGAAAACCTAATTAGTTTTATATACTCACCCCTATTTTGTCACTTTGGTACTTTTTCAGATGCCATCTCTCGGGATATGGGAAAATGTAATATTTCACAAGTTTTTAGCACCAATTCATGATACATGGGGTGTTTAGTGATATGAGATCATAGAAATTGTGGAGAATGGAGTCTTGTGATATTTTGAGAGTATTTATTTGTTTTTATACTATTTAGATTGTTTTTTTGGGTCTTCTTCTGTTTTACACTTTGATGTAGTTTTGAAATATATTAAGTTATTGAGATGCCTTTCATTTATTCATGAATCATTTAGTGAGCTGCTTGGTTATTGTTTTATTCTTAAAGGGTAAATTGTCCCCCACATGTATTTGAAACCCTTTGGAATTTATTTCTAACCTTTGGCATATTGGGGATGTTACATAAGTCCTAGTAATGATTGATTTTTTTCTCAAGCAAATTAAAATTAGTGGGTCATTACAATACCCGTCTAAAAATAAATACATGGTGTGTAAATGAGTTACACACTATGTAATATTCAGACCAATAATTTGAAATCGCATCACACATGATATTTTTCTCATTACCTTTGTGAATATTCTTACTCTGAACATGGGATGGTTATACATGAGATTTTAAAGTGACATCGCCCTTTTGAGATGTTCTATTTGTGAGATCAATCCTTGGTAAGTCTTTGGATTTGGTTTACCTTTATTCTTCTATTATTCTCCAATAGGGCAGTTGAATCCTTGGACCATGTTTGGATTTGATGTTAATCATGATTTGATTTGATCTAGGTTTCATCTTTCTATCTTATGCACCTTCTTCCTCATTAGTGTTACCCATATGAAAGTGCTGCGTTAATCACGGGTTAAAGGTAGGGGGTATAAAAATTAACCTTATGGTCTATTTAATTACAAAGTATTTGAAATATTGAAATTTTTACAACATAATTTGTTCCTAAATTAATTAAATGATGAATTGTATTTATTACTTGGAATCCATTTGGATCCAATTGTTTATGACCAAGCTTATAGCCACCGTTCGGATGAGTGAACTCTTTAATATAAATTAATTGAGTAATGGATTGAAGTGTGTTTATAATGACATGAGTTTTGTATGATTTCTTGATATAGATTCACCTTAGCTTGGCTTGATTATAGAAATGATGGGAATGTTATTGGTTTATAACCAAATGATAAACAAAATGTGTAATTGGAAGATAAATGGTAATTTTCACAATTAAACATTGAGCCTTATGATTTGATTTTATGATATCATTTCTGTAATTATTATATACCGTGATCGGCCCTAATACATGATGTAATGATTATATACTGGGCTTAGACCAGATATATGTTTTAATGATTATATACTGGGATTAGACCTGATACATGCTGTAATTCTTATACGTTAGGATTGATCCTGATATATGTTGTAATGCTTATATAATGGGATTGTCCATGATACATGATGAGATTCATATATAATGGGATCAACTTGGATTTATTGATGAAATTATTATATAGTAGGCTTTACCCAGATTTATGTAATTTATACCATGGATATATGGTTATGGTTGGCATGGTTGTGATAAATGATCAGAGACATACCAACATGGAACCGAAGAAGGTTATTTGGGTATATGGTATTGGCTTCCATGGTTGTGCTACATGATCAGAGATATTCTGGTATAGTTCCGAAGTAGGTTGATGTGGTATTAATTTGATTGATTAATCAATTAATACACCTATTTATTTCGATATTGTATGTTCTTATTATTAGACCAGTAATGTTTAGACATGATGGTGTAGACCTACTGAATTATAATATCACTCTATTTGGGCCTCCATTTGGTACCCAAAAATATTACATGGATGAGGATTTGATAAGGTCAATGGACCTTACTGTTGATTTTTTCTTCAATATGGGATATAGTTTAGAGACGAGACCGACATGAGGCTCAAGACTAGATAATTTTGAGACATTATTTTAGTCTTATAACATTTTATTTTTATTACTTATATCATGACATTTAGTAACATTTTATTCTATAATTACATTATTCCTTTATTATTTATTTTATTATTTAGTTGGATTTTATTGTTTGGGTTTTCTGCTGTATTGTATTGTTTCCATTATTTCGGATACTCTGATATTATTTATATTGTTTATTTTCACTGTTTTGTAACTCTATACCTAGGGTATAGTATCCCCACTATACTTATAACACCCTGATACTAGTCGGAAGCCTCTTGTGTATCTGAAGGCATGCTTGAGGTCCCATAAAAAACAATTTTTGGCCACGTGAGAGAGTTTTGGAGTCGGGGGATGTTGTAAAGTGGTATGAGAGCCCCTAGGTTTGTTTTCTATTTATTTACTACATGGGAAAGGTAGAAAGGAGACTAGGATGTGTTAGGAATTGGTAATGAGATTGTTCATGTGAGTAGCTAACCCTTGTATAGGGTAAAATTAGTGTGCAAAGTGATGGGATTGCTATTTTTAATTTATTATTATTATAATTATTGTTATTTCATATAGGGTGATTCACATGTTGTGTGAGGTTATTATTTAATGATGTTATTGGTTCTTGATATTTATATACATGGACCAAAATGGCAAGATATGAGTATGAATACATCATTATAGGCATATAGGGATATATATTTATATGAATTGTTCATGATAGGGACATATTTATTGTATGTAATACATAATTTCCTATTTAAAATGTGATATAAGATACCTATTATATCTGAAAAATGAAATAAATAAATTGATATGTCATGATAAAACACTTTTAAGCCACGTTTAGAGAGACTAAGAGTCAATGGTTCTCTATTTTTGTCACCTAATGAGGTTAACCTTATCGATAGATAGTGTTCTAATAAGTGTGTCTATCTTGTAGATAAAATTAAACTTTATCATCTTTGAGTTGAGAGTTATGGGAGTAGATATCAGCACGATATTAATGTATTTGAGCCAGAGCTTCTTGTAGCTCCCAAGGATCAGATGGATGTTCAGTTTCATGACAGTTTCCTGAGGTCATGCGATCGATATAAAGGGTGACATTTCACATCGTGCCATTAATATATGATATAATGAGATAGTTACAACTACAACATCCACCTATAGTTTTTTGGGAGAGAGGACTCTAGGAAGCTGAGTTCTAGATCATTTCTATCAATTTGATCTTTAAGAATCTAGAGGCACCCGCATATAGCAGGGTGAATCTTGAAACATATATGATTTATGGACCAGCCAAGTGTTGGTGGGATATTTTTGAGTAGGCTTGGTAGAAAGAGTAGTTTTGTAATAAGTACATCGAAATGAAGTTCCTGATCCATTTCTATCTCAATAAATTCAGGGATGAGAAGATTTGTGAGTTCATGAACATAGCGTAGGAGGGCATGTTAGTGTTGGACTATGCTGAACATATCACTAACTTGAAGTTATTTTCACTATCTTTGGTAGATAATGAGATATAAAGGATGAGATGTTTTTAGGACACGATTTTCTATGAGATCAGGCTATAGGTGAATATGTTCCTTCTGAGAATTTTTTTGGATGTGATGAATGAGGAACTCATCGCAGAAGGGATTCTAAGATAGTCCTTGAGTAGCGGCCAGACAGTTTTAGTTGGGTGAGCTAGAAACTCTTCTTCCAGTGGAAAGAAGAATTTATATGATAGTTTTCTCCAAGTAAAAAATGGAAAGATTATTCAGGGAAGTGGGGATACATCTTAGGATTGTGTTCAGTTGCAGTACTATTAGTGTGTCAAGATGGACCAAAAAATGGCCTCAGTTTCAATACCCTTCTTTTGAGTGTCGTGATTGCAGTAGAATGGACCACCTTTTGAGGTTTTATAGGGCCATAAAATATCATAGAAATGAAATGGGATCACGATAGGAACCATATTATAGGTAAAAATCTACCACTCCTCTATATACTGGCACTTGAAGTTCCAAAAGTTGTTCTGGTCGAGTTAACGGATGTGGTACCCCAGTGCAGGAATGGTCGTACCAAGCAGGGAAAATAAATTAGGGGAGTCAGAATCGATCCCAGGGTATAGTGGAAAGTAATATGCAAAATATGTAGGCTACTCTAACTACTATATTTGCAATCCCATCTACTATTAGAGGTAAAATTATTATACCATTTACCCTTAGTTATGTTTTTGATACTAGAGCATCGTATTCATTTTTATTTGATATTTTTTTAAATAATTTGATCTTGGATGGTGTTTCAACCATCGATACAACATTTATAGTGTGGTTAGAGAATAAAAAATGTTACAGGTCATATTCTCTAGATATTGTTGGTTACTATTTCTTGTGGCAACTGTTTGAGATGGAAATGGTAGGTTTCAATTTCATACTTGGTATGTATTGACTAGTTCGATACCAAGCACATATCCACTCTTACTAGAAGATATTTACCCTTTAATATATAGAAGCAGTCTTCTATTCTCATTAGGTGGAGTAATTTCTCTAGGCTAGTCACGTAGGACCAATTCAGTGCAGATTAGATTGTCTCATGACTCAAATAGTCGGTCTTTCTCTAGATGATGGTGGAATGTAGAAAGATTATCTTCCTCCAGTGGAAGATCATTTTAAGGATGACTTTAATGATTAGTTCTATATCTTACCACCTAATAAAGTTATTAAGTTCACGATTGAGATGGTGTTGGGGGAAGAGAAGTTTCTATCCATCCGTACAAGATGAAACCAACAGAGCTTCAGTTGTTGAAAGTTATATTGGAAGAATTGAAGATAAGGGTTTCATATGAACCGGTATGTCTCCATTGGGTTCTCCAGTTCTATTCTCTAAGAAATAGGAAGGTAAATTTCATTTATGTGTAGATTATGAGAGATTGAACCAAATTATGGCCAAGAACCCAGATCGTCTTTTGTGCATCAACGATATCTTCGACCAGATGAGAGGTGCTAAGATCTTCTCTAAGATCTATTTGAGATCTTTATACCACCAGTTGAGGTTCAGACCATTAGACATACCTTGGAATCCTTTCAGGAGCAGGTATGAATTTTATGAATTTTTAGTTATTCCATTCAATTTAAATAACGTATTGACGATGTTTATGACATTGATGAATTATATCTTTCATCCTTTTATGGACCAGTTTTTGGTGGGGTTTTCAATGAAATCTTAGTTTAATCCCATTTATTAGAGGATAATAACCAACAAATTAACATCGTATTTAGTACATTGATATAGAACTAACATTAAACCATGCTATAAAAATGTAGTTTTTAGAATGATAGAGTGCACTTCTTGGGCCATATCATCTCAGAGGAAGGAGTATAAGTGGACCCAGAGAAGGTTGCAGCCATGTTAGATTGAGAGTAGACAATGAATTTATTTGATATTCAAAGGTTTATAGTTATATTAGGTTATTATTGATGCTTAATCCATGAATTATCCCATTTGGAAGCACCTATGTTAGGGATGACCAAGAAGGGGGTGTGGTTCATTTGGTTTGATGCTAGAGAGATAAATTTTCAGGGGCCAAAAGGATGGTTGAACTTAGTATCTATCCTCACTTGAACAGTTTCATTTAAATCATATACTATATACTGTGATGAATATAGAGTTGGAATTAGAGTAATTATGATGTGGGAGGATCAAGTGGTTTCTTATGGATTCAGATAGCTGACCCTCAAGATAAATTACCCTACACATGATTTGAAGATAACAGTAGTAGTACATTATTTAGTATGCAGGATATATTATCTCATGGGTGAGATGTTTGTGGTAAACATAGACCATAAGAGTCTCAGGCACATATTTTCTCAGCAGGACCTAAACCTTTGGCAAAGGATGTGGGTCAAGTATCTATAGTTTTTCAACATTGTGTTGTCTTACACATCGGGAAAGGGAAACATTGTTTCTGATGCATTGAGTTGAAAGATGCAAAAATAGGAAGTATGATATTATTTTAATGAGTGGAGGATAATGGAACTCTTTGTAGACATGAGTCTAGATGTTTAAGAGTCCCATAGATGAGTAGCTCTAACTTCGACATCTATTATAACCCTGACTTTGGATAGCACCAAGACTATGTAGTTATCTAATTTGGAGGGATTAGTTTTAAGAGACATATTATACGGTGTGGAGACACCATCAATATGGTATCTTGGTTGTGGAAATTCTCTTATTTTTTTGTGGCTATGTATGGGTTCCTATAGGCTTGTGTGAGGTGCTGATAATAGAGTTTCATGCTTCTAGATGGGTGGTACATCCTAGCTTGACAAATATTTATCATGATATCCAAATAAAATAGGGGTGGTCAGAAATAAAAAAGTTAGTAGTCTTTGTTGAGAGATGTTCTAATTTTCTATAGGTGACATCTGAACATCAAAGGCCATATGATCTTTTTTAGTCTTTTATCATTCTTGATTAGAAATGGAATGATTTCAATGTATATATATTTTATTGGATTACCCAGTAAAACCAATAATAACGATGCTGTATGGGTGATTGTGGACCGATTGACGAAGGTAAACCAATTCTTTCTTATCAAGGATACCTTCACAATAGATGATATGTGTAGTCCTTATGTGCATGAGGTAGTTCGACTAAATGATGTTCTTAGGAGTGTCGTTTCATAAAGAGATTCTGGTTTTACATCATGATTCTAGAACAGTCTTCAAAAGGCTACATGATCCTAGTTTTGTTTGAGTATGACTTATCTGGCTCCAACTAATGGACAATCTAAGAATACTACTCAGGTTTCATAGGATATTTTATGAGAGTATGTTTTGAATTTGAGTGGTTCTTTGGAGAAGAATATGGATCTCAGGGAGTTTTTATATAATAATTTATTTTTGGAATAAATCAAGATGGAACATTTCAAGGGTTTGTATTGCAAGTTTTTCCATTAGCCTCTTTTTTGGATAAAGGTAAGTGAGTTACCAATTATTGGGCCTAGTCTCATACAAGAAACATCTGAGTAGGTTCAGTTTATTAAGAAGTAGTTGGTGACTGCATAGAGTAGGAAAAAATCCTACACCGACCAGCAAAGAAAACTTATAGAGTTCAAGTTTGGTCATCATGTTTTTATTTAGGTGTCTCCTCGGATGAGAAAACGTCATATCAGGAAATAGGGAAATCTAGCACCTAGGTTTTTCAGGCCGTTTAAGATAGCATGTATGGTCAGTCTTATATCATACTGATTAGCCCGTCCATAGTGAAATAGTTCCATGGATGACAGGTTTCATGTGTCACAGCTTTAGAGATATCATGTAAACCCTTGTCATGTGATAGACATAGTATATGTTGATCTTGGTGTAGATATATCCTTTGATAATCATCCAATATGGATTATGGATCATTGTGAGAATCATCTCTAGGATATGACTATACTTTTGGTTTGAGTGCAGTGGCGACATGAGCAAGTTCAAGAGGAGAACCAGTAGAGGGAGTTTAATATATGAGCATAGTGTCCAGAATTGTTCTCTAAGACCGCACAATGATACTTGAAGCAACTTAGAGATGAGATGTTATATGATGGAGAGGTTGTAAGATATTGTTTTAATAGGTTCACCTATCTTTGAGTTTTTATGATAAATGTATTCTGTTGGATTTTTTCCTTTGTCTTTATGCATTGGTGGTTGAGTCTTGTTTGGAGATAGAGATATTTTGTTGGGGAAAATTACCTAAATTCTAGAAATGTATGTTTATTTGAATTAATGGGGTCTGAATAAATGTGTAAAAATGGTTTATGAGAGTTTCCTTACCTGGTAAGGCATTGGTGGTGTTTTAGGTCATTTTGTTGAATTTGAGTTAAAAAATATTTCCCGAACAATTACATGCCGTGTAAATGTATTACATGATGTTTAAATGTCACCAAACACATGTTGTGAACTATTACATTATGTAAAGTGTTTACTCATTGTGAACCTAGTTCATTTCGTATAACTTTTGGGAAAATTAAAAATTCAGCCGAGACATTATGTTTTTTGGAACATATCTCTAAAAATAAATACATAACATTTAAATGAGTTACATGCCATGTAATATCCCGACCAAAAGTTTTAAATAGTTCCATGCATGATATTTTTCTCATTTAATTAGTGCATCTTCCTCCTCTTGACCTAGGATGGTTCTCTATGTGATTTTGTAGTGCTATCCTCCTTTTCGGACGTCCTATTTTTGCGATCCATCCCTGTTAAGTCTTTGTATTTGGTTCCCCTTCCTATTCTATTATTCTCTATTATGGTGGTGGAATCCTTGTATCATGTTTGGATTTGATGTTAATCTTGATTTGATCAGATCTAGGATTCATCTTGAGATCTTCTGCAACTTTTCCTCATTGGTGTTTCCCCTCTATAAGAGCTTTGTTAATTAACAATTAAAGGTAGGGGGTTCAAAACATAAACATATAGTCTATTTTACTGAAAATTATGTGAAATATTTAAATTTCTCCAACATAACATGAACCTAATTTTTTTCAATGATGAATTGGATTTATTCTTTAGAATCCCTATGGATCTAATTATTTATGAATTAGATTATGGCTACCGTTTGGGTGAGAAAACTATTAATTACAAATGAATTAACTAATGCCTTAAAGTGAATTTAGCATTACATGAGTTTTGTGTGATTTATGTATATATATTCACCTTGGATTGGCTTGATTATAGAAATTATGGAAATGTTGTTGGGTTTTTACAAAATTATAAATGAAATGTGTAATTTTAAGATAAATGGTAACATTTATAATGAACCACTGATCAATATGATGTGATATTATGATATCCTTTCTATAATGATTATATACGAGTATTGGCCATGATATACACTGTAATGCTTATATATCATAATTTCACCTGATACATGCTGTAATGCTTATATATCAGGCTTGAACATGATACATGCTATAATGATTATACATAGGGATTGGCCCTGATAAATTCTATAATTATTATATACTAAGATTTTCCTTGATACATGATGAAATGATTATATAATGGGTACAAAATTGATTTACTTTTTAAATGATTATATGGTGGACTTGACCTATATTTGTGTGATTTATACCATGGATATATGGTTATGGTTGGCATGGTTGTGATACATTCTTAGAGACATATCGACATGGTGCTGAAGCAGGTTATTTACTTATATGGTTGTGGTTTTCATGGTTTTAATATATACTCAGAGATATTCTAGAATGGTTCCAAAGAAGGTTGATGAGATATTATTTTAATTTGTTAATTAATTCATACACCTCTTTATTACATTGTTACATACACTAATTATAACATTGGTTATGATTATACATGGTGTTGTTGACCTACTGAGTTATACTCACACCCTATTCGGGCTGCCGTTTGGTACCCGATATGATTACTGGGATTCTAGATTTGAAAAGGGCTAGGAAAATTTCAATTGATTATTTCTTGATGTATGGAATGATGTTTGGAGAAGGGACTTTCATGGGGATTGGGAATAAATAATTTTGAGTATTTATTTGATTCTTATAGTATTTTATTTTTATTACTTATAGAATGTCATTTAGTTACATTTAAGTATGTATTTACATTATTCATTTATTATTTATTTGATTATTCAGTTGTATTTTATTATTTTTACACTATATTGTATTTTTTCCATTATTTATTCAACCGTAATATTATTTATATTTTTTATTTTAGTTTTTTGTAACTCTATACTGGGGGGTATAGTCTCTCCACTATACTTATCACACTCCACTACAATTTGGTAGCCTCTGGTGTATGGGGAGGTGTTCTTGATGTCCTGTAATCAACTTGATCCAGCCACATGTTAGAGTACTCAAATCAAGGGATGTTACAATGGGTCGCACAAAAACATATCAATCTTTGGGTATCATAAACCCATAATAAATTCCATAATATTCAAACACATCCCGTGCATCCATGGTGTTACACACCTTCCATGTCCGATATAGGGTCTTTCCAACCATGGTACAACCCATCATGCAAACTAACCTTCATAAAAGAGTCCATTACCTTAGTATATAACTCTCCAAATAGACATTCATCTCCCAAGATTAATATTTTTACTTTTACACATCACCACTATCACGAATGAGAAACATAATAACTCAAACCATTAGACCATAGTAGGTTCCCAGTTGACTAATTCCCTAGTTAGGCACCAAATATGGTGTTCATCCTACCATTTGGGACAACACATTTCATATACTTCTATCCATACATTTTAGTATCAAGGAAATGAGTGTAATACCCCAAATTCTCTACCTAGAGACCATCCTTAAATTTTCAACATGAAATAAGCTTCCTATATAAGTACTGAGACTCCTCCATCTCACATCCACACCCCCAATATACATAATTACAAACACACACATATAAATAGTGTAGAATATTGAAAATAACCTACCTCTAGTCGATAGTTGATGGCTCATTTATGGGAACCATGCAATTTGATCAAAATTTATCAAAATCCATAAACCTAGAAAATTTCTCCCAAATAAGAATTAAATATTTATAAATATATAAAAATGAAATAAACACTTTTTTCAATTAAAAATTAGTTTATCCTTACCTTATGGATTACAAAAATCATGATGATTATTGATTCTAACACCAAAGAAGACCTCATGATCCACAATTATTAAGAACACAAAGGCTATATTTGTTATAATACATGTGGGCTAAGGAGAGGAAGAATAATGGTTTTAACATAATGGGGTCACCAATTAATAAAATAAATCTCTTTTAATTGTGGATGGGTTTCCCACTATGTGACCTATAGGGTGCCCCCATACTCTCAATGGTACATCGATATCATTGTGTTACTCTAGGGGATTTATATTCTTATTATATCCCCTAAAATCCTATTCAGTGCCCACTGAACTCTTGATGGGTTCCTAGTAGACTCCCAAGGGGATTTTTCTATTTCACACTAACTACTATTTTCCTCTGTCCTCATTTTCTCATCATGAAATCTTCTAAGATACCCCTATCATCAAATTATTTATAAATACATATGAAAATAAAAAAAAAGATAAAATTAATACCTCAAAGTCTGTAGGGAATTAAATTTTTTATAATATGTAAAGATCAATTAATCATTAGGGTAATTATCCTATTTGGAAAAATTTATCCTCTAGCTGTAAATTGAGTCGAGAAGTGAAAAAAAGAACCACATAACGTGTATAAGATCATCCAAACAGTATAGTCAAAACATTTTTTTAAACTACTAGGAAATTTTTAACATTTATGGAGATATTAATAATAATATAGTTTACTTTCACCAAGAATCAACATTTTGTTAAATGTATCTAGAATATTGAAAGATAATAATATTGAACATGCATTTTCCACACTTTATCTAGTTTAACCTCACACCATCCTCCCACCTAAAGTTGAAATTACTATAATGAAACAATATAAGTAACTAACTACTTGAATTTTAAAAAACTAAAAAAATCATTAAATAGATAGATAAAAAGGAAGAACATAATAATAGTCATGTAAATTCACATAATCAATGAAAATTCCTAAGATCTCTAGTTCCAAAACAAATATAGAATATCTTTTCCACATCCCCAATATGTAATGTTTCAAGGAAATGAAAACCAGATGTCCCATGATGTACTATTTAAAAATTGAAAAAATCCCTTGATTAGTTTTTTAATAATGATTAAAACCATTATTTATGAGAAAATTAATCTTAGATAACTTCACTTAAAGAAAAAATCTAAAATAGGAAAAAATAATTTCAACATCATTTATAGATTTTAAAAAAACAATGTTATTCCTGATGTTATAAATGCAATAAATCCCATTACAAATCATTACTCAATAAATTTTTTGAAACGTCATTGAACTAAAAAATCATGTAATATAAAAACAATAAAATAAGTTTATCTCACTATTAATAATATCATATAAATAATTAATGAAGTGGATTAAAAAGCGACAGTCATGGGAAGATAAGATTACGTGTCCTTGAAACCATAACATATAAGGTGTAAATATCATAAAATATATTATTAAATATAAAAAATGTAATATTAGTAGACCACCTATTCTAAAATAAAAATCAACATAAAGAAAACATAAATTTGGGTGTTAAATAACTCATAAAAAAATATAGTTCACATAGATTTCATAAATAGAGATGTGCTATAAAGTAACTTATAGGCTATATCCATTGAAAATGGATCACACAATCCATTACAAATTAAAAATTGATTACATCTAATAAAACAATTAGGTTTCATATCCTGGAAATATAATTGTTTCTTAAAATTCAATGAAAAATAATATAACCTTGTTAATGTCGAAAATAGATATTCCCTTTTAAATGTAATGATTCAACCACATTTTGAAGAGATATTATTAAATAAGAGAAGCCTTCCAATTATGATAAATTATTAGGAACAAATTTTTTCTCATAGTACAATGAATCCAAAGACCCCATCCAATGGTAGAGGAGTATAAACTTATAAAAGAAGAAATTTTTTTATGTTTTTTTACTCACCGAGATAGAACATCTACACATAAAATTGATAATATTAAGAATAATATAAGAAAATATAAGAATATTACCCCAGTAATTATTGAGTATTAAATATTAACCAATGTTACCCTACCATATATCTAAGATATTTAGAATACCAATAATGAATATTTCTCTATATGTGGAAATGTCTAAAAAAATATTATTTTGTAGTTCATGGAGTTTGTTAAGGAATAATTGTGATTAAGAACCTATGGGGTAAATGGTAATTTTAACATAGTAAATTAAATTAAATAAAATATTTTTTTATACTTTGGGGATTTATTATTACGTTGTTTACCTTTTCATTGATTTTTTTGTGAAAATCAGAGGAGTTTTAGTTTTCATCATTTTAATCTACTATAGTTATTTAATAAATTTAATGAAATGTTAGATTGATTAATTTTTGGAGAAACATAATGGAAAAAAATAAATGGGGCATAAAACTGAAAATACATTATGTAATATTTCATTGGAGACACTATTTCATTTAATGTTGACATAAAATAACTGTGGACTTTAGGACCATAATGAATCTAATTTTTTATAAGTAGTGATTATCACAATCTTATCACTCTTATGGTATTTAGATTAACAATAGAAAAATATATTACTCAAGATAGAAGGATATATATGTCTCATTGTGGTATGATACCAAACAGATTTATCTTTTTATTCATATATATTGATTATTTTTATAATTTTTAATATATAATTTATCTCAATAATAATAATAATTGAAGTTACAAAGGATCGAATAAAAACATCAGTTTCAAGACCTAAAACCTATTAAGATTTATTTACCTATCATCTTTAGGACTATCATGAATCCATTGTTCACTTTTATAAGTTTTAATAATTTTTTAAAACTTAACCCCTTCAACCTATTAATATTTATTTACTTATAATCTTTTGTAAACACTCATGCATGATAAAGAAGGAAAGTGAGTAAAGATCAAAAGATTTATAAGGTTTAGCATCAGTGTAATAACTTACATCCTTTCCATAGTAACTACCATGGGTCTATAGAAATTCACTATTATGAATAAGTTAATACAACTTATTTCAAATCCCATTAGACACCTTCTATCTTCTAATAGGAAAGATTATACTGAATCTTGATAGTTTACAAAGTTTCTTACAAAAAAATTGTGAAAAAATAAAGAATTTGTTCAATTTTATCTCCAAAACCTCAGTCTAGATCCTCATTCGGATTTGGCTAGATCTAATTCCCTCCAAATGATGAGGATGGATCTGATGGAGTCTGTATGAATAAATCTTTTAGAATCTACATTACTCAAAATCTGCTAAAAAACTTAGTCTAATATTCTTCAGTCTGATAGTCTCAATCCAATCTTCTCAATAAGATGTTTCTCAATATGATTATCCTATCTGGTAACCAAAACTTTCATGCTTTTAATATTCTTCAGATATCTCCATCTAGAAATATCTTTCACTATAATTATTTTGTGCTTCTTCTTTTCTACTTTTATAAAATTTAGAATGAACGAATTATTTGAGAAACTATTTATAGGAAACTCATAAAAACAATAGTGGGAAATTGAAAACTTTCCCCACTTCCTAAAACTTCAAAACACTAAAAAAATATCATTTAAAATCCAACTTTGACTTCTTGAATCCTCATAATATTTCTCCAAGAATTATAAAAATTTGAATTTGAATTTTGACCTCCATAAGTCTTCATAAAACTTATCCCCTATAATCAAATTTCTTGAACCTCCTATATTTTTTTCAGTATGATGAAACCACATCTATTCATTACAATGAAACATCCTGGGATTTAGCTACCTATTGTTATTATGATCTTTATATCTTTCTCATCTCATTACGATCTTCCTTTATTTCTCCTGACATTATGTTCTACATTTTTTTCCCAGCTCATTATGATATTATTTTCTTTCTTATTTCATTAAAATCCTCGTTTCTTTATCATCTCATTATATTCTACCTTTCTTTCTCAGCTCATTATAATATTCTTTTCTTTCTTAGCTCATTAAAATCTACCTTTATTTATTAACTCATTACAATGAAACTATCATTAGGATAGAATTATATACCTTGAAAATTTGAAATTATTCAAACATCCCCATCTTTACACATTTTGACTTCTAAAAGCATCCAATTATGGTAATTATAGATCCAATAAAATCATTATGATTCCTCCATTTTTTAAAATTATTTTATCCTGGTAGTTTTCATGATTTTTGAGAACACCATGTTTAGCAAAGCATCTTATAATTTTGATTAAAAAGGTTGAAAAATTTCCAACTCATGACTTCACTTTACTGAAAAAAACCTATTCATAATCATTACGACTTATCTACTCAGAAACATCTGACTTTATAAAAAATGATGAGTCTGATGAATCTTCATATACAATCCAATAAAGCATCTAATCAACAACTTCATCTTTTTAACTAATTTTACATTTGGTGTTGTTCAGTTTGAACATGTGAGTCTAAAAACATGTGTATTGAAAATTACTTTCTTAAATAAAAAACTTTTCTCCCAATTTATGTTTGTATTTGAACATTTTGCAACTTTAAAATTTCTTGTAAAAATAATTATGATAGACTGGGTCCAATTACTAATTAATAAAAACATTATTATATAAAAAGGTTACTTTTCAAAAAATACACAAACAATGTTAAAATAACTTATCACAAAAGGTTCTTCAATCCCCCCCATTGGATTTGTTTAAAAACCTTATTAATAACTTTTTCAACTCTGATAAATTTTTTCTCAACTCAACTTTTGTAAAAAAATCATGTTTTTTTGACTTTTATCAAAACATATCATTTCCCAAAAGATAGTTTCCTAACACCACACTACTAGATAAAGTAATGTTTTTAAGGAATTACATCCCTTAGTGTCAAGAATATTTTGAAACCATGTAATGATAAAATCCCCCCACTTCCTCACATTTATTTACACACTTTATGACTTCTATTTTTCACTCCCACATTTTATGATAACCACAAATTCAGATTCATAAAATAATGATAAGTAAAAACTTCTTATAAAGTACAAAGTTGTTACTGTATCTCCGCTATTTTCAATAAAATTTAAATCATGATGGGGGTACATCCATATGAGGTTTAAAAAGTCATGTGAGGAGGCTGACTATGAAGTTGTAGCCTCAATTCCACAAATATGTTTTCCAGCTTGTATTTTTTTTTAAAATATCACTAATTTGATACTTTGTTGAGATATTTTCTAGAAAACATATCTAGCAACAAGTTTCTTTTTTATAAATTGAAAAGTTATATCAATGTGATTTGATCATTAATGTTGGACTATTTTTATAAAGATAAATTGCACTCTAAATATCACAAAGTATATTCAATGGTTTAGAAACTTTCACTTTATATTCTTCTAGCATAACTTTCATCCCAAATATTCGAGTACAAGTGTGGATAGCTACAATATATTTGGATTTAGCTATGCTTAAAGTTTCAGAAATTTGTTTCTTACTATGCCAACTCACACAAAATTCACCCAAGAAAAATGTTCCTCCTATGGTTGATTTTTTATCATTACAATATCCATCCCAATCAAAATCAGTATAACCATGAAACAATGTCTCTCTATTCCTGTTCTATAACAAACTTTGTGAAGTTTTTAACTTGAAATATCTGAAAATTTGTTTTGATGACAACACATGTGATTATATTTAATTACTTTGATACCTATCAAACAAATTCAAAGCATAAAAAATATCAGGTCATGAGGCTATAAGGTAATGTAGACTTCCTCTCAGTTTCTAAAAATCTTTTTCATTTACACTTTTTCAAGACTAATCTTTACTCAACTTTGTGCTCACAGATATAGGAGTAGTAACTTCTTTGTATTCTTCAAATCCAAAATTATTTAATTATTTCTCGGCATACTTTTATTTAGATATGAAAATGTATTTTTATTTTTGTTGAATTTTTAAACCAATAAATAAAGTTAATTTTTCCCAACATTGATATTTCAAAATTCTTCTTCGTTTCTTTAGAAATATTTATAAAAAAATCCTATTTATCACCATATAAAATTATATATTCCACATAAACAATTTTAATTAGAGATCCATATTCAACATATTTCACATATAAGTTACTATCAAAATTTCCTTTAGAATTTTTTTTCATTCTCAAACAATTATTACGTTTTGAATACCAAGCACAAGAAGATTTTTTTCATCCAATATAAATATTTATTTAGTTTAATTTTTTTAATCCTCATCAAGTAGAATCCCATAGGGTTGTTCAATGTAAAATTCTTCCTCAACATCACCATTTAAGAATGATGACTTTTAATCTATTTGATAAAATTTGTAATTAAATGTGACACCACTAATAGAAAAAAAATAATAGTTTATAATAAGAAAACTAGGAATTGGTTTTTCAAAATCCACACCCCCCTACGAATAACCTTTTAAAACAAACCTTTCTTTTTTTATTGAAAATTATCTATGTTTATTCAATTTGTTTTTATAAACCCACTTTGTTATGATAAAATTTTTATTTATTGGTCATGGAACAAGTTCCCATGTTTCATTTTTCTAAATCTAATACAACTATTAATTAATAGTATCCAGACATTATTTGTGTTCAATAGCTTCTGAAACTGATTCCGATTAAAATTTTGAGATAATTGAAGTTTTATTTTTTAATCTCAACTTTATTCTTGTCTAAAATTGAGCCTTCTAATTTACTATAATGTTTTTAAACACAACATGTTTTTGTAAGGTAGGAAATTTCAATGTTTCTCTTTTAGATTCACTTTTCACATCACACATCTCATCTGAATATTGATAAGGATGTTTTGAATTACTTTTATTATTGTTGGAAATATCCAGTTTATCCCCATCATCATTCTCAATAACTTTTATTAAGGAATTTTTATTTTCAATTACTTTCACATCATATGATTCCAACATATTTTGTAAAAATTTATTCCAAAATTTGTACCTTATTCCATTAGGTGAATAACTCATAAAAGTTCCTTCCTTATATTTCTCATAAAACTTTAATAGATACAAATTTTCGATTTTAAGAAAACATAGACTTCTAAAAACTTCTAAGTACTTCAATGAAGGTTTTTTGTTATAACACATTTCATAAGAAGTCATGTTTGTTTCTAGTCTCAACAAGAATATGTTTTGAACATGTACAATAGTACTAAAAACTTATCTCCAATAGAACTTTGATAGTTTGTATTCTGCTAACACACTTCTTCCCATTTCCACCAAAAATTCCTATAACTCCATTTTTCTATGGATTATAGAGATCACTATAATTATGTCTAATACCATGATTTGTCAAATAATTTTAAAAAATATCACTTTTTAATTTGGTGCCATTATTTATTCTCAACTTCTTTATATAATCCCCACTTATTTCTCAACTTATTTTATGAAAAACTTGAACATTTCCATAGACTTTCACTTGGGTTTCGTAAATATTATGTTTGTCATCCATGTGAAATCATAAATAAAATTTATAAAGTACAAATATCTTTTTTTTTGATTTATGTCTCTTAAGCCCACATAAATCAAAATGAATAATATTAGGAGCTCTGGTAGATTGAATCTCAATTCTCTTAGGACTTTTGATAGTCATCATCCCTTTCTTACATTTATAACAAGAATCATTGTATCTTTTTTTGAATCTAGGAAAGTAATAGAAAAAATCAACTTTAGAAAGTTTTTTCATATATTTCTGTCCAAGGTGGCCAAGTCTTCGGTGCCACAAATTATTTTTATCTTCATAAATAAGTAATAGGATATATAAAAATCTATAATTTGGAAGAGATTTATACTCATTCTTTCTCCTTTTGTAATAAATTTTCCATCTTTCACACTTTTGATAACATAAGAATATTTTCTGAATATCACGTCTTTTCCATCGTCATAAAGTTGACTTACACTAAGTATGTTATGTTTTATCCCACCAACAAATTAAACTTTTATATATTTATACTTTTATACTTCAATATCATCCATTATGATTCATATGATTTTTAAAGAAATATCATTACCAAAGGTAACCACTCCTCCATCATGACTTTCTATATATTTCCATATTTTTATATCATCAATCATATGTGAAGAAAAACCACAATCAAGTATCTATGGTTTGTTCCTTATACTTTATTTAAATGAAGTGTCAACAACAAAAGCTCTTTCTTTAACTTTATTCTTTCAAGCTTCCTTTTCCATATTACCATAAGATACTTGTTCCATAAGTACTATAATACATATTTCAACATGATTAATATCATCATCAAATATTCTATAAACTTCTTCTAGACATTCATATTTATTTTTTATTAGAAGGTTTATAATTTCTTGATATTTTTCATTTATAACTTCTTGTGGGTTAGGAATGTCACTCATATTCTTTCAATATTTCTTCCACTATGATCAAACCTTTATCCAAGTAGAGATAATTTGTGATAAAAATTATATTATTTGTGGATATAGATTCCACAATAATAGAAATAGCCATTAAATATTGATTTTCTATTGAATTAAGATCTTTCTTTATAGAAACTTTATTGAGGTTGATAACTTATTCCTGTTTCAATATACTCTGGTCGTGGACCAAATTTACCCCCAAGTTAGTTTTCAAATTTTGTATATGTGATAGGTTTATCAAATCCTCTCTCCACCTATTATTTCCCAACACATTCCTTCTCAATTGAAATGTTAGAAAAACCAGATGAAACATTTTTTTGGTGGGTTAAAATCTCACCAGATTCTTGATTTGATTCTTCTATGTAACTTTAGAAGTATCATCTTTTGATGAAAAGGTTTTTTTGAAGCTTTAACTCATCTTTCTCAATGTATTTTCAGAATCAAGATGTTTTGGTTCAATCTTGTTAAATCATTCTTCCTTAACTTCCATCTTCTTACTGACAACTTCAGCCATATTTACCTATTCAAGAATTATATGTTTGTAACTTATAACCTCATGATTATATTAATCCTCCTACACTATGGCATATTTTATTCCTTCAATAACTTATTAAAACTATTTATTTATCACTGAGATTTATTTATTGAGATATTTTGTTTCTCAAGAAATACAAGAATTTATGTTTTGAACTCATACCCTCTATAATATTCTTCACCGCCTTCTTCTTCACTATTTGAGGAGTCTTCAAATTTCTCAACTTCTGCAATGAAGGTTCTTAATTTTTATAAACTTTCATATTTTGAATAATTGTTGTTAGTTGAGTCTAATTTTTATTTCTTACTCAAAATACTTCTCTTGTTCCCTATAAACTTATTTTCAGATTTTTTTGGGATGAATTTACTTCTTTAAAAATTTTGTTTCACTTTTTTCATCAAGATTTTTCATCCAAATCATCTTGACATTATCAATCTTTCTTCACAAAGAAATTACTAGAAAATTGTCCAATTCCACCACACTCAAAATATTTGAGAGTAATTTTACCTTCATACATTACTCTTACTTTTTAGTAGTTCTTGGATATAAGAGACATGATTTTATCATTAGAATCCTCATCCTATTTACCTTCGGAGTAACAAGGATCATGATCTTCAACATCTTGAATTTTAAAGTTTCCCATAGCTTCAAAATATATTTAATATTTCATATTATTTTTAAACATTGAAGATTATCTCATTTAATAAGCAATAATAAAGTTATAAACTTTATCTAGAGATAAATCATCATTATCTTCTAAAGAGGAAATTTTAGAATGAAACTTTTATGGGAAGTTTTACATTAGTTTTTTATAGTTGTAGAATCTTCTAAGACATCTTTAAATCATTTGATATTGAAAAAAATTTAATTCACTCTAGTGAAGTATTCATCAAAAGATTCTTTAACTCTTATTCATATGTATTCATACTTATTATTCCAGATTTTTAGCTTTGCTACTTTCACTTTAGTATTCCCATAAAAAATACTTTATAGCTTGTCACACATACTTTTTGAAGTATTAAGACCCATAAAATTCTGATAAACATTATATGATAAGGTTATAAGGATTAAATTTTTGTAATTTCCATCAACTTATATATCTCTCTTCTCTAAAAACATTATAGGAGTGTCTTTCTAAATATGTGGAAAACCAGACGTTTTAGCATCAAAAAATTCTAGGACAAGAGGTAGAAGATAATGAATCATCCTATTTTTCCATCCATAATAAATTTTTCCATCAAATGTTAGAATTACTCTTCTATTTAAAGAATTTATATTATCCATGATAAGTATTCAACAAGGAATTTTTTGCTGTGATACCGATTAAAGGTCTAAAGGATCAAATAAAAATTGGAAAGGGGGGTTGAATCAGATTTTTACTTTTATATGCTTCAATACTTTTTTAAAACATAGCCCCTGCATCCTATTAAGGTTTTTTTCTTACCATCCTTTTGTAAATACTCATGCATGAAAAAGTAAGAAAGGGAGTTAAGTAAACAATATTTACAAGGTTTAACTTTAGTGTGAGAACCTACATCCTTTTCATAGCAACTCCCATGGGTATATGTAAATTCACTATTATGAAGAAGTGAGTACAAGTTGTGCTATCTCCCATTAGACAGCATCTATCTCATGATAGTAAAGATAAAAAAAGCATTCAATTTACAAAGTTTCCAAAAAAATTGATCTGAAACAAAATAATAAATACATTGTTCAATTTTCCCTATGGAATCACAGTATAGATCCTTATATTGATTTGGATGGATCTGATTCTCTCAATATAATGAGGCTATATCCGATGGAATCATTACGATGAACTCATTCAGAATATTCTTTACTCAAACTTAGCTAAAAAACCCAGTCTGGTCTTTTTAAGTCTGATAGACTCAATCAAATCAACTCAATATGTTGTTTCTTAATACAATTATAATTTCTAGTAAACAAAACTTTCAGGTGTCTATTCTTATTTTGAGATCTCAATCGGAAAATAAATTTCACCATAATTTTTCAGCTTTACACCTTTTCTGCTTACATAAAAGTTACAATGAATGAATGACATGAGAAACTATTTATAGGAGAATCCAAAAACAAATAGGGGAAACATGAAAATTTTTCCCACTTCCTCAAACCTAAAAACTCCAAAATATAATCAAATTTAAACTTCAAATTTTAATTCTTCAATCCTCATTAGATTTCTCTAAGACTTATAAAAAATTTAATTTCAAGTTTTACCTATTCAACTTTTTATAAAACCTTTTCCCCCTAATTAAATTTCATGAACTTCCAATGTTTTTTAAGTATGATGAAACCTCATTAGATCATTATGATGAAGATTTCTCAGCTTTAGCTTCATGTCCTTATTATCATTTTGGATTTATTTCTTATCTCAATATGATCTTCCTTTCTTTCTAAGCTCATTATGATATGCCTTTCTTTGTCATCTCATTATGATATGCCTTTCTTTCTCAGCTCATTATGATAAAAATAACATTACGATGAAATTCTTATTATGATGAAAATATAATTATGATAAAAATATCATTTTGATAAAATTATCATTATGATGGAGTTCTATACTATGTGATGTTGAAATTATCTAATCATCATCATCTTTACACATTTTAACTTCTGAAAACATCTAAGTCAAGTAATTCTAAATATGATACAATCATTATGATCCCTCCATTTCTTCAAAAGCTTTTATCATGATAGTTTTCATGATTTTTGAGAACTCCATGGTAAAAAAAATCATCATCTTATATTTATTATAAAGTTTGAGAACATTCTAACTCCTAACTTCACTTTCTTCTAAAAACCTCTTCAAAATCATTACAACTTATTCACTAAGAAACATCTAAATTTCTAACAGATGTCGAGACAGATGAATCTTCCTGGAAATGGATCTGAATGCAATAAAGCAGCTGATTAATAACATCATATTCTTTACTTCTTCTAAATATAGTGTTGTTTAGTCAAACAATTGTGAGTTCGACAACCTATGTCATGAAAAAGACTTTCTTAATGCCAAAAACATTTATCCCCATTTATGTTTGCACATTCAGAAACTCTAGAATTTATTTTTGAACTCATTATGATGGATTGGGTCTAATTCTTGAATTAAAAATACATTCTTATATATAAAGGTTAGTTGTTAAAAAATAAAAAAACTTTTTTAAAACAATTTATCAAAAAAGTCCTTCAATAATAATAATAGTGATTTATTTATCTCAATAATCATTATTTAGTTAATAGTTTGGATACCAAAAGATGAATACCAAAAAATTTCCTTGTTGGTCTATCATGTGGCCCACATTTTAGGATTTCATTTAATTTTCAAGAAGAAAGAGAGATGCCACTATACTTTGGTGTGGTCTGAGTCATCATTATTGAGAGAGGGGTTGTATCAAAATGGTAATGTAAAGAAATAATGAAGGGGAATCATGAAATATGTTATACTCCAATTTAAGGGAAATCATGTGGATGAAAGGATGTATATATATGACTTTCAGGGTTAAGTGAATGCAATGGGATGGTGGGGGGGGGGGGTGGTGGTGGTGTCAATTTGATAAAAAAGAAGTAAAAATAGGTAAGTAATGGGTTAAAGATATGGATACATAGTTGTGGACATATAAGTCATGGTATATCAAGAGAGGAAGTGAGAGATAGATAATGTAATGAATATGTGTTATGTAGTAACAATGTGATGTAGTAGACACCAGCTAAGGGCTGTGTAGTGATTAGGGTTCTCATTAGGGAGAAGAAGATAAAAAATGGTAATTATTTTATTATCATTTCTTTAAGATTAATTAAAATTTTCTAACAGATATTAATTAATCCCTTAAAAAAGGGTGGTAATTTAGTTAAATGTAGTAGGAAAACAGAAATAATATAGTGGGACATTGTTTGGTTGACTGGTAGTAGAGAAATGTGGAGAGTGTGAGATCACAATGATGATATTTTTAAGGCCAACAGAGGTTATAAATTGGGTGTTTTATAAATTTTAAATATTTTTCAATGATATTGATAGAAAAACAGCTCATAAAAATTACAAATATATATATATATATATATATACTAGTTTTTGTGTAGATAAAAATGATGACCTCTATTGATCGATTTATATCCCCTAGTATGAAAAAATTTCAAAAAGAATGTTTGGATGCGATTTTTTATGTTGGATACCTGATGAATTTTATAAATATTATAGTATTTTAGTATCCTTTGATGGGGCCCACGATTATGAGTATATTTATAATGACTTTTATAAATCATATAATTATAATATCCCAAGGATTAGATGATGTATATTGAGACAGAGAAGTGAAGAATCGTTATGAGTGTGACAAGGTGGGAATAATAATTACGGGGCTTTAGATGGTTAATTTGAATCAAAAATAAATTTATGGTCTAAGGCATGTACATTTCTCCTAGAGATGTTATGGGCTTATCATATAAATTTCATGGACTATACATTATGATAAATCATGTTTTTATGTAAATGATGTGTGATTATTGTATAATGTTTTTAATTGTGGAAGCTAGATTTGTGTGTTTAGATATGATATAATAGTAGATATAAGGATATTATATTCTCTTCATTATATATTACAATAGGGTAGGGTGAGGAGAGTGTGGTTCCATAATATGTAGTGGATTATCTAAAGGGTTATTATAAAACCACGATAAAATTATCAACTTATATATGGAACTAGTTTAATGTGTTATTAGATTTCTTTTTTGGCAGTAGAGGATTGACATTGTGAGATATATTCTTTAGTACATTTGTTATGTTTCTGAAGTGAACTAATTATGTTCATGGAATTTATGGTAAATGATTATGATGTAGATTATGTAATGACGATGTTGATGATGTATATATGGTTTCTCCTATAGGTTATTTCCTAGGTGGGAGTAGTGTTGTGATGGGATATTCAGATAGTTCTTTGGACTAGTTGACATAGTGCATTATCCCGAGACTTTAGTATACTGAGTAACTTGACCTTGTGATATATGATGATTTTGTGGATGATGATGATATGATTATTATGATGATGGGTCACTAATGACATGATTACTGTAATGGGATTGTGTGGGTTCTTCTTTAATATTTTTAGAAGTGTATTTAAACTACGAGAGTAACATTTACTAAAAAAACCACTTATGGTGATTTTCTCATGGATTAACAAACATCAAATGTAACACCCTAAAATTCTAAAATAAGAACAATGTATCTAACATAGTAGAAGAGAAGTAAAGCTATGTTTAGAAGAAAATATAACACCTTGAGACATTATGAAATAGTTATTTTTAAATAAATTTAATATTATAAATATGTTTAATTATGAACAACAACGAGTTTATCTTTCATTACACAAAACAATGAGTATATCTTTCATTACATACCACATTGAGTTTGGTTTTCGTTACACGTAACACCGAGTAAAAAATGTGAAACATTATTAAAATATTATTATTTAATATAATAATTATTAAATATCCTTCATCATTAAGGTTATGAATAGTAGTAAATAAATTATATAAATTAGGATTTTATATTGATTATAAATAAAAAAGAATCATTTATTAGAAAAATAAATGTTATCTGAAAAACTGTATTATTTCTAAAAGATGATTTAATCGCACTTTACATACAAAATTTAAAATTAATGTTAATAACTTTTATAAAATATATTTGAAAAATGTATCTTTATTTTTTAAATTATAATACAAAATTATCTTAGTGTGAATTTTTGGGACTTTCCTGATTTTTTTTATTTTTGATAAATAGGGAAAAATAATGAATTTTAATTTAAAATTGTATTTTGGTTTAAATAATTTAAAATTTTAAAATTTATTTTATATTTATTTTAAAGTATAATTAGTTAAATTATATAAAAATTAATACAATTTAGTTCTATGTAATAATTTTCATATTGAATTTTGATATAAAATCATTGTAAACTTTTGGACATTTTCTCTTTAAAAACCAACTTTCTCACCTCATTAGTGGGTTTAATTTTAAATTAAAAATTTCCAATTATATGAATTTAATTAAAAAAAAGGAATTATATATTTTGAATATAAATAATTTATGATGTATAAAAATTTTAAATTAATTCTTTACCAAAATTAATAGTGAAAACAGTCAAAATTTATTGTCGCGGTTAAGGTAAAAATTGATTCACCAGAGGGTTAAACTAAAAATATAGGGCATAAAAATTTCCAAAAAAATTGTAAAAAACACATTTTATAGCTATTGTTACAACTTATATCTTCTAAGTTTTATAATTTTCCTTTTTAGTAGCTTTTTAAATGATAAAAATGTGGGTATGATTGAATCATTTCTGAACATTACAAGTGTGCCACACACCTCACTTATAAAAGGCCAACCCCTATCTTCTTTTATTTACACATTAAAACCTCATTGGTTAATCCAATACTTAATCAAATCAATTAAAAACATATCTCCTCTCATCTTATAAGCCTTATTTTTTTTATAAATCTAATATATGAATTTTTTGTTATGAAGCTATAAAAGATTATCTAAGAAGAGTTAATGTTATTCAATGAGTGATTTTATTTTATTTCTTTATCCAACCACATAAATTATTATTGAACCATGATGATATAAAAAACTAAGAATATTATATATAATTTGATTTTTATAGTATGGTAATGACTTACAACCATATCAACTTCCATTAAATGTGTTACGAAATCATAGTTCGTGTGTACGGTGGACTACTACCCCTCAAACCGATGCCATTCGTTTTTCCATTACCACTATCATGGTTGGGTATGATTATGGATATAAAGTGTATATATTATATTAAAAAATAATTATACCTATGTATTCTGTATTTAAAATATATATATTTTTTACTTTCCATTCCGTAGGGGATACCATAACATCGCTCATGTGTACAACGGACTGCTGCCTCATGAAGCGATGAGATTCGTCTTTCACTAATGATTTATATGGAAGGAGATAAGGATAAAGTTAATTATTATATATGATTTAAATTAAATAATTTTTATATTAATTACATAAGTAATAGTATGAAAATATAATATACATTATTTTCTTTATAGCACTGAAAGATGATAGTATCGTTCGTGTACGTGTGGACTACCATCATCACGAAGTGATATAACTCTCTTATCATCACTATGGCTCATATATGAAATATATAAGAATATTTAAGAAATAATATGTTCTTTATGATATTATAATAATTATATTAAGGTAAAATATTACTTACCTCATTTTCATAATGATCATTGAAGTTTGGAAATGTTACTCATGCGTTTGTACGACCTACCGTATCAATGATTGTATTATAACCCATTTTTGTTAACCATATTTCATGACTGATTTTAAATGAATAATTTATGTAAAACTAGGAAAATTATTTCATGATTATTATTCTATAAATTATATAAACATATAATTTTTGAAAGAAGCAGATATTTCTTGATGAAACACACATGAGAAAAGAAATCAATTAACACATGAAATAATGAAAATAATGAATGATTATTAATGAATAGGTGATAATATGTTTTGGAATAATAATATATGACATTATAAATATTAATATGGTTCTGGTATAAGTTAATCAATTTTTTAAAACCACACTAATGTATATTAGATAACGTTCTATCAAAAGGAAGCTTACGGTAAGGGATTTTGACTCAATTTCATTTCATTTTGGCATATGGTAATGTTATTCCCCTAATTTCATTTATATGGTCTATATAATAAAATTTTTACATGTAATATCATGAATAAGTCATTATTCATGGTATTTTATGCTTTAATTTTAATTACTTCGTCAATGTGTATTTGTCTTAAAAATTACCAAGTAGTAAAGAATTTCATAACTCAATTTCTTTTTATTGGGTTATATTAATTATTTGTTTTCATTGATTTTATAATATTATGTGTATAAATATGATTATATAATGTTATATTTTCACTTATTTTACGTGGATTTAATTTTTTACACATTATTGATTCATTGATTAATTAACACTTCAACATTATGATCATAGTGAGGGTTTATTTCCGAATATCACTATAATAAAGATTATTTATTATTGAATGTTATACAAGTAAAATATTTGATCATTATATAAATAAAACCATTTAAATTTATTCTCCTCTAGTTATTCATAATATTTTGAGGTAATAGTACCATTTTACCACTATTTGGAAATTAATTTTTTTCTAGAAAATGATTTTAAGTAAATAAGATTTTATTTCTCTATTTGGTCATAAATCTATTTTCATCCAAAACCAAGTTTGGTATATTATATTTAAATATTTTTAACCTTTTTAAAATGATTTATTAAAGAAAGTTTTACCCATTTTTTATTTTTATAAATGATTTCAAAGGAATATTCTTTTCATTTTCCAAAAAAGAAAATTTTCTAAACCTTTTATAGTGAAAAAGGAATGTTCTTTTTAACTTGTATGAAATGTAAAAAATTACATACCGGCATGAATACCATTTATATGAATCTTAATTTGAAATTTTACAAAGTTATTTTTAAAGAAATTATTTTTACTAATATTCAGGAAATTATTAGTTTTTAAAAGTGATTTTCAAAGAAAAGTATTTTCAGTATGTTTTATGTATTAAAAAGTGATTTTCAAAAGAAAAAGTATATTTTCATCAAGAATGTTTTAAATATATTTTTATGGTAGTTTTATTTATAAAAAACTCTTCATTTTACATATACTCTACTGGGGATATTTTGTATTTATACCATCCATATTCTTCCTTTGGATGGTTTATGATTATTTTGACTAAGGAGAATATTGACATTTAGTTGCTTAATTAATTTTTCTCCCTTGGGATGGTTTAATAAATGTTCTATTTTTTTTCAACATTTAAAATTAAATTTACCTTAAATATCCATATTATTTATCAGGGATATGTTTATATCTTAAGGCGTATATCATTTCTCTATATTCTTTTCTACATTGAAATTTATTGTTTTATCTGGGGAAGTATTGATAAATCTATATCCTCTAATCTATAAATATATTTGATGTTAGGGAATATTGATTCATGAATTAAATAATTTGTTTGATATATGAATAATGATTTGGACCTACTATGATGGGTGGGTCCCAAAATTATATATCCCCTTGATGCATCTATGTCCCACATGAGAAAAATCATTAATCTAGGATTAAATAGGTTTTTACCTATATTTTAAACCATATTATGAATGGTCTTGATGGTATAGGTGTCATGTTACTAAAACATGACATACAATAATTAATTATTTACTTCATTTATTAATCATTTATTATTATTCATGGGATTTTCATAGTGATAATTTCTCATGATGCATTTTTTTCTTAGTTCTTTTTTTAAAAATCATGCGTGTTCATCTATTTAACTTTACATATTATTTATGTCTTATCTTAGTATGAAACAAAAGTTATTTAAACCAAATTTGTGTTCATTTATTTAATTTTGCATATTTTTTATGTTGATTCATTCATGATAGCTTCTATAATACTTAATCCTTACTAAGAATTTGAGCTCACCATTATTTTTTTCCATTCCCAGGAATCCATGATTTTTACTATAAAAGATATGAAAGGATATGATTGAGGTAATAATTATTTTTTTTAAAAAAAAACTTATGTTATAATTACTTTATACAAATGTAATTTAGGAATAATGTATATATCTAGTTTAAAAAGACTTATAAACAATTCATTACTTTGGTATGTTATTCCTTGGAACTTATGAAAATATATTAAAGTAGGCACTAGCTTTGGGATATAGGGGGTAGGGTCTCTACAGTTGGTATTGGAAAATGTTTAGTAGAAACCTTGAGAACTATATTTAGGAAAAAGTAGATTATTGTTGAAAACCTAATGATATACATTGAGGATAAGTATAGAAGAACATCATGAAGTTTTAGTATGGTATAGATTATGTTGTTTTTCATTGTAACACATATGTTTTTGGATACTAAAAGTGGACATGGTTCTGGAACAGATGTATATAAGGGTAATAACTCCAGAAATGGTGTATTTGGGTTGACCTGATCATCACTTGGTTCCTGAAAATGGGTTTTACTATGCAACTTTTTTTTGACACTCTCTAGGATATTCGTTGGATAATTCACATTTAATTTATAAGCCATTATGATGGCTTTTAAAATAAAGATATCCTCAAAGAAGCCATGTTTATGATTAGGATATTATCTATGAATAATTTTTTTCAGTTTATTTTAAGTATTTCACTCATTTTGGGATTAAAAATTATGTATTCTAATGATATGATATAATATAGTGTATTCCATTATTTATAAATGGTGCATTTCAGAATAAATGTAAACCACATCAATGCATCAAATAAAAAGAGTAATAATGATCATTTCTTTCATTATATTAAGCTAATATTTTTAAGTGAACTAGTCTCCCAAAAATTCTAATCATATGAAGAAATAGTATCATGTGGTAAAAATACATAGAAATAATTATCTAAGTATTATAGCCTCAAATAGAAGAAAGATAAGAAGAGGATGATAAAGAAAAATATGGATAAAGGGAAAAAGGGAAAGAAGGATTTTTAGATATGTTATAATTATAGAAATACACACCCAGGTGCATGATTAAAAGGAATGAGAGTTTTCTACAAGTGTGTAGATAAAGTCTACCACGATTTATTTTGAATGGGTACGAAAAAACTTTCAATGTACAATTATTCAACTATAAGGATACGAGACACTACATAAATCAATGTGGAAAGCATAAAAGGAATATACCTCAAGATAAGCTAATAGATCATGGTCGATCAAATTTTATTACCACAAAAAATAAATAATGATTAATGTTATTATGTTTGGATTCAATAATTATGATTTTTTAGTGTTTTTCAATGATATCTGGGTTATAATAATTATAAAATATAAAATTATTGTACTACATTAATTTTTCGTCATGGATCTGAAATAATAGTTGAAATAATTCCGATGAACAAGAAAAATGATTTAGTGGAAAATTGAAATACTTAGAAAACATAATATTTAGGGAAATACAACCCTTAAGATGTTCATTAAGTTCAGATAATGATGTTGGGATAAAGAGATGATTTATATGGATAAATTAAATTAGATATTACTAAATACCTTGGAACTGATTAATGATTTTTTGAAAAAGTGGTTTATGCATGATGAAGTTTACAATTTTTTTTATATTAAACAAATATATCCAATAATATGTGTTTAAATTAAGAAATTTGGACTCATTAATGTTTTAAATAAGGTTTAATATTGATACAAGTTTTTACCATATTTGAAGAGAATACATGATCAAGGAATTAACATTTTTGGACTGTGATGATTATGAGCTACTTGATATTGTTTTGGGGATTAATGATAATTTCATTTTAAAAATTTAGTAACCTTCTTTCTAAAGTTATGGATATTTATATTTTTGAATGGTCATATAATTTACCATTTATGAAATGTTTTAATTTGAACTTTAGATGAGGTTGTAGAAGATGAATGTATTAATTTACTATATGGAGATTTATGAATATTGGATAAGTTGTGCTAACCATATTGGTTTTAAAAATAGTTATATATTGATGGAAATACTTGACACTCTTTTATGGATCTTATGACTCATTAAAAGTGAATTTTAGTGCTTTAGGGATAAACAATTCAATTTGAGATATTGATTTCTTAGAGTAAGGGATGAATTGGAAATTGATAAAAAAAACCAAAGGATGAAATTGTGATTATGAAATCAAAACGAGTATATATTATTATATTTTTGGATAGTAAAATAATTCCTTAATTGTAGTAAAAGGACTTTGAGAAAAATATGTTATCCTATTATTTTCATATTTGATGAATCAGATGGTCTTTTAAATCAACAAAAATTTATGGTTTTGATGCCCATAACTTTGCATTGATCATTCAATTACTTGTGATCAATGATAAAAATCACTTTTTATAATTATATACTCTTTAATTCTCTGTACATACCTTCACCTTCCACTAATTTTCTCTAACCTAGAAACCTAGTTATGTGTTATTCCATATGACTATTCTAACTTCCCTTTCTCACTTATTAAGAGGATATTTTATTAACCCTCTTATTATGTGGGTTTTCAATAAAGGAATTTTAAAATTTCAAACCCTTTATTACTAAGATCAAGTTTAAATTATTAGAAAACAATTTATTTAAGATATGGATAAATTCTAAACTAATAACATTATATTTCATTTCATATGCGACACACAATGCTAACCTTAGAAGAAAATATAACAACCTAATAATTTATGATATATTTATTTTAAAATAACTTAATTATTTTAAGTATATTAAATTAAACATAACACTATGTTTTCTTACATCCCATGAAACATTGATTATAGATTTCATTATACGCAACACTGAGTTTAGATTGTGTTATACGCAACATCGAGTTTAAGAGAAATGTGAAATATTGTTAACATATTTTAATTTAACATAGTACTTATCACCTAGCCATTGGAATGGTTGGAATGAATAGTAATAAATAAAAAATGAAAATTGTGGAAATTTATTTATTATAAATAAAATAAAAATCATTTAAAATAACAAGAAATTTTTTCTGAAAATCAATATTTTTTCTAAAAGACTGTTTAATCATTCTTTGTGCACATAATTTAAAATTAATTTTTACCACTTTTCAAAAATATATTTGAAAAAATAAAATATATTTTTAAACCATAATACAAAATTATATTTGGGAGATTTTTTCTAAAATGTTTCTTTTTTTTGATGAATACTCGAAAACACTGAATTTTAATTGAAAACTGTATTTTCTTTTAAATAATTTATAATGCGAAACTATATTTTAAATTGATTTTAAATTAAAATTGGTTAAATTATATAAAAAATAATCAAATTTTGTTCATTATAAAATTTTTTTATTGAAAATTGATATTAAAATTTTGTAAAATTTTGTACATTTTCTATTTAAAACCACGCTTTCTCGTTGTGTCTTTGAGATTAATTTTAAATTAAAAAATTTAAATTCAAGAATTAAATTTAAAAAAATGGATTCCATAGTTAAAAAAAATATAATTTTTATTTTCCAACAAGTTCAAATTATTTTTTTACAAACATAAATAGAGAAAACTATTAAAATTAATTATTATGCTTAAGGTAAAAAAGGATTTACTTGGGGATTAAACAAAAATGATAAGTGTTAAAAATGGATAAAAAATTTTACACCACACATTTTATGGCCCTTTTTCCAAATTTTATTTTATAGTTTGTATAATTTCTAATTTTGGAATCTTTTTTCATCATAAAAACATGTGTATAATCCAATCTTTTAAAAAAATTACAAGTATGCCACTCATATCACATATAAAAGGCCACTCCCTCTCCTCTCTTGTTCACATATTTAAACCTCTTTATTTCAACCAATAAAAACCAAAATAACTTCCCTGCTTAACTAATATCATCCTATAATCCTTAGTTTTGGCATAAGTCCAACCCATGAAGGCTTTGATGAAAATCTAAGAAAGATACCCGAAGAAGAGGTAACGTTCTTCAACGAGAAATTTTATTTTATTTCTTTATCCACCTAATTAAATTATTATTATCAGATTATTATATAATAAAATAATTATATTAAATATAATGGTATGTTTTTATAATAATTTAATTACATAAAAAACATCCACTTACATCAAATGAGTTACAAAATCATCATTCTTGTGTACGAATGACTACAAACACATGAACTGATGTCATTCATTTTTCCATTAACCCCACTCACGGTTGGGTATGATGTTGTATATATAGTATATATGTTATATTTATAACATAATTATACCTATGGAGTAATTATATAATATATATAATTTTTTACTTTTCATTTTGTAGGTGATTCTATAATGTTGCTCATGTGTACGATATACTGCAACTTTGTGAAGTGATGTGATTCATGTTTCAATAATGATTTACATGGAAGGATATAAGGATAATATTAATTATTAGGTGTGATATATATGAAATAATTATAATATTAATTACATATTTATAATTCATAAATATGATATAAATCATTTTATTTCTTACACTAAAAGATGATAACATCATTCATGTACACGTGGACTACCGCCTTCACGAAGTGATGTGCCACTATTTTCATCACCACACAAAATGGATGATATATATATGTAAATTTAAAGAAATAATATGGTTTATATGATATTATTATTATTCTTGAAATATAAAATATTGATTACCTTATTTACGTAATGATCATTGAATAATAGAAACGTTACTCTTCTGTACATACAACCTACCATCTCCATGCTTGTAACATAGACCATTTTTCATAACCATATTTCAATATTTGTTTGAAAAGTATAATTGGAGTAAAAATATGATAATCAAGTAATTATTATTATTATAGAGATGATATAACTACATAATATGTGCAAGAACTATATCTTTCATGATAAAACATTCACGACAAAATATGGTAATTAACAACCGAAACAATGAAATAATGAATAATTATTAATGAAAAGGTGATAAGATGTTATAAAAGGATAATATATTATTTTAAAAATATTTATATGGTTATATTATAACTTAATATTTTTTTATAACAATATATACAAGGTTAAATTACGTTCAAACAAAAGGAAGTGCGATGTAAGGGATTTCTTCTCAATTTATTTTCATTAATGCAAGTGGTAATGTTATGCACCTAATTTATTTTATATGGTGTATATACTACCTTATTGAAATTTAATATCATTAATAAATTAATATTAATGGTATTTTAATATTAAATTTTAATTATTTCTATCAAGGGGATATAAATTGAAAATTTCCAAGTGGTACATAATTTCATAACTTAATCTCTTTTCATTGGGTAATATTCATTTTTCATTGAAGTTGATATTCTAAGATTATGTTTATGACTAATTTTAAATATATTATGTTGAATTTTTTTTATTTGTATTTAATTTTTATGAGAACAATTTATTCACTTATTAATTCTCACTTCAATATTATTATCATTGTGAGGGTTTATTTTACCATCTCATTTTAATCAAGATTGTTTATTAACAAATTTTTATCATAGGAAATTATTTGATCATTATATAAATAAAACCATTTTATTTTATTATCCTCTAGAAATTCATAATTTTTTAATGAAATAGTACCATTTTTTCACTCTTTGGTACTTAAAATGTTTTTAAGAAAATCCAACTAAATTTCTCTCTTTGATCGAAAATCTGTTTTCTTATAAAATCATTTTATATAAAAATGTTTTAAAAAATGTTTCTAAACTTTTAAAAACGATTTAATAATAAATTTTTAACCATTTTTCTTTTTTATAAAATGTTTTCAAAGAAATATTCTTTACTTTTTCCAAATAAGGATCTTTTATAACCATTTTATAGTGCAAAACGAATGTTCTTTATAACTTGTATGAAATATATAAAATTACCCACTAATATTACTTTCATTTATTTAAATCTTACTTTGAAAGTTTACAAGGTTATTTTTAAAGAAATTTTTTTTTCATAATATTCTTGAAATTCTTAGTTTTTAAATGTTATTTTCAAAGAAAAGTATTTTTAAAATGTTTTATATTTTAGAAATGGATTTTCAAAATGAAAAGGACATTTTACTCAAGAATATTTTTAAAAATATTTTTATGGTATTTCTATTCCATAATGAAAAATCTTTATCTTACATATAATCCATTAGGGATATGTTGTATTGATACCATCCTTATTCTTCCTTGGGATGGTTTATGGTTATTTTGACTAAGGATAATGTTGACATTCGCTTCCTTAATTCATTTTTGAAGTCAATACATTTCTCTTGAAATGTTAGCTTTCTTATGACCATTGGACATTAAATTTATCATAATTATATGTATTATTTATCATGGATATATTTATTTGTTATTCTATATATCATTTCTACATACGTTTTTCTAAATTTAATGTCATTTTTTATCTGGGGAAATATTGATAAATATGTATTCTTTACTCAGTACAGATATTTGATGTTAAGGAATATTGATTTATAAATTAATTTGGTTATTTGATATATGAGGAATGATTTGGACCGACTGTAATGGTTGGGCCCCAACATTATATAGCCCCTTGATGCATTGGTAGGTATCATGAGACAAATTAGTAAGCATGCATTAAATGGGTTTCTCTCTGTAGTTTAAACTATATTGTGAAAGGTCTTGATGTTAGGGGTATCATGTGCCTGAGACATGATATCCAATAATAAAGCATTTCCTTAATTAAGATTTTATTTATTATTATCCATGATATTTTCAGAGTTATATTATCTATGGATATATTTTGTTCTTAGTTTATTGATTAAATGTATTATGTTTTCAGCTATTTACGTTGTTTTATTGTTTATGTCTTATCTTATCATGATATTGAAGTTATTTAAATGTAATGTGTGTTTAGTTATTTAAATTTACATTTTTATTATTATAATTGATTTTTAATATATTCCACTATATATAAACCTAATTTAAAATTTAATCTCACCCTTATCTTGCTTCTATTCTCAAGAATCCATGAATTGCACTATAAAAGTTATACAAGGACATGATAGAGGGAATAATGATATTATTAAAAAAAAATTGTTGAATGTTTTTTATTCAAATTTAATATAGGAATCATGTATTTATATATCCAATATTTGAAAACTATTCAGTCCTTTGGGATGTGATTCCTTGTATCTTATTCCAATTTAGTAAATTATCCTCTGACACAAGGTTATTAGGGTTGATCCTGATACATCCAACTAGGAAATAATGATTGGTTAAATAGCTTGAAGTTTGTTCTCCCTCACCCCAATTCTTGTACATTTATAGGTTTGGTATGGTGTTAGAGCATTTTACATTTGGGTTTCTTAGTACTAGATAGTGAAATATAGTTTTTCATAGACCTTTCCATATTTTTGTTAGATTTTTTTATATTATATATACTTTATTAGTTTGGGAGTGATTCTTGTTTTGATCTTTAGAATGGAATACTCTAATTAGTTATACTGATGAACTATTAGGTATAGACAACTAGAATTGTATATACTTTTATGTGGTATCCTATAAGGTTTTTAGGAGAATATTGTTTCCTTATTTTTATTTGAACTAGATTTCCTCTAGGTGGTATGAAGTCATGATGATGTGACTATGTATTATTACTTTACTATTTTGATTATTTTTCATGCATAGTTTTGAGTTTATTGTTCATTATTTAGGAAATATCCACTGACTATATGGATATTCTCAACCATGCATTTACATATAGGGTTGAAGTATTTTTTGGTAAAGCTTTTGGGTAGTGTTACCTAAATAACCAAGGTTGATAACTAGAGATGGATTTTGAAGATTATTTCATATACCATTGACAACTAAATGGTGTTTGTATTCATTAGTAGTTTTGGAGTTTATGGCTATTGTTTATATATTTTTATATTTTTTACAATTTCGTTATGTTTTATAATATTAATTAATTATTATATAGATCATTATGTAAATAATTGGTTCCATTTTTCATGGGTATGGTTTTTATTTTATTTTATACTATTTTAATATGTTATGTAGTGGGAAATGGATTTTATTTTAGTGTGTAAAACTTTTAACAATAGTCATTAATCAATTACCTATTATAGGTGGGACTCTTAGAAACTCTCAGTTTTATTACCAATTAAGGGAGTGGTCTTGGAAAGGATGGTTCATAAAAGAGTGCCATTAAAGTATTTAGTTGAGATCTAGGTTAGAGTTCAGAGTTAAGTATTAGATCTTAAGTGATATAAATAAAAATTAGAGGGTGGGGGGGGGGTGAATAGTTGTTTTAACAATTTAAATAACAAATCAATTAGTATTTTACTAATTAATGAAATTAGTGATTTTTGTATTGAAGATATGTAGTGAATTAGAAATAAAATATATGAACGTGGATATTTTTTAGTGATTTTGTTTACTAAGATACTAGTCCACTTATAAACCTTATCTACTCCATGAAAAGATTTTTACCCACTAAGAAACTAACTTTTAAAGGTGTGAGAACCTATTATAGAATTTTTCTTTTAAAAATACTTTAAAACACAACCCATACTTTTTAAAGGGTTCATTAACCTACTATATGACTTGGATTTATATTGAGAGTCACAACGCAAAGTTAATTTTAGGTGGCAGAATAACCTAAATAAAAAAACATTATTTTTATGTGAAAATAAAAAACTAGACACAAAAAATTTAAAAATAGATAAAGAAAAGATGAAATTAAGAAAAATATATAATGAAACTAGTAGAAATATCTGATGATGAGGATCATAAATTTTGATGATCTAGATCACCACAGTAGTAGAGGATGGTATAATAGAAGTCACTTTTTTTTTATCTTGGTAAGGAAATATTATTTATATAGATTTTTGAATGAATGAGGAACAAGAAAGTGCATCACATGAATTTTTACAGAAAAATAATTTCAAATGACCGGTATATAGTTGTTTTATCAGTTGATGATATCTCAGATGGATTAATCTGGTTTCATTAACTCAAAGATATCCTCAGAGTGTCACATGATCTAATCAATATAAGCCACTTGTTAGAGAATAATAAAATATAATATTATAGTTACCTGTGTTTGAAAATACCATTCTCAATATCATAGTGTTGGTGTGATATTCAATTACTGTAATAAACTCATTAAAAGCATTCATAATATATTTTTCAAAGTAACTAAGAGCATTTCTTATAATTAAGAAAAATAATATTTCACTGAAAAACCTACATCCAATAAAAAATTTAAATATTATAGTAAAAAGATCATATAAAGAATAATATGGAAATTATTAATTTTATAAGAAATTCTATGAAAATTTTAGTTCAAAAAATTATAACAATGGTATTATAATATAAAATTGTTTTTAAAATTAAGAAAACAATTAAAACAAATTTAATAATATTTTAGCATGTAATTTTATAAAAATGACACTAAATAAAGTGTTATAAAAATATTATTTTTCTAGAAAATAGGAAAAGTGTTGATTTAACCGTGGGAGGAACAAGCCTCATAGTTGGTATAATTACCATTCATGGAAAATCAATATATGAACCGTGAATGAACAAACACTTAAAAATAAACATATAGTTAATATAAAAATATGCAGTCAGTATAATTTTTTTAAGTATAAAAGTAATAACACATTTTAGGTACCTCATGCGTTTGGATGTAACCAACACTTATTGTAACTTTGATATACCATTCCTAGATAGTACTAAGACTATGCTCATAGTGTTGAATACACTCATATTAGGAATCATGATTAATTAATAAAATTCTCATGGTCACCTTCATGTTATGTTCCCACACTACTTCACTCCACCTTCGGTAACCTACATGGTAGGATCACTCAAGAAGTTCATGGTAGGTAGTAAGGGTTACTCACGGTGATTTTTTGTAGTCGTATGATAGGTTCTCAATGCAGGTGAGCTACGTGGTCATGCACTGATGATTTCTAGTTTCAAGGGAGATGATGTGATCATTTGAACCATGTGATGGTACAAGATCATAAAAGATCTTCCATATCACAAAAATCATTCTTAAAGTATTAGATGAATATAGGCTGCTTGAAATTCCAACTGAAATTCGGTTTGTATACAGTATAGTCACTTTGGAAACATTCTCATCCATGTAGGATGTAGATTTCATACATGGTTGTTCCAAAAATATTATCCTAAAAATTTAAATCTCAAAATGAGTACAAAATACTTGGTTCAATAATCAAAGGTTTAGAATGAACTTCTACGTATAGGAAAACTCGGATGAAGCTCTGGTGTCATTGGTGTATGATGATGAGGGATGATCTTGATTTGATGATATAGATGCACCATATTGAATGATTATTGTTATATGAAAAATAATTTAAGTTTGATGAACATTGTACATAGATTTTTCATCCCACATCACATATCACCTTGGTCGATAATCTGCTATAAGAATAAACTCATGTCACAACCCTTCTAGATGGCTATGTGGGATAAACACCCATTACACGTATCACACACATAGGATTTGGATTAGTGGGACTACTAGCCCCATTATTTCTTGTGGTAATTCTATTAATTCACCATAATTAGGCTTATACATAGCCCTACTATCGTGGATAGTCCATGCGGGTTGCTCTCCCATGGGGTCGACCATTGGTCCCCTATATGGTTATAGGGATGGGCCATGTGTCTTACCACAGTTGGATTATTTTTTCAACATGATATACAACTAAAATCAATAATAAAACAAAGGAAATAATATATTTTTATTGAAATTAATAACATAAAAAATGTAATAAATAGGACAATAAAGTATTATTAAACAATAAAACATGTAAATAATAAATGATTATTTATAAAATTTAAAATTAATACATTTAAGTGTCACAAACTATCTCGGCGGGGCATATGCTGTAACTCCCCAAGCTCTCATTAGATAGGCCCAGAGTTAGTGCCTAGCACTGATTAGACATGTCACTAACATAGTATGAATTTATTAAGTACTTGTAAACACACAACTATCTCAAAGCCCAAAATAGTAAAATGTAAAAACAACTAAGAAACTAAATTCATGCATACCACTATCCCAACCATCAGAGTATAATAGATGTAAACAATGTAAAGTAAACTGGGCTAGAATACCAGCAAAAAAAAGTGTCTGTAAAATAAAATGTCTAACCTGTAAACAAATAGGTACTGAGACTGTTTATCAAAGACGTAAGAGCACTTTAGTCTGTCTGATATCACAAAGATCTATCTAGTCCTTGTCCACCTTGGACTTCATTAAAAGTTCGTTTATCTACACAAGACACGCCACATGTGGGAAAAGGTTATACATGAGTGAGTATAACAATACTTAGTAGGACACCCTGAAACCACAAAGCATTATAAAAAGGAAAGATACAATCAGATCTACACAAGTATATGTCTAAAACATATAACAAGGATATACAGATATACACAAACCATACCACATTGTCTAGGGTAATTCAAAACCACTGAATACCACCTATAGATATCCAAATCGAAGATTCTATAAAGCACTCATCGGGAAACATGCACTCATAAGACCGATAGCATTGATGAAATTTGTCTATGAATTACTATTCATAAAGAACTTTCATGAAAGAGAGATATACTGAATGATCTGAAAAGAGATATGATACATCAGATGAGGATCATAGCCATGTCCATGGGGTGATACCAACAAATCAATTTGGATTAACCCACTAATTAGAGGATCAGTGATGGGTGAATTTGGTCACATATATGCCCATAACTCTACCTAGGGCTTGAGGAAGGAATATAGGATCTGCTCTGACCAACTCGGTGGATTCTAACAACTATATCCTTGAATTCCTGCTAAAGGGATCATACTCCTATGAGTAGGAAACTATTCCCACTAACCTTCAGGGAAATGATCAAGGGAATGAACCCTAATGAAACTTGTCCAAGATATGGTGGACCAGGGATCCAATCCATGTAGAAAGTGATACATAGTGTGTGGTATGATCACACGTCGTGTCCCTTGACCCGAGGTACTACCCATGTACAATGACCGATGTTAGGAAAACATGTGATGTAGAAAAGGTATACACAACATCTAGAAAGGGTCACATGTCATTTCCTAATATTTTGGTTCTACTTCATGTACACTGGCCATGTGCCAATACATGACTTCAACCCATGTCCACTTGCCTATGTACAAGTACACGGGGTAGCCTGTGTATGAGTACATGGGGTAGCCCGTGTAACCGGTCTAGGTCTGGCCGTGTGGTGGAGTACATACTGTGTACTCCACCTAGAGTCTATGTATCCCTCGAGATACACGCCGATTCCAAGGGATGAGACCATACAACATGTGACAAATGTCACACAATATATGACAGATGTCACACAACATGTGAAATTTTATGACTTCCTAAAACCCTAGCCATCACAATGTAGGGACCACATAATATGTATAATGGAATACACACCATGTAATTATCAATTTTCTAGAATCATATTTCTTCCTCCACCTACATTGAAACATCATCCAGTGCTTGATATATTAGTCCTTTCATCCCAAAACTAAAGATCCAAGGTCCCTTCATTGTCATAGCACCAAATCGGTGAGTTTCAAGCCTTCAATCGGCTCCAAAATCTTATTCCGATCACCCAAAAGAAGAACGTTCAAATAAAGATATCCCCCAAAATACATTGATCCATTTTTTTTATCATCATCACAACTCTACTAGGTCATCCTGATACCGGATCTACAATCGCGGATCGTTGCGATGTGAATAGAAGGTGCAATGATCATCCGTTTATATCCCATGATTAATGAAGAAAACACATGAAAATGGGGAAAAAATTCACATAGAAAAAACCCGAAGAATGAACCTCGTTAATTGTTCATTGTGTCATAGATTTGTTCCTATAATAACTATTTAAAATTTAATCAAAATAATAGTCATAAACATCCCAAAATCAATTCCACAATCAACCCATCCCGTAATAATGATCGAACCGCGGGTCAGCCTGTTCATGGGTTGATCCACATTTCTCATTTTTTCTAAGAACAAGAAAGAAGGAATTGAAATAAAAATGCCCTACCTAGGATTTGGATCATTCCTTATCGAGGATTATTTTCCGATGGTGATCCATCAAGAATGATCTCGATCCACCATCTCATTACTGTCCGTCCAGATATTTCTCTAAGGCTCCTCTCCAAATCTCTTATGGATTTATTCAGGGTTATGAATTCTAAACCCAGGTCCCTTGATTTAATAGATAAGGTGATTTTATCTACTCAGCAGGATGATATTTGTCTTCGAATTGAATATAAAAATACTCCAGATTTTTGCATTCCATGTCAAGTAATTGGGCATGGAGAATATTCTTGTAGAAGAAATTTTGTTTGTGACAACTACCAACTCAAAGGGCATAACCTACAGCACTGTAGGAAGCTACCTAAACAAGGTAAAACACAAAGCACAATGCAGAATTCGAAAGCTACTATCATTGGTATTGACCTCCTAAAGGAGTCTGATGAAAAGATGGTGGAGTCTGCTAAAAAATCGCAATGGTCCTTTGATGAAGAACCGAATGCCAAAAAGAGATGTTCTGAGGAACCTATCAAGAACAGTTCTTCTTTACAAAAACATAAGAGAGTACTTTTATCCTGGGTAGATCTGGGGGATGATATTCACCTATCCGTTAATGATAGTTCTATTGTGGCAGATAATGGAGCCTCATTCAAAGATATTTTGACAAGGGTTCTCAAAGATGAGGATGATAATGAATCAATTGATAGCCTTGATGCTCTAAAAATTGTTGCTCAGGAAGATGTAGACTCCTACCTAAAGCAAGAACAGATTTTTCTCAATGCCAAAAGTAGAAGAGGCAAGGAAAAGATGGATCTTCCTGTCTCAAGGAAATCTAAAGATAAGAAAGAGGTGAATGATGGTAACTATACTTCGGAAAAGGTAAATAAAAAGGTACAACCCCAGGACTTAAATGTCAATGAAATTGTTCTGTCTACAGCAGATAGAGAAACATCTATTTCTACAGCTCCCAACAACACTAATGTGGAGGTCTCCCCTCTGGAAGGTAATCCTAGAGCCCATGTTTAACCCAATTTACATTATGGTCTTCCAAAGGTTTGTGCTAGAAATACTTCACTATTTCATGATAAGGACTATAGGAATACAGTCATTTCGGTTCCACTTAATGAGGCTAATGCACAAGATGCTATGATTATTCATAGCTTGGGCCATAAACCCTCTCTAACCGGGCAGCATGAACAGACCCATCCATTGAAGGAATCTGTCCAAGACTCCTCTCTTGAAATGCATGTGGACTCTCCCAGATTGAAGGGAATAAAAAATAACAAAGTGGCACGATCTCCACATCCTCCACCAAGTTGTGACACCCCTCAATCTAAAATACATAAATTTATTAAAAAGGTGAGTACCTATAATTCGTTTGAATTGCTTGCATCTGCTAGTAGTGATGAAGACAGGAAAACAATGGAAGATCAGGATGGAGTTAAGCATGTGAACATTGATGTACCATCTGAGTTTTTGGATGATGGTGGAGGTCCCTGGATGTAGGCAAAGGTTGGGTGGAGAGGGAGACATCCACGTGGCGGGGGTGCTCTGACATCTCATCACAGTATGAACACTCGCTCACGAGTGTACTGATTTCATTTTTATGCATTCGCATTGTTGTGTTTCCTCCTCTGTCTTTTCTAGGATGAATTTATTTTTAATAATAGGGGCCTTTGGGCCTCAACCTTTTATAAAAAAAAAACCTGGGTCCCTTGACGAGATGATTATTTAGAAATAGAAAATTTGTTTCTATGTTTATCCATAACATTAAAATAAGATAAATATTTAATTTATTTTATTCTTTAAAATGACCCAAACCTAAAATTCACAGCCGACCCTTGCTGACTGATGCTAGGCCTCACCTAAGGTAAATTATCTTCTATGAACACAAAATTACCCTTATATTTCTAATCCAAGAACACGTTTAGAAGTTATTTCACTTTTTCAAGAAGATCACTCAAATGTTCTATTAAATATATTTAATATATTTCAAACATTTCTTCTGGACACATTGGGCCTCCGGATCACATGTCGTCTTACAATCTGGTCTCAAATTAATTCCACATAATAATTAAAAATAATACATGGAAAATATGAGACATTACATTATCCCCACCTTAGGCATTTCTTTCCCTAAAAATCCAAAACAAAAGGCCACTCAAAAATATATGGGGTACTATGCATGAATCTTAGCCTCCTTCTCCCATGTGCACTCTTGAATATTCCCATGCTTCCATCGAACACACACTAAAGGATTCACTCACACATTAAGGATCTTCTCCTATAGAGCTTTGATATCCACTATGTAATCTGAAAAATTCACTCCATTATTGATGTTAAGATCACCCTAGTCGATGATGTGCAATGGGTTATGCACATACCTCCTCAGCATCCACACGTGGAAGATGTCATGTAGTCAGTGCAACTACGGGGTTCCATCTAGGTGATATTCCACCTTGAAAAATCTATGTATTTTCTAAAAAGTTCTAATGAAACTAGAAGATAACTTGATGTACATGCCAAATCTTCACAACCCACATCAAGTTGATCCCCAACGGAACACATGGTCTCCTTCCTTGAACACCAAAGGCCTCCATCTCCTATAGGAAAACAACTTTTTATAGCTCTGTGTAGTCTTTATACCCTGTTGGATGATTGGAACCTTCTTAGTGGTAGCTTACACTAACTTTGGGCCCATAAGTGCTGAATCTCCTGGGTTAGTCCAAAACAGTGGTGCCCTAAATGGTTGACCGTAAAAATCCTAGAATGGTTACATACAAATGGTGGAGTGGTAGCTATTGTTGTATGAAAACTCTTCTAGTGGTATTTTATCCTTCCAACTATGACCAAAGTCTAAAATGCAAGGCTAGAACATGTCCTCTAGAATATGAATTTTCCTCTCTGTCTGGAAATCCATCCGGTGATGAAATGATGTGATCAAGCATAACTGAGTCCCAAATCCATCCTATAATCCCTTCAACAACTAGGATGTGAAACTAGCATAATTATTTGAATCAATAATTGATGGTACTCTATGAATACAAACTATTTACTACACGTAGAGGCGTCCCAAGTTCTGTACTGAACTCTACTCCTGGGTAGGTAGGTTGTGGGTCAACTTGGTGATTTGGTCAGCAATCATTAGATTTAATCATTCACCCTAGACATACATTGTAAATATCTCATGAATTCTAGGTATATTCTACCTAACTTCTACTTTGGAACCTCAAGGTGTTGAGGAAAACCCGCTGGAACCTAGTGTTTATCCTTCACTTGCTAATAAGTTAGGCATCAAGAGGCAAACTATGAAACTCTGTTATTCATTCATGGTGACCAGAACTGATGTAAATGGTCCTGGTACATCTTCAACACACCTTGATGTACCTGCAAAGGGGATGTATGAAACAAACTTAGAAACTCCTCTTGCAGCACCATAAGTATAACTTTACTTCATCTGAAAAGAACGATGTGCTACCCACCTTGTGAATATACATTAGGAGCATGCCTTGTGGACATCTAAGCCTATTGAGTCTCACAATCAGTATCCCTAAGATGTCCCTATCTAAATTTATATAAGAGTAGAGGCCTGAAAACATCTACTAGAGGAAATATTCTCCATATCTATCCATGAAGGATAACTATAACAAGGCCAACCGCTTTGAGGCCTCGTTCAATAACTAATAACTAGATCTACTACGGAGAGAATATGCCAACACATTCCACTTATTAGAAGTATATAAAATATCTAAGTCATAATCCTGTAGGAACTCTATACATATCCTGTGTCTCATGTTTAGATCGTTCTAAGAGAAGATAAACTTTAGACTCTTGTGGTTGGATTTGAAGATAAAACACTTACCCATCAGGTAGTGTCACCACATCTTCAATTCAAAGACTACCGCATCCAACTCATGATCATGTGTCATGTAGTTATTCTCATGTGGTCTCAATTAGTGAAATCCATAGGCAATCATTTCTTTCCTCTGTATAAAGACACAACCGAGTCTAGTCCCTCATGCATTGCAAAACACTACATACTCAACACCCTTATTCGGTAATCTCAAGATTGGGGTGCTCTTCAAAATCTTCCTAAACATCCAAAAGGCCTACATGAACTTCTCTTTCCACATGAATGAATGCTCATTTCAGGTCAAATATGTTACTAGTGTTGATATCCTAGAGAAATTGTGGATGAATCTCCAGTAATATCCTACCATCCCAAGGAAGCGCCACACCTCCTTCACACTCTTAAGTGGCTCCCATGCTAACACTGTCTCAACCTTGGCTGGGTCCACAACCACTTTATATACTGAGATAAAATGTCCTAAAAATTGGATAGCCTAAATCTATAACTGGAAATTCAAGAGTTTCCCATAAATCTGGTGCTCTCGGAGTACATCCAGAACCATCCTTATGTGTCTTCTGTGATTATCCCTAGAAGCTGAGTACACAAGGATATCATCTACTAAGAACACCAAAAACTGGTCTAAGTAAGGCTGTAAGATCTAGTTCCTGACTCCCATGAACATTACTGGGGTGTTCATCATTCCAAAGGTCATCAACAAGAACTCATAAGGACTATAGTGTCATCTAAAAGCCATATTAGGTATATCCTCATATAGTACTCGCATCTGGTGATAGCCTGATCGAAGGTCAACCTTCGAGAACCTTCATTCCCCTCTCAAATGATCAAATATGTCATCAATCATCTATAGTTTGACAACCCTGCTTTTTATTACAACTTAAACATGCTTTATTACAAAAAACTTCACTTGATACAACAAAGAAGATCAAGAGGTTTAGTGTCTTTGGGGCTTAGGATCATTACATAAAAACTTTAAACTTGAAATATAACATCTTTATTGAAAACTTTCTTTACATGACCACTACATTCCTTCGTACTTAGCATTGCATGGGATAACCTGAGGACATTCATAAAAAAAGGGTGAGCTGTAAAGCCCAGTAAGGGAGTACACATGGAATAACATGAAGAGTACAATACATGTTAGGTAATAGGCATATCAATAGAGCATAAAAGAAACATGAACATAAAGGCATGATAAAGCATGGTAATCATAACATGGAAATGTGGCAACAACACTTAACATTGAATTAGCATGAGCAGAGGCTCATTGCACATGAAGCATGAGTAAACCCTCATTGCACTTAAAGCACGAGTAAACCCTCGTTGCACTTGAATTAGAATGAGTCAACACTCATTGCACTTGACGTATCATGATACTATACTTTACCCAATGCATTGGAGCGCTATAAGGGCGCACCCTTCTTGAACATTTCATTTCATGCATAAGTGTGCCACATGGATCATAAAACATGGATTCATAAAACATAATCATTTATTCCATGATAAAGGAATGTGGAATTCATACATGAAACTTTACAATAAATATGTAAATGTGCATAAAGGTGAATACCCTTGATGGAGGAATGGGAATGGTATTCACTACACAATGACATTGGCTTAGAAAATTGGAGTGATTTCGGCAGCATAACGGCGTGACATAAGAATTCATAAAAAATGGTTGATGAGAGAGAAAGGGGTTCCTCATCATATTTACATGTAATGGAAAGTAAGGAGGTCATATAGATACATGTTCCAACAATTGAAATGTAATTTATATTCATGATACCAAATTATTGCTTGAATGTAAAGGAAGAGAGAGGAGTTCCTTTCGGAATTTCGGCATAGTAACGGGTGTACATGGGAGGCATTTAATGAGAGAGAAAGGGGTGTCCCATCATTCAAAAAATAAGAGGGTAGTATGGGGGAGGTGAGAAACCATACCCCAACATTCATAAACGAAATTAAAATGGCAATACAACTTAATGAAAATTGACAAAAATGAGAAAAGGGGAAAAAACCCTTACTTGGAAGTGTGCTTCCAAAGGCTAGAGAGAGGCTTGTGAGAGGCTTCTTGGGATCTTGGGGCACCTTGAGAGGATTCTAGAGATAGTAGGGAAGAGTTTGGAAGAAATCCAAGGGCTTTGAGTGAGGAGGAAGTGGGAGCTTGGGTGGGTTTATATAGGAAAGGTGAGAGAATTCTTTATTATTTAGGTTTGGGACCCCTTATATTAAAATAATCCAAACCACAAACCATCCCATGGTATTTTCCCATGGTTTCTAGAAAAGGAAAGAGGAAAAAAATATTTTACAAGGCCAAGGTCCGAACTTATTAAAAAAATTAGGGTTTCTTATGTGGAGGTGAGTCACACTCCCATGGAAATTAATTTAAAAGGCAAAGTGTTGAATAAGTCTTGAGGGCTCCATTAATGCATTGAAAAGTAAGTCAAAAAGACCCAAAATCACATTATTTTAATGATAAAACAGATATTGGACGAACATAAGGATTATGGTATTTTATTACATCACCATTGGGTCATTATGATGTCATAAAACACATTATATATTTAAATGGTATTTAATTTTTACCCAAAAATTTGACTGTCTCAGAAAATTATGAAAAATTCACCGTTGGATAATTTCGACGTCCTGATTCCAAAAATAACATTTATTTTAACTAACTAATTTTATAAATATGTTAATTTTCACTTTTAAAATAAAAACCGACATTTATAAAAAATTCACGTGTTTTGACAGAAATGGATTTCAAACCTTAATAAAAATTTTAATTGCATTCATAAAATTATAAGGTCATTTATATTTAATAAAAATTCATTTAATATTAATAATAATATTTTATGAAAATATTATTTAATTCAAAAAAATCCCTTAATTTAATAAAATATAATTCTTAATTAAATAATAACCCAAAACACCATTTGTACATTAAAAACTATTTACAATGTATCAAAAACGACTATAAATTATATTCATTATTATATACAAAAATAATGCACATGAACATAGTACTACTTATTTGTTACATAACCCATTAAAATAGCCGCATAAGACCTAAGGGTAAGGTGTGCGATGGTGACAGACTCTTGGGGTGGCTCGGATAACATCGCTTGAGTGGTAATCTCTATCAAATTCCACTTTTCCCATAAACGGTCCCGTTCGAGCTTGACATAATGAAGCTCAGCTTGGGCTTGGTCAAGGGCGAAGCCCAAAGACGCCACCTCTTTTCCGAGCTCCGACAAATGGGCTTCATATGGGGCAATTCTACTGGATGAGGCCATCGCTTCCTTTGTCTTAGTAAAATTGGGTTCGTTAAAGCCATATATTTATACTACCCAAGTGATCACTATTCAACGACTATAAAATTAACGGTCACAAATATTAACATAAAACTAAAGAAGTTGACATCTTATAAAAACACTTTTCAAAAAGAAACATTTAACTGGATCAAGAGGGATTTTCCATTAATGAAACTTTGGGTCGTTACATATAGGGGATACTTGTACTTTACGATCTCCTAGTTGAGGCACAAGTAATCCAAACACAACCACAATCACCTGTATTCCTTCTTGGAAAACAAAACCAGGGCGGTCCAGGGTGAGACACTGGGTCTCATGAATCCTTCTCTATAAGAATCCTCCAACTTCACCCTCAGATCATGAAACTATACAAGATCCATCTGATATGATAGTGAGGATATCAGTTCCATCCCAGGGTGTGTGTCAATGTAGATTTCTATCTCCCAATGAGAAGGTAATCCTAGAACATCTTTAGGGAAGACATCATCATACTCCTCCACTACTTTTAGGAACTAGAAACTCATAACATCTACTGCACCAAGGGTTGAGCTATCCAAGTGATGAGTCATCAACTGCGCCCTCCTTTGTTTTAGTCCATAATGTTCTTCCTAGCTTTCCTTTTCACCGATGAAGAAAAACCTCATTCCTTCACTGTAGACACACCAATCCCTTCACCTAAAATAGTCAATATGGGAATGGACTGAAGATAACCAATCCATAACAATAATGACATTATAAGGACACAATCCCACCAAAAATAGGTTCTAATATAAATTATCACCACTAAGGGTAAGGTTACATTTTCAGCGAAGATGTGTTATCATCGAGTTTCCTCCTATAGGTGTCTCCAATCATAAGGGTCAAGACAATTGTTCTTCCAGAATATCAAGGCCCCATACAATATACGTGGTGAGAAAGGGATGAATAGAACATGTGTATATTATTATGTTAGATAGAGTAGAAAATACATAGATCATACCTCGAATCATCCCTATATCCCCTTGTCCATATACCTCAACCACATACAACTTTCTATGTCCCTTTCCTACAGATCCCTGATCCTGACGCGGACCTCTTGGGGTGGTGGTGGTAATAATTTGAAACATATATTACCTCAAGCTACTCTATAATCTCCTCTTCTATGTCCACCGCCATACATATCTTCCCACTCCTACATTGTTCTATGCCTCGGTGGTCCATACACCATCTCCCTATCAGTATCATGATGAGTTGGACAATCTTGAGTGAGATGTACCCTACCATTTGGCGTGTAACACTACCTCTCCCTAGGTTGACTGGATCCACCTTGTGAACCCTGAACTAAAAATCCACTATACTGAGATCTAGTCCTGAAACGTCTCCCACATCCAGATCTCTATGATAGATGTCAGCTCCCTATTGTCGATGTCTTTGTGCCTACCTATCTACTACTAACTATCGCATTATATCTCTACTTACCCAAGAAGATATTGACCACCAAATCTCACTCGATCACCCCATCATAAGTAGGAATGTTCAGTGGGATAATAAAGGATCACATGTCTCTAAAAAGACCTCAGTTGAAGGTATGATCGCTAAAGTACAAATCCATGTTCATATCCATCGAGTACCTAGAAAGGTTGGTGAAACTCGATGAATAATCAGCTACCATCATACTGCTCTACTGGAGATGAAGATGCTCTTGTATATGAATAAATATCAGTATAACCTATGAAAAATCCTATCTAAAGAGGTTCTTGAACTCTATCCCTAAGAGATTCTCCTCATTGTGAGTTTGGATAGCTAAACTCCACCATATCTCTACTATGCCCTACAGAATTCTTGCCACCAAGATCACCATCTGATCAGTTGGTGTCATGACTTGATGGAAAACTTGGGTCATTGCCTAAATACAGTCCTCAGCCACCTAAGGGTTTGGATCTCCTTGGAATCTGAAGGGTCTATGTCTTTGAAACTCATGAAGCGCATTCAACTTACTCTCCTCATCTATCGATACTGCAGGTACCACTGGTGGAAGTATAGTGGGTGAACCACCTGGACATAACATATGGGAAACCAGTCCCTGTACCGAAGCCTCATCACCGAGGGGGTCATCCTCATGATCGAGCGACTGGATCCTAGGTGGTATGCTTGGCGAAGTAATCATGTAGGAAAACAAGATATACCACAGTTAATGAGTATATTTGGACAGCTGACTTAAGAAGGACATTGAAACCACAACCCATTCCTATATTATTAATGTACCATTATTTTTCATAGAACATGTTTTTCCATGTACTGAGTCAAAAATAAGGTTATTGGAGTATTGTTTTATGAATATGTCAGTCACTACACCAACACTGGAGTCCCTGGCCGAAAATCTGAACTGGAAACACTTAAAAATGTTTCCCCAAACCAATCTCATAGACTCTCGGTCTAATGGTAGAATTGATTTCCTCTAATACCACTCTATCATGAACCGTCCTAGTGGGGTCTGTGCAACAACTCCTCAAGACCGCCCCCAATAGGCTAGGGTCTAGTGACTAGCTCTAAGTAGGCATGTCACTAACATGGGAGACATTTCCTTTGTACCTGTACACACACACCCATCTCCAAAACTAAAGCACTAAAATGTAAAAACTACTAAGAAAGTAAACTCATGAATACCAATATCCCAAACAAAAGTGAAAGATAACTGTAAAGGAAGTAAATTAAACTGGGCTAGAATAAAAGTCCACAAAAAAGAGTCTGTAAACTATAAATTCTTACATGTAAACAAATAGGTACTGGGACTATTGCTCGAATCCATATGAACACCTCAACCTGTCTGAAGTCAAAAAGATATGTCCATTCCTGGTCTTCCCTGGACTCTGTTAAAAGGATTCTCATCTTCACAAGACACAACATGTGATGGAAATGATAGTACATGAGTATAAAAATACTTACCAGGACACCCTGAAAGCAGAAATCAATACACCAAGGAAATATATATTCAACCATACACAAGTATATGTATAAATCATATAAATAGTATATCCATATATACTCAAACCATACCCCACAATCTAGGGTAATTCATAACCACTGTATACCACCGTTAGGGATATAGCTCAAAGATTCCATGAAGCATTCATCCGAGAGAACACACTCTCGAGTCCACTAACACCAATGAAATCCATATGAGATGTACTATTTTTCATGATCCATCATGAAATAGAGATATGCTGAATGATCTAGAGAGAGATATGATACATCAGATGAGGATCATAGCTAAGGGTATAGGGTGATACCAACAGCTACATCTGGATTAACCCACTAAGTAGAGGATCAATGACCAGTGAAGTTGGTCACATATATACCCAGAACTCTACCTAAGGCATGAGGAAGGAATAGAGTATCCTTTTGGGGCCTCTCTAGGTATTCTAACAACTCTATCCTAGAAGTTTTTCTGAAGGGGTCATAAACCTTTGTGTAGGAAATGATACCCACCAACCTTCAGTGAAACAATCAAGGGAACAAACCTTAATGAAACTTTTCCAAGATACGGTGGAAAAGGGATATAGGCCATATGGAAGTTTTACATGGCATGTATTATGATCACACACCATGTCCCTTGACCCAAGGTACTAACCATGTACAACTTCCTGTGTTGGGAAAACATGTAATGCAGAAATGTTTTACACATCGTGTAGAAAGGGTCACATGCCATGTCCTACTATCCGGGGTGTACTACATGTACACTGGACATGTTTCAATACACAACTTTAACCCATGTCCAGCTTCCCGTGTACCAGTACATGGGGTAGCCAATGTAAAAGGTCTAGGTTTTTCCATGTGGTGTATTACATGTCATGTACTCCAACCTATGTCTATGTATCCGCTGAGATACACACCGAGTCCCAGGGAAGGGTCCAAAAACCTTGTGACAGATGTCACATGCCGTGTGACGCTTTACGAATTCATGAACCATATCCACTACTTAGTGGGTCCCATATGGTGTGTATCATAAAATATACACTATTTTCTTCTTGATTTTCTAGAATCGTAGTTATTCCTCCATGTGCCTTGGCCGATCCTCCAATGCTTGATCTGTTGGTTTGTTCATCCTGAAACTGAAGATCCAAGTTCACATCACCATCATAACACCAAATCGATGAGTTTTGAGCATCCAATTAGCTTCAAAATATGATTCTGATCACCCACATGAATAACGATATCTCCCGAAATACTTCAATCCATCCATCGACATCGCCGTCAGACCTATGCTAGTTCATCCTGATGCCAAATCTATAATCTCAGATTGTTGCACTATGAATGGAAGGCACAATGATCATCCGTACATATCCCATGAAGAATGAAGAATGTGCATGAAAAAGGGGAATTCATTCACATAAACAAACCTAAGGAAAAAGCCTCTAAATTTTTTGATTCCAGCCTCGATCTGTTCCCATAAGAATGATTAACAAGATAATAAAAACAATAGTCATAATCATCCCAAAATCAAACCCACAATCAACCCATCCTATAAGAACAATGGAACCACAGATCAACCTGTTCGTGAGTTGATCCACATTCATTGTTTATTAGAAGAATATGAATGAATGAATTGAAATCACAATGCCCTACCAAGTATTTGGATCATTCGATGTCAAATATTCTTTTTTGATGATGATCCATCTAGAATGATCTCGATCCACCATCTTGTCATTGTGCATTGAGATATTTCCCCAAGGTTCCTCTCTAGAGCTCCTAGGGATTTCTCCTGGGTTATGAATTCTGACCCCAGGTCCCTTTCTGAGTTGCTTATTTTAGAAACAAAAAATAAATTACTGTGTCACTGCATAACATTAAAATAAAATAAATCCTTAATTTATTTTATTCCATAAAACGTCTAAAAACTAACTTTCACTGACGACCCACACCGACTGATTTTATGCCTCACCTTTGGTAAATATGATATTCTGAAGGCAATGGTTCCCTCAATTTTCTGATCTGAGCACCATTTTATAGGTTATTAAACTTTTTAAGGAAAATTTCTCACACATGCTAATAAATACTTTTAATATATTTCAAAAATTTGTTTCGGTCACTCTAGCTCTCATAATCTCACATTTTCTTAGTTTTTAGTATCAAATTTATTTTTTATAATATTTAAATATAATACACAAAAAATCTGGGACATTACAGTAATTAAATAGTGATTTATCAAAACAAAACTATTAATGTATAGAAATATAGGTTCAAAATATAACAAATTCCCCATTTTCATAAATTAAAAAAACATTAAATTTATTATTTTTTCAAAAACATTCTCCCCCGTTTTGGAATTTATCAAAAAGTATAATAAAAATTAAATCATTAAAATATTTTCCCTCTTAAACATTTTATACTACATAGAATTAACGGAGTAAAAATATTTCATAAAAATTAACATTTTGATACTGTACACATGTAAAAAAATTTATAATAATGGGATGTTTTATCAAAATAAGAATTATTCTAAATTGAAATATTAAGCTTCAAGAATACCAAGTTAAAACTTCCCTTTAACATATTTTATAGAATCTAATGGTTTAGTGAATATATATTCCAATTGACTCTCAGTTGGAACTAATTATAAAAATATATGATCTTCATTTATACTATCCATAAAATAAATGAAATATTCCATCTAGGTATTTTTTATAGTGGTGGAGAGGTGTTTTTTATAAATTTAAATTTCACTATAATTGTCACAAAAAAATGGAACTATATAATTTTTTTTACTAAAATCACATAATGTTTGTTTAATCCATATACTATGTGAACAAAAACATGGAGAAACAACATATTCATCCCGATCTATTAAAATTATAATAATACTTATTTCTTATAACTTTTATAAATTAAGTTTTTACCCATAAAATGACACATACGTATTATGATTTTCTAGTCAAGCCTTCAACCTCTAGAGTTTGAATCAGAATAAGATAATAATAATGAAAATTCTAATTTGAATAAAATAAACTAGTAGTTATAATTTCTTTAACATATCTAATAGCTCGCTTAACTTATTTAAGATGACATTCCTTAGGGTTGGACTGATATCTTAAATATAAAAAGACTGATAAAATTATTTCTAGTCTAGATGCAGAGAGATATAATAAACCACCTATCATACCTCTATACATTTTATTATCAAGTATCTTTCCATATTCTTCCAAGTCCAATTTTGAATTACTACTCATTGGCATTTCCATAGTATTACTAAAATAAATCCCAAACCTTTTAAAAAGTAATTTAGCATAATTATATTGACTTCAGAATATAAAATATTTTCATTGATTAATTTGTAAACTAATAAAAAAATTAGTTCTTACATTAAGATAATTTCAAAATCACTTGTCATTATCTAAGAAAAATCATTACATAGAAAATCATTTATTGATCCAAATATTTTATCATCAACATAAATATTTATAATTAGTACATGATTTGAAAATATATTTATAAACATATTAGGATCAATCTTACCATTAAAAAACCATTTGTAATTAAAAATAGAGTTATTCCTTTATACCAATCACATGGATCTTGCTTAAGACCATATAAAGTGTTATTGAGTTTCACAACATGATCTAGAAATTTTTTATTTTCAAATCCAATGGGATAATTAATATAAAATTCATCTAAAATAATTACATTTAAAAATAAACATTTCAAAGATATTTGAAATAATTTTATATTTTGAAAAGAATCATAGGCTAATAAAATTATAATTTCTTACATCCATGAAACTCGACAAAATGAATATTCAATGTCAATTCCATCTTCTTGCGAATAGCTTTGAGCCACTAGTCTTTCTTTATTTTTAACTATATTCCCATCTTTATCTATATTATTAAAAAAACTAATTTAATTCCCATTAAGGGCTTATATTTAGGGAAATAATCTAAATTAAACAATTTATTACTTTTAAGTTGATTTCATTCATTATGAGTAAAATTAATCTAATTTGAATCAATTAAATAATAATTAATCTTTATAGGAACAAAATTAGCCACAAAGACAGAGTTTTTATGGTAAAGTAAAAAGAATTTTTTATTTCTATAATAGATTCTAAATTTCCAATTAATTTTTTAATTTGATGTTTTATGTCTTTTCCATTCTTTTGGATCATTTTTAGAAGAGATATTCTCCCCCTAAAATGATTCATTCTCATTATCACTGTTATTATCTTCACTAAAATTGAATTCTCCAAATTAATCATCATCTTTGTTTAAAATATAATTTTTCTTGATATTTATATTTTCATTAAAAATAACATGTATAGAGTCTTAAACAACTAATGTAATATTATCGAAAACACTAAATTATTTTATATTATTGGAATATCCTTATAATATTCCTTCCTCACTATTAGAATTGAAGTTTTCTAAATAATCTTTTTTATTTAAGATATTGATTTTGAAACCATATACCATAAATATCAAACATTAGGTTTAAACCCTCCAAAATGTTCATAATGGGACTTATTAAGGAAAGGTCTAATAGATACTCTATTTAAAACCTGAAAAGATGTATTTACAAGTTCTTACCAAAAATATATATCCACATTAAATTCCATAAGCATTAAGCTAGTTATTTATTGTATAGATCTATTATTTCTATCAATAATTTTTTTGTGTTGTCCTAGGGATTGAGAAAAAATGTTTATACCAATTTGGTTCTTAAAATTTACCAACTTATAAATTAATAACTTTAACATATCTTTTAATTTCGATAGATATGATTGAAATATTTTGAGCACATGAGCCTTAGCCCGGTTGGTAAGGACTCTATAAGTGTATCCAAGAGACTCGGGATCAAATCAAGGTGGAGAAATTATTTCTAGGTACTATAGTAGTACTGTAGTAGTAATGTACCAAGTACTGTAGTGGGACTGTGTAGTACTGTAGCATGAACTGTAGAAAGTACTGTTTGACACTGTAGCAATAGGGAATATGCCCCCGTTTGGGCCTTCGGGCCACCAATTTGGTTCCCGAGTTATTTAAGGAATTTGGGCCACCTAGGCCTTCGGGTTAGTAAGGCCTTCACGCCACCTCAAGGCTTTCGGGCCACCTTATGTGCAGATGCAAACCAGACGACCTAAGAGGAACAAGCTCTACAAGGAGGATGAGCAAGGAGCATTCACCACAGCAGAAGCTAAATGAATTGCAAGAATGAGAGGTTATGGAACCTTCCATAGGGACAAGCCTGTGCATGCATGGGAATGCCTAGCCGAATAGCCATGCGAAGGTGGAGAGCTGATTTCACGATGAAGATGCTGGGGAGGAAAAGTTCAAAGTACTTAGTTTGGGTTGTATGTAATGTTTGAAGTCTACGGGAAAATGAAATCCTCTAAAGCCTATGGGCCATGTAATAATTACACCTACGGGCCTTTTTAGGGTTCCACCTCACACCTTGAAAGGTGGATTATCAAAAATCAATAAAAAATGAAGGCCTTCGGGCAATTGGAGGAGGTGATTGAAATATTTTGGATGTTTTGAATAAGTTTACAGAAAGCACCGAACTTAGTTATTGTTTCGTTCTTATGAGATAAGTAATAAATATATATAAATATACCACAATCACATACAATTAAAAAATCATACTTCTTATCACAAAAATATAATAGATTTTATAGGTACAAACAATCAAAATGTAATAGTTAAAAGCATCTTGAAGTACTATCAAAATTTATTGATTTATACTCTTTTTGGGTTGATTTCCCTTCAAACATTAATCACACATAAAATAATTAATTTAATATAACTTGGGTAGTTGTAGAACATGTTCATGATTTGACAGTTTGTGAAATAGTCTAATGTTTTCATGAAGAATCCTCTTATGCCACAGAATGTCTATAGGTTCTAGGCGTGAGAAGCGTGCAATGGGTCATGTCCAACTTTTCTTTTTTCCATGATTGATCATTAATATGAGATATTACACAATGTTACATCATGATCAACATAATTAAATCAAAGAAGTAGAGAAATGATATAACACCATAAATAGAGGATCATCACATATTATTTATAATCAATTTAATTAATTAATTAATTACCTTGTTGGTATTCTTTTTTCCTTTGATGGATCTGATAATAGATCTACATTTTACCATTGTCAAATTTTAAGAATCAAGAGCGTATTCCATCTAGTGGTGATACACATGTGTTCCAAAAATCTCTAAACATTTCAACCGGATTATCCAAGTGATAGCATAAAAAATCCTATCTCCAGCGTCATATGGATTTGATCTCCTCGAGAACCTCTTCCGAAGAGTTCTCCTAGACCTCTCTTTTCTTGAGATAAGAAGGTGGAGAAAGGTCACTCTCCATTACTGGGAACACTTTTGGAGAAGGGATCCCTCTCAGACTTGAGATAATTATCCAAATCCATTGTGAACAACCAAAACAAATCAATTGTCTCTAAGAAAAAACAATATAATTGGGTTTATATATCGCTAGGGTCAGAAATAAATAATTTCAAAAGTAACCCTTATTATTTATATAATCCCTATAGAACCCCATGTTAAATAATAATAATTTCTTTTTCTTATTTTTCAACATGTCCTTAACTTGAGAATTAAATTAAATATTATTTAGTTAAATAATATTCAACATTTATTATTTCTAAATGGATCATTAAACTTGGTCCTCCATTTTTACACAATATTTATCAGGCCTTGATTAATGACAATATTTTTATTAAATAAATATCACTACATTATTCTATAATAATTAAATAAGTATTATATTTACTAAATAGAAAAAAAATATTTATAAAATATTCTGATCACATTATATCCACTCAAAAAGCTAGAGATGAAATAAATGCAATCAAGAAAACATAAATAATTATTAAACCACATGGGGGAATAATATTTATTCAACTTGTTAAATAGTAAATAGTAATATTATTATTTAACCGAGATTCTGGATACACTTAGTGTGTGGTCCTCTAGGCCTCTTTCTCAGTTGCATTAGGTGAAGCAGCCTAAATTCCAAGGTTATCATCTTGCAACATGCTAAGACACCCATAAAGAAAGAAGTTAATACTGCAATGACATAATACCTCAAATGGATGTTTACTACATAATATAATCTGTTTATCAGGACATCTCTAATGAATAAGGTTGCATTCCAGTTCCATCAACCTATATGCTCGATGTATCACTGTTCGACTTCTCAAAAATTGAACTTACCTATAGAACACCATGGCCAGTGATTTATTTAGGCTATATCATTTCCATCAAGGGACCTAAGATATCAACTTCCATTAAATAATAGAAGGTACATATCCTTTCTTTCATTATAATTAATGCTATATTACTCATGATGCACCCAACATATCCTACCTCACCGTGATCATATTTCATCATGATTTTCATCAATACATCAAAGTACATGACTCATAATATTAATTAATAATAATCTTAATGTTTAAGGATCATTACAAGCATCTGATTATAGGAACATCCAATGACACATATAAATGTGAATTTCTTACTGGAAGGTCTCGTTATCCTAATATCCTACTGGATATTACCAAGGGCATATACCAGGAGAAGGTTCCTCAAAGTCATATGAATATAAACCCCTGGTAATCCTATATCATTTGTGTCCCTCAAATGATTTCATCTGGCTATATAAAATTAATTCAATAGTAGCATTGTTGCACTTCCGATTTCTCATCATAGCGGGGAAATTCTATGACATTTTAGAGAGACATATACTCTTAGGACATTATAAAATACTACGTTACATACAAGAACAATAATTTTGTGAAAATTAGTTTATTAATGTTCAAAAATATGAATAAAAGTTATCATAATGTACACATAATTTGGTTCTAGGGAACCAACTCCAACAGACTCCTACTTTCACTAAATCCAAATGCTAATGAACCTTAGTTTTCTTGCTATCAAATGATAATAATTCTTCTACCGAGATATTAATTTAGTCAAGGGGTATAATATGTTCTCTTTTGTGGGTACTCTGCTAACTGGAACTTCAACCCTTTGATAAAAATTCCATAAGAGGTGATACTTCCGGTGTATATTCTTTGTTCGTTGGTGTGACCTTGGATCTTTTTCAAGAGCCAACACTATAGTATTATCACAATAAGTGATAGGTTATTTACTGCTAGATACCATATAAATACCCTATAAAAAGTTATGAATCCAAATGGATTTCTGGACTGCATCAGAATCTGATATATACTCAGACTCTGCTATAGAAAAAGAGACAACTGGCTGCTTCGAAATATTCTAACTAACACCTCCTCCATTGGGACATAAAACATATCATTACTATGACTTCAGATCATTCTGATATTTATGAAAACAAGGATCATTATAACCCATGTTGACCAGCTCCTCGTCTCCCCCATACACTAGGAACATATCCTTAGTTCTTCTCAGATAATTTAGGATATCCTTAATTGTAGACCAATGATGTTCTTCTAGAAATTCCTGATATATTCCTTCCATGATCACTAAAAAAGAAACATCAAGTATACTATATAACATGACATACATTATTGACCATATCACAAAAGCATATGGGATCTTACTCATTCTCTCTTTCTCTTATTGGATCTGAGGACACATTTTCATAGAAATATGTAAACCATATGACACTAGAACCAATCCCCTCTTAGATTGTCCATAATAAATCTCTTTATTAGTTGGTCAAAATAAGTACTTTGAATTAGTACCAGTATAATCTTAGATCTATCACTAATGATTTGGATCCCTAGAATATAGGTTTCTTCACATAATCCCTTTATTGAGAAACACTTGTTTAACCTTATTTAATTGATCATAGGACCAATATGTCATTTCCAGTATGTAATATATTATAAATATAAACTATTAGGATAAAAAACACATTCCTAGTAAACATCTTGTAAACACAGAGATCACATTAATTATTAATGAAACCAAATTCATCTTTGCAATCATCAAATAGAATGTTCCATGACCTGGATTCTTACTTTAATCCATAAATAGACCATTGCAACTTTAAAATCCTGCTGTCATCACCTAGAGTCACAAACCCTTATGGTTGTGTTATATAGACATCTTCTTGAAGGTCCCCATTAAGGAATTCAGTTTTGACATCCATATACCAAATCTCATAGACATGGTAAGAAGCTATAAAATGCATAATTTTCATGAATTTAAACATGGAAACTAGTGATAAGGTTTAATCGTATTCAATTCCTTGACATTGTTTAAACCCATTGTCCTATATCATTTCTTTATAGGTATTTAATTTACCTTCAATGTCCAGTTTTCTTTTGAATACCCATTTGCGTCCAATGAGACTTACATCAACTAGAGCAATGACTAGAACCCAAAATTGGATATGATACATGGAATATATTTCAAAATTCATGGATTATTTCCGTCTTGAAAATTCTAAGCTCTCCACTACCTCCTTATAGAAGATAGTGTTGGTCAGAGTAGAGTACTCAAGAGGGGGGTGAATTGATTATCTATAAAAATTTCTGTTTAAAGAGTATTCTTAAATGTTCACTCCCTGATAAAATAAGTACATGTCAGTTAATCAAAGTAATACGGTAATGATAGTTTGACTATTTAAATAACTTCTTAGAAGATTGATTAATTCTCAGTAACATTAATATCAGTTATTAACATTACCTTTGAAGCTATTTTATTAAGGCCAAACAATTATAACTTCTTTCCAAGATTAACTATCAAAGTAAATTTAGTGATTTCTAAATTAAATAGTGAAACAGAGAAAACCAAATTAAACAACACATTGGATATAAAATAAGTGGGTCAGTATCAAGCTGAGACATAATCCACTCCACTTGGTGATCACCTACCACTAAGAATTTTAGATAAATAAACTTGATCCACACCCTATATCAGGGTTAACAATACTACAAAGACTATCCAGGTCACACGACCTCTTCCACAGTTCTACGTTAGTATGAACTAATAGGTCACACAAAACCTCTTCCACACTTATCTGTGGGAGTACACAAGTGTAAAAAGATGTGAGGGGAAGGATATCTAATATTCTATTCTTTAATATATGGGACAATGTGTGTTTTTATATAGATATACACACACCACTTGAAAGCTAAAAACAGTACACAACAGAGCAAAAAGTGATGAGATAAGTTTAGAAGTGCACTGAGTGTTAGTCTATGCAGCATTGGACTTATGGAATGAAGCAGATGCATAAATTGAGTCCTCTCATGGAAAAAAGTGTATCATAAGTCATGTAGATCTATCTCTTGTTCTTCATAGTCTTGTCAATGCAAAGATGTGATCGAAAATTCTAAGCTATGGTTTTCACCTTGTTGGTTCACCAATGCTTCGTGTGTTCTTCAGAAATGTTGAGTTGCATGTGTTGGTTATTTTCTCAGAAAATCTCATATGTTCTTTATTGTCATGCTATGTGTTGTGTATGTTTATAGGTCATACTTATCTTTTATTCTTTGAGTGAATGTGTTGGAGCTATCAGGTTGCATGTATTCTACACCTCGTACCTCATAATTTCAGGTGAAATGTCTCCAAAGAAACATTAATTATGTCAGTGCATTTAAAAGCTTCAAATATTAAAGTTAGAAATTAAATTGAAAGATGAAAATATATATTAAAAAATGGTGTCAGAGTGTGTCAGGAAACAATGTCTTCTTGAATCAATGTCTTCTTGTAATGATGTCTTCTTGAAATGGTGTATCCTTATTTTCCTTTGAGCGATGAAACAGTCATGATGAGACCATTGTATTGGGATCCAGAATTGGTTGTACATATGCGATGTTAGGATCACAGTGTCTGGATGGTCATGGTGTCTAGATGGTCACAGTGTCTGGATGGTCACAGTGTCTGGTTCTTTTTCCAAAAAAACATAATCTGTGACAAACTCATGGTGTCTTAGACCTCGCTAATTATCTTTATACACACTTAAACAGTGATATTCATAAAATGGTTTCGAATTAATCATTCATCAAATAAATCATTATGAATTAAATAAAATATAGTTTACAATAATAAAACTTAATGTATAACAATTAAGATTTTGGATAGCCTTATTTAAAGCATAATGATACTAATCATCTGTACACATGATTTGAGACAGAATACACAATATTAACAAGTTTCATATAATGTATAGGATTTGTGATCATTAAAACATGATTAACACATGAGGAGTCCAAAAATATCCTCCTTTTTGATGTTCACTAATCATGTGAGTGAAATATGTATTCCTAAGTAATGAGTCTCTTCTTTAATGTGCAGTTAGGGAATATAGAATACATAGAAGACAAATTTACCCCCTTTTGAGATTATCAAAAAGTGTAAATAAGAAGTAGACAATAAAGGTGCACATTTCATTAGATGGAAAAGTGTTAGTACAAATAGTAAGGAACATGAATAAATAACACATCCTAATAAAAAGATAATAGTTCTTCATTACTCACTTGGCTTCATTTTTCCCTTAGCAGTAGCATCAGATGAAGAAGCCATATGAGCAGAAGTAGAAGTGGAAGAAGGGAGTGAACTAGTTGACAAAGAAGGTAAAGGGAGTAATTCAAAAATAGATGAGGCCAAGGTAGGTGCAGTGGAACACTGAGGAAACTGTTGATCAAGGATAACATTCCTGATCTGAGTTAGAGCCTAAGAGACTGACATAGATGTAGAGGAAAAAGTAGAGGATGAGAAGGTGGGAAAACTAGATCTCAAAGGTGCAACTGCATGAGCCATAATGATAGTACTCTATACATGAAGATAAGGCCTCATAAGCTTGATAAAATCAGCAATGATATCTCCACCATACTTCATGTCTTTCTCAAAGTCATCCTTATTATCCATAAACTTATACAAAAAAGGAGTTAACTCTGTGAGCTTTTGGACTCAAGTCTTGGAAGCTTGAGTAATAGGAGGTATCATTAGAATCTTCACTAGGTACTTGAAATGGTTGGTAATGTAATTCTTAGAGAAGATCTGGTTGAGTTAAAATTCCACATTTTTATCAATGTCTTGCTGGGCATCATTAGCAATCTTGGAATGGATTCTCACTAAATCAAGAACTATGTCACTGTTCTTGACAACTTCAGAGAGAGATTATTTGTCAAGACCACTAAGCACAACTTTAAGTTCTTCTTCAACAACTATTATCAATAGGTCACTGTCTAAACAAGGTTGAGATGATTGACCAGAGGAATTAGAGGCAGTAATAGCTGAAGTAAGGTAATTAAGTTGATTCAAATATTTATGGAGAAATCCTTTATACTCATCAGTTAACTTGTTCAGACTAATAAAAATTTCACATATCTCTTGAAGATTTTTTTTTTCTCTCAACCAACTTGTCAGTTAGAAAAGTGAGATTAGGTTGAATCAGGGAGGCTACTTCTTGTGGAATCTGACTACCAACATCTTCAACATGACGAGAAATAGGTTCAGGATTTGAGTGTAGCACTCTCTGCATATCGTTAACCATCCCTCTGAGAGTCTTCACTTCATCAATTAACTATTTTTTCTTAATCATGGTTTCTTGAATATCGTGGAGAATATTGGGTTGAAACTACCATATGATCTTCTCCAATAACAAGGAGTAATCCCTTTAACTTAAATTTTTCACAAGGTCCGGTTGATCATTTATAAGCTTTTCTACTCCAGCCAAAAGGGTAGCTTCAAATGCTTTCAGATAATCCTTATTTACTGACGAGGAAGGTTCTTGTGAAGGCTCGGAAATAGGAGCTGAGACAGCCTCAGGTTCCTTTGCAGGGACAAGATCTAAAACTAATTTCAACTGAAACATAGTAGACAGATCAAGAACTTTGATTGAAAATTCCTATAAATCAGTCACATCAAAATAACTAGAAAATGTATAACATCTATCCACTGATCTTGGACTAGTCAGATTAGGGACTTCAACAGATTATAGATTGGGGGATGCTCCCCCTAAGTAGGTTCATATTTCCCAGGAATGAGAGGTTTAGATCCTTGATCTATTTCTTCAATTTCAACCTTAACTGCTTCATCCATTTCCTTTCTAGACAATTTAAGGGATTGATCCATTCTCTTTTAAGTAGAAGGAATAACTTCAAGAACATCTTGATCCTCTATGTGTTTCTTAAGCGAAGCTTCTTGCACAACATGAAGATCTTCTTCTATAAGCTCTTCTCGAACATCCTTTTCACTGTCCTTAGTAATATATTCTTCCTTTGAAAAAGTTTTTTCTTCAAGATCAGCGATATTTTCATGAACACATGCTTCCTTTTCAAATAAGACTTGATGAGAAGATTCACTATCTTTCTCAACTAGAACGGTTTTTATCAGTGATACAACAACCTCTTCTTGTTCTTCTTCGGCAATGTATTAAAAAACTTCATCTGGTTCTAAACCAGGATTAAAAATATCCTTAGGTCATTAAGGGTGTTCCACTGGATTAAAATTTTCATAAATTCTATCATTATCTTCCACCCATGCTTTTCTCCAAGGATTCCAACTGATTTTCACTATCTTTACAGTAACTTTCAAAAGACAGAACTCATAATCCTTAATGGATTCTTCATCTAGTCCAAACAATCCCTTTTCATGAAGCATAACTGAGATAATCCTAGAATAGAACAAGGATGTTGACTTGGTGGTGGTTTTGATCAACTTACACATATAGTGTATTACATACTAACAAAGATTGATCTTATTCCCATTATTCATGATATGTATCAGAAATACATATTGGAACTTGAATAGAGAAAAATCAGCTTTTTTGGTTCTAATCAAATTCTGAAAAAACTTAAACAAGAGTCATGATTCTCTATCCAACTCATCAGTGATGAAACTTCACTTTGTTTCATTTCCAGTTAAACTTCTCAAAGATTCTTCAAAGAAAAAAACTTCACTTGGAGGTGGAGGACCTCTCTAATAGTCCTCAAAAATCCCTCATGAGGTATCCTAATAAATTAATCCCATAACCTTGAAAAAAACATGCATCTCTAGCCATTAATCCAACTTCTCAAAACATATGTATCATTTAAATCAAAAGAAAATTAAACATACTAGTAAAACTGTGCAACTAGCTTTGGGTAGATAGGTCTATTCTCCTTTGTAAACTAATACAACCATCCTTACTCTTTTATCACTCTCAATACCAAATAATTACTTGTCAAAATACACATAGGGGATATCTCTTTTTTGGGTACTACTATTCGGTTCACTAGATTAGGATTCAGAGGACCCTCGGGTTCTAACTTTGGCGCTATCTTCAACTTCTTCTTTGAACTGTGCTTCTCACGATTTGAAGATGAAGGGAATTTCTCCTAGGAATTCACCAAAGGTTCGAGAGAGAGAGAAGTATTGAAGATAGGTTACAATTTGAGAGAAGAGAAGAGAGCTCGAGTTAATAATAATTGAAACTTATTTTATTTTATCATTTATGAATATCAAGCATCGCGAGATCAAAATCATGGGAAAGTAAATAGGGTAAAACAATTAATTATCACGATACATGTTATAATCTATAGACAAAACAATAAATCATCTTTACGGTGAGACTTTAACAAGTATTCAAAGTGAGACCATAAAAATCATTCACTGTGAGACCATAACAATCATTCATGGTGAGACCATAACAATCATTCACAATGAGACTGTAATAATGTGATTTCTAAACATTTATACTGTGTTTTTTGAGATAGTAAGTTCCAAGCAGTAACCAAGAAATTATAACTATTGAGACGTAAACATGAAACAATAATTCTTAAGACCGTAAAAATATAGAAATCTTAAAGTTAAACAGAAGTCTTAAGATAGTGACTTGTGAAACCGTAAAGTTTGAAATAATAAGATGTGAAATAGTAAGATGAATACTTAAGATTTATCATACCCAATTCATGAATTATATAATCTATTATTACATAATTTTATGGTTTTGTGTGTATTTTAGTAAGCTGATGTTCAGTTCCAGTTAATTCCAAAGTGATATCTCGTTTTTGATAATGATCTCTCAAAAAGTGATGTCTTACATTAATATGTTTTTTCTTAGAGCGTGAAACATGATTTTTTGAAATGTTAATACCACTTGTATTGTCACAGTTTATATGTAATTTTCTGAATTGATAACTGTAATCTATTAATGTGTGCTTCATGCACAAAATTTGTGCACAGAAACTAGCATCAGCTATGTATTCAACTTCTACAGTAGATAATGCAACATATTTTTTTTTTCTTACTACACCATGATACCAGTGACCTTCCAAAAAAGTGACATGTTCCAGAGGTTCTTTTTTATCTAACTTACAACCACCGAAGTCGGCATTGGAATAACTCACTAACTCAAATGATTGTCCTTTGGGATAGAATAGTATTAGATTGGGTGTATGCTTGAGGTATTTGAAAATTATCTTAACAACATTTAAATGATATTCCTTAAGATTTTATTGAAAAAGAGCACACATACAATCACTAAAGATAACGTCAGGTCAACTAGTAGTTAAGTATATTAAGCTTCCAATCATTCCTCTGTAAGTGGTTTGATCAACAGATTTTCCATCTTCATTAAGATCAAACTTACAAGTAGTACTCATTGGAGTGTCACTAATTTTAGTTCTATCCAAACCAAAATGTTTTTGATGATATCTAGTATATTTAATTTAATTAAAAATAATACCATCATTCTTTTGGAAGATTTGAAATCCAAGAAAGAATTATGTTGACCCATTAAACCCATTTCAAATTCATTTTTCATCATTTTAGAAAATCCAATACCTAAAGAATTATTTGAAGATCTCAAAATAATGTCATCTACATAGATTTGAACTATTAAAACATCATTGGAAATTTGTTTTATAAAAAGGGTAGGACAATCTATTCCTTTTTTAAAAACTTTGGAAATAAGAACAATACTTAATCTATCATACCAAGCACTTGAAGCTTATTTTAAACCATATAAATATTTTGATAATTTGAAAATATGATTTGAAAAATGAGGATTTGTAAAACCAGGGGGTTGTTCAAAAAATAAATCCTTAGCTATATACCCATTTATGAATGCACACTTAACATCCATTTGATATAGTTTGAAATTCAAGTGTGCAACATAAGCAAGAAGACTTCTGATGGCTTCAAGTCTAGATACTGGTGCAATGGTATCTTCATAGTCAATTATTTCTTCTTAACTGTAGCCTTGTGCAAAAAATCTATCCTTTTTTCTAACTATGTTTCCAGATTCATCCACTTTATTTCTAAAAACCCATTTAGTGCATATGGTGAATGTGTCTTTGGGTCTTTCAACAAGTTTTCCAAACTTTGTTCCTTTCAAACCGATTAAGTTCTTCTTGCATATCCATCACCCAAAATTCATAATTGAAAGCATTAGTAATGTTTTTAGGTTCATGTTCTGATAAGAAGGCGTGATGTTCAACCTCATTTCTAAGAGAAGCTATAGTTTGAGTCCCTAAATCTATGTCTCCTACAACAACAACTAAAGGATGGTTCTTAAGAGTTCTACCAACTCTAGAAAAAGAAGGACTGGTTATTTCAAGTTCTTAAATAGGGTCAGGTTTAATGTGACTTGAATCTAAAGAATTTCCAGAATAGGATGTTTTCATAGATTCCTTTATAAAAGGGTTAGAGAATTTTCAATTTGTGTCCAGATTTGATACATCATTCTCGAGGTTATCCAGAGTGGTCTTAGGCTCATGTGGATATGTTTCATCAAATTTTACTTGGATAGATTCTTCGCACATTTAATTATTTTATTAAAAACTTTATAGGCTTTAATAGAGATGGAATATCCTAAGAATATTTCTTCATCATTATTGGATGAAAATTAGTTAATATTTTCTTTAGTATTAAGGATATTGACTTTACAACCAAAAACATTGAAGTAGATAACTTTGGGTTTTCTATTATTCCACAACTCATATGGAGTTATTTTAAGGACAGGTCGAATCAACACTCAATTGATGATATAGAATGATGTATTTATAGCTTCAACCCAAAAATAAATTAGTAGTTAATACTCACTAAGAATGGTTCTAGCAATTTCTTGCAGGGTTCTATTTCTTCTTTGCACAACTCCATTCTATTGAGGTGTTCTAGGGGAAGAGAAATACTGAATATAGCCATTTTGTGATAAAAAGGATTAAAACTCTTGATTTCCAAACTCAAGAACATAATCAATTATTAAGGATTTATTTTTCATTCCACTAATGCTTTCTACAGTTTTGGAATATTTGGTAAAATGAGGGCAAGATTCAGTTTTGTGAGCCAAAAATAAAGTCTAGGTATATCTTGAAAAGTCATCTAAAAGAACATAAACATAGTGATTCCCATTTAAACTAGAAACTCTAGATGGTCCAAATAAATCCATGTGAACCAGTTCGAGAGGTTGAGAAGTTGACACTTATTTATTTCGTTTGAAGTAAATTTTATGTTTTTACCCTTTTTACAGGATTACACACTTTATCATTTGGAAGCTCAATTTTGGGTAGGTCTTGACTAAGATTTTCCTAGTTATCTTTCTAAGGGAGTGAATATTACAGTGTCATAGTCTCCTATGCCAAATCCATGACTCATTATGAAACACACTTAAACATGAATCATTTTGAGAAACTAAAGATTCTATGTTAAGAGAATAAACATTTTCATTTCTCAATGTAGAAAACACTAATTCATTTTTAGAATTAAAAAAATAGTAAGAATCATTTTTAAATTTAACATAAAATCCATCATCAAATAGTTGTGAAATACTAAGAAGATTATATTTCAATCCATCAACAAAACATACTTTGGAAATCAAAACTGAGTTAGAGTTACCAATTTTGGCAAGGCTAATAATTTTTCTTTTGGCATTATCACCAAAGGTGACGTGTCCTACATCAATTTTTATTAAATTATTGAAGCACAAATAGTCTCCTATCATGTGTCTTGAACACCCACTATCCAAGTACCATAAACTTTTACAGGAACTCTTTAAGAATAATTCCTATAAAATAGTCAGATAAAAATAGATTTTGGTACCCATACTTGTTTGGGTCCAGTAATATTATTGATAAGTGCTTTAGGAACCCATATCTACCGCATAGGTTTCCTATAAGAATTATGTAAAGTACTTGATAAGTAAACTCTATTTGGTCTAGAAAATCTTGAAATAGTAGAGAGTGTATCATAACTTGAGCTAGCTGACTGTTTTCCAGAATTTAGAGTAAAGCTATATGTCCTAGATTTAGAAACAAAATTAGTTCTTCCAAAATTTTTTTTACCAGGTTGAGAACCAATTACAGTCGTATATTTAGGAAAAATAATTTTACCTATAATTTGTACCAAGGTGTCATTACCATTAGTAAACCTTTCAAGATCCTTTTTATATTTCTCATTAGACAGTTTTAGTTCTTTTTTTCTTTGAGTAATTGATAATTTTCTCTCTTTCTATAGTGAGTTCAGTTTTAACAATTGAGGTAAGAGTATGTTGTTTCTTTAATGACTTGTATTTATATTTTAGTTCATTTCATGTCTCTTAAAGCATATTATAGTCCTAAAAAATCTCTTAATTTGACATATCTTCAGAGTCACTCTCATCTCCAGAATAGTATTAATTGTTTACTAGAGATTCTAGTGTTACCTCATATGTGTTTTTCATAAAATACATATTGGATTTGTTATCCTGTTCATCATGCAAAGATTCTGAGTCACTTGAACTGTCCTCCGAAGCACTCAATATTGATTTCATTACCTTTTTATACTTTCTATCTTTGTACTCATATTTCTTTTTTTACTTGATCTTGGGAAATCTAGCCTTGATATGTCCCTTTCACTTACATTTATAGCAGACAATCTCATCAGACTTGTCACTTATTTTCCCTCCCTTCTTCTAACTTCCTTTTTGATCATATCTTCCATTGAAGTTAAGATTTCTAGAAAAATTATTATTATAGTAAAATCTCTTAAATCTTTTGGCTAATTGATCCATCTCCACATCACTGTCAGGCGATGATAGTTCACTGCTAGAAATTTATATAGGAGCTTCCAATTTCCCTTTCTCTTTGTGTTTAGAAGTGGTGGCCTTGAATGTAACTGATTTTTTTAGGTTCATTCTCCTTTTGATTGTTGACTTTAATATCCTATTCATACATCATGAGTTTTCCAATGAGTACCTTTACAGATAGCCTACTGATATCACATTATTCTATAATAGAGAAAGAGGTTCCTCTCTATATGTCTGGTAGACATCTGATAATTCTTATGATTTATTGTTTGAAAGTAACTTCTCTTCCAAGAGAAATCATTGTGTTGAAAATTTCATTGAACCTAAGATACATGTTAAAAATAGGCTCATCATGTTTCATTCTAAAGTTATCATATTTAATAGTATAAGTATTAAGTCTCATTTCTTTCACACTAGAAGTTACTTCATGTGAAACAGACATGGTATCTCAAATTTCATGGGCAGTTTTACATGCATAGATTCTATTAAATTCCTCATCTCCTAAAGAGTAGTATAAATCATTCATAGCTTTTCAATTCTTATTGTAGGAAATTTTTGTAGGTTTATCCCCAGTGATTCTATCAGTAGCAATAATCTTATATTCATCTAGAATTGATGACCAGATTTGAAAGATCATACTTTCTAAATTCGTTTTCATTTTAATTTTCAATTGATAATAATTGGTTCCATTAAATAATGATGGTCTGTTGGTTGCCGCACCTTCCAATATATTATCCATAATACAGAAATACTTTGAAAGAGATAGAAATATAGAATTAATAGAAATTTATATATCTTTATAGTACAACTAAAATCATAGTTGAGTAGGTTAAAAAAAGAAAATCTTAATAGGATTAACAAACACACTCTGATACCAATTTTTTTTAGAGTAGAGTACTCATGAGGGGGGGGGGTGTGAATTGAGTATCTATAAAAATTTCTATTTTAAAAGTATTCTTATAAGTTTATTCACCAATAAAATAATTACAAGCCAGTTAATCAAATTAATACCATTAGGAATATTTGGTTGTTTAGATTACTTCTCAAAAGATTGATTAATTCTCAGAAACCTTAATATTAGTTATTAAAACTACCTTTGAATCTATTCTAATAGAGGAAAACAATTTTAACTTCTTTCCAAGATTAAATATCAATGTAAATTTAGTGATTTGGGTATTAAATAGTGAAATAGAGAAAAATAAATTAAAAAGAACAATGGATATAAAACAAGTGGTTTAGCCTCGATCCGAGACCTAATCCACTCCACTTAGTGATCACCTTACACAAATAAGTTTAAATAAATAAACTTGATCCACACCCTGGATCAGGGTTAACAATAGTACACAAGATTGTCCAGGTCACATGACCTCTTCCATATTTCTATGTGGGTATAAACTAACAGGTCATACACAACCTCTTACATACTTATTTGTGGGAATACACAAGTGTAAAAAGTGATGAGATAAGTTTATATGTTCTTTGAGTGTTAGTCCGTGCATCTCTGGACTTCTAGAATGAAGAAGATGCAGAAATTGAGTCCTCTCGTAGAAAACAGAGTATCGTAAGTTAGCTAGATCTGGCTCATGTTCTTCATGGTGTTGTCAGTGCAAAGATGTGTTCGATGATTTTTTGCTATAGTGTCCAACTTGTTGATTCAAGAATTCATTGTGTGTTCTTCAAGAATGTGGAGTTTCATGTGTCAGTTCTTTTCTTAGAAAATCTTGTATGTTATTCTTTGTCACGCTATGTGTCATGTATGTTTCTAGGCCACATTTCTCTTTTACTCTTCGAGTGCATGTGTTGGAGATAGCATGTTACATATATTATGAACCTTGTACCTCATAATGTCGGGTGACATGTCTAGAAATAAACATTAATTATGTCAGTGCATTTACAGTATTCAAATATAACTGTAAGAAATTAAATTTAAAAATAAAAAAAAAATAGATTAAAAAATAGTGTCACAGTCTGTCAGGAAACTGTGTCTTCTTGAAATGGTGTCTTCTTGAAACTGTGTATCCTTCTTTACCTTAGAGCGATGAAATAGTCATGATGGGATAGTTGTATAAGGATCATGAACTAGTAGTACAGATGCAGTGTTAGGATCATGATGTCTGTATGGTCATGGTGTCTAGATGGTCATGGTGTCTGGATGGTCATGGTTTCTGGATGGTCATAGTGTCTAGATAGCCACGGTGTTTGGATGGTCACATTGTTTGGTTTCTTTTCCCGAGAAGCATAACTAGTGACAAACTCACAAATTCTCAGACTTAGCCAAATATATGTATACAGACTTAAATAGTGATATTCATAAAATGGTTTAGACTTAATCATTCAAGAAATAAATCATTATGAAGTAAATGAAATATAGTGTACAACAATCAAAATTATTTTATATAAATTAAGATTTTGGATAGATTTATTTAAATCATAAAGATACTAATCATCTATACACATGATTTGAGACAGAATACACAGGATTAACAAGTTTCACAAAATGTGTAGAATTTGTGATCATTAAAACAAGATTAACACATGAGAAGTCCAAAATATAGGTTCATAATTTTCAAAAAATAATGAGTCACCATCTTTGGTGACTAGAAAAATATATCTCTCTAGTTATCTTACCTCTCCTATGCTACTATGTTGTACTTATGTTTTAGGAACTACTTCTTATATGGGGACTTGTAGAATATTTTCCTATACCAACTCTTGTATATCTTGAGAATTAACTTCATCGAAGTCAATCTTTCTCCCACTACCCTTTTTGAGTATTTTCTCCCTTTCAAGAAATATGGCCTGTCTAGTGACATTCACTTTCTTTTCTAAGGGGTTGTATGGGTAGTATTCGTTTATTTCCTTATAATACTCTATACATATTGATTTTGTGCCTTGGGGTGCTATTTTGTTACCTGAGAAGGCCTTAACAAAATCCTTGCAATGGAATAAATGTTTCTGTGATAAAACACGTTCCTTTCCAGTTCATATCTTGAAATGAATTCCATTTTATTCTTTAGTTGGTACTCTATTTAATGTGTATGTCACAATATTTTAGGCATATACCCAAAATGATAATGGAAGATCTGCATGACTCATTATAGATGTTACCATTTCTAACATGGTACAATTCCTCCATTCTCTAACACCATTCTAGTGTGGTGAGTAAGGTGGAGTGAGTTGGGATAGAATCCCAAAATCCCAAAGAAATTTGATAAACTATTATTTAAGATATTCACCAACTCAATCTGATCAAAGCTTCTTTATGTTCTTTACAAGTTGATTCTATACATCATTCTTGGATTCCTAGAATTTCTTAAAGGAATCAGACTTATAAATCCTTTTGTAGATATAACCATATCTACTCTAGTTATCATTAAAATTTATGAAGTAAGAATATACACCTCCAGATTATATTAGAAATGATCCACAAACATCTGTTTGTACTAATCCTAGAATCTCTATGGACTTTTCACCCTATCCACCAAATTGGGGTCTGTTTATTTTTCCTTGTAAACATGCATGAAATATTTCAAGTGGTTTTAGCTCTAGAAGATTTTATATAACCATATTGATAGAGTTTTGTCAAATGATTCTCATTTACATGTCCAAGAGAGTGATTCCATAGCTAAGTGCTATGTGATTCATGTGGACATGATTAGTTATAAATTTACAACACTTGGTTATCATAATTTAATAAATAAAGTCCATTAATTAAATGTTCCATATCATTACATATGTTTTCCTTATAAAAGAAAGAACTTTTATTTCCAAATTTGAAAATTAAACAATATTCATCTTAGCATTATACATAAATTATGTTCCTGGTTACCTTCAGTACATAATAAAAATCTTTTAAAACCAAAATCATTCACATTGGTAATGAAAGGTGGTTATCACCAATGGCTAGGGAAGAAATTATCACACCATTAACTACTCCCAGATCCTCTTCTCCTTAATCAATATTTCTAAATCTACTTGGTTTCTATATTTGGATATGGATGTGAGCACCACATGCTATATATAATAGCCAATGCATAGATATTGAAAGATTACACTCAATAAAGAATTAAACGTTAACGTATCCTTGATTATGGGTGAATTTTGTCTTCTACTTTCCCAACTTACCACACAAAAAACATACTTCCTCATTTTACTTACCTAGATATTCCTCTTCTTGGAAGGGTAGTGATCAGGAGATTTAGGCTTGTTATGAGTCCTGGTCACCTTTTCTATGTTCTGTTTTTGTTACTCAACAAAGGACCTCGAGTTTATCACTCCTCATATCATTATCAACTTGGAATGTAAATGTAAAAAATTTATAATTACTATTATCATTATTTCTCATATTATAATTAACAATAAAATTTGATAAGGTCGTAGGAAGTGATGAGATTGTGAGATCAGTATGCAACTCATTTAGGAATTTAATACCTAAGATGTATAAGCATTCAATATTGATAATAATCCAAACTATATGGGGTCCATATTGCATATAATCTCTAAGCATAGTTATAGAAAAAGAATTTGATATCTCATAACTCTATTTTCTCTCATTCTCTTGATATAGATCCCAAATGTGAAACATCATTCTATATGCATCCATATACTCATGTTGCTTAAAAATATCATTGGAAATGAATGATAGCATGAAACACTAAACATATGTAATATGATTTAGATGTTTCTCATGGAGATACATTTCTTCATCACTTTCCTCATTAAAAGGTGAAATAAGAATAGGTTCTTCTAGCACATACAATTTCCTTTCATGGAGAAGGATCACACGTAAACACCTTTTCCAATCTAGGAAATTTGTTCCTGTGAGAAGGTTATACTTCTCAATTACGGATCACAATGATATTTTTGAAGTCATTTTAATTATTTTTCTATAAATAATATAAGAATAATTTTATCACTCCAATTTATAAAATTTAGACAAATAAATAAAGATTGAATTTATTAGTCTCCCATGATTTTATCAAAAACCAATATCCCTTACCATTTTCTTTAGAATATCCTGTTTCTTGGATATTATAGTTTCAAGGATATATATTACCCTTCTCATTACTCAAAACATGGTTGTTAAAGAAACTTTAATGGTTTTATGTATTCATTACAAATTCTAACACCATTAACTCACACTTCCTTGAACTATTGAGTAGACTCCCCAATCCTGGAATCCTTAAATTGTATTTCCTCAACCATTGAATCTTAGTTACACCAAGTACTACAATGGTAATAAAACCTTGATATGAACTATGATAATTCAACCAAGAAGCTCAAGTTAGAACTCCCCAATATTTGAAAGCACCCCAAATTTGGTTGATCAAGACCTTTGAACTGTGGTTCTATTTTAACGTAAGTAGTTGAAGGATATAACAAATTAATATATATTATTAAAGTATTTTATCGTTTATGTGTAAATTAAAAATTATTATCTTTATCACATTCCTATTCATGTTAAGTGGAATTAATTTAGTGATTAACCATGTCTCATATTATATTTGTACATAATCCTATTTATTTTAGTTCTATCTTTCATGCATATTAATTTAACTAATTTGTGTGATCCCAAAAAAACATCCACAATGAAACAACTATGAAACTTGATAGAAACAGTAAAGTGGTATGATCAAGAGATCTTACTAATGGTTATTTTATCTAGTGGTCAATAAACTAACATTTGACGAATGGGAAACACACCTTTAAGAAACTATGGTTTCTATTACAGCTTTACACTTGTACACTTATGTATCTTTTTTGGAATGGTTTCACCTCAGCTCCAAACGTGAACCACCTCCACTAGAATGGGAGATCCATCCATTAAATATTATTTTTCTCACAGAAAAGTGAGGGAAAAAAGGTATAAATAAAATAAACCATGGGCACATATCCCTTTACATAACAAGATAATAGAAGGCACACATGAAAACAATTAAATTTAATAACAAATTAAATGAACCCAATCATATACAAAGGTATTGTATATTATCACGATCATACACATGCATGCAATGAATTACACATTTAATAAAACTATCATTCAATTCTTAATAATTATTACTTAAGATAAATCATGCTCAAATTAATTAATTATCTTCTTTAGTTAATCAATTATTTTTTCTTAATTCTCATCTAAATTCCCTTGATATTATCAGCCATTATAATTTTAAAAAATTAAATATTTGTTTTAAAATTATCTGTGTAGATAAATGTACCTTGGTGGCAACACAATGAATACCCATCCGAATATAGCCAACATGTATTATACTCATACACTATTTACTATTATGTAATATGGTATACAAGACTTATCACATGCTTTCATGATGTGTAGTATCAAATTATTGATTACACATATTACCTGATTTATCTGTCAAGTATTATGATTCAATGTATGTAGAGTGATAACTACAATAAAACTCATACATGATATATAGATCTTAACATTACAAATATGTTAATTTAACATATATATATATATATATATATATATAAATATTAAAACCCATCACATGGAATTCCCTATCAAATTAATTAACACACACAAGCACATGTTGATAATATTAACATAATATTATAAATATTTTTTAAATCTACGTAATTTTTTATAGGTACACAAAATGTACAAGATAGCTACAAAACATGTTCCTATCCCACCATCTATCCGAGACACATGACTTGGGACTCAGCGTGCAAATCGTGCATCAGAAAAAATGGAGTACACGATGTGTACAATGGGATACAAATCATGTGGTCTCCAAATTACACATTCACTTGTCTCGTAGGCCATTTATAGTAATACATGGCCCGTATTTGACTCAAAGGGACTACATTCTATGTACGTGGGCTACATTGTGTGTACTCCAACTAAACGTGCACCACCATAGCCCAATCATCACATAGTGAAAGTAATAAATAAACTATGTTTCATCAATACCAACAATTTGAATTAATTTTTGAATTAATTCATGATGCATTGAACACAAGTACATGATGTGTTACTCTAGTTACATGGTGTGTACTCCTATTTTATTTGGAAAGAATACTTGACACCTATTAATGATATCTTCTATTTTATTTCATTTATAAAATTAATTTTATTGATTTGATCAATGAGAAATGAAGGAGGAAGAATCAGATCTCTCAATTTAGATTAAAAGAAAAATTAACCTTGAATTAAAAACTAAATAATTTTTTTAAAATAATAAAAAATATTTTAATAATTATAAATAATTATGTTACCGCAATGATACTACTTGTAGGTTATGGGCGCAGCGATAGCATGTAATGGGTTGTACCCAAGTTTTATTTTTTACATGATCGATGATTAATCTAATATAATATGCAATATTGAACATAGTGATCAATGGAATTAAAAAAAATATATACATAGGTTATAATTCTAGAACCAAAGAAAAGATCATCAAAAATTATTTATAATCAATTTAATTAATTAAATAATTACCTTGTTGGAATTATTTATTCATTGATGGATCTGAAAATAGATCCACATCATATCATCATTTATTTTTTTTAATTAAGAGAATATTCCCTATAGAGGTGATCCAAACATATTCCTCCAGTCTCTGAACATCGCTGCAGGATTCTCTAGGTTCTATAATAGAAGATCCTATTGCTTGCATCGTCAACATTTGATTGCCTCGAGAACAAATTCTAAAGGCTTCTCTTGGATCTCTCTTGGATTGAGAGTGTAAGGTACAGGAAGGTCTCTCTACATTCATGGGAATGGTCTTCGATAAGGGAGCTCTCTAGGGCTTGAGACAATTCCTCAAATCTTTTTTCACAAACAAGACAAATGAATTGGATTTTAGGGAAAATAATATAATTGTGTTTATATATCATTCGGGCTATAAATAAAAAATTTCACAAGTGCCCCTTATTATTTATTTAATCCATACTTAACCCCATGTCAAATAATAATAATAAAAATTATAATATTATTTTTCAACATGTTCTTAACTTGTGAATTCAATTAAATATTATTTAATTAAATAATATTCAATATTTATTATTTCTCAATGTATCATTAAACTCGTTCTTCTATTCCTCCCCAATAATTATTGAACCTTGATAATGAATGTTTATTTATTAAATAAATATCACTACATTATTCACCAATAAATAAATAAATATTATATTCACTGAATAGAAAATAAATATTTATTAAATATTTTACTCACATTATATTATCAGTAATAACCGGTGATGAAATAAATACTATCAAGAAAACATGAATAATTATTAAACCACATGCATGAATAGTATTTATTGTACTTTTTAAATGATAAATAATTATAATAATATTTAACTGAGATTTAAGATACTCTTTTTGTGTGACCATCAAGGCCTCTTTCTTAGTGGTATTAGGCGAAGTAGCCTTAATTCTATGTTTTACATCTGGCAACGCACTAAGGAACCCATGGAGAAATAATATAATTTTGTAATGACATAACACCATATACAGATTCTTAATATGTAATATAATACATTTATCACAATATCTCTAATCAATCAGACTTCATGCTGGTGCCATCAACAAATATGTTCGATGTATCTTTCTTTGAATTTAGGGAAATTGAATTTTCCTTCTGAACACCGTAGACATGGATTTATTTAGGCTATATGATTTCCATCAAAGGGCCTGAGATATCAATTTATCTTAACTAACAGAAGGGAAAAATCCTTTCCCACATTATTTATTAATAAAATATTTCTTGTGACACACCCAACATATCCTACCTCACCGCAGACATATTTCGTCACAATTTTCATCAATATATCAAAGTACATGACTCATAAATCTATTAATAATAATATTAAAGTATAGGGATCATTACACACATCCATAAGTATGAGCATAAAATGACACATATAAATGTGGATTTCCCACTGGCAGGTCTTTTTCTCATAATATCCTACTAGATATTACTAAGTGCATACACCACGAGAAGGTGCATCAAAGCCATATGAATATCCACCCCAGGTAGCCTACACCATTTATGTCCCTCAAATGATATCATATGGCTATATAAAATTTACTAAATAATAGTTTTGTTTCAATTCTGGGTTCTCATCATAGTCAAGAACTACTATGAACTTTTAGTGTGACAACTACAATTAAAACATTATTATATACTATGTTACATTGAAGAAAATCATGATGTGAAAATTAGTTTTTTACTATTAAAAACCCAAGATACAAGTTATCATAATGTAAAAATAAGTTGGTTTTAGGGAATGAACTTCTATAATTTCATCTTATTATACATCAATTAATTAGTTATCATTTTTTTATTAGAGAAATCAATTGTGCAAACATTCACTTTTCTATTAGTAGTAAATAAAAAAGATTAATTTTTTATGAACTATAAATTTTATCATTTTAGAAAATTACATTTACTCCATCATAAATTTTTTTGATATACTTATTAGATTGTGTTTTAAAATATTTACAAATAATACATTTGAAATAATAATAGTTTTAAAAAAACTATCTTCAGCGAAATATTTAATATTACCTTTAGTGTTTTCTCCAAATGTGAAAAGGGCACTATTACATGAATTTAAGGATAGAAATTTAAAAATTTCACCTATCATGTTCTTGGTGTAGATAATGTCTAAATACCATGATCCACTGAGACTTATAAGGAAAATTTCATTAAATTATATAATCAAACAAATTGTTTTAGTACCCATGCTTACTTGGGTCCATCTAGATTAGTAACAAATTTTTTGGAACCCAAATAAATTTAAAGCATTTATTAGTGGTTTCTTTAGAAAATAAATCTCTAGAAATGAAATTTATAGAATTACCAAATGATTGTTAGAATATGTTTGAAAAGTTATTGGAATAACACCCTTTCACTCTACATTTAACAAAGATATTCTTACATATACTTGGTTATAAATTGTCGTAACCAAAACCATTCTTTTTAGTGTTTAGTTTCATTAATGACATAATTTTATCATATTGTTCTTTACGTTTAATAAATTTAGAAAAATTCAATTTATTATTTCAAAAAACCTTTTTAAAATTAATACTATCTTTTTGAATAATATCTAAATGCGTATAAACATTCTCATTAGATGAATAAGCTGTGTTTATTAATTTATTAATTTATTTCTTAAGTTTCATACAATCATTCTAAACGTTAGTTAAATCTTTCAAAATATAATTAAATATTCTTTATTTATATTTATTATTCACTACCAAAAAATATTAATGTTTTTTATTTTTATATTATGGTTTTAACATATCAAAATCAAAATTCTGTTCAGGTTCTTCATTCTAGTAAACAAAAGAGATAAAATTATCACATTTCCATTTTTAATTTATCATTTTTTACCCAATTATAATTTTGATATTTTTATATTAGTATAAATTTAAATTATCCCTACTTCATAATTTATTAATTCCTCATTTTCTTTAAGCTTTTTATTAACTTTGGAATTAAAATAATCAGAATTATAACATGAATCAGAACTAGTTTCATTATGATTTTTTGAATTATAATCATGATTTAAATTAGCTGGATTAATTAATTGAGTGAAAAGAGAATTAGTTACCTCATACTATATTCCCATCAGATCAAGGAACCTTGTCTCACACTCACTTTTAAAATCACTACTAGAATCTAAATTATCTAAATAGTCTTATCATCCAAAAAAAATATTTCTTTTCTTTTCTCCTATTTATATTTTTTCTTTATTTAAACATTTGTGTTTGGTTTAGTCTATTTTAACATGGAATATATTTATAGAATCATAACATGTTAGTTATAAAACATTATTTCTTTTATTAGAATTTACTTTCTTATAATCCCTTTTGAACATTCTTATGAACTGTCTCTTTCCACCTTTTTTCATGAAGTTGAAGAAATTATTCTCAAGTTAGCTATATCTTTCTCACTTTCCTAGAACTTATATTCAGAAGTGTTAGATATTTCATTAACATAGAGTTAAAATCTATACCATTTCTCTTTATAGAATCCTCATCATCATTGTTTTTCAATTTTTACTCATACTCCTACAAAGAGCTTATTATTTCATCTAAGGTATACTTTTTATAAATATGAATCTCATTGATGACCACCTTTTTTACAGGAAATCATTTTTAAAGAGCACTCAATACTCTTTCAACTTGAGTTGGGTTGTCCAATACTTCACTAAGTTAACTCATACCATTTTTAATACGTGTATACTAATGTAACATCTAGTTTACTAACTCCTTATATCCCATATTTAAGTCTTGGTATCCTACTCATATCATTCTTGGATTGGTTCTATTGATATTGTCAGTACCATAGCGAGTCACTTGAAGTATTCTACATATATCACAGACTTTCTTGCAATCAAAAAGATGTATATAGACACTTCTACTTATAGAAAAGTACAAAATATTCTTAACTTTGTAATTAAAAACATATTTTACTATTTTATTACCTACTTGTGTCTCAAGATCAACTTTGGGAACCTCATATGGATTCTCCATGATAGTCTTATGATCCAAACACAATTGTTTCAGGCAGGCTTCCATTTCGTCTTGCTAGTTTCCATAGTCACTTCATCGAAGAATGAGGGTTTCTGTAGAATCCATCCATCATTATCATTGACTAATAACATATTAAAAAACTAAACATTAATTCTTAGAATGTTATGTATACGATGATTAGGTTGGCATATAGTTAAAAATAAAGAACAGAAATATATATAAAATGATTAAAATATTTAGATATGATAATAATGATTTAAAGAATAACCTCCCCGCATAATAATTATTGGATCTTAAGTGATGGTAATAAAGACTAGATGGGGATGTTTTAATATTCATTTTATAAATTTGAAGAAAAAAATCAATTTGATTTTTACTAAATTATGAAATTAGTGAGTCATATTTTCAGCATATGTTTTGAAGAAGAAATAAAAGAGATGAAAAAAATATTTAACAGTGGTTAAGATCACAAATATCATACCAAACTCTTCCATCTTCTCTACTCCATGAGTTGATTATAAATAATTAACAAACACACTTTTAAAGGTGAAAGAAAATGTTATAGGCTCTTCCTTTTAGAAACACCCAGACTCAAAAACATTAATTTTTTCATGAGTATTTAACCTAGCTTATGACCAGATATTTTATTGGGATTTAAAATCAAAAATACCTTTTAGGTGGGGTAATAATCTAAACAAACAATACATTATTTTGATGGCAAAAACATAAACTAGAAAGGAAAAATTTATAAATGGATAAAGAAAATATTTATCCAAGAAAAAAAATTAATTTAGAATAAAGATAAAATTACGAGGATTATGAAGTTTGATTATCTTGACCACCAAAGTAGTACAAGATGATATAAAAGAGTAATTTAAAGATATTATCATGGAAGTAGAAGTCACCGATGTAAAGGCCCATACTCCAATAACCTAGAGCTAGTGTATTACTTTATTATATTATCATAAGAAAAAAGAAATCATATCCCAATAGACCGAATGGTTTAATAGTTTTGAAAAATAGATACATATTTGAAAATTGAGATTATATTTTTGACATAATATACAAAAAAATTTATTCCAGAACATAATTATTCCCCTTAGTGTAACCCTGCAAATAAAAAAATGAACTTCTTAGAAACATGAGGAAAAATAAAATATAAGAAAGGGGTAGTATATAATTCTCAATAAGGGTTAATTATAGTAAAATATTACTTGAATGAATTAGCATAATTGACATGGAAAGGTAAATAGTTGAGAAAACATGTCATTTAATCAATATACTGAGAATGAATTGCATCCATAGATTTTTTCATAGTGAAAATCATCAAACTAAAAATAATAAATAAATTTTGAATGAAGTATATTCTTAATTTTTGTAAATCATGTATCTAACACAATTACCACTACCATTAAAGTGTTTTCGCAATATGTCTTAATTTTTAGGGGTAAAAACCCATTTAATAATAGCTTAACCGCTTCATTTTCCTATAGAATTTTTGTTATGAAATTCTCAGTTCATTTGAATAAGATATAGTTCCATCACATAAAAAATCATATTAAGGTAATAGATATCATATTTATTAATTATATAAATTTTTACAATCATTCATGAATGGTGGACCTATAAAACGAATATCATCACATCTTGAAGATGGTAGGCTGTATGTATGCAAAAGTAGCGATATAAGTCCCTTAATGGTAAACATAACTAAAAAGTGGGTGATACATTAATTATAAATAATAAATATAATGTCATAATTATCATATAAATCAATTATTTCCATCATTATACCCATCCAACTTAAGTGGTGATTAAAAAAACAAATTACCCCACGACATGGAGATGATAAGCCGTACATACACAGGTGTAGTGATTTCATTTTTATTAGGATGGATAAAAGGTGGAATATGATTATAACATATTCATAATAACATCAAAACATATATGTGATATTAAATTTATTATTTTATGATGGAAAATACACATAAAAATGAAGTACAAAAAGAAATGAACTTGAATGAATTGGTAAAAATGATTACCTCTTCTTCGGTGGACTTTCTTGGAAGAAAGGGACCCGAAAAAATTGTATAGGAATGTTTAGAATGTAATTTTTTGGTTATTGGTTTATCTATATTGCTCAATTATGTGTAAATAAGTGAAGTAAGAGTGCAATTTTATAATTGAGGTGGGGTTCTCTTTTGAAGACTCTCAAAATATTAAATTAATTTAAATTAGGTTTCAATTAAAATTCCATAAAAATAATTTATTTAGAATATAATATGAGTATGTGTCGAAATAATCTCATAAAATAATATTTGGATAGGTTTAGGTCACATTATTACCCTTATCTTTTGGTTTTAACCCTTATCAAATCCCTTTAACTCTTATCGCAAGAACATGGATTTTTACTTTTTGAGGGATAACATATTCACTATGAAATGTAAAAAGACCGATAAATGTATTATTTATAATTTTTTTAACCTTATATCAATAATTTTGCCATATTTAATTTTTTTATGAATTTTATATAATTTAATAAAATGCTTTTTATTTTAAAATATAATTAATGACATTTTTGACACTATTCATTATTTTGAATTCTAAAAATATCAATAAAAAAATTTATCTTCAAAAAATCTATTTTAATAAAACCCCGACACGTAATGTTCATATATAAATTTTTTGGATGACATTAATCATCTCTAATTATATGTATTTTAAAATTTTTAATATCATTTATTTGATATTTCCATTAATAAAATAATAATTGCATCACCGTTATGCAAGCATTTAACATAAATATTCATTCACTATGAACTAAAAATAAATTACTATGATTAAGAAAATTAATTTATATTTCAAAATAATATTTATATTTTAACATAAATTCTGGATAATACAATACTAACAATGTAATATTTATTTAAAATATGAATATGACATCTTTGACTTTTATTAAAATACAATATTACAAGGGGATTAAAGTCATCTAAGATGATCTAAGAGGTCATAAATTCAACTCAAGGATGATTATGGTTGACACTAATTCATAAAATAAAATTAAGACAAGTTTTAGTATAATTTTATAGTCCTTATGAGTTTATTTTTAACCTATGTTACCATGTTTACCCTTTAGTGCGGTAATAAAAATTATAAAGGTTACTATTCTCATGGTGAAAAATAAAAGGGAAATATTTAATAAATTTGGAAATTATGAATCCTAATATGGATTTTTTTTTCAAAATTCAAAGCATATAGGTTTCATAATTTAATTTTAAATTAATTCTGCAAAACGCAATGCAAAACAATTTTCTTGAAAAATACATTTTTGAAACAAAAAATGAACTTATACCAAAATAAGGTATAAAATTTACTTATATAAAATTAATTATATTATTTATAACTAAATATTAATTAATTTATGCTGAGATAAAATAAAAAACATAAATATACTTTTAATATAAATAATTGAATGTTTTATGAAAATCATTATTTTTCACCGTTCACTAGAAAATCATTATCTTCATAAACATAAAAAAATATCAACCAAAGATAATTTTGAGATTATTGTTTTTAAAAAAGAAGTTTATTTTATCTAATAGAATTTATAAAATTTTCTAAAATTATTTTTAAAACAAATGATTCATTAAATGTGACAAATTTTCTTTTAGAAAAATATATTTTTTTATGCATAAAATGGTATTTATTATTATGTTATGACTATAAAATAATTGGAATGAATGTAAAAATATTTTATTGAATATATAATATATAAATTTCATAATGTAGTTAATACTATCAATTTCTTCCAATTTAATAGCTATATTAAAATGACCACATAATAATGTTTCACTATTCCTTTAAACTGGGTGTTACATGCAATATAAGTTATCGAATCCATTGGATTTAAAATAGACATACCATAAAATATGGGGGTGTTACAATCTACCCTCCAATAAATTTTATACTCATAATTTTGAATTTCACTTTGAAAATAAAATTTTAATACATTAAAATTCCTTTATGGGAAACCCACATCGTAAATAGGGTGAATAGAATATCCTCTTAATAAGAGGGAAAGGTAAATGTGAAGGTAACTATAAAATTAAGCTTTCAAATATGTTAACATTTGTAAAATGTGAAAACCTGAACATTGTAGATAAATATATCTTTCATGTCCTGATTTATTGTGATATAGAACATGGTCATTATATGGTTAACAGTCACATAACCATACATTTGTGATTAGTTAAAAGTCCTTTAATTTATTAAAATGAAAATTAAATGAATAACATTTTTTTCCAAAATAAGTTTTCCAAGAGTTGAAAGATTATTTCACTATTCAGATAATCACTTGAGAAAATAAACATACTTGTTTACTTTCCATGTCATAATAATAATCTCATCCTTCGTTTGTGTGTCAATTTATTTTGAATTCATCCCATACACCAGGTAATTAATGTTTATAATTATTTTTTATGCCTGACAAATTTTAATGAATCATAAGATCTATAAGTATTTCCTTCATCCATTAAATGTTTACTGAAATAAAAAATCATTAGCACATGATATCCAATCTAATAAGTCATACTATAACCTGATTTTTTTCCAATGTTCAACTTAATACACTCTAAAAGTATTTAACCTTAAAACTCATCAAAAATACATTTTTACATAAATTTATAAGAAAGGTCACTAAATTTCCTAAATTAGATTTTTGCACACATAATATAGCTCTTGTTTTCACTTACCAATCCTATGAATACCTTGATAAACTTTATACCATAATTAGAATATGAATTATTCCCTATTCATTTAATTAAAAACAAATTATTAAATGCATTCCTTAAATCCAAAAGTGTTGATAACTATAACCATGATAACATGATATTATTTTTAAAGAAAAGCCATAATCAGTTCTTTGGTATTTAATACTATCAAATTTAATTTATCCATATCAATTATTTTTGTATGAAAACATAATTATCTCAATATTATGACCATTTAAGGGGTATCCTTATCTTAATCATTTTTTCCAAGAAATTCAACTTTTCACTGAATCATTTTCCTTGATCATCAGTATCGTTCGCTATACTCTTTTAAAACTTTAACACAAACATACTATAGTACAATCCTTATACATTAAATAATAATTATAACCAGGATATCATCAATAAAATAATTTTTCAAATTTATTTGAGGATGAAAATATAAGTGAAAAATTAATCATTCCTTCTCATCTATATCAATAGTACAAGATTGACCATGATCTTTTAGATTATTCTATGTTAAGTTCTTTTTATTCTTTAGGAATTCATTAGTGTAATCTCCTATATCCTTATAGTTGTAACATTGAATATATGCCTTTTTATCCATACCTTTTCATTTGTTTTCTTGGCGACCCTTATCTATACACTTATAAAAAACTCCTAACCCCTTCAAGTACTTCCCAAAGTAAATCTTTCCACAATTATCACATATAGGAAAATCCTTGTTTCCCTTCATCCATTTATCCATATTTTTCTCTTCTGTACTATTCTTCTCTTGCTTCCCTTAAAATCCATATGACATGGATAATTATTTTCTTTATTGATAGAATATAATTTTTTTTAATTGTATGATGAAAATGTTTGAGAGACCACCACCCTTTGGAGACTTGGCTTAATCCCTTAAAATAAATGGTTAATATTTCAATCCATGTTGGGTATGTAATCTGTAGCATACATAGATAACATTATAAAGGTTGTTTCATACTCTACAAAAATTATTATCATTGTTTCTTTCGGATAATGAAATTTATCTTCATTTAAATTTAAACCTCAAGAGGGAAATACATTTCAAATAATGTATCCTTAAAATAATTCCATTCCATGAAATATATTTATTCTCCCCCTAGTATTCTATATTAATGACTACTATTGTTCATCATCTCCTTTGAGGAAATATACATCATGTGTGAAATTTTCCATTTCACAACATACCAATGCTACAAATATCTTCTCCAAATTCTTTCCATTTATAATATGCTATTGGTTTTGTTGTCTAAATAAAGAATGGGTTTTATATCATATAAAGTGATCTAACATAGGAGATTCTCAATGTAGAATTGGTATATCCATACGGGAATGTTTATTTTCCATAACATGATTAAGATTCCCTAAAATGGATATAATTTTATCTATTCTAATACTAGATATATTAGTTACCTTAGTAGACAAATATCTCCATTTTTCATGACAATTGATACTATTCTTCCTTCTAGGTGACATTTCTAAACAATGGCATATATTGGATTATATCATATCATTATGAAACAGAATGTATAATCCTAAAAATAGTGAAATATTTAGAATAAATTGAAAAATTTATGTGTAGTTAATTTCATAATCATAAAAATGGTTTCTTTGGGATGTTTTCTAGACTTATCCTCAAAGTTAGTAATATGGTTATCTTTTTAATACACTATTCTCTAAATCTAGTGCCCAAGGTTTCTACTAAACATTATTTGATGCTAACTATAATGTCCCAGAATCCAGTAGCCTGAATTTGGTGTATTACTTTATTAAAATTTATAATATAAAAGAAATCACACCCTAATGAGAAAAATATTTGAGTAGTCTTGGTAAACTATATACATATTTTAAAATTCAGATTATATTTTTGATATAAAATAAAAAATTATTTTCTTTTTGAACACCATTAGTCCTATTGGTATAACCCTGTATATCAAACATAATAAACTCATTGGTAACATGGGGGAAAAAGAAACATAATAAAGGGGTGATCTAAAATTCCCAGTAAAGGTTAAGTAAAATGGAAGCTAACATGATTCAATAATCATAATAAATAAATAAATTTAAATAATTGAGAACATATGACATTTAATAAATAAATGGACAAAAAATTGCATACATAGATCTTTTCACTATGAAAAAACTCTTGATAAAAATAATAACTAAATTTTTAATGAAGAAATGATTAATTATTGGACATCATGTATCTAGAACATGAATCACTATCATTAAGAACTTTTACAATACAGTTTAATATTTATTAGAAAAAACACATTTAACGATAGATTAAATGATTTATCCTAGGATATTACTGATTTATCAAGGAGATATCTATAACCAGGCCATATCCAAGACTTTAAATTCCAAATAATTCCTCATATATCAAATAATTTGTTTAATTAAAAAACATTGTGTCTTATCATCAAATATGCGATATGTGTGATTGATCCAAATTTAACATTTTTTCACTAGTTAATCTAATAACTTTCAAAGTAAGCACAATATATCAAAATGGTATACAATTTATTAATAATAAAATGAATAAATTATTTACATAAATTATAAATCCACATAAAAATAGTGTAAATATAACATAACATAACAAAAAGTTTTTTAGCATTACATAATCGATGAATTATAATTTTAACCCAATGAATGGAAATTGAGTTAATAAATCCATTACCTATTTATATTCAGTATAATCGTATACAGTATAAAATTATAAATAATAAAATAAAACATTTAATACCATGAATATAAACATATTCATGATATGATATTTCCAAGGGCTATTACACCACACAAAAGAAATAAGTGATGAATCAGACATACATCTAAGAGAAATAAAAGTGAGACGAGAAACTCTTACCTTTCACTTATTTTTTGTCAATTTTTTTAAACTCCTACATAATGGTTTAAAACATGTAATTAATTTATAACATAACCATATTAATATTTATCATATCATATATTATCCTATTATACAAGACTATCTTTCTTTTGTCAATATTATTTTGTTATTTTCCTTGTTTTGGGTGTTAATTGTTTCATTTTCCAATGCATGTTTTGTCATGTAAGTCCTAGTGATTTTTCATAAGATATAGTCCTATCTTATAAATAATGATATAGAGGTTATAGATACCATATTTTTATAATCTTTCTTGAATGTTGAACAAGGAAAATGAATCACATCCTGTCATGGGGATGGTAGGCCAAACATACACACGAGCAATGATATCATTTACTTAATGGTGAAAATAGTAAGGAATAAGGGGATATATTAATTATATAGAATCCAAATAATTTAATTATTATAACATATATATATATATGTTATTTATATCCTTATACCCATCCAAGTATAGTGGTGGTGAAAAACAAATTACACCACATTGTGGAGACGGTAAGTTGTACGTATGCATGCACGATGCTTTCATTTTTCATAACAAGGATAAAAGGAGTTATATGGTCATACAAAAATCATAATAAGATATTGTAATATATATTATATTTAATTTATTATTTTATTATTGAAACAACACATGATGATCAAGTATAATAATAAATAAACTTGAACGAGTTGGTAAAAATGATTACCTCTTCTTCGACAAACTTCTTTAGATATATTTTTAAAGGATATTGGGTTGGTGTTTCTAGGAGAACAGGAACTAAAAAATGTGGATAAATATGTTTATGAATGAAATTTATAGGGTTTTGTCATTATACATGGATACATGTAGTGTAAATAAGGGAAGGAAGGAGTGCCCTTTCATATCTGAGGTGGGGATTTTTTTTGGAAACTCTCACAATATTAAATTAAAATAAATTGATTTTAAATAAAAAAGAGCGCCAAAAATGAGTTATTTGTAAGATAATATGATTATGAGTATAAATAATATCATAAAATAATTTTTATACAAGTTTATGTCATAGTTTTACCCTTATAGTTTTGTTTTAACCCTTATTAAATCACTTTAACTCTTGCTGTGGCAGCATGTGTTTCTACTCTTTGTGGGATAACATAGTTACTATAAAATGTCAAAAGATCCATTAATGGATCATTTATTACATGTTAAATCTTATTAATATAATTTGGTTTAATTTATTTTTTTTAAAATTTTATATAATTTAATAAGATATTATTTATTTTAAAATATCATCAATGTCAATTTTGAAACTATTCATTACTATGACTTTTAAAAATATAAATTAACCAAGATATATTTAATTTTTTTTAATAAATACCTAAAATGTCACAGTATCATAATAAATTATTTTATTACATTAATGATTACAATTATATTTAGTTTAATATTTTCAATACCATTTATTTGATATTTAAATTATTAAAATAATTATTGCACCACTATTGGGCAAGAATTTAATGGAATTTTGTCTTCACTAAAAATTAAAAATAAATTTATATGATGAAAATATTCCGTTATATTTCAAAATAATATTCATAGTCTAAGATACCTTCTTGATAAACCCATATTAAAAATGTTATAGCTATTAAAAATAATAATATGACATCTTTGACTTTTCTTAAAATAAAATACTATAAGGGGATTAAAGTCATCCAAGTGGTTCCAAGAGGTAATAAAATTTTCCTATGGATTATTTTAGCCAAAACACACTCATAAATTAAAATTAGGAGAAATTTTAGGATAATCATATAGTCCTTATATTTTTATTTTTAACCTAAATTACCCAGTTTATCCTTTATAGAGGTAACAAAAAAACCAAGATTACTATTCATATTGGTGAAAAATAAAAGGTACATATTTACTAAATTTTATCCTTATAAATCAAAATATGTAAAAAAAATTCAAAATTAAAACCCAAAATTTTCATAATTTAACTTAAAATTAATCGCACAAAACACAACGAAAAATATTTTCATTTAAAAATGCATTTTTAAACACAAAAATGTACTTATAGAAAAATAATGATTAAGAATTATTAAAATAAAATTAGTTATATTATTTTAAACTAAATATTACTTAATTTTAGAATAAGTTCAAAACATGAATTTAATTTTTATGTAATGAAAATGATAGTTTTATAAAAATCAGTATTTTTTAACTATTCACTAGAAAATCAATATTTTCAGAAAAATACAAAAAATTCACCCTAAGATAAATTTTACAAAAATATTTTAATAATTAAGTATATTTTTTCATATATAATTTTTAAAAGTGTCAAAAATTTGTTTTAAAACAAGTGTTCCATTGAAAGGCAACAAAATCGCCTTAAAAAAATATAGCTTTTTTTGCTTAAAATTGGATTTGTTCTTATATCTTTTTTATAAAATATATTATATGAATGTAAAAAAACATCATTGAATATATAATATATAAATTTAATATCATGTTTAATACTATTAATTCCCTCTAATTTAATACTAGATTATAATGATCACATAATAATATTTCATTATTTGTTTAAGCTCGTTGTTGTGCCTAATGCAAGATATCGAAAAGATTAAATTGAAAATATAAATTCCATGAAATCATAGGGTTTTACAATATATATTATTGATAGAATTATCAGTAAGAAAGTTTATCACATCAATGTTGTCAAAAAACACAATTTCATATAATAATTATATCATTGTTTTATCCCTTGATGATATCTCAAATGGATTAATCTGGATTCATTAACTCAGAGATCTCTTTAAAAAGTTTAGTTATCCAATCACTGAATTCCACTTATTAGCTCATAAAGAATTATAATATTATTATTATTTATATTTAAAAATATTCTACTCAATATAGTATAGTCGTAATGTTCTTCTATTACTGTAAAAAACTAATTAAAACATTTATAATATATTATTTAAAGAAACTAAGAGTTTCAAATAGTTAAAACAATCAATATTTCTCTAAAAACATGCACTAAATGAAAAATTCAAATATTATTGAAAAAAAAGCATAAAAAATGAAACGAAAATTATTAATTTAATATTAAATTCTATGAAAATATTAATTCAACAAATTATAAAATATTCATATAATATAAAATTGTTTTGAAAATGAATAGAATAATTAAAATTAATTTAATAATCTTACAGTGAATCGATTTATAAAAATGACACTAAAACAAAGTGTCGTATAAATACAGTTTCTCTATAAAATAGGAAAAATTACTGATCTAACTGTGTGATTGACAAGCCTCATTGCTAGTATACATCCCATGTGTGCATGAGTAATATAATAACCGTGAAAGAAAACCCCCTTAAAAATTAAAATCTGATTTGTATAAAAACACGTGGTTAGTATAAAAACATGCGGTCTCTATGAATGAAAAAACACATGGTAGGTTCCTTATGTAGAATCTTTCAACTAAATCTTTTGAGCCATTTAATATCCCCTTCATGGTATGTAATTACCCTACACTAATTGTTTATTGAATGCACTTAAGGTAGATAACATGGTTATTTCAATCGATTCTCACAATCACATTCATGGTTAGTTTCTAAATTACTTCTCTCCACCTAAGGTAACCTTCATTTTAGGTTATCTCTAGTGGTGCACGATATGATGTAAGGCTCATCATGTTAGGTTTTGAAAGTGAATAGTAGGTTCCCAGAGCTGGTATGCTATGTTGTCTAGTTATGATGATTGATTGTTTCAGGGGAGACACATCATTTGTTGGAACTAGGCAATGATACTAGATCATTCAGGATTTCCCATATCACAAAAATCATTCTTGAACCCTTGCATGAATATTAGCTTCTTAAAATGATGATTGTAACTTTGTTTTCATTCAGTAGAGTCACCTTAGAAATATTGTCATGAATGAAAGAGATAGATTTCATACATGGAAGTTGGAAACATCTTATCCTAAAAATTTTGATCCCATAATGGGCAAGGAAACCTTGGTTAGATCATTGGAGGTTCAGATTGACCTTTCATGTACCAGAAAGATCACATGAAGCTACAATGTCACTGGAGGAAGGAGATGATGGGTGGTTCTGATTATATGGTCTAGATACACCAGATTGGATGGCTATACTTATATTCATCAGATTTTAAATAGGATGAATAGTGTTTGTATCTCCTTCATCCCATATTGGAGATAACCTTTTTTGATCCTCTAATATAACAATAAACTCATGCCACAACCCATCAAGATAGCTATAGGGGATCAACACCCATTACAACTATGCACACACAAAAGATGTTTCCAAACAGGTCTATTAGGCCTATGCTCACCTACGGGCGGAATATACATCCACTATACTTAGGATTATACACAGCCCCACCATTGTGGCTATTCTATGCGAGTTTCTCTCCCACCGAGTTGACTAATGGTCCTCTATGTGGTAGTAGGGATAACCCAAGTGGCTAGTCATGGTTAGATTATAATTTAACAAGATCCAAAATTAAAATACTTAATCAAAAAATATGATGTCATTAAATAATTGAATAACCTGTAAAATATGAAAAATAAGTTTATAAAGTATCATTAAACATTAAAAAATGTAAATAAGAATTGGTTATTTTCAGAAAATTTGAAATTAATAAATGAGGAAATTGTAATTTGTCAAAACGAAACTGTTAAAGTACTAAAAAACAAGTTCAAACTCAATCGTTAAGAACATGTTAAGATCTATTTGGTTTGAAAAAACATGGTAAAATTGTTATAGGTATTATAGTTCATCCTAATAGGATAATGAACCTAGCTAGGTTTTGGTAAGAGAAACATCCCTATATAAGGAATTTGATTATCTATTGATTGAATGAATTAATTATAAAATCGATTTAAGTGTATAATTAGGTAGGTACATGCATCATATAATGTTTATGACCTGATCTATACACATTATTACTTATGATAGTGTGATTGTTCTGGTTTAGAGAGCTGTTAAATTGTTATGATATTTAAATTTTCTATTCACTGTGTTATGAACCTATTTATATTTTTGAATTTTTTTAAATATTTAAATATATCTATTAGAAACTTCTATGTCATATAATGATATGAAGATTACCAGGTTAACTCTTAACTAAGTGGAACCCATGATTAATGATGGGGTAGATATGAAATTCTTCAGGGGACCTGAGTATGAGAGGCCAATACATTTTTCAATATTGGGGATTGATCACAATGTAGATTTTGAGACAAATCATGTTAGTGAGATATTGAAAGATGAATTGTGGGTTTAGTTGTGAGATATTAGTGATATTATGTTATTTTATTTGACATTTAGGAAATTTTTGAGTGTTTATTTTTTATTCTATTCATGGGATTATATATTTATCATTATTTCATGTTTGGACCCTGTTTGATTTCACACCATAATTTATCTATTTATATAGTAGTTACATTATGATGGTTTGGACCTTTTTAGTTTCAAATTTTTATGAAGATCATATTTTATCATGATATTTAGGTTTGAATATTAGTGGGAAGTGAGGTGATGGATGCGATATATGAGATTCTCTTAAGTTTTAAGACATTTTATTTATTTCGTGACAATATTATTACATGGTAGTTAGGTAGGTGGTGAAAGATGAATATTTATTCTAAGGGAATGAGTAGCCTAACAAGGGGATGAGGTCACATATTTCCCTAATTGGATTTTTTTAGGATTTTGGATAATGGGTTGATTACTTGTGATACACCATTTATGAAATATTTCCAGCCAATATAAATCATAAATTTTGAATCATGGTTGTTGGTTTTTAATTAATTATTAAGTGGAATGATCCGGAGGAATCATTTATACTAGTAGGAGCTAGAGGATGAGAATATTAGATGATATAAACACTAGAGTATCTTATTCTTGTCATGATATATGATCTAGTATGAGATCGTTTTAGTGAAATATGTTGTTGGAATTTCCATCCTTCTAATATGAATGTGATGATGATTGATTTAATATAAATAATGATTATAGTTGGAGTCATAAAATTAAATATATTATTGAAAAATATAGTGAGTGAAAATGATTAATATATTTTATACTAATATATCCTATCATTTTACTTAATTTATTTCATAAATATTAATTTCAATTCTTAATTTGAGTAATTTCGAGATATAATTGGTTTATTATTGTTTGGTAATATTTTCACACTCAAATTAAGTTTTATTTTAGACATTACATGCAATTTAAATATTTGATTTTTTTGTGAGGCACCTTGAAATTTATCATTTTTTTTGATAAACATATGTGTTTTGATAAGGATAATAAATTCTATTTTGTTTATATGTTTCTAGAAGTTAGTTTTGTTTTTATACTACTTATTCATTAATTTAGATGTTCTAAAGTTTTATGTTTGAGTTGTATTTTGTTAATTTTTTATGTTCCCTAGTTCACTGTATTTTTATTATATATGATGCTATATTATAAAGAAGTTTGAAAACCCTATTTTTTTACTAAGATAAAAAGATAATAAAAAGTTTATTTTGCTGTAGAGAATTATAAATCAATTTATTTATTTTTGATAGAAGTTAGTAAAAAATATATGTAATTATTTTATAGATTAATTTGGCTATATATTTTTTAATATATCTCAAATTCCAATATTTAAAAGTTTTAGGTAGAGTTTATTAGTTAATTTTATGGAAGATTTTAATGAAACACAAGGAATTATGAATAGTTATTAAAAATTAAAATTAAAATTTTTAAATTTTCAAAGGCCTTTAATTTTAACATGATAAATGAATATTATCATGTATGTAATTATTAAGATTTTTATTTAAGAACAAATATATTCATGTGTTATATTATTGGTGAATTTTTCTCAAGAAAGCTAAAATGACTGCGCTACAATCCTAGAGAAAATTATGGAAGAATCAAAAATTAAAATTTCAAATTATTAAAGAATAAAATGAAATAATAAATGACAAGAATTGTTCTATTCTAATTATATACAGAATTTAGATGGTTATGTTATTTTAGAAAGTCAAATATTCTATGAGAGTGGACCCTATTGTCCCGTCTAGACCGCCAATGGTTCCATTGAACTCTTAACTCATCAAAGTCCATCAAGGGACCCTCAGAGACTATAAATACATTTCATGGGGGGATTAGAAACAATATTCAGATATAAAAAGTTATATTCATTGATCTACATCATATGAAAATGATCATCAATGAAAAAATTAATTCCTTTGTTATTTCTTTTCAAAAATACGTATACTTTTTTTGAACACTTTTATATCCCATTTTTCTTTCTCTCATTCTCTCAAATTCATCTTCTCAATTTTTTTATAGATAATTGAGTGTAATTTTTCAATTTTTTTATTAATAAAACATAATTTTTCTTTCTATTTGGGTAATTGGCTACCATGAAATGATAGTTATTTTTTCAGGTTCCTCATTACCACTAAAACCAAGGTATTTTTCCATTTTTCTTAGATATTACTAAAGAATATGTTTTAGGATATTTTTATATTTCATGAATACTACTATAGTTATGGTCTATTTATCCATTACCATTTAGAAATTGGGGTGGGATACATATGGGCTCTATAATGTGCTATTACCAAAATCACAATTAAACTGTGACAGTGTATTTTATTTACTTTTCTCACCTTTTAATAAATATTTTTTAATTTAATAAATTATTATTATATCATATTAATCACTTAATATCTTAACTTATATAGATCAATCTATTACTTTTTTTTAATATTTTGTTTTCTCTCATCTTATACTTTTGTAATCAATTACATTTATCAATTATATTGTACATACATTGTTTATTTCAATTTATCATATTTTTTTTTAATTTTATTAAAGGAAATTGACCTACCCTATTTCTATATCACACCAACCAACAATTGGTATTAGATAAGTACTTTGTTTTTAAAATTTGTTTTAAAAATATTAATCAGTTTCAAAGAACGATCATTAAAAAATTGATTCTACCTTCAACTCCTTTGGTGATCCCAATAGACACAGAATGGGTAGTAGCCTTATTTTTTTGAAGAAAATGACTATAGTTATTTAAAAAATCACAAGTATACTCTTCTTATAGGAATAAATTATGTGGCTTGGGAATTTTTCATGCATTTTTACTCACCTACTAAAGAAATTGAGAAAAAATGGGCTGCCAACAACATTAAATCTTTTGAGATAGACCATAAATTCACAAATTCTATTCACTATTGCTTTAAAAAATTAATATAATAGAGTTTACACCTATACCAATGTCTATGAAATTTATAAAGTACTTATTTTTAATTAGTAAGTAACAAATAAATTTAAAGACACAAGGATTGACATGAATACCCTAGATTTTGAGTGATTTATCATACATCATAATGAATCATTTATTAAAACATTTACTCATTTTACTAACAAATGAAAAGAAAGAAATTATACATATGATATTATTTTTATAAAAAACATGTGAATAAGATAATATGGGGTTTTCCAAGTAATTTGGAACATAATTTAATGAAAATTAAATAATAAAACATATCAATAAAATGAAGGTTGAAGAACTCATTAGTTATCTCATGACCTATGAGATCAATATAAATAAAAAATATAAAAAATAATAAAAGGAAGGGAATGAAAAGAATAAAATTTTATTCAAGGAAATTGGTTGAATGTTATTGTGATTGACCAAATTTACTATCTTTATTCATACTAAAACTAGTGCAGTGGAAATACTGTCAAACCCCCAAGGAAAGTGGGTGCTGAAGTAAGGGGAAAATAAAAACAAATAATAAGAAAATAATGTAATAGGTGGTGAAGTGATGTGAAAATGAAGTGAGTTAAAATATGAGATAAGAAAGTTCAAGAGAAAAGATAATATAAATTTGTATTAGTTATAATAAGGTATACGTACTTCAGAAGATCGAGGAAATTTCAATTGTTGGTAGTTTAATTGATTCATTCTAAAAGAAAATATCAAAATGGATTTTCAGTATTCATGGTAGTAACTAAAACTTACATTATTTTATAAGATCTTGAGTGGATGTATTCAAAGATTCTTCTATCTTTAAATTATTTAAGTTGAAGAATATATGTAATATTTTTTTGAAAAAACCATGCTGTTACTTGATTTTGATGAAAAAATCCAATTTAAAAGAAAAATAATGCAGTAAGAATTTGAGAAACTGAATAATTTTTTCCTTTTAAATATTTTAGACAACAAAAATATTTATTATTTTATTAAATTTTAATTCCATCAAATAGAATACGAAAATTGGATAAGGATGATAGGAGTATTCTCTAATGATTCATCTCCAATATCTAATAATCGACTTCTCTTATCACCAAAATTTATTGATTTTACAATGTGTTTATCGAATATTTGTTACTGATTCTCTATTTTATCCTTATAAAAATTATTATTATTTTTCATTTTATATTTTGAATTATGATTATTCCCTTCATAAAGAAAATTTCCACCAACTTAATGTTTTTTAAACTTACACACCAATCATCACTGACACTATTCAACTGTCCATTCCTAATTTCCAGATTCTATCAATAAAAAATAATTTTTTGAAAATTATCTAGCCAATTAATACTAAACATGACAAATATAAATTACCTAATAGTGAGGAACTAAAAAACTCATTAATTAATCTATGTTTTAGAACCAAATTTTTATTATAATACTTCAACATGTTTTAGCAAGTAAAATAGGATCAAGAAACCAGAAAATTCATTTCAAAATTCTATCAAACACACAATGCACAACCATTTCAAGTCATTCAACAATAATTAATTGGTACTCATACTCCCTATATTCTTCAATTATATGTAGATAATTAAAATAAATAAAAAAAAATCACCGATCCAAATATCAAAAATATCTATGAACTCAATTGTTGGGAACTCGATCCATTATAAACCACTCGACCATATATCTCAATCAATAAATATCAGCCTCGGGTTCAGATTTTTTCATCTCAAATGTTCTTTGTTTCAAAACAATGGTTCATTATCTTCAACAAGTTTAAGAAGATGTTGGGTGTTATTCCTCAATTTTACAGTATGAAAAGTTTCATGCACCTAATTAATACTCATCCCAAAAATAAGTACAGGTTGATTCTCTCACTATGGGGAAAAGGTTTTGTGAGCCGGTCGAGTACTTGACATTTGGCTTCATTGATATTAAACAGGCTCGATGGGATCTGAAACCAAGAGGAAGACTAGGTATCATCTCCTTCAACCACTGCACACCATCCAATATGAACATTGACCTTCATGTTTTTAGGATATGGTAGAGCTTCCAAATTATTAATATAAAAATCTTTGATTGACTTATCATAGATTTCAATCTGTGGTTCAAGTCAATTATTGAAGCTCTCTAGTTCAGACATAAAGCCTTGCTCGATTTACCTTCATTATTTCTTTTATTGGTTATGAAGGTTTTATGTGGATTGAGTTATGGTAGGGAGTCGATATAAATTAGTTACATGGTATTTTGATTTCTAATTTTATCTATGTGAACAATGAATCCAATCATATATGTGGAGTTTTCTTTTTAATTTGGTTATGTTAATTCCTCATAATTCAATATGTCAGTGTTTTTCAGAATTGTCTATGTAGAAGCTATATTTTTAAATTCTTCTATATTAGTGAAATTTCTAATTGGGAACATAAATCCACCTCACCAAATTACAATATGTGAAAAATCCCATGGGAATTTGACAACATAGATCAAGTTGAAATTTGAATATGTGGCTCTCTTGCAAAAAAAAGTTTATACGTAGTCAATTCTGCACATATATTAAAACTGGATATAATTTAATCCGTTAAAAGTTAAGAATATGGTTAAATCATTTAAATAATTATTTGAAATAAATTCCCAGAATTAGTATTTCGATTAATTGTTTTTTTCCAGAAAATCAATCCCAATATTACATTTAAAAAATAAAAAAAGTAAATTTGACCTTAAACTTTTGGAATCTTAATAATATATTAAATAGTGGATTATAATAAATATTCCACTAAAAACATGAAAAATTATTATAAAAAGTAAATTAAAATTCATAGGGAAGTAAAATTATTATTTTAATCTACAAAATTGCAGACTGTCATAAAAAAACATAGAGAACAAAAAATTGAACTTCACAACAATCCAAACAATATATTTGATCATAAAAAGAATATTTTGACATGAAGACACAATATTTAAATAAAATTGAAGTGGAAATCATGTAAAATATTAAAGCCACATCAAATTAATCCATATTAAAACATTTATAGTCCTTAAGAAATCATTTTAAAAAATTTAGTGGAAGTGAGAAATTATGAAGGGTGAAAAACTGATGTACCAAAAAAATAAGATTTAAAAAATATACTTCCCCATGAAATCTCTCAATTAGGAAATGTGATTACTCTCAAGAAATAGGTGGATTGGTTAGAATTAGGTTTTAGTTTTATAAAATTTTTTAGAATTTAATTTTTTTCTAAAGATTAAACAATAATAATTTTCATTCAAATTAGTTTTACTAACTTATATTTATCATTAGGTGATCATAAAAATATTATAATGAATAATAATTAGACAAACTATTTATATGGATATATTTAATAACTACACGTAAAGTAAATAACTCATCAAATAGATTAAAACTTAAGAAATTTGAGAATGAAAGAATAGAAGTGCAACATGGATTATGATTTTCAATTCATTAATCATTTAAGTACATAGCTTACAAGTTTAAAACTCAGTGAAAAGGTTCAAAACCAATGATATTTTAACTCATATTCCCCATGTTTGTCCAAAAAAAATCTAGATATCAAATAATTGATGAATTATGTTAAATCCATTAAAAAATGGAAAACATTAATCTCCTCAATATGGAAATTCAAATCTCAACTTTAGAAAAATATAAATTCACTGAATAAGAATGTAAATGATTGAAAACTCAAAATCAGGAAAACTTTTAGGGGTTTTTTTGATGTTTAATACATTGATGTGTAGTTTATCACAAAAATCACCTCCACCACACTTAAAATAAAAAAACATCCTGATTTTTTAATCCTAAATTGAGAGAAAAAATTATAAACTTTGGTATAAAATAGATTTTTAATTCAATAGTTAAATGATATGTTGAAGGGTCGCAAATTTTTTTTCTTCCTATTTTATCTTTTCCAAAAACATCAATAATTTACAATCAGATTTGAATATTTACAATATTTTCTATTCATTAATAGAATGAATGATTTTAAAATTAGATTAAAAATGGTCCCTGTTTATTAGTGATTTTACTTTATTAAAAGGGTTGAGTATAGAGGTATTGTAAATGGTGTAAAAAAGGTTTCAATTTTCCTTAAAAATGGGTTTCAAAAATAAATATTTAAATAATAATGAAACACAACATTTTCAAATAAGAATAGAAGAAAAATTATTATTAGAAATAAATTTCCCACACACTTTATTACTAGTATTGAATTATTTAAAAACAATTATTCCTAAATTACAACAACACAAATAAGGATCTAAATGAAAAAATTAAAATAAGAACTCTATTGATTTATAAATATTTATCCCTTAAAGTTTATATAAAATTCATCCTTATTTTATTGGGTGAATATCACCATGGATATTCAACTTTCATAACTAATAGTTAAATAGATAATCATTAGTTTTCAACAATTAGTTTTATAAGAATATGAAACTAGCAGTAGTGTTTAGGGAATTTTAATCTTGAAAATTCCAGAAAGAAACTATGTTTTGACTTTAAAACAAGTGAGATTCTAATATTAAATTTTCAAGATTATAGAAACCTTCTTTAATGAATGTTGGAAAAAAGAATAGGATATATAATACTAAAATACTTTATTATTAAAACAAAAGAAGATTGATTAGAATGAACATGTGTTGACTCCCATGAAGCATAAAATTTATAGTCTATAGATAAAATTTAGTGTGAAATCAATATTTTAACACATATTTAGAAGCCAAGTCCTTTGGATTTCCCTTTAAAATAATTTTTTATCCCCTGAACGTTAACAAAAAATGGTATGTTCTCTTCTCCAACCTACTCCATAGCTCCAATAACCAAAACACTAAGGATTGTAAACAATTTTGACCACCTGGTTTTATGTTTTATAAGAAATAGTTTTATTATGAAATTGAATAATGACACAATTTTTCCATCTATAAAATGTCAATTTAAAATGATTTAGTCATGAAAATCGTATGCACTTTACTTTTAAACTCTATATCTATCATATGACTCTCTTAATAATTTATCCACCTTAGCCAACTCTTGTAGTCTTCTTTCCTACACCATATTCAAAGTCCATAATTAATACCTTAATAGCTGGATAATATTTATAATGAATCTCTTTATGATCATGGAATTATTTTCAAAAAATAATCCTTCAAGTGTAAATACCTATTACTGTTTTGAAGGCAGTCCTTTAATCCCATAATTAATCATAAATCTTTAAAGTCCAATTTTTATCGAGTTATTCATAGTGTTATCTAATTCATTTAATTCCCCATTTTAGATTTCATATTTTCTAATTTATTTTTAATGGAATGTTGTTCATGTTTTCTTCCCACAACTATAATTTTCTATTAAATACTTGAATTTTAAATTTATATAGTGGGTACTACTGTCAGTGCAAAAGGACATGGGTACAAAAAATAATGAGAAAATGCATTTTTTATTGAATTTGGAAGCACTATTTTATTGGTTATTTGGTAATTCCGGTACCTATACTTATTAGAAAAAATAATAAAAAACCATTAAAATGTATTCATTTCCTTATGATGATGGTAATGGTCCAATAAAAACTTTCCCCCACACATAAAAAATTTCAACCTCTAATATCCCCTTATGGGGAATCTCTTGTTTTCTTCCAACATTTCCAATTATTTTCCACATATGAAACCCTATTATAATAATTATTTCATCATTATAAATTATGGAATATAAAATATTTCTTGAATAAAATTTTGGTTAATTTTTTGTTCCCCATGGTGTCCTCCACAAGGTGAAGAATGAAAATATCTAAAATGGGAATTATCTCTTATTCTGGGAATCTTCTTCTTAATATTCCATTATAACAACTCTTTAAAAATATTAGGTCATCCTAAAATAAAACATTAATGCTGAAAATAATTGTTCTTTTAAAGTTTTGTGATTGAACACTAGACACAGTTTTGTTTGATAAAAAGTTCACAAAATCTACATATGAGGGATCATTTATTGTGAATATATCAAGTGGTTTTTATCCAAAAATGTATAATTTATCTCTCTATGCTCATCATTTTGAGTGTGGGATATCCTAGAAATGTGGTGAACAAAAATATTTTTTACTACTAATTTTCCCTTATTTCCAAGTCAAATTATCCAAAAAATAGTCTATATCATGACTCTAGGCTTAGAAACATTCTTATCTAGAATATATTTTAGAGCAGTATGATCGAAAAATATTATAACATTAAACCAATAAAATATTATCTACATTTTTCCAAAAAATTTAGTTTCCATTAAAATTTTCTCTCTTGTTGTGTATTTTTTTATGTATCATCTTGAAAGATTCTAGTATAATAAACCACATTCGGACTCTTTTCTTTTATATTCACCAAAATTGCCCCTATTAAAATATTAACAGCATCACACATAACCTTTAAATGCAGTTTCCAATCCAGATTAGTGATGATGGACAAATAGGTATGTTTTTTCTTAAGAATATTGAATGATTCCAAAAACCTTTCATCAAATATGATCAGTGTGTCTTTTACTAATATCTAGAAAAGGGGTCTTGTTATCTTTGATAAGTCTATAATAATTATATGACAAAAACTATCATGACCCAAAAAAATCTTAATTCATTTCACATGTTCTAGAGGTGGTTGCATTTGGATAACCTTGATTTTAGTATTATCAAATTCAATTCCACACTTTTATACCTTGTAGCCAATATAAATTCCCTCAGTGACCATAAATTTAAACTCTTTACCAATTAAAAACAAGGATGGTAACTTGGAAAATTTTCAATAATAATTCCAAATTTTGTAAAAATATTTCAAATATACTTGTTATGATTGTAAAATCATCCATATAAACATAAATTATTTACTCTATCATTTAAAAAATATTTCTATCATAAACCTTTGAAATTTAACCAAACTTCCACACCATCCAAAGGTTATTCACACGTAGGTAAATGCTCCAAATGGCCATTTTAAGGTAGTTTTATCATGGTATTTTAGAGCAGTCATAATCATATTATAACCATAATAACAATCGAAGAAACAAGATTATTACTTTATAGATAACCTATCAAGAATTTGATCCGAGAATAGAATAGTAAAGTGATATTTCAAAGAGAATAGATTATGTTTCCTATAGTCTATTTATAACCACCATTTGTTAAGGGTTCTAGTTTGAATTTTCTCATTTGTTTCATTGGTGGTAACTATAACACCAACTTTATTGGGAGTGACTTTTATTAGACTAACCCAAGGTTTGTTTGAAATCAGGTAAATGATTCTAGGATCTAACAACTAGATCACTTCCTCCCTAATGACTTTATTGATGTTATGATTGAGTTTTATTTGTCTCTATACTCCTAGTATGTGATTGAAGTATATTGGGATCCTATGGTTGAAATGTGATGAGTTTATTCCTTTGATATATGAGATGAACCAACCTACAATAGTTTTAAAATTTTTAAACACATCTAATTGTTTTTCCTCTTGAGTGGTTTCGGTATTATAAGAAATGATAACAAACACGGATATATTTCACCCAAAAATGAATATTTAATGTGGTATGGAAGAGTTTTGAGATCTACGACATGTGTTTATTGATTGAAGGGTAGACCTGTGGGTATTGGAGTCCTTAAGTTTTCTATATATATCTTATATAAAGTCATATTAAAAACCCTTTTATCACCATTTTTTTCCTCATTAATTTTTTTTTTCAAATTAACATTCTTCAAATTATTTTATAATACTTTCTTTGGAAAATTCATCAAGGTGTTCTAAAAACACTCCCTCATACTAATCTGATTGTTTTTATTCTTTACTAGAACAAATCCCCATGCAAGTCCCATCTTGTTTGGTGTTACATTTTATTTCTTAAATCATCCCCAAAAATTATTCTTCTTCTTAAAATGAGGTTTTAGATTCGCACAACTAATCACTTGAGTAGTTTCTAGATTTTGGTGAAACTTTTTATTTTTCAATAACATTAAACTCTTGAATTTTTTCTCTTATATTGAAAAGCAATTTTCCTTTGGAAACATATATTGAAACTCCAATAATGGAAATAAAAGACCTATCATGAATTATATAGAGTTAAATATCACACTCTATATCAAGTATAATAAAATTTTAAGGTAAAAATATTTCCCCAACACTTACAACCAAATAATCATCCATTATTATAAGGTAGGTGATGGATCTATCAGACAAATAAAAGAAAATAGTGTTGGGGAACTAATCACCCAATCACAAATACATGAATAGTGAGGAAGGGATATTGTTCATACTTTATCCAAGGACATAAAGGTAGTTGAATTATCTAATATTTCTAATGGTTCATGGAATAAAAATTCTAATAGTAAATTTGATCTTAGGAGGTATGCTTTTTTGAACTAAAATACCAAACTCCTCGGTAAGACTATAAGTTTCAAACTTCTCAAGTAGCCTTTTTGGAAACAAATTTTTATATCATTTTTATATTTGAAGGAATATGAAATAAATATTTATGTAATGAGATATTAATGTGTTTATTTTTGAAACACTCAAGAAATTTGAGAATATCAGGTTTATGATTATGGATTTTAACTCTCTCGAGAAAATGATTTTGTATAGAATAATTCTTTAAATAAATAGGCATCCATTTCAATTCTTTATCATTATTTTCTCTTCCTTTATTTTTCATGATTTTAATCTCTTTATCATATTATTTTATATGAGGTATAATATGATATACAATGATTACAATAAGGCTGTACAGATTTTTTGTTACTAATATTTTATTATTTTCGCTATCATTATCTTCCATATATTTTATTACAATAGGATTAAGATTCATAGAAGATTTTTGGTGAGTCTGAAGGAAAATATTAATATTAATATCCCAGTTATTAACCCTAGTATTGACTTATGTAGTACTTGAAAATTTCCCTTTTCCCCTTGATTCATTACCCTAGCCAGGTGGACCATTTAACTTTTCAAGATTTTATTCCTAGAATTAGACTTACTTTTATCCGAATCATATTGGGAGTTTTGTTTATCAATTTGAGTATTAAAATATTCATATTGAGAATCCATCCAATTAAAATTTTTGTTAACTATATAATAAATTTATCTTGAAAATATCCCTTGAGAAATAGAATACCGTGACCTTGAATGATTTTCGAAAGTTTGAATAGGTTGCTGTTTCAAACTCAAGGAAAAATAGGTTTAAAAACATCTATATCTTTCAACTAATGTTCAAGATGATTAATATATCTTTGATTATAATTATTAGTAAAGGTATCATCCCTTAGTTTAAACATTGGACCATAACTAAACAATTATAATTTTTTTTCTTGGTATATAAAAGTTAGTGTAACAAGAGATGGAATGGGAATACATGACACAATGGTGAAATTTACCCCTAAGTGAGTTTTTGATAATCCTAATTATAATACCCAAACCCATTGAGTTTACTTAGTTAAAAAAGATTATTCTATTTTTAACAATTTCTATTCTCTAATAAAACATGCATTTTAAGTTTTGTATAAGAGTGTTGAATATTTTCTTCAAATGTTTAGTAGTTTCATTACTAAAATACCATCCAGATAATTGATTAATAAGTGTTTGGTTAATTGGTGTAAGTATCTTAAAAATGTGTCTAAGAGGAACTATGGAGTACTCTAGTGATTAAGAAACTATATAATAAATTACCTAAATCTACCTCAATCCTCCGGGAATAGCTCAACCTCATCTGGTAATAAGCAATTAATTTTATGACTAATATCAGTTCTCATTATCTATGGATAAAATTTCTTAAAATATTTATTGAATATTTGATCCCAACTGTAAAAAATTTCCATATCAAATTATTGATACAATTTCATTTTATTTTCTTTCAGAGAAAATGGGAAAACTTTATGATTTAAATATTCTTCACTTTGTCCTCCTAAATGCTATTGTTGTACCTCATAATATAAGTCTGATAAAGTCGAAATATTGTTTATTAGGATGGCCATTTTATGATGAAATCATGGAAATATAATATTTATTAATCTTATAGTTTTGTTCCCTAGGGGTATTCCTAATACAGGATGGATTACTAAAGACATTGGGAACCTGAAACTCCCTAAGTAAAACTATCATATTGAGTTTATTTCCATTTCATGTTTGATTTTTGTTTTAATTTTGATTATTATTCAAATTTTCAAGATGATCAACCATTTCAGCTTTACCTTTATTTTATTTAAAATAACTTATATGTATGTGAATTAATTGTAAGAAATGATCTAAGTTCTTAGTGTTGGATCTAAAATTCATACAATACATGTATTTTAGGAATTATTACATAGGTCAAAAATTTATTTTATTATTATTAATTTTAATTTTATGTTGAAAAATTATCATTTTTTATTGATTTGTTTAAGTATATAACGTGGAGGCATGAAGCCTTCCCTGGAAAAAATTCCAAATTTTGGTTGAGTGTCATCAGAATTAACCTATTTAATTACTTTTATTCATATTAAAACCAGTGTAGTGGAAGTTGGGTCAAACCCACAAGGAATGTGTGTGAAGAAACACAAAAAATAAAATAAAAACATATTAAGAAAATAATGAAATTTGTGGTGGAGTTATGTAAAAATGAAGTTGGAGAAGTAATGAGATAATAAGGTTACAGATATAATATAGGAATAATTTTAAATAATCGCAAAAATGTAAAAATAGTTGAGAAGATATGAGAAATATTTATTGCCTATTTTATTCATTATTAAAGAATATTTCAATTTAGATTTTCAATATTTCTAGTAGTTTGGAAGCCGTATGTTAATGGTAAAATTTCTCTAATAGATTAATTAAAAGATCTTTATACCAATAAATTCATTAATATAGAGTATATATTTAATATGATTTTGAAAAGATCAATTTGAAACATTATTTTTTAGAAAAAGAATTCAATTTCAAAGAAAAAGAACATGGTAAAAAGATAAACAACATAATAAATTTAGTCCCCTTTAAGATTTTATATGAAAATAATATCAGTGATAATATTCCAAAGAGTTACACAATATATGACAAAAAATAAAATAAATAATAAAAGAGTATTATTTGATGAATCAACACCTATCTTTGATCTCCATCTTCTCTTTCCACTGAAACTTATAGATTTTATGATGTGTTTTTCTAATTATTTTTTCTTTTAATTTCTATAATATCTCCCTGTAAAAATTATCCCCATCTTTTATTCTATATTTGGAATCATTTTCCTTCCCTTCATAAAAAAAATTTCCACTAACATAAATTTATATAAACTTACACACCAATCATCATTGACACTGCAAAACTGTCCATTCTTAATTTATAGATTCTGTCAGTACATTTTAATTTTTGAAAAATTCTATAGCTAATTCATCCTACCTATACTTGGACTATATTATCTAGTATTCGGGAACTAAAAAACTTAGTAACAAGTCCATATTCTAGAACCAAATTATAAAAACATAACATCCCCTTTTTTATCATGCTGATGAGGAGCACTAATATAATGACTTTATTATGATATTTAATAGAAAACTTAATGCACAATAGTATTGTATCATTTAACCACAATGAACAAGTACTCAGAGTACCCATCATATTCAATTCCATGTAGATATTACAAAGGAATTGAAAAAAATAACATATCCTTATATCAAAAATCATTATGTACTCGGTAGGTGGGCACTCGATCCATTAGACAAAATGGTATGGAAATCCATGTATTAGTGTCTTTTTTTCACACAAAATCAGTTGGGATCTTGAAGAAAATTCAACATGTCTTCAAAAATATCGAATATGTAACCAAGATTATGGATTGAACAGTGATTGCTTAAAAAAACTAGATACTAAAACTTTAATCAAAATTAACAGATCTCAGCCTTGGGATCAAGATTTCCTAGAAATGATGTTATTCTATTCAAAAAAAAATTCACCTTATTCAATGGGTTTAATAGGATCTATGGTGTTCTTCCTCAATCTTACATTCTATAAGGCATCAAGTACCGAATTCCTTTTCAAGATATAAATAAGTTTATGTTTCTTTATATTCTATGGGAAAAAGGGTTGAGATCTCAATGATGTAGTCTACATTCAACTTTATTGATATTCAACAACCTTTACAAAATCTGGAACCATGATAAAAAATTGACATCATCTCCTTCAAACCCTACACACTATCAAATTTAAACGTTTCCCTTTTTGTCTTTATTACACTGTGGTTCTTCAAAATTCTTGATATATAAAGCTTTGATTTTCTTCTCTTGCTGTTTAGTTCATGGTTTAAATTGAATTTTAATGATCCCCATTCTTGATATAAAGCCTCCCCTGATTTATCCTTTTTCAACTCCTCTCTCAATTTTTTGGATTTTGATGGGCCTCGGGGTCTAAAAGGGAATTGAGATAACTTAGTGACATGGTATTCTAATACCAAATATTACCTATGTGGACAATGAGTCCAATAAGATACATGGGGTTTACTTTTTAATTTGGATATGTGAATTTCCCATAATTCTATAGGTGAGGCTATTTAAGATTTGGATATGAATTAGATACATTTTTAAATTCTTTTATGTGAGTTCCACTTCTAATTGGGTACACAAATATGATTCTCCAAACTCATCAAAGTGAAAGGTCCTATGGTAATTTGGATAGGTGGATCAAGATGAAATTTTTCTACATTGGTTTCTCCCATGTAAGAAATGTTCTACATAGGTAATTCATCACAATGATTAAAATTGGATGAAAATTAATCCTTTAAAAGTGAAGAATATTGTTAAAAATTTAAAATAATTTTTCTGAAATAAATTCCAAGATTTAATATTTCAATTAAAACACAATAATCAAAACATGATACTTTAAACATTATAATTTTAGAATCCACCAAATATATTTAATATTATATTGAACTGAATTTTCCACTAAAAACAAGAAATTTTGTTCTAAAAAATATATGAAAATTGATATTTACGAACATTTATTCTCCTAAACTCTAAAATTGAATAATTCCATAAAAAAACTCAAATAACCACATATTAAACTTCACAAAAAACAAGACACAATATTTTTTCATAAAAAAATATTTTTAAATTAAAACAAAATATTTCCATAAAAAAATTATAAATAATGTAAAATATAAATACAACATAAAAAATTGATAACATATATTCTATAAGTAATGATGAGGTAAAAAAATACTATTAATAAAGTAAGAAAATTCATGAATACAAAGAGTTCCTTCATGTATAAAATTGAGGTATATGATGAAGTTAATTATTTTTCATATTCCCATTAAAATTCTTCAACCTATTATTTTCATTAATTTCAGCTAAAATATGAATATATTTAATGATTTAGGGTTAAAATCTTAGATGGGTTTTTTGAAATTATCACTATTTTCAAAGATCTAAAAAAGAAATATAATCAAGTTGTTTTGAAATTAATCTCTTTAAAAGAAAACGAAGTGTTAAATTTAAAATTAAAATTAAAACCCAATGATAAAAAATTAAAATAAAAAATTAAAGATCTTAAATATTATCTTTCTAAGTTCACTCAAGGTAAAAATGGTTTGAATAAACCTTTTTTTCTCAGTGATAAGTAGAAAACATTTTTGGATTCGGTTTCAAAAATCAAGAAAACAACTCAAAAAATACTACCACGTATGTAAATAGATTCTCCTATAACACATTATTAAATTATTATATAAAAACATTCAACTTATTTGTCAATGTAATTTAAAAAATTATTATTATGACAGGATTAAGTCAATTCATCTATCTTTTAATACTTTATTTAAATTTTCTTATGTAAAATCATTAGATTAACAAATATGGGTTCCAAATATTCCTTTGTATAACATGAGTGGACCAAAATTTTGGGAACCAGAATATTTAGTTTCATGATAATTTAATTGGAAAATTGGATCAATATAAAAACCCAATGACCTAAATAGTACTTGGATAGTGGGTGTTTGAGACACATGTGCATTTACTACTCAGAATTTAATTATCTTGAAAATATATATGGAGCCCACAACAATTTCTGTGACAATTCCAAGAGTATGATAATCAGTATAGGTAATATTGGATTTTCAAATTTTTATATTATTAATTTTTTTATATTTTAATGGTTTAAAAAATAATTTTTAATTATTAGTAAAATATTTGAAATTAATTATAAAGTCTTTTTAGAAAATGATTTTATTGAAGTATTATATTCCAAAGGGATCCTTTTATTTCTGTGACTGTTATTTTCAAAAAATTTATGTTAATGATTTAAAATATCATTAAAATAAAAATTTTATATGTTTTATATAAAAAATATAAAGTCATGGTTTTGGTATATTATGTCAATGAAAATCATCTATTTTTAGATTTACCAAAATTTCAATTCAAAAATAACATTTCTTGTGAACCTTTCTTCCTCAATAAGAAAAAAAAATTCCCTTAAATCTAGAAAGGATGCATCCACCTATAATGTGATCATAATTATTCTTATTTATCTTTTTAGAACAACCCATGTTGCAAGTATAGAATGTAAATCTTAAAATTTAGTAATTATCAATGATTATACAAGATTTACATGGATTTATTTATTTTATCATACAAACGTGGCCTGTAAATTATTTAATAAATATTCTATGAAAGTTTAAAAATTAAAAATTATATAAGATTATATTAATTCTAAATGATGATGAGGTATATTTTGATATTAATGACTTTGATAAACTTTATACTTGAAAATGTTATAATCATTTTAATACTTTAAGTACTTGAAACAAATGGGTTATTGAAATATGGGATAAAATTATTAGAGTTTGAAAGATGTATCTAGAATGAATTTAAACCCCCAAAAGTTTTCTTGTCTGGTGATGTTAATACATCTTTCTTTTAACATTAATTGTTTTCTACTAAAAAACATCCTTAAAATTACTCCTTATGAACTTTTGAAAGGAAAAATTCCCAAATTGGATTTTTAAAGTGTCTGGATGTAACTTCTATATTCTTAATACCAAAGGAAACATAAAATAGTTTGACAAAAAAAATATAATGATGACATTTTTATTAGGTACTCTAACTCTAGTAAAGTATCCTAAGTCTTTAGTAAATGGGACAAGACATAAAAAGAATCAATTTAGATATAATATGGTGAGAATTTATCTAAACCCGACCACCAAATTGATAATATTGTGGATGAAATATAAATTATGTCCCTAAATAAATCACATAATTCTAATGAAATTGAAGTTGTGTAATAAAAACCATCCATCCCTTTACCCATGTAATGTGTGAAATATAAAGGCATTCCCATATAAAATTTTATGGTAAATTTACAATTCGGTACTCGTATTAGAAGGCCAGTCTTAAATGAGGATGAAAATTGTGATTTTATTTCTCATATAAGACCCATAACTATTGATGATTACATTAATGGTGAAATTTGGGTACATGGAACGTAATAAAAAATGAACCAATTCATAATGAATAATGTTTATAATCATGTTGAATGATCCAATAATCATTACATTATTGGTTCTAAATAGGTTGTTAGAAATGAATTTGGAAAGGAGGATAAAATAAATCATAAACAATATAGACTCATGGCCAAAATATATGATCAGGAAAATGGAATTGATTATGGTGATACCTTTCCCATATCTCTAGGGTATAATATCATTATCATTAACCATCCACTTACATTTTATGCATTGAAAAAAGGTTGTTAAAATCACTTTTGTTGAATAGTTTTATTTCTAAATTTTCTTTGGTTGAAAAATCACTCAGTTTTTATGATTTAAAATTTCTAAATCATGTTTTTAAGATAAGAAAATAACTTTATGATTTAAAACAAGAACATAATGATTATTATGAATGGTCAACTATTTTTCTCTTAGAAAATTATTTTAAGATGGGAAAATCCAATTCAATTTTTTTTAATTTTTTTAAATGATTTATTAATTGATAAAAATTATGATGATGATGTTATTTTGTATTTAATTAGAGATTATATTTTTAATGAATTTTTTGATTTTATGAGAAATGAATTTTAATTCCGTTTTATAGGGGAATATATGTTTTTTTCCAGATTTTCAAATTTCTCAAAATAAACAATAAATTATTATTAGAAAAAAAATGAACTTATGAAATTAATATCCTTTTGGAATGATTAAAGTTAAAGAAATTAATACACCTATTAGTTCCAATTTTATGTTAACATTGGATGAATCTAGTAAATTGGTTGATAATGAGAGTTATATAAGTATGAATGTAAATATTATTTATCTTACCATGACCTAGAAAAACATCGTGTTTAGAGTATGATTTTGTACTAATATTTAATAAAATAATAATAAACAACATTTAAAATCTCTTAAAAGAGTTATTAGATATTTAGAAGAAACTAAAAACTTATTATTATTTTTCTTCTAAAGGAAACCCATTTTTAACGTTCATGTTTTTCTGATATTGATTTTGGTGGATATCAAATACATTAGAGAAGTATAAGTGGGATTTTTAACCTATTTAGATAATCCATTGTCTCTTGGAGTAGTAATTAGAAAATTTTTGTTCAACATTCTATGACCTAAAAACAATATATAACCACAGTGAGTTATTGTGCAAAAATTATTTTGATAAAACACACTCTCTTATATTTTGGAAAAATTACAATCATGTTCATATTAACTATGACTACACTAGTGAAATTAGTATTCTGGAAATTCAATTAAACACTTTCAAACTAAGATAATTGATCATAGAATCTACTTTTTAAGAGATCACCTCAAAGAATGAAGATATATTAATTTAGTTTATTATCACTAATATTCAATTGGCAGATAGATTTTCTAAGACTATTCACTAAAACAATTTTGAAATTATTAAAGAAGTGTTAGTTATGGTATACTTGTGAAATTTATTTTTTAACTAAGGAAAGCTTTATATATTTTCAATTATTTGTTTCCTTAATCATTTAAAGTTTATTTTTAATTTTTTTGAAAATATTTTCAAGTGTTTCATTAAATTCAATAAAGTAAAGATAATGTAATATTCCTAGAAGAATATTCTTCTTTATAAATAAACAAGTGCATATAGTTTTGGAATAGATACACATTGAGTTTATAACCTCAAAAAGGTAATGTTGAATTTTTAATCTGATATTCACCCTAGGAATAAGAAATGAGCCTTTACTACGAACCTAGTATAGGGAATATACTATAGATTATTCAAATAATCATTCCCAGTTTTAATTACAGATTGTAGTTTCAAATTACCTTTTAATTCTTTTAGTTATCAAATGTTTTCTTATTCTAAAATGATATATTTTTATATTTTGGTCATGATTTATTTTTAACAATAAAATAAATGACACATGTATAAATTATATTCCATTTAACATTTTTTTAATTCATGGATTTTAATTGATATTTATACTTTGTCTAATGGGAATTTATTTTAAATTTCTATCTTATTGTAAATGTGTTATTATTGTAATGTGAGAATTTATTTATTTTTTTTCATGGAATTAATGAATTGTGTTTCTATTCATTTAATTTTTTGATTTCTTTTAAAAGTGATTTTATATGTTTCATCTAAATTGTAATTAAGGAAATATACATGATGATATCACTTTTTTTAAAAGGAAACATTCACTATTTTTATCTTTTTAAGTGAAAAATATTTTAATAAGAGGGATTTTTTATATGTTTATATTTTTTAGTTATGTCTTTTAATTTGTATAATATTAGGGGGGGATTTTTCTATTAAATATTTATTTTAAGGATACTTGTTTTATAAATTTTATAAGTATTTTAAAGTTTTTTATTATAAATTTTGTTATAAAATTAGATTTCTCATTACTAAAGCATGATGAATATGCCTGTTTATTTATCTCTAAGCATGTTGTTACTTCCATTAAAGGAAAACCTCATTATATAACCCTTGAATTTATATTTTTTATTTTATAAATAAATAAAATATGATGTGTTTATTATTTTATTTTATATATGATAAACCTAATTTTTCTTAAAATTTTTACTCATTAAAAAATAGAGAATTTGAGTCGGGTTTTTATAATTATCAAAAAGGGGGAGATTCTTCAGTATCCAATTTCCAATTCAATTTTGTGTTTTTAATCATTTATGTCTTGATAATTATAAAACATCATATTTAGTAGATATGTTTTTAAATGTTATCCAGTGATTATTTTTTATTACCTATTCATTACTCTATAAGTTATAATGTTTTAATTTTGAGCGTGATTTTTTAGCAATTTTCTGGTTTACAAATTCACTATATTTTGATTATATATGGTTTTATAGTGATAAATTTTGTAAGGATCATATTTTTTGTAATAAAAAAATATTATATACATTTTAATCAATTATAGTGAAGCCTAAATTAGTTACATGATATTTTTTTATACCTAAGTCGCTAAAATGTTTATATAATTCTAAAGGTTCTAGATTACGTTTGCTATAGTTTTTGGATGATATATCGAGATAAATAAGTCATATTAAGGTGATATTTTATTCATTAGAATATATTAAAATTTCTAAAATATATGTAAATAAGAGATAATTTTGAATCAGATGTATGGAGGTTGTAAAAAATTAACTGAATATTGTGATGTCAATGTGCTTTGAGTTTTCTGGAAAGTTACAAAATTATTAGAAGTTAAATCAAGAGAAATAATCAAAGATATAATTTTAGAATTATTAATTCAAAATAAAATTCTTGTATTTTAATTTTTAATGAAATCTTTTATTAGGGGATTTTAAAGAAGATATTTACCAAGAACAAATAAATATGGAAAGTGATTTAAAATCTAAATTTACAATTTTAAATAAAAAGACATAAATTATATTAGAATAAAGAATACTATCATGGATATTTTTCTTTAATATACAACAGATTAAAATATTATTATTATTGGTTTAAATTATTTTTTGTCGCTTATTTTTTTTAGGAAATCTAAAATGACTACACTGTAATTATTGACTCCACTGGCCCATCTCAACCTCCAATTACTCTATTGAAAAACTATATCCTAGTTGACCATCAAGGGACCACCAAAGACTATATATAAATCCTATAATTAGCATAGAAAACAAATCCAATAATCTATAATGAACATCATTGATCCATAAGAGATTTTAGCGTGCATCATTGATAAAATTTCTTCCTTTTTTTTATTAAGATCCATTTATACTACTTTCATTAAACACATTGATCTCTCATATTTCTCTCTATAATTATCTAAATTTAATCATCTATATTTTTATAGAAGAAAGAGAATTTATTCAAAGGTGTCACGACCTGTCCTCAGGGAAAGTGTCGTGACTGCCCCAAGCTCGCCTTCCATAGGCTATGGGCTAGCGATAAGCACGAAAGGCATAAATCCCTATACTGGGAAGGCATTGATTTTATAAAAGTATACAAACACAATAGAGTACACAACTGAAGTAATCTATAATTAAAACTGCATACAAAAGTAAGTACTGAAAGGAAAGGGGCCAGAAATACAAGCCCAACAGTAAGTACAGTACAACTGAAAAGCTAGTACAACTGCAGTAAAGTAAAACAGAAACTACTGGTTCATCCTCTGGGAATCCCACCTGAAGGGTGGTTACATATGGCCTCCTCAGCACCTCGGGTCCATCCGTCTGCTCTCTGTACATCTCACCAAGTAGTCCACCTCTAGGTATCGTCCAGCTCTACAAGTCTCTACCTCGATCAGTGTTGTCCATCATCTGTATCCAACACAACGTAGTGCGGGCAAGACCCGTGCAGGGGTGAGTATATGATACTCAGTAGGGACCCCGATACCCCCAAAGGTCTCATAGAATCCATGAAGGATAAACCAAAAAAGAATTATATGGTCACGAAGTATCAACAAACTCTACTCAGGTATATTCCCATACATATACCTAAGTTATCGATCACAGTTCGGCTCCAACTCTTGAGCCCAAGCACAACCTAGTCCACACAAGAAAGAAGTCAATCACATCGACAATAATGATTGAAAGTCAAGACTCAGCTCACATTGGTATACATCTTTTGTATAGTGATATATATGATCAGATGTAGTCAATGATTCATCTAAGCTATCAGATCCACATAGGATACTAGACCAGCTAAGCTATCGGACCCACATAAGATACCAGACCAGCTACTCTGTCAGACCCACTTAGGATACAAGAAAAGAAGTCAAAATTGTCGGATCCATAGAGGATACAAGAACATTAGTCATTGTTGTCGAACCCACAGAGGATTCCAGTATAGTATTCGTCATCGTCGAACCCACAGAGGATTCCAGTACGGTAGTCATTGCAGTCACAACCAACTCTAGGGTTCCCGCACATAGCATGCTCGATTCTGGGAGGGTCCACTCCTCGAGTCAATGGTTGATACATCAACTATCATGAAGTCCTATTTTGATTTATCCAGATGTTCTGTCTTTTCAAAAAAAAACTCAACACTACAGATGGTGCGTCTATCGGACGCCCGGTCTAAGAGTTATTGGCTTTTTCATTCCAGGGCCCCGGTTGGAATTACACTCAATCCAAACCCTTACATTTTCCAATGTCTTCCAAAACTCACTTAGAGTATCAAAATAGGACCTTTTCGTCGTGAGGTTCCCAATGCCGCAGACGGCACGTCGATCGGACGTGCGGTCTAGAAGTTATTCACGTTTAAGCGTAACGAGCCCAGCCCGTCAGGCCCAGTGGGCTGGTGGGTTGGCCTGTCATGGCTCGGCGGGTCTGACCCGGCTGGGGGGTCGGCCTGGCCAGGCGGGGCAGAGTCCGGCCCGGCGGAAGGCAGCCCGGCCCGCGCACGGGCGGCTCGTCCCGCGGCTGGCCGCGTTTCTGCCAGCTGGCCCATCGGATTGGGGGGGGGGGGGGGGCACAGCCCCCCGGTTCCTTGTAACGGCGGTGCCGAGCGGCGCCCCCTCTCCTTCTAGGCCTACCGAAGCTGGCTGGATTTTTCAGCGTGGGCGGCCCGCATAGCAGCCTGCTGTTTCTTCCAAGCGGCGCTACGGTTTCTTCTGCCTGACAGACAGGTGGCTGGTCGGTTCGCCCGCCAAAGCGGCCCACCCATCGCGGGTCATGGTTCCTTTGTAGTGCAGAGCCACAGGGCACCACAGTCTTCTACCAAACCGACTTAGGCCGGCCGGTTCATCCTGAAAAAAGGCCTACGAATGCAGGCCTCACCTCCTCCACAGTGTGGCGCCAAAGAGGCGCCGTGGTTCCTTCAGCCCGACCAGCTTTAGCCGGTCGGTTCTTCTTCGTCTGAGCGGCCCGCGAATGCAAGCCACAATTTCCTCCACACGGCTGGTGCGCGGCCGTCGCCTCCAATATCCACCGCCAAAATAAACAATAAATTTTCAGAGGGTCGTCGGGCCGTGTTTTTTCGGCCCATTCCCTCCACGTTAGGCGATATAAAATTTCCATAGATGATCCCTTGCATTCATCAATGAAGAGAGTATAATTTTATTAAACTAAAATTATACAAAAACCCATAACTCGATTCAAGGTACGTTGCACGTGGATGGTCCACAGAAGACGGTGTCACGGAAGTCTGGAGTCACGGAATAGGGACGTCGATTCCGTTGACATCGGGGTGTGTCCGAAGAGGAAGTGTTATGGGAGAAGTTCCTCACGTTCTTCGTCCAATATTTTCTTTGTTGAAGAACGGTGTTATTCACCGAGATAATGAAGTTCCACCAAGAGTTTTCTCCCAAAGTCTCCCCATAAATATTTTCCAAGGGAAATATAATAATAGAATTCCCCCAAAATTATAATCTTTCCATGCATTTCAAATTAATTCAAAAGAACTCATGACACCTCAAAATAATTAATAAAGTCATTAATTATTATTCAGTTGGCAACATTGTGAGGGGAAAGTGGAAAGGCTCCACTTAAAGTGGGAGTTCAAAAGTTAAGAGAGAGGTTTCAAGGGGAGTTGGACGTTTAGGGTTTGTGTGGGCCCTACCCTTAGTTATATTCTCTCAAGGGAGGTTAAGTGGGGTGTGGGCCTTACCTCCAACTCCTTTTTGGAGAAGATAACCACCACTTGAAAATAAAATTGTGTAACACAACAATTTTATTTAATTAACTAAAAATACCCATATTATAACTTCTACTCTCGACTAAACGCAACTACTGTAAAGGTCCCCTTAGTTGAATACCAATGCTGCAAGTTCATTGACGTCATCATATTTCAATTCCGAGTACCGATTCAAAAGATAGAAAAACCTGCACGAACATTTACTAAATGTACCCAAAAAAAACTTTAGAAATTGATTCCGGGCACACCGGGCCTCAGAATCATGTGTCGTTAGAAATCCCAGATTCATACAATTCCAAAGAATTTAATAAAAAAAATTTCCTTGAAATTTATGAGTCTTTAAATTACCCCACCTCAGGGATTTAGGTCCCCATAAAGCTATACCACACACTAGGGACACAAATGGGGGTACTAATCATGTATCTGAGCCTCCCGCTCCCATGTGCTCTCCTAGAGGTTCCCGTGCTGCCAGTGAATGCGCACCCATAGAATCGACCATCCACATAGGACCCGCTCCTGTCGATCCTTGATCTCCACCGGTACCTCCGTGAATGTCACCCCATCATTGATGCCAATCTCTCTGTGGTCGATGATGTGGGATGGGTCGTGCACATATCTCCTTAGCTGAGATACGTGGAAGACGTCGTGCACCTGATGGAACTAAGGTGGAAGGTACAGGTGGTAAGCCACCTCACCTACTCTGCTGAGGACCTATAACAACCCGATGAAATACGGAGATAACTTGCTGCCTCGACTAAATCTCCATAGAACTCATCGAGGTGAGACCCATAGGAAGACGTGGTTGTGATCCTTGAGCTCTAGTGGTCTCCATCTCCTATCAGCATAGGACTTATATCTGCTCTATGTAGTCTTCATCTGCTCCTGGATGATCTGCACCTTCTCCATCGTAGCCTGAACCTTCTCTGGTCCTACATGTGCTGACTCCCCCGGGTCAGTCCAGCACAGAGGTAATCTGCAAGGTCGGATGTACAGTGCCTCGTAAGGGGCCATCCCAATGGTGGAGTGGTAGCTGTTGTTATACACAAACTTCACCAAGGGAAATTTATCCTCCCAGCTATGACCCAAGTTGAGGACACATGCTCGGAGCATGTCCTCAAGAGTCTGAATGGTCCTATCAGTTTGACCATCCATTTGAGGATGGAAAGCGGTGCTCAAGCGGAGCTACATCCAAAAAGCCTCCTGTAATCCCTTCCATATCTGGGAAGTGAAAAGAGCATCTTGATTAGAGATGATAGTCGATGGCACACCATGAAGCCGTATTATCTTTTGAATGTACAGGCGTCCTGAGCACTCTACTAGGCCCTGCTCTCTGATTGGTAGGAAGTGGGACGACTTGGTGAGTCAGTCGACAATCACCCAGATAGAGTCATTACCTCTTGATGTACGTGGAAGCCTCGTCACGAAATCCATGGATATCCCATCCCACTTCAACTCTGGAACCTCTAAGGGATGTACCAAGCCTACTGGAACCTGGTGCTCTACCTTCACTTGCTGACAAGTGAGGAATCTAGAGACAAACTCTACTACTGATTTCTTCATACCCGGCCACTAGTACTATTGTCTGAGGTCTTGATACATCTTCGCCACTCCTGGATGTACCGCTAGAGGGGAAGTGTGGAACTCCCTCAACACCTCCTCCTGTAATGCAACTGGTACCTTGGTTCATCCTCTGAAGAGAATGATGTGCTCCTCACCCTCAGAAAACCCATCAGGTGCATGCCCTGAGGATATCTTAGCATGTCACATCTCACAGTCAACGCCCCCTCGTTGTTCCTCCCTGACTCGCTGAAGAAGTGGTGGAGTGACTGTGAGATACTGAAGAAAGGCTAATGCATCTCTATCCACAAAGGATATATGCAACGCGTCTAGCTGCTCCTTCACCTCTCCTAGCAGTAAAATGCCTGATCTTTTTCTAAGAGCATCATCTACAACATTACCCTTCTTCGTTAAAGTTGAAAGCGGTTTTCAACTCTAGAGTAGTCTGGCACAAATCTCCGATAGTACCCAGCCATACCTAGAAAACTCTGAACCTCCATCACACTTTTGGGTGGCTCCCAAGCAAGTACTTCCTCGATCTTTGCTGGGTCCACAAAAACTCTAGCCTTTGAGATGACGTGTCCCAAGAAGTGTACCTCTCGAATCCAGAACTGGCACTTCGAGAGCTTACCATAAATTTGGTGATCTCGGAGTGTATCCAGTACAACCTGCAAGTGGTAGGCGTGCTCCTCCTCAGTAGTTGAGTAAATCACTATGTCATCAATGAAGATTACGAAAAATTGATCAAGGTAAGGCTGGAAGATCCTATTCATGAGACTCATGAACACTACTGGTGCATTGGTTACACCGAAGGGAATAACCATGAACACATAGTGGCCAAACTGACACCTGAAGGCTGTCTTCTGTACATCCTCATCTTGAACATTGAGCTGGTGATAGCATGACCTGAGGTCTATCTTCGAGAACCATCGTGCTCGCTTGAGCTGATCAAAGAGGTCATAAATCCTCGGGAGTGGGTACTTGCTTTTAATGGTCACCTGATTTAGGTGACGGTAGTCGACACACAGTCGTAAGCTCCCATCCGCCTTCCTAGAAAACAAAATCAGAGAAGCCCAGGGTGAAACACAGGGTCAGATGAATCCTTTACCCTACAAGTCCATTAGTTTTATCCACAGCTCACAAAGCTTAGTGGGGGCCATCCGATATGCTGGAGTAGATATCTGTGCTTTCCCGGGGTATAGGTCTATGTAGAAGTGAACCTCTCCACGAGGAGGTAGTCCTAGAATGTCGTCAGGAAAAACATCTGCATACTGATCCACCACAACAGGAAAACTCGGACTCCGCACATCATCCGCTCCAAGGATGAGACTAGCCAACTGATGTGTGATCGGCTACCCTCTCCTTTGCATAACTCCATTCTGCACTGTGAAGGCTCCCTTCTTGCTGGTGAAGGGGAACCGGGTCCCATCCATGCAGACACACCACACTTTGCACCTAATACAGTAAATATGATCATGAACTGTAAATAACCACTTCATACCCAAATGACATCATATGACCTCGACCCCACTACATGAAGATCCTAGTTGAAGATCACCCCTCCTAGTGTAATCTCACACTATCGGAACCAGTGCATAATCATTGAGTCTTCTCCCATAGGAGTCTCTAGCTATAAGAATCGAGCCAATAGCTCCATCAAAATCTCAGAGCTACAAACAAGGTCAGCAACAATAAAAGAATAACTCGCACCTGTGTCTATAAGTACTGCATCATGGGTGGAGTAGACACAGATAGTACCTAAAATCATCTCAGGTGCACCGTGGTCGTAGGCCTCGACTGCCTGTAGCTGAGCCCACCTCTGTCCGCCAGTTCTCTATGGTCTGGGTGGACCTCCTGGTGGTGGTGGTGGTGGTGGTGGTTCCTAGAAACGTCGTCCACCACCCGCTACTCTTCCAGCTCCTCTTCCATGTCCGCTTGCTTCCGGAGGACCACCACAGTCAAACCTCTACCTCTGTATCTACCTGGGATGTCCCACTACTGTCTTCTGCTTGTCTGCATGGTAGTACGGGTAGTCACGAGCCATGTGGCCTTTCCCACTGCATATATAGCACTGCCTTCTCCTCGTAAGGATGGCTCTGTTTCGAGTGCCCCTCACATCCTAACCTATATCCTGAGATCTCCCAACTAATGGCCTGGTTCGCTTGAACCTCTACATCAACTGTGTACTACCGGCTGTATAAGACTCCGCTACGTGTCGTCCTGCAGTGGGTCTCGCTGCTGGTGACTGCTCAGCGGGAAAACTCTCCACCAGATTGGCTCACTCTAGCACCCCCCTCCTGCGGTTGGATGCTGAGGGGTATCATCGAAGCCCTGATCTCTTTCATGAGACCCTGCTCAAAGGTCCAGGCCCTGAAGAATGGGTCCGAAACCATATCCGTGGAGTAGCATGAGAGGTCGGTGAACCTCACTGAGTACTGAGCTACTCTCATGCTGCCCTGATGCAGATGAAGAAACTCCTGAATCAGCAACGCACGAAGGGTGGCTGGAACAAAATCCGAGCAGAAGAGACTCTAGAATTCCATCCAGAGTAAGGATACCTCATCATGCACCTAGATCATAAGGCTCAACCATCTACCTGCTGCTACGTGCAGGAGACTCACGACAAGGATCACCATAACGTCGGCTGGTTTCCCTAAAAATCTAAAAACTCTGACGATTATCTCTAGACAATCCTAAGCTGCCTGTGGGTCCATCTCTCAGCAGAACCTGGGTGGCCTCTGTCGTTGGAACTCGTAAAACGATCTCTGGTCGCATGCACTTTCTGCTGCTGGGGCTGGTGGTATTGGTGGTCCAGCGGGTAGTGGTACCGCTGGTGCCTACGCTGTGATGGGGCCCTGCACCGAGGCCTTGTCGCTCGGTGGGCTACCATCTCATAGGCAACTCAGAACCCTATCTGGCTGCCTTCATAGAGCCATCCTGAAAAGAAATAGGTGCACCATGGTCAAAATAGTATACCTGGTGAGCTAACTCAAAACAATCACAAAGAAAACTTTTGAAGCACACAAGCAATCCGTGTTTTCATGCACTAAGTTGGAAATCAGAGGTCAGGGTCCTGGTGTATGGATACGTCTACCGCCGCACCAACACTGGAATCCCTGGACTGAAAACTACACTCAATTCTCTTAACCCTATTGCTTCACAAAAAATAATGATCGGAGTCATGAGTTTTGCGGTAGAACCGAATCCTCTGATACCAGTTTTTCACGAACCTTCCTCGGGGCCCGTGTTGTGACTACCCCAAACCCACCTTCCATAGGCCAGGGGTTAGCGACTAGCACCAAAGGTGTAAATCCCTATACTGGGAAGACATTGAATTTTTAAAAGTAAACAAACACAACAGAGTACGCAACTGTAGTAAGCACTAAGTAAAAATATATACAAAAGTATGTGCTGAAAGGAAAGGGGCCGGAAATACCAGCCCAACAGTAAGTACAATACAAATGAAAAGCTAGTACAACTGTAGTAAAGTAAAACATCAACTACTTGGTCATCCTTCAAGAATCCCACCTGAAGGGTGGGTACAGATGGCCTGTTTAACACCTTGGTTCCGTCCGTCTACTCCGGGCACATCTTGCCAAGTGGTACACCTACGAGTACTATCTAGCTCTACAAGTCTCTACCCCGATCAGTGTTGTCCATCATCTGCATCCAACACAATGTAGTGCGGGCATGGACCATTCAAGGGTGAGTATATGATACTCAGTGGGGATCCTGAGACCCCTGAATGTCTCCCAGAATACCCGAAGGATAAATCATAGAAGCATGATACGATCACGAAGTATCAAAAAACTATACTTAGGTATATTCCCATACATATACCAAAGTTATCAATCACAATTCGACTCCAACTCTCGAGCCGAATCACAACCCAGTCCACAAAGGAAAGAATTCAATCACATCGATGATAATGATTGAAAGTCAAGACTCATGTCACATAGGTATACATATTTCGTATAGTGATAGAGATGACCAGATGTAGTCATTGATTCATCTAAGCTGTCAAACCCACATAGGATACTAGACCAGCTAAGCTGTCGGACCCACATAGGATACAAGACCAGCTACTCTGTCAGACACACTCAGGATAGAAGAACAGAAGTCTAAACTGTCAGAACCATATAGGATACAAGAACAGTAGTCATCACTGTCAAACCCACAAAGGATTCTAGTAACGTAGTCATCATCATTGAACCCACAAAGGATTCCAGTACGGTAGTCGTCGCAGTTGCAGCCATCTCTAGGGTTGCCGCACACAGCACGCTCGATTCCGGGAGGGTCTGATCCTCAAGTCAAAGTTTGATACATCAACTATCATGAAGTCCTAAGTTGATGTATCCAGAAGTTGTGTATCGCCAAAAGAAACCCAACGCGATAGACGACGCGTCAATCGAACGCCTGGTCTGAGAGTTATTGGATTTTCCGTTCTAGGGGCCCGGTTGGAATTATCGTTGTTCTAAAACTGGCCATTTTCCAAAGTTTTCCAAAACTCACTTAGAGTATTAAAAAAAGACCGCTTCGTCACGAGGGTCCCGGTGCTACAGACGGCGTGTCAATCGGACGCACAGTCTAGAAGTTATTCACGTTTAAGCGTAACGGGCAAGGCCTGTCAAGCCCAGTGGGCTGGCGGGTTGGCCCGTCCGACCCGACTAGGGGTTCAGTTCAGCCCGACGGAAGGTAGACCGACCCGTGCAAGGGCGGCCCTGCCCGCGGCTCGGCCAGCTGGCCGAGCAGAGCATGGGGGGGGGGGTTCCTTGTAACGGCGACGCCGAGCAGCGCCGACTCTCTTGCCCGACTAGCCGAAGCTGGCCTGCTTTTCCGACGCAAGCGGCCGGCACAGCAGGCCGCTATCTCCTCCCCATGGTGCCATATGGTACCATGGTTTCTTCTGCTCGGCCAGCAGGTGGCTGGCCGATTCGCCCACAGAAGCGGCCCGCCCAGCGCGGGCCGCGGTTCCTCCGCAGCGCAGCGCCACAGGGCGCCACGGTCTTTTGCCCGGCCGGCTTTGGGCGGCCGGTTGGTCCAGAAAAGTGGCCCATGGATGCAGGCCGCACCTCCTCCACAACACGGTGGCAAAGGTTTGCCGCGGTTCCTTCAGCCCGACCGACTTTAGCCATTCAGTTCTTCTTCATCCGAGCGGCCCGCGAATGCGGGCTGCGGTTTCCTCCACGCTGCCGGTGCATAGTTTCCGCCTCCGATCACCACTGCCAAATAAATAAGAAATTTTCGGAAGGTCGTCGGGCCGTGTTTGTTCGTGCCGCACCCTCCCTGTTAGGCAATATCAAATGGCCATAGACGATCACTTTCGTTTATCAATGTGGAGAGTATAATTTTATTAAACTAAAATTATAAAAAAACCCTACCTCTATTCAAGGTACATTGCACATCGACGAGCCACGAAAGACGGTGTCACGGAAGTCAGGCATCATGGAATACAGATGTCGATTCCATTGATGCTGGCGTGCATCTGAAGATAAAGCGTCATGGAAGAAGTTTCTCGCATTCTTCGTCGGAGATGTTCTTCGTTGAGAGAATGAAGTTCCACCAAGAGTTTTCTCCCAAAGTATCCCCATAAATATTTTTCAAGGAAAATATAATATTAGGCTTCCCCCAAAATTATAATCTTTCCATGCATTTCAAATTAATTCAAAAGAACTCATGACACCTCAAAATAATTAATAAAGGCATTAATTATTCTTGAGTTGGCAACATTATGAGGGGAAAGTGGAAAGGCTCCACTTAAAGTGGGAGTTCAAAAGTTAAGAGAGGGGTTTCAAGGGGAGTTAAAGGGTTAGGGTTCTTGTTGGCCCCAACTATAGTTATATCCTCTCCAGGGAGGTTAGATGGGGTGTTGGCCCCACCTCCAACTCCTCTTTGGAGAAGATAACCACCACTTGAAAATAGGATTGTGTAACAAAACAATTTTATTTAATTAATTAAGAATCCCCAAATTATAACTTCCACTCTCGACCAAATGTAAATGCGGTAAAGGTCCTCTTAGGAGAATACCGACGTTGCAAGTTCATTAGTGTCCTCAGATTTCAATTCCGAGCACCGGTTCATAAGATAGAAAAACCTGCACATACGTTTTCTGAATGTACCCGAACAGAACATCAAAAATTGATTCCGGGCACACCGGGCCTCAAAATCAGGTGTCGTCAGAAACCACAGACTTGTAAAATTATAAATAATTTAAGAAAAAAAATTCCCTTGAAGTTTCCAGGTCTTTAAAAAAGGGGTTGTCGGTAGGCAAATCATAATTTTATTTTTTAAGGTTCGTAAAATCTACTAAAAACAATTTCTTAGTTTCTTTTTATTGGAAATGTCTAAAACCAATGAATTGTTATGGGTTTCTTAGGCACCAATAAATTAAAGGGTTTGAACCATTTTTGTGTCTCTTGGATAATGAAAACTTTACGGTCTATTAATTCTTAAACCATCAATAAATTGGGATGAGGATGTATTATCTCATAATTGATCTATTATCGAAATCCCTTATCAAAGTATGTTCCTTTTATTTTATTAAATTTTCAAACAATTTACCTTTTAATATCATTATTTAAATTAATCAATTCATAATTAATCATTTCAACCACCTAATATTTTAACTTATATAAATCAATCTTTTGATTTTTTTATATATCATTTTCATTATACTTATACTTTTTTATTACATTACACTTATCAATTATATTATGATAAATTTATTTATTTCAATTTATCATATTTTTTTCATATATATTTTTTAATTTTTAAAATGTAAATTCTCCACCCACTTATCATATCACATCAACAAACATTTTAAAATTTAAATTATATTTTTATGAATTTCGTTAGAAAATAAATTTATTATATTTATCCATGTATTAATTATTATAAATTTTAATCATTTAACTTTTTTTTATTTTTAATCATGGAAACATATTTATTTGTATTAAATTAAGAAGAAAACCAAGCTGGTTGATGGAAGAATTAGAAATAATAGGGGAGGATAAGAAGAGTTTCATGTCTTAATTGATGACATGAGGACATATTAGTCCACATAACATCATTTTTAATGGGAAATTTTACAAAGAAAATGAAAATAACATGTCACTACCCATGTCACTATCTAAAAGTACAAAAAATTTTGTTGTTATTTGTATCCATATAAGACACTAATACCCATAAAAATATTCTTGTATCTACCCTTAGAATAATGTTGACCTATGATTATCTCTCCATAACTAAGAAAAAAGTCTCTATACATATAAATTTATATGACTTCCTATCATAGACTATTATAAGACCACAAAACAACTAACATTATATCTCAATATAGAATAGGAAGATTGAAACATAGGGTACTATTATGTTTATCTTTATAGATTTTTGGGAATTTAATGTGGAAGTCAAAAAACAATATAAATCACCTATAATGTTATCTATGATTCCAATTAAGGTAGAGATATTCATTCCCACGATATTCAATCTAATAATGTATAATAACAAGATAATTTCAGATCTTGCGATCTTGAAGCATATGAAAAAACCTATATATTATATAGGATCACATCCCCAATTTTGAGGATGAGTGAAATATATCTCTATAGGATTTACTTAACTCTATTTTACATTTATTATATTTCTATACTTGAATATAAAGTGTCTTAGGAAATACTTGCATTTTAATTGTGGGATATTTTTTTAATTAATTTACCTTGGTTTATCTAATATTAATTTCTATGTTGTGTGATCCATTCTATTGTACCTAATTGGTCACCCAATTAGCAGGTGGGTAGGTAATCATTGGGAGAGAGTGAATGGGATAAAGTTGAAGCTCACCCTAGAAACTAATGATTAGGAAAATTTCAAACCAATTTAGGTAGAGTAGCTTAGGAACCCATACTAGTGTAAATATTACAACCCACCAAGTAAGCCCAACGAATCATGTTACACTATAAGAAAAATGGTCTCTAGTGTATTTTTTTGAACTACATGACATTTAAAACAAATAATAAAATTTTTCATGGAATTTTGTCAAACATAATTTATTATTGAGTCATGTATTAATTAGTAATGTTTTTTTATTAGCAGTTGTCTAATAGAACTACTAAAAATATTTTATTGAAGGAATTTTCAAAACCTCCACTATAATAATTTTAAGTGTTTATATAATAGTATTGTTATAATATTTAATGGTGGGTATAACTACCATGAAAATATTTCATGAATGTTAGATCACTTATGATTTTTTCTTATATTTCCAAAAATTATAAACCCTATGATTTTTTTTTGAAATTTTATAAGTGCATACCAGAATTTAGATACAGTTTAATAGTAGGTCACAGTGGTTAAAATTATTAGTAAATAATTAGTGGATTTTTTTATTTCATGATGGATGAAAACATTGGTAGATATAAAAAATGTTTACTAAGGTATATAGATAATATGGATATAATACATATTTTAATTAAAAATAATGATATATAAAAAACATAAAAATTTAATATTTTCAATTATCCATCAAGTAAAAAAATATAGAACAATTTTAAACATTAAACCACAAAAAATTTAAATACATAAATTTATTTATTTCAATTAAATTATGAAAAAATAGAATATATAGGTTTTACAAAGAATTATTAAAAATAAAAATTTAGGGATCTAAATTCATCTTTTTCCCTCAAAGTTAGAATCACTACCCTCAGATGATCCATGCTCTTAATGTTCCTATCGACTAAAAGCATCCGAAACATCTGATGCTTATGTTGAAAAAAACATATAATATAATTTTTTTAACTATATATTATACATAAAAATATATTATGAACAATTATAATAATAACAAAAACATATTTAAATAAATTTAACAGATTCAGTACCATTCGTATTAAGGATACAAATTTTGGAGAAATGCACCCAATCATTGTCACGACCCGACCTCGGGGCCCGTGCCGTGACTACCCCAAGCCTGCCTTCCATAGGCCAGGGGCTGGCGACTAGCACTAAAGGCATAAATCCTGTTAACTGGGAAGACATTGCCTTTATAAAAGTAAACAAAACACCACAGAGTACAAGCGGAAGTAAAACACTAAGTACAAAAAAAGTGCTGAAAAGTAAAAAGGGCCAGAATACAAACCCAACTGAAAAGTACAGCTACAACTGAAAGGAAATACAATAGAAAAGACAAACAGCTGGAAGAATAGAAGCAACTCCTGGGTCATCCACCTCGGATCCTACCTGAAGGGTAGGTACAGATAGTGCAGCTCCTGGATCATCCACCACGGATCCTACCTGAAGGGTAGGTACAGATAGACTCCACAACGCTCTTGCCCATCAACCTCCTCTGAGTATCATCATGTCGTGAATTCCACCTTCGAATACTGACTCGTCATGAGATCCACCTCCGGGTACCATCCAGTCCTCGAACACACGACCTCTGTCAGCGCTGCCCGTCGTCTGCAACCAACACAATGAGGTGCGGTCATAGCCCGTGCAAGGGTGAGTATGACGATACTCAGTAGGGACCCCGATACCCTCAAGGTCTCAATAAATCCAACAAGGATAACCACAAAGAAAGATCTCAATAGATAACCTCTACTTAGTTATATGCCCATACATATACCCAAGTTATAAAGTAACCCATTAAAATCATGAGGAAACCCAAAGATTATGAAATCAATGCATAACCACTACCTAGGTATATGACCAAACATATACCTAAGTTATTAAGTGACTCATCTCAATCATGAGGTAAACACAAGGTCATAGACTCATATCAAACCAGGATTTTCATTATCAAAACCGTAACTGGTGAAGAGCCCCGTCTCTGGAGTGTACAGTGGTCCTGTCACGACTCCGAGGTACTGCTCACTAACCTAAGACTTCTTAGGTACTCCTCCTGTCGAGTACTGCGGGTCCGCAACCCAAACACAATAGTGCTTCCCACAGGGGTATGCCGCCCAAACACAATAGTGCACACCCCCTAGTAGTCTGTAGAGGTACTCTCCAGACGAGTATCGCGGGTTTGCACTATCACACAAGTAGTGCTCCGTCCACCATGGGTCTGCACCCAAACAAAGTAGTGCTCCGTCCACTGGGCTAGTCAACTCACTCCAAGTCGAGTCGGTCAAGCAGTCGTCAGGTCTCAGCCAGATACACGGTCTCCGTACTCCGCATGCTCATCTCTTGGAGGGTCCGCTCCACGAGCTACAGGTCGATACTCCAAGTATCTCAAAGTCCTATGAAGAAGTATCTCAAAGGAACACCTCGTTATAGGGGTCTCAACGCAATAGACGTCGCGTCAATCGAATGCCCGGTCTATCAGTTACTAGCTTTTTCGTCCGAGGGGCCTAGTTTGTTTCGTGTGCCAACCAACCTAGCCATATCTCAAATATACCCTGAACTCTCATAGGGTATACTCATAGGGACCGTTTCTCTACGTGATCACCAACGCCGCTGACGGTTCGTCAAACGGACCTCCTGTCTGAAAGTTATCATCTTTTCCGTTCTAGGGGCCTGATTGGATGTCAGGTACAATACAACCCGGACACTATCCAACTGCATCCAAAACTCTGGCGAAGTATTCCAAAAGTTCCGTCTCATCAAGAGGAATTCAACGAGACATACGGCGCGTCAATCGGACGCCAGGTCTGTGAGTAATTGGCTTTTTTCGTTATAGGGGCCTGGTTGGTTTCGTGAGAAAACCAACCCGACCACACTCCGAAGATTTCCAAACCTCGAGTGGAGTAAGCCAAAAGTTCCGTGTCATCAAGAGGAATCCAAAAAAGTTGACGGCACGTTAATCAGACGTTCAGAGCTCAAGATATATGCGTTTCCGCTCCGAGGGCCCGATTGGTTTAATATCCGAACCAACCCGGCCGAACCAAAAGTTCTCCAAAACCTTGAGTATAATATACCGAAACGACCGTCTCGATCCAAGGATCGCATCGCAACTGACGGTGCGTCGATCGGAGGTCCTCAACTCAAGTTATGGGCAACGTACCGAAGGAGGTTCGATATTAAGGGGTTCAGGCCCAGTCTGACCCGGCCCGATACACCCAGGGTCGGCCCGAACCGGGTCGACCCGAACTGGGTCCGGGTCCGGACCACTTGGGCATGGCCCGACCCAGCCTGGGCGGCCCGGCCCGACCCGGCAGCTCGGCTCGGCGCGCTGGGCGCGCGAGTGCTGGCCGGGCAGTCGGGCGTCCGGCATGGCCGTTACGGCTGAGCGAAGTGGGCGGGGGGTGCGCTGCCCCCGCGTGGAGAAACCGAGTCCCTATATGTGGTCGCTCAGCTGACCGGCTAGGGGTTTGTAACCCCCGGATTTTCCCCTGTCTGGTCGGCCGGCTGGCTGTTGCCGGCATGCGACCGGAAAGGGCGGTTCGCCTACTCCGACGCCGGCGGCCCGGTACCGGCCGCCGGTTCCCCTGCTCTGCCACGGCCTGGAGCCGGCCGTGGCCTTGGTTCGTCCAGCGCGGCGCGACGGTGCCGTGTCTTTGGTTTTTCTTCTACGGCGCAGCGCGACAACGCCACATATTAGTTTGTTTCTAACAGCGCGGTGCGACGGCACCGCGCTTCTCCGCCCTTTAATAATTTACATGCGGTGCTTCGGCACCGCGTTGCCTTGCTCGTGCCACATCAATATCAACAAGAAAAAAGGGGAGGAGTGTTGGCCGTGTTCGTGCGGTCCGACCTCCTCCCATTATTACGATAACAGGCAGTTCAATTTGAAAGGAATAAAACGACAGAAGTAATCACGAAATAGAAACGCATAAAACCCCTACCTGGATATTTGACGTCACACGTCGGGTGTCGCGAATAACGGTGTCGCGGAGTCGGACGTAGATTCCGTGGACGTCAGGGTGCGTCTGAGGAGGAAACTACGTCTCCTCACTTGTTTCTATGATGAAGAAGGAAGGTACTTTGTCGTTGGCGATGATCACCTTGGTCGGCGACTTCTACCTTATCATGGAGGAAGATGAATATGGAAGAATTCGGGTCACCGAGTCTTCTAAGTCGAAGGGTCGATGTTCTTCATCGGAGAAGAACCGTTCTTCATGTTCTTCAACGTGGAATATGAACTTCTATCTCCTCCTCTTCCCCACACAACCATCCAACCCCTAATAAAATAAGACTCTTCTTATTTTATTACCCATCTCATGCATTTTCAAAACATTTCAAATGTTAAATTAACTTAACATAATTAATCTTAAGCTTGTCAAAATTAAATGAAGTAGAGTTGGAATCATTAATGAGAGGATGTGTGACAAGGGGGTTTGGAGTGAGTTATGGAAGATGAGAGATCACCCACTTAATGGGGGAGTTAGAGGAGGTTTAAGGAATGTGAAGGGGTGGGGTTTGTGTGGGCCCCACCTCACCTTTAATCCTCTCATATGTAGTTAACTATAAGTGGGTCCCGCCCCTAACTCCCTTAAATAAGTTATAACTACATAAGGGAGTGATAAAGTGTTGTGAGACAACACTTAATCCACTTAACAATAAATGAAAATATAATTGTAAAACAATTATATGTTTATCCCTCACTTTTTTTTAAACAAGTCCTCCCGAGAAAACAAAACTCTAGAAAGGGTCTTCTTATGGAATAACCAGTGTTGCGATATCATCGGTGCCCTTAGATTTCAATTCCGAGCACCGGTTCAAAAGTTAGGAAAACCAGCTCGTTCGTTCACTGAACGTACCTGAGCTAAACTTTAGAAATTGATTCCAGGCACACCGGGCATCAGAATCAAGTGCCGTCATAAACCGCATTCTTGTAGAATCCCAAAGAAAATTAAGAAAAAATTTCCCTTGAATTTTACAGGTCTTTACATTACTCCCACCTCAGGGCTTTACATCCTTGTAAATCTATAACACAAACTAGGGAAACAAAAGTTCTACTGAGCATGCATCTGAGCCTTCCACTCCCATGTGCTCTCTTGGAGGTTCCCGTGCTTCCAGTGAAAGCGCACCTGAGGAATCGACCATTCACGTAGGGCCCGCTCCTGTCGATCCTCAATTTCTTCTGGAACCTCCGTGCATGTCGCCCTGTCATCGACGTCCAACTCCCTGAGGTCGATGATGAGTGAAGGATCATGAACGTATCTCCTCAGCCGAGGTACGTGGAAGATTTCATGCACCCAGTGCAACTGAGGTGGAAAGGTGAACAGGTAAACCACCTCGCCTACCCTACTGTGGACCTAGAAAGGTCCATTGAACCTCGGAGATATCTCGCCGCCTCGGCTACATCTCCGTAAACGTCATCGAGGTGAGACCCGTATAAGAACGTGGTCGCCATCCTCGAACTCTAGAGGTCTCCCTTTCCTGATTAAACCTGAAACTGAAAACTCCTGCTGCCACGAGGGTAAGGTTGGCCGACCCAAGAATGATCGGATACACCCTCCCATGCATGAGTTTAACCTGTGCTGTCTGGGGTTTCCTTTTCGCCGACCAAGGAAAACCCATCCCGATGTTTTCCTAATACCGCCAATTTGAGTATGAACAGTGATTGCCCAATCCATACTCAAACTAACATCGTAAGGTCTCGACGTTGCCACCAAGAGGTCCCAACCGAGACTCTCGCCTCAAGGGTCAGATCACACAATCGACGTAAGTGTGACTATCGAGTCTTCTCCCAAAGGTATCTCCAGATCTGTGGGTCAAGTCAACGGCTTAACCTGAAACTCTAGGTCTGGGAATAGATTCATGGAAGGAAGGGATGATTCGTATTGATGTCTGTGTCTACGAAAAATAGTAGAAGAAAAAGTCCGCACTTCGAATCATCCTTAGAGCCCTTTCAGTCCCACTCCTTGACCGCATGCAGCTACGCTTTTCCCCTTCCCCCTAGCTCCCTGTGCCTAGAGGGGACAACAAAGGCGGGTGGTTGTAACATGATGAAATGTAAACCACCTCATGATTCTCTCATAGCTCTGCCTCCACATCTACTGATCTATAGATTTAGCTGTCCTTAGCATTTCCTCTTCTTGAAACATTCACACGCCCAAGTCTCTGAGACTGGAACCAACTCGCTGCGTTCGAACTTCTAACAATCTATAGCTGTATTCGTTTAGCCAAAAAACATTCAACCTCAAGGTTCTCCCTAGCACCCTAACGTGTGTAGGATTGCATAGAGGAAAAAGGTGTTGGCTCGAATGTCCTTAAACACACCACGCATAGAGGTCTGAGCTCTATAGCACTGATTGAAACGTATTCATCGAGTACCCGGAATGTTCAGTACGCCTCAATGAATTCTCAGCTACCAACACGTCGTCCTGCCGAAGCTGTAAAAGCTCTTAAAAACTCTCTGCCACCTCCTCAAGCCAGTCCTCAGGTGCCTGTGTGTCAGGTTCACCTCAGAACATGAGGGTATCTAATGTTGGTACACGTATAAGGGAGTAAGCCTACATGTGTCACCTACCAGTACCGCCGATTGTAACTACTGACCAACAGGTAGTGATGTATAGCTGACACACTACCTGAAGGCACTATCTCAGGCATCAATCCACACACTGAAGCCTCATCACTATGTAGACCATCCTCATGGTCATTCACTGGAAAACACTAGTAGCCAAGTCCACTATCCACTCCACTGATGTCTCAGCTAGGCAGAATACTCTAGCAATCGCCTCCAGCCAGTGCTCTGCTATCTGGGAATTTTCCTCGCCTCGTAACCTCGGGGACCTCTACTATTGGAACTCATGCAACGCGCTCTGCCAGCATGCAAAGTTCGCTAGTATGGCTGGTGGCATCTGCTGCCCAACAGGTGGTGGTGGTGCTGGTACACCACCCGAGGGTGCCAATATAGTAAAAGGGCCCTGCATCAGAGCCTCTTCGTTCCGTGAGCCGTCATCGAGTACTCTCTCGGAACTCCAACTGACTGTCTGCATGGAGACATCCTAAATAGATGCGACACGGTCAGGGATTTATACCTGGTGAGCTGACCTGGTTTGAGCTGACTTTAAAACATTTGGAAACACACATCCAATCAGTGTTTTTGTGCACAAAGTCGGAAATCAGTAGTCAGGGTCCTGGTGTATGGATACGTCGGTCGCCGCACTAACACTGGACTCCCTGAACTGAAGACCACACTCAGTACCCTTAACACTATTGCTTCATAGAAAATAAAATATCAGAGTTATAAGTCCTACGGTAGAATCGACTCCTCTGATACGAATTTGTCAAGAACCGACCTCGGGGCCCATGCTGTGACTACCCCAAGCCCGCCTTCCATAGGCCAGGGGCTGGCGACTAGCACCAAAGGCATAAATCCCATTAACTGGGAAGGAATTGCCTTTATAAAAGTAAACAAAACACCACAGAGTACAAGCGGAAGTAAAACATTAAGTATAAAAGAAAGTGCTGAAAAGTAGAAAGGGCCAGAATACAAACCCAACTGAAAAGTATAGCTACAACTGAATGGAAATACAACAGAAAAGACAAACAGATGGAAGAATAGAAGCATCTCCTAGGTCATCCACCTCGGATCCTACCTAAAGGGTAGGTACAGATAGCACAACTCCTGGATCATCCACCACGGATCCTTCCTAAAGGGTAGGTACAGATAGCCTCCACAACGCTCTCTCCCGTCAACCTCCTTCGAGTATCGTCACATCGTGAAGTCCACCTCTAGATACTAACTCATCGTCAGATCCACCTCCGGGTACCGTCCAGTCCTCGAACACACGGCCTCTGTTAGCGCTGCCCGTCGTCTGCAATCAACACAACAAGGTGCGGGAATAGCCCATGGAGGGGTGAGTATACCGATACTTAGTAGGGACCCCAAGACCCTCAAGGTCTCACTAAATCCAACTAGGGTAACCACAAAGAAAGATCTCAATAGATAACCTCTACTTATGTATATGCCCATACATATACCTAGGTTATCAAGTAACCCATCTCAATCGTGAGGAAACACAAAGATTATGAAATCAACGGATAACCACTACCCAGGTATATGCCCATACACATACCTAAGTTATTAAGTGACTCATCTCAATCATGAGGTAAACACAAGGTCATAGATTCATCTCAAACCAGGATTTTCATTATCGAAACCGTAACTACTAAAGAGCCCCGTCTCTGGAGTATACAATGGTCCTCTCACGAATCTGAGGTACTTCTCACTAACCTAAGACTGCTGAGGTACTCATCCTGTCGAGTATCGCTGCTCATCCACCCAAACACAGTAGTGCTTCCCGCCGTGGTATGCCACCCAAACACAGTAGTTCACGCCCCCTAGTAACCTGCAGAGGTACTCTCTAGACGAGTACTGCGGGTCTGCACTGTCACACAGGTAGTGCTCCGTCCGCCATGGGTCTGCACCCAAACAAAGTAGTGCTCCATCCACTGGGCTAGTCGACTCACTCCAAGTCGAGTCGGTCAAGCAGCTGTCAGGTCTCAGCCGGCTACACGGTCTCCGTACATCGCACGATCATCTCTTGGAGGGTCCGCTCCCTGAGCTAAAGGTCAATATTCCAAGTATCTCAAAGTCCCACAAAGAAGTATTTCAAAGGACCACCTCGTCATAGGGGTCTCAACGCAACAGACGACGCGTAAATCGAATGCCCGGTCTGTGAGTTACTATCTTTTTCGTCCCAGGGGCCCAGTTGGTTTCATGTGCGAACCAACCCAGCCGTATCTCAACTGTACACTAAACTCTCATAGGGTATACTCATAGGGACTATTTCTCCACGTGATCACCAACGCCACTAACGGTTTTTCAAACGGACGTCCGGTCTGAAAGTTATCAGCTTTTCTGTTCCAGGGTCCCAGTTGGATGTCGGGTACAATCCAACCCAGACACTATCCAACTACATCCAAAACTCAGGAGAAGTATGCCAAAAGTTCCGTCTCGTCAAGAGGAATTCAACGAGATAGACGGCGCGTCAATCGAATGCTCGATCTGTGAGTTATTGGCTTTTTTCGTTCCATGGGCCCGATTGGTTTGGTGAGTGAACCAACCCGACCACAATCCGACGACGTCCAAACCTCGAGCGGAGTAAGACAAAAGTTCCGTCTCATAAAGAGGAATCCAACAAAGTCTATGGCACGTCAATCGGACGTTCGGAGCTCAAGATATAAGTGTTTCCGCTCCGAGGGCCCGATTGGTTTCGTATCCGAACCAACCCGGACGAACCCAAAGTTCTCTAAAACCTTGAGTATAATATATCAAAAATACCATCTCGATCTAAGAATTGCATCGCAACTGACAGTGCGTCGATTGGAGGTCTGCAGCTCAAGTTATGGGCAACGGACCGATGGAGGTTTGGTATTAAGGGGTTCAGGCCCGGTCCGACCCGACCGGATACCCCCAGGGTCGGCCTGAACTGGGTTGACCCGAACTGAGTCTGGTTCCGGCCCTCTTGGGCGCTGCCCGGCCCGGCCTGTGTGGCTCGGCTCAGCCCGGAGGCTCAGCCCGGCGCGCTGGGCGCGCTAGCGCTGGCCGGGAGGCCGGGCGGCCAGCTCGGCCGTTACAGCCGAGCGAAGTGGGCGGGGGGCGCGCTGCCCCCACGTGGAGAAACCACGACCCCTTTATGTGGCCAGTCAGCTGGCCTGCCGGGGGTTTGTAACCCCCAGCTTTTCCCCTATCTGGCTGGCCCGCCCCGGCCAGCCGGCTGTTGCTGCCATGGGACCGGCAAGGTCGGCCCCCCTGCTCCGACGCAGACGGCCCGGTACCGGAGGCTGGTTCCCCTACTACACCGTGGCCTGGAGTTGGCCATGAACTTGGTTCGTCCAGCGTGGCACGACAGCGCTGCGTCTTTGGTTCTTCTTCTACGACGTGGCGCGACGGCACGGTGCGATGACGCCACGGATTAGTTTGTATCTAACGGCGCGGTGCGATGACGTCGCGCTTCTCCACCCTTCCTTTAACTATTTCCGCGTGTTGCTTCGGCACCGCGTTGCCTTACTCGTGCCGCATCAATATCAACAACCAAAAAGGGGAGGAGTGTCGGCCTTGTTCATGCGGTCCGACCTCCTCCCGTTATTACGATAACAGGTGGTTCAATTTGGAAGGAAGAAAACGACTAAAGTAATCATGAAATAAAAACGCATAAATCCCCTACATGGATATTTGACGTCGCACGTCAGGTGTCGTGGAGAACGACATCACGGGATCAGACCTAGATTCTGTGGACGTTGGGGTGCATCCGAGGAGGAAAGGACGTCTCCTCACTTGTTGCTATGATGAAGAAGGAAGGTACGTTGTCATTGGCAATGATCACCGCGGTCAACGACTTCTCTCTTGTCCTGGAGGAAGATGAAGGCGGAAGAATCCGGGTCGCTGAGTCTTCTAAGTCGAAGGGTCGATGTTCTTCATCAGAGAAGAACCATTCTTCATGTTCTTCAATGTGTAAGATGAACTTCTATCTCCTCCCCTTCCCCACACAACCATCCAACCCCTAATAAAATATGACTCTTCTTATTTTATTACCCATATCATGCATTTTCAAAACATTTCAAATGTTTAATTAACTTAACTTAATTAATCTTGAGCTTGTCAAAATTAAATGAAGTAGAGTTGGCATCATTAATGAGAGGATGTGTCACAAGGGGGGTTGGAGTGAGTTATGGAAGATGAGAGATCACCCACTTAATGGGGGAGTTAGAGGAGGTTTAAGGAATGTGAAGGGGTGGGTTTCATGTGGGACCCACCTCACCTTTAATCCTCTCATAGGTAGTTAACTACAAGTGGGTACCACCCCTAACTCCCTTACATAGGTTATAACTACATAAGAGAGGGATAAAGTGTTGTGAAACAACACTTAATCCACTTAACAAGAAATGAAAATATAATTGTAAAACAATTATATTTTTATCCCTCAATTTTTTTTAAACAACTCCTCCCGAGAAAATGCAACTCTAGAAAGGGTCTTCTTAAGCAATTACCGTCGATGTAGTTTCATCGGTGCCCTCAAATTTCAATTCCGAGCACCGGTTCAAAAGTTAGGAAAACCCCCTCGTTCGTTCACTGAACGTACCCGATCTAAACTTCGGAAATTGATTCCGGGCACACCGGGCATCGGAATCTAGTGCCTTCAGAAACTGCGTTCTTGTAAAATCCCAAAGAAAATTAAGAAAAAAATTTCCCTCGAATTTTACAGGTATTTACAATCATACCCTAAAATATATATGGATAAATAATTATACTTACGTTTGATATGAATTTCAAATAAAATAAACTTGAATTATTTATTTTGAAATAATTTTACTTATTTATCAAAAACACTATTCCTATATGCGATGATAATGTTTCTACAATAATGATAAATGTTGGAATGAGACCTTATCTCACTTGCTAATTAACCATATATCATCTTTTACAAGCCTCCAACACTATCGTTAAGCCCCTTAAACAAGTTAAATAAGAAAATATAAATAATAAATTAGTTCTTCAAGTTAATAATTGTATACCAACCATGGACACACTTTAATAATCTTATGATGGTAAGTATGCCAGTATATGATTAGTTAATCACCACTTTTAATATTCCCCATCTGATCCCTCCTGACATCTTGAAATCAGAAGATATAAATAAAATGGTATTTTAATACATTTACCTTGTATTGGTTTTGGAGGAGTAAATATTTAGAAGCATAAATTAAAATTCACAAATGGTATAGGTAATACCATTTTTTAGGAAATTATAATACCTATGTGTATAATATCCAGCTATATTTTTTTTTATTAAAAATTATTAAAAATATCTAAAATTGATTTTGAAACTTGGTCTTTAGATATTTTATAAGTGGATGATATTGAGTTTAGAAATTCAAGGATCAGTTTTTGTAATATTTGTGCATGGGTACTCTTAATAGGGTGTTAATAGGGGGAATTAGTATTTTGGTGATGATAGAGGGACTATATAGTGTGTTAAGGTCAACCATATAGTGTTGATATCCGTAAGGTTGAGGGAAGAAGGGAAAAAATTATTACCGTATTAGGCATGTTATTTTGATGGGGAGTGGTATGTATTTATTGTTTTTGTAAATTTATTGGAGTCATGTATTGAAAATGAATAGGTGGTATATTGAAATAAATGAGTGTATTAGATGAGCGTTATGACATATGAGCTGTTAAAGAAAAAATTGTATTTTTAAATCCATTGGTTAGTGGAATTCCTAAATCAAAAAAATTATAAAAAATTCATAACATGATATATGATATAAAATAAGAAAATGTTTTTAAAATGAAGTTTCTAGATTAATTGAATTCATTATTAAAAATAATAAATAATGGACAAGTTAAAAATTAACCGAGCATAAAATGAATAAATTCACTAGTGACCATATTATTTTCTTCCCTCCACCATCAACATGATTCTAGAATATTCACCATCCCTAAAAGGGTAAGATTTTAAATATCGTCATAAAAAAATAGACCAATAACTTATTGATGATAAGGTTCACTACCACAAAACAATTATTCCACTTCATCAACCATATCATAAATGTCACTTAGTTTGATATTGAATATAAGACTCCACCCTTCATCTAATCAATATTCCACATAAGAGACCATTTTATCTTGTGAATAAAAAATATAAGAATCCTATTGTTTACACTCACCGGTATCAATCTGTAACATACCAACTTGAGTTGACTAGACATGTCACCCGATATGACCCATTATGGGAGTAAGGCACAATAGGATAACAGAAAAGAATTCTTGAATATAACCAAAATAATACATACAACTATACTATGACACGTAATGAAAATAGAAACATCTAGAACCATATAGGAAAATAACAATAAGATAATTGATAAAAATATGAATTTTTCTATACTAACAAGTCCCAATGTTACAAGTCATCACCTCAAAACCATCTCAAACCAAAGGCTGCAATAATAAGAGAAACATACATGACACAAGATGCACTTTTCTTTACATGTATTCTGCAATACAACATATACAACCCACAAAAAATAAAAACTATCATGTGAGAAAAAAACCTAGTAGCATACCAATATAGATTCAATATAAGGTCTAATATCATGAATGAAACAATTTTATCTTAAAAAAAACCAGTTTTCAAAGAATTTTTTAAAATCCAATCCCATTTCTAAATCATTTTCATTTGGATACCTTAAAATCCTTTAATATTAAAAAAAGAATATGTAAATAATAATTTATAAAACATTAAATCATATCCGAAAACCATAAGGTAGGAAAGTAAATACATATCCATGAATAATCCATCATATGTGACACAACATCATATAAATCCAAAATGTGAGAAACTATCCATAAAAAAAACCATCTTGTAAAAATATAATATAAATTTCAAAGAACTCCATATTCAAAACTATACTATTAGAATAGATACTTGAAATAAAATTTCTCAATAGAAAAATAATTTGGTTCTAACAAATTTTGAGTCCAACCACAATCATCGATATCATATTGTAACCCCTAGTTGTGTCAAATACCATTGGGTCACCTATGTACCTTTCCCATAAACCCAAGATTATCAATGTTCCATGTTTGTAAAAATACTTTTTAAAATCGTGATAATTTTTATACATTTTAAAAGATAAAACAATCTAATTCGGTGTTTGAAAACTCATTTCCAATCAAAAACCACTATTCTTGTATTTAATCAAACACCTAGTGTGCCAAAATCTATTTTTAAAGACAAACCTTAAAAAACATGTATCTTTACCTAAAATCCCTTGAAATGATAAATAATTTCAATTCAATTAATAAACCAAAAGAATTTTACAATAATGAGATGAAATTAAAATAATTAACCCATTGTATAGAAGCACCTACCTCAAAATAGAGGTAACACAAACCACCCTTGAAAATGGAGATTGGGGAAGGATAAATCAAGTCCTCATGATCCTAGATCCCCAAGAAAAAATTTTAATTCTTCATAAAACCCCTCAAATATATAATGTATATCTCATTTGGTTTCCATGATATGGGAGGAAAAGATATGTAGTTAGATAAAAAGGGTAAAATCCCTTTTTTCTATATTTCGGAGGAGGGTCGAATAATTTCATAGGGGATTCCACAAATTTAAAATAAAAGTGAACCTCAACCATACAACCATAATATCCATTAAATACCGGGGGGGGGGGGGGTGCATGGTTTTCATTGGTACCTGAATAGTTTGGGATAACCATTATCATAAGTTGTGACCCCCCCTGGGAAATGCAGTAAACACCCCACACAGTTCCCTGGGAATGTCACACGTTTTGACTAACCATGCTCAAACCAAGTAAAATGACACTATAACCTCATAGAGGCATGCCACATGGTTACCAAAAGGGTAAAATAATAGTGATAATTAACCTTTCACCTTTCCAGTTTTATCCAAAAAAACCCTTGTTTTCAGCCTCTAATCCCATGAATCTTTCAGAACATCAAAAGAGAAAGATAAAGGCTCAACTAAGGGATACCTATGACCTGAATGGTATCAAATTGTCAATTAAGATAAGTGAACATATGTAAATTATTACAAATATTTCCTTACGAACCTATAAATATCAACACACTTCCATTTAAATAGAATAATTAGAAATTTTCAATTAAAATTTAACTTGATGATTTCTATAAACTTTACATAGAATTAGGACTTTATAATTTTTTTTAATATTTCACAATTTTTTTTCAAACCTTCCCCTTCAAAAACTTTATAAACCATAAAGCTATTAATGTTATAAACATTGAATCTCTTATGCCTATTCAAAGGCCCCAGAGATTAATATGATTAATTATCTAGTGTAATAGATCGATTATAAACATTTATGGTATATATATACTGTATTATTAGTCATATAAGATAATAATAACGAAATATTATGAGTATGAAATTTATTATGATCTTACAAAATATGAAGAATAATCAATAATTACTTTGTTAACAACTTTTTTTCTCTCTTTATCATTTCATGTTCAACACTAAAGACATATTTTTTTCATATTTAATTATATAATGAGAATCTTTAAAATATAACTATTGATTGGAACATATGTATGTGCTTGTACAAACCCTATTTATATCATTGAATATAAGGACATTATCCCAATTTGATGACCTAACACTGGAATGTTTGTGGATTTATACTATATTACTACAGTTTATTTGATTCTTTACCAAACCATCAAAATTAATTTAATAATGTTTAAATATTATAAAAATACCTTGAAATAATTTAATAAACTCTTTAGTCTTATAAAATTATGCAATAGAACCTTTTGGTTGAGTTTTCTTTCTCAGAAAAGACATTAGATAACATAGATAAACAATTAAAAAAATATCCCCTAGAAGAATAAACCCTATTTGAAATGAGTAGTAATGTTTTAATGCATTAGTGATGAATAATTAAGATTATAATACCCCTCTCTAGTATAAAACCATAAATAATGTATGAGAACTCCAAATTTTACATATTGGGTCATATGTACAATTAGATGACCCATCAATGGAAAAAATGATGTTAGAAATATAATATCAAAATTAAAAAGTGTCATTGTAATTATTTTATAAATATTTTATAACTAAATGGAGTTTTTAATTTTCCACAAAATCTTTTTGAAAAACAAGATAAACTCAAATATAACTATTTTAATTTTATCAGGTAATAATTTATACAATGCTAAAGGTATCAGTTTATATATTAAAATTTGTGATTTGTGAATTGTAATCCCAAGTAACATATGATTCTTTAAGTCAACACATTTTTAAATGTAAATTTAGTATTCAAGAAGATAATTCATATTTTTTCATACATTGATAAATGACATATTTGTTTTGATATTTCAATTTAAAAATTGTTTTAGGATACTTTCAATTGTCATTTTCCCATAGACCAAGATTTATATTAATTTATTATATTTTCATATGAGAATTTAGATGATCTTTATATTTTCTAAAATCATTTAATATTATAATAACCACATACTCAAATAGATTCTTTTTAGTGTGCATAATGTAAATATTATTACATAATAATTGAAATTTCTAAGAGGGTAGTTTGAAAAAAAAACAAGTTTCTTCTATTGTTTTATACTAATTATATCTGATGATATTTAAACTCTTTTCCCATAAATTTTCAATATATACTCTTTCCAAAATTATATATTAATAATTGATAATTATGACATGATTCATGGAACTCATAATAATTTTAGTGGTGGAATAAAATCATATATTCCATAAAATAATTAATTTTTAGACCAATATTTATGAGATGCATCCAATAATTGATGATGACACATAAAAACCACATTCTTATATATGTTTATCTTTTAGTCTCAAAGTAAATGTTAAAAAATACACACACATGGTCAATTTTTATGTTCCAACTAGACAAGTTTACAAATACAAGGTAATTAGTAATTTTACATAGTATAGGAACACACATTTGGAACACTTCATGTAACATTGCATCATAAGCATCTACACCATTGTCCCATTACTTTTATAATTCTTCTATAAGAGGCCTTGGATGTACATAGATTTAATTTATGAGCATTTTCTTTCCTAGAATGATCCTGAAAATATAAATTATGTTTCTTAATTATACATCCACAAAGGTAGATTATACGGGGTTAAAATAACTTTCCATATATTATGAGTTGTTCTCAAAGTCCTGAATAGATTAACTCCAATAGTGGATAATCCCAAACACACATTCCATGGATCCAAAAAGAAGTTTTTATATAAATAATAAAATTATTTATAGGATATTTAATCTATAAGATGTTATATAAACTTGCCATTGTTTTTTCCTAGGGATGATACTTCATTTTCTTTACTGTTTTAAAAGACATGAATAATCGTTTCAATATTGGTTTTAATTGAACATAACCAAAAATATTCCTTTTTTTTATTTATATACATATTATTAGTAAATTCAATTAAAATTTTATTACGATTCACTAATTTCCCTATATAATCATGACACCTTTTACATTGTTCTTTATTTGAATATTCTCCCTAATACAACATATAGTCAATGAGATATGCATGTATCTTTTTATAATCATGACCAAGCTTGTAAATGATGTTATTTATCTAATAAAAGAATTTAGGATTATTAAATTTAATAATTTAATCATTTATAAAGTCTAATATCATCAAAATATCTTTATCTATAATTCTAAAAAATAACTTCATATGGTATAACTTCAAAAGAATAGAAATTTGTGTATATTTTTTACATCCATCATATAAATTCTAATTTCCATCATCCTTTAATTGACAAAAATAAATTTATTTCTTAGTTATATTCTCTCTTGTTAATATTTATAAAATTAGATAGTGAACACATTGATATGTTACAATCTTTATCATGATATTCTAAAGTGATAAAAGGATCATTAATCTTGTTTTGAAATTCATTTTCCATTATTAGAGTTGTTTGTTATTCACTTTTCTTATTGTCACATGTCGAACATTATATATTGTTCAACTCTACATGAAAACTATTCTCACATATCAATACTTGAATTGATTAAATATGAGGTTCTAATGAACTCAAGTTTTTTTAACCATTGTTTGAAATGAAATTCAAAGACTAGATATATTATTTTTCTATCTATGGATCTATTTTCAATTGAAATATATAAAATCACCTCCAATACATTTACATATTGTAATGTATTCTTGATTAAATTATTATAACTCTGATATATTTTACAATATTAATATATATGTATATATAAATAATTAATTTTAGTTATATAAAATCATTTCAATAAATATAACATTACTAGGAATAATATATAAGTATATGTAAAATTTGACTGAGAACAAATCATTAAATATAATACAATTATAATCAATTGGTATTATGATTTCATATTTCATGATATAAATATATCATATAAGATATAGAAAAAAACTTATGAAATTATACAATAATGATTACTCTATAATTTATTAATATAAATCTATGAAAAATTAATTTATAATTCATGAATGTTATAAAATAAAACATTCCAAAAAAAATAAAACTAATATAAAAAATATACACTAATAATTAACTAAAAATTAACTAAATATTTTATAATCAATAACATTGTTAAAAATCTAAATATAACATAGAAGAGAAATATCTAAATCCTTAATTCAAAAAAACCAGACTTTTAAATACATTGAATAGAATTACCAATATCCTAATTAAAAATTTCCATATAACTCTTATGGATATTTTTGAAACAAGAAAATAATTAAGGCAATATAATAGTAAGGATTTGTGAAATTTACGAAGTCCTTTGAAGCAATAGATATGGAATGGGAATAAGTACCCTTGATAGATGATAAAGAAGGATAACTCACTGTGAACAAGGAGAAGCTATTATGAATAAGGATATGGGGAGATCCAGAAGGTGAAGAAGAGGTTTATAGGAATAAGAAAATGTGAAGGATACGTTCCTTAAAGGAGGGAGAATGAGGGGGGATGGCATAAGGGAAGTTTTGTGTGAGAGAGATTGGACAAGTTCTTAACCAAGGAAAGATGAGGAGAGGTAGTGTGATAGGATATTAGTTTTTAAAAAGAATTTGTTTTTTAAAACTACATATAAAAAATATCATCGATTGTTTATTTAAAACCACCTCTAATATTTCTTTAGGAATTGATCATAGTTAACAACTGTGAATAGAGTTCTATTATGTGTTGGTTTCTCACTAAAAAAACATGTGATATAGACAATTTTGTCTAGTTTGGTTAATTTATCATTCCCTAAAAAATGTTTCAAATTTAGCATACAAGAGTCTTCTAATTGAAGAATCTAGGTTATGTGAACTTTATACAAATTATCTCACTTTCCTAGTATGTGGTACTCACACCAATAAACATTCACATTTAATCCTTATTACTAATTCCTTATTAAAACTAAACCAATAACACTTGCAATCAAATCTATCACCATAGTTTTATGTAGTTACTCAAAATAATATTTTCATTAATAAATACAAAAATCATCACCATTTATGCAATTATTATATTTCATTCATAAGTTTTTTTATTGAAATATGATTTTTTTAAAAAAAATTAATAAAAAAAATCAAAAATTTAAATATAAAAAACCATAAAAATTCAATAAAATAATTACTATTATATCATTATTTATTTAATTTCAAATTAATCTACTACTAATAAAAATAATTGATTATTATTTGTTTTATATAATTATTCCACCAATGTTTCTATACAAATAGGTAATTTTTTATGCAAAAGTGGAAGTTTTATAATGAAATAATAATTATAAGAACATATACAGAATATGTGGTGATACTAGAAATTAATTTTAGTGTTGTGATAGTGTGAGGCTAATGAAAACCTCACAAAAAATAATTACTAAGGCTTTATGAGGTACAAAACACTTATTCAATCTTGCAAAAGATAATAGAAACAAAATTTCCCAAATTACTATATTAAAATAGATAGAAATCATTTATAATCAATATGAAGGAAATTTACACATCACATGTTTTATCTACAACATTTTTTCTCAAATCACATGGGACGGTAAATGTCCTCGAGGAGAAACCTACTTGTTCTTCCATGGTGTATCCATTGGTTGACTATATCACCCAATCCTCGGGAAGAACCCTCCTTAAAACCATGATATATGAATATCTATTCAGTAAATAGAGTGAGGAGGAAGGGTTTTTTGGAGAAGAAGTATTATTATATGAAAATATTGAACAAATAGACATATCATGGTCTATTTAATTTTTATACATCCTATGAAAAAATTACCCGAGTATCAATGAATTTACTCATATGTTCATAATGTATGGGTACATCTAATGTCAGTTACAATCTCTCATAACCATTCATCTATGACAGCTCTCCCACACATTTAATCATTTAAAAAATAAATGACATTATATGTGGTAGGTGTTAAAATATTAACTATTAACATAATTAGTTGTAGGAATAACATGAATAATACTTCATGAATCACATTTCATTATGATATTCCATTATAATACATTATGATAGTTTATGGAAATAACATTATGACATATATCATTCTTTATGATATAGCCTTCACCAAGTAATATGATATTCCTTGGATTTTAATTTGTCATACCATATAAAATATATTCATATATTTGAATATTACATATTCCTAATACATTATTTATATATATCATTAAGTAATATATTCATCATATCAGTGGATTAAATCTTGTTCTATTACATAATAACTGTCCCTGGATTGAAAATGATAAGATTAAATGGGTTATATCATGGAGGTAATCCCATATTATAAAGAATTCTTATAATGTCTAGGAATAATCTATATGATTAGATGCTATTACAGATGAAATTGAGAAATTAATCAAGGAGTTGCAGGATAAATTTTTTTCTAATGCATTTCAAATGAAAAAACAAGTGCATAATGACTTGTTTCAGACCAAAATGCATGAACTCCCCATGTACGATGATTACCAAATCTCTTAAGAATAAGAATAAGAATAAGAGTAAGTAATGACCATAGAGAAAGTGGACTGAGGCTGTTATGTAAAAAAACAACCCAAGTAGTATCACAAACTTTAGTTCCACCCTCTCTATTTAGAAATAGAATCGAAATTATAATAGAGGAAGTGGACTACCTTATACAATTCACTAGTTATGGTATACCCCTAGGGACAATTACAATATTCATGTTTTTGGTTTCCACTATAGATCCTTCTATACATCATGTAGGTGTTTTAATTTTCAAATTTAATGGAGAAAACCATACTTGGAAATTCTTACATTGTAAGGCACATCCACCCATGCACAATGGATAAAACTTTGGGGTGAATTATAGATAAAGTATTAAAAACATATCTTGGGAGTATCCTTAGAGGTATTTTAAAATTTCCTTTAATTTTTAATATTTAAAGTTCATTTTAGTTTTTTACATTATTTGTTTCATTTTTTTTAAATAAAAACCCATATATGTTTTAAAGACCCAAAATTTTATTTATAGAACTCTGGAGTCTCAAATTAAATGTTCCAACTAACTTCAAAGATATGGAGATGAAATCATTTGAGGAGTTTCTTTTCTTTAAAATTTAATCTTCTACAAGCATTCATTTTCATTATATATAATAATTTTTGACCTAATTTGTTTATTAGATATATATTTTTGGCTAGTTTGTGGGTAATGGATTGTATGGAACATACTTAAACCATGATTTATTAATATTCTTAGAAGACATGTTTTTCAGGATCATCTTTAATGACTTAGTTTTGAGTTCATATATTATTGAAGATTTAAATGATATATATAAATATATGAATAAAAAATTTAGAATAATAGACTGGATTATGAAATAATTAATTTTTTTAGTTGATGTGTTTTTATCGTAAAATATTTTAATTTTTTAGTTTTGATTTTTTAATCAATATGATAATTTCTCAGAGTTCTATGAGTGTCATAAAAAACTCGGTATAGAGTTTTTAAATATGGGTATGAGTATGTGTCTCAAAAAGTATATAAAAATCATGAATAAGAGGTAAAATATGTTTTAGAGTTGGTTTTCCATGATTTATTTCATGCCCTTATTATTACACTTAAACTTATGTGTTTCATACTGATTAGAATGTTGTACTTTTAGTTTAACATAACTCATGATGGAATAATTTCCATGCACATAATTTATTAATAAAATAAAATAAAAATATAAAACATGAGAAGTTTATGGTTGGTGTATGAATAATCATTGGAGATAAGGTAGGATAAGGATACACATAACTCATATAAATAATTGGAATCCCAATATCAATTAAAATTTTAATGTAAAATTTTAGAGTTGTGTAAATTTTTATAACTTTTATTAACATCATTTGATGAGTGATTAAATGATATATTTCATCTTATTAATCTTTAAAATAATGAAAAAACAGGATTTAATGTTTCAAAATAATATGAGAATTTATATGGTCATGGAGTGGATTTTTTGGTTAGAATGTTTAGTTTTATGCATAAGGATAAACATAGTTTAAGTGTGGGGTTATATGATTTGTGTATCTCTTTACTAATATTTCTTGTCATTTCATTAAGAGATTTTTTAATAATTTAAACCAAAATAACATTATATATATTTGATTTAATGATTTTAATATTTATATATTTTTTTAAAAAAATTAACATTAATGAATAATTTGAGTCATATTTAGATATAACTGATTCATTAATACTGATAATATATTTTATTTTAGATTTTTATGATCATATAATACTTTTTAACATTTAAATTATTTTCTTGTAAAATTGTATTGAAAATAGATTTATAATATTTAACCATGTATAAAGTATTATTGATTTTAATCATTTAGATTTTTGTTTATATTCAATATTTCTATCATATTTATTTGGATTATTTTAGGAAGTGAACCATGTTGGTCGATGGAATAAGCTGAGATCAAGGGGTTGCTAAAAATATATGTCGGTTTTAATTGATGAAACGTGGGAATAATAGGATACAAGATATCATTTTCTAATGGAAATTGAATAAAGAGGATAAAAACTATCCCATGATTTTCCCATATCATTTCCCAAGAGAAAAAACTAGTTTGTTATTTATTTCATCATTATCACTCACCTTGAAACCCATAAAAGACATTTTATATATAACCTCCAAATAAAAATGACATTTTATGATCTCTATATCCCTACACAAAAAATTTCATGTACATGGAACATTCTTCCTTCATATCATAAACTATGACAACACTAAAAATATATCAGTATTGTATCTTTGTACAATGTGAGATAACCAATCAAGGGTACAGTTTGATGAATTTCTTTGGGTATGTGATTAATAATATCAGATTTTCCATGGCACTAACCACAATGCCCAAAACAATACCAATAATGCCAATATAAGTGGTGAAAATTAATTTCAATATTCATGATATGAACATAAACAATAAAAATATAATTTCAACCTATGTGATATTGAAACATAAAGTGACAAATAAACATGACCATCCACATTAATGGTGAAATAGATATCACTAAATATAATATTCTATTTTTTAGTGTGAATTAATTGCATGATGCATTATAGACTAACTATATTCCCATTTATGACATGTTTATATTGTAATACCTTTTGAAACTCATAGAAATTATTGAGACTATTTTAAATCTAAAAAAAACTAACCCATGATCCCTTATTATTATTTTATAAGTGAGAATATGGTTGTGGAAGATTGTTATTTTCTATAGTAGAGTAAAATATCCCCAACCATTAATGAAAATTAGAACTCACATGAAAAAAATACAAGAATCAAATGATATAAGTGAATGTTTTTTCATAAATATATAATTAAATTGTGTAAGGATTTACGAAAAAGGTCATATGGAAGATAATACCTAAGATATAAATATAGTGTAATATTATGGGTTTAGAATTGAATTACAATCTTATATTGGAATTAAAATCATCTAAAATCATCATCATATGGAAGAAACATGAGCTTAATCCATACCATTAAAAAGTAATCCATGAAGCCCCATTAGGTAAGTATGAGGGATGGGATATTTTTGAATATTATAAAACCTAATGTGGATCCTAATGTAGAAAACATATATTGGAGATTACATGTTTGGATTGTGAATTACTGAACCATGAGGAGACTTCTAGGGAAAAGAGATTATATAAGAAGATCAAATCCATGACTTGGAGGAGGTGTGAAAGATATCTCTACAAAATTTATTTAACTCTATTTATATTTATTGTATAATTCTACATTTTATGGTTATGTGTCTCAGGCCCTACAAACATGTTAATTATGGGGTGTGTTTTTAATTGATTCATCACTCTTTATATATGGTTGTGTGTGTGTTGTGTGACCCTTTCCTTTTCACTTAGTGCTTCACCCAAATAAAGAGTGGGATGATTATCAAATGCAATGAATGTGGGAAAAATTGGAATACCACCCAAATAACTAAGGAATAGGTTAGTTAAACTTTAATTAATGTGGTGTGGTTTGAAAAACTAAAATTGTTTGAAACTAAGACCCTAAAGAATAATTCTAAACTTTTTTGAAAGTGGAGAAAAAAATATCTCTTTTTTTTAACATTAATGTCATAAGGGAGACTTGATAAAAGAAATTATGGGGACTTATGGTTTCATTAATAAGTCCTTTGGGTGGGTTAAAGGAACATTCTCAAGTATTAAATGGTAGTAGTTCACTATACCTGAATGATCACTTGCTGAGTTTAGATGGTTTGGATGACTTTTCATTCCCCTAAAAGTGTTTCCACTCTAGTGAAGATGGGCCTTTTTATTTTAAAATATAGGTTAGGTGAAATTTAATTTTCTTTCCTCACTATCCTAGTATATGTAACTAATTCCCACACACATTAATATTAAATCCCATCCAATGCAGTCTAATTAAAACTCAACCAAAAAGACTTGAAATATAAAACCCATATATCTTGGGTGACATGTTTACTAACCAAATTATTTACAAAAATTAATGCATATAACCTCCCCCTAAAGTAGTTATATTGGAAATTTAAAAAATACCATATATCAAGGTTAGTTTTAATATATATTGAATGTTATGGGTTTAAAACAGTATGATTTATTTACCAGTGATAAAAAAGTATAGAAACGTGTTAAGTATTAGTAATTATGAATATGGATAGAAATTTAACTTTATAAAATATATGATGTTACATCTATTTTGATATTTTTTATCATATATCATTTTTTTAGTCTCAATTGGGGCATATTTCACAATCATGTTTCATCCTTGGATTTTAGATTGATTGATTTAGGTCATTAGGATAAATATTACCTTGTTTACTTTAAATTATAGTAACATGGTGTCTAAGTGAGATATATGCTAATAGATATTTGGAACATTTTCATTGTTTAATTATAAATATCCCTATATTAATTTTTCTTGTTTTTATCCACACTAATGAGATTAATAATGATGATTGGATCATGGTTCTTTTGAGGTCTTTGATATATAAAGATATAACAAAAGTCGATGGTGAGATATTATGAATCCTTATGGATTTTGAGGTATCATGTGACAAAGAAAGATTTTTTATTTTATTCTTGGGTGAAAAATGTTTGGAATTAGAATTAATGAAAGATATATATAGTTTCTGTGGTGAGATTAAAATGCAATTGACTTTAAAAAATTTCTTAGAGAAGTGTAACTTGTGGATAAATGTTTTGGCTGAGGCATCTCGGCAGTAAATGACACTAGCCATTTATGAAGAGCCTTGAAATTATATAGGTTTAAATAGAAACTTCTGTTCATAAATGGTGGTCTTAGCTACTATCCTTCATTTGGTTATGAAGTGTTTAACATTATGAGATATTTTGATATAAAAATTTATTTGGGTTCATAACCTAAAATACTAGAAAGATAAATGTTGTCCCTTGGAAAAGAAAGACTACTTGAATCAAGTTATGTAAGAATATTATGAATCATATTTTGAACCAATTAGTTGAATAACCTAGTGTTACGTAGTTATCCCATGAGTTATTGGGATAAACTATTAGCTTGAAATAAGTAAAATAGATTCTATGACATATATATTCTCCATATTATATAACTTGATTGAGTTATATGTTATGAAACAAATAGTTATTTTGACAAGATAAATAAGAAGTGATAAAAAAATCATTTTTTTATTATTATATTATAAATCACCATCACATGAAATTATTAAATTCTCTAAATTTTAATTATATAAGTGTTTTTAAGTCAAAGATACCTTTTTACCTTCCTATTTTCCATATTTATTGGTTTCATTGAAATGTTATTCCTTGGTTTTCACAAAATAGGATGAAGGTTTTAAGTGATTATCTAAAGACAAATGAAAATAACAATGGCCATTTTTTGTTTAATTTTATAAAATTTAATTTTTTTTTATTATTCTCAAGTAGAGGGATGAATTATATTGAATGGATATAAGGTTATGTCTTTAATTTGTGAGATTTTTTATGTCTAAGATAATGAGGTTACATATAGTTTTATTAATAGTTGTAAAGATAAGAAAATTCCATGTAATTTTTTTAAAATCATTTGGGATTATTACGAGTCTGTGAAATTTTATGGCACCTGATTCCAAGGCCCGGTGTGGCCAGAATGAATTTATGAACTTTTTTATGGTACGTTCAGTAAATGCATGGGTGTCATTTTATAACTTTTGTACCGGTGCTCGGAATTGAAATATGAGAGCACTATTGAATCCATAGCGCCAATATTCACTTAAGGGAAGCTTAACATTGACCGTAGTAGGCTGGATCAAAAAGATTGTTTTTCTACTTTTAGAGAATTAATAAAATAAAAAAATTGTTAATTTATTTTATCCGACCACCTCTTGAACGGAAGTGGTGGGGTCTACAGAGGTGGTCGGACATTTAATATGGGATATTAAATGCCCGGTTATACTTTGGTTGAGTAACCATCCCTCGTGTAATTAATGTGGCACATAAATTACATAAATTAATGAACCTCATTAATTCATCAGTGTGTTACTCACCCTTTATCCCCTCTATTTAAATGGGGATTGGAGTTGAGTTTTTACACAGATTCGCCATGTGAGGAACTGCTGGTGAAGTGACGTGACACCTTCCACCGATTGAGATAGATGCTTAGGCATCAACGAATTGAGATCGATGAAGGCCAACTACTTCATCAAACGTAGAATCATATTCTACCATCACAACATCTCCAAAGAATCTCATGCTAGTGGTTGTCTATTAATTCAAGAAACTCCCATGATTTTTATCCTTGTTCTTGAATTTGCAGGTGGTCCCTTTTGGGGATTTGAATGGTGTTTATCATTATTTTTTAATGTGATGTATAAATTATCCCCACTTTTTATAATGCTAACATCGAGGGTTCATTCCAAATTAATAAGGCCTAGACCCTCCGCCACTTGTATTTCATTGCGTTCTATGGAGGCGGGTTTTTCCGAATTGACTTAACCTTGTAAATGAGAGGTGCGCAAAGACAACGACATCTTGAGAGAACCATATGAATGTCTGGAAGGAAGAAAATACCACCAGAGCTCACCCGTTGGCCCGTAGAAGTTTCGCCGGTGCGGCACTGGTGACTGGCGCCGGCGGTGATGGTAGTAGCCGGCAGCAGAGGAGGGTGGCGCCACTCGGTACCGTGGTGAACCGAAGGGGTGGCCAACCTGGGGAAACCATGATGACGGTGAGGCAACGTGCCATCGCATGCCGCAATTAGTATTCCACAGCTACAAAGTTGTAGCAAAAGAGGAACCTCCTCCCTACTGGTCCCACAGATGATGAGGCGACGCCAATTGGTGCCGCCAATCAATGAGCCAAATGTCTCATTGAGCCGTTCGGGAGGTGTATCATGCGACCCTTATGCGGGTCGCACCATCCAGCGGGCCGGAATGCTCGGTGGGTAGGGTCAGACCCGGACCATGTCGAGTTGACCCAAACTGGGCCAGGTCAGCCCAGTACAGGTAGGCCGGGTCAGTCCGGTCGGGTCAGACCGGACCCAGACCCATTCCGGCTAAGATACACTTAAGTGATCGTATATCGCAAACTGGGAATCCATTTTATGAACCATATATGGTTCTGGGATCCTTGTAGTGAGATGGTCCTTTTTAAATACTCCAAGAGAGTTTTGGAGAAAGTTTGAGTATGGCCGTGTTGGATCGACTCCGACTCCAACCAGGCCCTCGACACTAAAATGATAATAATGTACAGACCGAGCATCCGATTGAAACGCCATCTATTGTGTCAGAACCCTTATCACATTATAGATCATTGGGTAACTTATTTTTTGGACTTTATGCCGGTTAATATACGACTGATGGATTGAGGAGCAGTTTTCTCTAGAAACAAGCATACTATGAGTGGGAATCCTATGGCTGGGTGAGACGTGAATAATAATGATCAATTATGTGTGAATTACCACCCATAGATTCTATTTGAATCAACAACCAGTGATTCTGTGTGAACCAGCACCCAGTGATTCTATGTGAATTAGCACCTAGTGATTCTGTGTGAATCAACACCTATCAAATCTATGGGAATTAGCACCCAACGATTCTCTATGAATCAGCACCCAGTGATTCTGCGTGAATCAGCACCCAACAATTCTATGTGAATCAGCACCCAATGGTTCTGTGTGAATCAACACCCAATGATTCTATATGAATCATCACCTATCGATCCTATGTGGTTATTGTGGGGGTTAGTACCTATCGATCCTATGTGGGTTAGAAACAGTGCCTCGTGACAGAGTAAGATGATATAGCCTTACAACTAAAAATCTGTACTACTGTAATTTTGTTATACCTGGTTTGAGATATGTCTATTTCTTTGTGAATTGTGATTGAGATCATGCTTGTGTTATTATTTTTTGGAATTCTGAGAGTCCTTCGAGGGTCTCAGGGTCCCTACTTAGTATTATTATACTCAACCCTACATGAGTTTTTCCTGTACCTTTTGTGTCTTGTGAAGAAGACGAGTGGCTAAGATGAGACTATTGGATCCAGTACTAGATGGTACATAGAGGTGACTTGTCAACATGGAGAGTAATGGAGATGAGCTGTACCTACCCTTTAGGTAGGATCCTTGGTGGAAGATCACAAGATCTATTTTTAGTTTTCAGTTGTAGTTGTACCTTTTCACTTGGGCTTGTATTCTGGCCTCTTTACTTTCAGAACACACTTTTTCTACTTCAGTTTTACTTCATGGTTACATCTTGTTGTGTTATTGAGCTATGTGTTTGTATAGTTTTAAAGCCAATACCTTCATGTTTTAGGGATACGACTTTCTGGTGCTAGTCGCCAACCCCTGGCCTATGGAAGACGAGCTTGGGGTAGTCACGACATTGGCCCCAAGGGACATGTCATGACAAAGTGGTATCATAGGAGTCGGTTCTACTAAATATAAAGGAATATGATATTTCCAATGGAGAAATAGTGTTTAGTGTTTTGAGTGTGGTTTTCAGTTTGGGGAATCCAGTGTTGGGGCAGCGGTTGACGTATCCATACACTAGGGCCCTAAATTCTATTTTCTGATTTAATAAATGAAAAAACTAATTATGTGTATTTTTAAAATGTTTTTATTTTGATCTCTTTTGAGTCAGATCACCATGTATAACTTATTGACTGTGTTTCATCTTGATTCTTTTTCAAGATGCCAGCATGCAGACAGCCAACCAGGATTCCAATGCGGGATCTTGAGGATGGTCCACGGTGTGATGTGGATTTAGTACAAGGACTGTTGCCCAAGATTGTACCTTTGAGAAGTGTTCCAGTGATACCATTTCCCACTGGTCATCAGTTACTACTGGCGCTACTGGTATATGACAAATATAGGCTCAGTGCCATACATTATTTTCAGTGACAGATACCCCTGAAGTTCTGTGGTGAGCCAAACTCACATGTGGATAAGGACTGGGTTGAGGTGGTGACTGAGTTTCCATCTAGCTAGGTCACCATTAGTACAAATGGTGGTCTTAAAAGTGATCATTCTATATGGCTCAATAGGGCTATGACAGGGTTTAGATTACCCCTATATTACGATGATGTGACTTTTTCCATGGCAGAGCTTGAGAACCATCCTTAGAGAAGGGTGTATCTTGTCAGAAAAAGCTAAGGGGTACTTGTTCCCAAGAACTTCTACATCTTCAAAAGGACTACATGTCTGTAGATGACTATTCATTGAGGCATATCGACCATTCCTGATACTCAATGAATATGATATGACCAGTGCTTTAGGGCTTGGACCTCTGAGTGAGATGTGTTTAGGGACATCTGAGCAAGAAATATTCCTTTGTGTATTCCTACTTATGTTAGGGTTCTAGAGTGAATATTTGTGGTTGAAAATTCTTTGGCTTAGTAGAAACAGCCAGTGAATGTCAGCAGTGGGAAAAGTGGAAACTAACATTAGTCTTGGATACTTGTATGTGTAAAATGCTTTGAGAAGAGGAAGTGATAGGTAAAAATGAATCTGTAGGGCAACAGACGTGGAAGAGGAGCTGGGAGAGTAGTAGGAGGTGGTATACATTTCAATATGTTACAACCAGCACATCAATGTGGCCCCCACCAGGCTCAGGGAGTTGGAGGACAAGGGAAGGGTGTAGCTTCATGTAGTCAAAGAGTGTGACCCAAGGTATCCAAGAATGATTTGAAGTATTGTCTATGTATACTACTAGCTTCCATATTAATATACATAGGTAATAATCATCCCTTATTTTCTCTAATCTTGTTCAACACCTTGAGTTTCTGGTAAAACTATTGAATTGACCCTTACGTCTAGAGATACCTATGGGAGAAGACTCGATAATCACATATATTTCAATGGTGTGATCTGACCCTTGAGGTGAGAGTTTTAGTTGGAACATCATGGTGGCTACATAGAGGCCTTACGACGTTAGTTTGGGTATGGACTAGTCATCCACAATTCATGCTTATATAGATCATTTTAGGAAAAAAGATTGTGGTATATCTATAGTTTTGAAATGGGGTTTTTTTCTTGGTCAGAGAAAAAGGAAGCTCAGGCAGCATGGGTTAAACTCATGCATAGGAGGGTGTGCCCGATCACTCTTGATTCATCCAACCTTACCCTCATAGAATTAGGTTTTTTGATTTTTCAGTTACCAACAGTAATGGTAGAGTGCAGGAACATACTCTCCAAAGATGTTTCCAGGATTACATCCCTATAGGGAGAGGTACTTGTGCCTTGACTTGTACCCAAGGATGACACCAATATCTACAACTGCATATCTAATAGCTTCCACGGAGCTCCTAAAGCTGAGAGAATAGTTGGGAGAATGGTTTACTATCTACTCCGATCACAAGAGTCTCAGGTATATCTTCTCATATAAGGACTTGAATCTGAGATGCCAGCGATGGATATAGTTTTTCTAGGTCTATGACTTTGAGGAAGTCTACACTCTTGGGAAGGGGAACATAGTAGCAGATGCACTCTGCAGGAAGTATTGTCTACAGTTTCTGAGTGAGGTGACAAAGCAGCTAGCTGTGTTGCAGTTATTCTTCATGGATAGTTATGGAGCAGCTTATCTATAGTATATGACAGTTACTCCCACACTCCTTCAGCGAGTTAGGGTGTCACAACTTGGGGATGTAGACTGTGAGGCTCGACATGCTCATATATCCTCCTGATAGGCTCCTGATGGATTTTCTAATGGTGGGTAGCACATCTTCTTCTTCAGAGGATGCACCATGGTACAAGTAACACTACGAGAGGAGGTGTTGAGGGAGTTTTACACATCCCCTTTGGCGGAACAACCGGGTATGGAGAGGATGTACTAGGACATCTGACGTCCATACTGGTGGACATGGATGAAGAAATTCATGGCATGGTTCGTATAACAATGCCTCACTTGTCAACATGTGAGTGTCGAGCATCAAATACCCGTAGTCTTAGTATAGACACCCAAAGAAATTCATTGTGCTTGTGTCCTTGATTTTGGCTGCAGTTGGGAGGACTACCAACTACTGGTGGAGTTCACGTACAATAATAGTTATCACTCCTCCATTGTCTTGGATCCACTTGAGTCCATGTATGAGTGAACTTTCATAACACCCCTATACTGGAAAGACCCCGGGGAGTCAACGCTTATGGGTCCAGAGTTGGTGCAGGCTACCAAAGAGAAGGTGAAGATCATCTAGGAGAGGATGAAGACTGCAAAGAGCCAGCAGAAGTCTTATACCGATAAGGGATGAAGACCCTTGGAGTTTGAGGAGGGAGACCATGTCTTCCTACGCGTCTCAACCAGACAAGAATTACTGAGGTTTTTCTAGGGCGTCAAGCTATCTATGAGGTTCATTGGACCTTTCCAGATCCTCAGTAGAGTAGGCAAGGTGTCGTACCATCTAGCTCTTCCCCCGTAGATGGACCAGGTGCAAAATGTTTTCCACATGTCGTAGATGAGGAGATATGTTCATGACCCATCACATGTTATCCACTAGGGTGAGCTGGAAATCGACGATGGGGTGATGTTTTCTGAGTTCGCGGTAGAGATAGAGGATTGACTGGAGAGGGTCCTTCTTGGGCAGACGATTTCTCTGGTTCATGTTCTTTGTCAGCACGAGAATCTCTAGGAGATCATATGGTATTAGGAGGCCCAGATATGTGCTCAGTACCTCAATTTGTTCCCCTAGTTTTTTTGTAGCTTTTAGGGAAGAAAGGCCCTAAGGTGTGGAGAATGTAAAGACCCAAATATTCCATGTAATATTTTTTAATATTATTTGGGATTATTATGAATTTGTGAAATTTTACAGTGCTTGATTATGAGGCCCGATATGCCTAGAATTAATTTTCGAACTTTTTTAAGGTACGTTCAGTAAACACATGGGTGGAATTTTCTATCTTTTGAACCAGTGGTCAGAATTGAAAACTGATAACAATGTTTAATCCACAACACCATGATTCACTTAAGGGAAGCTTAACATTGACCGTAGTAGGTTGGGTAAAAAAGGTAGTTTTTGATACTTTTAAAGAATTAATAAAATAACAAAATTTTTATTTTATTTTATCCTACCCCCTCTTGAGTGGAAGTGGGGAGGTCCATAGAGGTGGTGAGACATTTAACATGGGATTTAAAATGCCCAGTTACACTTTGGTTGCGTAACCATCCCTTGTGTAATTAATGTGGCACATTAATTATGTAAATTAATTAACCTCATTAATTTCTCAGTGTGTTACTCACCCTTTATCCCCTTTATTTAAATGGGGCTTGGGTTAGAGTTTTGACATGGCTTCACCAAGTGAGGAACTACTGGCGAAGTGAAACGACACCTTCCACCAAGGGAGACAGAAGCTCGGGTAGCCACGAACCAGGATCGACGAATGCCAAGGGCTTTATCAAAAACAGAATCTTCTTCCACCATCGCGACATCTCCAAAGAATTTCAAGGTAGGGGTTGTCTTTTAATTCATGAAATTATCATTATTATTATCCTTGTTCTTGAATTTGTGGGTGGTCGTTGTAGGGGATTTGAATGGGGTTTAGCATTATTTTTTAATGTCTTTTATAAATTATCCCCACTTGTTATAACGATAACACGGAGGGCATGGGCCAAACGAAAATTCCCAAACCCTATGCCACTAGTTTTTTAGTGCATTCTTTAGAGGTGGGTTGTTCCAACTTCACGAAACCTCGGAACCAAGAGGCCCGCAATGACAACGGCATCCCGAGAGGGCCATAGGTGCATTCAGAATGAAGAACGTACCACCACAGATCATCCGGTGGCTAGAAAAATATTTTCCAGCATGAAACCTACTTGACGACACCGTTGGTCTCTGACCGTGGAGGAGGGTGGGGCTGTTTGGCGCAACGATAGACTCAAGGGGCAGTCGACATGGGTCAGCCGTGGTGACGGTGAGGCGATGCGCCGTGTTGAGCAGGCTGCGACTAAGAAGCTACGATGAAGGAGGGATCCACTCCTTGTGGGTCCCGTGGGTGACAAGGTAGAGTCATCAATCAGTGAGCCAAATGAATCATTGATTCATTTGGGAGGAGGACCGTGCAACCCCCACGTGGGTCGCGCCAGCTAGTGGGCTGAGCCTATTGTGGCCTAGCCCAACCGGTCTGGGTCAGACCGGGACAGGGTCGGGTCAACCAAAATCGGGTCGGGTTAGCCCAGTCCGGTTCAGGCCAGGTCATTCTGATTGAGTCAGACCGGACCCGGACCCATTCGGGCCCAGATACGCTTAAGTGACCATATATTGTAAAACAGAAGTCCATTTAATGAACCGTCTATGGTGATGGGATCCTTGTAGAGATAAAATTCTTTTTGAGATACTCAATGATAGTTTGGAGAAATTTGTAGTATGTCTGGGTTGGATCGACTCTGAATCCAATGAGGTCCTCGACACTAAAATGCTAATAACTTACAGACCGGGCATCCGGTTGATGCACCATTGGTTGTGTTGGAACCCATATGACATGGAAAATTGTTGGGTAACTTATTTGTGGGACATTGTGCCAGTTGAAATATGACTCATGTATTAAGGAGCTGTTTCTTCAAGAAACAAGCGTACTATGAGCGAGAATCCTATGTCTCGCTGAGACGTGAGGAATGAAGAGCGATTGTATGTGAATCAGCACCCAGCGATTCTGTGTGAATCAACACCCAATGATTCTGTGTGAATATGCACCCATCGATACTATGCGAATCAACACCTAGTGATTTTGTGTGAATCAACACCCATCGATTCTGTGTGGATTAGCACCCAGTGATATTGTGTGAATCAACAGCCAACAATTCTATATGACTCAAAACCCAAGGATTATTGTGTGAATAAACACCCAGTGATTGTATGTGAATCAGAACCCATCAATTCTGTGTGAATTAGAAACCCATTGATTCTATATAAATCATCACCCATCAATTCTGTGTGAATCATCACAATGATTCTATGTGAATCATTACCCAATGATTCTGTGTGAATCAACACCCATTGATTCTATGTGAATCAGCACCAATCTATCATATGTGGGTCTTTCATGGGTTATTACCTATTGATCCTATGTGGGTCTGCAAGAGTTACTCTTGACAGGGTAAGATGATCTAGCCTTATTACTAATCATCTGTACTACTGTACTTTTGTTATACTTGGTTTGAGATGTGTATATTACTTTGTGATTTGCGATTGAGATCATGCTTGTGTTATTCCTCTGTGGAATTTTTTGAGACCTTCAGGGGTCTTGGGGTCCCTACTGAGTATTTTTATACTCACCCCATGCACGGGTTTCACCTGCACCTTGTTCTGTCTTGTAAAAATGATGGGCAGATTGGCTGATACAGTAGGAGCCGGGACTAGGCAGTACACAGAGGTGAATGGTCGATGCGGAGAGCTGTGGAGACAATATGTACCTACCTTTCAGGTATGATCATTGGAGAATGATCATAAGAGCTGTTTTTTGTTTTCAGTTGTAGTTGTACCTTTTCACTTGGGGCTGTATTCCAGCCCCCTTTACTTTCAGCACATACTTTTAACACTGCAGTTTTACTTAGTGGTTGCATCTTGTTATGTTCTTGGCTTTTTTGACTGTATAGGTTTAAAGACAATGTCTTCCCATTTTAGGGATACACCTTTCTGGTTCTAGTCTCCAACCTCTGGCCTGTAGAAGGTGGGCTTGGGGTTGTCACGACACAGACCCCAGGAGATGGGTCGTGACAATAGTCTTCTGGGATCATGATGCCTATTTTATTTATTTATTAGAGATCACGATTGGAAAGGTAATTAAGTTTATATCAATGTTGTTAAAAATAATTAATATTTTAAATAATTATAGTGAGGTGATTTTTCACGTGAAAATAGAATCTTAGCTAAAACGGGTGCATGATATAAGACACATGTTAGGTGAGGAACTATCTACCCACTCACTTTATTTTTGTTTTATAAAAAGAGTTAAATTTAGTTGAGGATTTCACATTTAAGAAGATATTTTTTTAGATATTAAAATCATCAAAATATAGATACAATTGAAGAATGGTGGTCTCATAAATCACAAGTCCTAGGAGGGGAATAATATTACTTTGATTCAAGTGTAACAGAGGTAAGAAGTTGTGGATGATAGAACTCTGTATTTAGAGCCCAAGATTTAGATGATGTTCCTAACTTTTTAATTACATTTTCACATTGAAATTTATTCTTGTGCGAGTTTGATGTACTTTTTGTTGGTAATTGAATGTAATAGTGATTGTTCCTTATTATATTTATTTTTCTATGACCATCTTTCAGTTTTAGTTTGATCTTTTTTTAAATGTGTGTCTCAGGAGGAAGATCTCGTGTTATAATTTTTGTTATTTAATGTGCCTAGGTTTTTGAATTTGTAATGATGGGATTGAGGATATATGAAGTTGAAATATTTTATATGTTTATTAAATTTAAAGGTTTAAAAATTATTTCATTTAATTTAATGGAGTTTCAAGTCCATCATGGAAAATTTTCAAAAGAAGAAAAGAATAAAAATTTTATCCTATTAAATAACCAATAATAAAAATTTTTATGGACCTATTGATCATAAAAATTAGTGTTTATCAGTGGTTGAATTATTTGGAATTAATCAATTGTTGGAATCCCCATTATGATGTTAATGTCCGGGGTCTATTATTATAACACTTGAATATTTTAGCGTGAATTTATCTTTAAATAAATAACGTGTTGAAAAGATTGTTTCAAAAGACACATAGACCTAAAATAAACCACAATACATTTTATTATGATAATATATTATAATGTAAGATAAATATTAAAATATTATGAGAATATAAGGTAGAACATCATGATTAAAAGTATAAGGGGAATAAATCTATATGTAAGTTAAAATTTAATTAATATAAAATCTTTATCCTCATCATTTTATGAGGATATCATTACCCTGATTGAAACTATGAAAATACACAGAAAGAATTTGAAAAATAATTAATATGTTGATAGAGATGTAAATATGATTAATGGTTTTAGTGAAGTTTTTAAGGCTATATATAGGAATGAAATATGAGCATTATATATATGGTTGTTGAATATATAACCATTGGAAATATGGAAATCGTAAATATGTTCATTGGATATATGATTTTTGGGTATTTGTATCGAAGAATTATATAGAATTTGTTTAATTTTTCAATTTCAATATAAATATAAGATAATACACAAATAATAAATAACAAAACAGAAATAAAATATGTAATTAAATTGTTTTTTATTTATGTTTATACATTACATATTTTTATTATTATTAAATTAGTATTTGATGAATTTATAAAATTCAAATAAATATTTTAATATCAATTATTGATAAAATAAAATTTTAATAAGGCAAATTATTATTAATAATGTGATATAGTTAAAATCATTTAGTGTCAAAAGGGATATTTTTTCAGATAACTGCTTTTCAAAGTGTTATGTATTTTATCATAATTAATTAAATTGATTACTTTGAAATTATCAATATAATATAATTATTCAATTTATAATTAAATAAATCAATACTCATTTTAAAATTAATTTATTTTAATTATGTTTATGAAAACTATTTAAAAAGTCATTTTTCTATAAAAATAGTTATATATATATATAATGTTTTCATTTTGAAGTTAAAGTTTTAATATTTGGAAATTTTATTAGATTAAATGGAGACCAATTTTATAATCATTAAATTGAATTTAGGTAATGAGGTGAATATTATTTTTAGGCATAAAAATAAGTTATATAGGAAAAAATTGGGTTACCAAGGAAAAGGTAAAATAAGACTAAAATGGGGTTAAACTAACAAGTAAGAGAATTATATATCATAAGAACCAATATATAATTGTTTTTAAGAGGAATTTCATTGAAAAATATTATCCAAACTCCATATGCTTCAACTTTGTATCCAGTTTCATTTTAAAATGACAACCTTATACATTACATAATTAATATTTTTGGAAATGACACTAAAATACTCACCTATAAAAGGACCCATACTATACCTCCCATAAAACACTAAAAAAATTCTGTTATATTATATATATAAGACAATATAAACTATACCAAATAATTATTACATGTTTTTTATATTTTTGATTAAATAAATAATCCTAAATATTTTATTCCATAGGAACCCATGTCGAGAAGAAGAAGATTCATAAAAGTACATAAATAGTTCTACACCACCTTTTTCAATTAAATTCTCACAAAAAATAACTATAAATATCATTCTGTAAAACAATTGAGGTATTTCAAAATAATTTTTATATTGATAAAATTTTATTTCCATTACATAATTTTATACTATTACTCATTCCTTTGTATAACAAGTTTTTGTTTGGGTCAGTTCAACCGCCCAGATAAATGATGTTATACTGACATCACCATTTTCATCAAAAATAATTATCAATAAATTAATAATATTATTATATGATATTAATTAGTAATTTAAGTTATAAATAAGGTTTTTAATGGTTAAAAATCATTATGTTCATTACAAAGTAAGTTTTTTTACTGGTAAATTTCCCAAAACACACTCATCATGGATTTTATTCCCCTAAACCATAACCATATTATCCATCAAATAAACATGGAATTGGATAAATAATTAGGAAAAAGTGATTATAATACCTTAAAATATCTAGTAATGATTAATATTTTATCAAATAATGGGGATTGACATCACCGATGTCCAAGATGTATGAAACAATAAAATTTTTTAACACATTATGATGAAAATAAACAATAAATAACTAATATATACGTAATTAATGATTATAATTGAAGTTTAAAAATTTAAATATACATTAACATGGTTATTAAATAATTTATTAAAATATTTATGTTTTTTATACATGGTATTAAATTAATTTCGTGTAAGTTTGGAGTTAATGTAAGTGTTTTCATTTCAATTTTCATTCATTGAGTTGTGTTTTAATGTTATGCCCCAATTATTATTTGTCATGATTTATTTAATGAAAATTTTAATTAGTTTATCAAAAATAAATTTTTAATAATTTTATTTACTTTTCTATTTCATAATAACTCTTTCATATTCATTTGATTCATTTTCTGCCAATGTTGTGAGTGTTTCTCTTCTCAATTTTCCATTCATTGAAATATATTCTATATTCAACACCATTTTTCTTTATATGGTGTATATAATACCACATGGACATATAATACCATATTTTTCATGTAATTAATTTAATTTAAAGATCTATATCATGTTCTTTATTTCAAAAAATTTTGATTCAAATTTTATCAAAGCTATAAGGGTTTATTTCCAATCTCACTTTCAAATCGAGATTTTATACATCTGAACCACTATATGGTGAAGGTGATTATTATATACCTATTAAATCAAATATATTTTCTTTTTTTTGCCTTTGGTTATTCTTGGAGTTTCCATATATTCATACCATTTTTTATTTACTAAGTTGATAAACCGGTTTAGTGGTTTCTTCTAAGGTTAATATAACCTTATCTCTTCCTTTTGGTCCATAATCTTTATCCTTAATGTCTATATTATCTATATTATTATATGGATGTATTTATATATATATATATATATATATGATTTTCTAAGGTATTTTTCAATGGTTTTGAATTTATTTGCAAAATATACCTTCTTTTACCATTTTTGATATGGTTGTTTTCTGCCAATTTTTACCTTCATTAAAAAAGTGTGAAAGGTATTTAATTTTTAAATTTTTTATAACCAAATTAATTTTCCTATTGTATTTTTTAATTATTTAATAAAATAACACTCCGTGTTTTTTGGTTTTTAAAATTATTTTATATTCCCATTATTTCATAAAATATTTTATTATAAAGTAATATTTTTCTAATGCAATTAAGATTTCTTATAAATTTTTAGTGAAATTTTATTATGTAGTTATGATTTTTTTTCATATATGTCAACATCCTTTAATGTTTCTTATGATTCCATTGGTATATTATATAATTATATTATCTAAATTATTTCTCAATATGTCTTATAATAATGACTGATAGAGGTTTACATATGATCTATTTATTTCCCATGGGTTAATAAGGCTTCGGTTGAATGATGAATGTTTTAATGTTCATATGGGATGAATATATATGGGATTTCATTTTGTGAAGTGTGGTCGTAGAATTACATATCCCTCTAATGCATTGGTTAAATATATATCTCATGATATCACTAGGAATGGGTACTAATCCAATACCATTAAGGGATCCTATACACTATGTAACACCCTATGATTTCATATTATATTATTTCTTCAAAGAAATTCAATAACTTGTGCTACACGCAACGTAGAGTTCAAGCTCGCATAAACATACCAAAATAGCCTTTCAAAAGTAGTTATGAATAGTATTAACTAAATTTCAAATTTTATATATTCCATATAATTTTAACATCCATATTATGTGTTTCTTAGACATAATATAAGAACAAATTCATTTTTTTTCAGATAAAGGAAATATTTTTCAGAAAATGCAATTTTACCACCTTTTAATGGAGAACCCTTTTTAAATACAATATTTGAAAATTTTATATATTCAGTTTTACAAAATAATCTTCTTCCTTAGAATCGGGGCATAAAAATTTAGTTTTGATAAATTTTTGGTGTTTTTCTGATAACTTTCATATTTGGGTGAATATTGAAAAATGATAAATTTTAACCGAAAACAAATTTTTTAATAAGAATAATTTACAGTGTTCAATTATACATTTTAATGGTTTGTATGTATAATTAGATTATATTTTTATCATTTAATAAAATTTTGGTCATTATAAGTAATTTCATATTTAAATTTCACATAAACAAATGCCAATCTTTTGATAGTTTTCACTTTCTTAAAACCTGCCTTTTGGTTTTGTCAATGGAAATTAATGTTAAATTAATAAATAAAACTTTTATTTTTTTAAATTGGTAAAATAGAAATCATTTTTGAATTCAGAATATCAGAATTATCTTAGGGTGAATTTGTGGTATTTTTCTGAAAATTTGCAATATTAGATGAATAGTGAAAACACTTGGTTATTGTTTAAAACCAAATTTTTATTTAAGTGATTAGTTATTTTATTTTAATTTATTTTATTTCCAGATAGATACATGATACCTATATATTTTTAATGTAATTCAATGGATTCATTTTATAATAAGTTTAGATATATAAAATTTTATTGAACTTTTTACTGTCTTTTACCCAGCTTCTAAGAGCATTTGAAAATTTGCATAAAATTTAATTTTACCACTTCTATGAGTTTAATTTCAAAAATCTAAGAGAATAGGTTAACATTAGTAAGTAAAATGTCATTCAATAAGTTGAAAATAATTTTTGGTGAATAGTAATGTTTGACTTTTATTTACCATGGTTAAATGTAAATAGGGTAATTAGGGTAAAAACGATATTATAATTACCCTAACACAAGTCCTAAATCTATTGGATAAGTTTAATTCGACCCAAAACAACCTTAGATAGAAAATATGATCCTTTAGGTCCACTTGGATTAGATTAGGGCATTTACTATTATTTTATTTAAATAAGAGTTAAAAGTGTTAAATTCAAAGTTTATTAACTAAACCATTTTTAATATAGGGTTATAAATAAGATAAAATCGACTATAATTATTCATTAGTAATATAAAATTATTTAATACATAATGGTATTTTATTTATAATTTTTATACATTAAATTAATATATTTATTTATGACACAATGATGATAGAGTAATTACATTTTTAATGAATGGTTAAAATAATTGATGTTATAAATATACAAATTAATTTAATTTGATACTTTTGATGAATTAAAATAGTTTTATAGGTTAATATGACATGTTAGTGTTGATTATATAATTTTTTTTGAAGTGATAAGGTTTTTATGACTTTCAAAAAAGAAAAATACCAAATAGTGTCAAAATTGACAAAAAATAATTTTTAAAACAAATACTATATTATTGCTTGATATAATATTCCTAAAAATATAAGGTTTTTACAAAGGTCTTAAATAATATTATATATTTCATTAATTAATCACTTTATGTTCTCTTGGAAGTTTATAGTAATTTTATTAACTATAAAGTGTAAGAATACAAGAAGACGCGGTAAAAGTTAAACTATTTTACTGAGAGTTAAATATAAAATATAAGGTTAAAATGATAGCCTAAATTTGTCAGAAAACTATTGGTAGAGATGATTTCTACGCATAACCACCTAAGTCTTGAAATAAATTCAATTGGATACATTATAAACCGAATATGATTGTATAATAAATTAACATTTTAATATTTTCCTAAAGTGACCCTCACCACTCTTATAAAAGGGAACTTCAACTTCTCACAAAATCACACATACAAATCCATTTGGCTCCAAAAAACCTGCCCAAATATCCTCCCAACCTCCCTCAATTAATCCTAGAGTCCTTAGTTTGATCTGAACGCCAACCTAAGGATCCCTTTTGATCAACTCAAAAGGAAGCACCCGAAGAAGAGGTGATAATTTCACCCCCCTTTTTCAAAGTTCTTTTCTTCTGCCACTTTCTCTTTATTTGTTATTACAATACCAATGTAACAAATATGGTATCTTATACATAATTTGATGTTATTATAAAAATGGTAAAACCATATTCATTATTATATCCATCATATGAATGACAAAAGTCACCATATGTGCGTACGTGCGACTTACCGTCTCCAAGTCGTGGTGTAGTTTGTTATTCAAACAATTCATTATTTGGATGGGTATAATTATGAGTATAAATGATGTAAATAATAAATATAAAATGAAATTATTCTGTATATATGATATACCATCCAATTACATACGATTTCACCATCAGTATAATGATATTGTCGCTCATTGCGTATGTACGACTTACCGTCTCCACGAACGCGATGAAATTCATTCCCCATCATAATTATTCAAGAATAAGTCTCATTTTATGAATAAAAATAATGTTTAATAACTTAATATCATTATGTATACGAATAAAATACATCCAATTCACAATATATATGGCTTACATAACAAAGAATATAAAGGAAAACAGATCAGTTAACACCCAAAATGATGATACTACTAAAATATTACTAATAAGGAAATATTATAAGTTCATATATGATGTAATATTTATATATGTGATTCTTTTAAAACTTAATAACAATGATTTAACTATTATACAGGAGGTTAACATACCCTCGACCAAGGAAAAGTATAAGATATGGGTTAATTCTATAATCTCATTATTATCCGAGATTGTTTATGTGTAAGTTTTTACTGGGACATAATTATAATCCATGTCCATGTTTCATAAAATAGTTTTCAAAATTATTATTTTTAAGGTACTCTTTAACTAAAATATCATTTTAAATGGTTTAAATATTTATTCTTCTATGTCATTCTCATTAATTTCCATGTTTTCAAAATTGTTTTAAGGATTTATTTATATGGACATGAATGTTTTAAAATTTTAATTTCTTTAAAAAGTTTCAAAGTGGTATGGGACACTTTGATTGAAAAATATATTCTAAATTTCATCCTTTATAAATTTTTGTTACTATTATATGATTTCATGAAAAAGGGATATTTCTATCAAAGAGTTTTACTAATCATTTTCATCATTTTCACCATCCTTTAAAGGATATTATTTTTGATTGAGGTTGATTTATTATGATACCAATATTCTATATTGTGTTGATGTTTTTGTGATATGTTTAACTGTGGATATATTATTTTTATACCATTCATGTTTTATAGATACAGTATTGACATTTCGTATGCTAGTTTTAATGTGAATGTTTATGTTATGTTTAAACCTTTTCATATGTGGAATTCATTGGACTTAGTAAGTGACGGGTGGAGCCCGCTATAGCTCCTAGAGGCATTAGTAGGTCTCATGAGACAACCTAGTGTCTTGTCACAAGTCCTTGAAAAAAATCTAATTTGTAGTCTTGGAACAAGGCCTTGACTATGTGGTTACGAAGTCTATAATTATGCATTCCATTATTATTAAATTGGATATTGATATTACATGTGATTATTTGAATAGTAGAATATCCATGTGAATAAGTAAATAGAATTATTTGATCTATCTTTTCCATATTATGAGTAATTTAAAGTTTAAAAGGATTTTGTTTTAGTCTTATACATTGCCTTAAATTTTTATGCTTATTTGTGAAAGTTTTTGCTATATTGTTATCCCTACTATGCATCTGAGCTCACCCCTTTATTATGTTTTATTTTCCTAGGATTCCAAGAAGTGTTTTATGATTGATAATTAGGGTTAAGATAAGGGATTAATGGTGTTATCAAAGGATAAACTGATCGGTCTTTCGGGAATTGATTCCTTGTAATCAATCCAATGTATTAAAAACATGCACCAACTCTAGGCTTCTGGGGTCAGGGCGTTACAGTTGGTATCAGAGAAAGTTTAGCAACAACCTTGTAAATAGATTTAGATAAAATTTGATTAGAGAACATTACCCTAAGATTGAATTTGAAGATTAATATAGAATAACTTCTTATAATTTTTGTAATGTAGATATTTTGTGTATTTTCCATGAAATACAACCATATCTGGATACGAGAAGGTAGAGGCGGCTCTGGCACAGATGTACCTAGTATTGAAAACTCCAACAAGGAGTTTTGAGCGGGACTGGGGGTATCCTGGTACACAACAATGGGCCTTGATACACTCTTGATTACGACACTCCTCAGGGATATGCTTAGGATAATTTACATTTTCATTACAAGCCATTATGAAGGATTTAGGAGAAAATAATTCATCAAATAAAACATTTTATGATTATAGATTATATGCATAATATTTTCAATTTACGTTAGGTATTTTACAATTTTGGAATTATGCATTGTGATTCATAAACTAACCTAGTGTATGCCATTGTTTAGAAATGGAACCTAGTAGAAGGAATGAGAATTAGAATAATACACATGATTGAAAGATTAAGAAGAATCATATCTTTCATGGTATTAATCCAACAATTAGAAGGGAAATAGTCTCCCACATATTCTCATCATATGAAGAAATAGTATCACGTGTTAATAAGATAAGTAAATAATTCTTTGAGTCCAATGGATTTGAAGGGAAGTTAGAGAAGAAAAGGATGGTAGAGATAAAGATGGATAAAGGGAAAAAGGGAAAGAAGGATTTTCCCATATGTGTTAACTATGGAAAGAATCAGCATGGTAAATTGTTGAAGGGAATGGGAGTTTGTTATAATTTTGGAAATAAAGGACACCAAGTATGTGATTGTAAGGGAAAGAAAATGTTTTTAAGTGTACAATGCCTCTTCTGCAAGAAGTTGGGACACTAAGTGAATCAATGTCCAAATCATCAGAGTATACCCGAAATGAAGCTATTGGATAATAATCAAGTTACGATACTACATAAGATGAAGCAGAATTATTAGATTTTTTATGTTGTTATAAAATATTTTATCATTTGAGTATTTTATTAATGATGTACATATTATAAGAATTATAGAGTATATATGGATTTTACTACAGTACTATTTCATTAAGGACTTGAGGATGTGTGGAACCAAGAAAAGTGACTCAATAGCAGGTTAAAGTTTTTTGGAAAATATATGGATCAGAGAAAGATAAAACATAATATGGTTCTGATACTAAGGTAGTGATTTTGGAATAATATATGATTGATTTGGATAAATAATATTGAATATTATTGACTACCTTGAAACTGATTAATGATTTTTATATTCCATCATTATTGGAGTTTACAACATGTTTGGATTGAAGGAGTATACCTATTATTCTATAAGGAATAAGGGAGAATGAATGTAATTAATATGGTTTTATGGTAATTCAGGGTGTTATAGTGTTTTAAAATAATATATGATAAAGGTGTTCACATGCTATTACATGAAAAAAAGGATATTCATTGTGTTTACCTTATAAATTTTGGACTGTGAGTTTGGATAGGAGTATTTTGGATAAGTCTAAAGGTTGTAATAGACTATGTTTGACATTGGATTCTATTGTTAAGGTTAAATCATTTATTGAGATTATTTTTTGATTGTCATAAAAAGGGTAACTCAGAGGTCGGGCGACAACCTGTCGCGTCTGGCAAGGCTGTGAGACATGAACCCGCAACCGAAGGGCAACAAGGGTGGATCAACTACCACTGAAATATGTGATTTCTTGGTTTGTATAATGTATTATTTTTAAATAGTTTGAAAAATTAATTATAAATTCATTATTTTTTGAACCCTATACGATTATGATAAATGGAATATTATTGAATTCTATTATCTTTTGGAGTGAATGATGAGTTTTTGGTAAGAATTAATTAAATGATGAAACTCAAATTGTCAGGTATATATATTTTTCCATTTATTCTAGGAATAAATTAATTCTTAAACATTAAGGAAGGGATCTTAAAAAAAATGTGTTATCCTAATACCTTATGTTTTTTTTTCAACTGATGATATTTTAAATCATCATAGATTGATGGCTTTGAGGCCCTAAATTTTAAACTTGTTCATGATTGATGACATCAATAAATCCTATAAATATTTATGTTTTTTCTCCAATTATGGGTCTCTAATTTCCACCAATGTTCTTATAATCAAGATTATAATTTGATGGTGTATTTTTCATTTCCCTTTCCCTCTTATTAAAACTAAATTTTATTAACACAATTTCTTATGTGTGTTTTCCACAAAAGAATTTTTCTATTTTTTAACATTTTATTTTTGAAGAACAATTTCATATTATGAGGATGCAATTTATTAAAGGAGGAGAGAATGTAACACCCTAAGATTCCATAGTACATTATTTGTTCAATGTAATTCAATAACTTGTGCTATACACAACACCGAGTTCAAGCACACCACGACTTACCAAACTAGTCATTCAAAAGCAGTTATGAATAATATTAACTGAATTTTGAATTTTATATATTAAATATAATTTTAACATCCATATTATGTGTTTTTAGTCATAATATAAGAACAAATTCATTTTTTTTCAGAAAAAGGAAGTATTTTTCAGAAAATGAAATTTTACAACCTTTTAATGGATACCCATTTTAAATACAATATTTGAAACTTTTATATATTAAATTTTACAAAATAAACTTATTCTTTCGAATCAGGACATAAAACTTCAGTTTTGATAAATTTTTGGTGTTTTTCTGATAACTTTCATATTTGGGTGAATAGTGAAAAATATTAAATTTGAAATGAAAACAACATTTTTAATTAAAATAGATCATAGTGTTCAATTATACATTTTAATGGTTTGAAAGTGTAATTAGATTATATTTGTATCATTTTATAAAATTTTGGTCATTATAAGAAATTTCACATTTAAATTTGACAGAAACACATGTCAATCTTTTGATACCTTTTACTTTTTAAAAACCCACCATTTGGTTTTTACAATTGTAATTAATTTTAAATTAATAAATTCATCTTCTATGTTTTGAATTTGGTAGAATAGAATTCATTTTTTAATTCTTAAAATCAAAATTATCTTAGGGTGAATTTTTGGTATTTTTTTAAAATTTTCAATTTTTGATGAATAGTGAAAAACACTGCGTTATTTTTTAAAACCGAATTTTTATTTAAGTAATTAGTTATTTTATTTTAATTTATTTTAAGTAAAAATAGATAAATAATACTTATATATTTTCAATTTAGTTCATTGGAGCCATTTTATAATAAATTTTGATATATAAAATTTTATTGAAATTTTTACCCTCTTTTAACAACCTTCTAGGAGCATTTGAAAATTTGCATAAAACCTAATTTTACCACTTCTTTGAGTTTAATTTCAAATAATTGAGAGAAATGGTTAACATAATAAAGTAAAATGTGGTTCAATAAGTTGAAAATAATTTTTGGTGAATAATAACTTTTGACTTTTATTTTCCACGGTTAAATGTAAATAGGGTATTTAAGGGTAAAAATGATATTATGATTGCCATAACAAATGTACTAATTCTATTGGATAAGTTTAATTCTACCCAAAACAAACTTATTAATAAAATATGATCCTTTAGGTCCACTTGGATTATATGAGGACATTTATTATAATTTTATTTAAAGAAGAGTTAAAAGTGAAAATTCAAAGCTTATTAACTAAAACATTTTTAATATAGGGTTATACATAAGATAAATTAGACTATAAATATTAATTAGAAATATAAAAATATTTCCTATGTAATGGTATTTTATTTATAATTTTTAGACATTAAATAATTAAATTTATTTATGACACAATGATGATGCAGTAATTACCTTTTTAATGAAAGGTTAAAATAATTGATGTTATAAATATCCAAATAAATGTAATTTGAGACTTTTGATGAATTAAACTAATTTTATTGGTTAATATGACATGTTAGGGTTGATTAGAAAAATTTTATTTGATGTTATAAGGTGGGTATTACTTTCACAAAAACAAAATACAAAATAGTGTAAAAATTGAAAAACATTAATTTTTAAAACAAATACTATATTATTGGTTGATATAATATTCCTAAAAATAAAACGTTCAGCCAAATGGCTTAAATAATATTATATATATAATTAATTAACCAATTGTGTTTCTTTTATATGTTTAGAGTAAATTTATTAATCATATAGTGTAACAATACAAGAAGACATGGTAAAAGTTAAACTATTTAACTAAGAGTTATATCTAAACGATAAGGTTAAAATGGTAACCTAAATTTGTATAAAACCTATTTTTCAAGAGTATTTAGACCCATAACCACCTAATTTTAGAAACGAATTCATTTTTAGCCATTATAAACTGAATATTATTGTATAATAAATTAATATTTTAATATTTTCCTAAAGTGACCCTCACCCCTCTTATAAAAGGGAACTTCCCATTCACTCAAAATCACAACTCCAAAGCCATTTGGCTTGGCCAAACCCTACCCAAATATCCTACCAACTTCCCCTACTTAAAACTAGAGTCCTTATTTTGACCATAAATCTAACCTAATGATCCCTTTTGATCAATTAAAAGTGAAGCACCTGATGAAATGGTAATAATTTCACCGCCCTTTTTCGAAGTTCTTTTCTTCTTCCACTTCCTATTTATTTGTAATTCCCATAACAAAGTAATAAATCCTGTATGTTCTACATAATTTGATGTTATTATAAAAATTTTACAACCATAGTCATTATTCTACCCATCATATGAGTGACAAAGTCACCATACATGCGTACATACAGCTTACTGTCTCCACGTCGTGGTGTTGTTTGTTATTTAAACGATTCATTTTTTGGATGTGTATAATAATGAGTATAACTAATGTAAATAATAAATATAACCTGATAATTATTTTTTATATATGATATACCATCCAATTACATATTATTTCACCATCAATATAATGATATTGTCGCTTGTGCGTGCATACGGATTACCGTCTCCACGAACGCGATGAGATTCATTCCCCATAGTAATCATTCAAGAATAATTTTCATTTTATGATTACAAATGATTTTTAATAAATTAATATCATTATGGATATAAATAAAATACATCCTATCCATAATATACATGGCTTACGTAACCAATCATAAAAAGTAAAACAGATCAGTTAACACCCGAAACAATGATACTACGGTAATATTATTAATAAAGCAATATTAGACAATAATATATGATATCATATTTTTTTATATGGTTCTTGTATAAATTAATAGAAATTATTTAATTATTATATGTACGGTTAATGTACCCTCAACCAAGTAAGAGTACAAGGTATGGGTTAATTCCTCAATCTCATTATTATCTGAGATGGTTTATCTGTAAGTTTTTACTAGGACATAATTATAATCCATGTCCATGTTTCATAAAAGAGTTTTCAAAAGGATTATTTTTAAGGGAATATTTAACTAAAACATCATTTTAAATGGTTTAAATATTTATTCTTATAAACTATTCTCATTAATTTCCATGTTATAAAAATGGTTTTAAGGATTTATTTATATAGAGATGAATGTTTTAAAATGTTAATTCCTTTAAAAAGATTCAAAGTTGTATGGGACACTTTGATTAGAAAATTTCTTTTAAATGTCATCCTTTATAAATTGTGTGACATCTAAATGATTTCATGAAAAAGGGATATTTTTATCAAAGAGTTTTACTGATCATTTTCAACTTTGTCAACATCCTTTACTGGATATTATTTTTGATTGATGTTTATTTGTTATGATAAAAATCTTCCATATTGTATTGATGTTTTTGTGATATGATTTACTCTGGATGTATTATTTTTATACCATTCATGTTTTATAGATAACTTAATGACATTTCGTATGCTAGTTTTAATATGAATGTATATGTTATGATTAAAACTTTTCATATGAGGAATGCATTAGACTTAGTAAGTGACGGGTGGAGCCTCCTATAGCTCCTCGATGCATGAGTAGGTCTCATGAGACAAACTAGTGTCTTGGAATAAGGCTTTGACAAAATCTTATTTGTGGTCTTGGAAAAAGGCCTAGACTATTTGGTTAGGAAGTCTTGAATTATGCGTTACATCATTATGAAATTGGATATTGATATTACATGTGATAATTCGACTAGTAGAATATCCCTGTGAATAATTAAATGACATTATTTGTTTTATCTTTTCTATATTATGATGATGTTTAAGTTTAAAAGGCTTTTTTTTAGTCTTATACATTTCCTTTAATGTTTATGCTTATTTATGAAAGTTTCTACTATATTATTATCCTTACTGAGTATCTGAGCTCACCCATTTCTTATGTATTATTTTCCTAGGATTACAAGAAGTGTTTTATGATTGATAATCAGGGTTAAGCTAAGGGATTAATGGTGTTTTTGAAGGATCATTTATGTTGTGTTTTATTTTCTAAAGTGTAATGTAAAATTCATGTATGTAATCTATTTTCCAAGACTGCTAAACTGATCAGTATTTTGGGACATGATTCCTTGTAATCTTGCCAATGTTTTAAAACAATGCACTAACTCTAGGCTTCTGGGGTCAGGGAATTAAACACTAAGTGAAGGGTGGGTATGAAATTATACATCCCTATAATGAATTGATCAAAGTCTTATATCTCATGACTTGATATGTTCGGGATTGGAGAGTAAAATGAATCCATTATAGGACTCTATTCACTATGTAATTAAAAACATAGCATTGATGCTCAAACTAATGATGAATTTTACATGATTTTTTATATGAAATATTCCTATAACATTATTATGCTTTTATGGATCATTATTATTGACTCGCATTTCCACTTTCATTAATCTCATTTCTGATATTTTTAAAAAATTAGTATTAAATGAATTATGTTTTATGAATTATGTTTTGTTATGTATGTTTCTATTAATTTATAAATATACACATTAATTATCTTCTCATGCTCATATAATTATCTTATGATCACTTATGATCTTTGATTGATATATATTTTGTTCAGCATTATTGAGAATTAGAGTTCACCCCTATCTTATATTTCCATTATGCATGTTATTAAGAATCATATAGCTTGTGATATTTCTATATAGGGGTACATAATAGTGAAACTATCAATAAAATTTCACTATGTTTTAAAATATCTTACTTATGTTTCTAATATCCAAAGAAAAAAAAATTAGGATTCTTGTATTTTTTAAGGTTATTGAATGAAATTGTTAAATTATAGAAATCATGTAAAATATAATTATCTAATGCTTAATTCATCTCAGTTGGTATCAAAGCTATGTGTTTTAGAACTATATCCACGATTGCAAGTTTAAGGTTACTTTGTTTTCATCAGATCACTGTTTATTAATTTTTAGGGATTATGTTATGATAAATAAGTGGATAAAACCATAATCAATCTATGATGAACTAAAAGAGATGTGGGATGAACCAAAATTTTAATTGGTTAAAAATAAAGTATCCAAATTTAAAGAATCTTAGGATTTAATTTTTGTATTAACTTATTTATTATACTAAAAATTATTTATTGATACCAACTCTACCCATTTGGGATACAATAAGTGATGAAAGAGGAAATATTGAAATTAGAGTAGTGAATGGTACATCTATATTTGAATAAATATTATTCGATGTAATTTATTTTAATTACATTATATATTTTACTCTTTCAAATTTATATTTTATTGATATTATTAGGTTGGTAGGACTATCATGCTTTGGATCATATTTCTGAATGCAACTAAAGTTCTTATCACTAGCTCAAATCATACAATTTGAGTCCTTGAACTTGATCAAGTTTCATATTATAATTTTGGATGCCTATGGTTATGACCTAGGGTCCGACATTCTTCCTATCCTCACATTAGAAGTGTTGTAGTTTCTATATATATTTTGAAAAAATTTCTAAGATTGTGTAGATAGGATAGGCACATACTATAAATCCTAGAGCATGGGGCCTAACTGGATTAGATTTACCTTAAGTGTCAAACTAGATCATGGGTTTGGATATATTATATTAATATTTGTTTTTATCACTCTATTTTTTTATTCCAGCAATAATATTTTCAGACTAGAATGAAAAAATCACATGCACATTCACTTTTTATGAAAATTGATATTAGGACCACTATTGGAGGTGGCATAATGAGATTTATTTCCAAACCCTTATATGTGAATCTCTATATACGTGCAATACTTTTTTTTGATTTTAGGTTGAGAACATGATGTATAGTCGACCGGGCAGAGGCTCAGGGTTTCATGATCGAGTAGGGATTCTCATGTGGTGTATTTAAATTATGATGGTGTAACTCATCTATTTTAAATACCAGATTTGTGGTTGCCCTAAAGTTTTTAGTGGATCTTTTTTTATTTAATTTAATTTTATTCACTAACTATAAATGTGGCTATCTTGGTGAGTGACCACTTAATGTGTTTTATCATGCTTTGAGTATATTTGAATTTAGGTCACATTTCCTTTATTATAGCATGTTGTCATATTAGTTATTTATTATTTACTGCGAAATTTATTCTATGGATTTGTGCAGTTTATTCCTGATTTTATTTCACTAAGAAGGAGGGTATAATGTCCCCACTATATCATTTAGTAACTCTCTAATAATAATAATGATTTGAAGGATATAGAGGCATGATTGAGGCCTTATAGAAAGCCATATTTGGTTATGTGTTATTTCAAACAAGTATTATTCATTACAAATGGAATCAAAGATGAGTGGATTCATAATTTAGGGAGTTAGTATGCATGCGTTCATTGGATGTTGATGAAAATGTGATGGATACCATAATAGTGTTTCATAAACATGTTTTTTTATAGAAACTATAAGTTTTCATGCCACAAAATTTATATTACGGGTTTCCATATTTATGAATATATGATTTCACCAAGTATTATACAGTTAATTTTTTGAATTTATGATATATTATGGTTTTGGATCTCGGACCGATGGTAAGAGGATAGTGTTCATGCATCATTCTAGACACATAGGATTCAATTGAAATATACTTGTTTATTTGTGATTGTACTGATGATAAAAGTTTATGTGTTTAAAGTTGTAGAAAATAATGAGATGTTATCTTTTTTATATAGAACCTTGGTCATATTCTACTCAAATAAAAAAATTATTTTCTTTCTTTGAAAATCATTGTGGATTATAAGTTGAGATTTTTTCCATGGATAGAAATGCAGTCCCTTTATCAAGGGATGCATAGTGACTATTGTGGGTCTGTGTGGGATTTGGTACCCTATTGCAATTGTTGGTGTTTTAATGTTGGGAAGGTCCTCTGAGAGGTGTTCAGATCAGGCTTGAGTTTTCTTGAGGTTGAGGTTTCCCTAAAGTTATTGGTTCGAGTCGCTGGGCGAAGGGATACTATTCATACTTTTTTCTTTTTCCTCATCATGTGGTGGGGCCTTTTTAGGCTACTATCACTGGTGGATTGTGTGGGTGGGATTGATCTTCCTTTTGGTGGGGCCTTAAAGGGTTTACAATCACTAAGGGTCATTATCTAAAAAGGATTATTTGAGGATTATTTATTCTTGATATGTGGGGTGTTGGGAATGAAATTAAGCTGAGAGGGTAGGTTTTTTTATACTTTACCAATTTTTTTTCAATTTGGAGGAACAATCGGAGTGTGAGTATTAACATGTGGGTTTAAAAAGAAACCCAAGTTGAGGGTGGTCATGTGGTTTATCTTGGGATGATTGAGATGGCAAAATTTTTAATAGGAGGTTAGAGGGTTCTCTAGCTTGTTGGAGATAACTTTTCGGAGTAGCACAATCAGTTGTTTAGGAATATTATACAAGGTTAGAAAATAATTCACCCACGGGATAATGGAACCTTTTTGAAGTTCTTGGAGAATAAATCTTAGTTTATGAGGTGTGGGGTGGTTGGTATGTAACTTTTGGATAAATCTATGTTGTGTGAGGATATATGCACATATTTTTTTTATAGTGATGGTTCGTTCACAATTCTTTTTAATAGGCCATGTGTGTGTTTTTTGGGAGTGGTTTCAGTATTGATGAAAGATAAGTGGTGTTTCCATATTGTGATTTTTGAGGTCAGTGATCAATGAGAAGTGTGAGGAAATCCTTATGGCAGAGAGTAAACCATTGGATGTTGGTGGGTTTGATACTCTTTTTGAGTGGGTTATTGAGTACAATAGATATCATTCATAGTGATAAAGGGATGGGAAATTTCTAGGGATTTTTATTTTTTCCCAGGTTTGTGCGATTCTCCCCTATATTGTCATTATTTTTGGTAGGGTACATAACAAGGGATATAGAGATAGGTTCTATTTGTGATGTTATGATAAAAATACTCTTAGAGTGGGGAGCTTCAGATCAGTCATGCCTGAATGTCCCTCATTTAGAGAGTTGTGAGCGTTGTGAGGCCGGTTGGTGGAAGTTTATGATACAATGGGTTGTTCCAGTGTTTAGGTTATGATCATGAAGTTTGGATAAACACCAGATCTTTTTTAGGGTGATAATAATTATGATGGGAAATTTGTAATGACCTGCATCATTATGGGGTGAGAAAAACATGAGAAATTTTGAATTTTTTCACTGGTGTGTTTCAAGGGGAAAATGGAAATTTTGAATGCCCGATGATATTGGATAATTTTTTCAACCACTATATTAGTCCCTAAATATGGTTTTTACCATAAGATATGAGTTTTGTGGAATTCCAATCCTTTTTAAATTTGGTGGAATATTTAACAGTTAATTATGTAATATTAATTATTCATACATGTATGAGTGATTATATATTACGTTAATAGTTTCTTAATGAGATTATAAATTCATGATTGAGTGTTGAACCTGGGTTTTTCCTAGGTTGTTCATAAATTCATCACAAGAACTGGGGATGGTGCTGATCGACCTTTTCTTTTTTCCTTTTCATTATTATTTTTTAATTTTAACTTTTTTCTTTTGACCACCCACAGGGATTGATGCACAAGTTGGTTCTTACCGTGGGATGATATTTCTTGAGATAGAAGATATGGAGTGGGATAGGTAGAGAGAGGGAGTGGGAGGTTCCACCATATAGCTAATCTGACACCAGGTTGACATGAGGCTATTTCAGAACATATATTTGTGTGCAGACTTTGTGTTTTATTCTTGATGGTAGGATTTTGCTTACTTTTTATGATATCCTCATATATGTGTAGTATTTTACGTTTTGAGACTCATATGGGTTTCCGAGGATCCATTAAGGTTCATTTTGGGGTGTTTTTTGGTGGGAAATCGTTGTTTTGGGTTGATTGTAGGGGTTTCCATTCAAGAAAATCTGTTTTTATGGTATGTGGCACAAAGAACTCACATAATGTGTTCTTCATTTTGGGATATGTATAGAATATAAGGGTTACACAAAATGTGTGTTTGGAAAATGATATGTAGAGGTGACTCATGGAATGTGTCAGGGTGTTTGGTTTTTATTCAACACGACTAGAACCAATGTGAGGTACATTATTAGTGTTTTTTACATAAGATGACCAGACCACATGTAGAGAAATGGCTAAGAACATGGTTGAGAACCCATTATGTGTAACATTCCATATACTAGTAATACATGCTATATACTTAGATAATTACATATTGGGTTGGTCACTGGTACATGGCCTGAGTAAATGTTTGGGGGGGGGGGTGGTACACTCCACATATAAAATGTGCACATAATAAACATTCCACTTTTAGTAATTTTATATTTTTTCACAGCCAAAGTAAGAATTGTACCTGTCTATTTTCCATTTTAAGTTCATTTTACCAAAATATCATGATGGTTCAATCCTTTCAATATTTATAGTCTGTTTGAGTAGTTTTTTGGACTATGTGACTGTTCGTGGGATTCTCTCTTTAAGGATTGGATATAGAATCATCCCATGGGATGGGTTGTGAGATGTATGGTTTGAGTGAGGGTTTTGAGATTGGTGATCAATTTATATTTAGTATTCAAATGTGGTGTATTTGAGGTTAGTTTTTCTGGTTCTCTATGATGGGACCTGTAAGGAACCCAGTGGGCTTAAAGCCCAATGATCTTGGCCATGCCCGAGCCCAGCCCTCTGGAAGATAGAAAACCCCCACCCGTAGGAAGATAAAATTCCCCCAAATTAGACTCTTGTAGATAGCACGTGGCAGGAACTATCCCCAACCCGACTCGGATTTAAATCGCCTCCCCCACAACTCAAACTGGTGACCATAGGCTTAACAGCCAATAGAGAAGCATTATGAGTACCACTGAGCAATTGGCCCAATGGTACTCATAATGCTTATCAGTTGGATGTTAAGTCTCTGGTCACGAGTTCGAGTTGCAGTGGATGTGATTTAAATACTTTTCAGGTAGGTGACAGTTCCTACCACGTGTTATCTAGTACAATCTGAGGTGGGGGCCTGTTATCTGCCTCTGGGTGGGGGTTCCCTATCTTCTAGAGGTCTGGGCTCAGGCGTGGCTATGTTTTTTAGGCTTTAGTCCTACCAGGTTTGTTATAGGACACATATATGTCTCAGATGTTTTTTTTTCGCTCAGTGAATTATTTTTTGATGGGTTATGTTTTAGGATTCCCCCTTGTGGTTATATATTTTATGTTTTGGGATTCATTGTTTGGATACTTTGTTCCAGGTTTAAACCATATGATTTCAATTAAATCTCAGATCTAGTGAGGAGATATTGATTTGGGTATGAGGGGCCCATAATAGACTCCCTTAGGGGAAAAATAATTCTTCAATATGGGTCATATGTTGGGAGGATGGCTGAGGCTTTCATTAAAATGAAATTATCCTAGTTTTTTCTCATGTTTTTGTATCCTATTATAGGATTTTCTATTCTTGGTAATGTTACATGTAATATTAATAATTCCCACATGGGCTTGGTGATGCTTTTAGATTCCCTTGTAGGTGTGTTATTGATCGAGGATTAGTGGTTGAGGGGTCTATGTTCCTGGATTAGTGGTTCCCCAATGTAGGTTGTCATGTTTTATCTTTTATAGATTTTTTTGGGAGAGTTAATGGTCATGGTTGGGTTGGGTGATGATTCACTAGTTGATATTTTTTACATAATGTGTAGGGTGTATTTTGATGGATGTGATCCATGGTGTCATGGGAACCCCATATTTTATATGACATTGTGCAGTGTCAATACTTGCTCAGTGTTGGAGATTTTAGGTTCCGCAATATGACCATGAGAATAAGTGAGATAAATAAAATTAGGCGTTTTTTTATTTTTGTGGAATATGGAAACTTGAATATTTATTGATCGTGAGAAAGTCAGTGTTGATGTTTTAACTATTTGGATGATGAATTTGAGAGTTTATTAACTTGTGATTTGATAACCTATATATGACAAAGTTTTATGTAGTTTCTTGTCTAGATTTGATGTAGGAGTATACCTTTGGGATAACGTTTTTCTATGAATTATCCCTGAGATTTATCTAGTTCTCTCCTCCATTGGATGGATCTGGTTAGATGAGCCTATGGATCTAATAGATGATTTTAAAGAGTAAAAACACCTTTAGGCTAGTTGATTCTTACTAATATAGGGTGTAGATTCCGTGGTTTGAGATGTTTTTAAAGAATTGGGGTATTCACTACAACTTTCCCCAAATTTATATTTTATAGATTCAATTAGTTATAAAATATTATAATACTTTATATAGTTTCTATTAGTGTTAGTAAATTTATTTTTCACCAGTTATGAATATTTCAGTAGAGTTCTAAATCCCAATATAGTTTTATGTTTTCATTTTTTATTCATCTTGTTATGACCATTAGATATGAAAATCATGCTTTTCCTAATGTTCGATGTCTTGGTGCACTTGTGTAAATCTATCAAACACACCTAATGTCATGTGGCTAGGTGATATATATGATACAAATACTTGGGTGTAGGCCACTACAAAGGTAAATTTACCTTGGGTGATAGAGTAGATCCTAGGGTTCTCTATGTTATATTTTTGTTTCTATTTATCCCCTTGGTTTTCTTATTTTGTACCATATATTATTAGTTTTTGTTATGATATCTATATAACATGAGATTGTTGTTTTTATTATTGAATATGTTAGGACCACTATTGGGGGGACATAATGGAAGTTTTTTCTCACCCCTGTACATTTACCTTAGTGTGCGTGCTGAAAATATGTAAGATTTTAGGTGGAACACGGGAAGCACATTGGATCAGGTGAAGGAATAATTTGTCATGATCGAGCATGAATTCTCACATGGAATCATTATATTAAGATGGTGCTGTCCATAAATCTTGGAGATAGGGTGTGTGGTAGGATCAAAGTTAGAAGGAGAGATAGTTATATTTTATTTTATTTACTACTTTTATATATATTCAGCCTAGTGGGAAACTGATATGTTTTAACATGATGTGAGTCTATATAATGGTATATTACATTCCATTTATCATAGTATCCCATTACGTTAGTTATTTATTTCATACTCTAATGTTTATATTGTGGATGTGTTATAATTATTTAAAATTTTATTTCACTTTTACATATGGAATAGTATCCTCAACACATCTTTTAGACCATTTCCACGAGTCAAAAACCTCTAAAATACATGGAGGAATGTTTGAGTCCTTGTGGTGGACTAGATCTTTTGATGTGTCTGGTCTACCAAGGATGGTTTGGTACAATTATTTTTCTTCTTATTTTGGAAATTCAGTTCTCTCTGCTTCACCACACTATCAAAGAACTCAACATCATTTTTTTAACATCATCTTTGATATATGTATAGATATAAACTTCATCTTTTTCCTATCCTAAGTTCACATGGATTAAGGGAAAGTAAATTCTCCTTTCATATTCAGTGTTCCATTAATGGAAACCATGTTAAAAACAACCTTATTCTATAAATAAGCATTATAAAATTCATAAATTTGGGTTCTTTTGTATTATTTTTTTATTATCATTCCACTCAAAGAGTATTCAAATAATACCCTTTATTTATTTATCCTCATTAATTTTAAAATCACCTAAATAAAATACACTATTATTCTTCTCCATGACAGACTTATTCTTATTCTTTAACTCAAAATATATTCACAAAATCTACTATTTTTTTATTTATAGTGGTACTAAAATATACAATAAACATATTTGTAGTGAGTAACATAGTTTAAGGCATGATAAATTCACAAGAAGCAAATAATAAACTTTTTTTGAATATATAAAAGAAAAATATAATCCAAATGCTTTATCTCCTTTCTTAACTAACTTTATTCATAAGTGACTTAATATATGATGAACTAGAAATATTCTATGGAACCTCATTTATATTATTCTTGATAACCTGATAAAATCATTTTCAATATCAAAAAATATATACAGTGGAACTCCCCCTTCTATATTCCAAAAAACAAACCTTGGATATTTGATTGATTAAGCTTCTTTATGTTTTTATCACTAAATAACAAGATCAACATAATCATATTTAAATTTTCGTAGAATTAACCAAATTTAGAAACTACCTTTATTTATTTATCTTTGATATTCCCTTTCCATGTATGAAGATCAATTCATTTCATTCTTCTCAATCCTGATCACTCACTATTCCAATTGTTTTTATAATTGAATCATTAAAGAGTAAATATTAAATCATCCAAAATAATACCCAACCTTATCATATTTCAACATTGAAAACACATGATACTTGTAACACTACAAAATGATAAAGCGTTAAATGAATAAATGATACAACTCATGTAACGCTTTATCATTGTTGAAAATCCAATAGACCATGCTATTTATCTTGTCCAATCATGTCATTTCAATTCAATCCATTCCCTTATGAAACACATAAATACAAATAATGTAGAAAGGGAATAATGAACTTGACATGTCATCAATGTATGCAATGACATATAAAAAAAATCAAGGAAATCAACAGATTCTTGAACAATTAAATATAATTAATGAGACATTGAAAATTAAACATCAAGGAGATGTCACATAAGGAATAGAAAAACAAATTAATTAACTTATTAAAAAAAATCCCTACTAGAAGGTTCTGGAAAGAAGCACAACGATGCATCAACTTAGAAGAGAAGAAATGAGAGGAAAGGATATAGACCCCCTGCCATGACGTAGTAAAACTCCACTCAACCGTTATCAGGACTTGATTCAACCTATTATGGAAGAAATCGAAGTATTTTTTAAACTATATAAAATAGGTAAAATGGAAATCTCATAAAAACAGTGCAATAGTCCGAAGTGATAACAAGAAACAGAGGTGTGCGAAAGGAGGGGCTTACTGAGGGATTTCAACACTTCTGATGGAGATCAAAATGGACCTTAGATTAGGGATATAGCTCAAAACCCTATATATGGAGGAGGATGAGGCTCATACGCCATGGGAGGAGAGAACATGAGTTTCTTATTAAGGATCCGTGGATGGACTCACCATGTTCAGATGGTTAAAAATTGGCATGCTGAGAGTGGTGATTGGGATTTCTAGGTATGGGATTACTGAGTTATTTCTTATAATAGTGTGTGAGGTTGGTTTCCTAAGTGAGCAACCAAGGACCTGCCCATTTAGAGAGATGGCTATACCACACTTCAGTTGATACCCGGTCCCCTGTGTGAGATATTTCACACAGGGTCAAAGTCACCATCCACGAGTGATACATGGGATGTTGCACGAGTCTTCTTGGATGGACTAGGTGGTGTTGGGTTGTTGGATGTTCCCATTGAGACACTTGGGATTCTGTTTAGATCAACTTGGGAAGGATCAAACTCCACCTTTGGTTTTGGTGGATTGATTGATATTTTATTCAATTGAGATGCATAATTTCTTATAATTATGTGCTTGATTATCCATATGGGATTCTTCTCCTTGTTTTATTAGCACCCTGAAATGATGGCATATTAATAGGATCTAAGACAAAGCATGGCCTTGGGGGTATGAATTCTTGGTTGGACTTTCTTACTCTGCACCTTGTATATATTATACCTTGCACATTTTCCCCTTTTAAATGTACGACTTAGGATGAAGTAGGTGGCATGGGATGGTTATACATTTTGGAACCCAAACCATGGTCTAATGTGTATTCAATTACTTCTCTATATTTATTATATTTGGAACACTACTCTTTTTATATACATCATAGAATGGAAAGGACTAGACACCATGGGTTCCAGCCTTCTCTAATTTATATCTCTCACCCTTCTTGGGAGCCTTTTGGTAACAAAGTAGAATTTTGATCACATTTAGCTATAAAGGGAATTGTGCTACTTATAATTCTTGATTGGTTTACTTCTTAGGAAAGATATTTGGGGGGATAAGACCAAGCCTATGCACGAGATACTATGTATTAGTTGTTGGTTTATTTTGTATTTTTTATATCATGGAGTATATTCTTGCACCCGTCTTCCCCAGTACTTCTATTTTTTATATCATCAAGACATGGGAATCATTTTTTCTCTATTTATTATTATTTTCTTCTAGATTTTATCTATTTCTATTACATGGTTTATTTTCATATTTTTCTACTACTATCAGATATTATTATTCTGCCTCTATTTTGTTTTTTTATTTACTTCTATGTATACTCAAATCTATTAGGGAATATTCTCCCCACAAAACACCCTAGACCCTCACTTCTAATTTGAAGCCTTTGACATTCAGGGAGATCCGATTGAGGTCATGTGGCCAACTATCTCATGGGAAAAGTTCAACGGAACTCAGGGAGGGACACTATAATTTTGAACTGATAGAAAATTTCTCTATGTGTTAAAATATTACATTAGGAACTTCAATGGATAATTATTGCTATGTCTTATAATGAATACTTACACTCAACTCTGTGGAATACTCTTCATCTCATGACTTCACAATCAATTAGTATTCAAGTCATACAAATAATTCATATGCTCTATATTCCAAGTAATTACTATACAAATGATGTCTTAATATTATGCTTTTTTCAATTTTTAGTAAACTCTCAAGTCATATGATTTTAGGGGAATCCGTATAATGAAGTATTATATTCAGTAAATACTGATGATCAGATCGATTCATAAGATGAAACTTAAAGCATTACAATCCCCTGAACATCTTATGTCTATCATCTAAAAACTTACATAAATAGTGAATTCATACGATTCAATAGGCAGAGGCTTATGTTTGAAACTTAGCCATTTTAAAGTATACTAAAAAATCCCTTATTTCTATAGATTACTTGAAATAGTTATCATAGTGCTCTATTTATTCTCCAAAAAACTGAAATCTTTTTATTTTATTCATATAAATATGGAAATTTTTAAAATAATACCAAAAACCTTAAATATTAGTTCCAAGGTGTTTCATCATTTAAACTTCTCATTATTAGAGTATTATAAGGAACTCTTATGCTAGTTTAGGTAAAAATATTCATAAATCAATTATGAAACATCTTTATTCACATAAAACATCATATAGTATTTTTTATATTAATATCCAAATATATGATATATTAGAAACTCCAGGGGAAAATACTTCTCAACATTTTCCTAATTTTCCATAATAAAAATAAATCCGTACAAGCTATATTTCCATATAATTAGTATTCAACTCTTATTTATTCATATCCTTCAATAAAATAATTGATGACATGGATTTTTTAACTTAACCACTTGTAATAGACATGAATAATAGTTCATTTATCATATTTTCTTTTTTTCCCAATGAATTTATTCATCTTACTAATCTAAGGTCCTTTGTTGATCTCCTTTTCCTTATAAACACAATGGAATCCAATCCATCTCATTTAAGGGTGGATAGTCTAATTCAACATCAAAATAATATCCTTTATATATCTGAAATCTTATTTTCACAATTATTAATTAAACAACCTAACTAATAATAAATAAAATCAAACAGCATTAGGTTAAAAAACCCCTCCTTTGTATTTATTGGTAATGAAAATTCCATACATTAGAATCATGTGTCAATGTAACTTCTCTCCCACTAATTTACAATAAATTAAAATGGTAAATTTATTCTCCCCCTTCATAACATAGTATGGTACTTGATTTAGTTTCTTCTCCCTATCTGACATTTGATACCTATTGGATTTCACTTGTAATTTAAGGGAAGGTTCTACAATAAATTCCTCTCCATTTTATGATATTAAAAAGGATTTCAAAAACAATATTTTATAAATTTTAGATAATAATATTCTCCTAATTTTATTTTGTTAAAATAATTTTTTAATTTTTTTAATTTTTTCATGAATCATTGCTGACCCATTATAAGTGATTGTGAGAAGTTCAGAACAATAAGTGTTGATCAATTTCCCATGGAATAATATTTTTCATAGTAGGGTGTCATCAACCAATAAAATCTATGTATATTTCAGATAAAACATTGTAATAGAAAAGGGTAATAATTTTATTGAAAAATGAAATATATATTTTCTGAATATCTGACTCTATTTTCTAACATTAATAGTTCAGGGTTAGACATACTGATCTTTCAAGGAAGCATTGGAGCCTGCACTAACATGAACAATTAAATATAAATAATGAGACATTGAAAATTATACATCAAGGAGATGTCACATAGGGAATAGAAAAACAATTTAATTAACTTATTAAAAAAAATCCCTACTAGAAGGTTCTGGAAAGAAGCACAACGATGCATCAACTTAGAAGAGAAGAAATGAGAGGAAAGGATATAGACCCCCTGCCATGACGTAGTAAAACTCCACTCAACCGTTATCAGGACTTGATTCAACCTATTATGGAATAAATAGAAGTATTTTTTAAACTATATAAAATAGGTAAAATGGAAATCTCATAAAAACAGTGCAATAGTCAGAAGTGATAACAAGAAACAGAGGTGTGCGAAAGGAGGGGTTTACTGAGGGATTTCAACACTTCTGATGGAGATCAAAATGGACCTTAGATTAGGGATATAGCTCAAAAACCTATATATGGAGGAGGATGAGGCTCATACACCATGGGAGGAGAGAACATGAGTTTCTTATTAAGGATCCGTGGATGGACTCACCGTGTTCAGATGGTTAAAAATTGGCACGCTGAGAGTGGTGATTGGGATTTCTAGGTATGGGATTACTGATTTATTTCTTATAATAGTGTGTGAGGTTGGTTTCCTAAGAGAGAAACCAAGGACCTGCCCATTTAGAGAGATGGCTATACCACACTTCAGTTGATACCCGGTCCCCTGTGTGAGATATTTCACACAAGGTCAAAGTCACCATCCACGAGTGATACATGGGATGTTGCACGGGTCTTCTTGGATGGACTAGGTGGTGTTGGGTTGTTGGATGTTCCCAGTGAGACACTTGGGATTCTGTTTAGATCAACTTGGGAAGGATTAAACTCCACCTTTGGTTTTGGTGGATTGATTGATATTTTATTCAATTGAGATGCATAATTTCTTATAATTATGTGCTTGATTATCCATATGGGATTCTTCTCTTTGTTTTATTATCACCCTGAAATGATGGCTTATTAATAGGATCTAAGACAAAGCATGGCCTTGGGGGTATGAATTCTTGGTTGGCCTTTCTTACTCTGCACCTTGTATATTTTATAACTTGCACATTTTCTCCTTTTAAATATACGACTTAGGATGAAGTAGGTGGCATGGGATGGTTATACATTTTGGAACCCAAACCATGGTCTAATGTGTATTCAATTACTTCTCTATATTTATTATATTTGGAACACTACTATTTTTATATACATCATAGAATGGAAAGGACTAGACACCATGGGTTCCAGCCTTCTCTAATTTATATCTCTCACCCTTCTTGGGAGCCTTTTGGTAACAAAGTAGAATTTTGATCACAGTTAGATATAAAGGGAATTGTGCTACTTATAATTCTTGATTGGTTTACTTCTTAGGAAGGATATTTGGGGGCATAAGACCAAGCCTATGCACGAGATACTATGTATTAGTTGTTTGTTTATTTTGTATTTTTTATATCATGGAGTATATTCTTGCACCAGTCTTCCCCAGTACTTCTATTTTTTATATCATCGAGACATGGGAATCCTTTTTTCTCTATTTATTATTATTTTCTTCTAGATGTTATCTATTTCTATTACATGGTTTATTTTCATATTTTTCTACTACTATCAGATATTATTATTCTTCCTCTATTTTGTTTTTTTATTTACTTCTATGTATACTCAAATCTATTAGGGAATATTCTCCCCACAAAAACACCCTAGACCCTCACTTCTAATTTGAAGCCTTTGACATTCAGGGAGATCCGATTGAGGTCATGTGGCCAACTATCTCATGGGAAAAGTTCAACGGAACTCAGGGAGGGACACTATAATTTTGAACTGATAGAAAATTTCTCTATGTGTTAAAATATTACATTAGGAACTTCAATGGATAATTATTGCTATGTCTTATAATGAATACTTACACTCAACTCTGTGGAATACACTTCATCTCATGACTTCACAATCAATTAGTATTCAAGTCATACAAAGAATTCATATGCTCTATATTCCAAGTAATTACTATACAAATGATGTCTTAATATTATGCTTTTGTAAATTTTTAGTAAACTCTCAAGTCATATGATTTTAGGGGAATCCGTATAATGAAGTATTATATTCAGTAAATACTGATGATCAGATTGATTCATAAGATGAAACTTAAAGCATTACAATCCCCTGAACATCTTATGTCTATCACCTAAAAACTTACATAAATAGTGAATTCATACGATTCAATAGGCAGAGACTTATGTTTGAAACTTAGCCATTTTAAAGTATAATAAAAAATCCCTTATTTCTATAGATTACTTGAAATAGATATCATAGTGCTCCATTTATTCTCCAAAAAACTAAAATCTTTTTATTTTATTCATATAAATATGGAAATTTTTAAAATAATTCCAAAAACCTTAAATATTAGTTCCACGGTGTTTCATCATTTAAACTTCTCATTATAAGAGTATTATAAGGAACTCTTATGCTAGTTTAGGTAAAAATATTCATAAATCAATTATAACATAGCTTTATTCACATAAAACATCATATAGTATTTTTTATATTAATATCTAAATATATGATATATTAGAATCTCCAGGGAAAAATACTTCTCCACATTTTCCTAATTTTCCATAATAAAAATAAATCCGTACAAGCTATATTTTCGTATGATTTGTGGTCAACTCTTATTTATTCATATCCTTCAATAAAATAATTGAAGGCATGGATTTTTTAACTTAACCACTTGTAATATACATGAATAATAGTTCATTTATCATATTTTCTTTTTTTCCCAATGAATTTATTCATCTTACTAATCTAAGGTCCTTTGTTGATCTCCTTTTCCTTATAAACACAATGGAATCCAATCCATCTCATTTAAGGGTGGATAGTCTAATTCATCATCAAAATAATATCCTTTATATATCTAAAATCTTATTTTCACAATTATTAATTAAACAACCTAACTAATAATAAATAAAATCAAACATCATTAGGTTAAACCCCCCCCCCCCTTGTATTTATTGGTAATGAAAATTCCATATATTAGAATCATGTGTCAATGTAACTTCTCTCCCACTAATTTACAATAAATTAAAATGGTAAATTTATTCTCCCCCTTCATAACATAGTATGGTACTTGATTTAGTTTCTTCTCCCTATCTGACATTTGATACCTATTGGATTTCACTTGTAATTTAAGGGAAGGTTCTACAATAAATTCCTCTCCATTTTATGATATTAAAAAGGATTTCAAAAACAATATTTTATAAATTTTAGATAATAATATTCTCCTAATTTTATTTTGTTAAAATAATTTTTTAAATTTTTTAATTTTTTCATGAATCATTGCTGACCCATTATAAGTGATTGTGAGAAGTTCATAACAATAAGTGTTGATCAATTTCCCATGGAATCATATTTTTCATAGTAGGGTGTCATCAACCAATAAAATCTATGTATATGTCAGATAAAACATTGTAATAGAAAAGGGTAATAATTTTATTAAAAAATGAAATACATATTTTCTGAATATGTGACTCTATTTTCTAACATTAATAGTTCAGGGTTAGACATACTGATCTTTCAAGGAAGCATTAGAGCCTACACTAACATGAACTGACACATAAAAAAATTATTTTATAATATCTTCATCATTCCATTATATAGAAACCACATATTGATAAAATTAATATATACATGTTATAAATATTAATTTGAGAATAAAATCAAAATTATTCTTTCAAATTTTGAAGGGGTTGTCTAGATTTCTATATTCATCAATTTTTTTTAATCTCTTGCAACTTCAGAAATTTTTAATGATCCATATCAAGTAATAAATTATAAACATAATCAACCTCAATTCATAGTAACAAGGAATAACCAAAAAAAATATGGTAATGGAGTGGATCTCATTAGCTTCCCAACTGGAGAAAAGGGGGCTGATACTTATTTCCCATAAAACAAGGTTTCTTATTTCCATTTCCATCATTTTTAAAACTCTATATTCTATGTTATCTCTGTATTTTCTAGGAATTATCACATTTGGGAGTAATGACATTAGTTTCATTATCAATTTTATTATTATATGGACTAATAATTACAATATGAGAAACAAGACCAGATTTTATTTGTTTTTCCAGTTCCATCCTCCTTGACTCTTCTAACTTGTCAAAAAACATAATCAAGATATAATTCAACTCATGATCATATTTCTATTTAGGAATGAATTATATTTTTATTTAAAACATTTTTAACACTAGAAAAAAATGATTCTCTACTTTTTTCCACATATATCTATGAAAAACAGTCATACATTTAATATCTTTGTGCCCTTCCTAATTTCTCCTTCCATGCACATCATATTCAGATTTGAACATAACATTTTTGGATAGATTCAAAAAGTATTCCCAAAGAGTACCAGTGAATAATAAAATCCTTAAATCTCTATCATAGATATATTCTCTTTTGGTTTTGAGATTTGAGTCCATTTTTCAATGGTTAATGATGTGGCTGTTCTTACTAAAACCAAATCATCTCTTCCCTATTGAATTGACCCCCATTCAATATTTTTTTTCTATCCTATTAGGAGTAGAACTTATTATATATCTGTTTACTAAGGGTGATAAAATTTCTTTCTTTAAATACATCAAAGAATATGGTGGTTATTTATTTTCTACAGTAATAGAAACATACCTAGAAGGATTATACCGACATTAATCATAGTAGTGACTACTAATGTTTCATAAATAAAAAATGTTCCTAAAGATACAAAATTGATTCCTTATGGATTAACTATTATTTTTTCTTTTTTTGTATTCTTCATTTCTATATATTTTTTACATTATTAATATTTTATCCCCCCTAATTAAATATTTCACAAAATGACAAATAATAACATATTATTCCAACAATTGATGACCCCATTCCTGAATCTACAACCACACCAATATCTTATAAATTTTTCAGTTGTGTTTCTAGTGAATGAACCCAAATTTACATGATTTATATTACTTGATTGTACACCATATATTTAGGATACATATGGGGGGAATATGTTCATAAACTTGGTTTATTCTACCCATAACCTATTCATGTGGTTCCTAGTATCTGTATCCTTCAACATTTTTATAACATTTTAATTTTTTCATGAACTTCTAGAAGAAACATATTTAATGAAAGTGAGTTTACCTTAATAGCATGATACATTACTGTATGATTTGGGGAAAATTATTTGCTATATGAATTCTAGATCTTCTTCCCAAAATTTAGAGTGTAGTATGAAACTAGATACATAATAGTGGTTTGTGTGGTATGTGTTCTTATTGTCACGACCCGTCCCTCGGGGCCCGTATCGTGACTACCCCAAGCCCACCTTCCATAGGACAGGGGATAGAAACTAACACCGAAGGCGTAATTTCCTAAATCTAGGAAGGAATTACCTTTATAAATCGTAAACACACACAACTAGAGTACAAGCGGAAGCAAACACTATGTAAAAGATTTATAAAAAGTGTATTGAAAGTAAAGGGGGATAGAATACAAGCCCAAATTTAAAGTACAAATAAAACTGAAAGCAAGTACAACTAAAAAGGGACAAACAACTGAAAGGTTAAAGCAGCTCCTGGATCGTCCTCCGGGGTTCCTACATGAAGGGTAGGTACATATGGCCTCCTTAGCACTCCACATCCTCCAAACTCCACCGTGTACCGATACGTCGTAAGGTCCTCCTCCGGGTACCATCTAGTCATGGTGCTCCCAGCCTCCATTAGTGTTTTCCATCATTTGCATCCAACACATTAAGGTGCGGGCATAGCCCATGCAGGGGTGAGTATAATGATACTCAGTAGGGACTCTGAGACCCTCAAGGTCTCAAAAAATCCAACAAGGATAAACCACAATGTATGATTTCATTGGATAACCATTAATTAGGTATATGCCCATTCATATACCAAAGTTATCATGTAACCCATCTCAATCATGAGGAAAACACAAAGGTCATTGACTCAGCTAAAACCAGGATTTTCATTATCGAAACCACGACTGCTGGAGAACTCCTCATCTGTCGAGTACAGTGGCCCTGTCATGACTCTGAGGTGCTACTCAGTAACCTTATACTGTTGAGTTACTCCTCCTATTGAGTACCATGGGTCTGCTTCCAAACCGGGGGCTCCATCCTCTATGGGTTTGCCGCCAAACTGAGCGCTCCCCCTAATAGCCGTTAGAGGTACTCCTTCTATCGAGTACCGCGGGTCTGCTGCCAAACCAGGAGCTCCGTCCGCCGTGGGTCTGCTGCTAGACCGGTCACTTCGTCCACTGGGCTAGTCGAATCACTCTGAGTTGAATCGGTCAAGCAGTCATCAGGTCTACAGCTACTAGGTCTCCACACTTCATCTTCTCGTGTTTGGGAGGATCTACACCATGAGCTACTAGTCGATACTCTAAGTGTCACGAAGTCTCTGGTGGAAGTATCTCAAAGGACCACCACATCATCAGGGTATCAACGCAATAGACGGTGCATCGATCGGACGTCCAGTGCCAAATATATGGCTCAAGAAGGTAATGGGTTAGTAATGGACCCAGGGCTAGTCCGACCCAGTCGAACCGACACGGCCCAACCCAGTTTGGGCCGACCCGGTCTTGGTCGACCTAGTCAGACTCGCTGGGTCTGACCCGACCCATTGGACGGGTCAGACCGCTATGTTTTGACCCGGTCCGCTGGGCCCGACCCAGTGGACCGTGATGGCGGTTTAGCCCGATTGTCACCATGTAGGAAGCTCGGTAACTCGGCCTGGAAGATCGGTCCGGTTCTGGTAGCGACACCGAGGGGGCGCCGTGGGTCGGCTCAGCAGGCCAGTGGCCGGGAGGCCAGTGGGCAGGCTGCGCGGGGCGTGAGCGGGTCGTCTGGACTCCGGGCAGGCCACGGGTAAACCATGAAGGCCGTGGTAGGAGCCAGGTAGGCGGTCAATGCATCGTCAGGCGTGCGGGGTGCCAGGAAACGCGCCGGGAGGGGTGCGGGGTGCCAGGAGCATGCCGGCAGGGTCGCGAGGCGCCAGGTGCGCGCCGGCAGGGGCGCAGTGCACCGGGAGCACGCCAGCAGGGGCGCGGGGTTCCGGGAGCGCGCCTGAAGGGTGCGGGGTGCCGTGAGAGCACCGGTAGGGACGGGGGGTGCTGGGAGCGCGCCGGAAGGGGCGCGGGGCGCTGGGAGCGCGCCTGAAGTGTCGTGGGGCGCTGGGTACGCGCCGACAGAGGCATGGGGTGCCGTGTGCACCCTGGTAGGGGTGTGGCGCACCAGGTGTATGTTAGTAGGGGCGTGGGGCACTGGGTGTGGGTAGCACACCACGACGCCGCGGGGGTGGCGCAGTTCACGGAGGCCGCAGGTAGCACAACCTTTTTTCCCCGCTTTCGTCGTCGTCACCGCGGGTACCGCCTTTGTTGCCATCGCTTCTCCGCCATGCCTTAGGGTGTCACAAGAAATTAGAACGACAGAGGATGTTGGGCCATGTTAGGTTGGCCTGCATCCTCTACATTTAGAGGGGAAATCAAAAGGCTCATTGAGATAAGCAGTTGATTAAAACATGCCTGAAACAAACCCTTTCTATCTGATTAATGGAATAAGAAAAAGTATAACAACTTCATGAAATAGAAACCCTTACCCTTGATTCTCTGATATATGTTCTTGGACATCGTGGAAATATGGTCATCATTTTGAGGCAGACATTCACATCCCCGATGAAGAAGCCCGAGGAAGTAGGTCAGAGGAGAATATCATCGCCGACATTCTTCGCGTTCTTGGCGTTCTTCATTGGAAGTATTGCCCCAAGATTCTCTCAAAAGCTTTCACCAAAGAGAATTATGCCAATGGAATAATAAGGGTTTCTTATTGTTTTAATGTTGGCATGAAATTCAAATTAGGGAATTAAAACCTGTCTCTACCAATTTAATTCTTGTGCGGTGGCACATTAATTGGTGATGAAGTCAAGAGGCTCTCCCTCATTAATGAGGGAGAGTTGGGAGGTTTTATCCTTCATTAATAGGGGTTAGGTGGTCCCCACCCCTACTACTTAATGGTGAGGTTATGCTCATGTGGTCCCCACAATAATTATCCTCCCAAGGGAGGTTATGTGTTAGTGGGACCCACCTCCATAACCTCTCATGGGAGGTTATGGTGTGGTGGCCCCCACCTCCAACCACCACTTGGTTGTTTTCACCTCCACAAAAAAAAATCTTGTTTACACTTTATTTTAATCAAATTAAGAACATTCCAAAAACCATCTTCCACTCACGGTAGAACACAACTGCGGTGAAGGTCTCACTAAGGAAATACCGCCGATGCGAGTTCAACGGTGCCCTCGTAATTTGTTTCCGGTCACCGGTTCAAAAGTTATAATATCCCGCATGTACTTTTACTAAACGTACCCGAACAAAACTTCAGAAATTGATTCCAGACACACTGGGCCTCAGAATCAGGCGCCGTTAGAAGCTACGGACTCATAAAATTCCCATGTATTTAAAAAAAATCCATGGGAATAATGGGTCTTTACATTCTACCCACCTTAGGGATATACATCCCCATAAGCTACAACTCATACTAAAGGAACAAAAGTGGGTACAGAGAAATAATCTGAGCCTCCCGCTCCCATTTTCTCTCCTGAAGGTTACTGTACTGCTGACGAACGTTCACCAGAGGAATCGACTGTCCATACAGGACCCACTCTTGTCGATCCTCAATCTTCTCTAGAACCTCCATGAAAGTCACCCTTTCATCGATGTCCAACTCCTCGTGGTCGATGATGTGGGTTGGGTCGTGCACGTATCTCCTTAGCTGAGATACGTGGAAGACGTTGTGCAACCGATGCAACAGAGGTGGAAGAACCAAGCGGTAAGCCACCTCGCCTACTCTGCTAAGGACCTGGAAAGGTTTGATGAAATGTGGAGACAACTTGCCGCCTCATCCAAATCTCCATAGAACTCATCGAGGTGAGACACATAGAAAGACATGGTCACCATCCTCAAACTCCATAGGTATCCGTCTCCTATCCGCATAAGACTTTTGCTTGAACTCTGCAGTTTCCATCCACTCCTAGATGATCTGCACCTTCTCCATGGTAGCCCATATCATATCTGGTCCCACTAGTGCTGCCTCCCCTGGGTCTATCCAGCACGGTGGCGATCTGCAAGGTTGGCCATACAAGGCCTCAAAAGGTGCCATCCCTATGGTGGAGTGATAGCTGTTGTTGTAGAAAAACTCCACCAAGGGAAGGTGGTCCTCCCAATTATGACCTAAGTCGAGGACACACGCACGGAGCATTTCCTCAGGGGTTTGGATGGTCCTCCCGGTCTGACCATCAGTCTGAGGATGGAAGGCGGTGATCAAGTGAAGCTATGTCTCGAAAGCTTCATGTAACCTCTTCCATAGCCGGGAAGTGAAGCGTGCATCATGGTTGGAGAAAATAGAAGAAGGTACTCTATGAAAACGCACAATCTCCGGCACGTAGAGGTGACGTAGGCTCTCAAATGAGCCCTACTCTCTGATCAGTAGGAAGTGGGCTGACTTGGTGAGTCGATCGACGATCACCCAAATCGAGTCGTGACCCCTGGATATGCGTGGAAGACCCGTCACAAAGTCCATATATATCCCATCCCACTTCCAGTCTAGGACCTATAAGGGATGAACCAAGCCTCCTGGTACATGGTGCTCTTCCTTCACTTGTTGTAAAGTGAGGCACTATGAGACAAACTCTGCTACCTCCTTCTTCATACCTGTCCACCAATGATGTCGTCGAAGGTCCAAGTACATCTTCACAACTCCTGGATGTACCGCTAGAGGGGAAGTGTGGAACTCCATCAAAACCTCCACCTGAAGTGCAACTGGTACCATGGTACGTCTTTTGAAGAGGATGAAGTGCTCCCTACCTTCAAGAAATCCCTCAGGTGTCTGCCCTATGAATATATGACCACGTCGCATCTTGCAGTCAGCGTCCCCGAGATGCACCTCCCCGACTCGCGGAAGAAGTGGGGGAGTGATTGTAAGAGACTATAGATAGGCTGCTTCATCCCTATCCACAAATGATATTTACAACGCGGACAACTACTCCGTCGCCTCACCTCGCAGCTGAATGCTTGATCTTATGCTGAGCGCATCTGCTACTACGTTACCCTTCCTAGGAGTATAGAATATCTCGAACTCATAGTCCTGGAGGGACTCAAGCCATCATCGTGGTCTTAGGTTCGGGTCCTTCTGAGATAAGTTATACCTGAGACTCTTGTGATCAGAGTAAACGGTAAAACGTTCACCCATAAGATAGTGCAACCACATCTTCAAGGCAAAGACCAATACTGCTAACTCCATGTCATGGGCATCATAGGTCTTCACATGCTGTCTAAACTAATGAGAACCATATGTGATCACAGCTCGCTCCTGCATCAGGACACACCCGAGTCCGGTCCCTGATGCATCGTAGTAGACTACGTACCCTACGCCTTCCTCTGGAAGCCTCAAAATGAGGGCACTAGTTAGCCTCTACCTCAGATCCTGAAAGCTCTTCTGGAATCTCTCTGACCACATGAAGGGTTTTGACTTGTTTGTCAAGGATAAAAGAAGTGATTAAACTCTAGAGAAGTATGGAACGAATCTATGATAGTAGCCAGCCAAACCAAGGAAACGTTGTACCTCTGTCACACTCCTGGGTGGCTCCCACGCAAGTACCACCTCGATCTTTGCTGGATCCACTGTAACTCCAGCCTCTGAGATGATATGTCCCAAGAAGTGAACCTCTTGAATCCAAAACTGGCACTTTGATAGCTTTCCATTAAGCTGGTGCTCTCAGAGTATGTCCAGTACTACCTCCAAATGATAGGCATGCTCCTCCTCAGTAGTCGAGTAGATCAATATGTCATCGATGAATACTACGAAAAAGCGATCGAGGTATGGATGGAAGATCCTATTCACGAGACTCATGAACACTGATGGAGCATTGGTTATGCCTAAGGGCATAACCAAGAACTCATAGTGGCCATAACGACACCTGAAGGCTGTCTTCTGTACATCCTCATCTCGAAATCTGAGCTGGTGATATCCTGATCTGAGGTCTATCTTTGAAAACCACAGTCCTCCCTTGAGCTGATCAAAGAGGTCTTCAATCCTCGGGAGTGGGTACTTGTTCTTCACAGTCACCTTGTTTAAATGATGGTAGTCGACATAGAGCCTCAAGCTCCCATCCACCTTCTTGGCGAACAGAATCGGAGCTGCCCAGGGAGAAACACTAGGCTGGATGAATCCATTTCCCTGTAAGTCCTCTAGTTCTACCCTCAGCTCTCAAAGATCAACGGGGGCCATCCGATATGATGGAGTAGATATCGGTTCCGTCTCGGGGTACATGTCAATGTAGAAGTCCACCTCTCTATGAGGAGGTAGTCCTAGAACATCGTCAGGGAAAACTTCTGTGCACTGGTCCACCACTACAAGATAAGTGAGACTCTCCACATCTACTACCCCGAGGTTAAGGCAAGCCAAATGGTAAGTTATTGGATGTACCCTACTCCGAGTAAGTCTATCCTGTGTTTCAATGGTTCCCTTCTCACCGGTGAAGGTGAACATGGTCCCATCCATGCGGACACATCACACTTTTTCCAAATATAGTCAATCTGAGCATGAATTGTAGATAAACATTCCATACCCAAGATGACATCGTAAGGCCTCGACGCCGCTATGAGGAGATCCCATCCGAAGATCTCTCCTCCCAGAGTAAGATCACACTACCAGTAATAGTGCGTAATCATCATGTCTGCTCCCGTAGGAGTCTCTAGCCGTAAGGATCGAGCCAATGACTCCGTCGGAATCTCCGAGCTCCGAATGGGGGTAGTGGCTATGAAAGAGTGACTCGAACCTGTGTCTATAAGAACTACAGCTAAGGTGGAGTAGACATAGATCGTACCTCGAATCATATCTGGAGCACCGTGATCGTAGGCCTCAGCTTCCTGAAGCTATTCTCTGCCCTGTCCACTCGCTCCCTAAGGTTGGGGTGGACATCCTATTAGGGGTGGTGGCAACACCTCATAACAACGTCCACCACCAGCTGCATGACCAGCTCCTCTGCCAAGTCCACCTCTGCCCTGCGGACCACCTCGATTGATCCTCTCCTATGCCTGGGAGTCCCTCAACTGACTTTTGATCATCTGTATGGCAGGTCGGACAGTCACATGCCATGTGACCATGCCCGCTGAAGGAGTAACATTGTCCGCTCCTGGTATGCCTGAATTCATATCCACTCTGGGTGCCCCATACAACCGATCCTGAGTCGTGTAGTCGACCACCTGTAGGTCTGTCCCTCTTGGACCTCTGCATCATCAGTCTACTTCTAGATGCAGAATACTTCACTCCATGTCGGCTAGTGGTGGGTCTCGCTGTTGGAGACTCCTCAGCAAGGAAACTATCCACTAGGAGGGCTCACCCCAACACCCCCGTCTGCGTCGGGATGCTATGAGAGATAAATGAAGCTCTAAACTCTCACCTGAGTCCCTACTCAAATGTCCAGGCCCTGAAGAATGGGTCCTGTACCATATCAATGGAATAGTGCGAGAGGTCGGTGAACCTCGCTGAGTACTCGACCACTGTCATGCTACCATGTTGTAGTTGCAGTATCTCATGTATGCCCACCGCTCGAAGGGTGGCTAGAACAAACTCCGCCGAGAATAGGATCTCTAAGTCTTCCCATAGAAGTGATGCCTCATCATGCATCTAGAGCATCAGGCTTCACCATCTGCGTGCTGCTGCCTGAAGGAGGTTGGAAGCAAGGATCACCATGTAGTCTGATGGTGTCCCTATTAGCCTGAAGACTCTCACCACATCCTCTAGCCAATCCTCAGCCTCATGTGGGTCTGTCTATCCCTGAAAACTAGGAGGATTCTGGCGCTGGAACTCATGCAACACGCTCAAGCAGCATGCATCATCTGCTTCTGAGGCTGGTGGCATCGGTGGCCCAACAGGAAGTAGTACCGCTGGTGCCTCAACTGGAAGAGGGCCCTGTAATGTGGCCTTGTCTCTCAGCGGGCTGTCAGTACGTACAACTCTCGGGGATCTATCTGGTCATCTACGGGGAGGTATCCTAAAAGAAACAAATGCGACACGGTCAAAAGACTATACCTGGTGAGATGACCTGGTTTGAGCTGACATAAAGAAAAACTTTTAAAAAAAACACACAGACGCAATCAGTGTTTTCGTGCACTTGTGGGAAATTATATATCTGGGTCCTGGTGTATGGATACGTCGGCCACCTACACCAACACAGGACTCCCTGAACTGAAAACCACACTTAGTACCCTTAACACTATTACTTCACAAAAAATAAATATCAGAGTCCTATGTTTTGCGGTAGAACCAACGTCCTTTGATACCAATTTGTCACGAGCCTTGCCCTGGGGCCCGTATCATGACTACCCCAAGCCCACCTTCTAGAGGCCAGGGGCTGGTGACTAGCACCAAAGGCGTAATTCCCTAAAACTGGGAAGGCATTGCCTTTATAAATTGTAAACACACACAAACAGAGTACAAGTGGAAGCAAACACTAAGTAAAAGCTGTATAAAAAGTGTACTGAAAGTAAAGGGGGCCAGAATACAAGACCAACTGTAAAGTACAAATACAAATGATATCAAGTACAACTAAAAAGGTACAAAAAATTGAAAGTTGAAAGCAGCTCCTGGATCATCCTCTGGGGTTCCTACATGAATGGTAGGTACAGATGGCCTCCTCAACACTCCACATCCGTCAGACTCCACCGTGTACCGATATGTCGTATGTTCCTCCTACGGGTACCATCCAGTCCTAGCGCTCCCAGTCTCCGTCAGCGCTGTCCTTCGTCTACATCCAACACAACGAGGTGCAGACATAGCCCGTGGAGGGGTGAGTATAATGATTCTCAGTAGGGACCCCGAGACCCTCAAGGTCTCACAAAATCCAACAAGGATAAACCTCAAAGTATGATTTCAATGGATAACCATTACTTAGGTATATGCCCATACATATACCTAAGTTATCAAGTAACCCATCTCAATCATGATGAAAACACAAAGGTCATTGACTCAGCTCAAACCAGGATTTTCATTATCAAAACCACGACTTCTGGAGAACTCTTGCTTGGTCAAGTACACTGTCCCTATCGTGACTCCGAGGCTCTACTCACTAACCTTAGACTTCTGATGTACACCTTCTATCGAGTACCACATATCTGCTGCCAAAGCGGGCGCTCCCCCTAATAGCTGTCAGAGGTACTCCTCCTGTCAAGTACCACGGGTCTGCTGCCAAACCAACCACTCCGTCCTCCATGGGTCTACCGCCAAACTGGGCGCTCCGTCCATTGGGCTAGATGAATCACTCTGAGTCAAATCGGTCAAGCAGTCGTCTAGTCTTCAGCTACTAGGTCTCCGCACTATGTCTACTCATCTCTAGGAGGATCTTCTCCACGAGCTACTAGTAGATACTCCAAGTGTCACGAAGTCTCAGGTGGAAGTATCTTAAAGGTACTCCACGTCATCGGGGTCTCAATTCAATAGACGGCGCGTCAATCAGACGTCCGGTCTGTGAGTTATTAGCATTTTAGTCTCAGGGGATTGGTTGGATTCTTGTACGAACCAACCTGAATATGACTCAACTATACCCCAAACTCTAGTGGGGTATTTTCAAATGGACAACTATGCTCCAAGAATACCAATGCCACTGACCGTTCGTTAAATGGACATTCGGCGCCAAAGATATGGCCCAAGAAGGTAAATGGTTTGTAATGGGCCTGGGTCCGGTACGACCCGATCAGACCGACTTGGCCCAACCCAGTCTGGGCTGAACCGATGTAGGCCGACCCGATCAGACTCGCTGGGTCTAACCCGGCCCATTGGGCAGGTCAGTTCGCTTTGTTTTGACCCGGTCCACTGGGCCCGATCGAGTGGACCGCGAGGGCTGTTCGACTCGATAGTTGCCATGTAGGTGGCTCGGTAACTCGGCCCGGAAGTCTGGGCCGGTTCGGCCAGCGACACCGCGGAAACGCCACGGGTCGACTCAGCAGGCCGGTGGCCGAGAGGCCATCGGGTAGGCCGAGCGGGGCGCGGGCGGGCCGGCAGGGCTCCGGGCAGGCCGCAGGTGCACTGGGCAGGCCACGATAGGAGCCGAGCAGGCGGGCATCACAGAGGAAGGGAGCGCGGGGCGCCGCGTAGCGTGTCGGAAAAGGCGCGGGGCGCCAGTAGGACCACAGGACTCCAGGAGCGCGACGGCAGGGGTGCGGTGCACCGGGAGCACGCCGGCAGCGGCTCGGGGCGCCGGGTGCGTGTCGGCAGGGACGCTGGGCGCAGGGTGCGTTCCGGCAGGGGTGCAGGGCGCCGGGTTCTCGCCGGCAGGGGCGCAGGGCACCGAGAGCGCGCCAACAGGGGCACGCGGCGCCAGGAGCGCGCCAGTAGGGGAACATGGCGCTGGGTGTGTGGAGCGCACTGGGGAACTGTGGGGGCGACACAAATCACAAAGGCCGTGAGTAGCAAGGCCTTTGTTCGCCGCCTTCGTCATGTTCACTGCGTGTACCACCTTTTTCACCGTCTCTTCTTCTCCATGCTATAGGGTGTCACAAGAAAGTAGAATGACGAAGGATGTTGGGAAATATTAGGTTGGCCCGCATCCTCCGCATTTAGAGGGGAAATCAAAAGGCTCAATGAGATATGCAGTTGATTAAAACATGCCCGAAACAAACCCTTTCTATCCGATGAAGGGGATAACAAAAATTATAACAACTTCATGAAATAAAAACTCCTACCTTTGATTCGCCGGTAGACGTTCGTTGATGTTGTGGGAAGATGGTCGTCGTTTCGAGGTAGACGATCACATCCCACATCGAAGAAGCCTGAGGATGTAGGTCAGAGGAGAAGAGCGTCACCAACGTTCTTCGTGTTCTTTGCATTCTTCATTGGAAGTCTTCTCCCAAGCTCCTCTCAAAAGCTCTCACCAAAGAGAATTATTCCAATGGAATAATAAGAGTTGCTTATTGTTTTAATGTTGGAACGAAATTCAAATTAGTGAATTAGAACCCAACTCCCCAAATTTTTTCCTATATGGTGGCACATTAATTGGTGAAGAATTGAAGAGGATCTCCCTCATTAATGAGGGAGAGTTGGGAGGTTTTATCCTCCTCCATTAATAGGGGTTGGGTTGTCCCCACCCCTACAATTTAATGGAGAGGTTATGCTTGGGTGGTCCCCACCACATTTATCCTTCCAAGGGAGGTTATGCGCGGGTGGGCCCCACCACCATAACTTCTCATGGGAGGTTATGGTGTGGTGGCCCCTACCTCCAACCAGCACTTGGTGGTTTTAACCTCCACCAAATAAAATAAAGTTTACACTTTATATTAATCAAATTAAGAACCTTCCAAAAACGATCTTCCACTCACGTCAGAGCGCAACTGCGGTGAAGGTCTCACTTAGCAAACACCGACGCTGTGAGTTCAACGGTGCCCTTGGAATTCGTTTCCGGGCACCGGTTAAAAACTTATAAAATCACGAACGTACATTTAGAAAACATACCTGAACAAAACTTCAGAAACTGATTCGGGCACACCAGGCCTCAGAATCAGGCGTCGTTAGAAACTGCGGACTCATAAAATTACCTTGTATTTGAAAAAAATTTCCACAAGAATTCCGGGTCTTTACAGTTGTCTCAATGTCATTATAAGACTGAGCTTGTGATGTATCCATATTTCTCAAAAAAAAAATTCTAGACCAAGATATTTTTTTTGAGAACATAACTATCATCCTTAGTTGATTTCATTTTTTCCACCTATTCATTATTTATCCTCCCAATATAATACTCAAGGATATTGTTTCATTATTATAAAAAAATATCAAGATCTTTAGCCCATTTTGAATTAACCTTGATCTAGGTTTAATTGACAGCCATGGAGACCGTATTGTGTTTTACCAATTGAAAGAAAATATATTTGGAAAGATTCTTATTGTCTAAATTCTGATATAATTATCTCTAAAATCCTTCATCAGATAAAGAAATTATTTCATTATAAATTAGGATAGACTCTTCCTTTTATTTTTTAGATTTCTTAAGAGTGTTTCATCCACTAACCTTACTTGATAATGAACATTAAAAAGAATAAGTTTATTATTTAAGATTTTATTTTTCATTAAATACTTACTAGATAAAACCATGTGTGTAGAAAAAATTCATTATAAAAATTCTTTAATTTTGATAAAACATGTTAGTATAATTCTTTAAATTGGTTGATCTCTTCACAATCTCTACAAAATAAACTAGTAACAATAAAAGGGATCTATATTAATTGATTCAATAGATGAAAACTTACCATTATGAGTACCTTAAAATAATGGTTGACTCACTATATTCATTAAGAATTTTCTCATCTCCTTGGATCATTATTTTTTCTATTTTAAAATGTTTATGCAAATATTTCTAAACCAGTTCTGAAAAAAATAAAATCTGAGATTTACATATGAATATATTCCTTAACAATTTAAAGTAAAAACTTATTATATATCAAATAGAAAAAACTAGGAAAAACATTGAAAATTTTATTAGACTAAACCTTTGGTTTTTTATTCAAATTATTTTAATCCAAATGATGTAATAAATGGAAATTTATTCTTTTATACAATTTATAGTGTCCCATTAGATAATTAAAACACCCAAAGGGGGGGGGGGTGAATCTAGTTTGGATCAATTTTACCAAATCTTAAACGTTTCTTGAAACCTTTTAAACTAAATTGGACTTGAACCTATGATGCAAGTCAGATGACACAGATTATTTTTTATTTTAATCATACTTAAACCTAATATAATGAAAATACAAAATTTAATGTGGAATATGTATTTTTGTATGCTTATAATCATCCAAGGAATCGTACTCTTTTTCATGATTGGGATGTATATTTCATGGATTCCTCACTCATATAAAATCACCAATTATAATTTGTGTTTTTAGGTATCATCATGATAAAAATTGTACCATATTAAACATATGCAGTCTTTGAATTTGAATTATAAATGTCTAAAATAGTTCACAAGTGGTGATGGATGCATCTAGTAGGTTATTTATACTCGTATCCACTTATGTATTTCAAAAATTAATCCTCATGAATTTGATCACGGTCTATCAAGGGATGCGGCTACACCCACAATGTTGATGCACTTCCTCAATTAGAGAACATTCATCATCTATAAAATATTCAAACATGGCTCATGAAACTCATTATCTATACTTTCCTAGAATTGAATTATTCTTAAAAATCAATTTCTAGAAAATAAACAAAATTTATAGTCACCTTCTACAAGAACTATCAAATTTAATAGGCTTAGTTAAATCTTCTTCTAATTCCTCACCCCAAAATTTAGTTAATTATTCCTCATCCTCCTTCTTCTTTAGTAGATTTAGATCTATCAACACCACCACACTATCGTTAAACTCTACCTTACTCATTCAACCTCATCTTTTATGTATATGTGTTGAATTATTTACCTCAATTATCCTTGAGATACACACTATTGACATGTATATATGAACAAAATTAAAATATCCTTTCATTTTTAGTGTTAAATTAATTGAACAAAAGTTGAAAAAATTAGGTTCCTACTATAAAGATGCATTTTGAAATACCCTTATTTGGGATCCCATGTATTCTCATGAAAATATATTTCAACACAAATAGTATCACAAGAATACCCTCCATTTAATTATTCTCATTACATTGAATGTAAGATTGATGAAATATTCATTAATTGTACTCATGGATTAACTTATTTTTAATTTTTATCTCTAAACATATCCACCAAATATATAGTTTCATTCTTAATAGATATATAAAAATACAAAGTAGACATATCTGTAACATAGAACACAGTTTACAGCATGGTAGTTTCACATGAAACTGGTACATTCCATGTTTTGAGTTTGTATAAATAGGGAAAACCCATCACCCTTTCTCTTTTTTCTTAATCATATTATTTCATAAGTTAATTAGGATATGATTAATGAGTAAGATTCTATTTAACTTGACATCAATTTTTCTTGAAAACCATATAAATTTATTTTTTGCATCAAGAGATACATAGGGTAAATATTCACCTTTAATATCCCTCAAAACAAAATTGTATTAGGGATTAATTAAGCTTTAGTATGTTATCATCATTAATGAACATCATAAAAATCATCATATTTTAATTTTATCTTAATTAAAAAATTATAGAAACTTTTATTCTTCTACTTTCATTGATCTTCCCTTTCATAGATGAAAATGATCCAATCTTATTCAACTCAATATTGAATCACACACTATTTCAAGTGTTTGTGATTTTTTAATCATTGAAGAATAGATCTTGCATCATCCTAAAAAAATTACATCTTCATTAAACATTAATCTAGAGAGTTGAGGTTTTCATCTAATTTTTTATAAATTTTCTTTATGTTTTCCAATATTAGGTTGAGGTCTTCAAAGTATTATAAATTAAACGTTATACGATGAAGAAATACTATAATATTTATGTTGGTCATGTATTGTGTCCGAAATAATTACAAAATATTTTTGATTTTGAATCTCAAAAATAACCTTGATTGGGTAACCAATGATATTTATTTAAGTGTATTTTAGAAAATTAATATTCATTTTAATATATATTTTGAATTATTTTTAAATTTATTAATCTACAAAGAATATTCATTAATGTGTTAATAATTTGTTTTAGTGTATTTTGGAAACATTTTTCATATCCTACGTTGATAAATGTAATGTAAGTAATAAACTCCATGCATGGAAGATCATGTATGGATCGTGAACTATACATTTGTATTCAACCTTACATTGGAAGCATAAAAGTATGGGTTATCATCCCTTCATTACTTTTGATCATTACATTCTACACTCAAGAAAGTATGGTTCAAGAACCGTAAGCTAAAAAAATAATTGTACGTCTGCATGAAACCTTAAGTTTGTTAATGGGAAGAAAGTATGGTTAAAGAACCCTACATAAGCATGGAACCCTATGTTTGAGAGGAAAAAATATGGTTCATAAAAATTACTTTTATGATGAAACTTACATTATCAACATTAGTTTTTTACATATTACATTCAGAGAAAGAACTCTACACAATTGAACCCTATTTTTGGTATTTTTTCATTTTATGAAGGAACCTTATGTTTGAATATTCAATGTCAGAAATTTAAATTCATGATTTTTTTCGAGATTTATGCAATAGTCTTGAAAGAATTAAATATCTGTTGAAAGCTCATATTGGACCAATTGAATGGATCGTTATGATAGATTCAAAGAACCACATTCATAAGAGAAAATCATTAATATTATTAAGGGAAGTTACACCTCCAGTGATTATTTTGTATTTTAATATCTGTGATCTATTAGTTGACTTTATTTGATCTAAACACAAATGAAATTATTCACTCTATATGTTCTACAAGCATATTATATCAATGTACGATTGGTATATGATTCAAAAAAAAACTACATACTTGTGTGTATCCTTGATATCAAAATATACTAAAAAGATTGAACAACTCTTCTGTTTTACAAAAGGGGCTACAATTTGAAAGTTTTACATATTTCAACATCATACTACAATAATATTACTACTACTATTTTTTTCTATTAAAATTGAATAGAATTTGCAACCAGGATTTCAGTAAAGTTATTTTTTATTAAGGATATTCAATTTTGAAGAAGAAGATCCATCTACTGTTAGTTGCTACTGAAATTTTTAAGTACACCAAAAACCATCAACAAATCAAATCTATTTTATGTTATGGGAGTGTAAACTACTCCTACTCAGTTTTCGTTTATGTATCGACCTTTTTAACTAAGATTTGGGAAACAAGGTTTCCTGTCAAATAACTAGAAGGATCAGTGTTTATCTTAGTTATAAAGGTGTCATCTTCCTACACTCAGTGGTGGACTTGAATTCTTGTGATAATAAAGAATTTCTAGTGAAATTTATAATACTCATTGAGAGAGTGTTAGTGGATTGGACTAGGGGATCTTTGTTTGCTAAACCACTATAAAACTTTTGTGTTCAATGTTTCTGTTTCTCCACTACTCATTTTTTATACAAAAGAGAAAACTGCACATCTGCATAAATCTCAAAGAGATTTAAATGCGAAAATCTATTGAGTTTTTTTGAAAAGACAAAATTCACCCCCTCTTATGTATCATTGTATTATTCTAACCTAAAAATTAGTATAAATAAATATCTTTTGTTAAAAATCTCTAACAAGATCATCATAAAAAATTCTATAAAAAGAATATTTCAATGGATGATACAATAGAAGTAATTTCTATGGTTCATGCTCCATATTTTATTGTTGAAAACTATAGATGACAGAAATTCTGTATGATAATATACCTGAAGAATCTTGGATTCAGAGTCTATTAAGAGATCATTACTCCTTATGTAATTCTTAAGAAATAAGAGACTTGTGATGCTTCTATAGAATCAGAGTATGAAATCAACTAAAAATACTTGAATTCTATCATCTATGGTCTCAGACATGATGAATTTAATCATATATCACAATTTACTACTACCCATGAGATCTAGAAGACAATAGCTATCATATATGAAGGAATAAACAACATCAGACAGAAAAGATATGCTATTGCAATGATAAAGTTTTAAACCTTTAGCTTGTTTGATAGTGAGATAATAACACAAATTAAAGGATGTTTAGCAAAAATTGATAACAATATTACTTTTTTGGGAGAACCCATAAAACAATCTGATCAAGTACTCAATTTACTTAGAGTAATTCCCTCTAAATAGAACAAATATCTCTAGAATTACAACCATCATCACCAATCAATAATTTGACAATGTAACAATTAATTATAACATTGATGATGTACAAAGAATAATTACAAGATGATGTTGAGGATCATAGGATTTTATTAAAAAGGGGAAATATTATTCTCAATGTAACATCTCATAAGCATGATAGAATATCAATACATGATGTCAAACCAAACAAAAATTAAGATTCATTAGAATCTAAAGTGGAACTAGCTAAGTTATCCAGGAAATTCAATAGATTTCATAATAATAAAATAGGATTCAAAAAATCCATCAATAAGGATAGATGGTAACCTTGTGAAGTAAGATTTTATGAATTTAAAAATTTGGGTCTCATCAGAGCTGATTTCCACCTATTGAAATATCAAATAAAAAATACAAAAAAGAAATATCATAAGAAATATGATTATGAACAAAAATAGAAAATAACCATAAAATCCATGTGGATTTTATATGAAAACTATAGAATCTCATAGAAATTTGATTTAGAAAACGATCAACCGAATCTCTAAGATAACATGTGATTTATGGCTAAGGTAGAAGAAGAGGTAAAATCCCATTACTCTTATACTTCTGGTTTTGGTTGTTTCTGAAATAGTAAACTAGATTCCTACTATTCAATTCTAAAATAGAAGTATGACTCCTTATAAAAGAATTATAAATTATTGAAAAATATTCACAATGCTGTTTTAGGTGAAAAATATACAATACTAAAAAAACATCATGAACTAATTGAAAATTTCAATTCTTCTACATCAAACTGTATTGATCATGAAAAAAGAATAAATGAATTACAGGATGAATCAGTATCTAATAAAAGTGCTGCAATTACATTAAATAAAGGATAAAAGAAATTCTAAATGATATTCATGGAAATAATATTATTAAAATCGAAAGATTTTTAAAATTAAGAAAGTGTGAAAAAAATGAAAATTGAATAAAAATTATTTTTTGTTACTAATTCTAAAAATGGTACCTGCTATTACAGCGGAATAAAATGCCATTTCGCTAAAAAAATTTATTTAGGAAAACCTCAAATAAGTGGTATTGAAAATGATTTTATTTCTAAAAATATATATGAAATAAGCGATATAAATTATGAAAAAATAAGGTATATCTAGATTCCTAGATCATTACTAACTAACACTTCTTGACCCAAGAAAATATGGGTACCAAAACAAACATGTGTTTAATTACATTTCTGGAAAAATTCCATAAGAAAAAAAATTCTATATGGTATATGGACAATGTTAGTTCCAGAAACATGAGTGGAGACTCATAAAATTTCTATACACCGACTCAAATGGATAGAGGTCTAGTCACTTTTGATGACAATAAAAAAGGAAATATTGTTGGAGTTTGAATTATTAGAGATCCAAAATCAATCTCAATCACAAAGTGATGTATATTCAAGGGATACATAAAAAACTGGTAAGAATTTATCAACATTGTGATGATGGGTTTTATTTTTTATTTTTCTAACAAATTCATGCCCACTTGTTAATGATAAATTTATTAAATTTAGAGCACCAAAAACTAACAATGTTTATACTTCAGATCTTAATTCATTATGTAAATCGAATGGAAATTGTTTAACTGCTAAGAAAAATGATTCTTGGATATGGTATAGAAGACTTGAAAATTGAAATATATACCCTTTACATAAATTTTCATATAAAAAATTGGTTTATGATTTTATAGTTATTAAGTTTGAATGTGTTAGATTCTGTGATTCATTCCAAATTTTCCAACAACATAAATTAGCTTTCAAATAATTTAAAAGAACTATTACATATAAACCATTAGAAATTATCTATATGAATTTTTTGACCATTGAGGGTAGTAAGTTTTAATGGTAAATTATATGTGTATGTTTTAGTTTACAAATTTTTTTGATTTATTTGGGTTTATTTTCTAAAACCTTAAAGTTAAGTATTCACAATTTTTGAAATCTTTTTCAAAATTGTTCAAATTAATAAAAGAGTTTAAAATAATTTGATTAAGATGTGATCATAGTGGATAATTTGAGAAAATATTTTTTACTATTCTTGCTCAAATATAGGTATTAAACACACATTCTGTTCACTAAGAACACCTAAAAAATGGAATTGTTGAAATTAGAAATGGAACTATTCAAGAAATGGAAAGGACCATAATGAATGAATACAATATTCATTCCTATTTTTGGGAAGAAGTTGTAATAACTGTTTTCTTCATCATGATTAGAGTTTTAATAAGACCAATTAATAAAATGATACCCTATGAGCTTTGGAATAATATAATAACTAATGTAAAGTAAATTAATGTATTTGGATTCACGATGTATATCTTGAATACTAAAAATAACCTTGGTAAATTTGATCCAAAAGCTGATGAAGGAATATTTTTAGGATATTCTGCCACCTATAAAGCCTACAAAGTGTTTAATAATAAGTCAACGATTATTGAAGAATCATTTCATATGAAGATTGATGGAACCCACCCTTTAATTAAATATAATGATTAAATAGACGAAATTATTCACTGATTTGTAAACACAAGACTTGAAAACCATAAAGTTGATTTAAAAAATGATATAAATAAAATTTAGTGCAATTCAAAAAAATATGAAACCGAATAACCTGAAGGTTTCTTACCTCGATAGTCTAGAACCTTAAATAACCATCCTTAAAAACTATTATAGGAGACCTAGACATAGAAATTAGAACTGGAAGAAATTTAGGAAACCTAGCTTAATTATCTGTCTTTTCTATCTCAGTTAGCACCTATGTCTATTGAAGAATATTTTGAAGATGAGAGTTTCATATTAGCCATGTAAGAATAACTAAAAAATTTTAGAAGAAATGAAGTTTGTGATTTAATGGAAAGATCATCAGAATATCTATAAATAGGAACAAAGTAGATCTTCATAAACAAATATGATGATCAAAGGATCATGAACAGAAACAGAACTATAATAGTAGCTAAAGGATATAATATTAATAAAGGTATATATTATGATGAAACATTTTCACCTATAGCTAGATTAGAAGGTATTAGAATTATTTTTGCTTATACATGTTATATAAAATTTAAATTATATCGTATGGATATTAAATCCACCATTTTAAATATTTATTTAATGGAGGATGTTTATGTTGAAAAATCCCCAGGGTTTGAAAATCCCCATAAACCAAAATATTTTTCTAAATAAACTAAATCTTTTTATCACCTTAAACATGAATCTAGTGTAGAGACCCAGCTTTTTCCAAGTAATTTATTTAATTATATGGAAATATTACGAGTCTGCGAAAATTGACAGTGCGTGATTTCGAGGCCTGGTGTGCCCGTAAAAAAATTCAGAACTTTTTTTTAGGTATGTTCAGTTATCGCACGAGTGGCCTTTTGTAACGTTCGAACCAATTCTTGGAATTGAAATCTGAGGACACTATTGAATGCACAATGCTGATATTTGCTTAAAGAGACCTTCTCCTCTAACGCAGTAGGATGAGGGTGGAAGTATGTTTTTCAGTTTTTTGAGGGAGAGTTAAAAGAAACATAATAAATTAATACAATAACTTTTATTTTATTTCTTGAAAACTCTCATTTGAATCTTGGTGGTAGGGACCACCCAAACTCCTCTTTAATAGTGAGTTAACCCTTGGAATTTCCCTAATTAATGTGCCAACATTAATTTAATTAATAAAATTAACTCAATTAATAGGGCTCCTTACCTCTCATGGGGAAGATCGTTGGACAAAGATTTTGCAAGAGAACTTTTGGTGGAGTAAACATGGAAGCTCCAATGAAGAACGAACAAATCTCCAGATCAAGAAGGTTGAACCGACATTGGAGAGTGGTTCAGAAGCCTATTGCAGGAGCGACAGACATTGTCGTCTTCATTATCTTTGTATTCTTGCTCATGCCGTCTCCAACCATCTAGGTAGGAAAATTGTTAATTATGTTCTTCATAATGAATTATTGATTTCAATCTATGTACCGCCTGCTACCGACTTAACGTGGGGGGTACAAGACAATAAAACACGGATTGATCCCTATGTTACATCAATGATTGACGTGCTCTTTATGGAAGATTGATAGGTTGAGAGGAACCTGACCACATCGCTAGTGACCGACGCTAGCTGGGTACAAGGTGGCGGCCCGTCAGCCGTAGCAGTGGAAGGTGGGGGCCGGAACATCGTCCGACCGCGTGGATGCAGGGTGGAACATGTCCAAGCCATCGGTAGAGGAGTAGAAGGCTGCGACGGAGCACATGGTGGGCGGGCGACACCTGGCCGGCTACTAGAGGATAGCGGCTCTGTTGCGCTGCTGCTAGGAGAGATGACCCGAAACCCGACCGACCATGTCACATCGTGTAGGACCCACTCCGTTGGGTCCTGCGTGCCAGAAGGCGGCACCACCTGGTGCCACCGGGTTGACCAAGATGAACGTTCTATTGGACTATTCAGAATACTGGGGGGATCCTCCCCTTGGGTAGCAGCTAGGGCTGGTCTCTCCATGATGGACCACACCCAGCCGAGCGGGCCGAGCCCCGCTGGCCGCGCCTAGCGCGGGCTGGCCCACCACCTATGCGGGCCGGGCCCGCTGTGGTCCTGCCCGACCAGGACGGACCAGGGCTGGGCTGGGATGACCCTAACTGGGTTGGGTCGTCTCAAGCCGGGTCGGTCCGATCGGGTCAGACTAGACTCAGACCCATTTGGACCTAGATACGCCTTTTTGGATATATCATGAGATTTGGGCGTCCGATTGACGAACCGTCCATGGTGCCAAAATCCTTGGATCAGGACATTCCTTTAGTATAACACACTTGAGTTTTGGATAAAGATTGGGTACCACCATTTTGGATTGAACCCGAAGCTGACCGGGCCCTCAGGACTAAAAGGCTAATAACTTAAAAACTGGATGTCCGATTGATGTGCCGTCTATTGGGTTGGGTCCTTTATGATGTCTTATACCATCATGATACTTATTCGTGGGACCTTGTGGCAGTTGAAGTGTTGAATGATGGCTTGAGTAGCGGAACCTCCCAGAATCAAGTGGGCTTAGTGCGGGAATCCTCCGACTGGTGGTACTTGAAGAGACTTCAGATCCGGTGTGGGTCTTCTTTGGATTTTATGTGGGATAGAATCTTTAGATCCTATGTGGGTCATCTCCAGATCCTATGTGGGTCATCTCCAGATCCTGTTTGGGTCATCTTCAGATCTTGTGTGGTTCATCTTTGATCCTGTGTGAGTCAACAATATATTTTCTCGACGAAGTAAGATGATCATGAAATACATCTAATCAACTATACTTTCTTAATTAAGTTATACATTGCGTGAGATGAATCTTTACCTTTGTGGAATTATTTTGTGTGCTGATACCTTTGTGGGAATATTTTCTGTGGTGTTACCTTTGCAGTGCATACCTTTGTGGTGATACCTATGTGGTATTCTTCTATGTGGCATTAGCTTTGTGGTACTTACCTTTGTGGTGTTAAATTCATAATATTATTTCCTTTGTGGAATAGTTTAGTTTTTGGATAAGGATTTGGGTCTGGTGTTTCCTCATGAACGAGATGGGTATACTTAATAACTTAGGTATATGTATGGGTATATACCTAAGTATGGTTGACTTTTGTTTCATGCTTTGTGATTATGATTTTGCCTTGTGGTTTATCCTTTGTGGATTCTGAGAGACCTTCAGGGGTCTCGAGGTCCCTAGTGAGTATTTTTATACTCACCCCTGCATGAGCTACGACCACACCTTGTTGTGTATTGTGTAGATGACGGACAACACTGATCGAAGTTGAGGGTACTAGGAGTGGAGGCTGCTCGGAGGTGGACTTTAGATGAGGCATACTGTAGAGATGACCGTTCGAGAGCTATACCTACCCTTCTAGTAGGATCCTTGGTGGGTGTTCATAGGATATGTTTTTAGTTTTAATTGTACTTTCTTGTTGCACTTGTATTCCAGACCTTTTACTTACTGTACTCACTGTATTTACTATATAGTTTACCTTATGATTGTATCTTTCTATGTGCTTAGATTGGAAGAGTTTATAGGTTAAAAAAGCAATGTCATCCATGTTTTAGGGATATCCCTTTCCGGTGCTAGTCGCCAGCCCCTGGGCTATGGAAGGCGAGCTTGGGGTAGTCATGGAACATGCCCAGGGGGATGGGTCGGGACAACTTGGTATCAGAGGTGTTGGTTCTACCGGAGAACTTAGACTTTGATCTTTTTATTCGGAAATAATGTTAAGTGTGATGAGTGTGGTTTTTTAGTTTGGGGAATCTAGTGTTTGTGCGACGGCTAACATATCCATGAACCAGGACCCTGACTTCTGATTTTCAGACTCAGTGCATGAAAAAACTGATTGCGTGTGTGTTTTTGAAATGTTTTCTTTGTGAACTCTTTGAGTCAGATCACCAGGTATAACTTATTGATCATGTCACACCCGTTTCTTGTCATGATGACTCAACATAGACATCCATCCAGGGTTCTAGGTAGATTACACGATAAAATCCCACCAAGAAATGAGGATTTGGTGTAGGGTCCCCTTATGGAACTTGTACCATCGGGTGTTGTACCGGCAACACCACTACCCATTAGGCTGTCGATTCCACCAACCCCAGTAGCAGAGGGTGCACGCCATTTGAGTGTGTTGCACGTGTTCCAGTGCCAGAGGCCACTGAGGGTTCGAGGAGAGACAGATCCACAGGCGGCTAAGGACTGGGTGATGATTGTGGTTAGAGTTTTTCGATTGGTAGGGACACAGGCTGATCTCATAGTGATCCTTACTGCCAGTCCTTTTCAGGAAGCAACGAGCAGATGGTGGATCTTGATTATCTAGGTTCATGATGAGGTCAATCTCATCTGGGTGGATATCGAAAGACTTTTTAGGGTAGAGTTTGTATCAATGTACTTACAATCAGTGCATATACATGAGCTCCTCCACTTGTAGTAGGGCAGCATGACCGTGGCTCAGTATTCTGTGAGATTCACCGATCTCCCATGGTACTCCACAGACATGGTGCATGACCCTTTCTTCAGGGCCCAGACATTCGATAAGTGGCTCAGATGAGAGATTAGATATTCAATGATTTCTCGTAGCATCTTGATGTAGGCGGGGGTGTTAGAGTGAGAACTCTTAGTGGAGAGCTTCTTTATTGATCAGTCGCTAACAGTGAGGGCCACCACTGGGCATCACATAGCAGAGTCATCTACAGCTGACATCAGACATATGACACAGAAGTCCAAGAGGACCAGACCTAAATGTGGATTACTGCAGGATACAAGGTCAGTTGTGCGAGGCTCTCAAGATGGAGCAGGATAGGTGAGGACCATGCAGTGTTACTCATGCGGCGGGCACGGTCACCTGGCTCGCGACTACCCGACCCGCCATACAGACGACCAACAGATGGTCGAAGGACCGCCTGGGTAGAAGCAAAGATTTGACTGAGGAAGTCCGCAGGCATGAGGTGAATGTGGCAGAGTAATTGGCCATGCAATAGGATGTGGGCAGCGACTCAAGGTTCTACAGCCAACACCTACTGGTGGTCCACACCGACCACAAAGAGCAGGTGGATAGGGATGAGATCAGGTCCACGCAGTTGAGGCCTACGACCACAAAGCTTTGGAGATGACAGGAGGTATGATATATTTCTACTCCACCTTAGCATTTATACTTGTAAACATAGGTGCCAGTCACTCTATTATTTCTGCCACCCTCGTTCAGAGTTCGGAGATTCTAGTGGAGCCGTTAGCTCGATCCTTACGGCTAGAGACTTCTACGGGAGAGGATTATAAGATTACACACTGGTGCCGATAGTGTGAGCTAACTCTAGGAGGCGAGATATTTGGATGGTATCTTCTAGTAGCGTCGTCGAGGTATTACGACATTATCTTGGGTATGTATTGGTTATCTACAATCCATGCTTAGATTGAATATATTAGGCACAAAGTGTGGTGTGTCCGCGAGGATGGGACCCGGTTTTTCTTCACCGGTGTGAGGGAATCTTTGCAGCATAAGATGCACTTACCAGGAGAAGGGTAAAACCGATCAAACATTAGTTGGCTAGAATTACCCTTGGAGCGGTTGATGGTGAGAGTCCGAGCTATCCTGTAGTGGTGGACCTGCACGCTGATGTTTTCCCTGATGATGTTACGGGTCTACCTCGTCATAGAGAGGTGGCCTTTTACATCAACTTGTTCCCTGGTACAACACCGATATCTATGATAGGATATTGAATGGATCTCACAGATCTTTGAGAGCTGCAAGTACAGCTAGAGGACTAGCAGAGCAAGGGGTTCATTAGGCCCAGTGTTTCTTCTTGGGCAGCCCAGATTTTGTTCACCAAAAAGGCAGATGTGAGTTTGAGACTATAACAAACCGGTCCCGAACAACCACCCGAACGGTGCTAAATGGGTCGGGTGTTACTACCTTAGGTGCACCTCCCTGAACGCCAAATGCTTCTGACAAGCAGCGAGGGTCCTATAGGTATCGTGGGGAGGCTATAACCTCTAGTAGGATAATATAGATACTGGCCCAAGGATAATACTAAAGATGAAGCAGAATAATGTATCAGCAGACTCGAACCAGACCCATAGAGTGGAAGCACATATAATATCAATAAACAGCGGAAGAAATAAATATAAACAACAATAGCGGAAAGTAAACACAATAGCATGCTGAAAACCACTTGTAACTACTAGACAAAGAACAAAGCATCCATAACAAGTCAATATACAAAAGGGATCCAATGGATAAACAAATGTAGCTATAATCAATAAAGCATGCTGATACAAGAAAGAAATCAAAAAAAGTAAACTCCATCTAAGCCAGACCTCAAGGTCCATACCATCTCCATGCAACATCTAATGCAATCCAGCTCTTGAAGTTGGCCTCTTTCCTGTACATAAATCCATAAAGTCTACATGCATCCCAAAGGGCTTGTGTAGGTTGTGAGACGAATCTCAGTAGGATACCACCCATTGGTGTGTACCTAATATATGTGTTTTAGTAGGAATGAAATTATATGGAAAATAGTAAACAATACAATGCACAAATAACCACAAACTCCACTGGTCCCCAACAGCCACTATGGAGTGTCACATGCTTCAGCCAATGCTGGAATCTCTGTCATGTAACCTGGCACCATGTGCCCCCTGACACTGCGTGTCTCAAGTACCGACGTCCCGAAGGCATGCCCAAGAATAGTAACCTGGCACCTTGTGCCACCTGATACCTCATGCGTCATGTAGCGACTTCCCGAAGGAATTCCCAAGAAGTAACCCGGAGGAACAATGATTTCTGTCATCAAATAAATAACTGGAGGGACAATGATGTCTACCCTCAAATAAATAGCCGAAGGGACAATGATACCTACCCTCAAATAAAGTAACTAAAGGGACAGCGATATCCACCCTCAAATAAGTAACTGGAGGGATAGCGATACATGCCCCCAAATCACGGCAAGCCTCTGCCCCCAACCTAATAGCCTCAAAGCTATTCCCCGGAAGTTCCTCACCTTCCACATGGCTTCCTCTGTAAAGAAACCCCATCCAAAGTACCTACTCCACATCTATGGGGGCCTCTACCCACAAGAGTGGTCAAAACCAAATTATCACATAGTATCTCTATGTGAACACTACTCAAAGTTCCGGGTGAGTGGTAATCACCAAAATAGTACCTAAGCCACCACACATTTGACACCACGTGTCCCTGTGACCATGTCGCTCAAGTCTAATGGCCTCTCCATCCTAGTAATCTGGGCCATGCTGAACCTGAAAGTCATCATGCCTCAAGCCAACGTTCATGATGCCCAATCCTGTGGCCAAAACCACCCAAAGTAACCTCAGGCCAAGCCCAAACTGACAGTCGTACTACCTTAAGTTGACGTCCATGACACCCAATCTCGTGGTCAAACCACCCAAAGTAACCCGATACAAGCCCAAAATATGATCAGCATCACTTAAAAATATCCATTCCATGCCCATCACAACCTGAAGGTTTCAACATATGCAATTGAACATTCACATACATAATAAAAAAATTTACTTTTAAACAGGAAAATAACTCAACAGTTGAAAATCACTAAGTATGTGTTTTACCATACCAACACTGAGGTCTGTAAGGCCTCTTAAAATACATATCAATGTTCAGTAAATTAAACTCAACAGTTTATAACAACACAATTTAATTAATACCATTTCGGCACCCCTGACCAAAATTCCCCATTTGAGCAATGACCCTTCACCTGACCCCGCTCAAGAAAAACAGGTAAAGGGAATACCCAAAGTCATCCCATAGGTCTAATAAATAGTTTAATATGCAATAATAGATAAATTAGGGTCTCTCTCAAATACTAAAAAACGCTCTGATGGCCGTGCTACCCAAATGACCATGAAAACACAAAAAAATAGGTATGCACCTCCTACCTCATACTAGTACGATGTTACTACTCCGATAACAGCCTCCAATTAGGTCTAAAATGTGGTAGATCTACAAAAGAATTAAAAACTCTCAATCCCCTATAACTCATTCTAGAAAAGAAATCAAGAAGAACAGATCAAGAGAAATCAATGCCTTACCGAGGGTGTTCTAACAGATCAAACGATGCCCGAAACAGAGTTCAGACGTAGATCCGGGAGAGATTAGAAGGTCCGGATGACTCTCCCTACACGAGCCACAAGAGGGAAGAAGAAAAGAGAGAAGAATGGAAAATACCAAGTGGCTCGAAACTTAAAAACACTAACATCAAGTGGTCGCACGGTTACCCCACATGGTTTGGAAAACATTGTGCCAACCGTGCAGTTGCCTCTGCCTCACCTAGGAACTTCGCATGACCATCCCGCACGATATGACAAACCATGATCCGCCCATATAGAGCCCACTGTCTCACCCAGAGACTTCACACAGCTTTCCCACATGGGTTGTTCAGACCGTGCACCAACTATGCACACCTGCACAACGTCCCCAACTTTTCAATGTTTTTCCTCATAACATGTCAAAATTTCAAATAGGGTCTGGATTTGACCAGTTCTGAAAACCTGGGTTCTTACAAACTCACCACTTTTACAGAGCTCATCCCTGATCTATCAAATGAAACTCGAAGATGGCACCAAACATGCCACCCTGATCAAAGTAACCTAGACTTCCCCGGTATCAAGGTTCTGGATAAATTCCTCAATGGGCTTCCCACCTTAAGAAATTGCCTAACTCGGTCTCAACCCGATGAAACTCAGAACAAGGAAAGGTTTACTGACCTGTTTCTGGAATCACTTTCCTCTTGTGACGTATCGTCAACCCTGTGCCTCATTGGAAACCCCATGTCATTTCCAACACAAAAAGGCACCCCACACCACATCGGTGTCTACCTCCACGAGGTACAGCATCCCATGGATGCTCAAAATGAACCTGGTGCCTAGAACCTCTATTAACCTGCATCCTCGATGCCCCGATGCCCATGGAATCTCAAGTAATCCACATCCTCGATTCCCATGAATCTACACATCTCATACATATATATATATAAATATATCACGCACCTAAGATGGCACCAATCCCATTGACAAGCATCTAGTCAGTCCACATAAATCATGTGCATCACATGGACTCAAAATAGACATGCCTCTATAGGTCATGCCAAAAGGAAACATGGAAATCATGGCCACACACGTGGTGTACCTCTAACCGTCATCGACTCACCAGCCTGCTCAGCCTCTCACATCTCCACGACGTGCACCTTTCCTGAAGAACGATCGTCTGATGCCTGACCTCCCTGCGGAGCTGCCCTAGTCACCAGCCACTGACCCCTCAACTGGATCCCGCTGTCTCTATAACATCCTCCACATGTAGATAAACCTATGATACCCTCTCTTGGTACCAAACTTTAACCAACTCTAGATATCATCGTCTATCCTAGTCCCTACCCACCGGCTGTCTAAGAAGGCTGCCTGCAAAACCCCTCAAGGTGCCCGACCTGTCCACATTAACGGAACTCCTTTGGAGGCATATCGCACTGAGTCCATACATGGCTTGGCAATCCACACAAAAAGAAAACCACCGAAGAACTGCTACGAGGTGGTTTAGCTGAGTCCTTGTCCGGTCTTCCCTGCTGGAACTCATCCAGTCCCTGCTTCCTACTATCTGAACCACCACTTAAAGCTACCGCCTGACCGAACTGGGGCCTATCCCTCTGATTGCCCTCTATTATGAGCGCTTGATTCATCGCCTCTGAAAAAGAACCTAGCTGGAAGATATTTACATGGATCATAATGGCATGTCGTAAGCCATCCTCAAAGCACCTCAGCCTAGCAGCATCATTGCTAACCATACACGGGGCAAAGCGAGACAACTTGGTGAAAGTAGTTGCATAGTCCATGATGGAAATGTCTCCCTATTGAAGGATCAAGAACCCCCGGTATCTCTCTACCCTCAGTGTCCCCAGGTAAAAGTGCTCGAATAACATGTCCTTGAAGTCCTTTTATACCAATCCCTCATGCCTACGAGCCTGAAACTGCACATCCCAACAGCGCTTTGCCGGTCCTCACAACATGTACATCTTCAGCTTGACCCTTCGCCCTGGAGGCATATCAAGCTACTTGAAGATCATTTTCATGCTATATATCTAGTTCTCAGCCTCCTACGGACCACCCTCACCTTGAAAAATCGGCGGTTTCTACGATTGGAACTCCCACGTCAGATATTCCATAGTTGGCTCTGTACCCTGTGCGCTTCTGTTGATCCCCTACAAGACATGCACCGGGCTAGCTTGGAGTTTCTTGTCGAGCCATGGCCTGAATGCTGCCAAACCTGGCTACTGTCATGCCTGCACTGGATCCTGAACCTGATCCTGTCCCTAAGCCTACACCAATGGCTCCTGCGCTGCCTGCACCGAATCCTGAACCTAATCCAGTACCTGTAACACTGTACCATCTCCCGTCTGATGCTCCATCTGAGTCTCCAAAAAAGGAACCCGTTGAATACCATAAATGGCCAGACAACCCATATATATATAATAATATATATTCAATTCAAATAAGAAAGGTAGTAAAAGGTAGTGTCAAGTATCCAAATGACCTCATGCCATGCCCGTCCTAACAACTAATGTTGCCTCAAACCAACAACTGAGTCACCCAATCCTGGTGATCAAAATCACCTCAACTAAAGTACCTGCCTGCTCGTACAAGATCCAGACCCACATATCTTGCAACATGAAATTTTTTAAAAATATAAAGCATGGGATACACATTGAAAAAATAAGAAATTTTATCAAAAATTTCACCAAATCACATTTCAGAGCATACAAGCATGACATTTGATTTTGTTCACATGGTATTATCACTTCACAAAGCAAATGTGTAGTTATGAAATTGAAATACCCTAAAAATTTGTCTATAAAAATCCAAGCAGACAAGCCTTTCCCTGTCATTCAAGTTCTAATTCTCCCTTACCGCATTGGGTCAAGGGTTACATATCACAATCCATAACATCACACACCAAGTTAGCCACCGACGTGGAAATCATATAAAATGTAATCTGAGAAAAAAGTAAAAGAGAAATTCCCACCTAAGGTAAATTGGTCCATCCTTCGTACCTGGGGCAACAAGCACCCAAGAACAATCTAGAAACCTAGTTCTAGTAACAACCTATCTCTAGTCTACCATATCCCAAATAGTAAAACCAGAAAAAATACAAGAGAAGTCTCAATATCATTAGTAGCTAGTAAAACACTGCTACTAAATCCCTATCAAGAACTCCTCTAATACCACTTTGTAACGACCCGGACCCAAATAGCCACCCGATCGGTGCTAAACAGGTTCGGTGTCACTACATTATGCACACCTCCCTGAATTCCAAAGGCTACTGAATAACAGTGAGGGTTTTATAGGTATAGGGTGGAGGCTATACCCTCTCGGAGGATAATAAAGGTACTGGCCCGAGGATAATACTAAAGATGTAGTGGAATAATGACTCAACAGACTCGAACCATACCCGCAGAGCGGAAGCACATCCAATATCAATAAACAAAAGAAGAAATAAATATAAACAATATCAGCGGAAAGTAAACACAACAGCATGCTGAAAACTACTTGAAACTTCTATAAGAACAAGAAAGCATCCATAGCGAGTCAATATGCAAAAGGGTGCCAATCGCTAACCAACACCAGCTACAATCAAGAAAACATGCTGATATAGGAATGAAAGAAAAAAAAGTAAACTCTAGCTTGGAAAGACCTCAAGGTGCATACTATCTCCATGCAACAGCTAATGCAATCCAACTCCTGAAGTTGGCCTCCTTCCAGCACGTAAATCCATAAATTTTGCATGCGTCCCGAAGGGCCCATGCAGGGCGTGAGATGAATCTCAGAAGGATACCACCCAATGGTGCGTACCTAATATAAGTGCTTAAGAAGGCATGCATTTATAAGGAAAACAGTAAACAATATGATTTACAAATAAACACAAACTCCACTGGTGCTTAGCAGCCACCACAGAGTGTCACCTGCTTTAGCCAACGATGAAATCTCTATCGTGTAACCCGACACCATGTGCCCCTTGACACAACATTTCTCAAGTACCGATGTCCTGAAGGCACACCCAAGAATAGTAACCCAACACCTTGTGCCTCCTGACACCTCATGACTCAAGTACCGACGTCCTAAAGGCAAGTCCAAGAAGTAACCTGGAGGAACAACCATGCATGTACTCAAATAAATAACTGGAGGGATAGCGATGTCTGCCCCCAAATAAATAGGAGGAGGTATAGTGATACATGCCGTCAAATCAAGTAACCGAAGGGACAATGATATCCACCCTCAAATAAGTAACCGGAGGGACAACGATATCACGATGAGCCTCAGCCCGCAACCTGATAGCCTCAAAGCTATCCCCTAGAGGCTCCTCACCTTCCATGTGGCTTCCTACGACAAGCACCCCCATCCAAATTACCTAAACCACATCTATGGGGGCCTCTACCTACACGAGTGGTAAAAACCACCTCATCAAAGAGTATCTTTGTGTACACACTACTCAAAGTTCCGGGTGAGCGGTAATCACCAAAATAGTACATAAGCCACCACACATCTGACACCTCGTGTCCCTGCGACTATGCCGTTCAAGTTTGATGGCCTCGCCATACCAGTAACCTAGGCCATTCCCAACCTGACAGTCATCCTGGCTCAAGCCGATGTCCGTGATGCTCAGTCCCATGGTCAAAACCACCCAAAGTAACCTTAGGCCAAGCCCAACCTGACAGTCGTATTGCCTCAAGCCGATGTCCATGATGCCCAATCCCATGGTCAAACCAGCCAATGTAACCCGGGCCGAGCCCAACCTGTGATCAGCATCACTCAAAAAAATTTGTGTCTCGCCCAGAACAACCTGAAGGTTCCAGTATATTCAATTCAAAATTCACTTATATAATCAGAAAATTTACTTTTAAACAGGAAAACAACTCAACAGTTGAAATGAGATAACTATGTGTCGTCCCATACCAATGCCAAGGTCTCTAAGGCCTCTTAAAATACATATCAATGTTCACTAAACTAAACTCAACAGTTTATAAAAACATAATTAAATTAATGCAATTATGGTGCCCCTAGCCAAAATGCCCCATATGAGTAATGACCCTTCGCCCGATCCCGCTTAAGAAAAATAGGTAAAGGGCATACCCAAAGGCATCCCACTGGTATAATAAACAGTTTAATAAGAAATATCAGATAAATTAGGGTATCTCTCAAATATGTTAGAACGCACCGAAGGACACACTACCCAAATGACCACAAAAACAAAAAAAGAGGTAAGCACCACCTACCTCATACTAGTAAGATGTTACTCCTCTGATAACAGCCACAAATTAGGTCTAAAACATGGTAGATCTATAAAAGAATCAAAACCACTCAAACCCTGATAACTCATTCTAGAATAGAAACCAAGAAGAACGACTCAAGTGGAATCAAGGCCTTACCGAGTGGGTTCAAACCGATCAAACGATGCTCGAAAGGGAGTTCAGACAAAGATTTGGGGCGGATTTGAAGGTCCTGCTAGCTCTCCCCGCGTGAGCCACAAGAAGGTGGAAGAAAAGGGAGAAGAATAGAAAATACCAAGTGGACCGAAACATAAAAACCCTAACTTTAATTGGCTACACGGTTACCCCGCATGGTTTGGAAAACCATGCGCCAACCGTGCGGTTGCCACTGCCTCACCCAGGAACTCTGCACAACCATCCCACACGGTTAGAAAAACCGTGCACCGCCCGTGCGAAGCCCACTGTCTCACCCAGAGACTTCACATGGCTTTCCCACACGGTTTGTTCAGACTATGCTCCAACTATGTGCACCTGCACAACCTCCTCAACTTTTAAATGTTTTCCCCAGAACATGTCAAAATTTTATACAGGGTTGGGATTTGACCCGTTCTAAAAAGCAGGGTTCTTACAGAGACTTCGTGTGGACTATCAACACCTGAACTAGGGGACCATGTAGAAAAAGTACCCACTCCCAAGGATTGATGATCTCTTTGATCAGTTGAAGGTAGCACAGTGGTTTTCGAAGATAGACCTCAGATCATGTTGTCACCTGCTCAGGGTATGAGACGAGGATGTGCAGAAGATGTACTTCAGATGTCGATATGAGCATTATGAGTTCTTGGTTATTCCATTAGACATGACCAACGCCCCAACAGTGTTCCTGGGACTCATGAACATGATATTTTAGCCATACCTCAATCGCTTTGTGGTAGTCTTCATCAATGAAATCTTGATATACTCAGCTACAAAGGAGGAACATAAATATCATCTGTAGATAGTTCTGGACACACTCAGAGAGCACCAACTTTATGGTATGCTCTCGAAGTGCTAGTTCTGGATACGAGAGGTCCAAATTCTGGGACATGTCATCTTGGAGGATGGATTTGTAGTGGATCCCACAAAGATCTAGGTTGTGCCTACTCGAAAGCTACCCATGAGTGTGACGGAGGAGAAAAGTTTTCTGTGATTGGCTGGTTACTACAGGAGGTTTTTGCCTGACTTTTCCAGAGTTGCGACACCCTTATCAGCATTGATAAAGAAGGGGAAACTCTTCGAGTGGTTGGAGAGATGCCATCAAAGTTTCCAGGAGCTGAGGTAGAGACTAATGAGTTCCCCACATCTTGAGGATACTAGAAGAGGGTGTTGTGTCCGTAGTCTACTGCGACACATCAGGGACTATGATTGGATGTGTCCGGATGCAGGAGGGAGTAGTGATCGCCTATGGTTGTTGACAACTGAAACAACATGAGCATAACTACACTACCCATGACCTGGAGATAGCAGTAGTGGTATCTTCATTGAAGATTTGGCAACATGACTTGATGGGAAAATGTTTTATGGTCTACTCTGATCACAAGAGTCTCTGGTATATCTTCTCTCAGAAGGAACTAAACCTGAGACAATGGCATTTTCTTGAGTTCCTCCAGGACTATGATTTCGAGATAGTCTATACTCTTGGAAAAGGGAACATAGTAGAAGATACACTCAGTTGAAGATCTGGTATACAGTTTCTGAGTGAGGTGACTGAGCAATTAGACGCTTTGTGGATATCCTAAGTTGATCGTGATGGAGCAGCTTATCTTCAGTCTTTGACATTCACTCCCCCACTCCTTCAACGTGTCAGTGGAGAGAAGCTTGTGGAGACTGAATGTGAGGCTCGACATGCATATATATCCACAGGATAGGCACCTGATATATTTTCTAAAGATAGGGATCACATCATCCTATTCAGAGGATATACTATGGTACCAGTGGTGCTATGCGATGAACTGTTGAGGGAGTTTCTTAAGACCCTTCTAGTGGTACATCCCGGAGTGGCGAAGATGTACTAGGACCTCATACATCAGAAATGGTGGCAAGGAATGAAGAAAGAAGTATGAGAGTTTGTATCTCAGTGCCTCACTTGTTCGCAAGTGATGGCAGAGCCTCAATTTCTAGCTTTCTTAGTTCAGCAACTAGAGGTGCCAGAGTGGAAGTGGGATGGAATTTCCATGTAATTCATGATAGGAAATCCACACACGTGCAAGGGACATGATTCTATCTTGGTGATCGCTGACCAACTCACCAAGTTGGACCACATCCTACCTATTAGAGAGGAGGGATTGGTAAAGATATTGAGATGCCTCTACATACAGAAGATTGTACGACTTCATGGAGTGACATAGATGATTGTATCTGATCGTGATGCACATTTTACTTCCCAACAATGGAAGGTGTTGCAGGAGGTGTTCATGAGACAAATTCAGCTGAGCACCACCTTCTATCCTTAGATGGATGGTCAGACAAATCAGAATATTTAGACCCTCGAGGACATGTTTCATGCTTGCGTCCTCTATTTCCGCCACATATGGGATGATCAATTGCCCTTAGTGGAGTTTGCATACAACAACAGCTATCACTCCACCATTAGTACAGAAGCATTTGAGGATTTGTATGATCGACCCTTCAGATCACATCTGTGCTGGACTAACCCAGGGGAGTCAGCACTCATGGGACCAGAGATGGTATGGGCTACCATGGAGAAAGTGCAGATCATTCAGGAGAAGATGAAGACTGCACATAGCAGGAAAAAATCTTATTCTAATTGGAGACAGTGACCTATGGAGTTCGAGGATTGTGACCAGGGATTTCTACGGGTCTCACCTTGATGAGTTTTGTAGTGATTTGGCTGGGGTGAAAAGTTATCTCTAAGGTTCATCGGACCTTTTTATGTCCTCACTAGACTTAGCATGGTGGCATACTGCTTTTCCCTTCCCCCTCAGTTGCATCGAGTGCACGACATTTTTCACATATCCCAACTGAGGAGGTATGTTCTTTTTCTTTCGCACATCATTTACTGGGGAGAGCTAAATATAGAGGATGGGGTGACGTTTTTGGAGGTTCCAGTAGAGATTGATGATCTATAGGAGAGATTACTACATGGGTGATCGATACCTCTGGTGCATGTATGATGGCAATACGGGAACCTCCAGGAGAGATCATGGGATCAGGAGGATCAAAATCTTGTTCAGTCCCCCACTTCTTTCCCTAGTTTGTGTTGTGGCTTTCGGGGATGCAAATCCCTGAGGTGGTGAAAATGTAAAGATCCGGGTTTTTCCATATTTTTTTTAATTATATGAAAAATTAGGAGTCGGAAAAAATTGACAGTGCGTGATTCCGAGGCCCTGTGTGCCCAGAATGAAATTCTGAAATTTTTTCAGGTACGTTCAGTAAAGGCATGAGTAGAGTTTTGTATCTTTCGAAACAGTGCTCAGAAGTGTAATTCGAGAACATCGTTGAACTCACAGTGCTGATATTCTCTCAAAGAGACCTTCAACTCAACCACAGTATGTCAAGGGAGGAAGTTGGGTTTTCAGTTTTTTGAGGGAGAGATAAAATACAAATAATAAAACAAAACAATAAATTTTATTTTATTTCTTGAAACATATCATTTGAATCTTGGTTTTTTGGACCACCCATACTCCAATTTTAATGTGATTTAACCCTTGGAATTCACTCAATTAATGTGCCAACATTAATTGAATTAATAAACAGAAGTCAATTAAAGTTGGCTCCTCACCTCTCATGGGGGAGATCATTGGAAAAATCTTTTGCCGGAGAAATATGGGTAGAGGAAACTTGGAAGCTCCAACGAAGAATGAAAAAATATCTAGATCAAGATCATTGAACCACCATTGGAGCGTGGTTTGTAAGCGTGTTGCGGGAGTGAAAAACGTCGAAATCTTCACCGTCTTCATCTTCTTCTTCATGCTGTCTCTAATGACTGAGGTAGGTAAATTGTTAATTATGTTCTTTATAATGAATTATTGATTTCAATCTCTGAACCGCCTGCTACTAACTTAACATAGAGGGTGGGAGCCAAAAAAACACAATCTGATCCCTCCACCATTTCAATGATTGACATGTTCAACGTAGTTGATTGATAAGTTGAGTGGAACCTGACCACGTCGTTAGAGACCAACACCGGAAGGGTACAAGGCGGCGACACAATCGAGCCGTCAGAGGAGGCTGCGGCTCATCTGCCACGGCGGTGGAAGGTGGCGGCCGACAAAACGAAAAACCACATGGAGGCAGGGTGGCACATATTCACACCTCCGGTAGAGGTGGAGGAGGTCGCAGCTACTTAGCCGTGGTAGTGCACCTAGTGGGTGGCCGGCACTCGGCTGGCCTTGGTAGGATAGTGGTTCCGACACACCACTTGGAGGAGAGCCAGCCGAAAACCCAACCGACTGCATCACTCTGAGCAGGTCCCGCTCTGGCGGGTCCCACGGGCTAGTAGGTGGTGCCACTAGGTTGGCCAAGATGAACAGTCCATTGGACCGTTCAGAATACCGGGGGGGGGGGGGGGGGGGGTGGGGGGCTCCCCCCGGGTAGTGGCTAGGGCGTGTCCCTCCACGACAGAACACACCCTTCCGGGCATGCTGAGCCCCGCAGGCCGCGCTCAGCGGGCCAAGACAAGCATGGGTTGGGCCCACCATGGTCCCACCCATCCGGGCCGGGCCTGGGTCAGACCAGACTCGGACCCATGTGGACCTAGATTCGCCTTTTGGCCATATCTTGAGATCTGGGGGACCAATTGACAAATCATCTGTGGCACTGCAATCCTTGGATCGAGATGGTCCTTTTGGTATACTCTACTTGAGTGTTGGATAACATTGGGGGTAAGGTCTGGATGGATCGAATCTGAATCCAACCAGTCCCTCATGACTAAAAGGCTAATAACTTATAGACTAGGCATTTGATCAATGCGCCATCTATCACGTTGGGTCCCTTATGAAGTGATAGACCTTCATGATACTTTTTCATGGGACCTCATGGAATTTTAATTATCAACTGATGGCTTGAGGAGTGGAAACTCTCGGAATCAATAATGCTTAGTTCGGAAACCCTGTGGCTGGATGTACATGAGGAGACTTCAGATCATGTGTGGGTCATCTTCAGATCTTGCGTGGGTCAGCATCTTCATATCCTATGTGGGTCATCTCTAGATCATGTGTAGGTCATCTCTAGATGATATGTGAGTCATCTTCATATCTTATGTGGGTCATATTCGATCCTGTGTGGGTCAAAAACAGACCTTATCGATGAAGTAAGATGATCCAACAATACAGCTAATCATATATACTTCTATACATAAGTTATACCTAGTGTGAGACGAGTTATTACCTTTGTGGTATTCTTATGTGTGGTGATACATTTGTGGCAATGTTCTGTGTGGAATTACCTTTTTGGTACTTACCATTTTGGTGAAACCTATGTAGTATTTTTCTGTCTAGATTTACCTTTGTGGTACTTACCTTTGTGGTGTTACCTTCATTGTATTATTTCATTCATGGAACAATTGATCTTTTGGATAAGGATTTGAACCTTGTGTTCCCTCATGAATGAGATGGATATACTTGATAACTGAGGTATATGTATTGGTATATACCTAAGTAGGTTTTACTGTTGTTTCGTGCTTTGTGATTGTGATTTTTCTTTATGGTTTATACTTTGTGGATTTTGAGAGACCTTCGGGGGTCTCAAGATCCCTACTAAGTATTGTTATACTAACCCCTGCACGGGTTATGCCCACACCTTTTTGTGTGTTGTGTAGATGATGGACAACGCTGAACGAGTTTGAGGGTACCAAGACTGAAGGATTCTCGGAGGTGGACTTTAGACGAGGCGTACCATAAAGACGACCGTTAGAGAGCTGTACCTACACTTCAGGCAGGATCCTTGGCGGGTGTTTACAAGATCTATTTTTAGTTTTACTTATACTTTCTAGTTGGGCTTTTATTCTGACCCCTTTACTTACTGTACTCACTCTGATTACGATATATTTTTCCTTCTACTTGTATCTTGCTGTGTGCATAGATTATATGAGTTTTTTGGTTAAAAATGAAATGCCTTCCCAGTTTTAGGGATATGCCTTTCCGGTGCTGGTCTCCAGCCCCTGGCCTACGGAAGGTGGGTTTGTAGTAGTCACGACACAGGTCCCGGGGGACGGGTCTTGACAGCTAGATCTTGTTATAAAAGATGAAATTATATTTTTATGGAAGAAGTATTTTTTGTGGTATTAGTAGATCCTACTATTTTTAGGAAAACCATTTTTTCTAATATTTTATAAGTACAAATTTATGTTAATGATGTTATTAGAAGTTCAAAAAATTAAAAGATATGTAATGATTTCTTTAAATCTAAGGCATAAAGAATTTGAAATGAGTATGATGGGAGAACTAAATTTATTTTTAGGATTTTAAATCTATAAAAAATATTAGGGAAATGTTCTAAATAAAATTAAATATATTATTGAATTATTGAAAAAGTTTGGAATTAAAAAAATCAATATCTACACAACTCCCATGTGTACAAATATAATGTTTGATTTGGATAAAGTTGGAAAACCAGTTGACAAGAAGTTATATGGAGGTACGATTGGTAGTTTTCTATACTTTACTTCTATAATACCATACATAATGTTTTATGTATATCTATACTGTTGATTTTAGTCAAACCCAAAATAATACCATCTTTCTATTTCTTAAATAATTTTTAGATATTTAATACTTTTAATCTATTATTTACCCCAAAACATCTGATTTTAAATTAATTTTATATTCTGATGCAGATTTTGGAGAATGTAGATTAGATAGAAAAATCACCCCCAAAACATGTCACTTTTTATGGAAATCATTAGTATCATGACCATCTAATAAAAAAAACCCACTTTCCCTATCAACACCTATGGTAGATTATGTGTCTGTTGGTATTTTTTCGCACAAGTGTTGTGGATGAAAAACACTTTATTCAATTTTCAACTAAATTTTAATAATATAACTATTTTATGTGATAATTCTAGTGTGATAAATATTTCAAAAAATCTTATATGTCATTCCAGGACTAAAAATATTGATATATGGTATCATTTTATAAGGTATCATGTTAATAAAAGGATATTTATTTTTGAATTTTCAAATATTGAATATTAATTAACTTATATCTATACTGAACCACATCCCACTGCAAGTTTTGATTTTATTAGGTGGTAGTGGTAAGGTTTATTTAATTTTAAATAGATGATTATCAATTTATTTTGATTAAATTTTTATATCATTATAATTTTAATAATCTAATATATTATAATTTTTAATTTCACTATGAAATTTTTATTTAATATTTTTTTCTTATTTTTAGTATTTAAATTGTTTGTTTTCAAAATTAAAATTTTTAATGATATCTCTATGTAATCGACATGAGAAACTGGACCTCAAAACCATCTTTCAAAAATCCATTCATCTTTTCTAACCCTTTGTTTTCAATCCATTTTGTCTACCAATACCTTTATCTTTCTTCCAAAAACTATGATTTAAAAGCATTCAAGCTTATGACTATTAGAAATGATGAAGACCATGTGAATAGGTAAAGTTGAACCAAGAAACTCAAAACTTCAACTTTTCCCCTTTAGAAAGATTCTTCAAGGAAAATTCTTAGATTCTAAATGGTTGTATGAGATGAATCTTATTATCAAGAAAGATCTTGAATTTCAAGTTTTGGAATTTATATTTAATGAGGAAAATATATATTTTATTTATCAGATAGAACTAAATCAGTTTTATAGAAATGTTCAATTTATTTTTAGTGAATTAGTGTAATCTATATCTTTATGAGTATATAATAAAAAGTTTTCGATCTTCTAATTATAAATTGATCAACATTTAAAATTTTCTTTATGAAGGAGTATTCTATTTTGATCTTAGATCAATAGAAAATAAGGATAAAAAATTATCAGATATCATGTAATTTATTTATGGTTTAAGTAATTTTATGAAAATGTTAATAAAATATTTTGAGGTAGGCCATAAATTATTGATAAAGTTTATTCAAACTTATATCAATCAAAGGATTTTTGAGAAGGACAAACTTATGTAACCAGAAATGTATATTACGTTTTTGTTTATCAGTGATATTAGGTTGAACATTTCATGATATTTGATTAAATAAATGAGTTACTATTTCCACTCATAGTCTTGGATATCATTCAATCCATATGGATGAATCCTTTCTCTTATTTTGGACATAGGGAATTTGATTCATCTTTTTTGATTCTCTAACCAAATTTCTTCGTAGTAATGATTTTATTGATAGAACATTAAGAAAATATATTTTCTTTTAGAGTAATGTAAAAGGTAAACTGTTTCAAGTAACTATAGATGATAAAAAATGACCAGAAAAAATTTCTCAAGGGGAGTAAAGACACCTCAAGACTATTGGTTCAATTCATTTGAAAAATGAGGAACTTGGAGAATCTTGAATAGAAGGTTTTTCTCAAACTGCTAAAATAAATATTCATTATGATGAAATAGATCTTAATGAAGAAGGTTCAGAAGAAGAAAATTGTGAGTAACTTCTCTTATGACCAAGGATTAGAAGAGAACTCTAGCATGAGGATCCAGTATTAGGATTTGGAGATGTTATTCGTTCAGTGATTTTGGAAGAAACAGATCACTCTGTAGATCAATAGGAAGAAAGTAATTCTCATGAACTTCAAGTTGTTCCTCAATCATATCATCATAAAGAAACTGATCAAGAAGATCCGAAAGTTTAGAAATCAGTAACTGAGACCCCTAAGATCATTTAGAGTAAACTATCTCTATTTTTGGTCAATCATCATAAAAATATGCATCCATATCTAGAGAAATGATAGAAGTTCTCAAGGGTATGCATTTTTAAAGTGATAACTTTTTTGATAAACCCTTAAATGTTTTAAAAGAGGATTCTTTGTTAAAGAATCATGATGAAAGAACATCTGATTCTCTAAAAAATTATATTTATGATCTTTTCGTAGTGTTTAACAAGGTTCAAGAGACGAAATATAGTATTCTATAAGAACTGGAAGGTACCAAGAAATTTCTAGACGATTTGAAAAATTCATCTGGTTTGATACTGTAATTAGAGTCTATTTAGTCTCCACATTAAGAATTTAGAGAAAATTATGTTTTAAAAATAGATTTTATGAGTTTAAGGTAGTGATGATTGATCAGTTTGAGAACATGAAATTAAAATCCATTTCTTAGTAGTTATTTTTTTAAATTATTTTTGGGAAGTCAAATTGAATTGATAATAGGAAGTATCAATAAGCCCAGATCTTCTACCTCTACACCTCCAACATCACCAAAATTGATCAGAATATTTCAAGCTATCACATCAATAATGGTTGGTATGAATGAAATTATTTTTAATATCTAGTGGAATAGTTAACCTTTGTTAGTTCTCTTGAATAATCAAAAGTTTATTTTGAGAAACTCACTTTAAGTGAACCTGACATTAGGATACTACTAAATAAGTTCAATGATAATCTATCTCAGTTTCTGAAAATATAGGATAATTTTCATGATTTTTTGAAAGTCAATTTGATTGAAAATTTGAAATTAATTCAAAATTCAGGAATTTTTATAAATCAACTTGCAAAAAATATTTTATAATGGTTACAAGGTTTGATATAATAGATGAAAGACGTTTTTCAGACTACTCATGCTTTACTAGAATATAAAACACTCATAATCCAAACCTTTTAGCTTATCCGAGACCTATTTTTTAACACTTTTTCATAAAAAAGGTCAATCACGTATTTATAATATATTTATAATAAAAAATAAAATATTTCTGCTATTGTCGTAATTTATTTATTTTAGTATATCTTTATCTCTACTACCAGAACTGATGTCTTATTTTTGTCACTAGTACACTGTGACATTCATTTATTATTCTGTGAAAAATTTAAAGCGTTTTAAACCTTTTTCTTATAATTTATTTTTGATATCAGTAAAAGGAGGAATGAATTGGATAAAAACAAAATTAAAATATTTTTTTTAATCTAAATAGTTTTCTGAAATCAAAATAATTATTTGACAAAATTAATCTTTAATGCAACAATTGTTTTCTTTAAAATATTATTTATTTAGTGTTTAAAAAATCTTATATATATTTTTTAAATTATTTTTTGGGTTTTGTGGTCATAAAAAGGGGAGATTTTTGGGAATGTATGTTATCAATAATACTCTATAAGTCTTATTGATTTTTATGGTCACAAATAGCCTTCTTTGTTTTACTAATGATATTACTTTATGTGTATTTCAGGAAATTAATATTCATTGAAATATTTATTACGGAATTATTTCAAAGTTATTAATCAGCCTAGAATTTTCATTTAAGTGTTCATAATGAATTTTAGTGTATTCTGGTAACACTATTTATTCATTACATTGATAAACATAATGTAAGGAATAAACTCTACGCATGGAACAACACATATGAATTATGAACCCTACATTTGGATTCAACCTTACATTGGAAGAATGAAATTATGGATTCTCATCGCTATGTTACTTTTGATAATTACATTCAAAGAATAGTACAGTATGGTTCAAGAACCATATTCTACCAAAAAAATAGTATGTTAGGATGGAACATTATGTTTTCTAAATAGAAGAAAGTATTGTGAAGGAACCCTAGGTTAGGAACCATACATTTGAGAAAACTACATTTGGTTCATCAGACTTACATTTAAGAAGAACCTTACATTTTCAATGTTGCATTGTTGACCTTATCTTATGAGAAATAATTCTATAGAGTTGGACCCTACAATTGGTATTTTTTCATTTTATGAAGGAACCCTATTTTTGACTATTCAAATTCAGAAATTTAAATTCACAACCTTATTCTTTATTAAAACAATTGTATTTATAAAATTAAAGATATGTTAAAATATCATTTATAATCAATTAAAAGGATCATTAAGATTTATTTAAACAACCATATTCATTAGATAAAATCATTCATATTCTTATGGGAAGTTATACCTTCCCTGATTATTTTGATTTATAATATATGTGATCTATCAGGTGACTTTATTGGATCTGAAAAATTAAATCAAGATATCTACTCTATATATACTACCAAACATATCTTTTCAATGTATGGGTGATATGAGATTAAAGAAAAACAATACACTTGTGTATATTATTTATATACAAATATTGTACAAATACCAAACAACTCTTCTCTTTTACAAAAGAGGCTGTACTTTGAAAGCATTAAATACAACCTTATACACCTATAAGATTGATGCTGATTTGTTTCTACTCAAATTGAGGATCATTTGCAACTAGGATCACTTCATAGCTATTATTTCTTGAATACATTGATTTATAAAGAATAATATCCATGTAATTTCATTTTATGCAATAATTTCTAAGTACAACCTGGACCATCAACAAATCAAATCTTTTTTGATTTGTTGGAGTAACAAGTACTCGTACACAGCTATTGTTTAATTATCAACTTATTAAACTATGATCTGGATAACAAGGTTCTCTGTTCAAGAACCAAATGGATCTGCATTTATCCTTGTTATAATGGTGTCAACTTCCTGTACTTAGTTGTGGATTTTAAGGTCTTGTGATTAGAGGACCTTTCTAGTTAAATAATCCAATATCACAGAGAGAGTGTTGATGGAGTGGACTAAGGAATATTTGTACCCTGAACCAGTATAAATTTACTATGATTATTATTTATGTTTTTCCATAACTCATATTTCATACAAAAGAGAATTCTGAATATATGCATAAATCACAAAGAGAATTAAATTCCATAATCTGTTATGTTTTTTAAAAAGACACAATTCCCTCTGCTCTTATGTTTCTTTGTATTATTCCAACCTAACAATTTGTGGATGAATCAACATCATGTGACATTAAAGTCATATAATCATTAAGTATTATAAATATATTTTAGGTTTATTATTCTAATTAATTATTTCATTGATAATGTGTTATGATCATACCTTTGTCAATTTTCCAAATATTCTAAAGACATATGATTGGAAGAGAATACATAAGATGAATTCTTGTATTTGGTAAGGACATTGGTCATATAGAGTCAAAGTATGAATCTAAAAATAGTATGATCACCAAAATTTATTATTATAAATTCCTAATGACTTACATTAATTTTTAATTCATTCGATATTTTTTGAAATGAATTACATTTCAGACATAAATATTTTCCATAATACGCAGAAATCCTAAATTTATGCAGAGGACATAAAAAGGATCTCAAATGGATCTAGGGATTCTCATAAATCCTCAAATACAATAAAAGAATATTCAAAATAGTGTGGTAATTATAAAAAATATTTGTAATCATTTTTTCAAAGTCCCAAGGTGTTATGACATATAAAATAATAATTATTATAGTATGCCATGGATCTCCTCTACATGATCTAGTGCAACTGTTCTAAAATAAATTCTAAGAAATACCTATTCAAATCATCATTAATATAAGAGTGTTTGGATGTGTGTAATGTATGATAATATATTAGAAACTCTATGTATGTGTACTTATATTTTATTATATTTTTCCATAAGAAAAATAAAGTTGTACAAGTAGTCTAACCATAGGTTCAGTATTCATCTCCCCATTTTTAATCCCCATTATTCAAACTATTGATGATAATAATTCTTCACCTTCCACACTTTTCATATATATAAATACAATCTCATTTAATAATATGATGTTATTAATCCAAGGAATATATCCATCTAACTACTCCAAGTACCATTGCACTTTTCTATTTAAACAAAACGGAAGTTACTTTATCTCTTTTATGATTTGATACTTCAATCCATCACCATAATCTTATCACTTTTTTCTACATTACATTATTACATTGTAAATGAAATATAGAAAAACCTAATTGAAAAACTACAATAAAAAACATTTTAGAACAACAAATAACCAATTAAAGTCAACTTATGGATGAAATAAAAAATCTATTTTTTAAATATGGTATCAATTTTGATAATTGGTATTAGTATTCACATCCATAACTAATCTGTGAGGAATAAATTTGATATAAATCACCCATTATGTAATTATTTTTTATTTTATAAATATATTGTGAATGTATTTTTGAGTTCATATAAATGGTTACTTAGTAGAAGTTGAAATTTGTGAGTAATTTCATCTTATGAAAACATGTGAGTAAAATGTAAAACAATTATTTTGATAGATTAATATGATTTTTTCTATACCAATTTATGAAATAGTAGGATTAAACGTTTTATTGATTGATAATTTCTATGTTGAATGTTCACGCACTGAAAATCTGTTAGAACACATCCATAATTGAAGGAGTTTCTTTAGATTAAAATTAAAATGTGGAATTATGGTTGACAAGAAAATTATAAAGATTAAAATTACATGATACTAAATGTTTATTATAAATGTTGGATCTTAGAATTTGGTAATTGGATGGAAGGAGTTCATTTAAAATAGGTTAAAAAATCCATTGATAACCAAGGTAGTGCAACATCCTATCAAGTCAAATCCAAGAATGTGTAATCTTATTATGCCCCAAATGATATTTCATGTGAAATTAGTTTTTATATTTTTTTTTTGGCATCAAGAAGATATAGGGAGGGTCATAATAAGTTATAGTTTTTCATAATATGTGGTATAATTTTAATATTATATCAAAATAGGAGTGGGAAGCATCATAAAACCATTAATATTATTATCCCTCAAAACTAGATTAGGAAGAGACATGGTGATATAAAGACACATTGGATTCAGGATTGGATTTCCAAAAAATAAATGGGCAATTTTTGGAATCCCCATGGAGACGTTGAAGTGAATATTTATTGAAAAATATTTTAATGAATTTGCCTTAGACTATTTGTCAACAAATGGTTATTATTGGTTTCATATTTATTGTCAACTAAACAAGTATGTGTTATCTATATATTTTAATGAGAGATTATAAAAACATAATTTTGAGAGTTTCTTTAGAGCATTCAAGTATGGTAGTGAAAGAGTTTAAGTATACTTGATGATATTAAAATTTATCTTAATGGATGTATTATATTTATTCTTAGTTCAATTGGCGTTTGAGAAGATTTGGATGAAGTTTTAGAATGATATTTTAGTTGTCGATGTATTCTAGGGGACTTCAAGAAAATCATGGTTCTGAACAAACTGTTGTGATTTTGGAAGAATCTGTAAGTATAAAATATATTCCAAGAAGAAGATGATTTTGAAAATATAGGAAACTAATAAGTGATACGTAATATTATTCAGAAATTTCATAAGGTAATTTCCTTGTAGATTTCTATGAATATATTAAAGGAATGAAGTGAATATGATATTGTGAATATATATGAATCATGTTAGATATAACAATAAAAATGTATAAAAAAAGATATATTATTAAATATTTAAGATATTGTTTAGATTTCACAGAAAAATGGAGAAGTCTTTAAACGTTGGGTTGATATGTAATATTCATGGTTGATTCATATTATATTTAGATCATGCAGGAGTTTTTGTAGATTCACATGAAATTATAAGAATGATACCAAATGTATTAAATAAATAAATAAATCCTATTGACTATTTTTGGTTTTTGAAATAATGTGTATAGTTTTTTGTGGAACGTATGGTTTTACAATTGGAGTAAAATATAGATTGCTTTGGATGTTTTTATGCCATGGGATTAGGTTTCATTCAACTAAAAAATATATTGTAGCGTGTTACAGAATGAAATCATACTTTTTATAGAGAGTTATTGAAAACTAATGATCTTATAATGGGGAGATAATTAGTGGAATTATGTGGAAGAAGTCTTAGTATCTATAATATGGGATATTATGTAGAAAACACTATAGTGGAGACCATTTTGATATTACAAAATACCTATGTGAAATGGGGAGACTCAAAATATGATATGTTTTTTTGGGTATGAATTGTGAAAGTATGATGTTAATGATTACATTACTTGAAATATGTTTTTACATGGTGGTACCCAGGGAGATAGGACTTTGGTTTCTTTGTTAAAAATGAATATTAAGGTTAGGATTTAGTAGTTGTGGTCCTGAAGTGAATATTATGACCCAACAAGTTTCAATATTCCAATTTATTATCTTTTAAGAAGGATATCAGGGGATAAATTTTGGTAATTTGACTCATATTTGAAGTATAATTAAGGTTGTATATTCGATCATACTTGTGAATTAATAATTTTTTTTGAATGAGGGAAAAAAGTATAATTTTTCAGGATTATAGAGAAGGTATTTTAGTAATGCTATAATAATAGAGATATTTATCTTTAAATACCCCTTTGTGTTCAAAATCAACATGGGTTACCCCTAAAATGGGTACCCAAGCTTGGTTGTTGTAAGGCCCAAGGTACATTTCTAATCAAACAAGGCCGGTGAAAAGATCTATGGTATAAAAAGACCATTAGGAATGATTTTGCCTTAGAATTGATAACCATAACATATAATCTACCCCTAATATATCATAAAACACCGATTCCTCTGATTTCCTTGAATAAAAAAGGCTATTCTAAATAAAGAGGAATATCCAAATAAATTATGTAGTAAAAATAAATAAATAAATCTCATAAACTGAGTAGTAATAAAAATAATCAAGATGATACATATTAGATCATAATAAAATCCCACAAAGGTAAGGATGATACTAGAGCATCCCAAAATAAAAACCAAAAAAAATTCTATCAAACATCTCTTTATGAACCCTTTTTTCACTCTCAATTTCCAAATAAAATTATCATAAATATCCCAAACATCCAACATGAGGAAGGCCAAGGCTAGGGTACCCAAAAAGAATCTATAAAATATGCACACATTATATGGTATATACATTCTGTGGGTGAAACAAATCCTAGCAGGATCCCACCAAGGAGTCTGTGCAAGTCATTTTAAAAATTTAATATAATCATCAATAAGTCATGGTATCATATTGGCCAATAGAATTGAGAATACAATGAATGAAATTCTACTATGAAAGTAATCTAGTATCATGGACAACAAACTAGGTCCTAAGGCAAGATATTTCTAGACATTACCAAAAATAAATTGGAAAAAACTACAGACATATGTCACATCCAAAAAAAGACACCCGGTTCCACTCACACCATCTTTTCTATGGGTATACCCCTCTCTTGTATTGAGTCATTTCAGGGTACACTACATAGTGTGTGGATTGAAATATTAGATCATAATTCTATAACTCCCACTCAGTGGCATGGTTACCCATGAAATTAGATACAAGAGGTGATAAATTAATTAATTTATATGATTAATTTGATAAGAAAAATAAAATCCCACCTCACCAATTTCACCCTTTCAAGAAATAACCCCAAAAAGGTCATCCATGTCAAAATGATAAAAAATAACCCTATAAGAGGCCACAATATATATCAAAATATGGGGTTCAAGAGGGTCTCAAACTATGGATACCCCAACTTAAATTCCCAAATCCAATGCTAAAAAAACATTTTATAAACAATAGATTTAATTCAAAGTGACATGACCCAGTATGACCTTGAAAATATTTTACATTAAAATTAAATCTAAGAAAAATCTCACACAATCTTAAGAATTTTAATATTTAATTGTATTTGGATATTAGCTACATAAATAAATTATTTTTATAAAACTTGTGTATATTAATCCATAATTGTACCCATCTAGACACCATTCTAGACTTATAATACAATATAACAATTCTCAAAACACAGGGAATAGAAAAATAAGAAAGGGGTAAGCTTAGATTTTTAGCAAGGGTAAAAAAAGTGATAAAAATTGATGATGATAAGTGAGAAAAAGATAAGAATGTGGGAATGGGAACATAACTAATGTCGAAGAACATCAATTTAAGAGTCCATATCCTAGTAAAGATGGATTATAATATCAAAGTCAAGGATATTACTATGAAATATGGAATAATCCTAAAAATATAAGTATGATGAGAAATATTTGAAGGTAACATAATGATAAGCATAGAAGTCATAAAATAGTGTAGAATGAATAAATACCCATTTCCTATAACATTTTAGAGTAGGTATCACTACATGCTTTCCATAACACATGGGGAGATGCAATCGCATCCAGATTCCCATAACTTAGTTGACTAGGAATCACTTTCTAACTCAAATAGCACATTCTATTGGACATCAATTCTTGATTCTCATAACATATTGGACCAAACATGACTTCCCCATTCCCATAGTGGAGAAAGCAACAATTCTATACTTCCTTAATTATATCATGAGATATAACAAAACCTAGTGCATTGAAACGATATATAATTATCAGCCTACCCATAACATAATTAAAAGCATAATATTAATTCCTTAATAAAATGAAAAATTTCAAATTATAACATCAATTAATTATCCCATGGAAAAGATAAGATTTTTAAAAATACATCTATATAACATTTCATAAACTATCTAGTGAAAAAATAAATATGGTAGCATAAAAACCAATCCCTAGTGCAACATAATGAATTTCAAAGTATGTTGACATATGTTGAAAATATCATTTTAATATTATTAGATAATTCTACTTTGGAAAAGAAAGAAAAATAATTTTTTTTAAAATACTTGAAAACCCCACAAAAATGGTTTAATTTAATGGGAAAACTTTATGCTCATTAGTTATTTTTAAAATTATCTTTTAAAAGAAAAAAATATTTTCAATTTTTTTTGAACTAAATATGATTTGAAAAATATAATTTGATAATATATAAAAAATGAAATACATATTTCTTAATAATAGATGTCTAAAAAATCCATTTTAAAACTATAATTCCTTTTTAAAATCTAACTTTTACGTTTTAAGAAAATAATGATATTCAAGTTTCTTTTCAAAATCATTAATAATTTAATTTTTTTTGATAAATATCATATAACATGAAATGAAATTTCATAAGGAATATTTGTCTTAAAAAAGAGTTCAGATGAAAAATGTCATAAAGAGGTTCTTTTCATACTTTGGAAAAAATAACTTATAAAACATCAAAAAATATCCTTTAAAATATTTTTAAAGAATATAAACTAGTAGGTAACTATCTTGTTCAATTAGTTCAGAATAGATAAGTACATACATAAAATCATGCAGTGAATATGGGATTTGATAATGAAAATTTCAATCCAAAAAGAAAATATGGGGTTAGTTTCTTTCAAAAACATAACTTTAGGTAAATCATTTATCAATGGAAATGAAATTAAGAGAGTACTTATAAAACATAAATAAAAACTATCAGAGAAGAATATGGTTTTTTAGAGATAAATTCCCCACACTTTTTCGCCGGGTAGAAATTCATTCCAAACAATCTAAATTTGAAAATGAGATTAGAATGAAACACTTAAAAATTTGTTAACATTCAAATAAAAAATCACAGGAATGGTATAATAGAATATGGATTCTTGAATACATTTAAAAGAATCATAATTATATTAAAAGGAAATACATGGGTATTATATACCCCCTATAATAAAATAAGTTGTGAATACATACCATATCTCATGGAATTGAAATTCTAATGAGTAATACCCAATTTTTTTATAACATATGAATAAAAATATCATGAGAGAGAGTAGTTTAAATATAGCATTAAATACAAGGAATTAAATAGTTAATTATTATATAATATCTTAAATAGGAAGTAGAAACACCCTATCAAATAATATAAGTGCATACTATAAAATATGTCTCAAGGAATCAAAATTAAGAAAAAACCCTTTCAATATTGGTATTTATTAAATAAAAATAAAATAAAATATATAACATTAGATTAATTTTTAAATACCTTTAATTTAGTTTAATTATAATAAAACCATCCATATAGAAGTATATATACAATAAAATATATTACAAGTGGTGAATGTTATATATATCACAATGATATAACAGTGAGGTGAGAAACCATTACCTTAATTTTAAGATTTCATAAAAAACCTTTAACATAATGTATGATAAACATAAATATGTTAATAACACATTTTAGAACCTTATTAATATCATTAATTATTTACAATTTAGTTATAATCATTTATTATATATTTATTAGTTTGTTATCTCTTAATTAAAATTTTATATTATATAATTCTGACTATTTTGCGCATGTTTCATGTTGGAGAATTCGAACCCCTTTATTTTTATAAAATTTAACCATTACCAGATTAAAAAACATGTTGATATATTTTTTCCTCTGTATTATAAATCCCAAAGTTAAATTTATTTTAACTATCAGTGTGTTTCGATTGAATAAGTTCAATGAAAATCTTGTTTCAGGTAATATTCCTATAACAATAGATTACTTTATAATGGAAATCAATTTATATGTCATAACATTAACAACATGTTAATGATATTTATGAATCATTGATAAAATATAAATTTGTTAAATATGTTTTATAATTATTTGTGTGTGGTCATTATGAAAATAAAAATACATTGTTCCCTTGAGGAGGTAGTCCACACGTCAATAGAGACACTATTTTAACTTTCCACATAACGAGAGGAATATATAAAATGTTTTATCTTTTTATAATATAAATCAAGGTATAAATATCATAATTATTTTTAATACACTTTTATAACAATCTATTAATGATGGTGAGGAAAAATAAAACGCCACATTCATGGAGGTATTACTCTATGTGTACACGTGGACAATGTTATCATTGTTCTAAAGAAATGCGAAGAAGGGAGATAATTATTATTTGATCAAATTAATAAAATTTATTTTTAATAATTATACTTATGTTTTTATTTTAATATGGTATAATGGAATTTTAGGTAGAAAAAAAATACTTAATTAAAAATAAATTTAAAATAATTTTTTGGGATTTTTTACCCATCACCATATAATAACTTCTTTTTAACATAGATTAAGAATTTGAAGAGTAGTATTTTAAGGAGAATAAGAACTCTATGATATGTATAATAATTTTTGTGATGTATTTTGGCCTATTTTTTTAGAACTACGTGAGTTATGGTTTGAGGAAAAATAGGGTGGTATAAGTTTTAATTTATAAGTTAGGGGAGTGACATTTCTTTAATAAGAGGTCAACTATAAAAGGAAATTGTATTCAAAAGTAATAAATAATGGAACGGGGAATATTTTACACTAGAAAAAAACTTTTCCAAATATTTTAATATAATTTTAAGTATTTATATTAATTTTATACTTAATTATAATTTTTACCCAAATTTAAATTTATTATCATAACTCTTTTTTTTACCCACAGTAACTCATTTTCATAAATAATAATAAATTTAATCTCAGTAAGTAATTTTTGTATTCATATTAAAATGAAGTAAATTACTTAATAATACTAAATTTATAAAAGTGATAAAATTAATTCTAATAACACAACCATTATATGCATAAAACTATTTATATAAAAATATTACATAGATTTCAAAATATTAGTAATCAGTTTCTAAATTAATCATAATATTTTAAATTTAAAATTTTAATTATTAAATACACCTTTTATTAGGGAAAAAGGTTTTATATATTTTTAATATATTTTAATATCCAAATAGTTTCCTAAAGTTAACCATATTTGTAAAAACAACATTTTTCATTCTTCAACTAAAAATGATTATTTTTAAGAAAAATACCAAACATTAATATTAAGAAAATATTATTTGTTTGAATAAAAAATGATATTTAATTCTTCAAATTCAACCCCTAAAAATTAGGAATTTATATTTTAAACTTAAATATAAAATATAATGAAAAAATGTTTGTATATGAAAATGAATTTAAATATTAAATATTATAATTTTTATTTCCTATTAATTAAAAATTAAATTAGTGTTAATATACTATTCATATCTATAATATAATTTTTAATATTTAATAAAATATATTTAGTTTAAAAAAACAAAGTGCATATTGGGTATATTAAATAAAACAATTTGATGAATAAAATGATCTTATTAGTTATTTATCAATACTAATTGAATTTTATCAATGCACTAGGGTTAAAAACCAAATTGTTTTTTAAGTTTATATTGATTTCAAATTTTGTTTAATTCTATTTATACTCACTAACTCAATGACTATATTATAATGCCCAAATTTAATATTTATAATATTATCATAATAAAAAGTATCATAGCTTGCTTTGGTCCACTTTTTCATGTGAAATAAGACGTTAAACATTCTATTTATTTAAATTCATACTAAAATAATGTGGTGTGACTTTCTACCCTCTTAAAGAAATTTATTCCTCTCAATTTTAATTTCCCTCATCGATGAAAATGGATGGAATTTTTCTTTATATATTCATGAATCATGATATAGTTTTCATTGAAATATAAATCTTACTAACATGGTTATTCTATGTAAACTAATCCCTTGATTGAGTATTAAGACCCATATAATGGAAGCAATCTCAATATGGGGTTCATAATTAGCCTTACATTGATAGTTGATCACAGGTTCGTTTAGTGTATGAAATTTGACTTCTATATCATTTAATTTAATATGGGATATTTGTATGTAAATATATAATCAATTTCCAAAATCACATCATGTTTTTATAAAGTAAGAATATATTATTTTTTCCAAAATTTATTTCCAAAAAATAGTTAAATGGGATATAATAATAATTATATTATATTTTTTCATTAATAAATTACTTCCAAATCAATTGGGTTGTGATTTAATACTCTAATAAAACATCCAAGGGACAATAGTGAATATAACTGGTATCCTTTAAGTCATCGATGATTCTAAAAATAATTTTCATGACCCACTTTTGTGGTAGTCATTCTATAGGTTCTTCGTTGACCCCATAGAGGTTTCTCATACCTATTATCATTCTTATCCCCTGGGTTAGGGAACTGACATGGATAATGTCAACATTCCCCATATTTAAGATAAAGAACTATTATTGGTATTTTATAATGAGCTCTTTTTCCCCTAATTTTTTTAACCAAACTATATAATTTTTATCATTAATTTGCTTCTCTATGATTTTAATTCCCATAAATTAAACATGTTCTAGTTATTTGGAGACATATCCATGGGTGATTCTGTATATATTATTTACACATTAAGAATTAAATCTATTTTCTTCCATGGTCATTATCCTCATAACATCCACTAAACACCATCATCATATTCTTTGATGTTTTTGGAGATTCAACCAGGAATAAATTTTTAATCATAATCCTTGATTGTTGGTTAGAAATAACCATAATATTCTTCACTATAGCTTCTATCATGATTGGTTACTTATTTTGATAATCATCACATTTCCCATAAATTCCATTTTTAACTCAAATTCTACTTGATCCAACCATTAATTATATAAATGAAATTTTACATATGAGAAAACTAATAAATTCATAAAAGAGAACTATAAATGTTGAAGAGTTAATTCAAAAGAACCTGCCTGATCTAACCTATGAATCACTATTTTTCAGTTTCAGTTATCCATAGTTACATTACTATTATGTTATCTAACCTAAGAACTTATATCTTGTATAAAAAACATAATGGTTTGAGAAGACCTTGTAAATCAACCCATGAATATCCACCGTGAGTGTCTCACTAGGTGTATAGTTGGTACCACTTTTTGTTATTGAGAATAGATCATGTTAAAGAAAACCAACAATTTCAGGGTTATTACCCCTATATAAATTCATTCTAGAGACTAAATATACTTTTGTTGTTTCCATAAAATAATTTCATTACTATAAAACTGCATACTCTTTACTTTACCAAACTTTTAGGCTAATTATGAATTTTATAATTATCCCTACGTTCCTTACCAAATATTTCTAATAATAACCCCCAAAAATATCTAAACCAAGCTTCGATACCAAAAGTGGGTCCTCAAACCCATAGTCTCAGATCTGGTTCTAAAAAAAATCTCTAAACACTATATTTGATATAATTTGTGATGAATCAAGATCGAATTTCATATATTGTATATTAAAATTACATCTAAAATCAATTTCACACAATCATTAAGACCATAACGGTTTCATACCACTATAAATTAGTAGCATAACCAACTTATTATACAAAAATTGTGAACATTTATCCATAATCATATTCCATTTGACTTCTTTCTAGAGTTCTTGTACATTATACTTATCTTTATAACCTATTTAATGTAATCAAAAGAAGGGGGTGATATCATATTTCCAATTTTGGTAAATATAATAGAAAAAAATTGATGACCGTAAGTGAGAATAACATAATCGTGTGGGTATGAGAACATAATTAAAGTCAAATAACATCATATTTGGAATTTATTTCCAAATAAACATGATCATAAGACCAAAATCAGGTATATATTCATAACATAGAAAATAAATCAATGTGAATTGATTACGTCACAAAACATAGGAATGAAGAACAAATATAACCATATGTATCATAAAATAGTAGCACAAAATTATATACACATTTTCAATAAAATAGTGGAGATGAAATAACTACTATATTACCATAATATAGTGGAGTAGGAATCACTTCTTGATTCTAAAAAAATGTTGTCCAAGTACTACTTCTTGGTTCCTACAACAAAGTAAAAAAAACATGTAACAAATTTGGGTTTTTTGAATATAAACATTAGATATTTCAAAATATTATTTATAGTTAGTCACAATGTTTTCATTGTGTTTTTGGAATTATAGAGCCCAAGGGTTGGTATATTTAATATATTAAAATATATTAACTCATTCATGGAAATAATCTTGGAAACAATGATTCATTTCCCCAAACAAATCCTCAGATGAGGTAACTGATGTGATTGTTGAATTCAGAATGTAGGGTTTAACATAGGTGAAACATTAAAAGTTTTCTCACTATGTTTTTATGTATTGGGAATATATTGGAGAATAAGTTTTTATTATTACTTATTCAAGCTATTTTTTCCCTTTTTGAACCACATTAAAGAAATTATATAGGGTTATATACCACCCTATGAATTGAGAGCAAGGGAGATCCATCACGGGATAATATTCAATGGAGAATGAGGATCTTTATGGATCATCAATTTGATTTAGAAAATCACTTAAATAACATCAAAATTTATTGGGATCAAAAATGGAATCATCAAAAACTCATTCTTCATTAGTGGTTTATCTGATATCATGGTAGGATATTTTTATTGGTAAATATTCCTTGATTTTCATATCCATTTTATTATGGATTAGTTCTAAAAAATATTATATTGAATCAATAATCAGCGAGATGAATAATTTATTATTATTTTTGGATTTATTAAAACTTTAATCTTCATTATGAACATGTATTAATTTCTCTGAAATTAATTTGGTGTTAATATTTTTAAAAAACTATTAAATATATTTTATACATAGATTAGGAATTTAGAATTATTTTATATTGATTGTTTCATTTATTCTATGTATCTCAATTTTATATCAATAATGTTACCCAAGTAAAAAACATAATTTTTTGGTTTTTAAATTTTTGTAATAAGGATTTATCTCTATATTACATGATTATTCATCACTGGTGTCTAATTTGACTGATGGTTCTACCATATCTATGAAACTAATATATTGTCTGACTGATCATCAGTTTTTTGGATCATTATTTATGTTTTAACAATCTATATTTTAGTAAGAAAATGGTTTGAACATTACTATGTAAATCTAGAGGAGGGTTATATGATGGTGGATTCATGAGATGGGGCATGTAGGATGATGATCCTTACATGGGTGGTGACATCTATTCATTCTTCTAATAAACATTTGATAAGATTTGAATACAAGATGGGAATTGATTATGACCGAGAAGTTGGGAATCCATTTTAGGCATGATTCACGATGAGATCTGGGAAGGAGGATTTAAGATCAATGAGATATTTAATGGATTGAGTTTTTAGATGTTTTCTACTATACATTGTGTGGTTTACTAGAATAAATTCATGTAGTTATTTTTTTGTATGGTTATATGGTTCTATTTATTATTTAGGATGACATGTCCATGTTACTAATGATCATTCCATATGACATTTTCCTAGCTAGCTTAATGTGTACTAGGAGTACACACCTAGTGACCCAATAATCCCGACATTCCATGTGTTTTGGGCCACACCCCGTGTACTATTAGAGGTAGATGGATCATGAATATGGGTTATATCTCATGAATCCTCGAAGACATGAATTACCATATAAGCATTCTACACACTATGTATATTGTCCAATACATTCCAGGTGGGATGAGATAACATTTATAGGAGGATTATTTGGGATAACACATAGTGTACCCATAGCTCATAATGTGTACTTTCCTTTGGACTTAGATAGTTATTCAAACATGGATTTCAAAATAATTATTCCATAGTGGTGTTATTATCTCACCCATTGGGTCTAGGATCCTTCTTAAGATTATTTATTTTTCACATGTTCATTTGGGTAGGGAATTCTCAATCATAGTAATGAGATAGTGTTAGGTATCCCATTTATATAGGGGTAATTATTCCCCATACGTGTAAGATAATTTCACTCACCCATAGAGCTCAAATAAAAATAGGGATCCTCTAATAAGTATAGAATATCCCCAATTTGTATGTCTCATATAATAAATGGATCCTATACTAGTTTATAATTTCACCCTACCATATAGCACATATGTGATAGGGATCCTCTAGTAGAGTTTTTATTTCACCCAAAGTCTTGGGGAAGGGATCATCTATCATCAACTGAGGGAGTGACCACATGGTTTTCTCAAGACTGACTAACCGGAAGATAGGAATGATGAGTTTTTTGGATAACTATGAGTTCGATACTATACATAAGAATTTGGTTATGTTCTATGATAATATTATGGGTTGTCTCTTACTTTACCCTCATGAGTATAGTTTCGAGCTGAGGCCCCCTTTTGATGTTTTTCGACTTAGTGATTTCAATGTGTCCTACTGGGTATGTATATACTCACCCATATATGGGTTCAACCCACACATGTAATGTCTTATATTTATGTAATGATATTTAATGAATATCTTGGTGTCTCAGTGTGGGTGGTTATTAGTGGTGCTTAATGGTTTTGGTATCAAGATTGCCGACAAACTGGTGGTAGTGTGTTGAGAATAATTTTTATCTTCTTTACAAGTTAGACAAGCTTACCTATTGTTGGGCCTGTATTTTTTCCTCTAAAATTTGATAATGTTTTATCGTACTATGTTGTGTGATATTATAGGTTGTACATGTATTTATTATTCTAGTTTTTCACATTCTGCATTACTCCAATTTGTATGATGGCACATGTTGGTGTGTATAACTATAGTAGGATAAGCCCTCCCATATGTGTGTAATTACAACTTGGTGAAAGCCACAAGCCCATAGCCTATTAAGGAAGTATTTTGGTGTCAAAATCATCTTAGTGACATAAAAAAACCCAGTGGGTCGGGTTGTGTTAGAGTTGTATAGAAGGTGGTTAGGTTTTCCCAGTAAAAAGTTTGGCGACATAATAGTTGTGAGTTTTTCTTGGATTTATGGAAATGATTTTTAAGTGATTCATTTTTGGATCATTGTCAAGGGACCCCCATGCTGGTGTAGTAATTGAAATTCCATTAAACTAAAACAAAGATTACCCAATTATTAGCACGACATACTAAGACATCGATTTCCGGGGAAACAATATTACATGAATCATATAGGAATGAGTTTAGGATTCCATGTCCTTGTTGAGTTAGATCCCCATATATTCTCTTTTCACTATGGTTTATCTTGACCATTTCATAATTAACCCATTTTTACAAACATCTAGAATACAATACATGATTGGAATTAGAATCAACTATGTAACGAGTCCCCAATGTAGGGACCCGATCATGAGATGTTCCTCCTAGGTAGACAAAAAGTGATGCGCCCACCCGTGGATCAATATGCAGACCCACCAAAATTCATTCAGGTGGTTTCTTCTAGTTATACCAAGATGTTTTTAGCCATGGTATTACAAAATAATAATGTTCATTGGTTGAGTGAAATTCATGAATTTCATATTTAGATTCTTTCTAGGTTATAGAGAGACATACAAGCAGGTAGACAGAGGATAACGTAGGATTAAAAAATAATGGAATAAGATTCCAAAAAATTTTATAAGGATATCAGGGAGGATTTATTGAGCATCAAGATAGGTGATGATATTCCCTTTTTGGATGGGGTTATATTACATGGGACATTCTGAACCATCGAGTGATAGTAAGTGGACAAGAAGTGAATGAGCTTCCAAGGAAGAGGTAATGGTATAAGTGGGATGGTTTTTATGAGACAAATGTAGTAGATGATCTGGGTGAAATTTATTAGGTGAATGACATAGTGATTCATTACCATTACTTCCACATCTATGTTTCCACCATCTGGCTCATGGAATTGGAGGCAAATGGTTTCACTAGTTACATTAATTAGAGGCTTATAACTTAGATGGAATTGACTAGAACTGAGGTACAATATGTGTCTTATCTATGTTAGACTTAGTTTTTCTAATCGCATGAGAGATAATTTCCATATTTTCTTTATCCATTTTTTAAGAATTAGAGATTCCATCAGAGCCTCTAGCCCTAACCTTATGTACAGGGACTCATACTAGAAGGAATTCTAAAATCAAACTTTTCGATCTGTAGTGTGATATATCTCTTAGTGCCGAGAGATTATCATAGGATTTTTCATAGTTTAGATGAGTTGGTATGATGTAATTATTTTTAAGGACTAGTTATTAACCATAAATTACCATATTGATTATTTTTAGTGGCGGATAAATTAGAACTGTAATGATGACTAGAGATTTTTCTTCACTAGTGAGTTTAAATTATTATAAGTGTAGATTGGGTTCATATGTAGGATATTATAACCAATCTCCCAATAGTTGGCTAGAAAAATTCTAGCATTCACAGACTTTATGATTTTTTAATTACCTATATTAGTAGAAGATTACCCATATGTATTTCCTAAGGATGTACCTCGGTTACCTCATCACTAGGATGTAAACATCAATATCTACTTATATCTAGAGATAAATTTTTTATCATAGGTGGGGTATTAGATGGTTTCTATTGAGATTAGTGATATAATAGTGATGTTAGTATAGTTTTAGGGAAAGTCTTTATCTGATGTAGTGCGTCCCCTTGAACAGCTCCAATATTATTTTACAAAAATACCAATTGGATACCATAGTAAGGTGTGGATTAATTTCTCCTAAAACAAGTTACCATTAAGAATGAGTATCCACTACTGATAATTTATAACCAACTCAAATTATTGAAAGGGAAAAGTTGGTTTTTGAAGGTTGTTCTCAGATCCGGTTAGCATTAGTAGTGGGTATGTGTGGAGGACATATCTCAGACTTCATTCTGATATCCCTATAGTCACTATGTTTTTTGGGTCCTTTTTTCATGATGAACAACACAATGGTGTTTATGGGGATCATGAACGAGATCCTCTAGACTTTATTAAAATGGTTTGTGGTTGTCATAATCAATGAAATTATGATTTAGCATCTGTTTGTGGATGATTATATAGAGTATTTTAGGATGATCTTGTATGTACATTGAGTGCTTCAGCTATATAGAAAAATATCAAAGTAGTAGTTTGGTTTAGAGAGGTCCAATTTTTATGACTTATCATCTAGGAGGGTAGTGTATCTATAAATCTATAAAATATTATGGTACTATAAGATTGAGGGATACCTAAGATAGTGTCATAGGGAAGTGGTTATAACCTAAAATTATAGGAATCTAAGAACCTTCTGAATGATCTATGCAACCTATGAATTTTAACTGAAAACTATTGTATATACTATGAATAATTAAAACCAATACCTTCTTAGTGAGTAATTTTTTGTTTATTATAACCATACGAGTCTCAGGTTCATCTTCACATAGAGAAATATTAATTTTAGACAGAGTTTGTGGATAGATCTCTCACAAAACAATGCATTTGAGATATCTTATACTCCAGTGAAATGGGATGTTATGGGAGATTCACTAAATAGGAATTCTCATTCCAAATTTCTATATGATTCATCAAATTATTTGGACTATATATAGTATTACTTAGTAAATTAGGAAGGATATATATACCTTTTATCCATGGTTATAACTTCCCTTCTTCTAAAGTGTGTGAGGGAATAACATTTTTGTGTCAGTTATTGTGAAGTATTTCATGAACTCATCTTCATATGACTTGCTCATGATTGATTTTAAAAATGTGGGGAGTATGTCATCCTATTTCAAGGATGGATAGTGGTATTAGTCAAACATTGAGAGGGGGTGCTGAAAATGTTCCATACATCCTCTACGAGGTACATCACGAATTGAAAAAAATGTTCTAGGGCCATCAATAGAAGTTTAAGTGGACATGGACAAAGAATAATGTTATAGTGTTCATCTAGTGATGCCTCACCTAACAGAAGGTGAAGGCCAAGTATTAGGTTCTAGTGGTTTTTACCTACCCATAAAAGTTCTATAATGGAACTAGGATGATATATATATGGATTTCAAGTCAATATTTTCATGGATAGGGTGAGGTTGTGATGCTATATGGGTTATCATGGATTGACATAAAATGTCATTCCACATCCTTTCCATAAAATACAAGAGTATAACATTAATATTAGGATACATGGATCTGAAGGAGTTCATCATGCTATATGGTTTCCCCTTGATGACTGTCTTGGACTGTGATTATTTATTCATTTCTCAATTATGGAAGGGATTATAGGAGGATTTAAGAGATCAGTTATATATGGGCATGACATTACACCCCCAGATAGAAGATTAGACTGGGTGGAAAATTTAATTCCAGGAGGGAATGTTATGATCTTTTATATCAAACTTTAGAAGATGTTCGGAGGATAACATACCTTTATTATATTTTTCAGAAATTAAAAAATATCACTTTACAATCAATAGAGTGCCTTTTGAGGCCCTTTATGTGAGACCATGTAGGTCATCACTATGAAGGACATAGTTGAGAGAATCAATAAATATGTGTCTAAAGTTATATTGGTAAATGAAAAAGAAAGTGAAAATCATTTCGGAGAGTATGAGAATAGCTCAGAGCCGTCAAAATTTCTATGAAGACTGATGATATAGAATATTTGAATTTTGAGAGTGATACAACGTGTTCCAGTATCCCCTTAGAATAGTGTATAGAGGTATATCCAAGGTAGAAAACTATATCAAAGGTTAATTTTTCTATTCTATAGTGAGCATAGGATCATTGTGGTTATATATCTTCGGGTCCTACCTTCACAGTTGGACCAAGTTCAAAACATATTCCATGTGTCTCAACTATATAAGTACATGCGTGATCCATCACATGTTATTAAATGGATTGAGATGGACATTAAAGAATGATATACCTTCTCAGAGTACCAGTTATTAATTGTGGATTAGTAGGATAAGATACTTGATGGGAAACAAATTGCCCTTTTTTTTAATTCTCTAGCTACATGATAAACATCATGGGAGATCAAGGTAATTAGAGAACCATATGATAGCTCTGTACTATCCACTATTTAAATAATTCATTCTTTCCCAAAAAAATACATGAAGGTGAGGATGGTATAAATGCTTATGTTTTTTTGACAAAACCCTTTATATATATTAAATAATATTTTCATTGATAGTTATGGAGTTGGTGTGGTGTTTCGTGAATCATAGATCCATGGTGTCAATATTATAGATATATTAAAATATATTGACTCACACATTTATATAATATCAATAATAATGGATTATTTCCTAAATAGTTCTTTATTTGATGAATCTGAGATCTATATTGAATCTAGAATGTACGGTTTACCCTAGGTGCAACATAAAAATTATTCATATTGGGTTTTGGGGTGATATAAAAACATTAGTGAATACGATAAAAATAAATCTAAATAAATAAATATATTTTATCTATTAATTTTTTGATTAAGCCTAATGCTAATTTCAAATCCATTACAAAAATAATCCTAGGTTAGCCCCAACTACAAGAATTGGGTATAGAGAAATCCTCTTTTGGAGTATCTTTTGTGAGGAATGAAAATATTTTTGGATGAATGATCAGATTTAGTGAATCATAAAAATGAAATCATAATTAAAGTGGATAGAAAACAAGATCATAGAAAAATTTTCTTCATCAATGATCGATATGATATAAAGGCATGGATTTAGTTTTGGTAATTTTCCAAAACTTTGATATCCATTTTATTATGAATTATTTATTAACAATTGAATTGAGAATTTATGATCTCCAAGGTTGTCTATTTTTTTGGATTTATCCTATTATAATTATCATTATGATCATGAATTAATACCTTGATAATTAATTCAGGGTTTATCTCTTCATGATCGTGTTAATTAAATTTTATTCTTCAATTTTGAATTGATGATTCTTTATCTGGATTGTTGTGTTTGATCTCCATATCTCATATTTCCATCAATGACTCTAGCCAATCAAAAGAGGGCCTTTGTCGGTTTCTCAATTTTTGTGTTTTTTTATTTCCAACTTTGTTATAAGAGTTTCCATCACCGGCCTCCAATTTAATTGTTCATTCATCCATTTCCTCAGAATCAATCCATTTTAAGATCTATTATTAGTATTTAGGATTTCTTTTTTATGTGTCTCAATGAGGATTATTGTAGGAATGATATTTTTTGATGACTAATGAAATTCAGAGGAGGTTCGATTGATGTTGCATTAATGAGGTGAGGCTTGAGGGATGATAATTCTTACATTATAGGCAATGCGGATTTGTATTTAATATAAAAAGTGGATCCAATCTGACTTATTCTAATGAATTGATGAAAATTGATGCATATTGTGATTTTTAGGCATTATTGATTGTGTGATAGGGGAAATATTATTGAGTATTAGTGATGTTATGAATGTGCATAGTCTCTCAAAATTTTCAAGATACACCCCATGTGGATCAATAGAACATGCACTGTGTATATATATTTTTTGCAGAAGTAGTGTTTAGGTTAGAGTTAAGGATCAAACAAACATGTGAATAATAAAAATTTTATATAGCCTCCAAATCTAAAGGGTGATATGTACAAGGAGTATAAACCAAGGTCCCCATGTATCACGACACACCATTTTTTGGGCTTCACCCCATATACCGTTGAAGGTACTTGGATCATGTAGATGATTTATACTCCACGTAACCTAAGGAAATGACACACCATGTGAAAGATATATACAATATGTATATGGGGGGATACACACCCTTCTATATGACATAACATGTTCATGTGACCAACTTTGGATAGTATTTTTTTGTACCCTTAGGGAACACTGTGTACTTTCCTTTGCTTTGGGATAGTTATTCAAACTTGGATTTTCCCCACTTTATTCCCCAGTGGAGTTGGCATATCATCTATTATGACTATGATCCTCCTTAAGAAATTGTATTCCACCCATTAGAGTTTAGGTCTAGGATCCTCCATTAGTGAAATGGGATGGGGTCTGCTATTTCAACCATATATGGGGAATGTAATGTATATCTATTAAGTATAATTTATACCATTCACATAACTCAGATGAGATAGGGATCCTCCAAATAGATTATATTTTCTCCCATCCATAGAGATTAGATAGGATAAGGATCTACCACTAGAGTTTAATTTCACATGAACAAAGACTATGAATGGGACATGGGTCCTACACTGGAGTTTCTGTTTCACCAAAAATTATGGGGGTAGGGATCCCCCAACATCATCTAAGGGAATAATCTTGTGGGTTTCTTAAGACTTATAGATTATAATCTTGGAATAATAAGTTGTTTGGATGAATATGAGTTTTAGGTTGTACACTAAAACTTGGGTACCTCCTAAGAGAAAATATGGGCTTCTCATTTTATTTACCATCTTTAATATGGTTTTGTGAGAACCCTTTTTTGATGCATTTCTACATAGTGATTTGAGGGTGTCCCACTAGGTATGTATATACTCACCACTTCGTTGGAAATACCCACACATGTCATTTAGTTTGAAGATTAATGTATATTCAATGGAGGTATTGAGGTTCCTTGTGTGGGTGGTGCTTATTGGTTCATGGTGGCTTGGGTAGTAGAACTAGTGATAGACTAGTGGTTGCATGTTTGGAAAGATTTTATGTTTCATGTTTGGTTGGACCTACTTTTTAGTTTTTTCTTGTATTTTCCCCTATTTACATTACATATGCTTTGGATTACATGGTTCTGCAATATTATAAGTTGTACATACATTTATTATTAAATTTTTTTACTTTTCATGATACTATAATGTGTGTAGAGGTATGTGTGTGTACAAGTACACTAGGATGTGGCCTCCCATATGTGTGTTATTCCTAATCCATTGTAGTTTTCAACCCTAAGGTTATTGGATTTATGGTGGAATAATCATCTTACTTCCGAGTAGGTAGTCCCCGATGGGTTTGGTCTAGTAAATGCATCACTTTCAGATTCCCAAAACATTGAAGACCATGAATCACTTATTGATTCTCATAATTGAAGGTGAATAAATTCTTGATTCCCAAAATTATCTCATGATATATAAAAAATTTATTAATTAATTAGAGATGTATATAATTCTCAACTCACTCGTGAAATAAATAAGATCGAACATATGTGTGCCATTAGAATATGAAAACATTCACATTTCAATATCACTTATCTAACACATGGGAAGGAGTTGAATATTATGAAAACATACATAAAAAATTTCATAATCTATAATGAGAAAGAATATATATGGGGGCATAAAAACTTATCCCTAGTGTGACATATAAAACATAGAAGGATGTTGAAATTTATGAAAACACTCTTTAATTGTTACTAGGGATATCACCTATAAAAAATCAAAAAGAAATATCCATTTTTTTAAAAAAATATTGAAAAATTTATAAAAATGTATTCTTTAAAAAATCCTTGAGATTGATTGAAATGTAAAAAAATACATTTTAAAAATAAAATTGTTTTTAGAAAAAAAATTTCTAAAATAAATATGCTTTCATTTTTTTGAAAATATTTAAAAAGATAAAGAGATATATCTTGAAAATACATCCCTTAAAAATCTATTTTAAAATCAAGAATTTCATTTCAAAGACATACATTTAGATTTGAGAAATATCACATTATTCTATATTCATTTTATAATCATTATGAATTTATGAATAATTTGAAGGATAATTTTAAAATATGAAAATGAAACTTCATTTTAAATAATGATTATTAAATAATTTGTTCACACATAAAATGTTAAAATGAGGTTCTTATCATACTTTTGAAAATAAAAACCCATGAAAAAAAATATTAAAACAATTAATGAAAAATTTGGTAATGAAACTAAAAATAGCATAAAAATAACTTAATCAATTATTAAATCATAAATAATTACATCCATAAAATCATTATTTTAACATGGACATAAATAATAAAATTTGGAACATAATAAAGAGGTGGGTTATTTTTTTATCAAATGTCACATAAAGTAAATTATTTACAATGGTAGATGAAATAGATACCGAATATGTAGAACCTCAATAATGACCAATGGAGGTTATTTTTTGGGGTTTTGGAGACAAATTTTACAGAACTTATCCTTACATTTTAATTCATACATAATGATCTTGATTTGAAAATGATATTAGAAATAATCCCCTAAATATTTATAAAATTTAAAATAAAAAACACATGAAAAAAAGAGCATATGATATATTCTATAATAATTTCAATTTAATTGTCATTATATTAAAAATATATCCTAGGTTAGTATATAAAAAAAATTTAAATAAGTGGTTAATACTAAGCATATCTCAGTGAAGAAAAATAGAAATAAATAATGCCTTATGTATTTTATAACAATTGAATAAAAACCTCTTCAGAGATAGAAGTTAAAATGGAACTTTAAATAATACTAATTATAGAGATAATAAAGGTATAAATTGTAAAATATTAAATATACGATCCATTTAAAAGAACATAGGTACATATTAAAAAACATGTCTCAAGGAATTGAATTTGAGATAAAAATCTTACAAGAATGGAATCTCTTGAATCGAAAAACCATGAATGATATAACAAGAGATTATTTTTTAACTCCATTTAATTTCATGAATTAGTTAAAAATAAATTCATAGGGTATTACATACATAACATAATATATTACTAGTGTGTAATATGGAAAGTCTTTAAGAATTAAAAGTCAAACGAGATACCTTTTCCTTAATTATCAGATTACATAAAAGTGATTTAGCCTCTTATATAATAAAAATAACTATCCTAATTATTCATTTTATAAACTTATTTATATCTATTTTCATTTTTAATTAATATTTATAACCACTTATTATACATTCATTAGGTAGTTATCACTTATTTTTATTATAGGATCTTGTAATTCTAATTGTTTTATGCCTGTTTCATAATGGGGATATAAAAACACATTTATTGATACTATTTTTTTCACAAAAATATTTTAAAATATATTTAAATAATTTTCTCTATGATTTATACATTCCAAATTTAATTAAATGATAACTATGGGCATGTTTTGAGAGAATGAGATCTGTAATTAGCATCCTTCGAGTAATCCATTGAAAAAATTGGTAACTTCATAAAGATTGTCAATTTTTTTCACACATCTAGAGTTATATTGATGATATATATTAATAATTTATATAAAATATATTAATAAAATATATTTGAGAACCAGTTGTTTAAATTGATGATGATAAATGAAATACGTCATTCCATGATGGCAATAGTCATCACAAACACACATATTTTTTTTTCACTTTTTATAGAATGAGAGGAATGTATAAAATGGTTTATATTTTTGTAATATTATATATTTTTTCGAATAATATTAATTTATTAAATTATCTTTTATAAGTGTCAATATAAGGTGATATTAAAAAAATTAAATACACCATTCATGGAGATGGTGTTATGCACATAAGCATAGGATTCATTTTTTTCTTATAAGGAGAAGAGAGGAATGTAGATTATGATTATTACATAAATATAATAAAATTTAATTATACTAACTATAGTGATGTTATTATTTTAAGACGGTATAATATAATCAAGTTAGAATGAGAAAGAATTCTAAAATAAAACAAAAAATGAATGTTTTAAAATTTTTACCATACTACCTGGAATGACTCCATTTAAAATTGGACTCAGCTATTGAGGGGTGATATTGTAAGGGAAAAAACATATATGATGTGTTTTAGAGTTTTTTGGGAGGGATTTGGGAAGTTTTTGGTTGAACCAAGTGGATCAATGTGTGGTAATATTGGGGTGGAGAAAGTCTCCTTTTTATAATTGAGGGGAATGAAATTTTTGTAATAAGAGGTGTGCTATTAATGTTAAGTGGTGCCAAAGTTGAAAATAAATGGTAGGTTGAATAGTATCGGTTTATATATCCTTTAAAACCACATCTGGATATATTTTTTGTTTATTTATATTCATTTTATCATTAGTTTTTTTACTTTTACCTTAATTTTCTTTCCCCTACGATTTCACTTTTTTTACCATCAGAAACGTATTTTTAAAACTAAACATAAAGTTAACCTTATAAGATAATTTGGGTATTCTGATAATAAATATGAAAAAATTTCATAATAATAAAATTCTAAAATTGATAAATACTAATTATAAAATATTATTTCAAGTGTATAATTTTACTTATTAAAGAGACATTTTATTAAGTAAAAGGTTTCATAGATTTGTAATTCATTTTTATTGCCAAATATTTTCATAATTTACACAATATTTGTGATGAAAATCTTTTTTTTTCCATTAACCTAAAAATCAATTTTTTAGAAAAATACCAAATATTCATCTTAATATAACATTATTTTACTAAATATAAAAATTATATTTTTAATTTCAAATGTAAATCGTAAAATTTAGGAATTAAAAATTAATATGGAAATATAAAATATAATTAAATACTCTTTTTAGAAGAAAATGACTTTAAATATTTACTAGTATTATTTTAATTCCCTATCAATTACTAATTAAAATAGTTTTAATTAATTATTAATACCAGTAAAAAATTTACCATCATTAAACCAAATATTTTAGTCTCTTATATATGTTGTTACTTTATTTATGACCTCCAATTAAATGATTACAGTATAAGAGAAACATTTAATACCTATAATATTATTTTAATAAAAAGTATTGAATTTTGATTTAGTATGTTATTTCTTGTGATGAAATATTAGAAACTTAGTTCTTATTTATATTAGTACTAAAATCTGAAGGTTCTACATATACACAATATGTGAAATAATCTAAAGGTTCCAAATGAGCCTATCTTAAAAAAAACTCAGGAGGACGATTCTTATAAAACCATTTAAATCCATTTTGAATTACTAAATTAAAATGAACAAATTTTAAAATATTTAATGTGTCTATTTGAATTAATTTAAAAGGGGAAATGTTTTTTTTCAATTTATAAATTTTTTTGGAAAGCATCCATCACCCAAAATGTAACAAAAAAAAGATAAAATATATTTCTTAAACTTCAATTTAATTTTAAATAAATCATTGATTCATTTTCACAAGAACCTAGTGATCAAGTTACCTTTTTAGAAACCATGAAACAATTAATCTCCCATAAAACCAAGTGAGATATAAATTTTGAAACATTTATAAAATCCATTCATCCATTATATATATATGTATTCTAATAAATTAAAGAATTTAATATATATAAGTCCTTAAATCATATTACAATTATGAAAATCACATAAAATCACCAACCTTAAGCCAAGAAGAAACTTTTTGATGAAACCTAAATCAATTCACAACAATGTAAATTCGAAGGATATCACTAGGCATGGAAAGGAGGTTCCATCTAGTAAATAAAATAACCTAGTTAGTCCCCTCACGAACTCTAAATTGGATCCCATATGAATGTCAGGGTTTCATGATGAAAAGAAAACCAAGGTTAATGGGAGAGGTTTGAAGAAGTGAAGACAAACATAGAAAACAAAGGTATTTACCTTTAGAAATTATATGGAGTCATTGGAGGAGATGCCAAACACCAAAGTAATATGGGAGAAGAAACTAATCCCTTGTGTGCCTCTACTCATACAAATAGAAGGAGGGTAATTTTTTTAGCCAAAACAGTAAAGAAAATGTTCCAAATCCTTGAATATAATTCAAAGTATTCATCTTTATAACCTGGGGAAAGAAAATAATATAAGGGTGGGCTCAAATTATCAGTAAGGGTCACATATAGCTGAATCTATCAATAATAAATAAAACATAATAAATATTTTAAGGTAAATTACTTAATACAAATGGAATTTAATCAATAATATCCTTTTACTTATTGGAAAAATAACAATCAGAATATCAAGGTAAATAATTGTAAACACATGACATTTAATCAACAAACTGATAAAAAAAATCACCTATAGATAATATGATTACAAAAATGTCATGGATAATAATAAAAATTTAATTCTCTGTGTAGTAAATGATTAATTATTGGAATACATGATCTATAGAATCATGATTGTTTTACTATATTGTTTTTTTCACATTTTATTTTGAAACAATAGGTAGAAAACAATTTAATGATAGAATAATGGTTAACCTCATGAGACTACTGCTGCAACGAGGGGCTATCTATAATCAAGACCCACTAGTAATGATATATGCATATTATTCCTCAGATAATTTATGATAAATTTTATTCATGAATTATATTAATTACAAAAAATATATTTATTGAGTAGAGAACACATATTTATCAATATTTACCTATTTAATCAAATAAATATTATAAGGTAAACACTATTTGTAAGAATGGTATATAGTTTATGAAATATTTATATTCATAATAAAATGAATATCGATATTATTGAATTGAAAAATTAAAAAATATAAATAAATTTTTATTCATATTTAATATTTCAATGGGTCAGTATATACAACATGGAGAAGTCAATAGGTTCATATTAATAAAAATGTCTCAATAAAATGGAAATTAAGGAAAAATATATAGCAATATTCATAAAGTTGATCAAAAGATCATGTGTTTAAAATGTAAATCCAGATATAATAAGTGGAAATATAATATAATATAATAAAAATTCATTATAAACATATTCTTAGAAAATAAAAATAAAATAAATATGTTATATATCCCAATGAAAAGAAATTGAGTTATGAAATTCTTTTATACTCAGTAAAATTCATTTTAGATCAACTTTTAAAAAATAATTAAAATTGAAAAATAAATTTCTCTGAATCATTATGAACTAATTATATTAAATATATAAGGGGAATTATATAAATTATATATAGTAAATTCGGTGCATATCATTTAAAAATTCCTCAATGAAGAGAAATTGAGATGATGTCCCTTACCTTGTGTGTTACTCATCACATACATTATTTATATTATTGAATAATAATATTATGTTAATTATTTAATTTATAGGAACTTTTAAATTTTTTTATACCTTCTTTTTCACTTAGCACCATGTTGTATACAATTACTTAATCAATTATGTTTACATTGGGTGTTTTGATGACATTTGTCTGACGTGTGAAAAATGACTTAGGTAGGCTGACTATTGATTTAAGAGGTCACTATTTGGAAATATCCTGAATAATAATAATGAAATAATAATCATAGTTATAAATAAATTATAATTTTTATACCAATCATGAAATATGGTTCTTAGAAATGAAGTATGTTAGGATCATGAAGATGTTAGGCCGTACAAACACATGAGTAACAATTCAATTTTTCAATGATCATTATGGAATTGTGGTAAGTATAATTTTATCATTAAATAATTAAAATAATATAATAAATAAAAATTTATTTCTTTAAGTATACTTATATATGTAATACATGTGGTGTGGGGAAGAAAAGAGAGTCACACTTTTTTGTGAGGGTGATAATCCACACATGATGGAATGACATTATCATCTTTTAGTGAGTGAAAATGTAAGAAGTAAAAGGAAATATTAACTTTTAAAAATAATAAATACATCATTAATATCATAAATATTTAATTTTTATAACATTTATAAATAAATGTTTCATGATTATGTTCCATGTAATGTGTTAATGAAAAACAAATCACATCGCTTCATGAGGCAGTAGTTCGCTGTACACACGAGTGAGTTTACCATATCCCAATGTAAATGGAAAGTAAAACAGGTATATATGATATAATAAATTAATAGGCATAATTATATTAAAATATAAAATATATACATTTCATCCATAATCATATTCTACCATCATAGGTTTTTAGGGAAAACACGTCACATCATTTCATAAGGCAGTAGTCTGCCATACACATGAGAGACGTTATCATTTCCCATTTGCTGGAATAAGAGATTGATATAGGTATTAAAAATAAAATAATAAAAACTAATATCTATAGGATATACTTATTTTATTATATATTCATACATTATATTCATTTTAATGAGGTGAAATATGAAATAAAATAAAAATGCATAGTTAGGAATTTTACCTCTTCTCAGACAACCACTTTCAGATTATACCCAAATAATTCCTAAAACGTGTTAATAAAAAATTAAATTATTATGGGATTAGGGTATGTAAATTTGGAGTTATTTATTTTTGGGATTATCTGAACCCAGAGAGTTTAAATGTGTGAACACGAGAAAATATTTTGTGTCCTTTTATAAGTGAGGTGAGTGACACAATTGTAATTTTTGAAAAGAAAAAGGTGTACCCACGTTTTCACCTACCTAAAGGGTAAAAAATGAAGTATAATAGAGAATAAAATATTATAATTTATAAATATATTAATAAAATAGTTTTTTTCAAGATTTTAGTTCAATATACCCCATATATTTTTACTTCTACCCCAGATAAACCCATTTTTACCTTAACCGTGTTAATTATTTTTCACTACATTCACTATTAATTTTGGTTATTTTTTTTAATTAATAGTTAATATAAATTATTATGATTACAAATATAGATTCAATTTTATAAATTAAATTTATATAAGTTCAATAATCTAGTTTAAAATTATACTCGTAGACGTGATGAAAAAATGAGCTTTCAAAGAGTAATTTCTCATGAATATAGAAGGTCTTAATATAAAAATTCAATATGAAATAAATTAAAATGACAAATATTAGGTATTTTTTTATGTAATGGAGATAATATTACTTTTAAAATAATTAAAAATCTAATTCATCTTTGTTAATTTTTTAAACAGAATAATTTTTTTAAATAAGAATTTGTATTTTTCATTATTTATCAAAAACTGATTTTTTAGAAAAATATAAAAAATTTACCCTAAGATAATTATGATATAATGATTTATTATTAATAATACTCTTTAATTTAATGTCTATATTATAACTATATACTATATTACAATTTATTTAGACTTATGTTTTCATGTACAGTAGTCTATCAAAGAGATTATATTTGAAGAACTATATTTCATATGTCGATTTAGAAAATTCTTACACAAATCATGTTCTATAAAATAAAATTTTATTCCTTTAGAGCTTAAGGGTGTTAAATTATACACACCATAGATAAATTCTATCATCATAATTTGATCTTTTTATCATAAATCAATGGTACTATTATTTAAATATTTCTTTTGTTGAAAACGCACAACTTAAAAATGGTATATAAAACATTATCTTCATAAGAGAGAAAGATAAATATAAAGGTAATATATAATGACACATAAAATTGTTTCTATTTATTATAACATTGTGGGAAAGTAATGAAATGGACATGTAAGAAAAGTGTGAATAATTATATTCAATTATTGAGGTCATTGACCATAGGAAAGTTGATGATCAATGAAATGTTAAGGACCTAAAAACCATAAATCTATGATGATTTGGAAGACAATTTTATTCATCAGATATTAAATTAATAGAATACCACTTTTGTTTTAATATCCATTTCCTAATGTTGAGATATTAATTTTCCATATATGAATATAAATAAACATCCTTACATAAGAAATTTCTATTTCGTAATCCCAATTTCATCCTTTATTGGTGCATTATTCAGTTTACAATTCATCACTTACTCCATGAAATGAATATAAAAAAATTATTTTTGATCCTAAATCTCAAAAATTCAAATTTAATGGATCTTAATATCAATAAAAGTGTGGCAATTCATTCTATGTGTCTAACTATTTTCGAAAAAAATATGGTTAACACAAGTTATTCTATATAAAACATTAATCTTGAAAAATAAATAATTACACCACTGATTCATAATTAACATTTATCCATCAAGTATATTATATTAAAATAATTAATTATTAACCAAAAAAACATGTACAATGGTGGTAGGAATTAAAACCTTATTGTCTTTTAGTTTCTGGTTCTATACATGTGGCCTTCGCCCGATGCAATGAGTTACCCTTTTCCAAAAATATATTAATATAACTCCTAAAATGTTCATAAATTTTAATGAACAATAATTACCATAATATAAAAGATAATATAATACTTAAAGGTTACCAATAACTTTAATCTAAAGTCCAAAATGAAAATGAAATCTTCCAAAAATAAAATTTTCATATTCTAAACCAATGAGTTTTATTCCAAAAGCTTTTTTCCAAAAAAATACATAATCATTTTAGACTCACATCACATAAAAACCAAAAATGGGGTGTTTATGAATTTAATCATATGATAAAACATAAAATCATAAGCCCATGATTGTATCCATAACTATTTTTATAATGAATAAATATATGCTTATGAAATTTAATATAGCCCTCACATGTTTCATGATTCTTAAAACCAAAATACCATTGTAAAAAATATTTCTACAATTTAATTCTTGATTCACAATACATAAATAATTTAAACATTTTATTTCAATAATCCCTTACTTGGTCCGAGGGTTAACATTTATTATGGGGAATTGACTTGGATAATTTTTAGGTTCTCTAAATTTATCTCAATAAAAAATTAATGGATCCCTAAGAAGTTATTTATCTTCGTCCATCATACTCTTAATTTTTCCTTAGAAATCCAATACTTTATACCATCATTTTCCACATATAATTTTTTTCACATTTCTATGTGAAACATTATTGGGTGTATCTTTACACATTTTTTATAATATAGAAATCAAACCTTCTTTCCTATAAGGTCTCCACAACTTGATCTCTTAACAATCTCTATCATTTTATAGTTTTGTGAGTATGAGAGTTGGTTAAGGTATATGTTATTAATAATATTTCGAGAAAACTGATTTTTAATAATCATGATATTTTTCACTTCTATCGTCCCCTCATTTAGTTGGTCATAGTAACGAAATTTTACTTCATATTCAATGTTAACATTATTTTTTAGGGTTCTATCCATTAACTAAAACCAAAAGTCATATTGTGGTAAACAATAATTATAGTGGAGAAAAAATATAATCATTTATAGGATATTCAACTAATTTACCATTTTTTTTAATTTAAGACATGATAGGTTTAACCTAGGTCATTAATTCTAATTATCTATTTAAATCCTTCATAATGGTTTATAAGGAAATTTTGAAATATCCAAATCATATCCCAAAGGAGTGTCAAACCATGAGTGTTGTAACAACAATTATTATGCACTAGGTGAAGATCGAGTTAAGTCTAATGTTCCCATTTTGGAGTTATCATCCTATGGTAAAACATTTCCAGAATCTTTTCCACATATATTATCCACAAAACAATGTATTGATAATAAAAACAAAATAATATCTCCCTTAACAAATCATAAGGATGCTATTAAATACTTATCCTCAGAGATTATCATGGGGTTATCACCAAAAATCTTTGTTTTCAAAAATATACTCCCCTTGGTTTTAACTAATATACCCTTGATACAAACTGTAATAAACCTGAATCAAGTAATCTAGATCTGGTGACTACATTATTATGCTGACATAATTACAAGGCATTCAAATCTTGAATGAACGATCAATTTAGTAGTTTCAGATAACCATATACATACATGAAACACGTTTACATAGTGAAATAAAATAAAACCTAACAAAATTAAATTTTAGAATCCTTAAAACTCATTCAAAGGACTCATATTTATAACCTAGGGAAGGGAAACAAAATAATTTTGAGTTCAAATACAAGAAAGGGTTACATATAGTGGAAGATATAATGAAACAATAAAATATATTCAACATTGAAAGGGAAATAAATTAACGCACACTCAATTTAATCAATAACTTTAATATCATAATTGTATAAGTCATAATCAATATTGAATAAAAAATAACCAAAAAACATTCCATTTAATCAATAATCTAAGAATTAAATTCATCCAGAGATAATATATTTGAAAAAATATTATGGATAAAAATTAAAACTTAATTCGGAATGTATAAAATGATTCATTATTGGATCTCATGATCCGAAGAATCATTATAACCCTACCATAAAGTTATTTCACAAGAAAGTTTAAAAATACAAGTAGAAACACATTTAATGCTATATTACTAATTTACCCCAAGAAACTATAAATTTATCAAGGGGAAATCTATAATGAGGCCATAATCATAACTTTTTGTGAAAATAATTTCTCATATATTTAATAATCAATTTAATTTAGGAATAATGTAATGACCTGAACATTTATGAATAAAATTCCATTTCTTTTAATAAAAATTCTGGTGGATATGGAAAACAGATGATCACTAATTTTTATTTACTATAGGGTTTAAATTATTGTTCAGTATTATTAACATAGATAATATAGATATTGAACAGTGATCACACAACAGATAAAAATATATGTTTAAAAAAAATATATTTGACACAGACAAAGGAGATGATGTCCTCATCTAGAAGACTCATGCCACACAAAGTGCCTTTATCGGAGCTTGGAATAGATGTAGAATCACTGTGCTTTTCTCCTAACCAAGACCAAGGAGAGATTCAACATGTTAATCTTGAACAGAATCACCTATGGGAGAAGTTCAAGTTAAAATATATTACTGCTCGGGTGATGGTATCCAAGCTGCCCCAAGAGTCTATCACCATTACACACCTTACCCCTTGGTTTTATGGGAGTGTTATAAGTGGTTAATGAACATGTTTTTAATTTATTATTATGTAATCCATTTCTATAAATAAAATCATTATTCCATCTATTCCCTTATGGGAATATTCTTTCTTAAAAAATGATGAATTTGTTAAATTAATTTTTTGGGTAAAAATGGTACTTTTGATAAAATATATACATTATTATATTAAAAAATGGTTTTTATTAATAAAATTAAAAAAATAATTCATATTAATGATGATTATTTCTGTTCCTTATCTATAAATGATTTGGTAATCAGTTTGATAAGAGTTATATTTAATACGATAAAATAGAAAATGTAATTTTAATGAATCTATTTTAAAGAATTAATGATTTTTTCAAATAAATAATATATAAATAAAATATTATTATCAAATTAATTTTATTAATAAAAAATGTGTATATAATTTTTATGCAGATGAAGGAAATTTTTCTTATGTTTTTAAAACTATTTTTGTCAAAAACCTGCCAGTTTTCATTAAATGCATGTTCTCATTTTTAAAGATTAAAATCACATATTTAGAAAATTATTTATATAAAATGTATATTAATTTAGGAATCAAGATGTCAAAATTATCCAATGGTGAATTTTTCATAATTTTCAGAGACATTCATTTTTTTGGTTCAAAATTAAATAATATAAAAATATATAGTTTGTTTTATGACATCATAATGACCCAAGAGTGATTTAATAAATTCCATAAAATGGATATTCGACCAAATATATGTTTTAAATTTAAAATAATATTATTTTATATTTATTTTAATTATTTTATAATGCCTTAGTGAATCCTCTAAAATGTGTAATATATGTTATGATTTGAAATTCATTTCCTTGAAGGTGTGACTCACCTCCACATAGGAAAAGAAAATATTTTAATTTATTCAAACCTTAGAATTATAAAATTATGTTTCCACTCCCATTTTCTAGAAACCATTAGAAAAAACCTTGTTTTTTGTGGTTTTGAATATTTTAGTGTACATTGTCGAAAACCTATGTTTTTTGAATATTAAATAATTCCCCTATCATTTGATATATAAACCCAAAAAATATCCTACTTATCTTCACTAAAATCCCATTAAGCTCCTATTAAATCTTATCTCCACTCCCCAGAGTCCTCCTAAGGTGCCCCCATTATCCTAGGTAGCCTCTCTTGATCCTTTGGCATCACACATTCAAGTAAGGGTTCAATCCTTTATCATTTTTTCCATGTTTCCTTATATTATTATACCCTTTTATTTTTCAATTAAAAATGACGGGGTATGTTTTTGAACATCCTGCATACTACCCTTATTATTTTTTATGATATGAGACCAATTTTACTACCATTAACCCCTTCCATATACACATGTTACCATGCTGAAATTCCATAAGTGTTATTCCATTTCTCATTTTTCTTCAAGTTTCATTATTATGTTACGCCTTCTATTTAAAAATTTCGTGTGTTGGAATTTTTTTATATGACCCCTTTACTTTCCATTTCATGTATACATGATGAGATACTATTTTCTCTCTCATCAACTACTTTTATGAATTTTTATGTCATGCCTTTAGGCTGACGAAAGTGCACTGCAATTTTCCATGCCAAAATCATTATGTAGAGAATACCATGCCCATTTATTTATCATGGGTATTCACCTTTATTCACATATAATTATTTATTATATAATTCTATTAATTGATTATACTTTACATAATCATGGAATAAATGATTATTTTGAATGAATCCATGTTATAAGATATATGTGGCACACTTAATCACGAGATTGAAATAATTATGAATGGTGCACCCTAAAAGTGATCCAATACATTGGGTAATGTTATTATCATAATATGTAATGTTTGGATATTGATTTTACTGATTACTTTTATGACATATTTTCACCATTTTGGGATAGGGGTTACCTGATTCCTTTATGTTTATGGTCCAGTGTTCTAAGTTGTTTCCACATTTCCATGTTAAGGTGATCATTCCATATCGTGCCTTTATGTTCATGTTTCTCTTATGCTCCATTGATATGTCTGTTGACATACATGTATTGTATTCTTTATGTTATTCTTTATATACTACCTTACTAGGATTTATAGATCTCCCTTTTATTATGTTTTTCCTCATGTTATCCCATGAAATGCTATGTACAAAGGAATTTTGTGGTCATTTAAAATAAGTTATCAATAAAGAAGTTTTATTTTATGTCTTTAGTGATCATGTAATGTTCTTAAGTCCCAAATACATGAGACCTATATATATTTTGGGTTGTATTAAATTAAATTTTATTTAATAAATCATGTTTAAGTGTATAATAAATACAATGGTTGTTATAAATAATATTCCCTATCAATAAATATCTGCATTGTGTAGTGAACATATATTTACCAATATTTCTTAGTCAATCATATGAATTTCAATGTAAACACTGTATGTAATAATGGTATATTGTTTAAGAAATATCTATATCTATGATAAAAAGAATATGGATAACCTTTAATTGAAACCTTAACCATAATGAATAAATTCTTAATCATGTTAAATTATTAAAAGGGTGGAATATACACCATTTAAACGTGAATTGGTGTATATTAAAGAAAATTTCTTAATGAAATTGAAATTGATAGGAAACACCATACAATGACCAAAATAATGAATTGAGAATAAATTTATTAATAGATTCGGTATAAAATATTTAAATTCTAAAAAAATAAGTATAAATACAACATAATATAATAAAACATCATTATATACATAATCTTATAAATTAATGGAAAATAAAGATGTGATATAACCCAATGAAAGGAAACTTAGTTATGAAATTCTTTACCACTTGTTAAATTTCATATCAAATCCCCTTGGATGAAAAAATTCATATTAAAACTTAAAATACCATTAATTAATAGGGATTTATGATACTACATTTCAAAGGTCTATAATATACCATATATCAAATAAATTTTGTTCATAACATTACAATGTGCCTCACTAAAGAGAAATTTATAGGAAGTCCCTTACCTTGAGTCTGACTCATCATGTATGCTATTTATCTTATTAAATAATAAACATATGTTATTTATTTACTTTATCAAGAACATTTTTCTTTTTTATTATTAATTTTATTTATATTATTACATGATTATATATAATTACATAATCTATTAAGGTTATGATTGGTGTTTCGATGATATTTTACTTATGTTTCAAAAAGGACATTGGTAGGTTGACTATTGGTCTAAGAGATCATTATTTCAACCTATAAAGAATAATAATAATGAAATTATTATAATATTTATTCATCAATAATAATTTTAAGACCAATTATGAATGATGGTTTTTATAACTTAAGTATGTTACTATCATGGAGACACTAGGTCGTACTTACACACGAGTAGCATTTTATTTTTGAACGATCATTATGGAAATGAGGTAAGTATTATTTTATATTTAAAAAATGATAATAATATAATTAATATAATATTATTTATTTAAATACACTTATATATATAATTCATGTAGTGAGGTGATGAAAATACAGTCACATCACTTCATGAAGGCAGTAGTGTACACGTACATGAACGGCATTATTATTTTTCAGTGAGTTAAAAGGTAAGAATGAAAATGTTATATTATTTTTTAAGATTTATAATTATTTAAATAATATAAAAATAATTTATTGTGTATAACATATATTTATTAAATTTATCCATATTACCTTCCATATAAAGCATTAGTGAAAAAAGCATCATATCGCTTTGTGAGGCTGTAGTTCGTTGTACGGATGAGCGACATTATCATATTCCCTATGGAATGGAAAGTAAAAAAATTATATTTATATATATATATATATATGATATAATCAATAAATATGTGTAATTATATTATATATATTATATATATACCTTATATCCATTATCATACCCAACTGTGAGAGGTTTTGATGGAAAATGTATCACATAAGTTCGTGAGGTGATAGTCCTCCATACACACAAGTGACATTATCATTTCCCAATTTTGGGAAGAGTAGATCAATATAGGTAATTAAGATAACATAGATATATATAAGTATATATGATATACTAGTGTTATTAATTCATAATAAATTAATACTATTTTAAGGATGTGTAATAAGAAAAAAAACGTGTAGTTAGGAATTCTACCTCTTCTCAGACCACCTCTTTCAGATTACAACTAAAGTATTCCAAGAATGTATTTATAAGAAAACTATGGATTCTTAGATGAGTTTATTGAAGTTTGGTAGTTATTTTGGTAGGTATTGGATGAAAAAAATGGTTTTATGGTGTGAATAAGAGAGGATAGGAGGTGGCCTTTTATATGTTAGTTGAGCGACACACTAGTAATTTAAAAAAACTATTTTACCCATATTTTCCCTGTGAAAAAGGGTAAAAAATGAAGTATTATTGATACTTAGACATGATAAGGTTAAAATATGGCAGGTAAATATATTTTATATAGGTTTTTAGGAAATTATAACCGTTATCGTTTTATGCATAATCCTAGGTTAACCCTTTTTACCTCAACAAAAATAGTAAATTTTTAGTAACTTCACTATCCATTTTAGTAAAATAATTAGTTAAACTTATTAGATAATATAAATTATTGTTATTATTATAAATATGGAATCTATTTTTTTCAAATTAAATTTATAAAATTGGAAGAATTCATTTTAAAATCACACCCATAGTCGCAATGAAAACGCAATTTTTGAAATAGAGAATTTTCACAATTATAGAGGGTTTTAATATAAAAATTCAATAAGAAATTTATTAAAATGAACTTAAATAGTTAAATGGTAATATAATTTAAATACTTTTACTTTAATAAAACCTAGAATATAATTTTTTCATGTATAATATTTCAATGAAAAAGCATTTTTCAAAACATATCTGTATTTTTCACTATTATTCAAAAAATGAATGTTTTTTGAAAAATCCAAAAATTTCACCCTAAGAAAATTTTGATATAATTATTTCAAAAATTAATTTCATATTATAAGATAAATTTTCTAAATATGGAAAAAATTAATTTTCAAATATGTATAAAAAGCATGACTAAACTATATTTTAGAAAAAAATACAATTTTTCAAAAAACATTTCTTTTTCTTTTAAATTATTCTAATTTTGTTTATAATAAATAGATAACAAATGATTTTTATTAAATTTTGTAAACCATATACATTTAATAATATATTTATTTCTATTCATACCATATAATTTCAAAGCTATGTAATAAAGGTATACTATATTACAAATAATTTTGGCACCCGTAGGCTATCAAAGGGATTAGATTTAAAGAAATATATTTCATGGTTTGTTTATGATTAGTGTTGTATGTCGAATATGATATAAAATAGAATTTTATTATTTAATAATTTTGAAGTTTTATATAACACACCTCCTGGAATATTATAGAATGAAAAAAAATTCAATCAATTATAGGAAGAAACTAAGAAAAATACTCCACTTCTTCTCAAAAGAAAGCATAACCCAAAAAAAACTATTAAACAAGGAGTGAATAATATCATGATCCTTGATAATATATGTGAACCACAATACTATTAAATAAAAATTAAAATCTATTCCTCAATAAGGAGTAGTATATTCCATTGGTCCTGGGAAACAATACTCTACTAGGTAAACTGGGACCTTAACATTAAATCACCATCTCATATAATACCTAATAAAATTTAAAACTAAAACAATAGGGTGCTTAACTTATAAAATTAAATACCTATCATTGTTACCTAAGTTATAACCCAATTATATCCCATGTCTAAATTATTATGAATTCATCCATAAAATGATTCAAAATAGTTAACAACCTAAGAAAATACAAACGAAATAACAATGAACACATGAATCCTTAATCTATTACCATCTATAGGATAATAACTTATAAATCGTTGAAAAATATCAACATTTGGTCTCCCAAAAGAAAATCCAAATAATACCAGATTACACATAATAATTCTCTTTCTATTAAATCAACTTTTAGAAACTCTAATGGTATCTAAAATAAACACACTGAATAAAATCCCTCTAATATTTCATAAGAGTACACATAGAAGAACTCGATTCATAACAAAATAATTATATAGAAGGATTATTTTTAATCATTAAAAATTTATTTACATAAAAAATATGTTTTTAATCTTTTTTTCAATTGAATTTTACATTTGAATAAATATAATATCACCCAATGAATATTTTGGGACTAAAGCACCACTCAATAAAGATTACCTTTCTTGATTAGACTCCACAAATAAGGCCCTCATGACCACTTAATCATAAAACATAAATTCAAATTTGAAAAATTAGATTCTAAGGATTGGATAATAAAAACTAAATAACAAAGGACAATTTAAGGGATTATTTCTAACCATGTTATGAGGCAGGACAAATAGCTCTATGAAATAGCTAAATACTCTTTTACTCTCTGCTTATCTCAATGAAGGATCATAAACACCATGAATTTATCCACTTTAATCTCTTAATAATAGTTCCAATGAACAATGTTTTTCTTAAATAATTAATAGAAAATGTTCTGATAAATCATTGGAGGGATCATCTAGTCCCACCCCACACATTTTGGTCCATAATGCAAATAATCTATAGTCTTTATCCTAGAAGCTTCAGAACTTGCAAAATAATAGATGGATTCCTTACTTCTATACATCCACTCTATAGACTTAATAGGAACTCAGTTAACATTTAATGGAGGTGGATAATGATTATAAAGGCTTTTATAAGATCTATGTGGAATAAATATTCTCTATCCAACAATTGATCTCGAGTCTAGGTAGAGTCAATGTGCAATGAAACCACACATAAATTATGAGAAGATCTGTTTTGAATATTATCTCAATGAATGTGCTTCCCACTTTTCATTGAAGTACCCCTAAGGGAAATGTTATTAATATTAAATACACGAATGTTAATCAGTCTATATCCCATAATCCAAATAAGTCAATCACATCATAAATAAAATCAACTCCAAAACACATATCTCCCTTGAAAATACATGTAATAATGTTTCTTAAAAATAATTTCCCCTATGAAATTATTTTCAAAAACTTATACCCATTGATAATAATTATTTATTTAAAAACATTTCCCCACTTTTTAAATTAGCAAGAAACACCATTTTAATTCTTTCTCGGATTAGTTTTTAAGATTTTTTTACATTTAAAGTATTGTTTTGAGAATCAAAATCCCATCTCAACCATTAAAAAATGGATTTTAAAAACAAAAAACCCCATGAAACGCTTTTATGTCACAATATACCACTTTTAAACACATAAAACAATGTACATAAAGGAAAAAACCATTAATAAAACATTGGAATTCATTGAAACTACATATAACAATGTCTATATTACCATTAACACAGTGTCATTTATCCCCATTCTAATGAAAAAAACCATTGGTGTTAATTATGATAATAAGAGAGGCAAGATGAAAATTTCAAAGTAGAAAAAACATTGTAAATCATATCACCACATGGGTTGGAAAACCATGTTTCAAACATTAATCTATTACTAAATGTTTTCTAGGACCATTTTCACAGGTTTCAAATGTTTTAACAAATCATTTGAAAAAACCATAAAGCTCCATTACCTTCCAAACATTCACAAAAGAAACTCCATCCACCCCCTTTGTTACTAACACACTCATTGGGGGTCAAAGCTCTATCATTAGATATCAAAATTCATCATAGATACTAAAAAAGCTCAAAATCATGAATCAAATCCCAAACACCCATGGAAACTAGATATTCAATGTGAATGATAACTGGTGAATAACACTCCCAAAGCATCCAAAAAAGTACCAAAATAAATCATTATGTACTTTATAACAAGACATAACATAGAGAATAACATGGTTCTCTAATATCATTTCATCATGAACTATCCTAGTTCACCCCAATAATATAATCTCATGTATTATTTTTACAAGTCTTGGGCATGTTCTTCATTACTTAAATCGGGTGAAAAAAGATGTGGTATCAAAAAAAAATCATCAAGAGTTATTTAAATCTTAAAATAAAAAAACCAGGACACAGATTCCACCAATAAATCTAGTATAACCCATCAATGTGTCAGACATAGACACATATAAGTAAACATTTTTAAATAAATAATAACATCTAAAATGATTACGGTACAAAAAAAATAAATAAATTTCATAAATTTCATTTTAATAATAACAAGAATCATGAAACAAGATAGATATAAATAATATTCTATGATGGTATGGTTGATAGATGATATTTCATAAAAAAGTATCCAACTATCTCTATGTGACCACTCAATTTCTCTCCACATCACAATCCCACAAACATGAGTAATGAAAAAACCCACCATGAGGAATATAGAGTCTAGGGAAACTAAAATTAACCCACATAAATAGAATAGTGTATTCGATTTGTGAGTTAAACAAAACACAGTAAAATATCATTAAAGAGTTTGTGTAAGTCCTTTAAAAATAAATTTTATTTAAGATAGTATGAAATATAATTATAAATAACAAATTTTCATTGAAGGTTATTAAAAACCAAATGTTACACCAACAATCATTTTACAAACTCCCACCAATTTTTATTGAATAAAAATACTACTTTTAAAACATATCTTTAACTGTTACTTTATTTATAAAGATTCCATTTTAAATAAAATTTTATACATCTAGTTTCCAAACGCATTAGTATAAATTTTATAAAATAAACCAATGATAAAGAATAATATATTAAAATAACAAGTCCTTATATCACAAATGGGAAAAAAATAAACAATAATCATAAACAGGTCATGGTTCTATATAGGGCATTAAAACTAGGAAAATAAGGAATGTGATCGACCTTTGGAATTAATTGAGTATCATGAAAAAACGTAGGTCCAAAAAAAATTCCTAGACATTACATAAAAAATCACAGTACCAACTGCTAACATATTTCACATCCAAAACCAAAACATAAACCTAGTTCAAGTCACACTAGGTTACTTAGGGGAACACCCCTATCTCAGACCAAGTCACCCTTGGGGAACTAATATAATTTTTAGACTGAACTAGTGTACCATAAGTATACACCACTAACTTATTCCCTATTCTACACATAAAAGAAAAAACACATATGTGAGTAATAAATAATTTTTAATATAAATATTATATAAAAACATAAATCTTACCTCACCTATAACTCCCTCACAAGAAACAACCCCAACCATGTCATCCATGTCAAAAATGATAAACTATACCTCTCACAAAGGTAAAATTTTAGATGAAAAAAGGGGCATAAGAGGGTATCATACACACCATGTGAAACCATTTCAAAGTACCAAACTAAAATTAATATAATTATTACTGAATATATATTTTCCATTAAAACCATTGAAGTATATTCCAAATCATTTTTTTGAACCGTACTATTTTTATGAAAATTCAACTGACCTGTTTAAACCACACGAAATGGTAGAAACATTTTCTTAATTTAAAAAAAAACATTCTAGGAAAAACATCCCTCACCTAACACATAACTTAAAAAGGATTAAAATACCTTTAAAAAATCAATTTCATTTGAAATAAATCATATAATCATTTTCACTAATATTTTACCTCATAGTTACCCTTTATAGAACCACTAAACTATTAAACATCCTTAACACCGAGTGATAAATCATTTCTAAAAAATATATAAAATATATTAAACCATTATATTTTGGTGTAATATATTAATTTTAAACATTGAAAACACCAAGAATTAAATTAAATTTCAATTAAAGGAATCTTTGAAATGGACCAAACTCATGTTAGGTAGAAACCCCTCACTATAAGCTGAAATGAATCACAAAACATTTCATTTGATGGAGATCATAAAACTAGGTAAGAAGGATTCTTTTAGGAGCCTTATAAATACATATAAATATATTTAAACTAATTTCAATACCAAAATCCAAACCAAAAAAATTACTACCGTTATGGTTTTTAGGGTTTTCATAATAATAGAAAACAAGGAGAATTGAAGAGGGAGGAAGAAGAGAAGAGAAACTAAAAAATGAATGAATTTACCTTTATAAATCCATTGAAATTTTTGGATTAGATTACAAATATGAAATAAATTTTGTAGAAGGATCTCATCTCATGCGTGTCCCAGCTTGGTCAGGATATAGAAGAAAATGGGTATCCAAACAGTACAAAATATATAGAGGATAAAAGAAGAAAATAGAAAAAATTAAATACTGGGTTGACACATCAATGGTGGAACCATTAATTTATGACGTGATAGGTATTTCTATAAATGACTCTTGGAATAATGGATTTTACACTAAAATATTCATGGTATGAACTCCTAGTTCAAGGTGTCAAAGTCCAATCCTAAAAGTAGGCATTCTTTTTAGAGATTATTCTCCTTATGAATACTCAGTTCATGACATGAAAAATACCAATAATTAATCATTGGTTTTATGAGAGGTATGTTCCTGATGTATACACATATTGTATGGAATTATCTAGTTTAGGATCACACCTATATCATTTCGACACAAATTTAACCACCAATAAAAATAATGAAACACTCAAAATTCGAAAATTAACCAAAAATAAAATATAATATCTCAATAGTAACATGTGGCCGTGAAAATTATATTTTTCATTATATTTGTCATCAATGATAATATTTAATATTTTTTTAAAATACATGTAATAATGAGTGATTGAGTTTGTTTCCACATAATAAATAACTATAATAGTGCTGCTATTATAAATGAAAAATGATGAAGATTTTTTCCATTGAATTACTTACTAGAGCAATTCAATTGGTAAGATAATAATTATTATGATTATAGAGATGGTTTTTAAATAAATGAAATATGATAAAATATATGAAGTATCACTAAAAACAACATTTTTATAATGAATTTTGGAGCTGAGCTTTATAATGGAAATTTGATCATGTGTGTGAAATCTTTTATAAATGTCACTAAAAGTTTATAAGAGGTCCAAAATTTTGGAAGATTATTGATGATTTATAATGTAAAATACTTAGTTTACTATGTATAAGGTGTAATAAAATCATTAATTAAATAATCTTTGATGGTGGTTTAAGTAGTCTACAGGTTCTTTGAAAAAGTATTGAATTAATTTGTAGAAGTCTGGTACTTGATGTTGTGGTTTAAAAATCTGCTATGTTATGATTCTTATGACTTTATTGATACTTTTTTTTTGAGTTTATTAGATGTTTATTTTAATCCTTTGTACATCATATAACTTCACTATTTTCAAAAATCTAGATAAGTCTTCCTTTGTATGATTTTAGAATCACTCAATACAACTTTGATAAATCTCTTATAGCCTCTATATACAAAAAATACATTGAGTTTCGACAATGTATTTTAGCTAAATTCATTGTATAAATTTGTAACGGGAGTAAAAAATTGATAAAATATGGTATTTGTTTATATATAGTCTATGACGTTGAGTACACCATGTTAAAGTTTCAGGGTTAACATATGACATTGATGTATGAATGAATTTCCATATAAAGACATGGTTAACTTTGATACTATCCTATACTTCTATGTTGTGTGTAAGAATTTTATAGGAAGTCTATAGGGATTCATATGTTCCCCATAATACATTGGGATCCACACATGATTGTAGAGTTAAATTTTTTTTGAATCATGATAAGTTTCCAAAATTTATATTCTAAAGAGAAAATTATTTATCATAATATCAATGTCATTCGTTCATATTCTAAACATCATGATTTTTATTATAGTTATTGAATCCATATTTATGTTTTATTAAATGACAAGGTGATGAGATTATAAATGATTCTATAAACATTCCAATTTCAAATGGAAATAATTTAAACTCAATATCGATGATAAAAATAAAAACAAGATGATGTTGATGTTGGGTCATAAGGTTTTAAACATCAAAGAATGTGATTCAAAAAAAAAGTAGAATAAAAACAATATCAATATTCATTCCCAGTTCTAAAAATTCAATAATGAATCTATAATTGTTTTTATAGGATCCCATAATGAGAAAAAGTTGAGAAAATCCATAGGTAATGTGATTTATATTTTTATATGGCCTTTAAAGAGTGACTATATATTTTTTTGGTCTAATATTCTTAGAAGGAAATTATTTCAATCCTGCTAAAAAAATTAGATAGAAAAATAAATAAAGTGCAGTGATTCCATTTTCTAAGAGAGATCCATTTTAGAAAATGATATTATTGGAAATAAAATGGTGTGTTTATTCTCTTTGTTTCTTTCATGTAACATTTGAGATAATTCTTTTTATAAAAAGGGAAAAACACCCCAACAAGAATATGAATCCACGTATAAAAAAATAAAAAAATCTATCAAGACAATGAGAATAATATACTCAAGAGAAACTATGGATTGATGAATTGAATGTAAAAGGAGAAATAAAGAGATATATTTAGGGATAATAAGATTTAACTAATTATGTTCTGTGAAAGAAGATCATTTTGGTATCGAAGAAGATAGAATTTTAGAAATTCTGACTTGCATGTAATTCTATAGAATATTATTTAGTTGTAGAAGACAATTTAGTTTCGAGATATGTTATGCCTATAATGCAGTACATAAAGATGAAGTAAAAACCATTTAATAGTTATAAATTTTTATATAATTGTTGTTAAATATTATAATACATTTGAACTATATATTATGAGAATGAAGGAGATCATAATTTTTGGAGACAAGAACTTCCTTGGAAAAATTTGTGATCAAATTTAAGAAGATGGAATTTGATAATGTTTGGTGTGATACAAGTATAAAGAACCTATGAGAGAATAAACTTATACACTTCTATAATATATATAACAAAACATATTTTTAAAACAATGAGATAAAAGATTCTAGAAATAATTAACAATATTATAGTGATAAATATAATACTTGATAAAAACTTGATCTATAAAATGAGTAGGTTATGTAACATTATAGATATACCAAGTGGAAACACCTACAATATAATTTTATAATTTCTTGTATTTCATAAGATTAATTAGATAATTTAAAAAAATATATGTTATTGTATTAAATAGAATAATGGGTTCATGTACATAAGGGGATGTACCTGAGGGTGTTACAAACTATATTCGGTTTGGAAATTTGGTAGAAAGTTTTCAATAATTTATTCGCATATAGTTACGTATTTTCACAACTAATGGTGAACTATAAGTGTTATATGAAGAAATTATCTATTATTAGATCAAAAATTATTTTATTATTTGTGTTTTACTATATGAATCCATGAACTGAATATTTGGAGAGATTTTAGAAGATCCTAAAATCTTGAATTTTGATTCCATACCTATCAAAAATGAATTAGAGGTTTCAAAAAATTATTTATAAAATAAGAGGAAGAAGACTTCATGAAGCATGTAAAGTTATCAATGTTTATAGAGGAAACACCACATTATTAAGATAATTAGATTGGTTTGTGTTTAATTAATTTTATAAGATAATTTCTTTGATGATAAATGCAGAAGTTTTGTAAAGAATAGCCTTGTAAAATCTATTGAAGACCAATATTTTTGAGTTTATTAATATGTAAAAGGAAACCCTGGTGATTTTTTTAATAACTTGTTTGAGTTCATCCAAGGTCAATTTAGGATAAATCACATCTGTTAGATGATGCTGATGGAATAAAAAATCATCAGCCATATAGTTTCAAAAATGAAACTGTCTCATCAATGAGATGAAAGATAAGAAATAATCACTATAAAATAGTATATAAAAGTTATCAATATATGAGGATACCACCAATAATTTATTTATGATAAATTAATGAATGGTGAAATCAAGTAAGAGAAGATTCATGCATGTTAAAAACCACATAAATCCACTATTGATTTTATGGAATCATAACTAGATATCAAGGCTAAAATAATGAAGGAAATTAAAATTATCTAGATGAATGTAGAACAATACATCAGGATAAAATTAATATGTTTATGAAGGAATCATAAGTTATTATTAGTATATATGAATTTAAGAAGGGTATTTTCAGCATAATGCGTATTGAGCTAGAAATAAAATTTAAAAATCAAGAAGTTGAAAAACCTGAGTAATACGAGTTAACTAAGAAAAGGAGTTCTAACAAAAGTTTTGTTAAAATGGGGTTTTCTTATAATATTGATTAAAAGTTTATAAAAAATAGTTTAGTATCAAAATTTTATCAACCTATAACTAGTTCAAAGAAGAATATAACTGACTGACTAGTTAATTGTAGTGGCACTAATTCTATATTCATGATTAGTACAAAGATAAAATTGAAATATATAAAATTGTGGCTGAGTAAAAATTATAATTAATAGAACAATTTATCATGGTTTGATTTTATTATGTCTAATAAAATAAACTCATCCCATAAAATACAACAAAATGGTGATAAGAATCCAAAATAGAAAGTATAAAATTATAGATAGACCAGTATTAAAGGGAAAAGATTGTTCTTTTTGGGCCACTATTGATGATTTTAGATATTTAGACATATATCTATAGAATTATGGAATAATAAATCAACTAATTAATGTTTTAAAAGGCATTAATTTAGAGATAAAAATGTTAAAACACAAAAAAAAACTATTGTGAAAAAGTTTTTTTCATTGATGAATGAGAAAAATATATCAATAAAAGATGGTTTGAATGTTTGGAAAATTTCTATAATAATTATAAAATAGTTTATTACTATAATGAAAAGTTATGGTACATTCCATAAAATTTTAAATATTACGCTAATGAGAATAGATGACCATAATAATAAAGGAAGCACGTAATAAAGAAAGACAAGTATACATTAGGACATGAAAACGAAGAATGTTAAGAAATCCACACCAAAGTTATAGAAGAAATATTAAGTGAATGGAAAATGGATATATAATAGATAAATATATTATTATAAGGTTAGATACTTTAGGGAACACAGTTTGATGGATATACAGGTCAAATCCAGAGGGATCAAGATGGAAACAAAATTTGAGTCAATTCAAGAGTTGGATAGAATAAATTGCTAAGTAATGAAAACTGGATGATTAATATGAATTTAATGAGAGGTATTTAAAGAAGAAAAATTCATCATATTGATTTGTAAAGGAACAAATAGAAATGATCGATTGATTCTAGTGGTAAATATGTTATTTCTAGAAAGTAATACAACTCTAAAAAGAAGAATGAACACCTGTCTAATTATTTTTTAATCATATAAATATATTAACTAGTGTCGGTAATGAAGGTGGAGGATATATAAAAGAGTGAAAGTTTCATGATGAATCAAATAAATAATCCTTTTCATTTTAGGAATATATATGAATTAAAAAATAAAATCCATGCTTCTTAAATTAAAACATACAAAGAATATTAAACTAATAGTTTACATGAAGTGTTCTCAAAGTATTGCAGATGAAAAAAATAAATTTCATGGATTGAGAAACATGATTAAGTCCTACTATAAAAACTAAAAAGCTAATATAAAATCCATGTTATACCTATGTTTTATTTTTTATGCATAATAAATGTGGAAAGTAATGGTTAATATTGAAAAAGTGGGAAATGGAGAATGCAGTAATGTCCATAAAGTGTGATGAAAATCATTCATTGTGGATCATAGAGTGAATCAATTTTATGGGATATATTATATAAGGAAAATTTATACATCTCATTATTTCTTATTATTTATTGAAATATGGAAATTACCTATAAAAATGTGATGTTTGAGGTATGATTATAATTTACTAATTTTGTTTGGTTAATATTGAATATTGTTATAATGGGGGAGTTTCTACCTAAAAAAATAAGGGAAAAAAATTACTTGTACTGGAAATTTTTTGATATTTCTATTGAATTTGAGTGCATGTTCCTTCAATTTGTTGATTTTTTTTTCAACGACTCTATCAAGTAAAAGTAAATATTGATACCACATTGTGGTTTATATATGGAGAGATTTTTTTTCTAAATTGATCACATATATTTTATACATTGTATTAGCCAAAGTATATTTAGTGTTGACTGGTTGATGAATCATTTTTAAGAAGAATATTGTGGCACCCTTCTATCATTAGGAAGTGAATAATTATCTTAATAAAGGGGATAAAAAAGATCCAAAGTGGTGAATATGTTTTTCTTAAAACATAGTGTAGAATTAGAGATTAATTTTCCTTAGAGTGAATTCCAAAGAACCATGGTACCAAATAAGGGAAAAATAATTTCCCCCATATGAAGTTGTTATCAATAAGGAAGAGAGTAAAACTAAACTTATAATTTAATTTTTTATTTCCTCTAATTTATTTATAAATTAAAAGTATTGAAAACAAATCCTAATTAGTAAATTAAATTTACCTTTGACCTAGGAATGTATTTACTATCAAGTAAGCATTTCAATATATATTTTCAATGAACATGGATAAATTGGTGAAAAATTGAGTATTCAACCAAGATATAAAAACAAATGTGTTACCATTATAACTATCAATTGGTGAATAATTGCTTCCCCAGAGACATTTTTTTTGGAAAAAATCAATTATGAATCTTATTATTATGTTGATTGTAGATATGGTTCATCAGAAAATTAAAAGTACTAAAAAATATATAGAATATCATAATAAAATATTTTTTTAGGGAATGGAGGATTTTAGGCTAGATATGGTTGTTGGATCATGTGGTGGATAAATTTTGTAACTATCATTAAATGACTAAATAATATTCAAAATTTAGAAAAATCTATATAATTAATGGAGCAATCATAATTTTAGTACTATGGATCAAGGATAGTGAAATTAGTGAAAAATTACTATTAGATGGAGGATTATGATTTCTATATTCACTTTGAATAAGCCTTGAAGTCCTTTTAATAATTTAAAATTTGTAGTAGAAATTTAAAAAATGGTTAAGTCGGGTTTTTTTATAATTTTATGTAATTCCCAAATGACTTTTTAAAAAAAGTTTTTATGAATTTTTATTTGAGTTTATAAATTAGTTTTATAAAAAATTTAGATGATTTTTCAATAAAATTTATTTATAATCACTTCATAAAGCATTTATTTTTCATGAATTACTTTTTATACACACATGACATTGACATAGCATGATATAAGACTTTAATAAAGCTTTTTATGAATTTTAAACTTATTAATGACATTTTTCAACTTTCCATGACATTGTTTCCAATATAAAACTTTAAGTTCCTCACATCATACATTGAGATAAAGAGTAAGACATTGACACCTATATGGATTTATATTAGAAGACATGTATGAATTTTATTCTATGTTATACTTCTATACTGAGTTCATGACATTAAGATAATATTCTTATTACATTTAGTGGGACATATAAGACATTCGATATATGAGTATGAATATAGATTTATATCATTTATTTGAAATTTGAAAAAATTCTACAATTTATATTCTAAAGAGAAAATAACTTTTGATGATTCTAAAGATTCTTGTTTATATTATGAACATCCTTAATCATTGTGAATGTGTGATCCAATAATTCTTTAAAGAGGATAAAATTTGAAGGATTTTTGAATATCAATGATTCTATAAGAAATATATGATCAAATTTGAATGTGATGTTTTCAATGTTATGATTTAATATTCTAAATATAGATAAATATGATCAAAACTTACAATGAGAATAAATATCAAGATCTGACATAATCTGCGTTTTATAGATTCATGCACGAATATGTACATGTTTCTCGAAAGCTCTCCTGCTAGGAATGACATGAGATGAGATAAAAGTGATGTGTCTAATATAACAACCCAGGGTTTTCATACATATATATTACATGTTTTAGATGAATATTAATTACATTACAAAAACATATGCTGGAAGATCATAATGGTATAGTTCTATTTAAAACATAGATATATAAACAAATGGTTCATAATTGTTTCACATTATCTCCCATATAGTTCTTCATAACTAGCACATTTCTTATACATATCACACATAATGACAATCATCATAACTAGTGGAAAATAAACATAAGAATGTGTGAGATGATATGATCAATAAGGATAAATAATTGAAATACATAAATAAAACTTGAACATATGTGTATGATTACATGAGTATAACATATAAAAACTATAAACTGTATATAAAAGTTCAAAAACATGAGTCAAGGAATAAATATTGGTAGTTAATATGACATGAATCATAACAAAATCATTAATTATGATCCATGAGAGTATAAAATTTATATAAGAAATATAATTTTTTTATTGACATAATAATTGGAAATCATTTTCATAGTAGTCAAGGAATATTACTGAGGCTATCATAGTTGAATGGTTTAACTCCCCAAACCATCATAGTAGTCAAGGTTCTCTCCCAAAAATATCTTAGTGGATAATGTCCCTTACTGAACTGGGTTCTATCCCCTTCCAATATTCTTTATCTAATGTGATTTCAATATCTACCAAATGCATCCTAGGGAGTTATTAGTCCAAAAAATAACAAAATGAAAATCATACATACGAGTTCCATAATATCGTAATGAATAAATCATATTAAAATCCATGAAAAGAAAAGGGTTTCATAAACATTGAATCATAGAATAACAATTATAAATAAATTTTTTTTTATAATCATTACATCATTTTACTGTATAATAACTTGTGGAAGAAGAAGAAAGTTTCATAATCATTTTATTATTGTATAACCCATGGAATAGAAATGAGTTTCATGATCATATTTTCATGAAAAACATAAACCATCGAGAGAAGGAATAAAAATGGTATCCTTGGATCATATCATTATTGAATCATATGTAAATTCAAAGAATTTTATCTTCGATGTATAATTTAGAAAGTTGACATGGAATATTTCTTAAATAAAATAACCCTTTCTATTTGAAAATAACAGTTTTAAACTAAAAATTATTAAAATATTTTCAAAATCTATTTCTTCAAAAATATAAAAAGAAAAATAAAAAGCATGCTTTAAAAAAAAAATTTGGTTAAGAAATTGGGAAATTTCTTTCATTTTATACACTTTAAAAAACATCGATTCCATTCATATTTTATGTAAATATAAAAAATGGATTTTTTTAAAGATTAATTGAAGTCTATTCTTAAAACATTTTGTAAAAATTTCTACATGGTTAAAAATATAATTAAGTTACCCTTTTAATTATTATAAAAATATTTTGAAAATATTTTTACTAAACATGGATATGGAAGAAGAATTATTTTTGACCAAAGGGAGAAATAAAGTCAGTTTACATCAAAAAATTGTTTTTGAATCTTGAGTGCATAAATATACGAAAGTAAAGAGAAAAAAAAATGTATTCTCATAACATAACTAGATGATAATATAATTAATGATTTTCTTTTGATATGGATCATAATATTTCATCATTATAAGCTTAATAATAAAAAACATAATAAATGATTATTTTGTAACATAAAACTCTTTTGACTTTAGTAAAATTGAATCATAATCCCCATGAATGAATAACATTAAATTAATATTAGAATATCATTAGAATAAATAAATTCTTGATATTATTTTTAAATGTGGCTGTATATACACCTTATAATAAAGAATAGCTTCACTGCATAATTTTTGTACAAAATAAGATAAATGGGGAAAAATCCCTTACTTTAAGACTCAATTTCCTTAAAGAACATTATAAAAATAATAATAACTATATATTTATTAGAAATCTATTAAATAACCATACTCATATGTAACATATCATATATTATTTTCTTCTGACCTCTTATTAAAGGTATATTAAAAATTCAATGTTAAAGTCACGCTTCAAGAAATAGCTACTTTGTTTTTCATGTATGTTTTGATCTATTATTTTTGGTCCTATTATAATGATCATGATTTCATAATTTAGAAAAATTTAATCATGATTTAAATATCATATATATTCAGTATATATGTCTTTATAGTAATCTATAAAAGTTTGATATAGAAAATTAAATACCACACTTATGGTGATGATATGCCTTATGTAAGCATGAATACAGTTACCACTTTCTTGATGTATTTAGGGAACTAAGTCTAAATAATATTTTAAAATTTCAAAATAATTATAATTTCATATGCATAACATATTATTTAACCCAAACCTTATTACATTTTTGGTAAAGTGTACTTGAAGAACGGATCACATCGCTTCACGATGCGATAGTTCACCATGCACAAGTGAAAAATTATTATATTATCATAGAATAAAAAGATGAGGGTATTTGTTAAATTAAAACACAATATGTATATTCATTTAATAAATATTATATATAAACATTAAATACATCATTGTATCCAACCATGAGAGGTGGTGATAGAAAATGAATAACATCAATTCGTGAGGTGGTAGTCCACTGTACACACAAGCGTCATATTCATTTCCCATTTAAGGAAAGAGGATAATGATGTTGGTAATTATATTAAAATAATAAAATATAATTATAAAAAAATTTATGAGGTTTTCACATTATCATTGTTTAATATGTTTTGTAGGAGTTGGTAGAAGAAATAAAACAAAAACACAAGTTTAAGAATATTACCACTTATTTGGAGAGCCTCTTTAGGTTTATATGTAAATACATTCAAGGAGGTATTTATATAAATCCAAAAAATTCAAAAATAATAACATTTTATTTTATATAGTATACGAAACACAATAATAAGCTTAAACAACCCATGAAATATATTTCATAAAATCGAATTTCTTCAATAGCTTGCGAAACATGCAACCTTGAGTCGAGATGAACCGTAATATAGTATACCATTGTAACCTAATAATTTAATTTTGAGGTATGAATAGTAATAAATAATATATAAAAATTATGTTTGTATTTTTATTATGAATTTAGTAATAATCATTTAAATGAAAAATAAACATTTTCTGAAAAACACTATTTTAAAAAAAATATGTTTTCGCCCCATTTTGTGAACATAATTTAAATATAAATCATACCAATTATGGAAAATATTTTTTAAAAAATAAAAATCATTTTTGAAATAATAATATTGTAATTAACTTGGTGGGAATTCCTGCGATTTTCTTGAAATGTTTCATTTTTTGATGAATATTGAAAAAAACTGCATTTTAATTGAAAACTTCCTTTTCATTTTAATTATTTATATAGTAAAATTATATATTTAATCAGTTTTAAAGTAAAATTATTTATATATTAATGTATTAATGTAATATAGTTAATTATAATCATTTTATTATTTTAATTTTGATATAATAACTTTGTAAACTTTTGAATATGTTCTCTATAAAAACCGTCTTTCCCTTCGAGTCCACTGAATTAATTTTAGATTAATATTTTCAAGTAATATTAATTTAATTTTCTGAAATGTATTCCCTATTTTGAATCATAATAATTTATATAATATAAATATCTAATATTAATTTTGGATCAAAATAAATTGTGAAAATAATAAAAATTATTTACTACGGTTAAGGTAATTCCGGGTCTACCGAGGGTTCAACTAAAAAGATAAGGGATAAAATGAATAAATGTTTGTAGAAAATCTATTATATGTAAATATCTTGGCCTTATAATTCCTATGTATAAAAAATAATTCATTTTTAACCCTTTTGGATTTTGAAAAATTTGGGTGTATGTTCTTCCATTTTAGTAATTACAAGTGTGCAATTCACCTCATTTATAAAAGGCCACACCCTCTCCTCTATTCTTCACACCTTGATTCCCTTTTTTAAGTCAATACCATACCAAATAACTTCAAAAATTCCACCACCTCATATTATTAATCATGTTTTGGGAATAATCCCAACCTAGAAGGTATTTTTCTAAAAACATAAAGAGGATACCATAATAAGAGATAACATTTTTAAATGAGTGTTGTTATTATATTTATTCCTAAAAAACCTTAAATTATTGTCAATAAATTATTAAATAATAACCTAAATATCATAAATATACTAATATGTTGTTAGGTCAAGGTAATAACCTATAAACATTCCTACTTTAATCAAATGGATTAAAAAATCATCATTTGATTTTAATGAGACTACCACATCACAAATTGATGTAATTAGTTTTTTACCTTACCACGTATCATGAATGGGTATTATGATTTATATAAATTATATATTTGATATTTATAATATAATTATACCTCTAGAGTCATTGTGACATATATAAAATTTTACTCTCCATTCTACAAGGGATATGATAATGTCTCTTGTGTGTATGACAGACTAATGCCACAGGTAGCGATATGATTCATTTTTCACTATAGAATTACATGAAATATGATAAGGATTTATTTTACAAATATATGAGATATAGATGGCATAATTATGATATTTATATAAGGACCATTCCTTAAAAATTATATAATATAGAGTTTAGTTATGAATTTTTTACTTTCTTTCACATTGTGTATCTTTTCAGGTTTGGATTTTTAGAGAATTAGGCCATAATAAAAACACAAAAAACATTAAATACAATGCTGAAACTTATGAAAAAAATCCATTTTCCATAATCTAAAACTTTTAATACAATACATGGTTTTTTATTAACAAGATTCATGTCTATCTGTAACATACCAAGTAAGTAATGAATAATAAATATTTTTATCTATGTCTATTAATGAATTAGATAGTGTTTTAGAGGCTTAAAATGAAAATAAATACAATCTTATGCATAGAACACACTAATATTTTTAAAAGATTGTTTTACTGCCTTTTGATGGAAATTTTTTTTTAAATCTATCTTTTGACAATTTTATAAGCTATGTTTGTCAAAATAAACTTATTATTTTTGATTGGGTCATCAAAATTTACTTTGTGTGAATTTTTATTTTTCTGACAATGTTCATTTTTTAATGAATAGTGAAAAATGCTGCATTTTACATCAAAACTGCTTTTTAATATAATTTATTTTTATGATTATATTATCATTTTAATTGGTTTTGAAGTGAAATTAGAATATATTTTTACCATTTAATCCAATGGTGGTAATTGGAATCAATTTCACTTTGAAATTGGACTTAAACTGGTGTCAATCTTTTGATACTTATTGTTTCATAAAAACACGCTATTTGTCATGACAGCGGGAATTAATTATTAAATTAATTAATATGAATTATATGTTTTGAATTTTGTAAAATAGACTTAATTTTTCAATTCATAATATCAAATATAGCTTAGGGTGAATTTTTTGTAGTTTTTTGAAAAACTTCAATTTTTTATGAATAGTGAAACCACTAAGTGGTACTTATAAAAATTGATTTTTTGTTTAAATGAAATTTTGACATCTTTGTGTTTTGAATTTCAAAAATCTGACATACATGGTTGTCATTAAGAAGTAAAATGTGGTTCAATGAGATTAGAATAATTTTTTGTTGAATAGTAACTTATTAAGTTTTTAATCGCGATTAGAGGTAATTATTGTAGTTTAAGGTAAGAATAATGTTTAAATAAAATGAAATGACCTAGAAACATGTCCTACCCTCATTGGATGTGTCATGGCCGACCAATACAATCCATGGGTCAACTTTGGGACCCCATGGAGCCACTTTGGTTGGAAAATGACATAAATACCTTTTTATTTAATGTTAAAGTAAAAATGACACAAACACAAGTTATTTTACTAAAATAATTTTTACATGGGGTTATACAATTCATATTTTTGATTATAAATAGTCATTGGAAATCTAAAAGGATTTCCAACATCATAGTATTTGTTTTATAATTATTAGACTTTAAATAAATTAAATTATTTATTACATAATGATGATACAAAGATTACCTCATTAATAAAGGATTTAAATAAAATGAAAGGATAATGTAAAATCAATGACCTACACATGTCCAAAACCTATTGGATGGGTATAATTCGAACCCTTATCACCTTACCCTCGATTTATATCAATGTGGGACCTTTTGAATCCGAAAATCATTTTCAAATAAAGTAACATTTGTTTACTTTCCAAGAGGGCCCCTCCTATCCTCTTATAAAAGGCCCCCACCTCTACCTCATTACCCACACTCCCAAAGCCTTTGGCTTGGCCGAACCCAGCCCATTTTGTCTCTTCACATCCCTCTATTACTCTTTGTAGCCTCACATTGGGCAGAAGTCTTCCCAAGGATGCCTTTGAGCTCAAACCAAAGGGAGTTACGCGATTTTAAGGTAATGTCTTCACTTGAGTCCTTTTGTTTTATTTTTCTTCTCCAACCACCTAAACAATTTTTATTCATTTATTTTGTAACAACTCCAGTATCTTCAATATACTAGTATGTTTTCATAATAAGGATTCGAGCTACAATTACACACACCTACATCTAATGGTTAATGGACATACTGTTTCCGTGGATGGTGAATTTATGCCTCCCGAAATGATGATTGTTCAACATTATTTTAACACCTTAAAAGGTCGACATTAAGATGTCACTATATTTATATATGATATATAATATGTTTATGATTTCCTTAAGCTTCTGTATTTTTCATTTTGGGCAAACCTTTATGGTTTCCATTGTGGGTAAACACGATATCTTCATTTAAGGAAGTGCGGACAACCGCCCCCTAAAGGTGATTTGATACGTTAAATACCATATGTGGGACGTATAAAGTATGGAACTATGATATTATATATGATATTATACTGGAATTATAATATACCTTTATATCATTATGATTCCATTCTATAAAATACGAAATAGAAATGAAAGTAGCGTTCATGCGTACGTACGACTTATCGTCTCCATGAACGGTGCATTTCATTTATTACCTCTAAATGTTATATAATATTATAAATGCAGGCATGTACTGGATATATATGATATATATGATATCTACATCGTGAATACCATTTTGGATATAATGGATACATGAACAACTTGTAATTATAAAGGGTTTATTTTTTACTCAAGTACCAATGATCGTTAAAATGACCGTTATTAACTTAAATAATTACATAGTGTTCATGACATGGAAGTAATTGATATAAATGGAATAATTAACTTGAAAAAGGTTCTTAAACAAGTAGAAATTAACTCAAGTTTATTATTCAGGAGATTAAAGAACGACTGAGTCAAGTCGGACCCGAGGTATGGGACTTCGTCTCAATCTCCTTTCATTGAGGCATATTTTGTTTTATACACAACCTTCTTTTATACGGTGTATAAACCCCTTTGACTTTTACGTTTATCCAAAAGGAATCTTTTTTTATACGAAGCGTTTTACTAAACGACAAAAGGGAATGTTTATTTCGTACGTATGCGGCGACAACGACTTCTCCGCCGCCATGACTTTTATTTGAGTTTCGGTTTCCTCTACAAGCCATACCTTTTTTTTAAAATGAAAAATAAATACCATGTTTTACTTTTCTTTTATTTTGGTTTTGAAAATGGGTTTCATAATGTTTTTATATCAATGTGTTGTATTGATATCTTTTGATTGAAAGGTGGAAATGTTATGTTTCCTTTATGCATGTTTTATGTGATACGATTATGTTGAGGTTCTTGGGCATTATTATGAAGATGGGTGGTTCCGTGATAAACTAAGGGCGGGTGAGCCCGATATAGCTCTCCAATGCATTGGGTAACGTGAAGGAGTGAAACATTAAGGTTTCTCTGAAGAGATTTAGAGAATATACTGTGATGGGTATTCCAAACGTAACCAAGAGGGTTACTCCCTACGTAAGAATGTTATGAATGCCTCAAGTTACCTTTATGTCTTATGATTTCTATGATTTATTCATGATTTGATGAGTTATGTTAAAGTGCTTATGTTTTATGCGTAAAGTATGATTTCATTATTATGTATATATGTACCCATGTTTCCTTTCCATATATTTTTATATCCCTTACTGAGATTTTTATGCTCATCCCAAGTTTTTCTGAAATGTTTTTCACAGGTCAAGGGAAAGGTATATGATATGATGATAGTGTCAAGGAAGTGTCAAGAAAGAATCCATGTTTTATTTTAAATATGTTTCCATTGATGGGAAAGAAGAATACTATCTTTATTTAACCACTTTGTCTATATGTGGAATGTAATGCATGTTTTATGATATACTTCTCTAAAACTCTAAACCCAAAAAGATCCTCAATGTGTAATCTTGTAATAACTCAAGATTAAGTAAGGTTTAAGGCTGGGGCCTTATAGTTGGTATCAGTGGTCGATTTAGATAACTTTAGGAGTTATAATTCTATTAAATGATTATCCAAAAATATTTTTTATGGTCAAATTGAAGTGATATAGCATTTGAAGCTTACCATGTTGCTTCATCTAAGACATGTTTTTTCAGAATGGTTTTCCGCAGAGGAAATAGGGAAGCAGTGCTAGAAAGGCATGCAAAAGGAAATAACCTTCCGAATCAGCATCCTGAGATGGTTGGAATTAGAACTGAATAGTTTGTTGTAGTAATGGCGCAATTGACTCAAGTGATAAATGGCGGTGGTATCCATACACAGGATCAGCCAGATCAACCACAGAAGAACATGTCAGTGGTGGAACATTTCATGAGGCAACATCCCCCATCATTCAGAGGATCATCTGACCCTGTGCTAGAGGAAGGGTGGATTAAATCACTGGAGAGGATTTTTGATGTCATGGGGTGTTCAGACAATCAAAAGGTTAGTCTTGCATTTTACCGTTTGGATGGTGAAGTAGATCAGTGGTGGTCGATGGTTAAAAATATCAGGGACGCTAATGAGATTGATGCTCTAGACTTGGATGAATTCAAAGGTATGTTTCTTGAGAAGTATTTTCCTAAGGCTGTTCGACACAGGATGGAAAAACAATTCTTGGAATTGAGGAAAGATGAAGAATCAGTGGCTACCTAGGAAGAAAGGTTCACTCGATTGGCAAGGTATGCTCCAAATTTTATCCGAGACCTTGATAGTAAAATCAATCGTTTTTACTCAGGAGTAAAGCCAAAATATCAAAGGGCATTAGCTTCTTGTGAGTTTAAAAGTTATGAAAAGCTTTTTCGATGTGCTGAGAAGGTGGAAATGGAGTTTTCCGATGATCAAGTGTTCTATAACAACCAGCAGAAGAAGAGACCAAGGTGGCAGGAGAAAGGAAAGAATTATTCAAAAAAGTCCGATGGTAAGAAATCTAAGTTTCCAGTTTGTGATAAATGTGAAAAAAGGCATGCTGTGGAATGTCTTATGAATTCTGGAAAGTGCTACCGATGTGTTAAGATGGGACATAAGGCTCGTGATTGCACTGAAAAAGATCAAGGTGAAGGTAAGAGAAAATTTGATTTACAGTTAGTGAAATGTTTTAAGTGCAATGAGATGGGTCACTATGCAAACGAGTGTCCGACAAAGAGCTTGAGTGATGGGAAGCAGTTAGACTACAAGCAGAAAGGGGTGGTGAAATCCTTTGCAACTACTTCAGCAGATGTCGGGCCATCAAATGAAGTTGTATCAGGTACATTGTTTGTTTTTTCAGATTATGCCAGTGTGTTGTTTGATTCAGGGTCCACACATTCTTTCATATCCAAAAAATTTTCTAGTAAAATGGGAATACCATCTCAGGAAAAGACTCCTGAACTATTGGTAAAAACCCCTGGGGGAAATGTTAAGGCAAAAATAATTTATAAGAATATTCCTATCCTTATCTGTAGAAAGAACCTACTTGAAAACCTTATTGTTCTACCTCTATTAGAGTTTGATGTTATCCTGGGTATGGATTGGATCTCTATTTACCATGCTAAGATTGAATGTAGAGCTAAAGAAGTTTCTTTTCAGAAAGACTTTCAGTTTATGTACAAGAATGAACCCTTACTATTGATAACTTATCAAGAGGCCAAGAAACTTGTAAAAGATGGAAATGAATGTTACCTTGCACACATCGTTGAAAATAAAGGAACTGTTCAGATTAATGATGTGCCAATGGTAAATGAGTATCCTGATGTTTTTCCTGATGAGTTTCCTGGAATAATACCAGACCGAGAAGTTGAGTTTACTGTTGACTTATTTCCTGATGCTAAGCCAATTTCAAAACCCCCTTATCGAATGGCTCAAATTAAACTTTTAGAGTTGAAGGAGCAATTGTAAGATTTATTAGAGAAAGGTTTCGTTCGACCTAGCACATCACCATGGGGTGCTCCTGTTTTATTTGTTAAAAAGAAAGATGGTTCAATGAGACTTTGCATTGATTATATATCCTTGAATAACATCACTATTTAGAACAAATATCCTTTGCCTCATATCGATGATTTGTTTGATCAGCTCCAGGGAGTTCAGTATTTTTCAAAGATTGACTTGCGATCGTGGTACCATAAGCTGAAGGTAAAGGAAGCAGATGTTCTGAAGCCCGCGTTCCGTACAAGATATGGCCATTATGAATTTGTAGTAATGCCTTTTGGGCTAACCAATGCACCTACTGTATTCATTGACTTAATGAATAGAATTTTCCATGAGTTCTTGGATAAGTTTGTGGCGGTTTTCATTGATGATATTTTGGTGTTTTCTAAAAGTAAAGAGGGGAATGAAAGACATTTAAGGGTTGTCTTGCAAACCTAAAAAGAAAAGAAATTGTATGGAAAATTCAGCAAGTGTGAGTTTTGGTTGCAACAAATTTCTTTCCATGGTCACATTGTTTCTAAAGATGGGATAACTGTTGATCCTGCAAAAACAAAAGTTGTGGAAGACCGACCAGGACCCACAAATGTAACTCAGATTTGTAGCTTCCTTGGTTTGGCAGGCTATTACCGAAGGTTTGTTAGAAATGTTTCACGGTTATCTAGTCCAATGACTAAGCTAACTCGGAAGGGTGTTAAGTTTATCTGGACAAAATAATTTGATGATTGTTTTCTGGAATTGAAAAGAAGATTGGTGAATACTCCAGTTTTGGCACTACCTTCCAGGAATGGTGAGTTTGTTATATACAGTGATGCTTCATTGAAAGGACTTGGTTGCGTCCTAATGCAGAATGATCAGGTAATTGCTTATGCTTCACGACAGTTGAAAACTCATGAGGTAAATTACCCTACACATGATTTGGAATTAGCTGCTATTGTTTTCTCTTTAAAAATTTGGAGGCATCATTTGTATGGAGTAAAGTTTGAAATATATACCGATCACAAAATTTTGAAGTATATATTCACTCAGAAAGAGTTAAACATGAGACATAGGAGATGGATGGAATTAATCAAGGATTATGATTGTACAATTCATTACCATCCGGGAAAAGCAAATAAAGTGGCTGATGCTTTGAGTCAAAAAAGTAATGCTTCATTAGCAATGTTGCATTTGGAACGTGATTCTTTTGTTAAGGATTTGATGAAATTTGGCATAGAAGTTGTTGGTGCAGAAAGTTCCTCTATTTTGTTTCAGGTATCAGTGAGATCATCTATATCAGATAGAATCAAGCAAGCACAGAAGCAAGACAGTGAGTTGCAGAAAAAGGTAGAGCTGGTTCAGAATGGTAAGTTGCCTGAATTCAACATTGATAATGATTGCGTTTTGAGATTTGGGAAGAGATTGTGTGTGCCTTGTGATTCACAGTTGAAGAGAGAGTTGTTATGTGAAGCTCATAGTTCTCCGTTTTCAGTTCATCCTGGCAGTACTAAGATGTACAGAGATCTGCGGGAGTATTACTGGTGGGATGGAATGAAAAGAGATATTGCTGATTTTACTGTGAAGTGTTTGACATGTCAACAGGTTAAAGTAGAGCGGAAATTACCGAAAGGGATGCTTCAGCCTTTACCAGTGCCAGAGTGAAAATAGGAGAATATATCCAAGGACTTTGTTGTGGGATTACCGAAGACATCTCGAGGTAATAATGTAATCTGGGTTATTGTTGATCGCTTGACTAAATCTGCTCATTTCCTTGCTATATGAGATACTTTTTCCCTAGATTAACTTTCCCGTTTGTATCTTAAAGAGAAAGTCAGGTTACATGGAGTTCCCCTCTCCATTGTATCTGATCATGATCCCAGGTTCACTTCTAACTTTTGGAAAGGCCTTCAGAAGTCGTTGGGTACTGAATTAAATTTCAGTTCAACATTTCATCCTCAATCAGATGGGAAGTCAGAATGAACAATTGAAACCTTGGAGGATATGCTACGAGATTGTTCGATGGATTATTAGGGAATTTGGGACCAACATCTTTCTTTGGTTGAATTTTCATATAATACCAGTTTCCATTCCAGTATACAGATGACACCATTTGAGGCGTTATATGGGAAGCGGTGTCGAACTACAGCTTTCTGGGATGAAGTGGGTGAAAGGAAGTTGATGGGACCAGAATTGGTAGAAGAGATGGCAAAAAAAGTTCTGCTGATTCAGAAACACATGAGAACAGCTCAGAGTAGGCAGAAGAGTTATGCAGACAACAGGAGGAAGGATCTAACTTTTGAGGTAGGTGATCATTTTTTTCTCAAAGTCTCACCATGGAAAAGTGTGATGCGATATGGTAAGAAAGGAAAGCTGAGTCCAAGGTTCATTGGATCATATGAAATTCTGGAGAGAGTTGGATCAGTTGCATATTGGGTGGATTTACCTCCGAGTTTATCTCAGGTACACAATGTTTTTCACGTTTCGATGTTGAGAAAGTATATTCCAGATCCATCTCATGTTTTGAGTTCAGAGGTAGTTCAGCTGGAAGAGAACCTATCTTATGAGGAACAACTGGTCCAGATTCTTGACCACAGGGAGCAATTGTTACGAAATAAGGTGATTAATCAGGTAAAGGTTTTGTGGAAAAACCACATGATGGAAGAGGCAACATGGGAATCTGAAAATGTAATGAGGGATAAGTACCCCCATTTATTCGATCAATAAATAAATTACGGGGACACAATTTTCTAAAGGGGGGAAGGATGTAACATCCCATGTAAGTAATGAATAATAGATATTTTTATCTATGTCTATTAATGAATTAGATAGTGTTTTAGAGGCTTAAAATGAAAATAAATACATTCTTATGCATGGAATACACTAATATTCTTAAAAGATTGTTTTACTGCCTTTTGATGGAAAACCATTTTTAAATCTATATTTTGACTATTTTATAAGCTATTTTTGTCAAATTAAATTTATTCTTTATGATTGGGGCATCAAAATTTACTTTGTGTGAATTTTTGGTATTTTTCTAACAACGTTTATTTTTTAATGAATAGTGAAAAATACTGCAATTTACATCAAAAATGCTTTTTAATCTAATTTATTTATATGATTAGATTATCTTTTGAATTGGTTTTGAAGTGAAATTAGAATATATTTTTACCATGTAATCCAATGGTGGTCATTGGAGTCAATTTCACTTTGAAATTGGACTTAAACTGGTGTCAATATTTTGATACTTATTGTTTCATAAAAACACGCTATTTGTCTTGATAGCGGGAATTAATTATTAAATTAATTAATGTTACTTATATGTTTTGAATTTTGTAAAATAGACTTCATTTTTGAATTCGGAATATCAAATATAGCTTAGGGTGAATTTTTAGTATTTTTCTGAAAAACTTCAATTTTGATGAATAGTGAAACCACTAAGTGGTATTTATAAAAACTGATTTTTCGTTTAAATGAAATTTTTCCATCTTTGTGTTTTGAATTTTAAAAATCCAACATACATGTTTGTCATTAAGAAGTAAAACGTGGTTCAATGAGATTAGAATAATTTTTTGGTGAATAGTAACTTATTAAGTTTTTAATCGCGATTAGAGGTGATTAGTGTAGTTTAAGGTAAGAATAATGTTTTAATAAAATGAAATGACCTAGACACATATCCTACCCTCATTGGATGTGTCATGGACGACCACTAAAATCCATTGGTCAACTTGGGGACCCCATGGAGCCACTTTGGTTGGAAAATGACATAAATACCTTTTTATTTAATGTTAATGTAAAAATGACACAAACATAAGTTATTTTACTAAAACAATTTTTACATGGGGTTATACAATTCGGAGTTTTGATTATAAATAGTCATTGGAAATATAAAAATATTTCCTACATCATAGTATTTTTTTTATAATTTTTAGACTTTAAATAAATTAAATTATTTATGACATCATGATGATGTGGCGATTACCTCATTAATAAAGGATTGAAATTAAATGAAAGGATAATGTAAAATCATTGACCTACACATGTCCAAAACCTATTTGATTGGTATATTTCGAACCCTTATCACCTTCCACTCTAATTATATCAATGTGGGACCTTTTTAATCAGAAAATCATTTTCAAATAAAGTAACATTTCTTTACTTTCCAAGAGTGCCCCTCCTCTCCACTTATAAAAGGCCCCCACCTCTACCTCCTTACCCACACTCCCAAAGCCTTTGGCTCGACCAACCCCTGCCCATTTTGTCTCTCCACATACCTCTCTTACTCCTTGAAGCCTCACATTGGGCAGAAGTCTTCCCAAGGAAGCCTTTAAGCTCAAACCAAAGGGAGTTACCCGATTTTAAGGTAATGTCTTCACTTGAGTCCTTTTGTTTTATTTTGCTTCTCCAACCCCCTAAAATCTTGTTATTCATTTCTTTTGTAAAAACTCTAGTATCTTCAATATAATATTATTTTGTTATAAAAAGGATTCGAGATACACTTACACACACCTACATCTAATGGTTAAAGGACATACTATTTCCGTGGATGGTGAATTTATGCCTCCCAAAACGATGATTGGTCAACATTATTTTAACACCTTCAAAGGTGGCCATTAAGATGTCACTATATTTATATATGATATATAATATGTTTATTTTTTCCTTATTCTCCTGTATTTTTCACATTGGGCATACCTTTATGGTTTCCATTATGGGTAAACACGATATCTTCATTTAAGGAAGTGCGGACTACCGCCCCCTCAAAGTGATTTGATTCGTTAAATACCATATGTGGGCCGCATAAAGGATGGAACTATGATATTATATATAATATTATACTGGAATTATAATATACCTCTATATCATTATGATTCCATTCTATAAAATACGAAATAGAAATGAAAGTAGCGTTCATGCGTACGTACGGCTTACCGTCTCCATGAACGGTGCATTTCATTTCTTACCTCTAAATGTTATATAATATTATAAATGCATGCATGTACTGGATATATATGATATATATGATATCTGAATCATGAATACCATTCTGGATATAATGGATACATGAACAACTTGTAATCATAACGGGTTTATTTTGGACTCAAGTACCAATAATCGTTAAAATGACCGTTATTAACTTAAATAATTACATAGTGTTCATGACATGGAAATAAGTGATATAAAAGGAATAATGAACTTGAAAAAGGTTATTAAACAAGTATAAATTAACTCATGTTTATTATTCAGGAGATTAAAGAATGACCGAGTCAAGTCGGACCCGAGGTATGGGACTTCATCGCAATATCCTTTCATTGAGGCATATTTTGTTTTATACACATACTTCTTTTATACGGTGTATAAACCCCTTTGACTTTTACGTTTATCCAAAAGAAATCTTTTTTATATGAAGCGTTTTACTAAACGACAAAAGGGAATGTTTTTGTCGTACGTATGCGGCGACAACGACTTCTCCGCCGCCGTGACTTTTATTTGAGTTTTGGCTTCCTCTACAAGCCATACATTTTTTTAAAAGAAAAATAAATACCATGTTTTACTTTTATTTTATTTTGGTATTGAAAATGGTTTCCACAATGTTTTTATATCAATGTGTTGTATTGATATCTTGTGATTGAAAGGTGAAAATTTTATGTTTCCTTTATGCATGTTTTATATGATACGATTATGTTGAGGTTCTTGGGAATTATTATGAAGATGGGTGGTTCCGTGATAAACTAAGGGAGGGTGAGCCCGATATATCTCTCCAATGCATTGGGTAACGCGAAGGAGTGAAACTTTAAGGTTTCTCCAAAGAGATTTAGGGAATATACTGTGATGGGTATTCCAAACGTAACCAAGAGGGTTACTCCCTACGTAAGAATGTTATGAATGCCTCAAGTTACCTTTATGTCTTATGATTTCTATGATTTATTCATGATTTGATGAGTTATGTTAAAGTGATTATGTTTTATGGGTAAAGTATGATTTCATTCTTATGTATATATGTACCCATGTTTCCTTTCCATATATTTTTATATCCCTTACTGTGCTTTTTATGCTCATCCGAAGTTTTTTTGAAATGTTTTTCACAGGTCAAGGGAAAGGTACATGATATGATGATAGTGTCAAGGAAGTGTCACGAAAGAATCCATGTTTTATTTTAAATATGTTTCATTGATGGGAAAGAAGAATACTATCTTTATGTAACCACTTTGTTTATATGTGGAATTTAATGCAAGTTTTATGATCTAATTCTCTAAAACTCTAAACACAAAAAGATCCTCAATGTGTAATCTTGTAATAACTCAAGATTATATAAGGTTTAAGGCTAGGGCCTTATACTATCAACATGAATTATCCCAATCCCTTAATCATCCTGAAGCCCTATGAAAAACATTAAAAAATGTGGTAAGAGTATAAAATCTCAGTAAGGGATATAAAAAAATAAAGAAACTGTTAGTCCATTGATAAAAACTAATACCCATGGGTTTGTTTTCAAAATTTTATACTTTTCTCCCTAAATAGGTAGTAAATACATTACTTTAAAAATAAGCTTATTTATTAAACTTTTTCATAATAAAATTATTACCATAATACCCATTTAAATCATAGAAAATAAATAAAGATATTTTGGGAAATAATTTTTATTTTCAATCTTATAAATGGAATAACCATATGGTCAACTTCCATACATTTCACTCACACAAATGGAATAGCCATATGATCAACTTCCATACCCAATAAATTAGAGGGTTATCACACAACCACCCATAATTTGTTTATCACAGAACCAAACATCATTGGTTAATCTAGAAACATACCATAAAATGTAAAATTACCTCTATATAATCATAATAAATAATGGAATGATATTTTTAACATGTTACTCATAATATTTAATTTTCACTCTTAAGAAAAACTTTTATGTTATTGAAATAATTAATCTACTATCAAAACCCATTTACAACAAAAAATATCCAAAAAGTAAAATATGTATTTTCATTTAATAGAAAATTTAAACCTGTAAAGTAATATAGAAATAAAATTATAGTCATAGTGGAGAAAATGATGTTGTCATTATGTATGATAAGAATAAAACATTCCATTATTCATTTACAAAAACATTCTGTATAAAACACCTAAAAATATTCCTTTTGAAAACCATTGAATAAAGTTAAAAATAAATATATATTTCCTTTATAATACTTTTTATATCCATTTAAATATATATGTTCCATAATATAAAGAATATTTATGTAGATAAGTTTTTTTAATTTTAATATTTAAATGATCAAAGAATCCTATACCACATATTTCATTTAAATCATAATCCCCACAACAAAATGAAATTTTAAAAAACATTAAATAACATGATAATAGAAAAATTATGGATATATAATGTCAATGGGTCTGTATATACAATTTATAAAATAATTAAGATTCATATCATGAAGAAATGTATCAATGAAAGGATATTGATACAAAATACCTTACCTTCTGTCTAGCTTGTCAAGTGTGTCTTTATATTCCTGAATAGGAAATATATGTAAATTATTTACATGATTCAAAACTTTTATTAAAGTTTTTAATTAATTTTAGTCTACATATTACAATTTTTTAAACAAATATTAAAAACAATGTCACAACCAATCCTCGGGGCCCGTGTCGTGACTACCCCAAGCCCGCCTTCCATAGGCCAGGGGCTGGAGACTAGCAACAAAGGTGTAAATCCTGATAACTGGGAAGGCATTGCCTTTATAAAAGTAAACAAAACACCACAGAGTACAAGAGGATGTAATACAATAAAAACAAAAGGATGTGCTGAAAAGTAAATGGGCCAGAATACAAACCCAAACGAGAGTACAACGAAAACTGAATAAAAGTACAACAGAAAAGACAAGCAGTTAGAAGAATAGAAGCATCTCGTAGGTCATCCACCATGGATCCTATCTGAAGGGTAGGTACAGATAGTACAGCTCCTGGATCTTCCACCACGGATCCTACCTGAAGGTTAGGTACATATAGCACAGCTCCTGGATCGTCCACCACGGATCCTACCTGAAGGGTAGGTATAGATAGCCTCCACAACACTCTCGCCCGTCATCCTCCTCTGAGTATCTTCACGTTGTGAAGTCCACCACCGGATACTGACTTGTCGTGAGATCCGCCTCCGGGTACCGTCCAGTCCTCGAACACTCGGCCTCTGTCAGTGCTGCCTGTCGTCTGCAACCAACACAATGAGGTGTGGGTATAGCCCGTGTAGGGGTGTGTAAAACGATACTCAGTAGGGACCCCGAGACCCTCAAGGTCTCACTAAATACAACAAGGATAACCACGAAGAAGATCTCAACAGATAACCTCTACTTAGGTATATGCCCATACATATACCTAAGTTATCAAGTAACCCATCTCAATCATGAGGAAACACAAAGATTATGAAATCAACAGATAACCACTACCCAGGTATATTCCCATACATATACCTAAGTTATCAAGTGACTCATCTCAATCATGAGGTAAACACAAAGGACATAGACTCAGCTCAAACAATGATTTTCATTATCGAAACCGTAACTACGGAAGATCCCTGTCATTGTTGAGTACAGTGATCCTGTCATAACTACGAGGTACTGCTCACTAACCTAAGACTGCTAAGGTACTCCTCCTGTTGAGTACCGCGAGCCATCCACCCAAACAAAGTAGTGCTTCCCGCTGGGGTCTGCCACCCAAACACAGTAGTGCATTCCCCCTAATAGCCCGCAGAGGTACTCTCCAGTCTAGTACCATGGGTCTTAAACCAAACACAGTAGTTCTCCATCCTCCATGGGTCTTCACCCAAACAAAGTAGTGCTCCTTCCACTGGGCTAGTTGACTCACTCCAAGTCGAGTCGGTCAAGCAGTCATTAGGTCTGAGCCAGCTACACGGTCTCCGTACTCCGTACGCTTGTCTCTGGGAGGGTCCACTCTACATGCTACAAGTCGATACTCCAAGTATCACAAAGTACCATTAAGAAGTATCTCAAAGGACCTCCTTGTCATAGGGGTCTCAACGCAACAGACAACACGTCAATCAGGCGCCCGGTCTGTGAGTTACTAGCCTTTCCGTCCCAGGGGCCTGGTTGGTTTCGTGTGTGAACCAAACCGTCCGTATCTCAACTATACCCCGAACTCTCATTGGGTATACTCATAGGGACCGTTTCTCAACGTGATCACCAACACCGCTGACAGTTCGTCAAATAGACATCTGGTCTGAAAGTTATCAGCTTTTCCGTTCCAGGGGCCCGGTTGGATTTCGGGTTCAATCCAACCCGGCCACTATCCAACTACATCCAAACCTCATGAGAATTGTTCCAAGTGTTCCGTCTCATCAAGAGGAATCCAACAAAGTCGACGACGCTTCAATCGGACGTCCAGAGCTCAAGTTATAAGTGTTTCTGCTCCGAGGGCCCGGTTGATTTCATGTTCGAACCAACCCAACCATACACAAAGTTCTTCGAAACCTTGAGTGTAATATACTGAAATTAACTTCTTGATCCTAGGATCGCATTGCAACTGACGGTGCATCGATCGGAGGTCTGTAGCCCATGATATGGGCGTTTGAACGAAAACTGCCCGAAAATAGGGGGTTCGGGACCGGTCTGACCCGGTCCGAGACCCCCCATGGGTCGGCCCGAACCGGGTCGACCCGACCTGGGTCCAGGTCAGGCCCGCTAGGGAACGGCCCGACCCGGTGGGTGTGGCCCGGCCTAGCCAGCGCGGCGCGGCCCGGCTTGGGCGCGGCCCGACCCGGCGTTGGTGCTGCGCGACGCCTGTGTGGCCAGCGGGTGTGGGGGGGTTACAACCCCCCACGGTCGACGAAACTAGCGCTGCTTTAAGCTGCACCGCTCAGCCTCCGAAAAGGCTATGCTGTTCCAGTTTGGCCCGCCGCTGTGGCTCAGCCACAGCGGTTCTGTTCCGGCGGTGCGCCGCCGCCGCCGGTCGCCTGCGCCGGCGCCGCATTCCACGGACCACCGGACGCGCTCCGGTGGTCTGTTTTGCTCGCCAACTTCTCCAACAGTCCTCTTGGGACCCGACCTTTACTGCGGAGACTTCAAAATGACTTTGCGGCCCCGTTTATCATCACCCATCAATCAGTGCACAATGATCATCCAGTGGAGTCTTCGAATCGCCTCTGAGGCCCCGACTCCGGCCGCGGTTTCGTTCGGCCTGAACGGCGCGACATGACGGCGCCACGCTTCTTCGCCACATTTCTCCTTGTTTCCGCGCGGTGCAACGACACCGCGTCGCTTCTATTTCAAGCCACGAATATAACCATCAAAATAAAAAGGGGAGGAGGTCCGGCCGTGTTTGTGCGGTCTGACCTCCTCCATTATTTTGATAACAGTTGGCCTTTAATATCGAAGAACATCCAATTAAAATCCGAACGTAAAGACAAAACCCCCACAGTTTCCCCGTAATAAAGAATTTCCAACCTGAAAACATATTATTTCACGAATCAACATAATATTTAGTTAATCCGCATTCTTTTTTTAGAAGGAAATAAACATGGGTTCATTAACATTCACAAATTAATTCCCTTCCTTGGAAAAGGTTCATTCATCGAAGACGCAGGAATTGATGTCGCTCCATCAACACCAGAAAAGAACCATCATTGATGGTGAGTTTTCCTGCGGTTGAGTCTCGTCCCTTGACATGGAGAAAGAAAAGGATTGGAGAAGTTTGGAGCATTCTTCCCCGAGTCGGAAGGCCGTTGTTCACGTTCTTCAATGTGGAATATGGACTTCTTCAGAGGAAAGATTACTCCCTCTCTCAAAAACACAACACAACAAAACAACCCCCAAAATAAAATAAGTGTTATGCTTATTTTATTATAACATTCCATGCATTTAAATTTTTAAAATTTTAATGCATAACTCTCAAATTAAATGACATGATTTAATGTGAAAGGAAGTCACATCATTTATTACAAGGGGGGTTTTAAGGGGAAGAGTTGTGGGGGGTTAGGGAATTTGAAGGGGTGGGGTTTGTATGGGCCCCACATCAGCTTAAATCCTCTCAAGGGAAATTTATAACATCAGTGGGTCCCACTCCAACCACTTAGCTTAGGTTAAACTACTTCGAAAAAACATAAAATTGGTTGCACCATTTTATTTTATTCTTTACTTAACCCAAAAATTTAACAACCACACCCGAGGAAACACAACTACAGAAAACGTGTTCCTAAGCAATTACCGGTGCTACAGTTTCATCGGTGCCCTATGATTTTGATTCCGAGCACTGGTTCAAATTTTAGGAAAACCCACTTGTTCGTTCACTGAACGTACCCGAGCCAAACTTCAGAAATTGATTCCGGGCACAACGGGCCTCAGAATCAGGTTCCGTCAGAAACTGCGTTCTTGTAAAATCCCAAAGAAAATTAAGAAAAAAAATTCCATTGAATTTTACGGGTCTTTACATTACTCCCACCTCAGGTATTTACGTCCTCGTAAATCTATAACACAAACAAGGGAAACAAAAGTGGTACTGAGCACGCATCTGAGCTTTCCGCTTCCTTGTGCTCTCCTGGAGGTTCTCGTGCTGCCAGTGAAAGCGCACCTGAGGAATCGGACATTCATGTAAGACTCACTTCTATAGATCCTCGATCTCCACTGGAACCTCCATAAATGTCACCCTGTCATCGACGTCCAACTCCCTGAGGTCGATGATTTGTGAAGGATCATGCACGTATCTTCTCAGCCGAGTTACGTGGAAGATTTCATGCACCTGGTGCAACTGAGGTGGAAAGGTGAAGCGGTAAACCACCTCGTCTACCCTGTTGGGAATCTAGAAAGGTCCGTTGATCCTCAGAGATATCTCGCCACCTCGGATACATCTTCATAAACCTCGTTGAGGTGAGACCTGTATAAGAACGTGGTCGCCATCCTCGAACTCTAGAGGTCTACATTTCCTGATTAGAACTGAAACTCAGAACTCCTACTGCTATGAGGTTAAGGTTGGCCGACCCAAGAATGATTGGCTACACCCTCCCATGCACGATTTTATCCTGTGCTGCCTGGGGTTTCCTTTTCTCCGACCAAGGAAAACTCATCCCGACGTTTGCCTAATACCGTCAATTTGAGTATGAATAGTGATTGCCCAATCCATACTCAAACTAATGTCGTAAGGCCTCGATGCTGCCACCAAGAGGTCCCAACCGAGACTCTCGCCTCAAGGGTCAAATCACACAGTCAGCGTAAGTGTGACTATCGAGACTCCTCCCAAAGGTATCTCCAGATGTGAGGGTCAAGTCAACGGCTTAACCAAAAACTCTAGGTCTGGGACTAGATTCATGGAAGGAAGGGATGATTCGTATTGATGTCTGTGGCTACGATAGCTAGTAGAAGACAAATTCCACACATCGAATCATCCTTAGAGCCCTTTCGGTCACACTCCTTGACCGCATGGAACTATTCTTTTTTCCTTCCCTCCAGGTCCCTGAGCCAGGAGGGGACAACAAAGGTGGGTGGTTGTAACATGTTGAAAAGTACACCACCTCTTGTTGCTTACCTAGCTCTGCCTCCACATCTGCTGCTCTGCAGATTTATCTGTCCTTAAAATTTCCTCTTCTTGAAACATTCGCACGCCCAAGTCTCTAAGAATGGCACCAGCTCGCTGCGTTCCATCTTCTAACATTCTCTAGCTGTATTCGTTCAGCCAGAGAACATTCAACCTCATGGTTCTATCTAACACCCTAACGTGAGTAGGAATGCATAGAGGAAATTGTGATGGACCGAATCGTATTTATCGAGTACCTGGAATGTTTGGTACGCCTTGATGAATTCTCGACTACCGACACGTCATCCTACCGAAGCTGTATAAGTTCTAGAAAACTCTCAGCCACCTCCTCAAGCCAGTCCTTAGCCGCCTGTGAGTCAGGTTCACCTCGTAACTTGAGGGTATCTGATGTTAGAACACATGTAAGGCAGTAAGCTTACATGTGTCACCTACCAGTACCACCAGTTGTAACTGTTGACCAGCACGTAGTGATGTATGGCTGACACACTACCCGAATGCACTATCTTAGGCATCGATCCACGTATCGAAGCCCCATCACTATGCAGACCATTCTCATGGTCATTCACTAGAAAACACTAGTTTCCAAGTCCAACATACACTCTTATGATGTCTCAGCTTGGTGGAAAACTCTAGAAATCACCTCCAGCCAGTGCTATGCTGTCTGAGAATCTGCCTCACCTCGTATCCTCGGAGGCCGCTGCTGCTAGAAATCGTGCAATGCACTCTGCCAGCGTGCACAGTTCGCTAGTTTAGCTGGTGGCATCTACTTCCCAACAGGTGGTTGTGTTGCTGGTACACCACCCGAGGGTGCCAACATAGTAAAAAGGGCCATGCACCGAAGCCTCATCGCTCGGTGGGCCATCATCGTGTACAATCTCAGAAATCCAACTGACTGTCTGCAAGGAGACATCCTGAACAAATACGACACGGTCGAACGATTTATACCTGGTGAGCTAACCTAGTTTTAGTAGACTTTAATACTCTTGGAAACACACACGCAATCAGGGTTTTCATGAACAAGTCAGAAATCAGTAGTCAGGGTCCTAGTGTACGGATACGTCAACCTCCACACCAATACTAGACTCCCTAAACTAAAAATCACACTTTGTACCCTTAACACTATTGCTTCACAGAAAGAGAATACCAGAGTTATAAGTTCTGTGGTAGAACTGACTCCTCTGATACCAACTTTTCACGACCCGTCCTCGGGGCCCATGTTGTGACTACCCCAAGCCCGCCTTCCATAGGCCAGGGGCTGGCGACTAGTACCAAAGGCATAAATCTAGATATCTAGGAAGGCATTTCCTTTATTAATGTAAAAAAGTACCACAGAGTACAAGAAGAAGTAATACACTAAAAACAAAAGGAAGTGCTGAAAAGTAAATGGGTCAGAATACAAACCCAAACAAAAGTACAGCTACAACTGAACAAAATTACAACAGAAAAGACAAGCATCTGGAAGAATAGAATAAGCTCCTAGGTTATCCACCACGGATCCTACCTGAAGGGTAGGTACAGATAGCGCAGCTCTTGGATCTTCAACCACAGATCCTACCAGAATGGTAGGAATAGGAAGTGCAGCTCCTGGATCGTCCACCACGGATCCAACCTGAAGGGTAGGTATAGATAGCCTCCACAATTCTCTCACCCTTCAACCTCCTCCGAGTATCGTCACGCTGTGAAGTCCACCCCCAGATATTGACTCGTCATGAGATCCACCTCCGGGTACGTCCAGTCCTCGAACACTTGGCCTCTATCAGCGCTACCCGTCGTCTTCAACCAACACAACGAGGTGCGGGAATAGCCCGTGTAGGGGTGATTATAACAATACTCAGTAGGGACCTTGATACCCTCAAGGTATCACTAAATCCAACAAGGAAAACCACAAAGAAGATCTCAACAGATAACCTCTACTTAGGTATTTTCCCATACATATACCTAAGTTATCAAGTAACCCATCTCAATCATGAGGAAACACAAAGATTATGAAATCAACGGATAACCACTACCCAGGTATATGCCCATACATATACCTATGTTATCAAGTGACCCATCTAAATCTTGAAGTAAACACAAAGGTCATAGACTCAGCTCAAACCAGGATTTTCATTATCGAAACCGTAACAACTGAAGAGCCCAGTCTCTGTCAAGTACAGTTATCCTGTCACGACTCCAAGGTACTGCTCACTAACCTAAGACTATTGAGGTACTCCTCCTTTTAAGTACCGCAGGCCAGCTACCCAAACACAGTAGTGCTTCCTGCCAGGTTCTGCCACCCAAACACAGTAGTGCATCCCCCCTAATAGCCTGTAGAGGTACTCTCCGGTCGAGTACCACAGGTCTTCACCCAAACACAGTAGTGCTCCGTTCTCCATAGGTCTAAACCCAAACAAAGTAGTTCTCCACCCACTGGGCAAGTCGACTCACTCCAAGTCGAGTCGGTCAAGCAGTCGTTAGGTCTCACCCGGCTACACGGTCTCCGTACTCTGTACACTCATCTCTGGGAGGGTCCACTCCACGAGCTACTGGTCAATACTCCAAGTATCACAAAGTCCCACGAAGAAGTATCTCAAAGGACCGCCTTGTCATAGGGGTCTCAATGCAACATACGACACATCAATCGGGTGCCCAGTCTGTGAGTTATTAGCCTTTTCGTCCCAGGGATCCAGTTGGTTTCATGTGCGAACCAACCTAGCCATAACTCAATTGTACCCCAAACTCTCATAGGGTATACTCATTGGGACCATTTCTCAATGTGATCACCAACGCCACTGATGGTTCGTCAAACGGACGTCTGGTCTGAAAGTTATCAGCTTTTCTGTTCTAGGGGCCCGGTTGGATTTCAGGTTCAATCCAACCCGGCCACTATACTACTACATCCAAACCTCAGGCAAAGTTTTCCAAAAGTTCCATCTTATCAAAAGGAATCCTACAATGTCGACGGCACATCAATCGGACGTCCGGAGCTAAAGTTATAAGCGTTTCTGCTCCGAGGGCCCGGTTGGTTTCGTGTTCGAACCAACCCGGCTATACCCAAAGTTCTCTGAATCCTTTAGTGTAATATACTGAAATGACCGTCTCGATCCAAGGATCACATTGCAACTGACGGTGCGTCAATCAGAGGTGCGTAGCCCATGTTATGAGAATTTGAACAAAAATTGCCCGAAAATAAGGGGTTCGGGCCCGGTCTGACTCGGCCCGAGACCCCCCAGGGTCGGCCCAAACCGGGTCGACCCGACCTCAGTATGGGTCCAGACAGCTAGTTAGGAAAACCCGCTCGTTCGTTCACTGAATGTACCCGAGCCAAACTTTGGAAATTGATTCCGGGCACACCGGGCCTCGGAATCACGTGCCGTCAGAAACTGCGTTCTTGTAAAATCCCAAAGAAAATTAAGAAAAAAAATTTCCCTTGAATTTTATGGGTCTTTACAAACAACTTTGTTTACATGGGGAGTTTTGACCGTATTCAGTTTATTAGTTAAAAATGACTTTGGTTGGTCAACTATGTCCAAATAGATCATTATATAAACATCTAATGAATAATAATAATTACATAATTATAACATTTATACATAAATTTTACTTTTAAAACCAATCGTAAAACATAGTTATGAAAAATTAACCAACATTATAATTAGAGAGACTATAGGTTGTATTTACGCATGAGTAACGTCCCCATTTTTCAATGATCGTTATGGAAAGATATTAAGTGACATTTACTTTTCCATAATTATAATTATATTATAAATAACATTTTATTTAATAATTTATACTTATATATACATCTATTGTGACATAAAAATAATCACATCGTGGTGAGTAGGCGGTTGTGTAAACGTCTATGAACGACGTTATCACTTTTTGAGTGTGTGATGAGGTAATAATGAAAATGATATATTATGTTTCCAGAAAAGTAATTATGTCATGAATATAACATATATTTCATTTAATTAACAAATTTTGAATTAAAACCACTCCTAATACATTTAATTTAATGTGTGAATGTATCATATCGCTTTCAGAAGGCTATAGTCCACACATCAACAAACGATGACATCATATTTACAAAAAATAGAAATAATGAAGTATATGCATATATAAATTATAGAAGTATGAATGAATCATAAATATCATATATATATATATCATATAAAATAAATTCATCATAATTCCCAACCATGAGATGTGGTAAAGGAGAAATGATTGCCATCATTATATGAGGCGGTAGTTCGCTATACATGAATAGTAATTTTCGTACCATTTTCTGAAAGTGTGTCAATGTGTAGGTATAAACCTTATAATAACAACATATAAATTTATTTAGGATAATTATATTTTCATATAATTATGGAGTAATAATAATTGAGGTGGTGGAGAGTGAAAATAAAACAAAAGAGTTTGTTGAGGGATGCTACCTCTTTTTTCGGGTAACTCAATTTGGTTTGCACCAAAGTGATTAATTAGTTTGATTTATGATGAAGGTGAGGATTAAAGGTTTAGGGGATGGAAATTTTGATATTATTAGATCATAATTTGGTGGGAAAAATTTCTTGAGAGCTGTGATGAAATGGGAAGGGGAGTTTTTTTATAGTAGAGCAGTGACATTTTTGTAAATTTTTGAAAATGGAATTCCTCCAATGTTTTTAACTTGTAATGTGGATTAAATAATGGTAAAAAATATCTCTAATGGATAATAGGGTTAAAAATATCCATATAATAGGTTATTTATAAGTTTATAGGTCATTTTGGATCTTAAGTTTAAGGCTTAGTATATGGGTAAACTAATTTCTTCTAAATCATTGTAATTAATTTTAATCCACTTCAATAATATTTCTGGTCAAAAACGTAGCTGATATTTTTATAAATTATAGAAAATTATTATTACAAACATTTAATCAACTTTTCCAAATTAAAATTCATGAAGCGATATAAATTAATTTAAATTTAATATCGTAGACGAGAAAACAAAGTAGGGTTTTAGAGTAAAAAAATGAAAAGTTTGCGAAGTTTTTATATCTAAATTTAATGTAATTTGTTTTCTAATGAGCTAAATTGATTTAAATAATAACAAATTACTATAATTATAATTTAAAAAAAATAAAAAAATAATTTTACAATATAAATTAATTATATGAAAAATTAGTTTTGAACTAAAATTTATCATCATTCAATATTCATCAAAATATAAAAGTTCTTAGAAAAAGAACAAAAAATAACTAAATGTAAATTTTAATGTATCAAGTTAATTTTTTTTATCATTTCTTATAAAAACTATAAAATTTTCAAAAAATTATATTTAATGTGGGTTATCCATTAAAAGGAGGTAAATAACCATTAAAAAATATAGTGTTTTTAATGCTAAAAAATGTATTTATTCTTATTTTAAGCCTATAAAATCTATTGGATGATTGTGAAAACATTTAATAAACATGAATAAGAATTATATAGTTAGAAATATTCATTCTAGGAAATAATTACCTCTTCAAATAATATTAATAATATATAATATTTTAGTATTACATAACCTTCCTTGCAACACCAGATTTTGTAGAAATTCGTTATTGTGTCCCATGTATTATATCGAACATGAAATCCATTTACCTTATTCTACAACAATTTCCCTCTATAGTAAAGAACCAAAATAATTAGTTCCTCATATGAATTAATCACTTCCCCCAGATCTAATTCGTGGCTCAAAACATGAGATGAATTCGATGCATACTTCTTTAACATTGAAAAATGAAATATGATGTTTACCCTAGACAAACCTGAAGTTAATGCCTCATGGTAGGCAACTGAGCCAAATTTTTCTTTGATTTGATAAGGTTTAATGAACTGGGGGATCAACTTCCCCAAGTGACCAAAAAACATCACACATTTCCATGGAGAAACTTCTAAAAAGTTATAATCACCAACTTCATATGAAAAATATTTTCTTCAGTTGTCCGTATAAATTTTCTCCTTACTTTGTGATATTATCATATGTTGGGAAATTGACATAACTTTCTTTAAAATTTCCTATAGAAACTATTGTCCTATAAACTTACATTATTCCACATCATCCCAAAAATTTGTTGTTCGAAACTGCTTTCCATATAATGATTCGAAAGGTTACATCAGTATACTAGAATGAAAAATGTTATTATAAGAAAAATCAACCAAATAAAAGATTTGATTGAAAATTATATGGAAATCCATTTAGCAAGATTAATGAATATAATTCAATGTACGAATTTTCCACATAGACTATTCATCAGATTGAGGTTGAAAATCTATACATAAATTTATTTAAGTACCATGTAATTACTATAGTTTTTTTCCAAAAATTGGACGCGACGCTAAGATCATGGTATGATACAATGGAGAGAGGCATTCCATGTTACATAAAAATAAATTTCAGATATATTCTATAAAGATTATCTGGAGATACTGTCTCTATAATGGTAAATAAATGTATAGATATGGTTACACTACAACATAAATAGGGTTTAGCGGCGGTTTTGTGGTGGCGTTTCACATAACTGCCACTAAATGTTTTCCGAAATTGGTTTCACGGTGGTTTTCAATAATCCACCTCCAAACCCATATTTTTTTAAGAAATCCAGACCCCTCCATACCCCGACTCCTATTTCCCTCAACCCTCCTAACCCCTCATGCTCCCTTATTCCCACATCCCCTCCACCCTGACGACCCCACGAAGTCTCCGGTGAATGAGCGACCTCCATCTCCGGTGACCCCATGACCAGTGTCTACAGCGGAGCCCACGACTGGCGACCCATGACCCCCCTTCTCTCGGTGACCCTTCTCACTGCGACCACGAACCCATAGTTAGTTTTCCAGCATTTTTCATCTTTTTTTACAAGATTTTGTGCAATATATGTTAATTATTTGATTACAATGTTTGTTACACCAAGTTTTAGCATGTTAATTTGAAGAAATTTTTTATTTTGATACCTAATTCATGTTTAATTTAAATTGTTATTCCATGTGTTAATGGAATTGGATAAAGAAAATGAATCTAGAAATACTTATTAATGATAATAATAAAGAGGTATGTTAATGGAAATTTTGATGCTTAAATTTCAATGAATCATGAAGTTTTGATTGAAATAATATTTAAATAATTAATAGGTTGTGGTAGCTAATTCCATATGTTTCTCATAGTTATAACCTATGATAAAAGAATCAGTTAATCTAAAATAGAATTTAAACTAGTTGTTTGATAAAGATAACTGTTTGGGGTCGAGCGAGTATATTTTCATGTGATTTTCAGATACATTGTTTCTAGGGCCTATATGACCTATTGACTCTTTTTATTGTTTATTTACTTCTACATTTTCTTTTTAATTGAGTATTTTTATATGATTATTTTTTATCATGGGATGGATGAAGATTGAATGTATATGGTTAATAAGACTTGGATTGTTGGTTGTAGTTGGCACCTATTATGGTGGATGCGTGGTGATATAGATGGTGTATCGGGATTGATGGAATGGGTTGAACATGTGATTTCCCATTATTATGTTTAAATATAGGATAGTTTATTATCAAATAGACCTATTTAAATTAGGTTTGTGATTTCCCATTATTTATTGGAAATGGAACCTTTAGTGGTGTCCTTGGTAGAGACTCTTATGTAAGGGTAGCATGTGACTTTTTTGAGTTGTATTGGAATATAACCACATTCATTCTCCATAGAACTCATTTTTAATAATGGATTAGTTGATTGAATTTTGAGCCTAGTGAATTTTGTAATCATAACATGGTGTTATGTTTGATTCATTCTCATTTTAAGTTGATATCCTTTGGTAGGTAGTGCCCTTAGAACATTAATACCTTTCTATTATAAGGAGTTTTTTGATGCACGGTTCTGTTCAGGTGTCATTGCCCCTCATATGACTCCTTAGTTCTAATGAAACCCTTTTATGGGTGGTTATTGTATTTTTGGCCATTTTTATTTTCATGAGTATCGAGAAATGCTCAGTTTCATTAGGATAGGCTTACCTCAAGCATTGTCATCTCTTTTTCAGGTCGCATGACCCTATATTTTACTCAATGTTTGACAACAATGTATGGTTTCAATCATGTTGATGGTGGTATGAGTTAATATGATGTTGGTTTAAATCTATTTTATGTACCCTCTAATTCGTTAAAGCATAGGGTGGACAAACTATTTATAGTAATCAGGATGTTCCAATTTCTTATGGAACCTATGGTAACATGCTTACATCTATGTTTTTTTTTTGTCGAGTTCTAAATTTTGTAATGAATGTATGGAGTTCGGTTAAATCATTGAACCATGGGATATTTTTTAATGTGTCGGGTCATCTACGGAGTTGAGTGACCTATGAATTAAATAATCAACTATGTCTCAAAGCATTGGAGGACTTCCAAAATAATAAGGTGTTTTGGCATGCTGGTCGGTTTGGTTTTGGCCATATTTATGATTGTTATGATGTAATGAGTGTGCTTGAGGTGAGAATCAAATGTATGTTTCATGTGAATATGATATAGATAACTTATTAGTGGTTGATATATCTCTAATTTTGATAACTAGGACACTCCAAAGGTGGGGAGAATCTGGTCATTTTTGATAAACATGTGTCTTTCTCGGTAGAATGAACACAACCTAAGTTTTCAATTGAAAAATAGAAATTTTTTCTAGAATTTTTTTTTGAGCTCTCATGTCTTAAATATTTCCAGTTATTTCTTGGAAATATGACTTTGATATGGTTGGTTATGTATTAAACCATTGAGAAACATCATTCCTCTTGGAGGATATCTAAGGTCAAGACTAAACAATCACATAATGTCTCAGGTTTAAAATGAATTATGATCAGTTTTGATCACACGTCAATGGGGTGTTGTTTGAGGCAATATAAATGTGTGATCAACAGTGTTATGATAAGTGTGTAACCTAATATTATTACTGCTCATCAATGTGGTGTTGACACTGTCTCCTATGGACTAGACTTGTTTTCTTGGTCTGAAGTGGTAAATGTGATCAATGAATCATCTTTATTATATTATGCATACTTTATGATCAATGGGTCATCTTTATTATATTATGTTTCTATAATATTACACTATTTTATATTTTGTGTGGGAACATTGTGATATACACGAATAAAAGCTGGATCACATTACCGAGGAACACACCTCAGTATGTTAAGGGATTGAATGAGTTTTTAGATTTTGAAATTTCTAATCGATCCGTTGAAGGGAGAATAAAATTTCCATGTCCTAAATGTAAATTCAGAATATGGTTAAAGAGAGATGAAGTTTATGAACATTTAATACTAAAGCAATTCCCTGGTCAATATTTGTGTTGGATTTGGCATGAAGAATATAATGTTACAAAAAGATTGAGCACTGATGTTAATCCACAGAATGAGGTCCCAAGTTCGTTGAAAATGGAAAATGAAATGAAAAAACTCATAAATGATGCATTTGGCACTACAAGAAACCACTATCAGCATCAAAACATATCAGAACAACCAAAAGAGGGTGCTACAAATTACAACGTGACAAGTGATGTTTTTGAGACTGTAACATAGGCAGATCAAGATTGTATCATTTCATTGGATCCTATTCTTGATTCGATGGAGCCAAATGTAAGAGAGAACTTCACTGAGGAAAATGTGTTTCATGATTTAGTTGATGATGGAAATCAAGAGTTGTATAGTGGGTGTTTGAAATATTCAAAGCTTTCATTTCTACTGAAGTTGTACCATATCAAATGTCTATGTGGAATTACAAAAAAGGCAATGTCCATGATATTGGAATTGATTCATGATTCATTTCCTAAAGCAAAAATCCCAGAATCTTTTTATGATATGAAAAAAGTTGTTATCAATCTTGGTTTGAATTATAAAAAAATATATGTGTGTCCCAATGATTGTATGCTTTATTGGGGAGAGGATTCAAGTAGACATAATTGCAAGAAATGTTCTTCTTCTAGATGGCAGGTAAAGGGTGATGTTGGAAGTCCGAATGAACATAATTTCATTGAGAAGAATAAAAGGAACACACCTGCAAAGGTTTTGCGTTACTTTCCTTTGAAGCCTAGATTTAAAATATTATTCATGTCATTGAAAACCGCTGAATAGATAAAGTGGAATTCTATAGATAATAAAAATGATGGGTTAATGAGACATACAAGAGATTCCCAATCATGGAAGACATTTGATTAATTACATCTAGATTTCTCAACTGATCCTTGGAATTTTTGATTGGGATTGGCTGTCGATGGATTCAACCCATTTGGGACATTGAGTACTAGTTATAGCATTTGGCCAGTTGTTTTGATCCCTTGTAATCTGCCTCTGTGGATGTGTATGAAACAAAAATATGCTATCCTTTCGATGACTATTCATGGAAAAAAAATTCCGGGAAATGATATTGATGTATACTTGCAGCCTTTGATTGATGAATTACAGGATTTATGGAGCAACAGTGTAGAGACATTTGATGCTTCTTCTAAAACAATGTTCAAAATGCATGCTGCTTTAATGTGGACCATTAGTGACTTCTCTGTGCTTGGGAATTTATCTGGTTAGAACACTTACACGATTTTGGATTTTCCCATTTGTGACTTTGATTTTGATCCCAAACGGCTACCTCACATTAGAAAATGGTGATTCTTGTGTCATCGATGATTTCTCGATGCATCTCATAGATTTCTCCTGAACAGATAAAAATTTAATGGTTGCACTGATCGTAGACCACCTCCAAAGTTGTTAACTGGTTCTGAAATATTGACATAGCTTGAAAATGTTGAAACATAATTTTGGAAGGTTCATCATATGCATGATAGTGAAAAACGGGTCTGAAGTGCATCGTCAAGCGAAATCAGAATGCAACAATGGTAGAAAAAAAAGTATATACTTTAAACATCCGTATTGTGAAATTTAATTTGTTATGGCATAATATTGATGTGATGAATATTGATAAGAATGTCTCTGATAATTTTATTTTCACATTTCTTAATGAGAATGGAAAGTCGAAGGATCATCTCAATGCTCATAAAGACTTACAAGAAATGAACATAAAATGCGATATCTGGCCAGATGAGAATGAAAACTATCCTCCGACAATTTTTTCAATGAAAAATAGGGATAAAGATACATTACTTCGAATTTTAAAGAATTTTAAGGCATCTGATGGGTATTCAAGTAACATCTCGATGTCTGTTGACTTGAAGAATCATATGTTACATGGATTGAAAAGTAACGATTCACATATTTTGTTACAATATTTACTACCATGGGAATTGCGTACATTATTACCTGAAAAAATTAACGCTGTTGTACTCCAATTCTGCACATTTTTCAGACAGCTATGTGGGAAATATCTACATCTATTTCAGCTTGAAAACCTCCAGGAGAGGTTTTTATTGACCCTTTGTGCAATGGAGATGATATTTCCTCCATCATTTTTTACTGTAATGATGCATTTAACTGTGCATTTGGTTGAGGAAGCTAAACTAGGAGGCCCCGATCATTATCGATGGATGTATCCAATTGAGAGGTACTTTATTTTTATGTTTTTCATTTATGTAAACAATTTTTTGCTACTTAATTAAATGCATAATTGTTTTTATTTTATTTTACAGATATCTTGTGCATTTGAAATCATACGTGAGATATAATGCTCAACCAGAAGGCTCTATTTCTGAAGTCTATTTGGAGAGGAGTGTCTTAACTTTTGTTCTCGATACTTGGATGATATTGATACAAGATTTTATCAAGTTGGACATGTTGATGAAACATCGAATCAATCTCAAATACATTATAAATCCAAAATATTTCTTGCTATTGACCGATCAGTTACGAGGACCCCAAATGTGACACTAACTGAATTGGAATTATTACAGGAACATAGATATGTGATGTTGAATAGTGAAATTGCTGATCGATTTATTGAAGAGTTGAGGATACAAACAAAGAGACTAATGAGGGTCCAGACACGAAATTAGAAAGATATAACGAAAGATGTTAATAGAAAGCTTGTATAATGGTTTGCATGAGGTGTAAGTTCATAAATATTTCAATAAGTACGAATATTAGTTTGACACATACATTTTGTAAATCTAATGAAGTATATTTATTTTCTTAGATTGTGAATACTGATACTCGAGTAGAGGTGTCAGAATATTTGAAGTTTCTTGCTAGAGGTCCTCTAAAACAAGTTACAAAGTTCGACGCTTATAATGTGAATGGATTTAGATTTCGTACAGTCGTTCGAGAAGTGGGTTTGAAAACATAGAATAGTGGTATATTTACATTTTCTGAAGTGGAATACTATGTAAAGCTACATGATATTATTGAATTAAACTACCAGGGAAATTTTTCTGTTGTTTTATTTAAATGCAAATGGGTCGATATTATCAGAGGTGTTAAAAGAGATTCCTTGTAATTTACTTCTATGAACATATCTCTCTTGATGGTTGTTGGTGATCATGAACGGCATGATCCATATATCTTAGCATTGAAAGAAAAAATAGTATATTATGTGAATGATGTTGTCGATGAAGGGGGAAGTGTAATTGCTTGCGTAATACAAATAAATTTGTATGATATGGGTGATGAAGTGGATAATTTAACCTCTGAAATTGAACTTAATCAACAACAGGCAACAAAATTATTTGTCCATCATGATATTGAAAATATTAGTCTAGAAAGGATGCATTAATTGGATGGATCAATGGAGCAGGAAACCAACATGATTGAAGGGGAAAACTATTGTATGTACAATTATTTATTTATTCAGCAACCACTTGTTTCATTTCTGCATTCATTCATTATCATTGTTATATATATTTTTTCTGTTAGTACTGGGGATCTGTTATCATTTTTAATTTTTTTTTCTGCATAATTTTTTTGAAATACATATTCAAACTTATTTTTATTTGATTAAATGACAGGAATTTCAAGGAAGAAGCGGTATACTATTTCATCTAGTTCCACGATAGATGATGATTCATTTGGCTCCCTCTCCACGACATTGAAGGCACCAGCTCCCTACACTCCTGCACCATCTCCCCCTGCACCATCTCTCACACCATATTTGGATGTCCCATTAGGGGGTGAGTTGTTGACTCCCACTTCTGGAGCCTCAGCATTGGGGCATCGACACACCCATTCCTGTTCATCACGGGCTTACTAGAGTGTCACTGTTATAGGAACAAAGTTTAAATAAATAAATCTATTGCATTTTCTTTATACTAATTGTTTCATCATTGAAGATGAAAAAATAAAACCGTGGAGAAAAACATAAAAATTGAAGTTGTTTGGAATATTTATGGAGAAAAGATAGTCGTGTCATTTGATTCTTATGGGGTCCCGACGGATGACGCCGTGGGGTTACTTGGCCAGATTCTGGGCCATCTGGCCGCAGAGCCCATTTACCTTCCTATTTCATATGATGATTGGAGACATATGCCTCTAAGCTGGAAAAATGAATTTTTTGATTCTCAAATAAAGGTAAAATTATTACATTATGGTTTAATTTAATTTCAAGTTACTAATATGTTAAAAATGAATTTCTGTATACAGATGTTCTTCCACTTCATAGTTGTTGATGTGATAGCACAGAGGTGGACATTGAAAAATCTAGGTAAGAAATAGAAAGACAATAAATGGTGATTGTGGTGTGATGTCAACGATACCTCATTTACTGTGCAACAAATATATGAGAATCTACCCAGTGGGGTACCGAAAGAACAGTGGAATGTTTATGTTGACAGAAATCGTGATGAGAAGCGGATGACATTGAAATATATATTATTATATTATCCTCATTTTACATTGATACATGTGTATGAATAGGAAATGACATTGAATAAATTACTATTAAATTTTATTTTATTTATTTCAAGATCTCTCAAGAAATAATGCTTCAAACTGGGCTAAGAACGTCATCCCTCACACTGCGGGCTCAAAAATATTTTCTAGAAGCTGAACGACATTGGTAATCTTTTAATTAGTTTAAAAATTTATAAGACAGTATTATCTGTTTAATATATTTAATTGTTGATTTATCTTTTCTCAATGCAGTTATAGTGTTTAGGGCATCAAGCATCCCGAACTGAACTGTGGTTGGATGTTCACAAGAAACCAGATGGAAGTTTTGTTAATGAGCCTGCTAAAGAAGTTGGGGTATGAGTCAATTTTTTATTATAATAACTTATTATCAGTTTTTACTGTGTTAATATATATTGATATTTTATCTATAGGTAAAAATTAAAGATATATGGGATGCCAATCCTGCGCAGTCCTACTCAGTCTCCCAGGATGACTCGATTTCTAAAGTCCTTGGGAAAGAGCATCTCGGTAGAGTGCGCGGGATGAGTTTAGGACCTGTACCATCTGAGGTTTTTAGTAGGACACTGGGGATGGCAGCTGCATCTACTCCTGGTTTTAGTCAGCCCATACCTGGATATGCTTAGAAAGAGATTGTTTCTCTACGAAACACAGCTCACCAGGTATCAATTATAGTACCACCGAGTTGGAATTAGTCAAGGAGCATGCAAGATAGTATGATAAAAGGGTCACAGATTTAGAAGAATAGGTTCAAACGAGGGAGAAAGAATTTATAAAACTGATCAAATCTTTATCTTCATCACATCAACCAGAGGCCAACGCGGCTTGTCAGACATAGTTTTCATCTATGGGTGCAATATCCAATGCACAATTTGGAAGTTCTAGTGGCAGTCGAGATGATGACGTTCCTGGTGATGATGAGGATGCTGAAGAGGACGAGGGTGAGGATGAGGATGCAGATGAGGGAGAGGATGGGGACAATGGCGAGGATTGGGCCTAGGGAAAGGATGGGGCTGAGGATGAGCATGGGGACGATGATGAGGATGCCGACGAGGACAGAGATGGCAGCGAGGATGAGGCATATGATGAAAATGGTTATGGTGATGGTGACCAGAGGAAAATTGATCCATTACATTTTTGAATTCTATATAACTATTTATTTTTGAACCTGGGTTTTCACTCTAGTATGGATATTTTTGAATTCATTATAAATCTTTATTCATGACCAAATACTGAACACTTTTGTACTTCGTTTTATAACCAAAATAAGAACTTTGAATACTTATTACATCCACTAAAGCTCCTCCCAAGTATATCCTTCCAAATATTTCTTCTTTTACAAAATAAACATTAACCAATACCACTAGAAGGTTGGAAGGCTAAAAAGAAATAGCACCAATCTGAGGGACGGTGTGGCAGGTATCACTCGAAGTTTCTATCTATTGTTTAAAATGGACACTATTTTAAGTAAAAACAATAGCCATATGGAAAACTGACCTAACGTATTCTGATTTTGTTGATAATTTGAATCTCAATTAGTAGTTATAACTACCTAGTACCACTTTTTTAAAAAAAATAAAAAAAATAAATCTTTATAATACCACAATTTTGAATCAATAGTCTATTTTTTATAACATAAGATCAGTTTCGGAAGCGCGGTTTGCGCGGCACGGCTGAATATGTGTTTTTTAGGTGTTCGACATGCTTGAAAAGCGTGCGTGGGGTGGTCGAAACCAGCATAATGACCTTAGAATGCCATTAAATCAAATGACAACAAAGGGAGGGTGAATTGTGGAATTTTCAGCTAGACAACACGTTAATCGGAGGTGTCATGTGACCGCGCTGGCCGAAAATGCACTCGGCGTGTCGTAAATGGCCAAAACATGGGTTTTATGGTCAAATGTATGCTGAACAACATCGTAATGAATTTAAATCACATTAAAACACCCTAATTATAATTCATGAGGTGTACGAGGAGACGACATGTCATTCAGACACACGGTTTGCGAGGTACGACTGAATATGTGTTTTTTAGGTGTTCTGTGGGCATGAAAAGCATGCGTGAGGGTGGTCGAAACTGACCAAACAACCTCGGAATGCCATGAAATCGGATGAGAACAAATGGTGGGTGAATTGTGAAATTTTTGGCAAGACAACACATCAATCGGAGGTGTTGTGTGACTGTACTGGACAAAAACGCACTTAGCATGTCATAAATTGCCAAAACATGGGTTTTACAGTGAAATGCATACTGAACGACATCAGAATGACTTTAAATCACACGAAACACTCTAATTATTATTCTTGAGGTGTAAGAGGAGACGGAACATTATTCGAATGTGTGTTTTTCATGACACAACTGAATATGGGGTTTTTAGGTGTTCGTTGTGCTTGAAAAGTGTGTGTGGGGTGGTGGAAACAGGCCGAACGACCTCAGAATGCCATAAAATCGGACGAAAACAAAGGGTGGGTGGATTGTAAAATCTTCAGTGAGATGGAACGACAATCGGAGGTGTCGTGTGACCGCGCTGGCTGAAAACGCACTCGGCATGTCATAAATGGCCAAAACATGGGTTTTACGGACACATGCATGCCGAACGACATCAGAATGACTTAAAATCACACGAAAAAACACTATTTATAATTTGTGAGGTGTACAAGGAGAAGAAACGTCATTCGGATGTGGGCTTTGCATGAAATGAGTGAATATGTGTTTTTAGGTGTTCGACGTGCTTGAAAAGCGTGCGTGGGGTGGTCGAAACTGGCAGAATGAATTTAGAATGCCATGAAATCGGACTACAACAAAGGGTGGGTGAATTGTAAAATTTTCTGCCAGACAGTACATCAATCGGAGGTATCGTGTAACCGCGCTGGCCGAAAGCGCACTTGGCATGTCCTAAATGGCCAAAACATGGGTTTTATGGTCAAATACATGCCGAATGACATCGGAATGACTTGAAATCAAACAAAAACACCATAGTTATTATTTTTGAGGTGTGTGAGGAAACGACACCTCATTCGGACATGAGGTTTATAACGACCCACACTTTACATACATCGTTAATACTTCAAAATTGAAGCACTCTTATTACAACATATGACAAAACCACAAAGGACCGTATAGGTATAGTGTCTTTAGAAATTGGGGAAACATAAACAACTGGTTCATAAATCTTCTACAGTGTCTCCCATTTATTTCATCATAACTAGGGTCCCTTTTAGCATATTCTACTTAATATCCATCTTCCTGACCTGGGGAAAAGAAAACATAAAAGGGTGAGCTCAAATGCTCAGCAAGGGCAAATAAAGGAAATAAAAATCATATCATATCTTTTTGAAAATCAAAACCTGCAAAAGAGATCATAATATCTTAACATGGAATAAATCATAGAAGTGAAAATGAGATCCCCATAATCATAACATAAAACTTGAATCTTTGTGGCATGCACACATAATCATGTAAAATCATTTCTTGTTAGTCATGACTCATTGCCAAGACTATCTTAGTGGACAAAGTCCCTTTCTGAACCGAGTTCACTCCTCGTTTCAGTCCTGTATCACTGAACCGAAATAACCTTCCGTTCCAGCCATGTCTATCTCATGAGATATAAAATCTTTACCCAATGCATTGGAGGGAGATATAGGTCCCACCCATCTTATAATGAATCCTTTCTTATGTGTGCCACATAATCATAAAACATACATCATCGCATAACACATGAAACAAAAATGGGATTCTTGAAACATCATGACATTATAAATCAATTCATATAAGATAAAGGAATTCATAAAAATAATTCCATCACAACATGATCAAATCAATGTAACAATAGGGATAAAAACAGAACCCTTTATTATCTTAGATGGAATATAATTTTGAAAATCACTTGAACTCCATTCTTGATGAAAATATCCTTTCTTCTTCAAAAACATTTTTCCTTTCATAACATGTCATACAACTTTAAAATAAAAGAAGTTGATTAAAAATAAACTTGAAAACTTGTAAAGGAAGCTTCTTGGAAACAATGTTTTAAAAATCCATTCATGCCGTATAAGTTAAAAAAAACATTCTTCGTACTTTTGTCGGAAAAGTCAAAAAGTACCTCGTACGGAAAAACGACAAAAGATTCCTTTCATATTCTTTACTAAAAACTCACCTAAGGGTAAAATTGGATTTAAACTATTTCAAGTGGATGGAAACAATATTACATATTGAGGGAACATGGATGTGGATGATAAAATACACCCCAGTAAATACTTATGAATAAACAATCTCGGATAAAAATGAGATTGTGATATTTCCCTTACCTTAGGTCCGATTTGCTTTGTTCGTGTCCGAAGCTCCTGTATAATGGTTTAAATAATGTTATTGACTTATTCCAGAATCATACATATTGATATGAGATCATATATGGTCATATTATTAGCTTCTTGTTAGTAATATTTCATTGTTACTTGTTACTCGGGTCTTTATAACTTTTTGTTCTTATGCGTGTTTTGTCGAATAAATTCTTATTATTATCTTTAGGTTATAGATAATTAATTTCCAGAATGGTATTAGTGTAGTATATACCATATTCATTCATTCAATTCATTTATACAATCATTATGAAATGAAGATCATGTAGAACGAGTCGCATCACATCGTGGAGACGGTATTCTGTACGTACGCACGAGTGATGATATCGTTCCTATGATCGTGGAATTGTATTGGAGTATATATATATATTATTTCAGTATCAATATTACTTAATAATAATCATATATAGTTACTCATTACACCATTATACCCATCCTTGTAAGGTGATGGTGGAAAATAGATTACACCACGGCGTGGTGATTTCATTTTTCCGTAGGATGGATAGAAGGTGAATTAGGGTTGTTTCATATTTATAATAACATATCAGTATGTAAGTAATACTGATGTTATTACTTTATCATGAAACAACTAAAGAAGAAGAAGTTGAAGAAGAATGAAATTGAAAAGATCGGTAATGGATTTTACCTCTTCTTTGGAACGCCTTTTTGAATCCTCCACTTAAGGAACTAAGATTGGTCTTTGGAGAAGACCAGGACCTCTAGGATTATTCTAGGGAAGTGGAGAAGGGAAAATGGCAGGGGTTGGCCGAGCTTGAGTGCTCAAATTGGTGTGAGGAGGAGGGGGAGGAGGTGCCCTTTTATAAGGGAGGAGAGGGGCACCTTAGGAATATCTCAAAATATTATTTTATATTAAAGTCAAAATCGGTTTATAATGGTTCCAAAGGGTCTTATTTCGAAGCTAAAGTGGGGATGGGTCGAAATCCTATCAACCAATAGAATTTAGACAAGTTTAGGATATTATTTTAACCTTATCAATTAAATTTAACTCTAAGTTAAATAATTTAACTTTTACCATGTCTTTTTGTTTTCTTTAACTATATGGTTAATACACTTACTATAACATGCCAAACGAACCCCAAATTGTTTATTATTAATATATATATCCTTATCTAAGTCATTTGGCCGAACCTTAGATTTTTAGGAATAAAATAACAATTAATAATATAATATTTGATTTAAAAACTATTTTGTGTCAATTTTGACACTATTTGATATATGATTTGTTTTAAAGTCATAAAAGAATTATATGTTCGAACCAAGTTTCTTAAATCAACACTAATATATCATAGTAACCTAGAAAATTAGTGGAATTCATAAAAAGTCTCAAATTACATTTAATTTGGTATTTATATTATCAATTTTGTCAATATTTCATTAATAAGATAATTACTGCATCATCTTTGTGTCATAAATAAATTAAATTATTTGATGTCTAAAAATTACAAATAAAATACCATCATGTAGGAAATAGTTTTAGCTTTCTAATGAATATTTAAAATCGAATTTATCTTATGTATAACCCTATATTAAAAATGATTTACTTATTAAACTTTGATTTTAACTATTTTAACCCTTCTTTAAATAAATTAATAATAAATGTCCTAATCTAATCCAAGTGGGCCTAAATGGTCATATTTTATTCCTAAGTTTGTTTTTGGTCGAATTACACTTGTCCAATAGAATTAGGACATGTGTTAGGGTAATATTAATATCATATTTACCCTTAGTTACCCTATTTACTATTAACCGCGGTAAAAATAGTAAAAAGTTACTATTCACCAAAAAATTATTTTCATCTCATTGAACCACATTTTAGTCCTTGATATTAACCATGTCTCTCGGATTTTAGAAATTCCATTCACAGAAGCGGTAAAATTAAGTTTTATGCAAAATTCAGTTTTTAACCTACCACTTAGTGGTTTCACTATTCATCAAAAATTGAAAGTTTTCAGAAAAATACCAAAATTTCACCCTAGGATAATTTCGATATTCTGAGTCCAAAAATGAAGTCCATTTTGAAAAATAAAATTTATAAAATTTCAAAAAGTGGTTATTACTATTCATAACGGCTAGTTTTAATAGCATATTGTTGTTTAGTGAAACTCGGTATTGCGTACGACGCAAGCTATCGAGGAAGGTCGCGATTGCGTGTAAAGCAAGCCAAGCAAGTGTTGTGTAGAAAAAGATTCCTTTGATGATTTATATAACATAAAAGTCTCGGGTGTTACATTCTACCCCCCTTAAAAAGAATTTCGCCCTCGAAATTCGTCACTTTGCAACAAACAAATGAGGATACTTCTCCCTCATCATATCCTCAAGCTCCCATGTAGCTTCTTCAAGTTGGTGGTTTCTCCATAAAACTTTCACCAAGCGAGTGGTCTTGTTTCGTAGGACTTTTTCGCTACGATCCAGAATCTCTATCGGCTGTTCTTCATAAGAAAGATCTTGCTCCAGCGGTACAACTTCTGAGCTGAGTACATGTGAAGGATCTGGTATGTACTTTCTCAGGAGAGATACATGGAACACATCGTGAACTTGAGAGAGATTCGGTGGAAGCGCCAATCGGTAAGCTACCTTCCCAACACGATCCAGTATTTCAAAAGGACCGATATATCTAGGGCTCAACTTCCCCTTCTTTCCAAATCTCATAACCCTCTTCCAGGGAGATATTCGTAAGAACACTTTATCACCCATTTCAAACTCTAGGTCTTTTCTTCGGTTGTCGGCATAACTTTTCTGTCGACTCTGAGCTGCTCTTATGTGTTGTTGAATAGATCTGACCTTTTCTGCCATTTCATCAACGAGATCAGGTCCTAATAGCTTTCTTTCCCCAACTTCATCCCAGCAAGTTGGAGTCCTGCATTTCTTTCCATAGAGAGCTTCATAAGGAGCCATCTGAATACTGGAGTGAAAGCTATTATTATAAGAAAATTCCACCAAAGGTAGGTGTTGATCCCAACCTCCTTTGAAATCCATAGAGAAAGCTCTCAACATATCTTCTAGGGTTTGAATTGTTCTCTCAGACTGACCGTCTGTCTGGGGATGATAAGCAGTGCTGAAACTCAACTCTGTATCAAGAGTATGCTGAAGACTTCGCCAGAACTTCGAGGTAAATCTCGGATCTCGATCAGATATAATAGAAAGTGGTACTCCATGCAATCTTACCACTTCCTTTACATATATCCTGGCAAGCTGATCTAGAGAGAAATCCTCTCTAATAGCAATGAAGTGTGCAGACTTTGTAAGACGATCAACTATGACCCAGATACATTATTGCCTTTGGATGTTTTAGGAAGTCCTGTGACAAAGTCCATAGTGATGTTTTCCCATTTCCATTCGGGTATGGGTAATGGTTGTAACATCCCCTTAGACTTCTGTCTCTCAGCTTTAACTTGTTGACAAACCAAGCATCGAGAGACATATTCAGCAACATCTCTTTTCATGCCATCCCACCAGAAGTACTCTTTCAGGTCCCTATACATCTTCGTGCTTCCAGGATGAATAGAGAATGAAGAACTATGAGCCTCATCCAGCAGCTCTTTCTTTAATTCGGGGATGGGAGGAACACAAACCCGATTCCTGAACTTTATTATCTCATCACAATCAAGGTTGAATTCAGGAACATTTCTCACCTTCTTTTGTAACTCGACATCTTCTTTCTGTGCCTCTTTAATCTTCACATGTATAGATGGTTGAACATTCATTTGAGAAAGATAAGATTTTTCCCCTTCCATTATAATTCCAAGATCCATCCTTTGTAAATCCATAAATATTGGATCTTTTGTGATCCTCATCATGGATAAACTAGCATGGTCTTGTCGACTTAATGCATCTGCCACCTTGTTTGCTTTCCCAGGGTGGTAATGGATTGAGCAGTCATAATCCTTAATCAGCTCCAACCATCTTCTTTGGCGCATATTCAGCTCCTTTTGTGTGAAAATATACTTTAAACTTTTATGATCAGTATAAATATCACACCTTTCACCATAAAGGTAATGCCTCCAAATCTTTAATGCAAAGATTACCGCAGCCAACTCCAAATCATGTGTTGGGTAATTTTGCTCATGGATTTTCAACTGTCGTGAGGCATAAGCTATCACCATATCATTTTGCATAAGAACACACCCCAATCCCTTCTTGGATGCATCACTGTAGATCACAAACCTTTCTCCACTACAAGGCAGTGTGAGCACAGGTGCACTGGATAACCTTCTTTTCAACTCCTTGAAATTCTCTTCACATTCCTCTGTCCAGACAAACTTAACTCCTTTCCGAGTCAACTTGGTGAGTGGATTAGATAATCGTGAAAAATCTTTTACAAAACGTCGATAATATCCAGACAAACCAAGAAAACTTCGGATCTCAGTTACTGTTGTTGGTCTTGACCATCTTTCGATAACCTCTGTTTTTGCTGGATCCACAGATATCCCCTCTTTTGAGATTATATGACCCAAAAATGCAACTTTTTGAAGCCAAAATTCACACTTGGTAAATTTGGCATAAAGCTTCTCTTTTCTCAGGGTCTTCAATATAATTCTCAAGTGATCTTCATGCTCTTCCTTGCTCTTTGAATAGACAAGAATATCGTCTATAAAGACTACCACAAATTGATCAAGATAGTCTCTAAAGACTCTATTCATTAGATCCATGAAGATAGCAGGGGCATTAGTAAGACCAAATGGCATCACTATAAATTCATAGTGTCCATACCTTGTACGGAAAGCCGTCTTTGGTATATCCTCCCTTTTGACCCTTAATTGATGATACCCTGAACGATGATCAATCTTGGAAAAGTATTGAGCTCCGCGTAGTTGGTCAAATAAGTCATCAATGCGTGGAAGAGGATATTTTTTCTTGATAGTGATCTTGTTAAGTTCTCGATAATCAATGCAGAGTCTCATTGATCCATCTTTCTTCTTAACAAATAGAACAGGTGCTCCCCAAGGTGACGCACTAGGGCGTATGAATCCCTTATCAAGATTCTCTTGGAGTTGCTTCTTCAATTCCTGCAACTCAATTGGGGCCATTCTATAAGGTGTCTTTGAAATAGGCAAAGCACCCGGTACGAGTTCTATTGAAAACTCAACTTCACGATTTGGTGGAAGACACGACAATTCCTCCGGAAAGACATCATCAAACTCCCGTACAATGGGCATATTCTTAATCGTGAGTTTCTCACCAACCATTTGAGATAAATAACCTTCATTTAGTGGAATCAATACCCATAAGATGGAAGAAATTTCCACTGGAAGGTTATGTTCATCCTTGCATTGATAGACGATCGTAGGTTGATCTGGAATATGAAATGTGACTTCCCTTCTTTGGCAATTGATATGAGCTCCATGTAGAGAAAGCCAATCCATGCCAAGAATCACATCAAATTCTACTAAAGGAAGGATCACAAGATTTGCAGGAAGCACTTTCCCACAAACTTCGATCGGAGAAGAATTATAAACTTCTGATGCGATTGATGTGCCATTAGGTGTTGTCACAGCTAACTCAACATCTAATTGTTGAGGTAATACGGTGATACCCTTAGAAAATTTTTCAGAAATAAAAGAGTGGGTGGATCCAGAATCAAATAAAACATTTGCTACTTTAGAGTGGATGGTAAGTGTACCTTTCACCACATCGTTATCGTACTCCACCTCGCTGATAGAAATTGCATGTGACTTTCCTTTGTCTTTAGCCTTAAGAGTTTGTTGACGTCGACCATCATCATCAACCCTTGGATTTGGGCATTGATTGGCATAATGCCCCATCTCCTTGCACTTGAAACATTGAAGTGTAGCAGGTTCATTCTGTGTATCCCTTCCTTTGTATTCATCATTAGACATCTTCTTCCCATTATCACGGCATTCAAATGCCCGATGACCTTCCTTTCCACATTTAAAACATTTACTTGTCCCTTTAAGACAACTCCCTCCATGTTTCTTTCCACACTTTGAGCATAAGGGAAAGTTCATCTTCTTTTCCGTGTGCTCTTTAGATTTTTCTTTGAATTCCATATTCCTCTTCTTATCAAACCCATGTGACTGATGGGTTACTCCAATCTCCATCTCGACTTTGAGAGCACATCGAACGATTTCCTCGTAGCTATTGAAGTCCCTTATGGCTAACGCCCTTCGAAGACTTGGTTTTAAGCCACTAAAGAATCGATCGATCTTACTCTCAGGTTGGATAATAATACCAGAAGCGTACCTTGCAAGTCTTGTAAAATTTGCTTCATAGGTACTAACAGATTCATCATCCCTTTGCTTCAGTTCAAGGAACTCTTTCTCCATCTTTGTTCGGAGAATACGAGGGAAGTACTTATTGAAAAATAAGTTCTTGAACTCGTCCCATTCCATAGACTCAATTTCATCCCTTTGCCTCGTATTCTTAACAAGATTCCACCATTGATCCGCATCTCCTTCCAAACGATACACTGCTAGGATGACTTTATCATGCTCAGAACATTGAAGAACTGAAAATATCTTTTCAGTAGTACTAATCCATTGTTCAGCAACTAATGGATCAGTAGACCTGCTGAAAGATGGTGGACGCTGCCTCATGAAGGATTTAACAGAATGTTGCTCCCTTCTTTGTTCGTTTGGAAATCCTGCATGATTCATAGCTTGATAAATTTGTGTGAGCATGGCTACAAGATTTTGCATTCCAGCTCCCATATCGTTTGGTTGCTCAGGGGGACAATCATTGCATTGCCCATCGCATTCCGCATTAACACGGTTCCTTCGGGTTCCATCCATTGACTAAAACCAAGAAGAATAGTGTGAGCAACACTAATTATAATAGGAAACCACATAATTCAAGAATAAAAGTTTCATGCTTATGGTCTTATCCTAGGTTATTCATGGCCATTTCTAAGATTGTGTTCTATGCTTAGACTTATCCTTAGGGTTCTTACTAAGGCTTTCACATCCTAGTTTCCAACGGTTGACTATACCTTTCCTCTGATACCAACTATAACGACCCACACTTTACATACATCGTTAATACTTCAAAATTGAAGCACTCTTATTACAACATATGACAAAACCACAAAGGACTGTATAGGTATAGTGTCTTTAGAAACTGGGGAAACATAAACAACTGGTTCATAAATCTTCTACAGTGTCTCCCATTTATTTCATCATAACTAGGGTCCCTTTTAGCATATTCTACTTAATATCCATCTTCCTGACCTGGGGAAAAGAAAACATAAAAGGGTGAGCTCAAATGCTCAGCAAGGGCAAATAAAGGAAATAAAAATCATATCATATCTTTATGAAAATCAAAACCTGCAAAAGAGATCATAATATCTTAACATGGAATAAATCATAGAAGTGAAAATGAGATCCCCATAATCATAACATAAAACTTGAATCTTTGTGGCATGCACACATAATCATGGAAAATCATTTCTTGTTAGTCATGACTCATTGCCAAGACTATCTTAGTGGACAAAGTCCCTTTCTGAACCGAGTTCACTCCTCGTTTCAGTCCTGTATCACTGAACCGAAATAACCTTCTGTTCCAGCCATGTCTATCTCATGAGATATAAAATCTTTACCCAATGCATTGGAGGGAGATATAGGTCCCACCCATCTTATAATGAATCCTTTCTTATGTGTGCCACATAATCATAAAACATACATCATCGCATAACACATGAAACAAAAATGGGATTCTTGAAACATCATGACATCATAAATCAATTCATATAAGATAAAGGAATTCATAAAAATAATTCCATCACAACATGATCAAATCAATGTAACAATAGGGATAAAAACAGAACCCTTTATTATCTTAGATGGAATATAATTTTGAAAATCACTTGAACTCCATTCTTGAGGAAAATATCCTTTCTTCTTCAAAAACATTTTTCCTTTCATAACATGTCATACAACTTTAAAATAAAAGAAGTTGATTAAAAATAAACTTGAAAACTTGTAAAGGAAGCTTCTTGGAAACAATGTTTTAAAAATCCATTCATACCGTATAAGTTAAAAAAACATTCTTCGTACTTTTGTCGGAAAAGTCAAAAAGTACCTCGTACGGAAAAACGACAAAAGATTCCTTTCATATTCTTTACTAAAAACTCACCTAAGGGTAAAATTGGATTTAAACTATTTCAAGTGGATGGAAACAATATTACATATTGAGGGAACATGGATGTGGATGATAAAATACACCCCAGTAAATACTTATGAATAAACAATCTCGGATAAAAATGAGATTGTGATATTTCCCTTACCTTAGGTCCGATTTGCTTTGTTTGTGTCCGAAGCTCCTGTATAATGGTTTAAATAATGTTATTGACTTATTCCAGAATCATACATATTGATATGAGATCACATATGGTCATATTATTTGCTTCTTGTTAGTAATATTTCATTGTTACTTGTTACTCGGGTCTTTATAACTTTTTGTTCTTATGCGTGTTTTGTCGAATAAATTCTTATTATTATCTTTAGGTTATAGATAATTCATTTCCAGAATGGTATTAGTGTAGTATATACCATATTCATTCATTCAATTCATTTATACAATCATTATGAAATGAAGATCATGTAGAACGAGTCGCATCACATCGTGGAGACGGTATTCCGTACGTACGCACGAGTGATGATATCGTTCCTATGATCGTGGAATTGTATTGGAGTATATATATATATTATTTCAGTATCAATATTACTTAATAATAATCATATATAGTTACTCATTACACCATTATACCCATCCTTGTAAGGTGATGGTGGAAAATAGATTACACCACGACGTGGTGATTTCATTTTTCCGTAGGATGGATAGAAGGTGAATTAGGGTTGTTTCGTATTTATAATAACATATCAGTATGTAAGTAATACTGATGTTATTACTTTATCATGAAACAACTAAAGAAGAAGAAGTTGAAGAAGAAAGAAATTGAAAAGATCGGTAATGGATATTACCTCTTCTTTGGAACGCCTTTTTGAATCCTCCACTTAAGGAACTATGATTGGTCTTTGGAGAAGACCAGGACCTCTAGGATTATTCTAGGGAAGTGGATAAGGGAAAATGTCAGGGGTTGGCCGAGCTTGAGTGCTCAAATTGGTGTGAGGAGGAGGGGGAGGAGGTGCCCTTTTATAAGGGAGGAGAGGGGCACCTTAGGAATATCTCAAAATATTATTTTATATTAAAGTAAAAATCGGTTTATAATGGTTCCAAGGGGTCTTATTTCGAAGCTAAAGTGGGGATGGGTCGAAGTCCTATCAACCAATAGAATTTAGACAAGTTTAGGATATTATTTTAACCTTATCAATTAAATTTAACTCTAAGTTAAATAATTTAACTTTTACCATGTCTTTTTGTTTTCTTTCACTATATGGTTAATACACTTACTATAACATGCCAAACGAACCCCAAATTGTTTATTATTAATATATATATCCTTATCTAAGTCATTTGGCCGAACCTTAGATTTTTAGGAATAAAATAACAATTAATAATATAATATTTGATTTAAAAACTATTTTGTGTCAATTTTGACACTATTTGATATATGATTTGTTTGAAAGTCATAACAGAATTATATGTTCGAACCAAGTTGCTTAAATCAACACTAATATATCATAGTAACCTAGAAAATTAGTGGAATTCATAAAAAGTCTCAAATTATATTTAATTTGGTATTTATATTATCAATTTTGTCAATATTTCATTAATAAGATAATTACTGCATCATCTTTGTGTCATAAATAAATTAAATTATTTGATGTCTAAAAATTACAAATAAAATACCATCATGTAGGAAATCGTTTTAGCTTTCTAATGAATATTTACAATCGAATTTAGCTTATGTATAACCCTATATTAAAAATGCTTTACTTATTAAACTTTGATTTTAACTATTTTAACCCTTCTTTAAATAAATTAATAATAAAGGTCCTAATCTAATCCAAGTGGGCCTAAATGGTCATATTTTATTCCTAAGTTTGTTTTTGGTCGAATTACACTTGTCCAATAGAATTAGGACATGTGTTAGGGTAATATTAATATCATATTTACCCTTAGTTACCCTATTTACTATTAACCGCGGTAAAAATAGTAAAAAGTTACTATTCACCAAAAAATTATTTTCATCTCATTGAACCACATTTTAGTCCTTGATATTAACCGTGTCTCTCGGATTTTTGAAATTCCATTCACAGAAGCGGTAAAATTAAGTTTTATGCAAAATTCAGTTTTTAACCTACCACTTAGTGGTTTCACTATTCATCAAAAATTGAAAGTTTTCAGAAAAATACCGAAATTTCACCCTAGGATAATTTCGATATTCTGAGTCCAAAAATGAAGTCCATTTTGAAAAATAAAATTTATAAAATTTCAAAAAGTGGTTATTACTATTCATAACGGCTAGTTTTAATAGCATATTGTTGTTTAGTGAAACTCGGTATTGCGTACGACGCAAGCTATCGAGGAAGGTCGCGATTGCGTGTAAAGAAAGCCAAGCAAGTGTTGTGTAGAAAAAGATTCCTTTGATGATTTATATAACATTAAAGTCTCGGGTGTTACAAGGTTTGTGCGGTAAAGCTGAATATGTGGTTTTAGGTGTTCGACGTGCTTGAAAAGCGTGTGTGGGGTGGATGAAACTGGACGAACAAACTTGGAATGCCATGAAATCGGACAACAACAAAGGGTGGGTGAATTGTGAATTTTTCAGCTAGATGACACATCAATCAGAGGTGTCGTGTGACCGTGATGGCTGAAAATGTACACAGCGTGTCATAAATGGCCAAAACATGGGTTTTACGGTCAAATGTATGCTGAACGACATCAGAATGACTTGAAATTGCATGAAAACACCCTAGTTATTATTCTTGAGGTGTAAAAGGAGACGACACATCATTAGGATGCACAGGTTTTGTGGCACGGCTGAATATGTGTATTTAAGGTGTTTGGCGCGCTTGAAAAGCATGCGTGGGGTTGTAGAAACTGGCCGAACATCCTCGGAATGCTATGAAATCAGATGAAAATAAATGATGGGTGAATTGTGAAATTGTCGGCCAGACGACACGTCAATCAGAGGTGTCATGTGACCACGCTGTCCAAAAACGCACTCGGCGTGTCGTAAATGGCAAAAACATGGTTTTAACAATCAAATGCAGGCCTAACGACATCAGAATGACATGAAATCACACGAAAACACTATAGTTATTATTTATGAGGTGTACGAGGAGAAAAAATGTCATTTGAATGTGTGGTTTGCACGACACGACTGAATATGTGTTTTTAGGTGTTTGGTGTGCTTGAAAAGCGTGTGTGGGGTGGTCTAAACTAGTCAAACGACCTCAGAATGCATGAAATCAGACGACAACAAAGGGTGGGTGAATTGTAAAATTGTCGGCCAGAAGGCACATCAATCGTTGGTGTCGTGTGACTGCGCTGGCTGAAATCACATTCTGCATGTCGTAAATGGCTTAAACATGGGTTTTATGGTCAAATGCTTGCCGAACGACATTAGAATGACTAGAAATCACAAAAAAACACCCTAGTTATTATTCGTGAAGTGTAGGAGGAGACGTCACGTCATTTGGCTTCGTGCTTTTTAGGGCACATCTGAATATGTGTTTTTAGGTGTTCGGTGTGCTTGAAAAGCATGCGTGGGGTGGTCGAAACTGGCCAAACGAACTCAGAATGACATGAAATCGGATGAAAATAAAGGTTGTGTGAATTGTGAAATTGTCGTCTAGACGACACGTCAATCGGAGGGGTCGTGTGACCGCAGTGGCTGAAAATGCACTCCACATGTCGTAAATGGCCAAAACATGGGGTTTACAATCAAATGAATGCCGAACGACATCAGAATGAATTGCAATCACACGAAAAAACCATAATAATTATTCGTGAGGTGTACGAGGAGACGGTGCATCATTAGGATGCGCAGTATTCGCGGCACGGGTGAATATGTGTTTTTTAGGTGTTCGGCGCGCTTGAAAAGCATGCGTGGGGTGGTCGAAACAGGCCGAACAACCTCAGAATGCCATAAAATTGGACAACAACAGAAGGTGGGTGAATTGTGAAATTTTCGGCTAGAGGGCATTTCAATCGAAGGTGTCATGTGACTGAGCTGGCAGAAAAAGCACTCGGCGTGTCGTAAATGGAAAAACATGGGTTTTACGGTTAAATGCATGCCGAATGACATCAGAATGACTTGGAATCACACTAAAACACCCTATTTATTATTTGTGAGGTGTGCAAGGAGACGAAACATCATTTGGACTTTCGGTTTGCACGGCACGACTGAATATGTGTTTTTTAGTGTTCGACGTGCTTAAAAAGCCTGCATGGGGTGGTCAAAACTGGTCGAACGACCTCAGAATTCCATGAAATCAGACGACAACAAAGGGTGGGTGAATTGTGAAATTTTTGTCTAGAAGAAAAGTCAATCAAAGGTGTCTTGTGACTGCACTGGCCAAAAATAAACTCGGTGTGTCATAAATGGCCAAAACATGGGTTTTACGGTCAAATGCATGATGAACGACATCATAATGACTTGAAATCACATGACAACGCCCTAGTTATTATTTGTGAGGTGTACGAGGAGATAGAACATCATTCAGATGCACGGTTTGCGTAGAATGACTGAATATGTGTTTTTTAGGTGTTTGGCGCGCTTGAAAAGTGTGCGTGGGGTGGTCGAAACTGGTCGAACGACCTCGGAATGCCATGAAATAAGACAAAAAGAAAGGGTGGGTGAATTGTGAAATTTTCGGCCGGACGACACATCAATCGGAGGTGTCATGTGACCACGCGGGCTGAAAACACACTCCACGTGTTGTAAATGGCCAAAACATGGGGTTTACGGTCAAATGCATGCCGAATGACATCAGAATGACTTGAAATCACCCAAATAACCCTAGTTATTATTTTTGAGGTGTACAAGGAGAGTAAACATTAATTGGACACTCATTTTTTGCGGCATGACTAAATATGTGGTTTTTAGGTGTTCGATGTGCTTGAAAAGCGTTTGTGGGGTGGTCGAAACCGGCTAAATGACCTCAGTTTGCAATGAAATCGGACGACAAAAAAGGGTGGGTGAATTGTGAAATTTCCATTCATACGACACATCAATCAAAGGTTCCATGTTATCGTGTTGGCCGAAAACGCATTCGACATGTCGTAAATGGTGAAAACAAGGGTTTCACGGTCAAATGCATGAAGAACGATATCAGAATGACTTGAAATCACACAAAAACACCCTAATTATTATTCTTGAGGTGTAAGAGGAGACAACACATCATTCAGACGAATGGTTTGCATGGAACGGCTAAATATGTATTTTTAGGTGTTCGACACACTTGAAAAGCATGCGTAGGGTTGTTGAAACCAGCCGAATGACCTTGGAATTCCATGAAGTCAGATGACAACAAAGGGTGGGTGGATTGTGAAATTTTTTTCTAGAGTACATGTCAATCGGAGGTGTCGTGGGACTACGCTGGTCGAAATCGCACTCTGAATGTCGTAAATGGCCAAAACATGGTTTTTACGGTCAAATGCATGCCGAACGACATCAGAATGAATTGAAATCCCATGAAAACACCCTAATTATTATTCATGTGGTGTACGAGGGGACAAAACGTCATTTGGATGCACGGTTTTCACGGTACAGCTGAATATGTGTTTTTTAGGTGTTCGGCGTGCTTGAAAAGCGTGCGTGGGTCGGTCGAAACCAGCCGAATGACCTCAGAATTCCATGAAATCAGACAACAACAAAGGGTCGGTGAGTTGTAAAATTTTTGGCTAGACGGCACTTCAATCGGAGGTTTCGTGTGACCGAGCTGGCCGAAAACTCACTCCGCGTGCCGTAAATGGCCAAAACATTGGTTTTACAGTCAAATGAATGCCGGATGACTGTAATGACTTGAAATCACACAAAAACACCCTAGATATTATTCGTGAGGTGTATGAGGAGACTACACGTCATTCGGACGCACGGTTTGGGCGGCACGGTTGGATATGTGTTTTTAGGTGTTTGACGCATTTAAAAAGTGTGCATGGGGTGATCGAAACTGGCCGAACGACCTCAGAATGCCATGAAATTGGACGACAACAAAGGGTGGGTGAATTGTGAAATTTTCGGCTAGACAGCATGTCAATCAGAGGTGTCGTGAGACCGCGCTGGCCAAAAATGCACTCCTCGTGTCGTAAATGGCTAAAACATGGGTTTTGTGGTCAAATGCATGCCAAACGACATTGGAATGACTTGAAATCACACAAAAACACCCTACCAATTATTCGTGAGGTGTACGAGGAGACAACAGATCATTTGGATGTGCGGTTTGCGCGGCACGACTGAATATGTATTTTTAGGTGTTCGGTGCGTTTGAAAAGCATGTGTGGGATGGTCGCAACTGGCCAAACGACCTTGGAATTCCATGAAATCAGATGACAATCGAGGGTGGATGAATTGCGAAATTTTCACCAAGGCAGCATGTCAATCAGAGGTGTCGTATGGCCGTGCTGGCCGAAAATTCACTCCGCGTGTCGTAAAGGTCCAAGACATGGGTTTTACGGTCAAATGCATGCTGAATGACATTAGAATGACTTCAAATCACATGAAAACACCCTAGTTCTTATTAATGAGGTGTAAGAGGGGACGACACATCATTTGGATGCACGGTTTGCTCGACAAAACTGAATATGTGTTTTTAGGTGTTCGGCACACTTGAAAAGCATGCATGGGGTGGTCGAAACTGGCCGAATGACCTCAGAATTCCATGAAATCGGATGAAAACAAAGGGTGGGTGAATTGTGAAATTTTTGGCAAGACATGATGTCAATCAGAGGTGTTGTGTGACCGCAATGGTGAAAAACGCACTCGGCGTGTCGTAAATAGCCAAAACATGGGTTTTACGGTTCAATGCCTGCCAAACGACATGATAATAACTTGAAATCACACTAAAACACTCTAGTTATTATTCGTGATGTGTACAAGGAGGCGACACATCATTCGAAAATGTGGTTTTCACTGCACGACTAAATATGTGTTTTTTAGGTGTTCAGCGTGCTTGAAAAGCATGCATGGGATGGTCGAAACCTTTCGATCAACCTCAGAATGTCATGAAATAGGATGAAAACAAAGGGTGTGTGAATTTAAAAATTTTCATCCATACAGAACGTCAATCGGAGGTGTCGTGTGACCCCGCTGGATGAAAACACACTCTGCATGTCGTAAATGGCCAAAACATGGGTTTTACGGTCAAATACATGCTGAACGACATTATAATGACTTGAAATCACACAAAACACCCTAGTTATTATTCGTGAGGTGTACGAGGAGACGGAACGTCATTCTAATGCACAGTTTCCATGGCATGGCTGAATATGTGTTTTTTAGGTGTTCGACACACTTGAAAAGCGTGCGTGTGGTGGTCGAAACTAGCCGAATGACCTCAGAATGCCATGGAATCGGATGACAACAAAGGGTGGGTGAATTTAGAAATTGTTGACCAGATGACATGTCAATCAGAGGTTTCGTGTGACCGCGCTGACCGAAAACAAATTCTGCGTGTCATAAATGGTCAAAACATGGGTTTTACGGTCAAATACATGCCGAACGACATCAGAATGACTTGAAATCACATGAAAACACCTTAGTTATTATTCATGAGGTGTATGAGGAGACGACATGTCATTCGGACGCGCAGTTTTTGCATCATGACTGAATATGTGTTTTTTAGGTGTTCGGCGAGCTTGAAAAGAATGTATGGGGTGGTCGAAACTGGCCGAATGTCCTCAGAGGTGTCGTGTGACCGCGCTGGCCGAAAACACACTCTACGTGTCGTAAATTTCCGAAACATGGGTTTTACGGTAAAATGCATTCCGAATGACTTTGTAATGACTTTAAATCACACAAAAACACCCTAGTTATTATTCGTGAGGTGTACGAGGAGACGACACATCATTCAGACGTGCGGTTTGCACGGCACAGTTGAATCTATGTTTTTAGGTGTTTGACGCGCTTAAAAAGCATGCGTGGGATGGTCGAAACTTGCCGAACGACCTCAAAATGCCATGAAATCGAACGACAACAAACGGTGGGTGAATTGTAAAATTTTCGGCCATATGGCATGTCAATCAGAGGTGTCGTATGATCGCGCTGGCCGAAAAAGTACTCGGCATGTCGCAAATGGCCAAATCACGAGTTTTACAGTCAAATGCATGACTAAAAACATTGGAATGACTTGAAATCACACGAAAACACCCTAATTATTATTTGTGAAGTGTACGAGGTGACAAAATGTCATTCGGACACATGGTTTGTGTGGCATGGTAGAATATGTGTTTTTAGGTGTTCGGCGCGCTTGAAAAGCGTGCGTGGGGTAGTCGAAACCGGCTGAATGACCTCGAAATTCCATGAAATCGGATGACATCAAAGGGTGGGTGAATTACAAAATTCTCGGCCAGACGACACGTCCATTAGAGGTGTCGTGTGACTGCAATGGCTGAAAATGCACTCCTTGTGTCATAAATGGCCAAAACATGGGTTTTATGGTCAAAAGCATGCCAAACGACATCGATATCACTTGAAATAACATAAAAACACCATAATTATTATTCATGAGGTGTACAAGGAGAAGACACATCATTTGAACATGTAGTTTGCGCGACACGGCTGAATATGTGTTTTTAGGTGTTCGGCGTGCTTGAAATGCATGCGTGGGGTGGTCGAAACTGGCCGAACGATCTCAGAATTCCATGAAATTAGAAGAAAACAATGGGAGGGAGAATTGTAAAACTTTTGGCCAGATGACACATCAATCGGAGGTGTCGTGTGACCGGGCTGGCCAAAAATGCACTCTGCGTGCCGTAAATGGCCAAAACATGGGTTTTACGATGAAATGCATGCTGAATGACATCAGAATGACTTGAAATCACATGAAAACACCCTAGTTATTATTCGTGAGGTGTAAAAGGAGACGACATGTCATTCAGACATACAGTTTGCACAACACGACTGAATATGTGTTTTTTAGGTGTTCGGCATGCTTGAAAAGCATGTGTGGGGTGGTTGAAACTGGCGGAATGTCATCATAATGCCATGAAATCGGACAAAAGCAAAGGGTGGTTGAATTCTGAAATTGTCGGCCAGACATTACGTCAATCGGAGGTGTCGTGTGACCGTGATGGCCGAAAACACACTCCGCATGTCGTAAATGGAAAAAAAATTGGTTTTACGGTCAAATGCATGCCGAAGGACATCAGAATGACTTGAAATCACACGAAAAAACCCTAATTTTTATTCTTGAGGTGTACGAGGAGACGAAACATCATTCAGACGTGCAGTTTGTGCGACACGACTGAATATGTGTTTTTTAGGTGTTAGACATTCTTGAAAAGTGTGTGTGGGGTGGTCAAATCGAGCTGGATGACCTCGCAATGCCATTAAATCGGATGACAAAACATGGTGGGTGAATTGTGAAATCTTCGGCTAGACAACATGTCAATTGGAGGTGTCGTGTGACCGCGCTATCCGAAAATACACTTTGTGTGTCTTAAATAGCCAAAACATGGGTTTTACGATCAAATGCATGACGAACGACATCAAAATGACTTGAAATCACATGAAAACACCCTAGTTATTATTCGTGAGGTGTACGCGGAGATGAAACGTCATTTAGATGCGCGGTTTGCCCGAAACAACTGAATGTGTTTTTTAGGTGTTAGGCGCGCTTGAAAAGCGTGCATGGGGTTGTTGAAACCGGCCGAATGACTTCAGAATGCCATGAAATCGGACGACAACAAAGGGTGGGTGAATTGTAAAATTTTCGCCGAGAAGACATGTTAATCGGAGGGTTCGTGCGACCGCGATGGCTGAAAACGTACTCCGAACAGCCCCCCCCCCCACCCTGGTAGCCCCCCTCACCATCGAAGAGCCCCCTGCATGCCCCAGACAGCCCCCCACCCAGGACAGCCCCCCACCCACCAGACACCCCCCTCAAACAACCCCCACCACAAAAATCCCCCCACCCAACGATCCATGGATAATTTGTGATGGGTACTAGTCAACCCCACCACAATCCAAGGAACGGTGTGACTGGTATCACTCAAACTGTCTCACTTTTGTTTGAAACAGACAACATTTTAAGTGAAAACAACAACTAACATACAGAAAATCATCACAAGGCTACACATAGAATCTTGAAATTAAGGGATAAAAATAAAATATGGTTTATTGGTTATATGTTATTAGAAGAAAATATTCACAAGGAATAGATTGAAACACTACGGGTAATAATATATATAGAAAAACATGAATTATATTAGGAATGAGTCTCGACATCCCATCATGAACATGCACCAACACTCATGTTCCTATTCTCAATCATGGGTCGTTCATTCTATACAATAACATACAACAAATAAATATCCTATAGTGATTTGATATAAAACCTACGAACACTCAAGCATACTATATAACAAATTGGTCAATAAGGCTACACATAGATTCTTGAAAAATAAGTTTAAAAGTCTCATAAAAATACCCCAATGGTGAGGAATACATATGGTGACACCATATCCCCATGGATCACCTCAATCCCATCCTCAAACAGTGGGTTCTACAACCAAACCAAAGTCCCTTTGGGAACCCAATACCAAAGAGTTAATTGAATATTCATACCCACTCCCCAAGATGGGGATTCATTTCACATCACACCAAGGAGAGAAAATTACAATTAGCCACATACCCCCTTAATCTAATTGAAAAATCTATGAAAAACATGTATGGTATTCCGATAACCCATCTCATATGTAGAGATTGGCCAATGTTTCCCACAAACACATCAGGAACCATTTATACATGGATACATAATAATTAGAGGAATATAAACATCCCATGTGCTTCCTATAACTCATCCTACGTCTAAGCACATGAGCACTACCATTGTCTATCTTATGGGTGTCATGATCCTTTCCACACTACACAAGTTCATCTGTTGGTTTTAAGATACTCAACCCAAGACCATGACTAAACATCCCTTGTGCTTCTTATAACATGTAGGTTTTTTCTCTTGTGTGTATTGGTGTTGTTGTTTTAGTGAGGAATGAATTCTAAATTTTGAATACTCTTATGTGTGTTGGTGTTGTGGTTTGAGTGAGGAATAAATTAAAAATTTGAAATACTCTTATGGGTGTTATTTCATTTCTTATAACATGTACATGTTTTCTCTTATGGGTGTTATAGCATTTGAATTTCTAAATTTCTCAATTCTGGAATGAATTCTAAATTTTAAATTCTTTGGATGGGGATTATGTATTGGTGTTGTTTCAGGTCTGGAGAGGGGTTGCTGTGTTGTTGCAAGTTTGAAGAGGGGAGATGGGCCTGCTGTTGTGGAGCTGTGAAATTGTATAGCAACGGTTCTGCAACCGTTGATATAGATACTATTATATATAGCTATACCAATGGTTCTTTAACCGTTGGTATAGATAATATTATATAATCTATTCCAACGGTTTGTAATAACCTTTGGTATAGGTTTATAACAATGGTTATAACAAAATTGTTGGTATAGCCTTATATATTAGAATATTCCCTCTATAGCAACGGTTTAAAAACTGTTGGTATATGTTATACTTTTACACACATATACCAACGGTTTGTAGAAAATGTTGGAATACCTCCTTTTTTGACACCTATACCAATGGTTTTCACAGAACCATTGGTATATGCCTATTGTCATGCCTTACTTTCCCACGACTGAGGGAACCATTGGTATACTATACACCAACGGTTTCCAGGCCTTTACCAATGGTTCAAAAATGTTGGTAAAGTGTAATATTCCAGTAGTGCCTGAACTCTAAATTTATCTAAAAAACCCTTTGATAGTAACTATAGGGGCACAACCATAATCATTGCATAATGTTAAGTTCAGTTAAAAATTATTTACATTATTTTTCATTGAGGATCTTTTTTATCTTTAGTTTTTAGTGAATTTTCCCTTAATTTATTCATAAAAAAACATGAAATACAAAGTGGACACTTCTGAATACTGTCCATTTTTTATAATCTAAAACTTTTAATATAAATAAAGAAATATTTTATAAAAACTTTTAATGACTATAACCATTAATTCTACCAATACCTTAATCATTTTTAAGTCTCATGAAAAAAATTAGAAAACATGGGATGAGAATAAGAATATAAGTAAGGGATATAAAAATAAAGAACCGTTAATCGATTCATAAACATTAAAACCAATGAAATATTTATCTTATAATTATAATTTTCACCCTTAATAAGTAGTAAATACTATACATTGAAAATAGGCTCAATTATTAAACTTTTTCTCAATCACAAGATTACCGTAAAACCCATTGAAATAATATTAAATACATACCGATATCTTGGTACATCATTATTTAGGTCACTCTTAAAAATGAAATTATTAGACAGTTGAATTCCATAGACGTCACTCTTTCAAATTGAATAGCTATATGACCTACTTTAATACTCAATTCATTGGAAGGATATCATGGATCCACCAATGTTTGGTTTATAATAGAACCAACTATCATTGATTTATCATGGAATCAACTGTCTAATTTATATGTATCATTATATAATCATAACACATAAAATAATGGAATATTCAACATTTTAACCATAATATTTCATTTTCACTCATAAGAAAACATTTCAAGTTATTAAGATAATAAATTTATTTTCAAAATCCATTTATAATAAAAAATACCCAAAAAGGAAAAAAATTATTTTCAATTAAGAAAACACGTATGATTTTAAAGGAATATGTAAAAAAAAATTATATTCACGATGGAGGAAAATCTGTTGCCGCTATGTGAGTTAAGAATAGAACACTGCTTTTTTGTTCTTTACAAAATATTCTTTATAAAACATGTGAAAGGATTAATTTTAAAAACCATTGAATTAAATAAAAAATAGTCATAATTTTCTTTTATAATCCATTTTATATCAATATTAATAAATATGTTAAATAATATGAAGAATATTTTCACGGTGAAAATATTTTTAAATTAAATCTGTAAGAATTAAAGCATTCTATACAACATGGAACATTTAAATGATAATCAACATGAAAGAATGGAATTTGAAAAGACATTAAATATCATGATAATAGATATAATATGGATAGAGAACGTCAAAGTGGATGTATATACAATTTATAAAACAATAAAGATACATATCATCAAGAAATGTCTCAATAAAAAGAGATTTAGATGAAACCCCTTACCTTGCACCCCACTTGTCACATTTATATTTATCTTAATAAATAATAAACTTATATAAAATATTTCTTTTTTCTGTAATATTTTTTTATGTTTAAAATTACTTTTATTCCAATTATTACAACGTTATAAACAACAACTTATGAAATCATGTTTACTTCGCGTGTTTTGACCATATTCGGTTTGTTTATCAAAAATGAATTTGGTAAGTTAACTGTGGTCAAATAGATAATTATATAAACATGTATATAATAACGATGATTAAATAATTATGATATTTATACATAAATTATACTTTTAAAACCATTAATAAAATATTATTATGAAAAATGAACCAATGTTACAATCATGAGGACTATAGGTTGTACATACGCATGAGTAACGTTCTCCTTTAAAGATGGTTAAAGAAATTTACCTTTAAAAAATAATAATTATATAATAAATTTAAATTAATTTAATCATATATACTTATATATTTAAATATTATGATTTAAAATAAATTACATCGCATCGAGGAGGAGGTAGTATACACATCCACAATCGATGTTATCTATTTTTCAGGGTTTGAATGGGTAATAAAGAAAATTATATATTATATTTCTAGAATGTCAAATATATTTATATAATTTCACATATTTATAAATAAAGCCATACTTAATATATTCTATTTAACATGTGAATGTATCACATTGGTTTGAGGAGGTGGTAGTCCACATGCCCAGAAAAGATGTTATCATATTTACACCAAATTGAAAAAATGAAGATATGTGTACATAAAAATTACATAATTATTAATAAATAATAAATATAATAAAATATACATATATATCATATAGAAAAATTTTTCCATCCTAATTTACCACCATGAGAGGCGGTAAAGGAAAAACGAATGACATCATTATGTGAGCTGGTAATTCGATGTACATGAACAGTAATGTCAATACCCATTAGATGGATGTTTTTGTAAGTGTATATAGAAACTTTATAATATCAAATTATAAGTACATTAAGTATAATAATTTTATATTATAATAATTTTATAAGAATAATTTAGGTTTTATATAATGAAAATTAAATAAAAGAGCGTGTGAAATGATACTACTTCTTTATAGGGTAACTCCTTTTAGTTTGAACCAAAGGGATTCATTCGAAGGATTTATTACTGATATGAGTCTTGTAGAATTAGGGTAGGTATTTTAGGAGATTATTTTATAATAGTATGGTTGATAAAAAGGGTCTGATATGTGTGAATAATTGGGAAGTTTGAGTTCCTTTTTATAGTGGAGGTGGAGTGACATTCTTGTATATTTTTGAAAAGGGAAGTCCACCCATGTTTTTCCCTTGTAAAGTGGATCCAATAAGTATCAAAATTTTATAAAATGGAGGATAAAGTTTAACTATTTCAAAAAAATAGTTTTTTCTTCAGGTTCCTAGGTGAGTTTGGTTCTTATGTTTAAGGTTAATTCCTTTATTAAGATAATTTTCCTTCTAATTGATGTAATTAAATTTAATAACTTTCACAAATATTTATGCCTAAAAACTAATTTTACCTTATTTGAAATTATAAACTATTCTAATTAAAAAAATATAATCCATTTTTACAAATTCTAATCCCATAAGTGGCAGTAATTACTTTAAATTTAATTTCCTAGTTAGGATGACAAAGGGTATTTTTAAAGTAAAAATGTTCCAAAGTTTTCAAAGTTTTAATGTCTAAATAGAATGTGAAATTTTTTTAAATGGACTGAATTGATTTAGAATATATTAAATTAATATAAATATAATTTAAAACCAAATAAACATATAATTTAACTGAATATTTAAATTATTTGAAAAATAAGTTTTAATATAGAATCTAGTATTATTCATCATTTATCCAAATACGAAAGTTCTTAGAAAAATACCAAAAATTCACCCCAAGTAAAATTTGAAATTTATTTTTAAAAAAGGCCTTTCATTTTTTCATATAAAAATTACTTTTTCTTCATTTTGATAAAAGATTATCTCTTTTAAAAGGTTGTAAAACTAAATTTACAATGTATAAATATTTCTTATACATAAAATTAGATTTATTCTTATTTTAGGCTAATAAAAAATATTTGATGAATGTTAAAAAAATTAATAAATTTTTTTAAACCTAATAAATTTATTGATATTCATTCTGGGTGATAACTTCCACTTAAGGTAATGTTAAAAATATATAAATTTTCATTATAAGAAAACATTTCTTGAACAGTATGATTTTAGAGAAACTCATTGCTGTGTGTCAAGTAGGCTAACAAACAAAGAATCCATTTTAAGGTAAAATTATAATCTAGTTAATAATTGTAAATAAATATTAAAAATAATTATTATATCAAGACATGATATATTAAAATTAATTACATATTTATCATTATTATAATATAATATATCACTCTTTTTCATACCTTTTCACTCACTTAAAGATGATAAAATTGTTCATGTATCTGTGGACTACCACCTTTATGATGCGATGCGACTATCTTTTCATCCCCACACCACATGGATGATAAATATAATAATATTTTAATAAATAATATCATATTTATGAAATTATCATCATTTCCTAAAATATAAAATATAACTTATCAACTTTCCATAATGGTCGTTGAAAAATGGAACCATTACTCATGCATACGTACGACCTATGGTTTCCATGATCACATCTTATTTAATTTCTCAGAGCATATTTCTTGGTTGGTATTAAAATTATATTTATTGTGAAAATATGATAATATATCATGATTTTTATTCCAGATGTTATATAACTATATAATATGCGTAAGAACGAAATCTTTCATGATGAAACACAAATGTGAAAAAAAGCCAATTAACACCCTAAATAATGAAAATAATGAATGATTATTACCATATGGGTGATAAGAAGTTATGAAAGGATCATATATGAAATACTAAATATTAATATGTTTAGATTATAACATAATAACATTTTTAAATCAACTACATCGAATCTTAAAACAAAATAAACCAAAAGGAAGTGTGAGGTAAGGGACTTCATCTCAATTTCTCTTCATTGAGGCACATTGTAATGTTTTTCACACAATTCCTTTTATATGGTGTATATAATACCCATTTATAGTGGAACTATCTTCTCATACATGGATATTAAATCTTTTTGTATGAATATTAATGAAATTACTCAATAAAACACCTAATTATTATAATAGTTTAGTGCATTTGGAAATAGGGAACACAATCCTATAATCTGGAGATTAATCTTCAAAGTTTTCCACAAAGATATTCCCATATAATAATATCTGTTGATAAAAGCTACATAATTTTTTTTTCATATATTTTGGAAAGGAATCCTATGAATTGGTGAGCTCACATGCTCATTAAGGTTAAATATAAGAGATATCAATCTATGATAATATGAAATTATAAGATAAGCCTAAAGATATGTGATAATGAACATAACTTATGAATTTTTTAACCAACCTATAATAGATCATAAATTGGTCATGGAATAAATATTGGAATTTTAAATGACATGAATCATAAGGAAAACAAATAACATGATCCATCAGATTATGACATTGGTATAATACATATATTTGTGTCATACACATAAGAAAAGAAAATTATTTCCATATTAGCTGAGGATCATTTCCATGGATATCATATTGGAATGGGTTCACATACCAAGCCATAAAAATATTAAGGGTTCACTCTCATGACCATTATTACGGACAAAGTCCCATATGATATTGAGTTTACTCCCCATTCCAATGTTATCTTACTTAACCGGGTTCACTTCCCATTCTATTCATGTCTTACTAAACTGAGTTTACTCTCTATTCGAGTCTTGTAATATTAACCCATTTTCACTCCCATTTATAGTTTTATCTTACTCATGAGATATAAATCTTAACCCAATTAATTTAAAGGAGATATAGACCCCACCCAATTTTTTTATAACATAACCACCATCCATGGTTATAACATAACCAATATCCTTGGTCATAATGTAATCACCATCAGATAATGAAAATCATACATATGTATGACACAAGATCATAAAATAGTCAACATATCATAACCAATGAAATAAAACGAGTTTCATATAAATTTCATTACAACAAAACCTATGTTAAATAAACAGGTTTAATAATAATTTCATCATTTCATCAAAGAAAACCCTATGAAAAAAGAAATGGGGTTCATAATCAGTTTTTTCAAGGTGATACCCAGGGAAGAGAAATATGTTTCATATATATTTTTATCATAAAAACATAAAACATTTAGAGAAATAATAGGAATCATATCCATGGATCGTATCCCCAATAAAGCATAAGTAAACTCAAAGAATTTCATCTTAAATGAAAAATAATTTTTAAAGACTACATGAAAAAATTTATTGAGGAAAATATATATTATTTAAAAATAATATTTTTAGAAAAAAAACATCACGAAAATAATTTTTTTTGAAAATAGAATTGAAAAATTATAATGGATTATTTGAAAAACACATTAAAAAAATTTCATGATGAAAATATCTTTTCAACTTTGAAAAACACATTCCAAAAAATAAAACAGTTTAAAAATAATATTTAATTTGAAATAATTTATTTAAAATATAATAATATCTTAAATATTAAGGAAAAAAATTTCTTTAAAATGAACATTGAAAATTTTTAATAGAATCTTGAAATAATTTGGTGGGTATGACTGTAGGAAATACTTTTCATGCTATGCATGTTAAAAACAAAGATTCAATTCACATTTTTTGTAAAATCCTAAAGGAAATTCTTTTCGAAAACAATATGAATATTCCGTTCATTTTTTTAAAATTCTAAAATGAGTGAAAAAGGTCATTAGAAAATCATATAATAAAAATAAAACATTTTTATAAAACATAGTTTTGCAAGAAAACAAATTTCTAACTGAATAGAGAAATAAAGGTCAATTTTCTTAATAACATTTCTCAATTTTACAAATTAGAAAAGATTAAAAAATTATAATATTAATTGAAAATATAATTATTAACCATTGGAGATGAAAATTCATGAACATTATTGAGATTTATATCATAATATTTCATTATTTTAGTCTTATTAATAAAAAATCCTATGAAACGATTAGATTTTAACATAAAACTCTTTCCACATTGGTAAATTTGAATCAAATTCATGATTAAATAATAAAATTTAATTATTCTAATAATATCATTAAAATAATGATATTTTTTATATAACAAGTTAATGTGAAATCATATACACCTCATAGAAGAAGATAGGTTTATAACAAAACATATGTATGAAAGAAGGTAAATTATGACATCAATCCCTTATCGCTTTTGTAACTTATGAAATATAACCCCCATGAAAGAGAGATACGTAAAGGGATATGTAAATCCCAATAATTTTATGAATAATAATTATAAAATAAATTAATCGGTATTATAAACACCACATAAAATAAATATGCGGTGAACTCTCACATGTATCCAAGAAATAAAAGAGAGACTAAGTCTCCTACCATTAGTCTTGATTTCTATTATTATCATTGAACATCCTTCATAATAAATTTAAGGTTATTATTGATATATTATAGAAACCCAAAATAACAAACACACACAAATATCATACGATCGATGATTTTATTATGACCTTTTATTTCTAATTTATTAACAATTCCATATTAAAGTTACGTTTAAGGTAATATCCTCTTTTTTTCATATAGGTTTTGACTTGTTATTTTTAGTTCTATTAGTATGTTCATGATTTCATCATATAGATCATTTAAAAATTGATATTAATATCATATATATTCATTAAATATAAATTTAGAGTAATCCCAAAAATTTAGTGATAAGTAATTAAATACACCGTTCATGGAGAGTGTATGCCATACATACACATGAAAGTTATTTACATTTTTAATTAAGACCAAAATAAAGACAAGTAAATGATATATTATATTTCAAAAAATAAATTTTATTTGAATTATAAGACAGAATTTAATTAAAACCATCATTAATACATTCTATTTAAAGTATTAGTGAAACAAATCGCTTCTTGAGTCGGTAGTCCACCATACACACAAACAACATTTCTGTATTCCCAAAAAATAGAGAGTATGAATTTATGTGTGATATAAAGATTATAGAATAATAATAATTTATTAAATATCATTAATTACATATTTAAACTCTAAATACATCATTATTACCAACCGTGAGAGGTGGTAGCGAAAAAACGAATGATATCGATTCAGGAGGCGGTAGTCCGCTGTAAACATGAATGATAATTTTGTACCCCATTTGATGGAAATGGATATAGTTGTTGTCATTTCAATTTTTATAAAAACAACTTAGTGTTGTAAATATACCTATTTTTAATCTAATTATGTTATTATATGAATTGAAGGAGGTGGAGGTAGAAATAACACAAAAACTCTCATTGATGAATGTTACATCTTCTTCGTGTATCTTTCTTAGGTTTGTAATAAATCATTCCTAGTATGGATTAATGACCAAACCAAGGATTATATTATTATTAGAGTTATGTATTTATGTGATTTGGATATGTATTTTTTAAACCAAATAGGTATGAAGATGTGAAAAATGTCAGATAGGGAGTGTCATTTTATAAGTAGTAGAGATGACACAGTTGGTATTTTTGAAATGAATTAAGTGCTACAATGTTTTCTACTTGTAAAAAGTGAAAATATTAATCCATTGTATAAAATTATATTTTTAATGGTCAGAATATGTTTATAATTTAAAGACCCATAAATTTCAAGGGAAATTTTTTTCTTAATTTTCTTTGGGATTTTATGAGTACCCAGTTTCCGACAGCACCTCATTCCAAGGCCTGGTGTGCCCAGAATCAATTTCCAAATTTTAGATCGGGTACGTTCAGTGAATGAATGAGCGAGTTTTCATACCTTTTGAACTGGTGCTCCAAATCGAAATCTCAGGCCACCGATGGAATCGCAGTGCTGGTAATTGATTAGGAAGACCTTTCCTGGAGTAGCATTTGCTCGGGAGGATATGTTAAAAAATGTGCGAGGAATAAAAATAAAATTGTTTTACAATTTATTTTTATTTCTTTACCAGTGGTTTAAGTGTGTGGAAATGGAAGATGCAAGGAAGTTTGGGTGGGTCATGCACGTGCCCCCACCTCCTTAAATTTCATCAACACCCCTTTGAAGCCCCCCCTCTAGAAATTAATTTTCAAGTCCTCCACGTTTAATTACATGCCATTTAAATGCCTCATTAATTGGACAACACACATTAATTAATTCGTGAATTCAATTTGAGTTTTCAAATTTAATATCGGAATGCGTGTATGTTAATAAAATAAGAGAATGTCTTATTTTACTAGGGGTTGATTCGTTGTGCTGAAACAAGGAGAGGAATCCTGCGCTCTGAAGAGCATCTTATTCCTCATCGAAGAACGCAAAGAACACTGAATCTACGACGAAGAACTCCATCACCGCAAGGGAATCACCATGCCATCTCCTCTCCTCTCCACATTCGGTAAGATACACCTTCTTCGGAGGACGACGATGCGCCTCATTCTTCTTCGGGCGAACAACGATGACGTATACGGCGCCGTCTTCCACGACGCTGTCTTCCACGAAGTCCTTTTTCCACGATGAACCTTGTTCGACGACTTCATCGAGGTAGGGGTTGGAGTTCAAATTTAATGGATTAAATTTGTGCTCACCTTGTCGATGTTATTTTATTCTGGGCCGCCTGTTATCGTTATAAAGGGAGGAGGTCGGACCACATGAACACAACCGACCCTCCTCCCCCTTTGATGTTGTACTTGATGCGGCACGAACAAAGGCAGCAGGTTGTAATTGCACCATGCGGAAACACAGAGAGACACGGTAAAGAAGCACGGTGCCATCGCGCCGCACCGTTGAGGCTGAATAAGCCACGACCGGAGTGGGGCCACGACAGAGGGGTGCGGCGCTGTCATTCTGCGTAGGTCGAACAAGGCAATGGCTTGAAGCTACGGTGGTGCAAGGAGGGGCGACCAGAACCGTCAGCCGCCGGCGCTTCAGAGGGGCGGGACAGCGGGGTCCCGTGGCGGCAACATCGGCCGGGTAGCCCAACCGGCTGTTTCGGAATGACTGGGGGTTGTAACCTCTGGCTGGCCAAGAGGCGGGCCGCCCTCATGGGGGCCGTTTCTTCATTCAAGGGGGGCAATGCCCCCGTCCGCATCCCGCTCGGCCAAACGACCGAGCAGCTAGCCACGCGGGCCGAGCCCGAGTCAGGCCGGAACGGCTGCACCGGGCCGGCCGCCCGCATCGGGCTGGGCCACTCTGGCTGGGCTGGGCAGCACTGGCGGGGCCGGACCCAGACCCGGGCGGGTCAACCCGGTTCGGGCCAACCTAGGGGGTCTCGTGCCGGGACGGTCCGGGCCCAAAACCCCCTAAAACCGGACAGGTTCGTTTAAATGCCCGTAACATGGGCTACAGAGATCCGATTGACGCATAGTCAGTTGCGATGCGATCCTTAGATCGATATGGTTGTTTCTATATATTAAACCCAAGGTTTCAGAGAACTTTGGGTATGGCTGGGTTGGTTCGAACATGAAACCAACCGGGCCCTCGGAGCGGAAAAACCTACAACTTGAGCTCCGGACGTCCGACTGACATGCTGTAGACTTTGTTGGATCCCTCTTGGTGAGACAGACCTTTTGGCTTACTCCGCTCGAAGTTTGGATGCTGATGGAGTATGTTCGGGTTGGTTTTGACTTAAGAACCAATCGGGCCCCTGGGACGAAAAAGCCAATAACTCACAGACCGGGCGTCCGAATGACGCGCTATCTGTCGCGTTGAGTTCCTTTTATCGAGACAAAACTTTGGGATACATCAAATCCGGACTACATATCAGTTGATGTATTGAAACCCTTGGATCGTGGAGCAGACCCTCCATGTAATGAGTATGCTGTGTGCGGGAACCCTATAGCTGGCTGCAACTGCGACAATGATGACGACTGCACTGAAATCCTCAGTGGGTTTCGCAGCGACAACCACTGCACTGATATCCTCCGTGGGTTCGGCCGCAATGACGACAATACTGAAATCCTATGTGGGTTCGACAATGATGACTACTATTCTTGTATCCTACGTGGGTCTGGGATGTACTACTATTCTTGTATCCTACGTGGGTCTAACAGTATTTGACTCTGTACATGTATCCTATGTGGGTCCGAAAGAGTAGCTGGTCTTGTATCCTACGTGGGTCTAATAGCTTAGCTAGTCTAGTATCTTACATGGGTCCCAGCTTAGATGAATTAGTGGCTACATCAGATCATCACTATCACCTTGCAAACAAGTATACCTATGTGAGCTGAGTCTTGAATTTTCAATCAATATCTTCGATATGATTGACTTTCTTTCCTATGTGTATTGGGTTGTGTTATCTTGTGTGGGTTGGTTGTGCTATCATGTGTGGACTAGAACGAACTTGGGCTCAGATGTTTGAGCAGAACTGGAATTGATGACTTAGGTATATGTATGGGAATATACCTAAGTAGTGTTGGATGTTACTTCGTGATTTTTATATTTCCTTTGTGGATTCTAAGAGACCTTCAGGGGTCTCAGGGTCCCTAATGAGTAGCGTATACTCACCCTTGCATGGGCTATGCCCGCATTACGTTGTGTAGGATGTAGATGATGGATAGAGCTGATCATGGTTGAGGCTTGCGGAGCGAGTCGGTACCTGGAGGTGGACCACTGGGCGGGACGTACACGGAGCGGACGGCTGGACCCGAGGAGCCGAGGTGGAGGCTATCTGTACCCACCCTTCAGGTGGGATTTCTAGTAGGCGAATCAACATTGCAGATTACTTTTCAGTTGTACTTTACTTTTAGTTTGGGTTTGTATTCTGGCCCACTTACTCTCCGCACTCACTGTTGTACTCAGTTTACTTAGTGTTTACTTGTGCTTGCTTACTCTATGGTGTTTGTTTACCTATAAAGGAATTTCCTTCCTATTTTTGGTGGGATTTATGCCTTGGTGCTAGTCTCCATCCCCTGGCCTATGGAAGGCGGGCTTGGGGTAGTCACGACATGAGTCCTGATGATGGGTCGTGACAAATTGGTATCAAAGGTGTTCAGTTCTACCGTAGAACTCAGGACTCTGATCTTTCTTCTATGTGAAGCAATAGTGTTAAAGGTATTGAGTGTGGTTATCAGTCCAGGGAGTCCTTGGTTTTTGTGGCGGCCGACATATCCGTGCACCAGGACCCTAACTTCTGATTTATGATTCAGTGCCTGAAAACATTGATTGCATGCGTGTTTCAAAATATTTCTTGTGATTACACTGTGTCAGCTCACCCGGTATAGTGTTTTGACTGTGGCGCACCTGTTTCTTTTCATGATGGCCCCACGACGGCAGCCAGCTAGGGTTCCGATATTTGTGTGAGATGACAACCCACCGAGCAATGAGGCCTTGGTGCAGGGCCCTTTTTCATCAGAGGCACCGACGATACCTCTACCCGCCGAGCCACCGATTCCACCAGCCCCAGCCACTAAGAGTGCACGTCACCTTAGTGCACTGCATGAGTTTCAACATTAGAGACCACACATGTTTCGTGGGGATACATACCCTTAGGCAACGTAGGATTGGACGGATGCTATAGTTTGAGTTTTTAGGCTAGTGGGGACACCAACTGACCTCATGGTGATCCTTGCAGTGAGCCTCCTGCATGCGGCAACAGGCAGATGGTGGAGCTTGATGTTCTAGGTGCACGACGAGGCATATCTTCTTTGGATGGACTTTGAGAGCCTCTTCCGCTCAGAGTTTGTCCCAGCCACCCTTTGTGTGGTGCGCATTTAGGAGCTACTACAGCTGAAGCAGGGCAGCATGATGGTAGCCCAGTACTCGGTGAGATTTACCAATCTCTCGCGCTATTCAACGGAGATGGTACGAGACCCATTCTTCAGGGCCCAAACCTTCGAGCAGGGACTGAGGCATGGGATCATGGAATCGATGATCTCCCTCAGCATTCTGACGTAGGCAGGAGTACTGGAGCGAGGCCTTCTTGTAGAGAGCTTTCTTTATGAGCCTATTACAGTAGTGAGACCTACCATAGGGCGGCACGTAGCTGAGTTTTCTGTAGCAGGCAGTCGACGAACATCACAGGGGTCCAGGAGGACCCGACCAGTAGGCGAATGACCTCAGGGCACTGGCTCAGAGGTGCAGGGAAAACGGCACAGAGCCAGCCTTCCGAGGAGCAGATAGTGCTACGCATGTAGCGGGCAGGGCCCCATGGCTCGTGACTACCTGACTCGCCGAGCGGAGGAGCAGCAGATGGTTGAGGGGCCACCTTGGAAGAGTCAGAGGGTTGACTGTGGTGGTCCGCAGAGAGTAGGCGGACGAGGAAGAGGAGCTGGCCGAGCAGCAGGTGGTGGGCGACGTTTGAGGCTTTACCACCACCACCACCATGAAGTCCACCCCGACCACAGGGAGCTGGCAGGTAGAGGCAGGTTTAGCTTCAAGCAGTGGAGGCCTACGACCACGGCGCACCAATGATGATTCACGGTACTATCTGTGTCTACTCCACCCTTTATGTAGTTCATATAGACACATGAGCAAGTTATTATTTCGTTGCCGCTGCCCTTGTTCGGAGCTCGAAGATTCTGATGGAGCCGTTGGCTCGATCCTTACCGCTAGAGACTCCTACAGGAGCAGACTCGATGATTACACACTGGTGCTGGCAGTGTGAGATTACTCTAGAAGGAAGGAGCTTTGGCTGGGATCTTCTTGTAGTGGCATTGAGGCCTTACGACGTCATCTTGGGTATGGATTGGTTATCTACAATCCATGCTCAGATCGACTGTATTAGGCGCAAGGTGCAGTGTGTCCGCACCGACGGGAGCAGGTTCACCTTCACCGGTGAGAAGGGAGCCTTTGCAGCACAAGATGGACTCATGAAGAGGACAGGATAGCCGATCACTATTCAGTTGGCTAGCCTCATCCGAGGAGAAGTTGATGTGCGGAGTCCTAGTTTTCCTGCAGTGGTGGATCAGTATGCAGACGTTTTCCCTGACGACGTTCCAGGACTAACTCCATGCAGATAGGTAGACTTTTATATTGGCTAGTACCCCGAGACAACACCAATATCAACTCCAGCATATCAGATGGCTCCCACTGAGCTTCGAGAGCTACGGGTACAGTTGGAGGACTTGCAGGGCAAGGGTTTCATCCGACCCAGTGTTTCACCTTGGGCTTCCCCAATTTTGTTCTCCAAGAAGAAGGATGGGAGCTTGGGAATGTGTATCTATTATCGTCGCCTGAATCAAGTGACCATGAGGAACAAGAATCCGCTATCGAGGATTGATGACCTCTTCGATTAGCTCAAGGGAGCACAGTGGTTCTCGAAGATAGACCTCAGGTCATGCTATCATTTGCTCATATTTCAGGATGAGTACGTGCAGAAGAAGGCCTTCAGATGTCATCATAGACACTATGAGTTCTTTGTTATGACTTTCGGCGTAACCAATGCTCCAGCAGTGTTCATGAATCTCATGAACAAGATCTTTTAGCCCTACCTCGATCGATTTGTTGTGGTCTTTATCGACAACATTTTGATATACTCGACCACTGAGGAAGAGTACGCCTACCACTTGCGGGTTGTACTGGACATGCTTCGAGAGCCCCAACTTTATGGTAATCTCTCAAAGTGTCAGTTCTGGTTACGTGAGGTCTACTTCTTGGGACATGTCATCTCTAAGGTTGGATTTGCGGTGGATCCTACGAAAATCAAGGCAGTGCTAGCTTGGGAGCCATCTAGGAGCGTGACGGAGGTGCATAGTTTCTTGGGGATAGCTGGGTACTACCAGAGATTTGTGCCATACATCTCCCGAGTTGCGGCACCACTTTCAGCTTTGAAGAAGAAGGGTAACCCTTCGTGTGGTGAGATAGATGTCATCAGAGCTTCTAGGAGCTGAGACAGAGATTGGCCAGCGCACCTATCTTGAGGCTACCGGAGGAGGGAGTAGGGTATGTAGTCTACTGCGATGCATCAGGGACCGGACTCGGATGTGTCTTGATGCAAGAGCGGGTAGTGATCACCTATGGATCATGACAATTGAGGAAAAATGAGAAGAACTACGCTACCCATTACCTGGAGTTAATAGTAGTGGTCTTCGCTATGAAGATACGGCGGCACTATCTGATGGGCAAGCACTTCATAGTCTATCCTGACCACTAGAGTATCAGGTACATCTTCTCACAGAAATACCTGAACCTGAGACAGCGGTGATGGCTCATGTTCCTCTAGGACTATGACTTTGAGATAGTTTATACTCTTGGAAAGGGGAACGTAGTAGCCGATGCTCTGAGAAGGAGGACGGACATTCAGCTACTTGAGGAGGTGACATAGCAGCTAGCCCCTTTGCAGATATCATTCATGGATAGAGATGGAGCATCTTTTCTTTAATCACTCAAAGTCACTCCTCCACTACTACAGCAGGTCGGAGAGGCACAACATGGGGATGTTGACTGTGAGACGCGGCATGCACAGATATCCTCAGGACAGGCACTTGATGGATTCTCTGTAGGTGGAGAGCACAACATCATTTTCAGAGGATGTAACATGGTACCAGCTTCTTTATTGGAGGACGTGCTGAGGGAGTTTTACAATTCCCCTTTAGCGGTACATCCAGGAGTGGCGAAGATGTACCAGGATCTCAGATGACAACACTGGTGGCTGGGTATGAAGAAGGTTGTGGCAGAGTTCGTTTCTCGATGCCTTACCTTCCATCAGGTGAAGGCAGTGAACCAGGTACCAGCAGGCTTGGTACAACCCTTGGAGGTCCCAGAGTGGAATTGGTACAGGATATCTATGGACTTCGTGACTGGACTTCCACTAACTTCCAGAGGTCACGACTCCATTTGGGTGATTGTCGACCAACTCACCATGTCAGCCCACTTCTTACCCATCAGAGAGCAGGGCTTAGTGGAGAGATTGGGACACCAATATGTTCAAGAGATCGTGTGGCTTTATGGTGTGCCATCATCTATCATCTCTGATCGAGATGATCGCTTTACTTCCTGGATTTGGAAGGGGTTGCAGGAGGCATTCGGGACGCAGCTACATATGAGTACCATCTTTCACCCTCAGAAAGATGGTCAGACTGAGAGGACCATTCAGACTCTCAGGGAAATGCTCCGTGCTTGTGCCCTCGACATTGGTCGTAGTTGGGAGGACCACCTACCCTTGGCGGAGTTTGCGTACAACAACATATACCACTCCACCATCGGGATGACACCATACGAGGCATTGTACGGCCAACCTTGCAGATCACCTCTGTGCTGGACAGACCCTGGGGAGTCAACACTTGTGGGACCAGAGATGGTCCAAGCCACGACAGAGAAGGTCTAGGTCATCCAGGAGCGGATGTGGACAGCTCAGAGCCGATATAAGTTTTATGCTGACAGGAGGTGGAGACCACTGGAGTTCGAGGATGGCGACCACATTTTCTTATGAGTCTCACCTCGACGTGGATTACAGAGATTTGGCCGGGGCGGAAAGTTATCTCCGCACTTCATCAGGCCATTCTAGGTTCTCAGCAGGATATGCGAGGTGTCTAATCCCCTAGCTCTACCAGCTCAGTTGCACCGGGTGCATGATGTCTTCCATGTATCTCAGCTAAGGTGGTACGTGCACGACCCAACACATATCATCAATCATGGGGAGCTGGACATTGATGATGGGGTGACTTTTTCGGAGGTCCTGGTGGAGATCAAGGATCAACAAGAGAAGGTCCTATATGGGTGGTTGATTCCTCTAGTGCGCATCAGGTGGCAGCATGGGAACCTCCAGGAGAGAACTTGGGAGCGGGAGGCTCAAGTGCGTGCTCAGTACCCTCATTTGTTCCCATAGTTTGTGATGTATCTTTACGGGGATGTAAATCCCTAAGGTGGGAGTAATGTAAAACACGTAAATTTCAAGGGATGTTTTTTTCTTAATTTTCATTGGGATTTTACGAGTACACAGTTTTTGAAGGCACCTGATTCTGAGGCCCAATGTGGCCAGAATCAATATCCAAAGATTAGCTTGGGTACGTTCAGTGAACGAACGAGCGAGTTTTCCTAACTTTTGAACCAGTGCTCAGAATCGAAATCCGAGGGCACTGATGGAATATCAGCACCATTAATTTCTTAGGAAGACCTTTCCTGAAGTTTCATTTTCTCGGGAGGATGTGTTAAAAATTTTGTGAGTAATAAAAATAAAATTGTTTTACCATTTATTTTTATTTATTTACTGGTAGGATGATTGTGTGGAAATGGAAGATGCAAGGAAGTGGGGTGGGGACCGTACGAGCCCCCATCTCCTTCAATTTCCTCAACACCCCTTTGAACCCCCTAGCAATTAATTTGCGACTCCTCCACATTTAATTACATGCCATTTAAATGCCTCATTAATTGGACAACACATGTTAATTAATTTGTGAATTCAATTTGAGTTTTCAAATTTAATGTTGGCATGCCTGTATGTTAATAAAATAAGAGAATGTCTTATTTTATTGGGGGGTTGATTCGTTGTGCTGAAACAAGGAGAGGCCTCTTTCACTCCAAAGAACATCTTCTTCCTCATCGAAGAATGCAAAGAACGCTGAGTCTATGATGAAGAACTCCATCACCGAAAGGGAATCGCCGTACCGTCTCCTCTCCTCTCCGCAGCTGGTAAGAGACGCCTTCTTCGGAGAATGACAACACACCACATTCTTCTTCGGGTGAACACCAACGATGTATACAGAGCCGTCTTCCGCGACGCCGTCTTCCACGAAGCCGTCTTCCATGACGTCCTTTTTCCGCGATTAACCTCATTCGACGACTTCATCGAGGTAGGGGTTTGAGTTCAAATTTAATGGATTAATTTTGTGCTCGCCTTATGAAAGTTATTTTATTCTGGGCCACATATTATCGTTATAACTGGAGGAGGTCAGACCGCACAAACATGACCGACCCTCCTCCCCCTTCGATGTTGTACTTGATGTAGAACGAACAAAGGCAACACGGTGTAATGACACCGCACAGAAACATAGAGGGATGCAGAGAAGAAGCGAGGCGCCGTCGCGCCGTGCCGTTGAGGCCGAAGAGGACGCGACCAGTGCGGGGCCGCAGCGAAGGGGCAAGGCACCGTCATGCTGCGCTGGTCGGACCAGGCCACAACTTGAAGCCACGATGGTGCAAGGAGGGGCGGACAGAACCGCCGGCCAACGACGCTTTAGTGGGGTAGGACCGCGGGGCCCCACATCGGCAGCACCGGCTGGCCAGCCGGGCCGGCCGTTTCAGAATGACCGGGGGTCGTAACCCCCAGTTGGCCAAGATCTGCCCCCCCTCATGGGGGTTGTTTCGTCATTCAAGGGGGGCAGTGCCCCCATCCGCATCCCACTCGGCCGAAATGTGAATGATTTCTCATTTCATCAAATTTTTTTTTTTTGAATATATTACAAATATTGTATAATGTTATAAACTCAATCAATGATAACAAGAAACTTTTTTTCAAATAATCTTTTTTTTGTTACAAGGTCATCAATACAATACAATATAATTTATCTATATCAATTATTTATTTATCCAAAATAAACGCCATTTTATCCACATAAAGAAATTATTTTGTCTTAACTACCTATATTATAAATAGCACCTTGCCATTGAATCACTCTTCTACTCCATAAACATAATTCATTATATTATTTCAAATCAATAATGAAAAATTTATACTAAAAAATAATTTTAATATCTCATGATTCATATAACATAATAATTGAATTAAAATACACATATAATTCATTCAAACCACTTCAATATAAAAACATTATCTATGATTATTCATCTTATTTCTCAATACATATTTCCTTTCATATTTCATATATTGTCTCTTCACCATTAATAATATAACCATTATTCATACAAACCTAGTGATTTTCATCATGAGATTCCCCATTAGAAAATCAATTTTTATAATTCCCATACTTTAAAAGTTTAAATAATTTTACAATCAATTATATATTAGAGAGACTGATATTCCCATCCATTGGGTTAACCAGACCTTTCATTTTTCCCTTTGTAGTTAATTGCAATGTGTTGTTATTTTTCACAGTAAAAATATCTTTAGGTTTCTATGAGACATTAACTTGGGTGCTTATTTTCACATTATTGACATATAGAAAACATAATCTTATTTCCTACAAGTTTAACATCACTTAAACTCTCTGTTAAGTATTTTATTCTCATATTTTGTGAGTCTAAGAGTGTGTTCAAGTACATTTTGTTAATCATGTATTGTGAAAATTGAATTGGTATCATCATAACACCCTTTAATCCATTTATCATCCAATTTAGATTCTCATTAGTAAATAATAGATTAAATTCAAGTTTATTCCAATTCATTTTGGTTCACTCCACTGACTATGACTCGAAAGCATAGTGTGAGCAATACTAATCATACTAGAAAATCACATAGTCTAAAAAATAATTTAAGAAGCCTAATTCATGACAAATTGTTTATATTATATGATAGTTTAGGTTTAATCTAGGTCATTCATAATCATCATCTCTTTAAATCCTTAATAATTTCTCATAGAGATTTTGTTATTTTTCAATGTAATTCCCCTGGGAGTGTTTAACCAGGTGTGTAGAAAGGCACATTTTCATACATCATTTCCTGGTCAATTATAGCTTAATAATGTTTTTTTGGAGTTTATACCCTTAGGTAAATCATTTAAAATCCACATAATGTTGGAGTATCTAGAAATGGATTTAATATTTTAGAATCTTTTCATTATATCATTTCCCAAAATTCTTGGAAAATTTCCTACACTTTGAATCTTATGTAGACTTATGCTTATACAAATACATCTATTTATCTTTAGATATATCCCTATATATCTCAATAAAATTTTCCCTTTCTATATTCCAATGCTTAACTAAAACTTTCATATGATACCTACTATAACGAGCCATGCTTCTCATAAATGGATATTACATATTTTTAGATTCATATTCATTACATTTCACAATCACACACCTAAATACCATTGTTTTTTAGTGACTTTGGAAAATTGGTATATAATATTCTAAAATAGAAAATAATATTTAAGGTTTCTCAAAAATAACATCTCATTTAGTACTCTTCACTAACACACCCTAAATGAAACAATTCTTCACTACCTATGGAATAGAAACATAAGAAAAGTTGAGATCACCTGATCAGTAAGGGTAGACATAAGTGATATAAATCTATCATCATATAAAATAATAGTATATGAATAACGGTATGCGATAATGAATATAACTTATAATGTTCATAATAAACCTATCATAGATTATAATAATTATTCATGGAATAAATATTGAATGTTTTTAAAATATAAATCATAAGGGAATCAAAGAACACACGTCATGAGAGTATAAAATTGTCATAAGACATAGATTATTGGTATAAAAGTAGGCATAAAATTATTTCCGTATTAGTCTAGGGTCATTTCCAATAATATTATACTAGAATGTGTTCACACAAAAAACCATCTTAAATGTCAAGGTTTACTCCCAATACCATCATTGTGGATAATGTACCTTACTGAACCAATTTTAATACTCACTATAGTCCTATAATACTGAACCAGTTTTACTCCTCATTCCTGTCCTATCTTACTAAATGCAGTTTATACCTCATTTTAGTAATGTATTACTAAACTTGTTTCACTCCCAATTCTATTCCTATCTTACTCATGAGATATAATTATGTACCCAATGAATTTTTGGGTGATTTAGGTCCCACCCATCTTTGGTTATAACATAACTACCATCCTTAGTTATAACATGACCACCATCCTTGGTTATAACATATCCACTATCACATAATAAAAATCATACATTTGTGTTTTGTAAGATCATAAAAATACATCATATTAAAACCCATGAATTGAAATGGGTATTATAAACATTTCATCCTAACACAGCCTATCGAAAAAAAATTGGATTCATAATCAATTCATCAATTCATCAATGAGTAATCTATGGAATAAAGAACATGTTTCATTAAAAATTTATCCCAGCATAACCCATGGAAGAGAAAACGGTTTCATAAAAATATTTTCATCCTAATTTTAAACCATTTAGAGGATGAACAATAATTTTATCATTTGATACTATCCCTAGTAATGCATAAGTAACTTCAAATAATGTCATCGTTGATAAAAAATAATTTTGGAAGACTAATTTGGATATTTATTGTTTAAAATAGATTTTATTTGAAAATAAAACATTAAAACCTCAAAAATTATAAAAATAATTTTATTTTAAAATAACCATGAAAAATTATAAAGTAATCTTCTTAAATTTCCATAAAACATTAGTTGATGAAAATATCATTTCCTCTTGGAAAAATTCATTTTAAAATAAAAAAACATTCAAAAATATTTTCACTTTAAAATCATTTAATTCAAATATACAATCTTATTAAATATTAAGGAAAGAATTTTTATTAAAATTATCATTGAAAAAATTTAAATAAATCTTGAAATCATTGAGCTATCATGATAGTGGAAAATATTTTTAATTCCATGCATGTTAAAAACAAATATTCTTTTCACATTTTTGTTAAAAGAAAAATGAGAATTGTTTTGAAAAACAACGAGAAGATTTATTTTAAAAATGTTTTGTAAACATTTAAATTTTTTTTAAAAATTTAATCTAAAAAAAATAGGAGAATAATATAAAAAAATTTGAAAACATTTTTAGAAAACATTACTTTGAAATAAAATAAATTTCTAGCTGAAGCGAGAAATAATATTCGGTTTTCTTAAAAAATATTTCCCAATTATCTTAAGTTAAACAATAATGAAAAAATGATAATATTACGTTAAAATATTATAAATAATCATAGGATAAAAAAATTAACAAATAAATATTTATATGAAGAACATAATATTTCTATATTTGAGCCATAATCATAAACAATCCCGATAAACTATGATATTTTAATATAAAACTCTTACCAATTTGGTAACTTTGAATCATAATAATCACGATATAATTACATTAAATGAAACCTCAAATATCATGAAAAAATTATAATACTTATATAACTTGTCAATGAGTTATTTTATAAACCATATATATGATGATAAGAGCATAATATAACATGTGTTTCAAAGAAGGAAAGTTGAGACAAAAAATCCATTGCCGTTTTGGTAACTTTTGAACTAAAACACCGAAAAAAGTGAGATACTATAATAGACATTTAAATCATAATTATTTAAAGGATATGAATAATAAAATGCATTTTTGGGATGTATAAATACCATGTAAAAGTAGTAGGTGATAGTTTTTCATATGTCTCCTAGAAATAAAAGAGACACTTGAAATCCCATGCCTTATGTCTTGAATTCCATCATAATCATTCAAAAGTTATATATAATAAATATATGTTTATTAAAAATTTATTATAGAAATAAATAAATAAATAAATATATATATTAATAGTTCCTGTCATATTTTATTTTATTAGAAACTTTTGTTATCTTTTTATTTAAAATTCAATGTCAAAGTTATCTTCTGGGTAATAACCTCTTTTTTCTGTATATGATTAGACTTGTTAATTTTGTTACTATAATTTATATCATGAATTAATCAGCTCAATAATATAAAATAGGATTTAAATATCATATTTATTTAGTATATATGTATTTATAACAATGAATAAAATTTAGTGGTAGGACATGTAATTCATTGTTCATGGAGACAGTAAGCCATATGTATGCATGGACGCTATTTCAATTTTCTTTTTGTATTGAAGGAGAGAAAAGTAAATGATATATTATTATTATATAATAATTTTAATGTAAAATATATCTTATATTTTCATTACACTAATATTTAATTCATTCCATTAAAATCATGAAAGAATCACATCACTTCGCGATGCGGTAGTCCACCATACACATGAACAACGTTATCACATTCCCACAATATGGGGAGTATGAAGGTCTGTGTGATATAATAATTATGGATTTAAAATAACATTATAAATTAAATAAATATCATATATAAACACAAATTAAATCATTATGTACAATCCTTGATAAGTGGTAATCAAAAAATGAATGATATCAATTCATGAGGCGGTAGTCCATCGTGCACACAAATGATGATTTTGTAACCCATTTAAAAGAAGTGGAGATGGTTATAGGTCACTACATGAAAATTAAAAAAAATATAATTTTGTGGCTTAAATTGAGGATATTATATAATAATGTTATAATTTTAATTTAAGGAGGTGTATGAAGAGATAAAATAAAAACACTCATTGCTGAATGTTTCCACTCTTTTCAGATATCTTTCTTAGGTTTTAACAAAAAGAATTCCTAAGATGGATTTAATCCCCAAAAAGGATTATAGGATTAGTGAATTAAATTTGAGAAGTTATTTAGGTAGATATTTTCTTAATTAAATATGTTTTGAGGTGTGAAGAAGAGAGGATATGGGGTGGACTTTTATAATTGGAGGAGGGGACACACTTGTTATTTTCAAAAATAGTTGAGTTCTAAAATGTTTTTCATATGTCAAAAGGGTGACAATTTTTCCATTATAGAACTTAAATATGTATAATTCTTGATATATTTCTAAAAATTAGTATTTATACAAGTGTATTGGCATATTTTACAATTATATTTTTTGTTTAACCCCCAGTAAACACATTTTTACCCTAACTGCGATAATTAATTTTTTCTTTATTCACTATTCATTTTGGAAAACAATAAGCTGAAATTATTTAAAATTTAAAATAAATTTTATTAAAATTATATAATCCATATATTAAAACTATATTTATAGAAGTGGAAATATTTAATTTAAAATTAATCCCACTCACACGACGAGAATGGAGTGGTTTACAGGGAAAATGTTCAAAAGGTTGAAATGTTTTTATATCAAAATTCAATATGAAAATGATCTCAAAAACCTAAATTGGATTAATTTATATAAAATTTAAGTAATTATAATTTAAAACGAATTCCAAATATAATTTAAAATTATAAATAATTTTAATGATATGGTAGTGTATAATTAAAATTAACTATTTTTCACTATTCATCAAAAAATGAAAATTTTCTGAAAAATAAAAAAAAATTAAACCAAAAGTAATTTTGAAATTATTATTTCAAAAATTAATTTTATAAAAATTTCAAAAATTAACTTTATTATATGTATTTAAGGTGGCCCAATGATTTTTTTTTTATAAAAAAAGAGTTTTTAAGTGTAAAATTGGATTTATTCTTATTTATTTTATTAAAAAATATAAGACGAACGTTTAATATTTGGTTGAATATATAATATATAAATATCATTAAAATAGTTTCCCAAAATTTATTTCATTAATTTATGTATATAAAATACACTTGTGCGAATAAAAATATTTTTTTATGGAAAGATTTATTTTATTTTGAAAAGGATTTTATTTTAATTTCTAATTAACTAGTGACAAAAGAATTACTTTTATAATCCTATGTAAACCATATTATCGTAATTTACATAATTTTATTCATTACTACCATTCTAAAATCTTAGTTATAACTATCATGTTAAATAATAATATTTTAATAATATATCTCATTTTTTAAATATTTGTACTATGTGTAATGAATGATAATATTAGTGTTGCATGTAACAAAATACAAACTCATTGTTTCATATAACTCAAGATAAACATAGTGTCTTGTGTGACTCAAAATATCTAAATGATTAAATTAATTTGAAAAAAAATGTTTCAAAAAATATCATGGAATTATAACCGCTAACTTGTATATCACGATTATGTAAAAATATTTATATTTTATGTTTAAATTTTAATTATTTCATTCAAGGGGATTTGACTAAATATTTACCAAGTGGTAAATAATTTAATTACTAAATTTAATTTTATGTGGTTATAATACCTCTTCATTTTCTTGGATATTCATTGATTATGTTTCTAATAAATTTTAATTGTCTTATGTTTTATCTCAACTAGTCATATGTAGATTTATATTTGATATACATGATCAATTCATTGACTAATTATCAATTAGAAATTATGATCACTTTATGTGTTTATTTCACAATATCATTGTTATCCAGATTTTTTATTATTGAATTTTAGTTGATAGATATTATTTGATCATTATCTAATAAACCCATATCGTTGTATCCTCCCATGGATATTGATGTTATTATTAGTTAATAGTACAGTTTTTTCACTATTTGGTACATTAAATAATTAATATATTGTTTTTAATAAAATTTGACTTCATTTATCTATTTGGTCAAGAATCTATTTTCTTCCAAAATATTGTTAAAATAAATTTTTTAAAATTTTTAACCTTTTCTAAATGATTTGTTAAATATGTTTTTACCCATTTTTAAATTTTAAAAATTATTCTTCATGGCATTTTTATGTCAACTTAAAGACTACGAATATTGGTATTTTACCAAAAAGGTGAAAGGAATAATCATTTCAACATGTATTGAATGAACTGAATTTCCATATTTCATGACCAATCATGTTTTTTAAGTCATAATTAATCAGTTTCAATGATTATTTTAAAAGAAAATTACTTTTAAAATGTTTTGCGAACATTTTTTGAGTACAGATTTATAAAATGAAGAGGATATATTCGACAATAATGTTTTTAAATATCTTTTTATGGTATTTATATTTATCAATTATGATGACCATTTATTAATACTCCAATGATTATATATTGTATTGATAATATATTCACTCTTCCTTTGAATGGTTTATGATCATTTTGACAATGGAATGTATTAACATTTTCGTATTTGATTCATTTTTGTAGTCATTAACATTACCTTGAATTATTCACTCTCATGTGGACATTAAATATCTACTAATTATCCATATTATTTATCATCGATACGTCTAATTCTTAAACCATATATCATTTCTAAATACAATTTTATAAAATAAATTTTATTTTTTCTATGGGAATATTGATAAATCTTTATTCCATACTCAATATAGTTATTTTTATGGTAAGGTACATAGTTCATGAATTAAATCAATTATTTGATATAAGAGGAATTATTTGGACATGCAGACACAAGTGGGCTCTAGTTTTAGAAATCCCATTGAATCATTAATGGGTATCATGAGGAAAATAAGATAGCAAAAATAGATGAGTTATTACCTAGTATTTTTAAAAAAGGTCTCCAAACCAGACGATTTTATACCTTTTAGTTTTAAACCTTATTATAGAATGTCTTAATGGTAGAGGTATCATCTTCCAGAGACCTTTCATCAAATAATTATGAGTTTCCTTCATTGATAATGTAGTTATCTTTTTATGTATGATATTTTCACCTTGTTATTATCTCTTGATGTATATCATTACCAGTTTATTGATTAGATGATAAAAGTTTTCAATTATTTTCCTTTTTATATTGATTATTAATTATTTTATCACAATCGTCATGTTATTTAAATTGAATATATTTTTAGCTATTTAACATTGCATATGGATTTTATTATTGATTCATGATAGATTACACTATACATAACCGTAACTCTTTATTTGAGTTCATACTTATTTTCTTTCCTTTATGAGGAATCGAGGAAGCATAAAAAGAATGATACGCTAAGATATCCTAGAGGTAATAATGCTATGGAAAAAATATGTTTTAATTTCTGTTTTGAAATATTATATTATAATTATGTATGTAACTAATTTACCAAGACTACAAAACTATTTATTCCTTTGATATGTGATTCTCAGTATCTTATGCCAATGTAATAAAAAAGACACTAGTAATTGAATATTGGGGTTTGGGTCGCTACATTTACAAATAATACGTGGACTCTAGGATGAGAGGATGAAACTAAGGAATAAAATTGCGTAGGGATTGGTTGAAACAAATGGTTTCTGAAGTGAGAATTTGAGAGTACAACGAAGGGAAAAATTCAATAATATTAATAGTATATTTTTTTTCGTTAGAACTTAGTGTTGCGTGTAGCATTAGCTATTAAAGAAATTAAATTTATTCGAGAAATAATTTCAAATATCTCAGGGTGTTACTTCTTACCCTACCTTAAAGTTAATTTTCCCTCAAAATTCATTACTATGATATAAAAGGGTTGGGATACTTCATTATGATTAAATTCTTAGGTTCTTGTGTAGCTTCCTCAAACTGATGGTTTCACCATAAAAATCTGACCAGTTGAGTGGTCTTGTTTCATTTAATATTCTCTATTTGATCAAGAATCCCCACTAGATGTTCCTCATAAGAAATATATTTATCTAGTGGTGTGACATATATTGTTATTATATGTTAATGGTTTGATATGTACTTCCTCTATATAGATATATGGAACAAAATATGGACTTGAGAGAGTTGTGGGGGAAGCACCAACTGATATGGTATCATCCTGATATGATCAAGAATTTAAAATGTACTGATATACCTAGGGGTTTGTTTACATTTTTTTATGAATCTAATAACCTTAATACATGATAAAATTCTTCTGAAAACAATGTCTCTAACATCAAATTCCAAAAAAAACTGATAATTATATTTATAACTATTCTATAAAATTTGTCCTCCCCTTACATGTTGACGAATAGTTCTAATATTCTATACAATTTCTTCATCTATCTTAGGTCATAATATATTTATTTATAAAACATAATTCCTATATTTTGGAGATATATATTTTATTCCATATAGGTATTTATTATAATCCAATTGCATACATGTGTGAAAGATATTTTCGTATGAAAAATAATCTTGAGGAAGGTATTGACCCCAAACAACTTTGAAATATATAACGTGATGTCAACATATCCTATAGGGTTTTAATTGTTCCCTCGGACTAAAAATATTTATAAGTATGATACATTATTCTAAAACTAAACTTTTTATCAAGAGATTACTGAGGACTTCACCAGAGCAAAGAGGTAAAAATCATACCCCGATTAGAAACAATGGAATGTGGTACTCCATAAAACCTATGAAATTCTATAATGTATATCCTAAAAATATAATATGAAGATAAATTTTATCTGATAATGATGAAGTCTTCTTAATTTTATATAATATAAACTATAAAACATATTTAATTGTTCCCTTTAGACATTTGGGGGGGTCCAATGATAATATCCTATATGACACTTTCCATTTTCAATTTTGGTATGGATACTCGACTTTACATCCCCATATAATTTTGTTCATCATTATTTTCATTATGATATACCATGAATCAAGATACATATTTTTTGATATCTCACTTCATTATATCCCACCATAAATACCCTTTAAAATCACTATACATCTTTGTACTTCCTAGATTAAAAGAGAATCAAGAGCTGTGAGCCTCCTCAAAAAAATCATTCTTTAAATCTGGTACAATGGATCACATACATAGTTATTGAACCTTATCATTCCATCACAACTATGGTTAAACTATGTAAAATTTATCAACATCTTCAGTAGATATATATATTCCATATAAACCTATTTAAACATCACTTGGATAAATGGTTGAACATTTATTTATAAAAGATAACATTTCTCCCCTTTAGTATTTATATATACTTTCATTGAAAATCAAGAAATATTTGATCTATTTTTAACCTCAAAATAGATAATCTAGCATTATCCTTTTTAATCAAAGCATCATACAAATTTTTTTCCTTCCTAGGTTGGAAATGTAACGAACAGTTAAAATATTTAGTCACGTCCAACAATCTACTCTTGTGCATGTTCGACTCCATTTGTGTGAATATATATTTTAAACTTTCATTATCAATATGTACCTAACAATTTTACATGTAAATATAATGGATTCAAATTTGTAATAAAAAAATTTCCATAGCCAACTCCAAATCACAGGGTGGGTAATTTTTCTCATGAAACATCAGTTTTTATGAGACATAAACTATTTATGTGTCATTCTATATAAGAACACATCCCAATACCTTCTTAGATACATCACTATAGATTAAAAACCCTTGTACACTAAAATGTATTGTAAGAACAATTGTTACAACTAATGTTCTGTAGATTTTATAATAATTTTTCTTGCATTCATATTCCCATGTAATATAGATCACTTATATGTTAACTTAATGAGTGTACTAGATAGTTGTTGGGAATTCTCTTGAAACCATCAAAAATATCCATCAAAAACAACAAAATGCTGGATCTCATTCACTCTGGTTGGTCCAAGATATCATTCAATTGCCTCCATATTTTATGGATCTACCTATATACCCTCTACTAAGATTATTTGAACAAAAAATAAAATCTTTTATCTCCAAAATTCATACATTTAAAATTTTACATATTATTTTCTTCTTCTTAGGGTCTTTAGAATAATTTTCAGGTGATCCTCACGCTCTTACATTCTATTGGAATAAATAATAATGTCATCTATAAAACTAACATAGATTTATAGAAGTAATTCTTAAGGGAACTATTCATTAAATCCATGACGATATCAGGTGAATTAGTAATATTGAAATGGGATCACTTTTTACTCGTAGTGTATTTTCATTGAATGGAACGTTGTCTTGAGTATATTCTCCTTCTTGAACATAAATTGATAGTATCCTGAATGCATTTCAATCAAGAAAATGTAATAATCCCCATGAAGTTGATAAAATAGGTCATCAATAAAGGGATAAGATACTTGTTCTTGATCATGACCTTGTTCATCTCCCAATAATCATGGGAGAGTCACATTGATCTATCTTCCATTTTAATAAAATGAATAGTTATACTTCAAGGAGACAAATTTGGTATAATTAATCCCTTTTCAAGGTTCTCTTAGTGTTTCTTTTTTAATTCACACAAATTAATCAGGGCCATTCTATGGGGAGTATTTGAAATAGGGATGACACTAGGTTTGAGTTATATTGAGAAAATAAATTCATTATTTGGTAGAATGTTAAGAATCTATTCTAAAAAGAAATAAAAAAACTCCAACAAAATAGAAATATAATTGATGTTGAGTTTCTCTACAACCATATTTGATAACCACCCTTTCTTAATTAGAATTAAAACACATACAATGGATGTGATTTACTTCTTGAGTTCATATTTATCATCACATTGATATATGATCACATGTTGGTTAAGATTATCAAATGGGACTTCCATTTTGAGAAAATTAATATGGTTTTTATATAGAAAAATAAAATCCATTCCTAATATAACATAAAATTCAACTAGAGGAATAATAAAAATATTTTGAAGAAGAACATTCTATGAAAATTAAACTAGAGAGTAATAGTATACTTGAGATGCGATCATCGTACCATTTGGGGGATCACTACTAAATCTAAATCTAATAATTTTTAGAGAATCATGATAACCTTAGAAAATTATTTCAATATGAATGAATGGGTAGATCGAAAGTTAAATTAGACATTATTAGTTCAAGAGTAGCTGGTGAATTTAACTTTCACCCGGTTGTTATCACAACACTCATCAAAAATAGTGATCACATGATATTTCCCTTTATTACACATATTAAAAGGATGGTGATGTTGATCATTATAATTAACTTTTAAATTTGGGTACTGGTTGACGTAATTCCAACAATCCATGAATTTGAAACATTTAAGTGTGTGTGTGTGGGGGGGGGGGAATTATGTGCATATTTCTCTTTATTTTCACAATTAGAAAATTTCTTCACATCACTACATTAATAAATTTCTCTATAACCTTCCTTCCCACAATTATTCCCATTAAATAAATTTCCTCTATGTTTCCTATCACACATCAAGTATAAATGAATTGTAATCTTCTTCTCTCAAAGTATCTCAGTGTTTTCCTTGAACTCCAAATTACTTTTCTTATCAAACCCATATGATTGACAGGAAACTCCAATATCCATTTACACCTTTTGGGAACATTGAATAATTTCTATAAAGCTATAGAATTAAATTATGGATAACACCTTTTTAATACTTTTTTTAATCCAATATAGAATAAATCATCCTTACGTTATAGTTAAATGATAATTCAAGAATCATACCTTGAATTTCTTTTAAATGTTTTCTTTATAGGTACCAACAGATTCATCATAAATATGATTTAGCTTAAGGAATTACCTATCCATTTTCAAATGAATAATTTTAGGTAATTAATTTTTGAAAAATAATCCCCCAAACTCATTCCACTCCATGTATTAAATTTTATCTTATTTAGTCATATTATTTAAGAGGGTCACCCAATTATCTTGTTTTTCGAAATGATAGACAACTGAAATGAATTTTTCATCTTTTGAGAACTGGGGAATTAATAAATTTATTTTTAGTGGTATTAATCCAGTAATAATCAACTACAAAATTATTTGGACCACTAAAATATGGAATAAATTTTATAATTAAGGACTCAACAAAATTTTGTTCTCTCCTTTACTATTTTGGATGTTCATCATGATTCATAGTTTGAGAATGGTATGTGAGCATATAAATTTGTTTTTTTATTCCCGATCCTATAATTTTTGTCTTCTCCAGAGTAAATTCATTTAATTTCTCATCAAACTCAACATTAACATGATTTTCTAGGTTTTTCCAATTGACTAAAACCAAAAAGAATAGTTTCAGTAAAAATAGTCAAAGCAAGGAACCACATAATCATAAAAAATCACTTATAAAAAGTCTAAATCATGATTTTTTAATCAATTAAACCATAGGTCAATCCTAGGTAATTTATATCCATAATCTATTTAAATTCTTCAAGTGGTTTGTATAGAATTTTGGAAAGTCCAATGTATATCCTTCGGGAGTGTCAAAAAAAGTGTACAATAAGGCCAGTTATCATGCACTAAGTGAGGATCAAGTCCTGCACAATGATGTATTTATGGATTTATTACTCCTATTTACCTCTATTAAATATTTACAGCCACTTATAGTATCCATATAGGATTGTAACTTCTTAAGAATCCCTCTCTCTCCCATTTACCAAAATTCTAGGACATTTTCATATATATTGACTCATTCATGGACTCATCTTTGGACTCATCCTACGACATATCCTTAGGGTAATCACTAAGGATTTCCCATCATATTTTCAACATTTTATCTAAACTAATCATAGGATACAGACTATAATAACCCTAAATTTTTATATATATATTTAACATCAATTTTTGATCATTCATTACATTACAGAAACACATGCGTGAGGATCTTAAAGGTATAGTTATAATTGATGATTGAAAACATACACAATTGGTTCAACTGTTTTTTAAATCTCCCGCACATAGTTCCTTATAACTAGAAAAATTATTAGATAAATCACACATAATACCTATCATCTTAATCAAGGAAAAGGAAAAATGAGAAATTGTGATCATAGATTAAAATTAATTACAAGGAATTAAAATATATAAAATAACAAGATAATAAGTGTATTAGAATGGTATCGTAACATATTAAAACTATACCCCTCATATCAAAGATCAAAATCATGAGTCATGGAATAAAAATTGGAAGTTAATAAGATATGGATCCTAAGGAAATAAAATATATGATCTCTGAGAGTATAAACTTCACATAAGATATGGAATTGTGGCAGAAAACTAATCATAGAATATACTTTCTATAGTAGTCAAGGCTTATTTACTAGGATGTCATAGATGAATGAGTTCACTCACAAAACTATTTTAGTAGTCAAGGATCACTCCTATAATAGAATAAATAGTACATTAATTAACTAGGTTCAATTCCCAATTGAGTCATATTTATCACATGATATTTTTATCTTTACCCAATTCATTATAGTGATATATTAGTTCCACCCATCACATAATGAATATCTTATATACATGTGATGCAAGATAATAAATAATTCATTATATCATAACCAATAAAAAGAAATGGGTTTCATAAAAATTTAATTATAGAATAACATGTGTAATAGAAACGTGATTCATAATAATTTCATTATTTCATCATATCATAACTTGTGCAAAAATAATCAGGGTTCATAATCATTTTATCATGGTATAAACCATGGAAGAGAAATGGGATTCAAAAAAATACTATCATCATAAACATAAACCATATAGGGAAAGAATTATAATGATATAATTTGATAATATACCTGGTAAATCATTATTATAATAAAATGACTTAATACTTAATAGAAAATTATTTTGATAGATCACATTGAGCATTTATTGAGTAAAATAACTGTTTTACTTTAAGAATAAAGTTTTATAAAAAAAGTAATTAAAATTTTAAAAATACATTTCATTGAAAATAAATTTTTAATCCAATAAATTATGATATAAAACATTTACTTTTTATGAACGTGGAAGGTTCTCTTCATATTTTACAATTTAATAAACAAATATTCCTTATACATTTTTGATAAATTTCAAATGATATTTTTTTAAAATGACATGAATATTCATTATAAAAAATTTTATATAAGTAAAAAATGGGTAAAAATTTATATAATAAATCATTTATATAATGTTAAAATAACTTGGAAGACATTTTTAGAAAACATGGATATGGATGAAATTTTTTTCTCGAATGAAGAGATAAATAAAGTTGGTTAACATTAAAAAACATATTTTCGAATATTCAGTGCATAAAGGGATGAAAATGGAGGGAAAAAATTTATTTCCATGACATGAATAGAGGATAAGAAAAATCATGGATTTATCCTAATAAATATAATAACATTCCATCATTGGAAGTATAATAAAAAACAATCCTGATAAACAGTGTGACTGTAACATACAAATCTTACCAATTTGGTAAATTTGAATCATAATCCCTATAAAGTATTTAAATTAAATGAAACTTAGAATATATTGAGAATAAATAAATTCATGTTATTAAATTTCAAATGGTATGTATATACACCTCATAAATCAGAAAGGTACATAACAAAACTTATGTATCAAAAAAGACAAATTGTAACAAAAAACAGTTACATTTAGTCAAAAATTCATTTTTATATGTTAAAACATTCATATAAAAAATATATGTTTATTATATATCAATTAAAATACAATAATAAAATTTATCATACAAAATATTCTTTACTTATGACAATTTACATCTCCTTTATTAACAATAACATGTTAATGTCACATTTCAGTCAATAAGTGCTTTGTTTTTCACATATGATATGATATTTTATATTTGGTCCTCTCAAATTGTTCAGGGTTCCATCATATTAAAAATTATAACCATGAAACCTATTTTTTATATATTCCTTATATATGTATTTAGAGTAATCTATAAAATATAGATATATAAAATGATATACATCGTTCATGAAAATGGAAGGTTGTGTGTATGCATGAATGCCTTTCCATTTTATCAATTGATTAAATGAAAAAGAATTATTAATATATTACCATTAAAAAATAATTTTTATTTCTTATTTATAATAAATTTTTACTAAAACCTATCTTTATTACCTTCCATTTAAAGCGTATGCAAAGAAAATATCACGTTGCCTCACTTGGTGGTATTTCACCATACAAATGAGCGACGTTATCGTATTCTCACAGGATAGAAATTAAGAGGGTATATGTGATATTACAATTCTATAAGAATAATTATATCATAAATATCATATAAAAAAGTTAAATATATCATTATATTTAGTTTTGATAGGTAGTGATGGAAAAAAATAACATCGGTTGGTGAGGTGGTAGTCCGCCTTACAGACGATCAATAGTTTCATTTCCCATTTGAGGGAAGGGGAGAATGACATTGGTCAATAATTTGAAATTATATCATATAAGTAAATATAATATAAATATTTTATTATATTATAATGGTTTAAAAATATATTAAGGAGGTGGTGAAAAATGTTAAAAACACAAGTTTTAGAATTTCACATCTTCTTTGGAGAACCTCTTTATGTTTATATCTCAAGAATTATTACGATTATTAAAAATAAAAATAAGTTCTGTAGGAGAAAGTAGAAAAATAACTAATCAAATTTATGAGTGATTGGATGAACCAAAGTGTTTTGTATTTTTCAAGAAGAGAGGAGAAATATTGGTATTTTATAACTTGAAAGAAGACAAACCTATAATTTTTTAAAAGAATAATGTGTAACCACAATTTTTAAATTAAAAAAACTAAAAATATAGTACATTATTGAACATAAGATGTGATATTTGAATAATATGGTAATAAATTTAGTTTCTAAAAAGTTTCTAGGTCATTTTACCCCTTATTTTTTTGTTTAATCCCCCCGACAATCTGATTTTAACCTTAATAGTGGTAATTAATTTGTACTATTTTTACAATAAATTGTTAATAAATATAAAATTGGAAGAATTATATAATATAAAATATTATTATTCAAAATATTTAATCCTTTTTTCAAATTTCAATTCATATAATTTGAATATTTTAAATAAAATTAAACCCTCAAATGTGGCAAGAAAACCATTTTCTAAAGTGAAAATGCACAAAAGTGTAAAAAGTTTTTATATGATATTTCAATATGATGTTGATTAAAATGAACTAATTTGTATTAATAAATATATAATTTTACTAATAATAATTTAAAAAAATTTTAAAGAGAAATTAAACTTATAAAATCTTGAAATGTAAACGGAACTTAAAAAAAAGCATTTTTTACTATTCATCAAAAATTTAATCTTTACATAAAAATCTAAAAAAAACACCTAGATAATTTTAAATGAAAATTAGAAAAAAAAGAATTTTATTTTTTCAAATAAAGTTTATAAAAGTTTATGTTTTTATTATTTTTTCAAAAAATTAATAAAATAATTTTATAGGAAATAGTATTTTCAAAACATTTAAACCCATTATTAAAAAATAATATTTTTTATAAATATGTTTTATTTATATAAAACCATAATAATTAATATTTAAAATGGATTTATTTATATTAATGATTCCCCATTTAATTAATAGGAACTAAATTTATTGTTTAAATAATAATATTAATAATATTCAGTGGTTCATTAGAACTCGGTTATGCATGTAACACAATCTATCAATGAAATTTAATTTACTCAAAAATAATTTTTCCTGAAAAAATATCTGGGAGTTTAATATTATATTTCTATTTAGTATATGAATAAAAATTTTATATTTTTATTTTGGAATATATAAAGAAGGATAGAATACTGAGTTTTTTAAAAAAAAAATGTCAATGAAAAATTAAATAAGGGTATATCTATCATTTTGTGAGAGACAACCATTTTATAAAAATAGATTATAGAGCTAACGGGAAAGAAATAGGTGGGTTTTTTCAGTTTATATTCTTATACATAAACTCACAAATATTTCTATATATGTAAATTTATAAAAAAACCTCAATAATTATGTGATTCATATTTCCAAAAAAAGATTACAATATGTCAAGAAAAAATAGAATAATATACTCAAGAGATATTATTTATTGAAGAATTTATTGTGTTTAGAGAACCAACAAGATCTATTGAGGAATGAGAAGAGTGATCAGAAAATTTTCTAAATAATATGTTTATCCTGGTTTCCAATAATTAGAATAAATATCACGAAGGCTTCCAAGAATCCATTTATAAAGACTATTATTTAGCTATTGATGATCATTGAGTTTTGAGTTATGAGAATACTAGTGAGAAGTTTCTAAAATATAACTAGGAAAAATGATGTGAATATATATTGAGTTGTATAAAATTGTTAATGAATATTATAGGTCATTCAAAGGATTTGTTCTGAGAAATAAAGAGATAAAATTCTGGGATGTTGTGACATCCCTAGGTAAAATTTTTATCACCTTTAAGAAGTTTTTAGTATTTGACGATTTTTGAAAAGCAAGTATAGAGAACCCATGGGAGTGGAAACTAGCTTAATTCATTAATATAGTGAGGAAAAATCTTATGAAATCTGATGATAGGGTTAAAGAAGATAAATACCTTAACCCACATGAAATTTATAATAAGTTTATAGTTGAAATTCTGTAACTCAGTGAAAACCAAATCATAGTATGGATTTGATTTCTCACATTGATACTTAACATTGAAAAAACTCATGGGATATAGTTTACTGCTTTCCAACTTTGTGTATGGTGACTGTTATAGGGAAAACTACATAGATCCATTTTTTCTTAATTATAAACATGTATACAACCACCAAAGGGGGTTAAATACTTAAAGATGATATATAATTCCATAAAAAGTTTGAAACACCTAATTCTACCCTCTCTTTGGTGTTTTCTCTAGTCATGGGGTACTTCAAGTGGTATTGAAGTTAATGGTTCATTCTATTTGAATCATATTTTTCATTTCAAAGGATAATGTACATGAATACATGACGTAATGATTTTAAGGGAGTTCATAAGAGCCTATGATAAGTAATTTAGGTTCTATAATTATCATAATTAAATTATAGTTTTTGGAAGGGACCTATAAAAACAAGAGGTAGAATGTGGCGATGAATCAAAGAATGTCATCAAAGATTAAATATGAAACACCACTAACTCATGGTAATCGGTGTGTTGTGTGTTCAATTAAATCTATTAAAGATGATTCCTTTAATTATATAAGGAAAAAATTTAAATAGAATAGTCTAATAAAATATGTTTTAGACCTCTAAATTGAGGTTAGGTAAAAGATGAAGAGAATAACTGATGAATTTTCAACTTATTTGAGCTTATACATGATCTATATGATGATAAATATCCACTATTATATGAAGCTAAATAAATACAGAAATAATTATGAAGACATTTAAAAAAATGAATCTCTTTCATCAAAGAGTTGAATGGTATGGAATTCTAGCAAAAAATTATTATGAAAAAGTTCATAATGTTTGAATATATATTTAAAAAACATTACTAATGATAAATTAATTAATTGAAATATATCTAAAGTCAGTATCCATGCTCATGAAGAATCAAATAACGCTATAATTACTGTCAGGGAACCATAGTTTGAGGCCAAGGATGATTGAGTAAATTTTATAGACAATTATCTAAAATTATATAGAAAAATATATAGGAATCAAATTCATATTTTGAATAAAAAATAATAAGATACTAATAGTAAAATTATATATTTTAATATTATTCTAAACCTAAAATGTCTTGAGACAGAAATTATATTGAAAAATATATAGGTGGCTAAACATGAGTCTTCTCAGAAAGATGGGAAAAGGTGTTCTAACACTTGTGTTTCTAAATGGGGTATTTCATGTAAGAGGTGTTACAATTTTAGTAATAAAATATCGGAATCACCTCTTCATCAAACCATGACCATTACATCGGGGAAGATAGACCACTTCTCTATTACTTTTTTTCCCATAAATTTTATTATCTCGACCAATGTAGAGAAAAAATCAGAATATATATAACTGTGGCTGAGTAATGTTTTTATGAAAACCACTAATTACTAAAGGGTGTATGTAAGTTTGTCAAATAAAATAATATCCCTAAATTAATATAAAGAAATGTTAATCTACCCCAAAAAACATATTTTAAATTCTAGATATACTACAAATATAGTAAATAGTTATAGATTCATGGGTCACTGTGGGTGAATTTAGAGATTTGGATATATAGAAATAAATTTTTGGCATAATATTTCAACTTAAGAATGATTTTTAAGACTTTAAATAAGGGATTTCATTGTTAATATTAAAATAAAACATGTTATGAAAAAGAAGTTTTCAAAGTGGAATGGAAAAAATCTATCAATGAAAAATAGATTTGAATATTTTGATAATTTTTATGTTTTTAGATAAATTGGTTACTATTTTGTAGAGTGTTGGTTTGTAATATCCAAGCTCAAATCATATGATTGTGAGAAAATAATAACATATAAAAATTTGAATTACGTAGTAAAAAATAAAAGTCCAAATTTGGATAGAAACAATAAAAGAATTCTAAAAAATATAATCCCAAGAAGTTAGAGATAAATTAAAAAGTGGATCACAGATTAAAAGTTAAAATATAATCCTATTATGGTATCTGTGGAAACATCATGGAAAAATTAGATATGTCTAAGAATTAAAATATAATGATAGAAAGAGGGAAACAAAAAGAGAGTCCATTTAGAAAATAGATAATAGAATTGGCTTATTTATTGACACTTTAAATGATGAATATAAAATTCATGGGAGGTTTATAAATAAGGGTAACCTGGATATTTCTAATGTGTCATGTTTAAAGTGAAATATATATAGACACACTCATAACAAGTTTATAATTATAAAACATTATCAGATATATTTGGATGTTTAGAAAGGGAATACACAACTGGCTTCCAGTAATGAATGTGATACATATAAAAATGAATCCGCACATAAAAATAGGTTTGTTTATGTTCTTGAAGATTTTTTAATCATATGTTTTGATCAGTTGGAGTTATATAAGAATATATAAAATGAAATAATGAATTAAATTCCCTTGATTTTTGAAGTAAAGAAGAAAATTATAATAGGGAAAAAATATTAAAATAAAAGGAAATCAATATTTCCCCAAAAGTATTAGACTAAGAAAATGAATGTGGAATATTTTATGACATGTCATTAATGAATTGTAGATTCAAATAAAAGTATATTTTGGACAAGAAGGAAGTATCATCACCAATGATATAAATTTTAACATGAGATATAATATACCTGATTCTGATATTGTGGGGGCTATACATAGTTGCATAGGGAATTAAAGGTGAATCATGAAAAATAGTGAAATTATGAATGCAATATTATCTACAAAATATGAATAAAACTAGACCATGTCAATCAAGGAGATCATACCTTATGGGTGAGATATTTGGGAAGAGAATATCCTATAATTTTTTTCATTCAAGTTAAATCTCGAAATCTGGACAACCCCTACAAAAGCTAAAGTTGTGGTATGATTTTCATTCTCTCAATTCTATTTTGGTTTAGATTCAGAATGTTTATCATGTATGGTTTGCTATAAATAATTTTGATAATCTTACTTGGACCGGTAATGTTATTATGTGTCTATTTAATTTTAGTATAAGTTTAAAAAATTTATAAAAAATCAGTTTTGAACAACCCCTATGAAGGAAAAGTGAGAAGTATTATTAATTTTTCATTTTTATATAGAGAACATTATTATCTAAAAAGATAAGTCTTTTTTTATACAACAGGTTATCCCTGGTAGACATAATTTTTATTGGTTAGTGGAAAATTTCTATGAGTAATTTGGTTTCACCATTATCTCATGAGTAAGTGATTTATTCTCTATGAAAAGTAGAGAAAAAAGAATAAAAGTGGAGAAATTTTAATTTATTAAATTATAAGAGTAATGGTGGAGAATAATCATACCTTGTAGAATACTCCCTACACACATGGTATCAATAAATTGTAAAATAAATTTCAACCTTTTCATTTATTTTCAATAAATGGGTGAGAAAAAATGAGCCACTAATAGAATATTCACGTGAATTTGATGTATTAAGAATCTCAATTTATTGAAAACACATTTAAAGAGGGGTATTTAAGTGATTTTTTTCTGAAATCATTTCAACAAGGAATGTCAAATTTTATGTTTTCAATAGGAATGTGGAAATTGGTTATGGATAAATTATCCACTTAATAAAGATGACTAAATGTGGTGTAATAATAAATTCAAAATCTTGAAGAGTTCCCAACCCTGAATAAATTGATAGAAAAATTCAATTACCAAAAATAAAATTATGATGATTGTATCAGTGGTTTTTATGGTAACAAAAAATGTAAAAAAACTATAAAGGGTCATTGTGTACAATATATTTATATGGAATAAAGGAGCTGATGTGGGAGCTAGCTACTAGATCTAGAACTAGAATTATTTTATAACTCTTATTAAAAGATGAAATATATTCAATATTTTCAATAAGATAGAATAGTAATCGAGAAATCATCATTGAGATATTAATCATGAAGGCCAATAAGGTTAGTGAGATGATACTATGGGATTATATTATTTTAATGTTGGAGGTTTGATGAAGAAATTCTAAGTTATTTTAAGAAGTCTAAAATTTAGAGTTGACCTGTAAAAATTATCTAATTCTTTGTTTAATATTACTTTTTGGATAATTTAATGAATTTGGATAGAAGTTTGTTTATCTTTTTAGTTTAATGAATGACTCTAGTGTTATAAAAAATTTAAAAAACATAAATTTTATAAATTAAATTCTCTTATGGGTGAATAATTTTCTTATTAAGTAATGTATTTTTAAAAATACAAATCTAATATATGTCATTTTTTAATTTTTTATGGTTTTAAATAGATTTAGACAATCATAACCATTAATAATATATCCATTCTATAGTGACCGTTTATATTTTTATATATTAAGGGCTATGATAAGGTCTAATTTTCGCAAATTGTGGAAGTGATAACCTTGACTAGAAGAATGTTTCCCTATGAGGCCCTATTATCAATGATTTTGATGGATATAGAATCACATAAATTTTTTTTGATCAATCAAGATATGTGATTGAACAACTAAAAAAATAGGGAAACAATTTGTGGAAGACATCCAAGCTTATCGAGATTATAAACCAAACCATGTTCACTGAACCACCTCGTGAAAGGACCCTTATAACAAACCATACACTAAAAGATTATGACGATGTAATAACAGTTATGTATTTAGACCCCAGTAGTATGAATTTCGGTATTTTATATTTTAAAAAATAATTATTATAGTCATCCCTTCCAGTATAAATTTATTTATATGATTAAATAATGAGTTTGATAAAAAATATATTTTTATTCAAAGATACTAAAATTTTATATTTTGGAAATATTTTGTTTCTATTAAAACACACTTTTTGATAAATTTATGAACTTTAAATTTTTATTTTTTAATTAAATATCATTATAAATTATTATTTTTGTAAATATAAATGATGATATAATTTCATAATTCCCAATGTAATTTTTATAATGTCATGAATATTGTTATCGTCGTAAAAACTTGTATTTTCAGGTAAATAATAATTTTTAAAGTGTAAATTATAATATTTATAAATAATTTTACAAAATTATATATTATTTTTGAAATCATCTGTTCGAAATTATCCAATAGTTAATTTTTCAGATTTTTGTACGACAATAATATTTTTGGTTAAAAAATAAATTTTATATAAATATAAATCACATATTATGAAATCAAAATCATTCAAAAGTAAGGTAATAAATATTTAAATTGTCTCCCAATCCAAAAATATATTTACCCTTTTATATAATATTTTTTTGAATTTTTTTGATTAATTTTACAAACTGATAATTAATACTCCAAAATCTATATTATATTTTAGGGTTCTAAAAACAATTCATAAGGAACTTGACCAAATTCCACATCATCAATGATATTAATTTATGGATCATAATCATTAGTTAGAAAAAATATGAAATCCACTCCACTTTGGTAGCATTCAAGGGAAAAAACATGGAAAGGTTTACGGTTTTGATTATTTTATTATATAGGGTCCAAAACCTATGTTTAGAAATTAATAAACAATTCCTCTATATTTTTCTATAAATACCCACCGAACAACCCATTAAACATCACTAAAAACCCATTGAGAATGAAGTTTCTCTCCCACTCTCTCTCTAAATCCCACACAAGGTGTTCTAAATATCCAAAAATCTCATCCCATGATTTTAGAAAGAACCTCTTGAGTATGGGATTATCTCCACTTCCTTTTTATTCAAGTAATTTGTAGACCCTAGGGGTTTTAATTCTTATATTATATTTTTAATAAACTAAATATTATATCAAGAACATTCATTATTAGTTTTTATATGTGAGTATATAATTATATTGATAAAAATTATCTTTTTATACAATGATGAAAAAATTGTCATTTTGAAAATATTATGTTTCAATTAGAACAATCATTTAGATAAACTAACGAATTTTGAAATAAATGTTATTTTCATTAAATATTATTATAAAATATATTTTCATTGAATATAAATTAGAATATAATTTAATAAAGTACAATGAAATTTTTATAATGGTTTAAAAGTTGTTAGTGTCTTAAAAATAAGTATTTTTCTGTAAAAAAAGGTATTTCATTTGAAGGTGTAAATTCTAATGTTTAGAATATTATTTTAGTAAAATCATATTTTTTTTTTGAAAATATAACCTCAAAATTATCTAATGGTTAATTTTTGATAATTTTTTGATAGAGTCTAATATTTGGGTAGAACATAAATACAATATAAATATACAGTATGTATTATGAAATCAAAATAGCCCATGAGTGATGTTATTAATAATATAAGGGGTATCCATGAAAAAAATAAATTTTATCTTTTAAAAAAATATTTTTCCAGTTAATTAATTAATTTTGAAAACCTAAAATGAATCCTTAGAAACATATTTTATATTATATGGGTTTAAAAACACTTCTTTATGAATATAACTCACATTCAAATCATCAAGGGTACAAATTTAAGGACATAGATTATTTTATTAATAAAATATTAAAAACCAATCATATATGGAAGAATCCATTGGAAAAAAATCATGTTAAGGTTTTTTGTTGTTATTATTTTATTACCTAGAGTCCAAACCAATGTTTGAAAATTAATAAATAATATATGTATTTTACAATACTTACAATCCGAACATTTCATTACTCTTTACTCAAAACCCATTAATCCTTTTGTTACACTCCCTATCCATCTCTAAATCCCTCCCTAATTATTCACATGATCTTAAGAATATCCACCCAATATTTTAGAATACATATATCAAGTAAAGTATTTTATACTCTTTAATTTTATTGAACATTTCACATTGTATTGTGTTTTTAATAATCCATTTAATACCCTTATGTTTCCCATGTAATGAGAGACCACCTTTCACTCTCTTTAAACAAGTCAAGGAACCTTAATGTACACTCGTCATGTAGCCGAGATTATCCTAATATTTTCTATTCCCAAATTTTGTATTATGAATTCCCAAACCCATTTATACTCAAGGGTATTCACCAAGATAGATATATATATAATTAATTGATTGGGTACTTCCATGTATATAACCTACACTCTTTAATCATGGGATTAAATGTGATAAATGTCATTCTTATGTTGTATGATCAATATAAAACACAAAAACATGTACATAACATGAGTGTGATGGGTGAGACAAGAATTTTATAGCCCTCGAATTCATTGGGTAATGTTTCTATCTTATGTGATACCATATACTATGCATGGGTGGTGAGCCAAAGTACCCTATATTATAATATCCTAATAGTTTTCATTGAATTTTACTTATGGCTCCTTGTTTAATGTTGTTTTCACACACCCATGTTTACTTGATGTTATCACCTTATATCATCATTTGATGTTAATATTTATGATTATGACCCTTGTAGGACTCCTTGACATTACTCTCGAGTCAAATGTATTACTTTCATCATGTTATTATTCGATTATTCACTTTTTGGTATTTATAGCTCACCCCTTTCATATGTACACCCCCAGACTTTCTCATATGGAATTAAAAGATCAATGGAATATTTGGGTTTTTTCTGTCATTTTAAAGAATGTTTTTATACCAATTTTTCAAGCTATTTTATTATATGTATAATTACACAAATATAAATGGCCTCATGATATTTTATAAATGTATAATTTGTATATTCATGTAATAAATCATAAACTAAAACGTATTAAACATATAGATTGTCATAAAAAATATTAGAGTAAGGTTTAGTTACTTTTGGGGAGTTATGATGATAGAACCTTACTAAAAACCATATATATAAGGATAAACATAAGAAAACATATGTAAATATTGGTAATGTATAGAGTTATTTGTTTTTTGAGAAAATATAACATTATTTTGATATTAGAAAGTGGATATGGATTTGAAACATATATAGCATATTTAATGACCCAATCATAATAGAATTAGACATTATAAAACATTTGTGGAATATATAAAACATTTCAAAAATAGCCACCCAAAGACTGTACTTTTTTAGCGCCTTTGGAAACTTAGAATCATAAACACCATTATTTAAGTGATATACATTATATCCCACTAGGTTCTTCATGACTATAAATTTTCATAGAAATATCATAATTATTACATATCTTCATTGCATAGGTATGTAATCTTAAAATCGGTTGAGATCAAATTCTTCATAAGGGTAAAAAAAGGAGACATGTAAGCATAAACCAGATCATTGGGGTATGATATTGTGATCATAACATTAAAATATCTCACCCAATATATCAATGATCATAAACATGAATCATGGAATAAATCTTAACAGTTCATAAGACATTAACCATTCAGAAATAAAGAACATGATCCATGAAACCATGAAATAATAATAAGATATGGAATTGTGGAAAATACATAATAAAATAATATAATTTCTATAGTAGTCATGTCATCTCTTCCAAGTCCATCTTAGTGGACAAAGTCCTTTACTGAATGAGGTTCACTCCTTATTCTAGCCCTATATTCCTGAATCGAGTTAACACCTCTTTCCAGTCTTGTAATACTAAAAGGAGTTTACTCCACATTCTAGATATGTCTATCACACAAGATAGAAATATTTAACCTATGAATTTTAGGGAGATATAGGTCCCTCCCATATAATAAAGAAATAAGACATACTTTTTCCAAAAAATCATAAAAAATAGTTTCATAACTTATTAAATAAAATGGGTATAAAAAACATGAAATCATATCATAAATTTTAGAAAATAATATAGGGTTTATAAACATTTCATATCAAGCCTAACCCATAAAAAATTTGGTTTAAAATAATATAGCCTATAAAAGTGTAACAAATTTCATAATCATTATTCCATAAACAAATAATCCATTAAGAGAATGAATATGAATGGAATTATTGAATCATTTTCCTACAAAAACATGAGTGACACTAATGGATTAGATATTACATGGAAAATGATTTTGAATGATCTCTTAAAAATACTTCTTTAGGAAATAATCCTTTCCCCTTTGAAAAATTATTCTTAAAACGTAAAAACTTTCAAGAAAAATATCATGAAATTAAACATGAAAAATTATAAAGGAATCATTGAAAACATTTTTAAATACTTTTTTCATTTCAAAAGCTATAGAGGATCATGAAAATATTTTGAAAAACTTTTTTTCATGAAAAATTATAAAAGAATCATGAAATCCTTTTGAAAGACACATTCATTAAAAAATACTTTGAAAACATATAATGAATGATTGAAAATTATTTTAAGACCATTTCATTGTGATTTTGAAAATGTTTTCTTAAAAATTATCATTTCAAACATGCAATGTAATCTTCATTGAAATTAATTTGGGTAAATACATACATGTTGTATGAGGTTGAAAGAACCTTCTTTTAACACAGTAAAAAAGTTAGAAAAATTACTTATTCGTAAAGAGAAAAGAATGTTACTTTGAAAACATTGGTGAAATTAAAAAATGGTAAAAGATACATTTAAGGATCATAGAATAATACTGGAATATTCTTGGAATACCCTTTATAAAATCTAGATTTTTAAAGAACAAAAATTTCCTCTGGAAGAGATAGGTAAAGATATATTTTATTTAATTTTTTTCTCCGTTATCTTAAGTACCAATGAGTGAAAAAATGGTAATAATACATGAATACATCAAGACTAACCATAGGGGAAGAAAATTCATGTGTTTTCTTTAAATTTGGACCTCAACATTTCATCAAAAAAATGCGATCATAAACAATATCAATAAATGTTTAGATTATTTCAATATACTCTTACCACATGGTAACTTTGAATTATAATCCCCAAGTAGGAAAATGACATTACATTGATATCAATGTATTATTTAAAGAAATATATTCATGATATAACATTTAAAAGGAACTTTTTACACATCATATAAAAATATAGGTGTATCACTTGGCATGTGTCTTAAAGAAGTAAAATTTAGACAAAATTACTTTACAATTCTGTTAAATTTTGAAACATAAACCCTACAAAAAAAATCTCATAAAATGGTTATATAAATACCAATATATTTAATTATATTATTAATATAATAAATTCATGGGAAGTATATACTCCATATAAAGTAAATGAGTGGTGAATGAGGAATGTATATCACAAGAATAAAGAGTGAGATGAAATCCCATTACCTTATGTCTTGAATCTCTTTGCACTCATAAAATCATTATATATAATAAATTATATTATTTTTACAATTATATGAAAAAACCATATTATTATATATAATACCATATATGGTCTTATTATGAATTTATATCACCCTATTGTTAACAATTTTATGTTAAGGTTTCACACTGGGTAATATCCTCATTGTTCATCACATTTGACTTAATTTGTTATATCTTTGGTAGTTATAATTATATCATTATTTAAATAATTTAATTCATTATATAAATATCATGTATATTCATTAATTTTTTTATAATAATCTATATAATATATAATTATAAAATAAAATACATCATTAATTGAGACTGTAGGTTGTACACGCACATGAATGATGTTTCCACTTTATTGTTGAACTGAAATAATGTGAGTAAATTATATATATATATATAATATCATTAAAATAGAATTATTATTTCATATATATCATATAGCTTCACTGAACATATCATTAATATATTCAAATTAGTGTGTGAATGTTTCACATCGCTTTGATGGGGTGGTAGTCCACACTTCCTCATACAAAATTATTATTTTTACACAAGATGGAAAGAATAAGGTAATGTTATAAATAAAACATAAAAAGTATAAGGACATTTTAAATATCATATTTATCATATATAAATAGTGTTTTCATAATTATTTCCACCATGATAGGTGGTAATGGAAAAATGAACAATCATCGTTTTGTGAGGAGGTAGTTTTCCGTACACTTAAATAGTATGTTTGTTACTAAATAGATTAGAGTGTTTGTTTGCATAGTTAAAAAACTTTAGAGGAAAAAAATAATTATATATATATATATATTATATTGGTGTTTTTATACAAGAATGGAATATGAATATTTTATGATGTGGAGAATAGAAATAAAAAAAAGTATCTAGGTGGAGGATGTTACCTCTTCTTTGGGTAACTCCTGTTGGTTTTCCCAAAAGTACTTCCTTGGATTGATTTATACCCAAAAAAAGGATTTAAGAATGAATCATGGTATTGTTTTGATCTATTTGGGTAGATTTTGGTTGAGTAAAAGTGGTCTGGGAGGTTTGAGGAAGTGGGAGGAGGGGAGGCCTTTTATAGTGGTGGAGGAGTGGCACTATTTTACTATTTTGGGAAAGGGAAACCCCATTAATGGGTTTTTATTTAAAGTGTATCAAATAATGGTAAAAAGTAGATAAAATAAATTATATGATAGATATATTTCTTGAAAATTAATTTTTTTTTCAACTTATAGGTCATATTTGTCTTTATGTGTATGGTTTAGTCCATTGTTAAGATTAATTTAATCTTAATTATTTTAATAAATTTTGATTAACTTCAATAATATTTTTATTCAACAAACTATTTTGTCTTAATAGAAAATTTAAATTATGAAGACTCCAAATATAGTATCCATTTTTCTAATTTTCAATCACAAAAGTGGAAATAATTAATTTGAATTTAATCTCGCATACGGGATGACCAAGCAGGGTTTAGAGTAAAAATGTTCAAAAGATTTCTGTGTTTTTACAAAAACATTTCAATATGAAAAATTTTAGAACAACCTAAATTCGATAAATGGATAAAATTTTTATGTAACTAAAATTTTAAATAAATTAAAAATATAATTTATACTTATAGATAAATAATGTAAAAAGTTGTTTTGAGTTAAATTCCACTATTTTTCTCCCTTCATTAAAAAACAAATCTTCATAGAAAAATAAACAAAACTTAACCAAATTTTTATGATTCTATTTCAAAGATGAATTTAACTTTGATATACAATATTTATAATTGGTCTAAAATTTATATTTCAAATAAGTTCACCACTAAAATGTGTAAAAATTAGTTTAATAAAAATATATGGATTTATGTGTTAAATTGGTTTTATTCTAATATTATGCTTATAATATCTATTGGATGAATATAAAAACAATTCCATTGGTTATATAAAATTTATATAAAATTTAATTCATTAGGATTAAAACAATTTTTTTGGCATAATAAAAGTTTTCTACAAAAATAATCCATTTATATTTAATTGGTTGTTATATTCCTTCCTATGTAATTTGTAACTAATTAATTCATTTTATATTTTGTGAGGACCTTATATTTACATAATTTAGGTAATAATATTCATAAAAGATAATTTAATTACTAGGTTATATATTTTTATATTTATGTATAATATATTATTGTTCGGTAACACTCAATCTTGCATGTTACACAAACCATCGATGAAAGTCAGTCTTGCATGAAACACAAGCTATCCTTGGTTTTCTGTATAAGGAAACCTAAAATTATGTTGCATTTATTGCATGATAAATAATTTTATATGTATAACACATGACAAACCTAGTTCATTAATATAAAATATTTTATTTTTTAGTGTTACATGAAATGGAAAATATCAAAAAGATTAAATTAATTCCAAAAAAACATTTCTCAATATATCAAGGTGTTACACTCTACACCCTTAAAATAAATTTCCCCTACAAATTTTCTTGGGATATCAAAGGTTTAATCAATGGATGTTTCATTTATATAAACCCACATCATAAAAAAGAATACTAAAACTTCCCATAAAAATGGAATGTTAGAGCCATAATGGTTTCCCAAAGTAATATATAACTAGGTTTCTACATCATCGAACATAATTCGGGATTGAAAATTAGACATGGAAGAAAAGCCTAAATATTTATTGGGAGATATTTATTTCTTCAATCAAAAACCATTGAATGGTCAAATAAAAGTTGAGGGTCTCAATTTCATAAATCATTGATGATTTAAATGGAGATATACTCAACATAATCTAATATATCAGGACAACACAATTTTTTTTATATTTGTCATTTATTTTAATATTTATTCCATCGACAAAAAATATAAGGAAATATACATACTAAATTTTTTTCTCTAAAAAATTTTATTATTTGGTTTTACTTTTTAGTATTTATAATTGATCCATTACATTAAGAAATAAATTTCCAATAATTAAATTAAATTACCAAAGCACTAAAATACACTTTTAACTAATTTTAAGGCCCATAAAAGAATGATAAGTATAACTACTGATCTCTTACTATTCTTAAAAATATATATGGTTAATAAATTAATCTATGAAAATAAAAATAATACTACTGTTTCATCCTAAATATTTATTCATAAAAAATAACTATTCTTTAATAAAGACATAACATAGGACAGTGGTAGGTGTAAAGTCTAATAATCCTTATGTTAGGTGATCAAGACTCAAAACCATTCTAAGCATGATTGGTTATCAAACGACATATATGATTCCATCTTCTAAAGCCACACTAATATAAATTCTATATTAAATATGATGGACATCCTTGAAAAAAGGTTAATCACTACATAGCCTTTTTAGAAAATATTTTTATTATAATATCAATACATAAATACTTCTGCCATATTTTATGTTAATATTTTAATGAATGGTAAACCATATAACCATTATGAAGGTTGAAAATCAAAAAATAAAAAATAAATTCATGAAATAATATTGACATTGATTCCAAATATAAATCATAAACCAGCTCATGGTTTTCAACTTATAAACATGTCAATACCTTCATAAAGTATTTTCTTAAAAGTGGTTAACGAACGAAATTACCATAAATATTTATAGAAAACATTCATATATTATTATTCCAATGTATATCAGATCAATTCCATAAATCAAAAAATATTGTAAACTTAGTCAATGATAGCATAAACCACCTATAAATAAGTATTTACTTAGTTCAATGTAATCCGTATTATCCAATTTACTTATTAATATCCCACATATCTTTATCTGAACAAAATTATATTAACATAAAGAAAATATTAATGGTTATTTTCCCTTAGTAAAAATATCACCTTGTCAATAAATTACTTTCCAATATGTCAGAAACATTCTACATAATCTTATAAATCCTCAGTAAAAACCATAAAATAAGAAAACCTTGTATATGTGAACATTCTTACAATATAATTATTGAAACCTAATATATAGAAACATTGATTATTCTACTTTAACTATAATTATTAATAATGATACCTCATCCTATAACTTAATACCCACATCCTTTAATATTTCCTCTATAGTCTCATTATCATCAGAAATATAACTATTACTCATACCACCTTTATGATTCTCCTTGTGAGATTTCCACTTATGAAATTTATTTTCATAATGACCATCCATTCCACAATTAAAGAATTTTACCTTTTTGGAAGACCTAGTGAGGCCAATATTCCCATCCATTTCATTAACCAAACCATTCATTTTACCATTTCAGTTACTTGATTTGTGTCCTTATTTTCTATAATAAAAACACCTTCTTGTTCCTTTAATAAATTATCTTAGCTGATTATTTCAACATTTTTGACATGATGGAAAATAAATCTTCTTTCCACTATGGTCAATATTAAATGAACTATCAGTGAACTCATTAATTTTTTTCTTTCATGAGTCTAAGAGTTGGTTAGGGTACACATTATTGATCATGTTCCATGAAAATTGATTAGGAATGCTCAAAAAATCCTTAAATCCAGAAGTCATCCCATTTGACTTCTCATGAGTAGACTGTCCATCAAATTAAACTATAATCATGTTTATTCTGGTTCCCTGTATGGGATAAAACCATAAAGTATTGAATAAGAAACAGTTATCATAGCGAGGATTCAAATAATCATGGAAAGTCACTCATAGGATGTCTAATTTAGGACACCATTTTAAATCTATGACACATTAGGTGTATCCTATGTTATTCCTAGCCAACTTATATTTAAATATTTTATCATCATTTGTGACTAGTGTGTGAATTCCCCAATCATATCCCCCTGGAGTGTAAAACTAAGCTTGCACCAAGGCCCATTATCGTATAGAAGATTACCCCAAGTCAAGCTCAGTACATATTTTTGGAGTTGATCCCCTAGGTACATTTGTGCCAGATCCACATCCATATGTAGTATCCAGACATTTATGTATTAATATGAAACCAATCACTCTATTATCTACTAAAATTATATGACATTTTTCTATACTTTTCACTATAAGTAGACTATACTAAAACATGTCCTTAGAGTTATCACGAATATTTTCTCATCCTAGATTCTTAAGGATAACTAAACCTTCATTATGATTCCAACTATAAAAACCCAAAAATAAAATATATATAAATTGAAATATATTTGAGGAATACTTAAAAAATTTATAAGATGCTCAAAGACCATATTATTTTAGTTCCTTTGGAAACCTGGAAACCTAAAAATTGATACATAAGTGATCTTCATTATCTATGAGTATGTTTTTTATGGATATCACCATTATTATAAACAACATTATTAATACATATATTCATAACCTAGGGAAGGAAACACAAAAAGTGGTGAGTTCAGATTCCATGTAAGGGCAAACATGGGAAAAATTCAAGCAGAAACCTGAGAATAGGGGTATGAGAACGTGATCATAACAGTTGAAGATATCACCCTACATATGAAAAATCATTAACATGATTCATGAAATTAATCTTGATTATTTATAAGACATGTTTAATAAGGAAATAAATAACATTATCCATGAAAGAATAAAATAATAATAAGGCATATAATCTTGGAAAACACATCAGAATATAATATGATTTTCATAGTATTCATGGCAGCGCTACCAAAGGATCTATTAGTGAACAATGTAGTTTTCTGAATCGGGTTCACTCCCTATTCCATACCTTTATTACTAAACTGAGTTCACTCATAGTTTTACCCGTCTAATGTAGAACTGATTTCACTTTTCATTCCATCCATGTTTATCTCATGAGGTATAAATCATTACCCACAACATTGGAGGGATATATATGTCCCACGCATATCATAATGAAATGAAACATACTTATGCCGAAAAATCATAAACACTCATATAGTAACCCCTAAAATTAAATTTATATCATAAAAATTAAATAATATCATAACCAATGGAAAATTATATATGTTTATTAATCATTTCATCAAAATCACAACTCATGAAATTAGCTGGTTTGAAAAAATATAACTTGTGCAAGAGAAATTGATTTCATAAACATCATGACGTAAAAATTTGACACAGTCAGATAAAGAAAATGAATTGAAACATTGAACCATTTCTCTATAAAGGCAGGAGTAATACAAAAACATTCTATCATAGATGTTAAATAATTTTGTAAGATATTTTAAAATGGATTTATAAGGAAATTACCCTTTCTAATTTGAAAAATAATTATTAAAACCTAAAAACTTTTGAATTTTTTTTTCATGAAATTAAACATGACAACATATAATGGATGAAATGAAAACTTTTTAAAATACTTTTTCCTTTATAAAATCGTATATGTTCTTGAAAACAAATTGAACACAATTTTTCCTTTAAAACTTATAAAAGAATCATGAATACCTTTTCAAAACAACTTTCCTTAAAAAATATTTTAAAAACATATAAGTAAAGTATGGAAATGATTTTAAAAACACTTCATTAAAAATATTTTTTATAATTTTTATCTTAAAAACTAATCTTTCAATCATGAATATAAAGCTTTATAGAATATCTGTTGGGTAAATCTGTACATGTCGTATGATGTAAAAAGCAAATTACTTTATCGTGGTAAGAAGTTTAGAAAAATGTCTTGTTAAAAAAGAGATAAAAAGATTCCTTTGGAAATATCATTAAAAAAATGGATAAAAATGTACTTTATCAATCCTAAAATACAAGTAGAGTTTTCTTGGAATACGTTTTTATAATTCATGGTTTTTAAAGAACATAGATTTCTGACTGAAGAGAGAGGTAAGGACATATTTTCCTAAAAACAGTTTCTTAGATAAATTAAGTTTCAAAGCATGAAAAAATGGAACTAACATGTAAATACATCAATACTAAAAATAGTAGTGGAAAATCCATGAGTGTTCTTGAATTATAGATCATAATATTTCAAAAATAAAAAATTGATCATAAACAATCTCAATAAATGGTGAGATTATTTCAATAAACTCTTACCACATGTTAACATTGAATCATACTCCCCATGCTGGAAAATGAAATTACATGGAGTTTAAAATATCCTTAAAATAATGATATTCAGGATATAACATTTTAAATTTAGTTTATACACCTCATATAGAAATATAGGCGTATAAAATGTAATTTTTCTCAAAGAAATAAAATGAAGACAAAATTACTTTACGATTTCATATCTTTTGAATCTTAGACCCCATGAAAGAAATATCATAAAATTATAATGTAAATACCCATATATTTAAGTATAATATCCATATAATACATTCATGGGCAGTATATACCACCAAAAATAAGTTATTGGTGAATGAGACATGTATCTCTTGAAAATAAAGAGTGAGATGAAATTCTGTTACCATATGTTTTGAATGTCTTCGTAATCACACAAGAATCTTGTATAATAAAAATATTTTTTCTATAAATCTATAATGAAACCATATTGTTATATATAATACCAAATAATGTTTTATTATGATTTTATATTACCCTATTGTTAATAATTTTTTGTTACAGTTTCACTTCTGGTAATATCAGCTTTGTTCTTCACATGTGTCTTAATTTGTAATATATTTGGTCTTTATAAATATAGAATGATTTACAGAATTTAAACCCTAGTATAAATATCAATTGTATTCATTATTCGTGTAGTATAATAATCCATAGAATATAAAAGTATAAACTATAATATAGAGTTCATGGACTCGGTAGGCCGTACGTACGCATGAATGTTATTTCCATTTTATTGTTATATTGAAAGAAATAAAGGAAATGAAATATAGGTATATATGTATATAATATCCTTAAAGTATAATTATTATGTCATATATATCATATATATTCAATAAAAATATCTTTAATACATTCCATGTAGTGTGTGAACGAATCACATTATTTTGAAGGGGCAGTAGTCCTCACTTCCTCAAATGAAATTATTGTATTTAAACAAGATGGAAAGAATAATTGTATGTTGTAAATAAATATTAATGAAGCATGAAGGAATTTTAAATATAATATATATGATATATAAATATAATTTCCATCATAATTTCCTCCATGAGATGCGATAATGGAAATGTGAACAATCATCGTTTTGTGAGGTGGTAGTTCGTTGTACATGTAAGCAATATATTCATTACCAATTAGATAGAAGTGTGATTAAGTGTAGGTAGAAACATTATAATGAAAAAATACTAGTAAATTTATTATCCTGGTTTTTTATACATAAATGGGATTATAATTGTTGAGGGAGTGGTGAATGGACATTAAATAAAGGTTATTAATGGAGGATGTTACCTCTTTATTGGGTAACTCCTTTTGGTTTTCACCAAAGGACGTATTTTGATTTATTTATTAGAAATGGGAGGATTAAATGGAGTATAGATTGATTTTGGGGAGATATTTGGCCAGATTGTTGTTGAGCCAATGTGTCATTAGAGTTGTGAAGAAGTGGGAGGAGATGTGGCCATTTATAGTGGAGAGTGGCACTCTTGTAATATTTTTTTGACAATGGAAAACCCCCCATGTTATTTATTTAACATGGACAGAATAATATTAAAAATTATATAAAAGTGATTATAGAGTATAGAAATTTATATACAATTACTTTTTACAAATTTATTAGTCATATTAGGCATTTTGTTTTGATTTTAGTGCCTTGTTAAGCTTAATTTAATCTAAATTGTTGTAATTAATTTTAATTAAATTCAAAAAAAAATTGGTCAAAAAATATGTTTATGTTATTATAAATTAGAAATTATGATCATTAAAAATATTTAATTAATTTTTACAAATTTTAATCATATAATCAGTATAAATTAATTTAAATTACATCCCATAGATGGGACGACAAAGTAGGTTTTTAAAGTTAAAATGTCAAAAATTCTGTTATGTAATTATAACCAATTTCAATGTAAAATTGATTCCAATGACCTAAATTTAATACATTGATAAAAATTTAATCTAACTAAACTTTAAAATAAATTGAAAATATAATATATCAGTATAAATAAATTATATGAAAAAGCAATTTTGAGATAAATTTCACTTTTTTTCACTATTCATTAAAAAATGAAACTTCGCACAAAAAAACCAAATATTCACCCAAACCTAATTTTTATATTTAATTTTAAAATATTAACCATATTGTTATATATAAGATTTATAAAAGTTCCAAAATTTATATTTAAAATAGTTTCTCCTTTAAAAGGTTGTAAAATTACCATAATATATATATTTGGTTTTATGTGTGAAATTATTTTATTCCATTCTTATGATTATAAAATATATTAGATAAATATGAAACATATTTCTATAGATATGTAAAATATATATAATATTTAATTTATTAGTGTTAACCCAAATTTTGAGCATAATAATAGTTTTCTAAAAAAATACTTCTTTATATTCAATTAGTTCTTATATTCATTAGTAATTAATTTTTAACTAATTAATTCATTTTATATTTTCTAAAAAACTTATATTTACATAAGTTATTTAATAATATTCATAATATCTAATTTAATGGCCAGGTTATATATTATTATTATTTTTTATAGTATATTATTTTTAGGTAACACTTAGTGTTGTGTGTTATGCAAACCATCTAGGAATGTCAGTCTTGCATTAAACACAATCTATCCTCAATTATTAGTGTAGAGAATGATAAAAATGTGTTCTATATAGAGAAATATTATCTTTTTTATGTAAATCATTCCAACCATAGTTCATTAATATAAAATAATGGATTTTTTACAATTGTGTGAAATGAACATATCAAAAAGAATAAATGAATTGAAATACAATCTTTCAAAAAATATCAGGGTACTAAAGATAGGGGTAATAACTCATAAGGGGATCTTTGGAAATTAAATAGACCTATAACTTCTGAATTATATAGATTCCAAATACAAGACACCTGTCTAAACACTTCCATCTAATATGCCTTGGTTAATCATATGGGTTTTGCAAGCCATTATGAATGGAACAGAAATGAATCTAAAATTTAATATTAAGAAATATATCAGGGATAACATAGATTGAAACCTAGATATTATTTGGTTATGGAATACATTTAAATTAGGGGTCATCCATTTTATGTCCATAAATTGACTTTTGTATGTGCTTAATAATTTGAAAATTCTTATCCCTATTTTATTTTGGGTAAATTAAATTATTAGAAACAAAATAAAATATTAAATGTTAGGATTATCATCCATTAATGTACTTATAATGTCCAATCTGACTATTTTTCTACACATTCTTTCAAATCATAAAACATATATATATATATTAACATACCAGATCAAAACATGGATTTCAAGTTATCTGTTAAAATATGAAATGGGTCAATTATTGCATCTTAAGAATATAAGTTCTCCCTTATCAATATTTGTATATTTATTTTCATATAAAACCTTGTGATAGTACCTATAGTTTAATTAGATCCTATTTTGAGTATGGATTTTATTTACATATATATACAAAACATAAATGTTTAGGAGGAGAAATTCACCCTTTGTATCAAGAATCACTCTAAAATTATATACAAGTATAAAGACAATTTATATCTATTAGAATCATCATCTCAAACATATATATTATTTCCTCTTGAGAAATAATATCTATATCAAATCACTAATATTAAGGAAAATATCACCATTGATGACAAAACCACAATAAGAGAATATACAAATATGTTCCTTCAATAATTTCCTACTAGTCCCCCTTATGGAGGGATTAAGTCTCAATCGAACTTATAACTAGTGATTTTTTGATATAGGTGTATCCAAATAGAATTGATATTATTGAACATTATGAGTTGAATAGGTAACTACTTGATAAATTGAATAAAGTTTTTATACTATTATGTGCTTCACTATAGGGTGTGCCAATCCTTTTCATCAAGAAGAAGGATGGGTGAATGTGCCTCTTCATTGATTATCATGAGCTTCCCTTTTTTATGATTAAGAAAAATAGTCTTCTCCCATGGATTGATGACATATTCAATGAGCTATGTAGATCCTGGTACTTGTAACGCCCCGAACCCAGCTACCCAGAGTCGGTGCATTACTTCGTAACATTGGCATGATCACAAAAGATCAAGTCTCGAAAGACCGATTAGTTTAGTAGCCTCGGAAACACTAGATACATTCATAAACGTTACATTACATCATAAAGTGAAAAACTACAATAACAAAGTCTCCATAGACCACACTCATATCCTCTTCTGACAATCCCTGCAGGTCATTCATAAAATACTTCTTCACATCCTGGAAAATATTAAAACATTGAAAGGGGTGAGCTCAGATTCTCAGTAAGGATAACAATATTGCGGAAGCTTTCATAAATAACCATTAACATTTAAGGCAATGTATAACTAAAACAAAATCCTTTTAAACATGAACTTCAATATAATATGGCAAAAGTAAAATGAAATAATGCCATTTACTTCTTCACATGGATATTCTACTAGTCGAATAATCACATACAATATCAATAACCACTTTCATAATGATGGAATGCATAATGCCAGACTATCATAACCACGTAGCCAAGGCCTCGTGCCAAGACCACAAATAAGATTTTGTCAAGGCCTCGTGCCAAGACACTAGTTTGTCTCATGAGACCTGCCGATGCATCGAGGAGCTATAGCGGGCTCCACCCATCACTTATTAAGTCCAATGCATTCCTCATATGAATAGGTTTAAACATATCATAAACCATAACATATTCGTATCACATAAAACATGCATAAATGAAACATAACATTTCTACATTTCAATCATAAGATATCAATACAACACATTGATATAATAAAAATGCCTTCAAAACCATTTTCAATACCAAAATAAAAGAAAGTTAAAACTTTGTATTTATTTTTCATTAAAAAAAATGATGGCTTGTAGAGGAAGCCGAAACTCAAATAATGGTCACGGCGGCAGAGAAGTCGTTGTCGCCGCATAAGTACGGAAAGAAAAACATTCCCTTTTTTTCGTTTAGTAAAACGCTTCATATAAAAACGATTCCTTTTGAAGAAACGTAAAAGTCAAAGGGGTTTATACACCGTATAAAAGAAAGTTGTGTATAAAACCAAATATGCCTCAATGAAAGGCGATTTAGACGAAGTCCTTAAAAAGATCATTTTTAAAATAGAATAGGTCTATTATGTGTATTCACTATAAGTACACACATAAGAAAGTACAAATACAAGATAGGACAGAATAATATCATGACATAATTTGAAAGTAGGAGATTAACCCAAAGAATGGAAGTTGGGTTAAGAAGTTCCCTTACCTTGCATCTTGTCCTGACTTGACCGTTCTTTAACCTCCGGAATAACAAACTAGAGTTAATTTATATTTACTTAAGAACCTTTTTCATGTTCATTATTCCATTTATATCACTTATTACCATGTTATGAATATTATTTAATTATTTAAGTTAATAACGGTCGTTTTGTCGATCTTTGGTACTTGAGTCAAAAATAAACTTCTTATAATTATAAGTTGTTCATGTGGTGAAATATACATTATATCCAGAATTATATTCATGATGTTGATGTCATATATATCTTATATATCCAGTATATACATTCATTTATAATATTACGTAACATTTAGAGGTAAGAAATGAAATGCACCGTTCATGGAGACGGTAAGTCGTACGTACGCATGAACGCTAATTTCATTTCAATTTCATATTTAATGGAACGAAATAATAATGATATAAATGTATAATATAATTCCAGTATAATATAGTGTATAATACCATTTACTCCATCCTTTATACATCCCACATATGGCATTAATGATTCAAATCACTTTGAGGGGGCGGTAGTCCGCACTTCCTAAAATGAAATTATCGCGTTTTACCCATAATGGAAATCATAAAGTATGCCATAAATGAGAAATACAGAAGCATAAGTATAACATAAACATATTATATATCATATATAAATATATTCACATCTTAATGGCCACCTTTGAAGGTGTTATATGAGTGTTGAACAATCATCGTTTCGTGAGGCAGAAATTCTCCATCCACAGAAACCGTATGTTCTTTAACCATTAGATGTAGGTGTGTGTAAATGTAGCTCAAATACTTCTTATAAAAACATCCTAGTATATTGAGGATACTGGCGTTGTTACAAAATAAATGAATAAAAAGAGTTTAGGGGGTTGGAGAAGAAAAATAAAACAAAACAACATTAGGGAAGACATTACCTCAAAATCGGGTAACTCTTTTTGATTTGAGCCAAAGGCTTCCTTGGGAAGATTTCAGCCCAAAGTGAGGCTTCTAGGAGTAAGGGAGAAAATTGGAGAGAGCATTTTGGCAGAGGTTGGCCGAGCCAAATTGCTTGAAAGTGTAAATGAGGTGGGAGAGGTGGGGGCCTTTTATAAGTGGAGAGGAGGGGCTCTTTTGGAAAGATTGAAATGTTACATTATTACACAATGCTTTTCGGATTCTAAAGGTCCAAAACTTATATAATTCGAGGCTAAGGTGATAAGGGTTCGAAATCTCCTCATCCAATAGGCTTTGGACAAGTGTAAGCCTTGGATGTTACATTATCTTCTCATTTTATTTAAATTGTTAAATAATGAGGTCATCGCTGCATCATAATGATGTCATAAAAAATTTACTTTATTTAATGTCTAAAAATTATAAAAAAATTACTATGATGTATGAAATCTTTTTAGATTTCTAATTAATATTTATAGTCAAACTTTGGACTTGTGTAACCCCACTTAAATGCTGTTTTAGTAAAACAACTCATGTTTGTGTCAATTTAATTTTAACATTAAATATATATATATTAATGTCATTTTCCAACCAAAGTGGCTCCATGGGGTCCCCAAGTTGACACATGGGTTGTCTTGGTCGGCCATGACTCATCCAATAGGAGTAGGACAAGTGTCAAGCTCATATCATATTATTAAAACATTGTTCTTACCTTAAACTACACTAATTACCTCTAATCGCGATTAAGAACTTAAAAGTTACTATTCACCAAAAAATTATTTTGAGCTCATTGAACCACATTTTACTTCTTAATGACAACCATGTATGTCGGATTTTTGAAAATAAAATCACAGAAGTGGTAATATTTCATTTAAATGAAAAATCAGTTATTTAACTACCACTTAGTGGTTTCACTATTCATCAAAAATTGAAGTTTTTCAGAACAGTGCCAAAATTTTACCCTAAGCTATAATTGATATTCCAGATTCAAAAATGATGTCTATTTTATGAAATTCCAAACATATAATTTGCATTAATTAATTTTATAATTAATTCCCGCTGTCACAACAAATAGCGTGTTTTTAAGAAACAATTTATATCAAAAGACTGGCAATTGTTTATGTCCAATTTCAATGTTAAATTAATTCTAATGACCACCATTGGATAAAATGGTAAAAATATATTCTAATTAAACTTTAAAACCACTAAATAGTATAATTTATCACTATAAATTATTTTGATTAAAAAAGTTGTTTTTAAGTATTTTTCACTATTCATAAAAAATTGGAAGTTCTCAGAAAATTACAAAAAATCCCACTTTGGATAATTTCGATATTACGAATACAAAAATGAAGTCCATTTTGAAATATAAAATTTCTATAATTTTAAAAAGTGGTTATTACTATTCATAACGGCTACTTTGATTAGTCGACGTGTTTTAGAACTCGAAGTTGCGTACAATGAAAGCTATTGCATTATTGAATGAGAAGCGTATCGTGGAAGCTCGGGGTGTCACATTCTCCCCTCCTTCAATAAATTGCGTCCTCGCAATTTGAAATTTTTCTTTGTAAATAAAAATGTCGAAAAGAGAAAATACCTTTGTGGAGAACCCACATCAGAAATAAGATTAATAAAATTTAGCCTTAATAAGAGGGAAAGGGAAATGAAAAAGTCACCACCCAATTATGATCTCAATTAGGAGAACATTGGTGGCAATTAAAGACATATAATTGGAGGAAAAACGTAAATATTTGTAGGGAGTGATTGAGGTCATCAATCACAATCAACTGTCAAATTGAGGGCCTCAAAGCCTTCAATCTATGTTGATTTAAAATATCATCAGTTCAACAAGACATAAGGTATTAGGATAACACATTTTTTTGTTTTAATAACTCTTTACTAAAGTTTAAGAATTAATTTATTCATTGAATAAGAGATAGGTATATATATATTTATGCTTGACAATTAGAGTTTCAACCTTCAACTCATCTTTCATTCAAAAAGATAATAGAACTCAAAAATATTATACTTATCCTAATTGTATAAGGTTCCAAATGTTAACACATAACATTTAGATTAGTAAAATTATTTTGTAATAACCAGGGACTTCCTGTAGGCTAGTGGTAGGAAATAAAGGCCTGTCGCACTATGATTGTGGGTTCGATTCCTACAGCTTTGTCCGACGCGACGGGTTATGCCCCACCCTGCAGGTTGTCCTTTTCCTAAAACTATAGTATCATAATAATCCAAAAATAATCATCATTTTTTAACCTTAAACAATACTATCCAAAGATCAACTTAATCCACTCCAACCTTTATAGTAATCCAAAATACCTCTGTCCAGACTTTCTCTAAACGGTCTCTTAATTCCAAAATCAATTTATCAGATTCCCCAAACAATGAAAAGTTTCTCTTATTGTCACATACTAAAAATATGATTACCTTAATCATATTAAAACCTTACTGAAATCAAAAAGTACTGCAGTACAATATTTATATATATCACATTATTCTAATAACCAGAATATAATCCTTGAGTCCAAAAGCACCAATACATTAATTATTCTGCATCAACTGTAGTCACAACATAATATTGGCCTTGATCCCCTGGCCTTTTCTGAGGTATGTTTCCCTGACACTTAGGACATTCATTTGCATAATGCCCCATTTCCCTACAATTGTAGCATTCAACTTTGACAGCCTCTTTCTTTCCCTTGCAATCACGAGCCTGGTGACCCTTTTCTCCACATTTATAACAAACTCCCATTAATTTTAGGCACGTACTAGGGTGATTCTTCCCACAATTATCACATAATGGAAAATCCTTCTTTCCCTTTTTCCCTTTATCTGTCTCTTGGTCCACCGTTCTCTTCTTCTCTTGCTTTACTTTGTTGTCATAAGACTTAGAGAATTCCTTTTCTGTCTTGATAGCACACGAGACAATATCTTCGTATGATGAGAAGGATTGTGATACTAAAGCTCGACGGAGAAATGGTTTTAAACCATCATAGAAACGATCAATCTTACTCCTTGGGTTACGTATATAATCAGCATCATGCCTCGCTAACCTTGTAAAGTTAGCCTCATACTTTGCGACATTCTCATCCTCCTTTTGTCTCAGACTCAGAAATTGCCTTTCCATATCTGCTCGATGGTCGCGAGGGAAGTATTTTTCTAAAAATAGATCTTTGAACTCCCTCCATTCCATATTTGATACTTCATCATCTTCCTTCATGTTTTGAATCAATGACCACCATTGATCAGCATCTCCAGTGAGGCGGTAAACTACCATGATAACTTTCTCCCTTTCACTACTCCCCAAGGCATGGAATATTTTCTCTAAGGAATTTATCCATTGCTCAGCTACTATAGGATTTGTGTTCCCATTGAAGGTTGGTGGTTGTTGCCTCATGAAACGATCTAGCATTGATCCTCCACGTTGCGGATCAGGGTGCTCCATACGAGTAAGGTTATTATTCATAACCTGAGTGAGTTGTCCCAGTATGGTAATAAGTTTATCAGCACCAGTTGTATCTCCAGATCCACAATAATTATCTTGAGAAGGAGGGAAATCCCTACACGGAGTTCATGCATTGATACGGTTTCCATTCCTTCCACTAGGAGCCATTTCTAAACAATGGCATAAACTAGATTAGTTTATGAATCAAAATACATAATTCCATACTTGTAAAATACTTAACTTAAATTGAACTATTTATGGATATAATCCATAATCATAAAAAGGTTTTATTTGAGGAAGTATATACTCATAACTGTTCATAGTGGTTTGTAAAAAAAATGGGAATTATCCTAAGCATATCCCCCGGGAGTGTCGTAACCAAGAGTGCAGCAAGGCCCGTTGTCGTGCACCAGTTCCCGTTCGAGTCTAGCTCAAAGCGGTGTTTTCGGGTTTTACCCCTAGGTACATCTGTGCCAGAGCCGCCTCTACCTGATCATATCCAGACAGGGATGTATTGCTCAGAAAACTCATAACATCTCTATAATACCAAAACTCTAGGAAGTTCTTCTATACTAATCCTCAAAGTCTATATTCGGGCTATGTGCTCTAATCAGAGATTATCTAAATATAGCTTCCAAGGTTAGTACTAAACTGCCTCTGATACCAACTGTAACGCCCCGACCCCAGCTACCCAGAGTCGGTGCATTACTTCGTAACATTGGCATGATCACAAAAGATCAAGTCTCGAAAGACCGATTAGTTTAGTAGCCTCGGAAACACTAGATACATTCATAAACGTTACATTACATCATAAAGTGAAAAACTACAATAACAAAGTCTCCATAGACCACACTCATTTCCTCTTCTGACAATCCCTGCAGGTCATTCATAAAATACTTCTTCACATCCTGGAAAATATTAAAACATTGAAAGGGGTGAGCTCAGATGCTCAGTAAGGATAACAATATTGTGGAAGCTTTCATAAATAAACATTAACATTTAAGGCAATGTATAACTAAAACAAAAGCCTTTTAAACATGAAATTCAACATAATATGGCAAAAGTAAAATGAAATAATGCCATTTACTTCTTCACATGGATATTCTACTGGTCGAATCATCACATGCAATATCAATAACCACTTTCATAATGATGGAATGCATAATGCCAGACTATCATAACCACGTAGCCAAGGCCTCGTGCCAAGACCACAAATAAGATTTTGTCAAGGCCTCGTGCCAAGACACTAGTTTGTCTCATGAGACCTGCCGATGCATCGAGGAGCTATAGCGGGCTCCACCCGTCACTTATTAAGTCCAATGCATTCCTCATATGAATAGGTTTAAACATATCATAAACCATAACATATTCATATCACATAAAACATGCATAAATGAAAAATAACATTTCCACATTTCAATCATAAAATTTCAATACAACACATTGATATAATAAAAATGCCTTCAAAACCATTTTCAATACCAAAATAAAAGAATGCTAAAACATTGTGTTTATTTTTCATTAAAAAAAATGATGGCTTGTAGAGGAAGCCGAAACTCAAATAATGGTCACGGCGGCGGAGAAGTCATTGTCGCCGCATAAGTACGGAAAGAAAAACATTCCCTTTTTGTCGTTTATTAAAACGCTTCGTATAAAAAAGATTCCTTTTGAAGAAACGTAAAAGTCAAAGGGGTTTATACACCGTATAAAAGAAAGTTGTGTATAAAACCAAATATGCCTCAATGAAAGGTGATTGAGACGAAGTCCTTAAAAATATCATTTTTAAAATAGAATAGGTATATTATGTGTATTCACTATATGTACACACATAAGAAAGTACAAATACAAGATAGGACAGAATAATATCATGACATAATTTGAAAGTAGGAGATTAACCCAAAGAATGGAAGTTGGGTTAAGAAGTTCCCTTACCTTGCGTCTTGTCCTGAATCGACCGTTCTTTAACCTCATGAATCATAAAATAGAGTTAATTTATATTTACTTAAGAACCTTTTTCATGTTCATTATTCCATTTATATCACTTATTACCATGTTATGAATATTATTTAATTATTTAAGTTAATAACGGTCGTTTTGTCGATCTTGGGTACTTGAGTCAAAAATAAACTTCTTATAATTATAAGTTGTTCATGTGGTGAAATATCCATTATATCCAGAATTATATTCATGATGTAGATTTCATATATATCTTATATATCCAGTATATACATTCATTTATAATATTACGTAACATTTAGAGGTAAGAAATGAAATGCACCGTTCATGGAGACGGTAAGCCGTACGTTCGCATGAACGCTACATTCATTTCAATTTCATATTTAATGGAACTAAATCATAATGATTTAAATGTATAATATAATTCCAGTATAATATAGTGTATAATAACATTTACTCCATCCTTTATACATCCCACATATGGCATTAATGATTCAAATCACTTTGAGGGGGCAGTAGTCCGCACTTCCTAAAATGAAATTATCGCGTTTTACCCATAATGGAAATCATTAAGTATGTCATAAATGAGAAATACAGAAGCATAAGAATAAAATAAACATATTATATATCATATATAAATATAGTGACATCTTAATGGCCACCTTTGAAGGTGTTATATGAGTGTTGATCAATCATCGTTTCGTGAGGCAGAAATTCGCCATACACAGAATCCGTATGTTCTTTAACCATTAGATGTAGGTGTGTGTAAGTGTAGCTCTAATACTTCTTATAAAAACATCCTAGTATATTTAGGATACTGGAGTTGTTACAAAATAAATGAATAAAAAGAGTTTAGGGTGTTGGAGAAGAAAAATAAAACAAAACAACATTAGAGAAGACATTATCTCAAAATCGGGTAACTCTTTTTGATTTGAGCCAAAGGCTTCCTTGGGAAGAGTTCTGCCCAAAGTGAGGCTTCTAGGAGTAAGGGAGGAACGTGGAGAGAGTATTTTGGCAGAGGTTGGCTGAGCCAAATGTCTTGAAAGTGTAAATGAGGTGGGAGAGGTGGGGGCCTTTTATAAGTGGAGAGGAGGGGCTCTTTTGGAAAGATTGAAATGTTACATTATTACATAATGCTTTTCGGATTCTAAAGGACCCACAATTATATAATTCTAGGATAAGGTGATAAGGGTTCTAACTCTCCTCATCCAATAGGCTTTGGACAAGTGTAAGCCTTGTATTTTACATTATCGTCTCATTTTATTTAAATCGTTAAATAATGAGGTCATCACTGCATCATAATGATGTCATAAATAATTTACTTTATTTAATGTCTAAAAATTATAAAAAAATTACTATGATGTAGGAAATCTTTTTAGATTTCTAATGAATATTTATAGTCAAAATTTGGACTTGTATAACCCCACTTAAAAACTGTTTTAGTAAAACAACTCATGTTTGTGTCAATTAAATTTAACATTAAATATATATATATTAATGTCACTTTCCAACCAAAGTGGCTCCATGGGGTCCCCAAGTTGACCCATGGGTTGTCTTGGTCGGAAATGACTCATCCAATAGGAGTAGGACAAGTGTCAAGCTCATATCATATTATTAATACATTGTTTTTACCTTAAACTACACTAATTACCTCTAATCGCGATTAAGAACTTAAAAGTTACTATTCACCAAAAAATTATTTTGATCTCATTGAACCACATTTTACTTCTTAATGACAACCATGTATGTCGGATTTTTGAAAATCAAATCACAGAAGTGCTAATATTTCATTTAAACAAAAAATCAGTTATTTAACTACCACTTAGTGGTTTCACTGTTCATCAAAAATTGAAGTTTTTCAGAACAATGCCAAAATTTCACCCTAAGATATAATTGATATTCCAGATTCAAAAATGATGTCTATTTTATGAAATTACAAACATATAATTTGCATTAATTAATTTTATAATTAATTCCCGCTGTCACAACAAATAGCGTGTTTTTAAGAAACAATTTATATCAAAAGACTGGCAATTGTTTATGTCCAATTTCAATGTTAAATTAATTCTAATGACCACCATTGGATAAAATGGTAAAAATATATTCTAATTATACTTTAAAACCACTAAATAGTATAATTTATCACTATAAATTATTTTTATTAAAAAAGTTGTTTTTAGGTATTTTTCACTATTCATAAAAAATTGGAAGTTCTCAGAAAATTACAAAAAATTCAACTTTGGATAATTTCGATATTACGAATACAAAAATGAAGTCCATTTTGAAATATAAAATTTCTATAATTTTAAAAAGTGGTTATTAATATTCATAACGGCTACTTTGATTAGTCGTGGTGTTTTAGAACTCGATGTTGCGTACAATGCAAGCTATTGCATTATTGAATGAGAAGCGTATCGTGGAAGCTCGGGGTGTTACATTCTCCCCTCCTTCAATAAATTGCGTCCTTGCAATTTGAAATTTTTCTTTGTAAATAAAAAGGTTGAAAAAAGAAAATACCTTTGTGGAGAACCCACATCGGAAATAAGATTAATAAAATTTAGCCTTAATAAGAGGGAAAGGGAAATGAAAAAGTCACCACCTAATTATGATCTCGATTAGGAGAACATTGGTGGAAATGAAAGACATATAATTGGAGGAAAAACGTAAATATTTGTAGGGAGTGATTGAGGTCATCAATCACAATCAACTGTCAAATTGAGGGGCTCAAAGCCTTCAATCTATGTTGATTTAAAATATCATCAGTTCAACAAGACATAAGGTATTAGGATAACACATTTTTTTGTTTTAATAACTCTTTACTAAAGTTTAAGAATTAATTTATTCATTGAATAAGAGATAGGTATATATATATTTATGCTTGACAATTAGAGTTTCAACCTTCAACTCATCTTTCACTCAAAAAGATAATAGAACTAAAAAATATTATACTTATCCTAATTGTATAAGGTTCCAAATGTTAACACATAACATTTAGATTAGTAAAATTATTTTGTAATAACCAGGGACTTCTTGTAGGCTAGTGGTAGGAAATAAAGGCATGTCGCACTATGATTGTGGGTTCGATTCCTACAGCTTTGTCCGACGCGACGGGTTATGCCCCACCCTGCAGGTTGTCCTTTTCCTAAAACTATAGTATCATAATAATCCAAAAATAATCTTCATTTTTTAACCTTAAACAATACTATCCAAAGATCAACTTAATCCACTCCAACCTTTATAGTTATCCAAAATACCTCTGTCCAGACTTTCTCTAAACGGTCTCTTAATTCCAAAATCAATTTATCAGATTCCCCAAATAAAGAAAAGTTTCTCTTATTGTCACATACTAAAAATATGATTACCTTAATCATATTAAATCCTTACTGAAATCAAAAAGTACTGCAGTACAATCTTTATATATATCACATTATTCTAATAACCAGAATATAATCCTTGAGTCCAAAAGCACCAATACATTAATTATTCTGCATCAACTGTAGTCACAGCATAAGATTGGCCTTGATCCCTTGGCCTTTTCTGAGGTAAGTTTCCCTGATGCTTAGGACATTCATTTTCATAATGCCCCATTTCCCTTCAATTGTAGCATTCAACTTTGACAACCTCTTTCTTTCCCTTGCAATCACGAGCCTGGTGACCCTTTTCTCAACATTTATAACAAACTACCATTCCTTTTAGGCACGTACTAGGGTGATTCTACCCACAATTATCACATAATGGAAAATCCTTCTTTCCCTTTTTCCCTTTATCTGTCTCTTGGTCCACCGTTCTCTTCTTCTCTTGCTTTACTTTGTTGTCATAAGACTTAGAGAATTCCTTTTCTGTCTTGATAGCACACGAGAAAATATCTTCGTATGATGAGAAGGATTGTGATACTAAAGCTCGACGGAGAAATGGTTTTAAACCATCAATGAAACGATCAATCTTACTCTTTTGGTTACGTATATAATCGGCATCATGCCTCGCTAACCTTGTAAAGTTAGCCTCATACTTTGCGACATTCTTATCCTCCTTTTGTCTCAGACTCAGAAATTGCCTTTTCATATCTGCTCGATGGTCGCGAGGAAAGTATTTTTTCTAAAAATAGATCTTTGAACTCCCTCCATTCCATATTTGATACTTCATCATCTTCCTTCATGTTTTGAATCAATGACCACAATTGATCAGCATCTCCAGTGAGGTGGTAAACTGCCATGATAACTTTCTCCCTTTCACTACTCCCCAAGGCATGGAATATTTTCTCTACGGAATTTATCCATTGCTCAGCTACTATAGGATTTGTGTTCCCATTGAAGGTTTGTGCTTGTTGCCTCATGAAACGGTCTAGCATTGATCCTCCATGTTGCGGATCAGGTTGCTCCATACGAGTAAGGTTATTATTCATAACCTCAGTGAGTTGTCCCAGTATGGTAATAAGTTGATCAGCACCAGTTGTATCTCCAGATCCACAATAATTATCTTGAGCAGGAGGGCAATCCCTACACGGAGTTCGTGGATTGATACGGTTTCCATTCCTTCCACTAGGCGCCATTTCTAAACAATGGCATAAACTAGATTAGTTTATGAATAAAAATACATAATTCCATACTTGTAAAATACTTAACATAAATTGAACTATTTATGGATATAATCCATAATCATAAAAATGTTTTATTTGAGGAAGTATATACTCAAAACCGTTCATAGTGGTTTTTAAAGAAAATGGGAATTATCCTAAGCATATCCCCCGGGAGTGTCGTAACCAAGAGTGCAGCAAGGCCCGTTGTCGTGCAACAGTTCCCGTTCGAGTCTAGCTCAAAGCGGTATTTTCGGGCTTTACCCCTAGGTAAATCTGTGCCAGATCCGCCTCTACCTGCTCGTATCCAGATAAGGATGTATTGCTCAGAAAACTCATAACATCTCTATAATACCAAAATTCTCGGAAGTTCTTGTATACTAATCCTCAAAGTCTATCTTCATGCTATGTGCTCTAATCAGAGTTTATCTAAATCTAGCTTCCAAGGTTAGTACTAAACTGCCTCTGATACCAACTGTAACGCCCCGACCCCAGCTACCCAGAGTCGGTGCATTACTTCGTAACATTGGCATGATCACAAAAGATCATGTCTCTAAAGACTAATTAGTTTAGTAGCCTCGGAAACACTAGATACATTCATAAATGTTACATTACATCATAAAGTGAAAAAATACAATAATAATGTCTCCATAGACCACACTCATATCCTCTTCTGACAATCCCTGCAGGTCATTCATAAAATACTTCTTCACATCTTGGAAAATATTAAAACATTGAAAGGGGTGAGCTCAGATGCTCAGTAAGGATAACAATATTGCGGAAGCCTTCATAAATAAACTTTAACATTTAAGGCAATGTATAATTAAAACAAAAGCCTTTTAAACATGAACTTCAACATAATATGGCAAAAGTAAAATGAAATAATGCCATTTACTTCTTCACATGGATATTCTACTGGTCGAATCATCACATGCAATATCAATAACCACTTTCATAATGATGGAATGCATAATGCCAGACTATCATAACCACGTAGCCAAGGCCTCGTGCCAAAACCACAAATAAGATTTTGTCAAGGCCTCGTTCCAAGACACTAGTTTGTCTCATGAGACCTGCCGATGCATCGAGGAGCTATAGCGGGCTCCACCCGTCACTTATTAAGTCCAATGCATTCCTCATATGAATAGGTTTAAACATATCATAAACCATAACATATTCGTATCACATAAAACAAGCATAAATGAAACATAACATTTCCACATTTCAATCATATGATATCAATACAACACATTGATATAATAAAAATTCCTTCAAAACCATTTTCAATACCAAAATAAAAGAATGTTAAAACTTTGTATTTATTTTTCATTAAAAAAAATGATGGCTTGTAGAGGAAGCCGAAACTCAAATAATGGTCACGGCGGCGGAGAAGTCGTTGTCGCCGCATAAGTACGGAAAGAAAAACATTCCCTTTTTGTCGTTTAGTAAAACGCTTCGTATAAAAAATATTCCTTTTGAATAAACGTAAAAGTCAAAGGGTTTTATACACCATATAAATGAAAGTTGTGTATAAAACCAAATATGCCTCAATGAAAGGTGATTGAGACGAAGTCCTTAAAAAGATAATTTTTAAAATAGAATAGGTCTATTATGTGTATTCACTATAAGTACACACATAAGAAAGTACAAATACAAGATAGGACAGAATAATATCATGACATAATTTGAAAGTAGGAGATTAACCCAAAGAATGGAAGTTGGGTTAAGAAGTTCCCTTACCTTGCGTCTTGTCCTGACTCGACCGTTCTTTAACCTCCTGAATAATAAACTAGAGTTAATTTATATTTACCTAAGAACCTTTTTCATGTTCATTATTCCATTTATATCACATATTACCATGTTATGAATATTATTTAATTATTTAAGTAAATAACGGTCGTTTTGTCGATCTTTGGTACTTGAGTAAAAAATAAACTTCTTATAATTATAAGTTGTTCATGTGGTGAAGTATCCATTATATCCAGAATTATATTCATGATGTAGATGTCATATATATCTTATATATCCAGTATTTATATTCATTTATAATATTACGTAACATTTAGAGGTAAGAAATGAAATGCACCGTTCATGGAGACGGTAAGCCGTACGTACGCATGAACGCTACTTTCATTTCAATTTCATATTTAATGGAACGAAATCATAATGATATAAATTTATAATATAATTCAAGTATAATATAGTGTATAATACCATTTACTCCATCCTTTATACATCCCACATATGGCATTAACGATTCAAATCACTTTGAGGGGGCGGTAGTCCGCACTTCCTAAAATGAAATTATCACGTTTTACCCATAATGGAAATCATAAAGTATGCCATAAATGTGAAATACAGAAGAATTAGTATAACATAAACATATTATATATCATATATAAATATAGTGACATGTTAATGTCCACCTTTGAAGGTGTTATATGAGTGTTGGACAATCATCGTTTCGTGAGGCAGAAATTCGCCATCCACAGAAACCATATGTTCTTTAACCATTAGATGTAGGTGTGTGTAAGTGTAGCTCGAATCCTTCTTATAACAACATCCTATTATATTGAAGATACTGGTGTTGTTACAAAATAATTGAATAAAAAGAGTTTAGGGGGTTGGAGAAGATAAATAAAACAAAACAACATTAGAGAAGACATTACCTCAAAATCGGGTAACTCTTTTTGATTTGAGCCAAAGGCTTCCTTGGGAAGAGTTCTTCCAAAAGTGAGGCTTCTAGGAGTAAGGGAGGAAAGTGGAGAGAGTATTTCGGCAGAGTTTGGTCGAGCCAAATGGCTTGAAAGTGTAAATGAGGTGGGAGAGGTGGGGGCCTTTTATAAGTGGAGAGGAGGGGCTCTTTTGGAAAGATTGAAATGTTACATTATTACACAATGCTTTTAGGATTCTAAAGGTCCCACACTTATATATATCGAGGTTAAGGTGATAAGGGTTCTAAATCTCCTCATCCAATAGGCTTTGGACAAGTGTAAGCCTTGGATTTTACATTATCTTTTCATTTTATTTAAATCGTTAAATAATGAGGTCATCGCTGCATCATAATGATGTCATAAATAATTTACTTTATTTAATGTCTAAAAATTATAAAAAAATTACTATGATGTAGGAAATCTTTGTATCTTTCTAATGAATATTTATATTCAAAATTTGGACTTGTGTAACCCCACTTAAAAACTGGTTTAGTAAAACAACTCATGCTTGTGTCAATTAAATTTAACATTAAATATATATATATTAATGTCATTTTCCAACCAAAGTGGCTCCATGGGGTCCCCAAGTTGACCCATGGGTTGTCTTGGTCGGCCATGACTCATCCAATAGGAGTAGGACAAGTGTCAAGCTCATATCATATTATTAAAACATTGTTTTTACCTTAAACTACACTAATTACCTCTAATCGCGATTAAGAACTTAAAAGTTACTATTCACCAAAAAACTATTTTGATCTCATTGAACCACATTTTACTTCTTAATGAAAACCATGTATGTCGGATTTTTGAAAATCAAATCACAGAAGTGGTAATATTTCATTTAAACGAAAAATCAGTTATTTAACTACCACTTAGTGGTTTCACTGTTCATCAAAAATTGAAGTTTTTCAGAACAATGCCAAAATTTCACCCTAAGATATAATTGATATTCCGGATTCAAAAATTATGTCTATTTTATGAAATTCCAAACATATAATTTTCATTAATTAATTTTATAATTAATTCCCGTTATCACAACAAATAGCGTGTTTTTATGAAAAAATTTATATCAAAAGACTGGCAATTGTTTATGTCCAATTTCAATGTTAAATTAATTCTAATGACCACCATTGGATAAAATGGTAAAAATATATTCTAATTATACTTTAAAACCACTAAATAGTATAATTTATCACTATAAATTATTTTGATTAAAAAAGTTGTTTTTAAGTATTTTTCACTATTCATAAAAAATTGGAATTTCTCAGAAAATTACAAAAAATTCAACTTTGGATGATTTTGATATTACGAATACAAAAATGAAGTCCATTTTGAAATATAAAATTTCTATAATTTTAAAAAGTGGTTATTACTATTCATAACGGCTACTTTGATTAGTCGCGGTGTTTTAGAACTCGAAGTTGCGTACAATGCAAGCTATTGCATTATTGAATGAGAAGCGTTTCGTGGAAGCTCGGGGTGTTACAGTACTTATGTAAGGAGGATCATTGGATGGGATGTTATCAATTAAAGGTGGATAAGGAGGATATAAAAGACAATGCTTTTCTTTCAGGTTAAAGGTTTAATGTCTTCACATTGATTTTATTTAGACTCACTAAGTCTCTATTTATCTTCAAAAACATAAGGAATAGATTATTTTGGGATTAATTAATAAAATTTACTGTCGTATGTATTAATTTTATTCTTAAATACTCTAAAATAAAAGAGGAACATGAGAATAATTTCAATGAGATGATGATGTCCATATAAAAGAAAAATTTAAATGTAACATTCATTAAATGAGATTTTTTTCATTGAATATGTAAATTTTTTGTGGTATATTATCAAAAAAAGGTATATATGTAGATCTTATAAAATTTGAAATTTAAGAATAAATCAAAACTATATCTTTTCATAGATGCACATATACCTCAAATTAGATGGGTACTATCACCGATTTTTGAGAAGATTATAACTATTTCCAATCCTATTAAAAAAGATTACTGAGAAAGAAGGGATGTTTTTCTAGACTGATGAATGTGCAGAGTGATTTTAAGAGGTAAAAAAGAGGCTAATCACAGAACTTTTTCTTACATTACACACATGTGGGGAAATATTTTTGATATATAAGAATCCATTCAATAATATATTAGGTTTTGTATTAATAGAAAATGAAAAAGTGATAGAATATTTCTCCTTATAATTAATGATCCATGAGCAAAACTACCCAATGCATGATTTGGAATTGGATGTATTGATCTGTGTTTTTAATATATAGTGACATTATTTAAATAGGGAAAATTGTGACATATATATAGAAAAAAAATCCTCAAGTATATATTCACACATAAGTTTCAAATATACACCAAAAAATATGGTTATAGTTGATCACTGATTTTTACTATTCACTCTATAACCATCATAGGAAGGAAAAAAAGCGGTAGATACACAATGTTTAATGGATACTGAAACCCAACCCATTATTGGGATTGAAAGGGTTATAATATTCTATGACATGAAAATGATGTATAATGGAATCATAAAAGGAACTCCATCCTCCATTTATCAAATTACATGTTATATCCTAAAACACTATAAGAGGGCATGGAAAAATCAGTTTGAAAAAATTATCATTGAATATGATGGATATAGTCCCCATGGTTGAAAGAACTTGTTAAACTATCTAATGGAATAATTCAATAGATAAACATCCATATGAATAAATAGAGACACAATTTTTTTTATTTGGTTCTCCACTAAGGGATAGTACAAAGAGCACACCCTGAAAATGTATTGGTCATACATGAGTACACTAAGCCTTACTAGATTTTATTGAATTAAAAATGTTCAATCACGGGTACTCCAGTATATGAACACTATCCTTCTCGTAACATTAGGAATGACACATTTCCTCCCTTATATAATTTCTATCGAATACCCATTTTTCAACTCTTTGGGTGAAGTATTCCTTAGTTTATCAACATGGAGGCCATCTAAGTAAATTCGAAACATAAATAATTGTCTCTAATTAACACGAGTCTTTTCTTTCACCATATTTTAGATTCAATGTTTTGAATGCACTATTTAATCAAAAAATAGTTGTTCAAAACCTTCACATCATGAAAACCTTTAATTTTAATGAAATTATTATGTTTTGTGCACAAATTGAACACTGTCACTCAACAACTTTGTTTTTTTCACATATTTTATTATTCCTGCAACTCTAAATTTCTTGCAAACTAAATGTTTCATGAATATAACTTGGTCTTGATTGACACAATACATTTTCTTCACGTACCTCTACTTCATGAAACTATACTCCGAGAAACACTTTTGTGAAGGAGTGTCTCCAGATCTTTGTTTAGAAGGATATATTTTTAATGGAGGTACCCACATATTTATAAACACTGATGACCCTTCATTCAACTAACTTTAGTTCAATTTAAATTTTGCAAAAAAACTCATGTTATCTAAAACATTTTAGTTTTTATGTATCATTTAGCACCCAACATTATTTTTATTTCATTGGGTATTGAAATACCAATTTTCATGAAGCTTTAATACTTTCACTAGACACTTTTTTGCTGTATTTTGATGAGGCGTCCCCAAAAACGTATTTATTCACAACTCTATAAACTTTCTTAACACTTTTGAAAAATTATTTTGTTTATTCTATAATAATTCCTTTTACAAAAAAACTTACTCCATCCTCCAAATTCTAAACCCCAAAATTTTTGTAAACACCAAAAAACTATGAAACCTTTGACACTGAAGCCACTTATTTTGATAAAATCACATGTCTAGATTATCCTAAATATGATTTTCAATAAAAAACACAACGTAAATTTATAGATATAAATAACCTTTTTCCAACATAACTACCCAACCATCCATTCTTGGGAGGATCATGGAGTCCCAAAAATAAAATTAGAAGCTATAAATTAAGGTAGAGAATATTCTTCTATTTATGTTTTCTAAAGGAGGAGTAATAGGTTTTAGAGACCAGATATGTATCCCATCCAAAACATAACTAAATAGAGAAATTTTGGATGATGTGAATATCTCATCCATCTCTATTCATCTATGAATCACTAATTTGTAAGAATATTTGAAGTAAAACTTATTATGAGATAAGATAAAGTGAAATATTATAGAAACTTTATAATAATGTATGGTATTCCAAAATGTCAAGGATAAATTATTGATGTTTATGGTTATGATGAAAACCTTTCTAATACCACATAGAAATGACAAAAAATAATGATGTATTTTTTCATAAAAACTCCAGGACATCAAAAGTTAGTAACACCATTTGTGTGGAATTCAATCACCTTATAAAGTCAGTTCACTTCACTGCTATGATGGAAGATTTATCTCTTTATTATCTCATAAACATATATATATATATAGATATATAAATATATATGAAAATTTTTAAGACTACATAGAGTACCACTCTTCATTGTGTCAAATTGAGATCCAAGGTATAGCTAGAGGATCTTGAAAAGCCGTTAGGAATTAGTAGATACATAACTGAGTTTGAACACTTCTTATCACCCTCACATCAAAGGTTAGTCTAAAAGAACCATCTAAACTCTATAGGATATGTTGGGATATTGTTCAATAGATTTACAAGGATGTTAGGATAAACAACTATCTCATGTGGAGTTATGATATAAAAAAGTTTCCACTCTAACATTTGAATGATACCTTATGAGTCACCTTATATGAAGAGGTACTAGACTCACTCATGATTGTATAATGTTGGGGAGATAATTTTTATGATACAAGATCATATTCAAGAGATAATAGAAAATATTCAAACCATTCAATATTATTCAAAATCCATGAAAATTTGAGATAAAATATACATCAACAATCATAAAAAATATCTAGATTTTGAGGTCATAGATATGGTGTTTCTCTATATATCAATGCGGTAGAAAATAATATTGTTTGGGGAGAAGGTAAAGCTTAGTCCTAGATACATAAAAATAATTATGATTTATGATTACATCAGAGTTGTATTCTATAAACCAATGATCCCACCTAACTTATCTCAAGTACATGATATGTTCTATGTGTCTATCATGTGCAAGTACAAACTAGAACCATCACATAAATAGAATCCCAAGGTGGTACCTTTATAGAAAGCTATTTTAAAAGAGGAGTAGACAAAGTAGAAATATGATCACTGTTGAAATGTTTTGTGAAATAATGAACCTCACATGGTTAAATTACTAAGGTGGAACCAAAAATTTGAGGAGGAAACATGGGAACCAGAATAGTTGAGGAAACATAGATACCCTAATCATTTTTAGTTTAAAAAATAAAATTTTGATGGAATGATTTTTGAATTGGGGGATAATGTAATGACCGAAACTTTATACACTAAATTATATTCCGAATAAATAGATTCAATACCAAGTCAAGTAGTTATTGATATCACATGCACTTTATTTAATTCATTATTGTTTAAATGTATTAAAAAACTATTATGGATCATAACTATTGATAATATAACTTTCATATAGTCACTATTATGATTAGGATTTTAAGGGGTTATGATAAAGCCTTATTAACAAAGTTGGAAGAATTGATGGCCTCGAACATTGAAATCATACCCTATGAATCTGATTTATTAGATCTCCCTATGGGGGTAAAATCACTGGGAATATCTATGGAACAATTTCAAGATTATATTAAACAACTAAAATATGATAACAACCTTTCACATGATAATTTATCTCATTGAGGTCAGTATACAAACCATGTTCACCGAACTAGCCTATGACCACACTGCCACCACCCACCTTACCCCTTAGAAATACATTTGTGTTATAAGGGGTATTGTATCAAGAAACTAATTGTTTTTATTTTTATATTTTTTATTAATAAAATTATGATGATATATATATATTATTATAAATTTATATATATTCTTATATAATATTTTGTATAAATATTATATTGTGATATAAGGAAATCAAAATTCTATTTTTTTGGAAATATTTAGTTTCAATTGGAAAAGGATTAAATATAAATGAAAATATTTTGAAATAAATGTTATCTTCATTAAATATTTATATTAAATAATATACCATTAAATAAAATTGATATAAAAATTTAATGAAGGGCACTAAAAATTTTATAAGGGTTAGAAAATTATTAGCGTCATAAAAACAGGTATTTTTTAGTGGATAATGTCATATTAATTAAAATTTTAAATTATCATATTTATAAAATTAGTTTGGTAAAATATATTATATTTTTAAAACTACCATTTCCAAATTAGATAATGATTATTTTTTCTTAATTTTTTGAAAGAATAATTTTTTTCTATAATGATTAAATAGTGAAGTAATATACACTATTTATTAGGACATTATAATATCACTAAAAGTGATGTAATACATACTGTAAATAGTATCCATGAACAAAAATATATTTACCCTTTAAAATAATTTATTTTATATGTTATGTTTTAAATTTTAAAAACCTATAAGGAATCTACAAAAACCCATATTTTATTTTAGGTTTTAAAAAATGTTTTTATGAACATGACTCACTTTCACATCATTAGTATTATTAATTTAAGGATTTTAGTTCCAAACCTAATAAAATGTTAAAAACCACTATTATTTAGAAGAATACATGAGAATTATTATGGTTTTTATTATTTTATTACATATATTCCAAAACCTATGTTTAAAAATAAATAAATAATTCCCCTCCCTTTTTCAATAAATACCCAACCAGATTCCTATTAATACTGAAAACCCATTGAACAATAATTTACCCACCATATCCCTCTCTAAATCCACCATAATGTGTTACAATGATCTTATGAATCTCCTCCAATTATTTTTGAATAATCTTCTAAAGTTAGAGATTCTCTCCTCTTCCGTTTTATCCAAATACATTCCTTGTACTAAGCCTTCTGGTTTCAAAATATTCATATTGTAATATGTTTTTACACCTCCATTTACTTCCCCTTACATTCAAAAGTAATGAAATAACTCTTATTAGTCCCCTTAATCCCTTACATGAACCTTTATATACACCCATTATGTAGCTGGAATTATCCTAGTATTTTACTCACCAAAATTTCAAGTTGTAAATAACCATCACCATTTCCTCTTAGGTGTAGTCAACTTCATGAACCTATAACTAATTGATTTCTGAGTTACATGTATTTAACATATACTATTTAATCATGGGAATAAAATTGCATAAATAAATGCTTATTTTGTATGATCTATGTGAAACATAAATTCATGTAAATAATATAAATCAGATGAGTGGGCCAGAAACTATATTTACTTCCAATGCATTTGGTAGTGTTTTTATCATGTGAGATTCTAGTTATGGTGTATTAGATATTATGTAACGCCCCGACCCCAGCTACCCAGAGTCGGTGCATTAATTACATAACATTGGCATGATCACAAGAAAGATCAAATCCCGAAAGACCGATTGGTTTAGTAGCCTTGGAAACACTAGATATAATCATAAAGTTTTACATTACATTTCAAAGTGAAAAACTACAACAACAACAAAGTCTTCATATCCACACTATTAACCCCTCATAATATCCCTGCAAGTCATTCATAATTTACTTCTTCACTACCTGGGAAAAATAAAACATAGAAAAGGGGTGAGCTCAAATGCCCAGTAAGGATAACAATATAGCGGAAACTTTCATCAATAAGAATAAACATTTAAGGCAATGTATAACTAAAACAAAAGCCTTTTAAACATGAACTTTCAACATAGTATGGCAAAAGTAAAATGAAATAATGCCATTTACTTGTTCACATGGATATTCTACTAATCGAATAATCACATGCAATATCAATAACCACTTTCATAATGTTGGAATGCATAATGCCAGACTATCATAACCACATAGCCAAGGCCTCGTGCCAAGACTACAAATAATATTTTGTCAAGGCCTTGTGCCAAGACACTAGTTTGTCTCATGAGACCTACCGATGCATCGAGGAGCTATAGCGGGCTCCACCCGTCACTTATTAAGTCCAATGCATTCCCATATGAAAAGGTTTAAACATAACATAAACATTCGTATTAAAACTAGCATACGAAATGTCAATACTTTCACAATAAACTATGAATGGTAAAAATATCACATCCACAGTCAAACATATCACAAAACCTTCAATACAATATAGAAGTTTTGTATCATAATAAATCAACTTCAAATAATCTTAAAATCCATCAAAGGATGTTGACATAGATGAAATCAAAATTCTTTTTAAAGAAATATCTCCTTTTATTTTGAAATCATTTAAGATCCACATAAAATAAAACATTTTCTTTGAAAATATTCTTATAAGATTGTAAGGAAATCTTTGAAGATTTTATAACGGCGTAAAATAACCGCACCCGCCGTATAAGTTAAAAAAAACATTCTTACCTCAATTCTATCGAAAAGGTTAAAAAGGACCTTGTTTTGAAAATGACGGAAAGATTCCTTTATAAACCTCTTATAAAAATTCAAACAAGGGTATAAATGACTTTAACCCATAAAAATGTTTTGAAATACATTTTTAAGAAACATGGATGTGGATGATAAAGATATCCCAGTAGATTATTACGTATAAACAACCTCGGATAATGAAGAGATTGTGAAATAACCCTTACCTTGTACTTTTCCTTGGTTGGGGTAGGTTAACCTCCCGTATAATGGTGAAATAGTTGTTATTAAATTATACAAGAATCATATATATTAATATGATATCATATATGATCTTTTAACATTGATTTGTTAATAATATCTTAGAATTATCGTCGTTTCGGGAGTTAACTTACTCATTTTCTTTTATATGTTTTGTTACATAAGCCATGGTTGTTGTATCTTATTCATATCCAGAATGATATACAGTCCGTAAACATCATTTTTAAATCATCAAATGATAATTATACTTGAATGGATACGATGGAGAATGAATCTCATCGCGTTCGTGGAGACGGTAGTCCGTACGTACGCACGAGCGACAATATCATTCTTTTGATATTAAAATAATATATAAATGGATGGTATATCATATATACAGAATCATTAACATGTTATCTTTATTATTTACATGAGTTACACATCATTATTATACCCATCCAAATAATATTATATTGAATAACAATTACACCACGACGTGGAGACGGTAAGCCGTACATACGCACGTATGGTGACATGTTATTAAAGGGTGGATAGAATACTGAATATGATTGTACCATATTTATAATAACATCACAGTATATGTGAGATACTGGAGTTATTATTTCAGAATGGTAAGAACAAAGGAAGAAGAAGTGGAAGAAGAAATGAACTTAGAAAAGGGTGGTGAAATCATTACCTCTTCTTCGGGTTCTTCCTTTTGATTTGATCAAAAGGGCTCCTTAGGTTGGCTTTCTGATCAAACTAAGGCCTCTAGGTTTTAGTGAGGGATGTTGGAAGAGTATTTGGGCAGAGTTTGGCCGAACCAAAAGGCTTTGAAGGTGTGAAGAAATGAGAAGGAGGAGTGCCCTTTTATAAGAGGGGTGAGGGGCACCTTTGGAAAAGTTAGAAATATTAATTTATAATAAATTAATATTCGGTTTACAAAGGCTCCAAAGTTGACTATTCAAAGGATGAGGTGGGGATAGGTCGAAAACAACTCATCCAATAGAATTTAGACAGGTTTGGGTACTTATATTAACCTTATCTTTAAGTATTAACTCTAAGTTAATTAGTTTCACTTTTACAATGTCTCTTTGTATTTTTATATTATATGGTTAATAGACTTACCATATACATACAAGCGACCCCCAAGTGGTCCATTAATGATTAACCTATCATAATATAAGTCTCTTGGCCGAACCTTAGATTTTTAGGAATTTAATATCAATTAATAATATAATATTTGTTTTAAGAACTCTTTTATGTCAATTTTGACACTATTCAATAGTTGATTTTTTTGAAACTCATAACAGATTGATTACTTAGAACAAGGTCAATTAAATCAATCCTAATATATCATATTATCCTAGAAAATTAGTGTAATTCATTAAAAGTTTCATATTATATTTATTTGGGTATTTATAATATCAATTATGTTAATTGTTTACTATTTTAGTAATTACTGCATCATCATTGTGTCATAAATAAAATACATTATTTAATGTCTAAAAATTATAAATAAAACATCATTATGTAGGAAATCTTTTTAGCTTTCTAATGAATATTTATAATCGAAAATCCAACATGTATAACCCTATGTAAAAATTGTTCTTCTAAAAGATGTAAGCTTATGCCATTTTTATTTTTATTTTAACTTTATTAATATAATGTGTCCCTACCACATACAAGTGGCTCCAAGGGGTCCCCAAATTGACCCAAGGATGCCCATGGTCGGGTATGTGTCCACCAATAAGGTTAGGACACGTTCTAGGGTAATTTTGTATTATTATAATATTATTTTTTTAACCCTTATTTACCGGATTTACCCTTTAACCATGGTAAATAAAATATTTACCGCAGTAATTATTCAAAATGTGTAAAAATAAAAGTTACCTATTTACATAATTTGGACATCCTGATTCCAAATATGGAATCCATTTTCCTAAATTCAAAACACAGAAGTGGCAGAAATTAATTTAAAATTAATTCCCGCTGTCAAAACAAAAAGCGTGTTTTTAAAAGATAATAACTATCAAAAGATTGACACTTGTTTATGTTCAGTTTAATTGTAAAATTATGTCCAATGATAAACATTAAATTGAATGGTAAAAATATATTCTAAATATACTTTAAAACCACTCAAATTCATAGTTTATCACTATTAATTATTTTGATTAAAAAAGTTGTTTTTAATTAAAATTTAGAAATTTTCACTATTCATCAAAATATGAAAGTTATCCGAAATGTACCAAAATTTCACCCTAGGCTAATTTTGATATTCCGAATCCAAAAATGAAGTCCATTTTGAAATATATATGATTTCAAAAAGTAGGTATTACTATTCACAACGGCTAGTTTAATTAGTTGTGGTGTGTGTTAGAACTCGAGGTTGCGTACAACACACGCTATCGCATTATTCAAAGGGAAACGTACCGTAGAAGCTTGGGGTGTTACATTCTCCCCTCCTTCAAATAATTGCGTCCTCGCAATTTCTAGGGTATTACTGCATAAAAAGACTCGGGTGGTTCTTCATCATAAGTTCCTCGGGTTCCCACGTTGCCTCTTCCATCTTATGGTTTCTCCACAAAACTTTTACCAGACGCGTCGTCCGGTTTCTCAGCACTTGTTCTCTCGTATCAAGAATCTTGATGGGCTCTTCGCAATAAGACAGATCGGGTTCCAGTTCTAAATCTTCATAGGTGAGTACATGCGTTGGGTCAGGCATGTATTTCCTCAACAGAGATACGTGGAACACATCGTGAACTTTGGAGAGACTTGGCGGCATTGCCAATCGGTAAGCTACAGCCCCAATTCGTTCTAGAATTTCGAAAGGTCCGATGTACCTGGGACTCAATTTACCTTTCTTACCAAAACGTATGACTCCCTTCCATGGAGATACCTTCAGGAAAACATGATCACCGACTTGAAATTCCAAATCCTTCCTTCGATTATCGGCATAACTCTTCTGCCTACTTTGAGCTGCTTTAATGTGATTTTGGATTACCTTCACCTTTTCCACCGTTTCCTCCACCAGTTCTGGGCCTACAAGTTTTCTTTCACCAACGTCATCCCAACAGGTTGGTGTACGACATCTCTTTCCGTATAACGCTTCATATGGTGCCATCTGAATACTCGAATGGAAGCTATGGTTATAGGAAAATTCTACTAGTGGTAAATATTGATCCCACATACCCTGAAAATCATGTGAGCAAGATCTCAACATGTCTTCTAAGGTCTGAATAGTCCGTTCTGATTGTCCGTCTGTCTGAGGGTGGTAAGCAGTGCTCAAATGAAGTTCAGTATCCAGGGATTTCTGAAGACTTTTCCAAAATCTGGAAGTAAAACGGGGATCACGATCAGAAACAATCGATAGGGGTACTCCATGAAGTCTCACAACTTCATTAATGTATAGTCTTTCTAGACGTTCCAGGGGTAGATCTTCTCTTATAGCAAGAAAATGTGCTGACTTGGTAAGACGATCAACAATAACCCATATTGCATCGTTCCTTCTAGGAGTCTTTGGTAGCCCCATGACAAAGTCCATCGTAATATTGTCCCATTTCCACTCCGGTATGGGAAGAGGTTGCATGACTCCTCCAGGCTGTTGCCTTCCAGCTTTCACTTGTTGACAAACCATACATCTTGACACAAAATCAGCAATCTCCCTCTTCATGTTGTCCCACCAAAAATGTTCCTTCAAATCTCTATACATTTTGGTGCTCCCAGGGTGTATAGAGAAATTGGAACTATGAGCATCATCCAGCAATTCCCTTTTTAGATCAGGTATATTGGGAACACAAAGTCTCTTCCCGAATTTCAAAATTCCATCTTCATACACAAAGTCTCTCAATCTCCCATCATTCACAGCTTTAATCTTCTTTTGGAATTCGTCATCATTGGTCTGAGAACTCTTAATCCTTTCTAGTAAAGATGGTTTGGCAACCATTTGAAAAAGCATTGATGTTTCACCTTCCCTGGTTATTCCCATGTCCATTTTCACTAGATCCATGAAAATTGGATCCCTTTCAATTCTCATATTGTTCAAAACTCCATGGTCTTTTCTACTCAAAGCATCTGCCACCTTGTTTGCCTTCCCCGGGTGGTAGTGTATCGTACAATCATAATCCTTGAGTAATTCAAGCCATCTCCTTTGCCTCATGTTGAGTTCTTTTTGTGAGAAAATATACTTCAAACTCTTGTGATCAGTATAAATCTCACATTTTTCACCATAGAGGTAGTGCCTCCATATCTTCAAAGCAAAGATCACAGCTGCTAACTCAAGATCATGAGTAGAATAGTTTTGTTCATGAATTTTCAACTGTCGTGATGCATAGGCAATAACTCTATCATTCTGCATAAGGACACAGCCAAGTCCTTTCTTCGATGCATCACTATAAATAACGAACCCATCATTCCCCGATGGTAGAGTCAATATAGGAGCATTGACTAATCTTCTCTTCAGTTCTTCGAAACATTCTTCACACTCTTTTGTCCAAACAAATTTAACCCCTTTACGTGTGAGCTTCGTTAATGGGTTAGCCAATCGGGCAAAATTCTGGACGAAACGTCGATAATAACCTGCCAAACCAATAAAACTACGTACCTCAGTTATACTCATAGGTGCTGGCCATTCTTGGATTGCCTTGGTCTTAGAAGGATCAACAGAGATTCCATCTTTAGAGACAATATGGCCAAGAAAAGAAATCTCCTGAAGCCAGAATTCACACTTGCTAAACTTCCCATATAATTCATGCCTCCTCAGAGTCTTCAAGATAATGCGCAAGTGATTTTCATGATCTTCGTAGGTTTTAGAGTATACCAAGATATCATCAATAAATACCACCACAAATTCATCGAGATACTCCTTGAAAACTCTATTCATCATATCCATGAATACAAAGGGTGCATTAGTCAATCCAAACGGCATTACAGTAAACTCGTAATGCCCGTACCTGGTTCGAAATGCTGTTTTCGGAATGTCTTCCTTCTTCACACACAACTGATGGTATCCAGATCGAAGGTCAATCTTTGAAAAGTATTGAGCTCCATGCAGTTGGTCAAATAAATCATCAATACGAGGTAGGGGATACTTGCTCTTTATCGTTATAGCATTGATCTCCCTGTAGTCGATACATAACCTCATAGACCCATCTTTCTTTTTAACAAAAAGAACAGGGGCTCCCCATGGAGAAACACTAGGGCGAATAAATCCCTTATTACTCAATTCCTCTAGTTGTTTCTTTAGTTCGACTAACTCTACAGTGGCCATTCTATAAGGGGTCTTCGATATAGGCCTTGATCCAGGAATCAAATCAATAGAAAACTCAACTTCTCGTTCTGGAGGATGTCCAGGTAAATCTTCTCGAAATACATCTACAAATTCTTTCACAACAGGTACATCCTCTATTTGAACATTCCTTTCCTCACCGATAGTTACTTCATTCTCTTCCTCCCCAATAATTGAATTAAGTTGAGCTACTGGGGGTGGGTCTAAATAAGAATTAGGTGGTGACGATTCTGCTCTAAAAATAAGGTGTTCCTTATCATTATCATCATGAATCGTAACCTCTTTCTTCTTACAATAAATCTTCGCATCATAGTCCGAAAGCCAGTCCATACCGAGGATTATATCAAACTCAATCATAGGTATGACGATGAAATCAGCAGATAAAGAAAATTTATGTGCTCTAATGGGGACTGATTCACAAAACTTTGTTGCAACGATACTTCCCTTAGGAGTTTTAACTGATAACTCCCTTATTAAATCAAATTGGAAATATCTAATTTTCTTAGCAAACTGGGAAGATATGAAACAATGCGATGATCCAGAATCAAATAATGCATTTGCTAAACTTGAGGAAACCATTAAATTACCTGCCACCACGTCTTTCGGAGCTTCTACCTCAGCAGTAGTGATAGCATAAGCCTGGCCTTGATCCCTTGGCCTTTTCTGAGGTAAGTTCTCCTGACGCTTAGGACATGCATTTGCATAATGCCCCATCTCCCTGCAATTGTAGCACTGAACGTTGGTAGCTTCCTTCTTCCCCTTGCAATCATGAGCTTGGTGGCCTTTTTCACCACACTTGTAACAGACTCCCATTCCCTTCAAGCAAGTACCAGGATGTTTCTTCCCGCATTTACCACAAGATGGATATTCAACCTTTCCCTTCTTCCCCTTATTTCCATTCCCCGATTGATCAGCAGGTCTCTTCTTCTCTTGCTTTGCTTTAAAGTCATAAGACTTAGAGAATTCCTTTTCGGTCTTTATAGCACATGAGACAATGTCTTCGTACGATGAAAAGGATTGTGAGACTAATGCTCGACGGAGAAATGGTTTTAACCCATCAAAGAAACGATCAATCTTACTTCTTGGGTTGCGAATATAATCTCCAGCATACCTCGCTAACCTTGTAAAGTTAGCCTCATACTTTGTGACATTCTCATCCTCCTTTTGTCTCAGACTCAGAAATTGTCTTTCCATATCCGCTCGATGGTCGCGAGGGAAGTATTTTTCTAAAAACAGATCTTTGAATTCCCTCCATTACATATTTGATACTTCATCATCTTCCTTCGTATTTTGAATCAATGACCACCATTGATCAGCATCTCCAGTGAGGCGGTAAACTGCCATGATAACTTTTTCCCTTTCACTGCTCCCCAAAGCCTGAAATATTTTCTCTAAGGAAAATATCCATTGCTCAGCTACTAAGGGATTTGTATTCCCATTGAACGTTGGTGGTTGTTGCCTCATGAATCGATCTAACATTGATCCTCCAGGCTGCGGATCAGGGTGCTCCATACGGGTAAGGTTATTATTCATAACCTGAGTAAGTTGTCCCAGTATGGTGATTAGCTGATCGGCACCAGTTGCATCACCAGCCCCACTATAATTATCTTGAGCAGGAGAGCAATCCCTACATGGAGTGCGCGCATTGATACAGTTTCCATTTCTTCCACTAGGCGCCATTTCTAAAAAATGGCATAAACTAGATCAGTTTATGAATCAAAATACATAATCCCATACTTATAAAACACTTAACATAAATTGAACTATTTATGGATATAATCCATAATCATAAAAATGTTTTCTTTGAGGAAGTATATACTCATAAACCCTTCATAATGATTTGTAAAGAAAGTGAGAGTTATCCTAAGCATATCCCCCGGGAGTGTCGTAACCAAGAGTGCAGCAAGGCCCGTTGTCGTGCACCAGTTCCCGTTCGAGTCTAGCTCAAAGCGGTGTTTTCGGGTTTTACCCCTAGGTACATCTGTGCCAGAGCCGCCTCTACCTGCTCGTATCCAGACAGGGATGTATTGCTCGGAAAACTCACAAAGTCTCTACAATACCAAAATTCTAGGAAGTTCTTCTATACTAATCCTCAATGTTCATCTTAGGTCTATGTGCTCTAATCAGAGTTTATCTAAATCTAGCTTCCAAGGTTTGTACTAAACTTCCTCTGATACCAACTGTAACGCGACCCCAGCTACCCAGAGTCGGTGCATTAATTACATAACATTGGCATGATCACAAGAAAGATCAAATCCCGAAAGACCGATTGGTTTAGTAGCCTTGGAAACACTAGATATAATCATAAAGTTTTACATTACATTTCAAAGTGAAAAACTACTACAACAACAAAGTCTTCATATCCACACTATTAACCCCTCATAATATCCCTGCAAGTCATTCATAATTTACTTCTTCACTACCTGGGAAAAATAAAACATAGAAAAGTGGTGAGCTCAAATGCCCAGTAAGGATAACAATATAGCGGAAACTTTCATCAATAAGAATAAACATTTAAGGCAATGTATAACTAAAACAAAAGCCTTTTAAACATGAACTTTCAACATAGTATGGCAAAAGTAAAATGAAATAATGCCATTTACTTGTTCACATGGATATTCTACTAATCGAATAATCACATGCAATATCAATAACCACTTTCATAATGTTGGAATGCATAATGCCAGACTATCATAACCACATAGCCAAGGCCTCGTGCCAAGACTACAAATAATATTTTGTCAAGGCCTTGTGCCAAGACACTAGTTTGTCTCATGAGACCTACCGATGCATCGAGGAGCTATAGCGGGCTCCACCCGTCACTTATTAAGTCCAATGCATTCCCATATGAAAAGGTTTAAACATAACATAAACATTCGTATTAAAACTAGCATACGAAATGTCAATACTTTCACAATAAACTATGAATGGTAAAAATATCACATCCACAGTCAAACATATCACAAAACCTTCAATACAATATAGAAGTTTTGTATCATAATAAATCAACTTCAAATAATCTTAAAATCCATCAAAGGATGTTGACATAGATGAAATCAAAATTCTTTTTAAAGAAATATCTCCTTTTATTTTGAAATCATTTAAGATCCACATAAAATAAAACATTTTCTTTGAAAATATTCTTATAAGATTGTAAGGAAATCTTTGAAGATTTTATAACGGCGTAAAATAACCGCACCCGCCGTATAAGTTAAAAAAAAACATTTTTACCTCAATTCTATCGAAAAGGTTAAAAAGGACCTTGTTTTGAAAATGACGGAAAGATTCCTTTATAAACCTCTTATAAAAATTCAAACAAGGGTATAAATGACTTTAACCCATAAAAATGTTTTGAAATACATTTTTAAGAAACATGGATGTGGATGATAAAGATATCCCAGTAGATTATTACGTATAAACAACCTCGGATAATGAAGAGATTGTGAAATAACCCTTACCTTGTACTTTTCCTTGGTTGGGGTAGGTTAACCTCCTGTATAATGGTGAAATAGTTGTTATTAAATTATACAAGAATCATATATATTAATATGATATCATATATGATCTTTTAACATTGATTTGTTAATAATATCTTAGAATTATCGTCGTTTCGGGAGTTAACTTACTCATTTTCTTTTATATGTTTTGTTACATAAGCCATGGTTGTTGTATCTTATTCATATCCAGAATGATATACAGTCCTTAAACATCATTTTTAAATCATCAAATGATAATTATACTTGAATGGATACGATGGAGAATGAATCTCATCGCGTTCGTGGAGACGGTAGTCCGTACGTACGCACGAGCGACAATATCATTCTTTTGATATTAAAATAATATATAAATGGATGGTATATCATATATAAAGAATCATTAACATGTTATATTTATTATTTACATGAGTTACACATCATTATTATACCCATCCAAATAATATTATATTGAATAACAATTACACCACGACGTGGAGACGGTAAGCCGTACGTACGCACGTATGGTGACATGTTATTCAAAGGGTGGATAGAATACTGAATATGATTGTACCATATTTATAATAACATCACAGTATATGTGAGATACTGGAGTTATTATTTCAGAATGGTAAGAACAAAGGAAGAAGAAGTGGAAGAAGAAATGAACTTAGAAAAGGGTGGTGAAATCATTACCTCTTCTTCGGGTTCTTCCTTTTGATTTAATCAAAAGGGCTCCTTAGGTTGGCTTTCTGATCAAACTAAGGCCTCTAGGTTGTAGTGAGGGATGTTGGAAGAGTATTTGGGCAGATTTTGGCCGAACCAAAAGGCTTTGAAGGTGTGAAGAAATGAGAAGGAGGAGTTCCCTTTTATAAGAGGGGTGAGGGGCACCTTTGGAAAAGTTAGAAATATTAATTTATAATAAATTAATATTCGGTTTACAAAGGCTCCAAAGTTGACTATTCAAAGGATGAGGTGGGGATAGGTCGAAAACAACTCATCCAATAGAATTTAGACAGGTTTGGGTACTTATATTAACCTTATCTTTAAGTATTAACTCTAAGTTAATTAGTTTCACTTTTACAATGTCTCTTTGTATTTTTATATTATATGGTTAATAGACTTACCATATACATACAAGCGACCCCCAAGTGGTCCATTAATGATTAACCTATCATAATATAAGTCTCTTGGCCGAACCTTAGATTTTTAGGAATTTAATATCAATTAATAATATAATATTTGTTTTAAGAACTCTTTTATGTCAATTTTGACACTATTCAATAGTTGATTTTTTTGAAACACATAACAGATTGATTACTTCGAACAAGGTCAATTAAATCAATCCTAATATATCATATTATCCTAGAAAATTAGTTTAATTCATTAAAAGTTTCATATTATATTTATTTGGGTATTTATAATATCAATTATGTTAATTTTTTACTATTTTAGTAATTACTGCATCATCATTGTGTCATAAATAAAATAAATTATTTAATGTCTAAAAATTATAAATAAAACATCATTATGTAGGAAATCTTTTTAGCTTTCTAATGAATATTTATAATCGAAAATCCAACATGTATAACCCTATGTAAAAATTGTTCTTCTAAAAGATGTAAGCTTATGCCATTTTTATTTTTATTTTAACTTTATTAATATAATGTGTCCCTACCACATACAAGTGGCTCCAAGGGGTCCCCAAATTGACCGAAGGATGCCCATGGTCGGGTATGTGTCCACCAATAAGGTTAGGACACGTTCTAGGGTAATTTTGTATTATTATAATATTATTTTTTTAACCCTTATTTACCGGATTTACCCTTTAACCATGGTAAATAAAATATTTACCGCAGTAATTATTCAAAATGTGTAAAAATAAAAGTTACCTATTTACATAATTTGGACATCCTGATTCCAAATATGTAATCCATTTTCCTAAATTCAAAACACAGAAGTGGCAGAAATTAATTTAAAATTAATTCCCGCTGTCAAAACAAAAAGCGTGTTTTTAAAAGATAATAACTATCAAAAGATTGACACTTGTTTATGTTCAGTTTAATTGTAAAATTATGTCCAATGATAAACATTAAATTGAATGGTAAAAATATATTCTAAATATACTTTAAAACCACTCAAATTCATAGTTTATCACTATTAATTATTTTGATTAAAAAAGTTGTTTTTAATTAAAATTTAGAAATTTTCACTATTCATCAAAATATGAAAGTTATCCGAAATGTACCAAAATTTCACCCTAGGCTAATTTTGATATTCCAAATCCAAAAATGAAGTCCATTTTGAAATATATATGATTTCAAAAAGTAGGTATTACTATTCACAACGGCTAGTTTAATTAGTTGTGGTGTGTGTTAGAACTCGAGGTTGCGTACAACACACGCTATCACATTATTCAAAGGGAAACGTACCGTAGAAGCTTGGGGTGTTACATATTATCTTTAGAATACCATGTTATTATTTCATTGTTTTTATCCTTGACTTCTTCTTATAATGTCATGTATGATTTATTTCCACATTCCTATGTTTCCTTGATGTTATAAACATATATCATGCTTTGATGTTCTGATTTTTGGTAGTCACACTTTTTTGGGACCTTAATATTAATATTGATTCAAATGTTTTACATTCATCATGATATGGTCTTTTTATTAACATAATGGAATATATATAACCCCTTTCTTATTTACTCCCGTAGGTAATTATGTGATGTATTAAAAGATAAATTGAATATAACACTACTGGAAATCATACTTTTCCCAACACTTTTATACCAATGGTTCAAAAGATCCGTTGGTATAGGTGATTTTTACCAATGGTTTGCAAAAACTATTTGTAAAGAGGGATTTTGAAGGAGTTTTACCAACGATTTTCATAAACCGTTGGTAAAGATAGATTTTGAGGTAGTTTTCCTAACAATTCCATAAAATCGTTGGGACAATAGTGATTTACCAATATTTTTTAATAATTGTTGGAAACAATATCCCCCAAATTCGACAAACATAGGAAACCCCCCCCCCCCCCCCCCCCCGATTCTAGAAGCATTTTGAGGCTCTCTTTGAAGTGATTCCCACCTCCTAGAAGCCCTTGAGAAGCCCCAGCACAGGTGCAACTCTTCCATCAGATCAGTTGTCAGGTTAGACTTCATCCACCTCTTCTCATGGATAACCTTCCACCTCCTCTCAAGGATATCCTTCTATTCTCAAGGATATCGTTATTCCCAATTTCTAGAGTTTTTAGAATATTTTATGATTTACTACTCCACAAATTTTGTACTCAAATCAATAAATCCACGAATTGTGTACTCAAATCACCACATCGGTGTACACATTGTCCAATTAATGTTTTCATTACACATATACATTTATAAGGGGATGGTGTTTCTTTCTTGTGTTTTAATTTTAAATATTAATAGTTTTTTTAATCTCAACGCTTCAAATATTACAGCTTCATGTATATGAACTCATCAGAATTTTTTTGTAATTTTTATTTATAGTATTTCATGAAAATCACTCTTTCATTAAGATCATGTCAAACGTGAAGATCTTATTCATATTAATTTTTCTACACTATGTGTATTACATAACAAGTATGTATCATGTTTCTATCTAAATATATATATATATATATATATATATATAAAATGACACACTGTTCACTTATCCTTTTCATAATAGAACATATGAAGTATCTTCTTGAACTTTAAAAAATAGTATGTGGTCCATAATTATTTTTCATATATGAGATAATAAATACATAACTATACAATACAATGTTCTTTATAAATAAAATATCTACAAAGGGAACTCTCAGTAGGACCTCTGCTTTTCCCATGTAGTGCTTCTTCCTTCTTCCTAAAACTAATTCACAGAATGTTAAATTTGTAATATTAATGAATATTAGTTTTCCTAATATAACCATTAATAATTATGAATTCAACATCATACAAGAGTTCTTTAATCACCTTTTTAAAACACAATGAACATTTTCACTGATTTGGGGTTCCTCAAGATCCATGGGAAAATTAGAAAAACACATGTATTGAATCGTATTTCTCATTTGGTTTCATGGATACAAGTTTATCTTGAAAATCATGACTGAATGGTTCAAATATCAAGAGGGCCATGGGATTATTAATCTTCACAAAAATGAAGTTGTTTTTTGCATCTATGTGTTTTTGTTTTCACTTTTGATTCGGCCGAAAGGGGAGCTTTGTGGTCATTAATCATGGTTGTGGGTGGTCATTAAGGATGTAAGATTGTATAACATCATTTTACATGATATATCCAATATTATTATTTATTTATGTTCAATTTTAATATCTTTTACAAGTGATGTTGTTTAATTAGTTGTTATTAATGTCTATAATAATGGTGATATGGTATAAGGGTTCACATGGTTTTTATAACAGTTGACATGGTGTCTGTGGTAATCTAGTGTCCTCGGAATTTACATGGGAATGTATGCACAGTACATGACTTGGTTATCCATGTAAATATACATGGAAAATCCCTTATGCTGAAAAGAATGTTTGGCCAAATGGGGTGTTGAAAACATCCTATTTACACATGGATTTGTTTAATGGGTATGCCCATATGATGTGTTGGACATACTATAGAGTATGTAGTAATTAGCTAAGTCAAAACACTTTCATCCATGAAATTTAAGACTACATGGTTAAATGGAAGAACCCATATTTTGTTTTTTGGATTACACATTAGTTATCTGTTACTAATAACTTCCCTATGTGTTTTCATTGCAGGAAGTGACACCCATTGAAGGTAGGTGGTAGAAAAAGATGACAGAAAATAATCATCGCATGACACATATGGGAATTCTTCCACTCACCCCTCTTGTGAGTATTTTATTCCAAATTTATATATTTCAATAACTTATAATATCATGTGTTTACTATTGTGGTAAACTTTTTTTTTCAAGATCCACCCCCTAGATGAGAGATATCCGAAGAGGAGTCTAGTATTTCTCCCTGTATAGAGACTGGTGGTAGGAGGGGAGGGGGTGTTAGAGTCAGACGACCATATGGTGGTCCTGGTACTGAGGCCGGTGGTACGAGGGCTCGTGGTGAGAGAGTTAGACGATACACTGGTCATAACTGATTGGATTATGCCCCTACCACAGATGTATCTTCTATGCTCCATTTTTATAATGGTGTGTCTTTAAGGGCACATAGGATATTTAGGCCTCTGATGTTTACACTACCAGTTGGCCAAACGTCTATTCCATCATCTTTTGCTTCCGGCTCATTATCTCCGAGCTATTATATTCCACCTTCTTCGACTCCTACTCCGACACAATATGTGGCTGAGGAGCATGCACTGAGGGACACTCCACCTATACATGATATACCTTCGGCTTCTGCACATCCAGTGACACCCATTGATCTAACTACCAAAGGTATATTTATATAACTCTAAGAAATTTTTATACCAAAATTTATTTTTATTATAATTTGTACTATTATTTTTTTCATTAATAACAGATTCATCTACTGATAGGAGGCGGGGGTGGGGACATACTCACTTTTGTGTGGTATGGAACCACCAGACATAGTTGATGGTTGAATACAATGATGATGGACAGATGATAGATATATCTGGGTAGGAATGTCAGGGTTTTTTGACGACGCTATCCAAATACTCCGACATCATTCCGGTCAGCACTCTCTCTTAAAGACATCTAGCACACGATGTCAAGGATAATGCATTGGAAAAAATATGCGTAAAAAATATATTAGATTTAATGTAGTATTATTTTGTATTTATATGAATTAGTCTATTGAATTCCAGCTTTGGTATAACTTCCCTATTAGTGAAGGTGCATGACCGGCGCGTTTAAAGGAGCTAGGAGAGCTTTGGAGAGCTTATAAGAATGAGCTGTATGTTGGATGGTCTGATAGAGTGGGCATAGAGTTGGAAAAATTACCTATCATAGATGACTGCCCAGTAGAGCAATATTCCCAAATGACTACCCATTGGGAGACTTCCAAATTTAAGGTATTAATTTCATTTTAGGTATTTAAATGAAAGTTTTCATATTTTTCATTAATATTATATAATTTATTATTAAACATTATTTAGTAATATTCTGAAAAAACAAAAAAACATTGATTAAAAGCAATACCTCCACACTTTGGGGCACATGACTATGTCAGATCATGAGAGGCAGCTGGTACGATATAGTTGTTTATAATTTTTCTTTAGGACTTTCCATTTTTATTGTTTCCTAAATAAATTATGTGATTTTTTGAATATTTAATATATGATTATACTTTCACTTTATATTGTTTCAATGTCATTAAAAAATCACAAATTGAATATTGAAAGACGTATCCCTCGAGAAAAATTGTTTTTCTCAAGTAGAAGGAAGAAAGATAGAACTGTGGTTAAAGAACCAACAGAAGAAAAGATTGTAAGTATTAATTTGTTTATTTCAGTGACTAAGATATATTTTGAAATTTAATAATCAATTAATATTTTTAACAGGCTACTTTAGATGCCCTTGATGCCCAGGATCCGGCCAATTTAGGGCCACATGATCATTTATATATGGTTTTGGGAGATGAGAACTCTAGTTGAGTACACTGCCGACCTGGTAAGAATATAATCTTGATGAGGTATTGGTCCTCTCCATATATCAATTCTAGTACCACCGAGTTTGAATAGGTCAAGGAGCATGCAAGACAGTCTGATAAAAGGGTCACAGAGCTGGAAGTACATGTTCAAAGAGGCGACAATGAATTTATGAAATTGATGAAAGCTTTCTCATCATCACTTCCACCAGATGCTAGCGTGGCTTGTCAGATATTTATGTTGTTGATGGGTGAATTATCCAATGCACCAGGTGACAGTTCTAGTTGTGGTCGAGATGATGACGTTCCTGGTGACGATGAGGATGCTGAAGAGGAAGGGGGCAAGGATGGGGATGAGGACGAGGGAGAGGATGGGGCCGAGGGTGAGGATGGGTCTAATGATGAGCATGGAGACGATGATGAGGATGACGACGAGGACATAGTTGGCGGTGATGATAAGGCTGATGATGAAAGTGGTGATGGTGATGATGATCAGGGGCAGATTGATCCATTACATTTTTGAATTCTGTATAACTCTTTATTTTTGAACCTTGTTTTTTTACTCTAGTATGGATATTTTTGAATTCAGTATAAATAATTATTTTCAACCAAATATGGAAGCCTAATTATGTTATAAAGGTTTGGAGGTGAGTGATGCTATATGAGATTTTATTGGTTATTGTGAGGAGTTTCCTTCCCATTAATTTATTGGTTCATAAAACATAAGTTGATGCTGCATATATTATGTAATTGTAATTGGTAAAGTAACATGTTGGAAAACTCACAATGATAGTTTAGGGTGTGATAATTTGACTCCCAATCAGTTATATCAACTACCTAGTACCACTTTTAAAAACAAAGAATATAAAATATATATCTTTATCACACCAAAATCCCAGATCAAGTGTCTATTTTTTATAACATAAGACCAGTTTCTATAATGTGAAGGACAACTACAAAGGATTTATTTGGAATCCTAGATAGACGATGCTTCCCCACAGATGTCGCTAGACATGGCCAACACAGCGCGGTCATGCCGCGGTCACACCGCGGTCATGCCGCAGTAATTTCATGATTTGGACCTTATCTAGGATGACACTCTGTGGCGGTTCGAAGTCCTGGACCCCGGACAGCCCCCCACCCTCCTCCCTGGACCCCAGAAATCCCCCGGACAGCCTCCACCCTCCTCCCTAGACCCCGAACAGCCCCCATATAGTCTCCCAGATAGCACCCCAACCCTCCTCCCCAGACCCTGGATCCCGATCTTTGCTCTATTCAAGATTCACCATAAATCCCAACAAAAAAGGGTTTTAGAGCTTCAGAATAAGATGAGATAAGAGTGGAAACCCTAATCGAAAAGAGGATGCAAGGAGAGTATTAGACTCACATGGATCTTCAATCCGCACTTGACAACACTAAAAACACCCAAGTGACGTGTACGAGGATCCATGGGTCATTTATGATGTGTACGAGTCATCCTCGCCTCAATCTGAAGAACGGTGTGGTCGGTAACACTCAAAGTGACTTTATTTTATTTAAAATAGATATTATTTTAAGTAAAAACAATTGGCATACAAAAAATCGACCGAATGACCATGAAATTCCTTGAAATAAGACGTAAAGAAGGGTGGGTGAATTGTGAAATGGTCGACCAGATGACACGTCAATCGGAGGTGTCGTTTGACCGTGGTGGCCGAACATGCACTCCACGTGTCGTAAATGGCCAAAACAGACATTTAACGGCGAAATGCATACCCAACGACATCGGAATGACTTGAAATCACACGAAAATACCATAATTAATATTCATGAGGTGTACGAGGAGATGAGACATCATTCAAATGCGTGGTTTGCACGACACGACTGAATATATATTTTAGGTGTTTAGCGCACTTGAAAAGCGTGCGTGGGGTGATCAAAACTAGTCGAACAACCTCAGAATACCATGAAATCAAACTACAACAATGTGTGGTTAAAATTTGAAATATTCGTCAAGATGGAACATCATTCGGAGGTGTCATGTGACCACGGTGGCCGGAAACGCACTCCGTGTGTCATAAATGGACAAAACATGTGTTTAATGGTCAAATAAAGGCCGAACGACATCATAATGACTTGAAATCACACGAAGACACCATAATTATTATTCATGAGGTGTACGAGGAGATGTCGCATCATTCAGACGCGTGGTTTGCACGACACGACTGAATATGTGTTTTGAGGTGTTTGGCACACTTGAAAAGCATGCGTGAGGTGGTCTACACCGGCAGAACGACCTCAGAATTCAATGAAATCGGACAAAAACAAAGGGTTGGTGAATTGTAAAATGGTCGGCCAGACGACACATCAATCGGAGGTGTTGTGTGACTACGCTGGCCGAAAACACACTCATCGTGTCGTAAATGGCCAAAACATGCATTTAACGGTCAAATTCTTGCCTAGTGACATCATAATGACTTGAAATCACATGAAGGTACCCTAATTATTATTCATGAGGTGTAAGAGGAGATGGAACGTCACTCAGATGCATGGTTTGTGCGGCACGACTGAATATGTGTTTTTAGGTGTTTGGCGTGCTTGAAAAGCATGCGTGGGGTGGTCGAAACTAGACGAACGACCTCAGAATGCCATGAAATCGGATGGAAACAAAGGGTGGGTGAATTGTGAAATGGTCAGCGAGACCGCACGAAAATCGGAGGTGCCGTGTGACCGCGCTGGCCGAAAACACACTCTTCCTGTCGTAAATGGCAAAAACATGCTTTTAACGGTCAAATGCAAGCTGAACGATAGCGGAATGACTTGCAATCACACAAAAACAGCCTAATTATTATTTGTGAGGTGTACGGAGAGATGACACATCATTCAGATGAGTGGTTTGCACGTCACGGCTGAATATGTGTTTTTTAGGTGTTTGGTGCGCTTGAAAAGTGTGCATGGTGTGGTCAAAACCGGACGAACGACCTCAGATTTCCATGAAATTGGACTAAAAAAAAGGGTGGGTGAAGGGTAAAATGGTTGGCTAGACGGAATGTCAATCAGAGGTGTCGTGTGAGCGCGCTGGCTGAAAACACACTCCGAATGTCGTAAATGGCCAAAACATGAGTTTAACAGTCAAATGCATGCCGAACGACATCGTAATGACATGAAATCACAAGAAGAATCCCTAATTATTATTAGTGAGGTGTATGGGGAGATAAAATTTCATTTGGATGCGCAGTTTGGGTGGCACAACTGAATATGTTTTTTTAGATGTTTGGCGCGCTTGAAAAACATGCGTGGTGTGGTCGAAACCAGCTGAATGACCTCGGGATGCCATGAAATCGGATGAAAACAAAGGGTGGGTGAAATGTGAAATGGTCGTCTAGACGACACGTTAATCAGAAGTGTCATGTGACTGCGCTAGCCGAAAACACACTTCACGTGTTGTAAATGGCCAAAACATGCGTTTAATGGTCTAATTCATGCCGAACGAAATCGGGATGACTTCAAATCACACGAAATCACCCTAATTATTATTTGTGAAGTGTACGAGGATAAGACACATCATTCGGACGTGCATTTTGCATGGCACGACTGAATATGTGTTTTTAGTTGTTTGGCGCACTTGAAAAGCTTGCGTGGGGTGGCCGAAAATAGCAAAACGTCCTCAAAATTCTATGAAATCAGACAAAAACAATGGGTGGGTGAATTGTGAAATGGTAGGCCAGACGACACGTCAATCAGAGGTGTCGTGTGACCACGGTGGCCAAAAATGCACTCCGCGTGTCGTAAATGGCCAAAACATGCATTTAACGGTCAAATGCATGACGAACAACATCATAATGACTTGAAATCACACAAAACACCCTAATTATTATTCGTGAGGTGTACGGGGAGATGACACGTCATTCGAATGTTTGGTTTGTGTGGCACAATAGAATATGTGTTTTTTAGGAGTTTGACACGCTTGAAAAGCATGCGTGGGTTGGTCGAAACCAGCCAAACAACCTCGGAATTCCATGAAATCAGATGAAAACAATGGGTGGGTGAATTGTAAAATGGTCGGCCAGACTACACGTCAATCGGAGGTGTTCTGTGATCGCGCTAGCTGAAAATGCACTCCGCCTATCGTAAATGGCCAAAACATGCATTTAATTCTCAAATGCATGACGAACAACATTAGAATGACTTGAAATCACGCGAAGACACCCTAATTATTATTCATGAGGTGTATGAGGAGACAACCCGGCATTTGGAGAATGGTTTGCACGTCACGACTGAATATGTGTTTTTAGGTGTTCGGTGCGCTTGAAAAGCGTGTGTGGGGTGGTCGAAACTAGCCGAACGACCTCGGAATGCCATGAAATCGGATGACAACAGAGGGTGGGTGAATTGTAAAATGGTCGTCTAGATAGAACATCAATTGAAGGTGTCGTGTGACCGTGCTGGCCGAAAACTCACTCTGCATGTCATAAATGGCCAAAACATGCGTCAAAAGGTCAAATACATGCCAAACGACATTAGAATGACTTGAAATCACATGAAAACACCCTAATTATTATTTGTGAGCTGTACGAGGAGATGAAACGTCATTAGGAAGCACAGTTTGCATGGAACAGTTGAATATGTGTCTTTTAGGTGTTCGGTGCACTTGAAAAGCGTGTGTGGGGTTGTCAAAACCAGACGAATGACCTCATATTGCCATGAAATCGGAAGAAAACAAATAGTGAGTGAATTGTGAAATGGTCGGCCAGACGACACGTCAATCGGAGGTGTCGTGTGACCACGATGGCCGAAAACGCACTCCGCGTTTCTTAAATGGCCAAAACATGCGTTTAACAGTCAAATGCATGCTGAACGAAATCAGAATGACTTGAAATCACACGAAAAGCCCCTAATTATTATTCGTGAGGTGTACAGAGGGACGACATGTCATTCGGATGCGTGGTTTGCGCGGTACGGATGAATATGTGTTTTTTGGGTGTTCGATGCCCTTAAAAAGTGTGCGTGGGGTGGTCTAAACCAGCTGAACGACCTAAGAATGCCATGAAATTGGATGACAACAATGGGTCGGTGAATTGTGAAATGGGCGGCTTGACGACATGTCAATCAGAGGTGTCGTGTGACCGTGCTGGATGAAAACAACCTCTACGTGTCGTAAATGGACAAAACATGCATTTAACGGTCAAATGCATGCCGAACGATCCATGGATCATTTGTGACGGGTACGAGTCAACCCCACCTCAATCAGAGGCAAAGTGTGATTGGTATCTCTCAAAGTGTCTCACTTTTTTTTGAAACAGACAACAATTTAAGTGAAATAAACAACTGGAATACGGAAAATATTCACAAGGATACAAATAGATTCTTTAAAATATGGGATAAAAAATAAAATATGGTCTATTGGTCATACATTATTAGAATAAAATATTCTCAAGGAATATATTGAAACACAATGGGTCATAGTATATATAGAAAAACATGAATTATATTATTAGTGAGTCTCGACATCCCATCATGAACATGTACCAAAACTCATGTTCTAATTCTCAATCACAGGTTGTTCATTCTATACAATAACATACAACAAATAAATATCATATAGTGATTTCATATGAAACCTATGAACACTCAAGCATACCATATATCAAATTGGTCAACAAGGCTGGACATAGATTCTTTAAAAATAATTTTTAAAGTGTTATTAAAATACTCCAATGGTGAGGAATAGATATGGTGACTCTATAGCCCCAGGATCAACTCAATCCCATCCTCAAACAGTGGGTTCTAAGACCAAACCATTGTCCCTTTGGGAACCCAATACCAAAGAATTAATTGAATATTCAAACCCACTACCCAATATTGGGATTCATCTCACATCCCACCAGGAGAGCGAATTACAATTAGCCACATACGCCCTTATTCTAATTGAAAAATCTAAAAAAACATGTAGGTTATTCTGTAACCCATATCATATGTCGAGATTTGACAATGTTTCCCACTAACACATTAGGAACCATTTATACATGGATACATAATCATTAGAGGAATATAAACATCCCATGTGCTTCCTATAACTCATCCTATATCTAAGCGCATGAGCACTACCATTGTCTATATTATGGTTATCATGATCCTTGCCACTCTTCCCAAGTTTTTCTGTTTGTTTTAAGATACTCAACCCAAGACCATGACTAAACATCCCGCATGATTCCTATAACAGGTAGGTTTTTTCCTTCACACCAGGACACCCCCACCCCCCGAGACACCCGCAACCCCTTTTATGTCATATTTTTTATGTGTTATATATAATTCCGAATTTGGTATACAACATAATTAATTTTGTTTGTCTTATTGATTCATAATTCATAATTCATTACATAATTCATTCTTCATGTATTAAATTGAGAATTCAATTATGAATTCTGTATTTTATAGGGTAATTGGGTTTATATACATGTCTATAATTATGGTAAATTCCATTGTTATAGTATTATCATGTTTTTATGTGCTTTTGTGTGCTATATCAAGTGTTTTTGTTGCTGTTAAGAGTGTATGCAGCCGTGTAGTTTAGTGTGCAGTGGAGGATTTTAAGTGCGGTCAAATTATGGTAATACACTATACCAACGGTTTTCTAAACCGTTGGTATAGTGCTATACATATTTTTACCAACGGTTTTTGTAAACTGTTGGTAAAATATTAAAATACTCCATCTATTCCAACGGTTTATAAAACTGTTGGAAATACTTTTTACAAACCAGCATTCCCAACAGTTTTAGTAATCCGTTTGGATAGTGCTATATTCCTCCAGCAATGCCAACAGTTTATAAAACCGTTGGCAATGCTCTTTACAAACCTCCTTCTCCAACGATTTTACAAAAACCGTTGGTAATGGGATACTTCCACACATTACATTCCAACGGTTTGACAAACCGTTGGTATATAGAATACCAATAGTTTGTCAGCATTTACCAATGGTTTGAAACCACTATTAAAGTTTTAATTTACAGTAGTGTAAATGAATGTTTTTAATTTTTTAAATAATGTTATTTTACCAATGTTTGAAGATGTTATTCTATGTATATGATTACCCAAAGTCCCTAAGAATTAAAATAATTTGAGATTAGTTTATGTGAATCTTTATTTAGTATATCAAAAAATTATGTGTAAACATTATATGGGTGTTCGTAAAACATCAGGTTGATTCTTTTTTTCATATGACTTTAGAAGCACTCTATATTACTTTTATAGATCAAATTTGACTTAATTCAACACGTTTGAATTTGATTTTTCCTATTTTATTAAATTATTTAAGCTTAAATATGATTTTTTTGGTTTATGACTTTTTAGAACTGTTGTACGGATTTATACCCAATGGAAGACTTTTATTAATTTATGTTTTACATTCAATCCATGTGTATGAATTTTGTCCTTGTTTGGATTTTCATCTAAATACGTGTATGTATTTTATTCCGTATATGAATTATATCATTCACATAATATTTTTTAAATAAGTTCATACAACTCTCTATGGGTTGTTTTAGTCTTCCGGTAGCCCTGAACGACTATGGGGGTTGAAGATATTTATTAAATATTAATATCTTACAAAAATTATATTTGGATGGAAAATGTATTTACGATGATTATAAATCGTTAAGTTAATACGAAAAAAATTAAAAAAATTTAATATATAAGAAACCTATTTAAAGGAATATTAAATGAGGAGTAGATGCAAAAATCACTATTTCTTGAAAGCCGTGAGTTTCAAATGAAAATATTTGGAACTATTTATCATTGATCAAAATTAAAATGGGATAATGTTGATGCAATGATTCATGGTTCTATTCATATAGAAATTTATTTCAATATTATGAAGAGATGAATCACTATGTTTAGATTCATTACACATTTTAGAAATTCAATCATGGATCTTACAATTTCTATAGATACTATCACACCAAGAATTAGTTGAGCTATGTCATAAGTGATGTGTTGTAATTTTTTTATACAGGCTCAAAGAAATAATTTATGTGTATTTTTGGTTGAATATATATAGAATAAGGTAATTATGATCCCACTTTAGGAAAATAAAAAAATATAAGAAGTGTGAAATTATAATTTTGTTGGAGACATCCATTTAGGAAAAAGAGATAATGTGAACAAACAATGGTAGGAGTATGAGGTATTTTTTAATTATGAATGAACTATGAGATATTTCAATTTTTGGAAAACGAATAGGCACCAAAAAAGTATGTGATTTTTCATATATAAAAAATAATGGAAGATCTCAAGAAAAAAAGTATAGTTTACTTAAGAGAGAATGATTCTTTGAGAGATAAGTGTGATGAGAGAAATAATGATATATATGTTGGAAAAATAAGAGTATTCATTTTATATGTTCATAAAAAAGATTATTTGGGTATTTTTGAATAAGGAGAAAGTTTAGGTAGTATATCCTGTATGTGGTTCTAGAGAATATTTCTTGTTTTTCAATTAACATGGAGTTTTGGGTTGGGAGAAGTATAATGAGATGTTTTTTAGGAAGAATTTGGAGAAAATATTTGGACAAAACAAATTTTATTATAGTTTTGATGAAAATTATATGGAATTTGAAGACACTGTTTCGAGGAAAAGTGTTATAATAATATTGGATATTGTGATATCCATATATAAAGTTTCCATTTACTTAAAGAAGTTTGAAGTTGATGAAGACTATTGTGGTGATAGTATAATAAACATGTTTTATCCAAAACATGTTCACTTGTGTAATAAATTAAATAAATCATCTATAAAATACAATGAGTGGGTGTAAAATCATATTTTTTATAACCCTTTATAAATGATGATTAATTTATTATAGAAAATATTTCACATAGGGAAATCATGATTACACCAGGGAATATGTTTCACAAATAATAGTAAAAAATTTAAGAAAACCCGTTATATACTTTACTAAATTTATACATTGTATATTGTGAATGTGATAAGGTAAACTGAATATCCTATTATTTTCTTAATCATAAATAGGGGTTCAAGTAGTAAACATGGTTAAATACAAAAATTTGGCTTTGAATTTTTTTAAATGCTAGTAATACATGATTCAGCAATCCCAGGTGTTTGAATACCCCTTTTAGAAATAAAATATATATAAATATTTAAGTTTGATGTGATGTATTAGGGGAATAACATTCACATATTCAATATCAGTGAGAGAGGAATTAATGATGAAGATATAAAATAACAATTGATGGTACTCATTGAATATTATTCTAAATACAATGATGGAGGAGTTTTCATTACCACTAAGGGGAATATATTGTTTATATTTTTTGTGACATTTATAACTAGTATTTAAAAGAATAGTATATTTATCTATGTAAAAACACACATCTAGTGAAATAAAAACATAGGAATTTTTATTGTGTTGTCCCATTTGAAAATTGATTTTTTATATCATACAGGAGTGAAAAATATAGGGGAGTTAAGAGAGTGGCCATAGGAAGGTAAGTGAAATATCTTTAAACCTAATAACTAGAGTAACCCCATGAATTAACACAAACCCCCAAAAAATATTGATTTTATTAGATATTGGTGGATAAGTGCATTGGAAAACACATTCCAACTTGGTTGACCCGGTGCAGGTGAACCAAGTAAAATACTTATTTCCCATCTTCATTGTTTTTTGATACTATACATGACATAAATTTTTTAGTGTGGGAGGAGTGATCATTGATAAAACAGATTGAGGGATATAAGAAAAAATCATAATAGTCATATCATCATCATTTTGAGAATAATGAAATTGGTAACCTGCATACTATCAGGTTGACAATAATTAGAAGAATTAGAGTTTAAGGATAGTGTCCCTATGTTGGAACAAATTATATACCCCAATTCACCCCTTATATGGGTACATCACATTGACGTCTCTCATGGGCCTAAAATTAGAGGTGTTTTAGAAATCAATATTTTTAATAAACTTATTTATACTATTAATTTATTGACATTGACCATTTATTTATTTTTTTAGAAAAATTAGAAAAGAATGAAAATGGGTTCACTGATAGAAATTATGTCTCTATATTATATCTCAAGGAACAATGTTTCATTAATAAGTGATATTAAATTATGATATTATGTTGACCTATCCCTGGACAATATTTATAAAAATATGAATTGTCACCCTTTAATAGATCAATTTTCTTGCAAATCATGGAGGAAAAAACTATGTATTTGATAGAAAAGACAATAGAGGACTCCATAAAGTTCATTCTTTAATAACATCATCAGTTTATTCATGTATATTAATTATATGTTTATGATTTCAATATATAGTTATTGTAAATAATAATAATAATAATAATAATAATAATAATAAATTATAAATAATGAATATATTATTATTTCGTTATTATTTTGGAATCTAGTGATAGATTTATATAAGATTTCCCCACTGAGTAGTACTACATCACATTGTTCATGGATTTATTTAATTTTCAAAAGTGAAGAATATTAGCCCATTTACTTTTTTGCGGAAAAGTATGACATCATAATGAGGGGATTTTTATCATAGAGTTGTTTTAAAGGAATGGTGATGAAACTCATGAAATGTTATCTATTCTATGTTTGGGGAATTAATCTTAATCGATGTCTAAATCTATAATATTCCTGAATAGGTGTGCATAGTGGGTTCTTAAGGGGATCACATTTGAATTAACGAATAATTTTGTTGGGAATGTGATGGATTATGACTAGGTATTAAAAGAGATTCTTTTTTTACATCCTAGAATATAGGTATAATAAAAAATACAGTGGTTTTTATGCAATGATATATTATGCAATATTGATTGGGGGAGAGAGATGATGTCCAATGTTCGAATGAGTAGGAAAAATTAAATAGCTATATTTATTTACTTAATATTTCATTGAAACAAATGTTTTTATAGGATACTAATTATCCATCTAAAACAATGGGGAAATCTGATATAGTAGATTAGGGCAATGGAAATAATAGAGCATGACTATGTATTCTCAACTAATTATCTTTCATGGATGAGAACATAAAATTAATGTTGTAATTCACTATTCACCTATCCAAAATTTGTTTTAAATTATTATATAAAAAAACACATAGACATGAACAAACATAATAAAAAATATACTCTTCCAACCTGAGGCTTAAATTAAATAATTGAATAGCAGATCTTGCATATTTTTTCACCGAGAGAATGATGATTATAATTTCAAGGATAATGGTTGTTGTAAGGAGGGTTTTTTTAATTTTTTTTAAAATATCCTATATTGGGATTAAGGGAGACATACACAATGTAATTTTAAAGAATACTTATTAACTAGATTTTGAAAATTGATTATAACAGTTCTCTTTATTGTGTGATTTAGAGAAACTAAGATGATGATAATTATAAAATAATGATTTAATACGACTATATGTTATAAAAAAAAGAATTCTGTGATTATTTTTGTTTAAAATGAATTTTTAATATCCACTACAAAAATGATTATAAATATGGAAAATTTTATTGGTATGTGAATTATATTAATACAAGGATTTGACAATGCTATAGCCACATGATCGATGAAGGTTCACAAACATGGGGGGGGAATCAATGAATGATATTCATTTTTACACTTCTCGTATTTAATAAAAAATCAACCTTCATCACTATTTAGATTGAGTGATCTCGCTTCCTTACTCATACACATTGAGAAAATAAAACAAATAATGACACTAAATATATAAGATTTAATACTCAAAATGAGTTCATAAGCCCTGTAATAATCTAGAATTAGTTGAGACTATATGACCAAACATAATAAACAGGACGGATAAAAATGAGTAGGGTATGTAAATTAACTCTAATTCTATTATAATCAATATTAATCTCACGTGAAATGTGTCTTGATATGTTTCATTTTTTTTCTTGTTCCTGAATGAGGTTGGGATTATCCTTACCCTATGATTATATTTCTTCCTAAAATTCAAATATGATCCCACAAATTTGTGACAATGTTAAATAGGTGTGAATCCTTCCTTCTTTCAGGAAAAAAACAATATAATGATCAGACAAAAAACCAAGTGTTTACTCTTTATTTTCCCTTTCTTCTATGATCATTAATGTAATTTTTATTCATAGGTGTACTATACTCCAAAAAAAACGACTTTTAATATTTCTATGCAAACACCCAAAAAACTATATTACATTACCTTTAATAACCCCCTAAATAATTTTTTCACTTGTTTAATCTTATTCATTTCATTAAAGACACTTCTAAAATATTTCTCTTACATAAAAACATAAATATTCTCTATGTTCGAATTTGAATTTAATATTAAACTTCCCAAAAACAAATTACATTAACTTATATTTGTTATATTATAACTTCTTCCTCTTCATATTCATTATCTTGGAATTTTTGGGTTATCATAGCGTTAATTCATACTACATGGAGTGAAATGAATCTTCTAGTAACAACTTCTAATGGATTCATCAGTAAGGGTTGTGATAGTTTATCTTTAGGAAGGAAGTGTCCTATAATATTTACATAGATCTGTATGTAATGACATGAAAGAATGAATCATAAAAATATTTGTATAACCATATTAGAATAGAATTTTTTTATTATAGTTTTACCTCATAGTGAAACATCATATTTTGACATGACCCTTATCATCCAACTCCTTGTTTCAAAATTTTCATATGTGTTATTTAATCCAAAAAATTACAGTTCCAATATAATTATTTTTTACTTTTTATGAATTATGATTTTAAAAATAAACCATAGAACACATATTCTAGAAATTAAATTTTTGAACATCCTAGTTAACCTTTTAATTGACTAGTTAACATTTGAAAAAACTACATTTTATTGAGTAGGTATCCTACTTTGTAAAAACTAGGATATGAATTTTTTTTAACTTTACATATTGGAAAACTATCCATTGGTCTCAAACATATCCCAAAATCCTAAGAAATTTATTTATTAATGGGAAAAAACACCCCCGTTTTGATTTTTTATAAACCACTATACATAAATCTCTCTTTAAACATAACTTAATTATAAATAAATCATCATTAAATAATTCTAAGACCACATGAGAGAATATGATTTAGGAAACAATAACATTGAACAGAAATACCAGCATGTTAATAAACGTGACTTATATACACATATTTATAACATTTCAAACTGACTGAGATAAACATATTCTAATAAAATTTCTTCCATTTATGAAAGAAACTTCCCTTAGAAAAAGATATTACACCATTTAAAATTATAAAAACCTTTCATTTAATCTATAAATATAGGCTTCATATATATATATATATTATCCCAATTATGATAGTATAGTACACATGCTGACTTCATAACTTATCCCTTTTGAAAACTATTTATAAATATATCCTTCCACTATATAAGAGATCTGAACCCCATTAGGTTAAAAATATATCTATGGATTCTCCCCAATATATGTTTGTATATATTTCTAAATTTAATAAGGGATATACATAAATATACAAATTTTTTATTTATCTTCCATTGAAAACAAATATCTAAAGAAAAATTGAGAGATGGTATATAATCATCATATCGTAGGCCTCAATGAGTTATGGTTGAGATTTATTTTTTAGCATCATAGGATTTTTATTCAACAAACTATTTTTCAAAATAATTATTTTATCAGAAAAATAATTATTCAACTTCCATTATTGACTGGGATAATTTATCTTCATCATTAATAAAACAATATGGCATACATGAGTCTCATTAATTTTTTCTACTTAAAAAAACATTCTTTTAATAAAAATGATAATAATATCCTATAATAGTACCAAATTATTTAAATATATTTATATAATATATTCTTCTTGAGGTTACCCATTTATCCTTCTTCTTTTGTATACTTATTTCAACTTTTTTGGATTCAATAGTCTCTAAGGTCTTATCAACCTATTATTTTTTCGTCTTGTGAGTAATATTATCTTTTATTATTATTTTTCTATTGTACTTAACCTTGAATTATTTTGGATCATATTGTTAAAATAGTAGATCTGGTAGAATTATGTGAAAATTATTATGTATATGACATTTTTTGTAACATCCCTAACACCCTTTATTCAAGTCATTGAAAAAATTATCTTATATTATACTTTATTGTTGAATAACATCATGCTTGACTTTATTTGTCTGCATGATTTATCTCCTCCTACATTTTTTCCTTATATAAATCTTCAAGAACTAAAATTTATCTCATCAAAACCAAATACATTTCATCATATGCCTATATCTTCCATAAAAAACATTTTCTTAAAAATTACAATCATCATCCAAAACAAATTTTCAATAAAATTGTATTACATTTCTAAAATTCAATATTTTGAAAGACTTATTGACCTATGATTAATTAATTAGAATGTTGAGATACTATAAAACTATTTCAATTTAATGAATATACTTTTCCTGTTTTTTCCAATGACATAATTAATGATTTTAATTTAATTTTAGACTTTAGTATTTGATAAAGATTCTAAATAGTCACTTCTAGTGTTATTTTCTTTACTTTTCTCGACATCTATTAGGATTAAACATATTATCATGCGTTTCCATGATCATTATCAATATTTGGTTGAGATAATTTTTATCAGAACAGTATTAAAAAAAATTTCAGACATAACTCTGTTCTATTACGTTGCGAAATCTCATATTACATGCTTTGATTTTGGAAAATTATTTTTTAAAATTTAGATAAAATTTAAATTCCCCAAAAAATAAAATTTTTGAGATCAAAATAATTATCTTCTCAAACTTTCTTAAAATTCACCAAAAGGGAATTTTTATTCGCCTTAGTGATTATGTTTCTTACATTCTTAACACTTATGAGCAACTATTATTAGTTAATTTTTTGTTTTGGTTTTTCCAATTCAACTGTACTGGATGAGTTAGAGATTATCTTATTTTAATTCTCCTAATAAATAACCTAATATAATATCTTCATCAATTAATTCTTCAACATGAATTCCATTTGAGATTCATGTACATCTTCACCATTTCATAACGATACAACATATTATTCTTTTAACTCATATTCAATCATTGAATTATTGGAATTAATTATTATAATGAATTAATTCTCACTTATACCAATTGAAAAATAAAAAAATTCGGAATTCATAATTTGAATTTACATCTTTCTTAGCTAAACAGGTCCCCTTTTTGTAAAATATGAGTTCTTTATTGATCAACATGATGAAAACATCAATCTTTTTAAATTTATTGAATTATTTCGTTAAAGTTAATGATAGGACTCCACTTTATCATTGGTTTAATCTTCTTTATACTAAAGATTTTTTTTATAAAAATGTCTAATAACCCCATAGATGAAACACATAAAATGTAAAATTTCCTAAAATTTACCTTTTTCTATTTAAAGAGATCATGAGTTTTGTGACATGAGATTATTGAACTTCACATTTAAATATTCATCCGAATATGAAAATCCAACCCTATATTCATATAATTACTCAATATTCTTTAAGGTCATTTCATTAATCATTAATTTTAATGAAATTTAATTATAAATAGAATTAGTATTCAGAATTGTGATATCCTTATCCTAGTTTACTCATTATTAATAGAACCCAGTTGGCCACATGGAATAAAGAATGGCTCCCCAGAACATAGGCTACTAACTAAAAACAAGCATCTAAGGTTGTATAATAGAGAGAATTTACCCACCTGATTATTGTGAAAAAATTGTATAATAAATGAAAATCAATGTATTTAGATAAAAAATAACAACCATAGTAGTGGAAAAGTTAAACATCCATATAAGATAAGCATTCCAAAAAATAAAAGTTTAAATTGTGTAAAAATGATGCCAACATGAAGATTCTATAAAAACCAATGATAAATGAAAACATTCACATATAAAACAAACATATACCAAAAGAAAAAACAAATTAAGGACAATATAGAAAATAATAAAAACACTATGTTCGGTCCTATTCCCCTAAGATACCATGGCATAATAAGATCAAACATCCATGACCAGGTTCTAGCCCTTGTCCCTACCAACATCCATGAAAAGTGTCCTGGTACCAATCGATATCCCAAATAGGGTGAGAGATATAATTAGTAAAACAACATTAAAAAATTATATAAAAATTATATTTTCCATAATTATATGTAACAACATATATTTATAAGAATAAGAAGTAGAATAAGATGGATGAAAAAACCAAGTTGGGCTGAGGACCTCATCAGATGCTCAACCGGCCATACATGTTTTAGCCTAAGCCTGATGCACATAAATGGGTAAAATATCAATTGTTAGGGTTTAAGAATATATCCATGGGTTCCAAGTAAATGGAATATAAACTATGGGACCCATGGGGTATCCAAGGTGTCAAAGTAGTGATAATAGGAGGATTAATCCCAATGTAAAACCAAGGATTCCTTGACCATAAAATGGTATACTATCTAACAAAAATAAACCATAAAACCAATCTATAAGGGTATACGTTTAATAGAAGGTGTAAAACCCTCTACATTCTACTAAAAAGATGTCAAATCAAGCCCTATAATACAGGTCCATAATAATTCATAGGCTAAGAATGAATGGATCCCATGTAAAGAATCCATGGCGTCATAAGTCCAACGATGTCAAGATGAATCCAAGGAGTGTATACAAGGAATTACAATTTATGGATATGAAGAATTTGAATCATCAGTATTACACCATGTGAAAAACATATTAATAAGTCAAAGATCGAGTTATATGGTGGTTATAACCATTAGAAACCAGATCAATGAATCAAGGTGGCGTCTTATGACAGCTTATGGAATTACCTCAGTAATCATATTCTATCCCACGAATGAGCACTAAATAAATAATAAAAGGGTCCATTGTAGAAATTTGTAGCATACATTTATAATTATCTAAAGGCCATATGAAAACCATGATAAACTACTATTATTATTTCATTTAAGGCATATGTATTTCATTAATAAATTAAAAAGGCTCATTTGTGGTTTCATAACATTAAACACTTCATTAAATATTAACTGGTTCTAAGTGAATCTTACATTCCCCATTACAATGCAACAAATAATGTATTTAAACTAAGTTAATCCCCATGTGAAAGTAAAACAAAAAATACCAAAGGGTGTTTTGGTTAATAATATACAATAGTTATATAGTAATATACCTGAAACACACAAATGAGTTTCTCACATTGAGTTCATTAACATTTTATGATAACAAAGTGTGCCTATTAGGGCATTTGGGTCCCAAATTATTCAACTAATTTGATTTGTATTTGTTTTTGAGGTAAAATGTTGATAAATCCAATGTGTGACAAAAAAAGGTTAACATTTGAGGGATATTTAGAAAACCCCTACCTTATGATGGGTGATAAACCCTCATCTAGTATAAACTTCTGATTTGGGATACATTTATATAAAATATATAAATAAGAAAAATCCATAAAAACATGTAATATATGTATGAATGGAATTCATGATGAATATGGAAATTTAAACTAATAATGTGAGGTAATTGATAAAATAGAATGCCATTGGCTAACCAATATAATACACAATGGTCTGATCAGATCCTAATTGAGGGAAACTATCCAAGGCCTATCTTGAATGGCAAGGGAAGCTCAAAAGTATATGAGGAGTTTTTGTACATGGAAATAAAAAAACTAGGGTGAATGATATGCATGTTTTTAGAAGAAAAGTAATTTTAACCTTCTTAAATGGGAATATTGTTTGAAAAATTATTTTTTATGAATAGTGAACGTACCACATGGCTCTACTACTAAATCAAAACTACCTGTGTGGACTAGAAACATGGTTTGACAAACCTTGTACATCCTATATGGGTCCCATATAAAATTTCTTTGTAGCTTATATTAGAAAAATTAATAATCTTGTCCATGGTTAAACTAACTATACACCTCCTATTTGTAGGATGTATGGTTGAACCACATGCCTACTACTAAATATGCACCAACAATGTGGCATAAGCTACTTCTCCAAAAAATTAGAGATGCAGAATCTGAACAAGCCTCAAACACTCTTGAAACCACCATGAGATCATTAGTAATTTTAAAAATGTGAAACTAATAATTAAAAATGAAAATTTTATGGATCCACTCCTTAGAGAAAAATCCAGGAACTTATATCCTTCCCCACTTAAGACTACTCAACCCCTAGTATCCCTTTTGAGGGTAGTAATGAATCTTATTTAAATACCCCAACCACTGAGCATGTACATCAGCCTACTACACCTAGTTATCATCCTATATATGGATATAATTCTATAGAACCCATAATAATGGAAATTATCATCCCCAAAGGTCCTTGATGCTCTGATCATCGATACAAAAATTAAACTCTTCATACGAAGCACCAACCTTTAAAATGACTTGTTCAGGATCAAAGGTATGATATGGGTCAGGGTAATAAATATGATGTTGAGATATATGGAAGACATTTTTCATGTATATTAAACTTTTAAGTAAATTTTTCCAATATTATACTATCCCAAACATCTCCAAATTCTTGAAGGGTTATATAGACCTATGTGCAAACTTCCCATGTTTCCGAATATAACAATTCCCCAGTGTAGGTGAAACATGTAAAATAAAAACCATAATTTTTATTAAACATTAATACATGATTTATTACATAAAATTACACTTAATAAAACCAAAAAGATTTGTAATTATAGTTTTTTTGGGGAATTGGGTACATATCATAACAATTTAAAAACTAAAATACATTCTCTTTATTGGAATCTTCCTTATCAAGCTCGTACATAAAACTTCTTGGTATAACATGAGGAAATACATAATAAAGGGATGAGCTATAAAGACCAGTAAGGGAATAAACATGAAATAAGGTAAAACAATGTTAAACAATACACATATAAATAGAGAATAAAATTAAACTAAACAATAAGGCATGATATATCATGATAAACATAACATGGGAAATGTGACAATAAATTAAAACACTAAATAATAAATATTGGTCAAATAGATATTCCAAGAAATAATGATGAAAAAAAATCCCATAAAGGAACTAGGTTCAATTCCTATCCTAAAATGATGTCTAATGAGACTAAACATTACCCAATGAATTAGTTTTCAATATAATTATGGGCATACAAATCAGTTTTATTTCATTACCATGCTTAAGTGTACCACATAGGTCAAACTGTATGGATTCATTCATCATCTTATTTTATTACATGATCAATTTGTTTGTAATAAATATATTTAAATCCCAATTCAATGATGTATATGTGTATAAAGGGTAATAATCTTAGTAATAAATTGGTATGGTACTCACTACACAATTGTTTTGGCATGGAAAAATGTGGTGGAAATTCAGAAGCATAACAATGTCAAATAATAATTAATAAAAGGGCTGATGAGAGAGAAAATAGTATCACAAAATCTTGAAATTAAATTGGAAATAATAGGGACATGTAAGTAAATATCCCAAAATTATTAATTGGAAATTGAAGGTATAATATAACAATGAAACTTGAATAAAGAAGAGTAGGCGAGGACCCCTTACTTTAGTGTCTAACTCAAAATGTGTTGGAGGAGACTATTGAGAGATTGGGGGAACCATATGAGAACTCTAGAGATTTTAGGTAATAGTATGGACATTCTCCAAGGAGTTTTAGTGATGATAAATGTGATCTTGGGTGGGTTTATATAAGAAATGAGGGGGATTTTTATTATTATTTTGTTTTTCGACTCTACAAAATAAAATAACTAAAAACACAAACCATCCCATGGGTTTTCCCATGGTTTCTGAAAAATGGGAGTGGTTATCAAAATATTACAATTACAGGGTCCGAACATAAAATAATGCCTTTTATTATGTGGTGGTGAGTCACAGTCTAAATGGAATGATTTTAAAACCTTAAAACATATTAATGGTTCTGGTGGATTAGTAATGGATTTATAATATGAATATAAAATATTTAAAAACAAATTAGTTTAATGATAAAACTTGTATCTGGATAGGGATACCATTTATAGTTTTTATTATATCTTTTTTGAGTCATTAAGATCTCATAATACACAAAGTATATTAAGAAGGTATTTAATTTTTACAAAAAAATTATATTATCTCAATTTTTTTTAAAGAAATAATCATTGGATAATTTCAATATTCTATTTACAAAAATAATATCCATTTTATTAAAATGATATTATAAAAATTTGAATTTTCACTTATAAAATAAAATCAACATTTATTAAGAAATACTATGATTTTTGACAATATTAGTTTTTGAAGCATTATAAAAATTAGGTTTGACTTCGCCATATTTATATGATAATGTATATTTAATATTAATTATTTGATAATAATTTTTTTATTACAATATTAATTTTTTTAAGGAATCTGTTAATTTATCAAAAACAATTGCTTTATTTAATTTGAATATTACCCAAATATTCTATTGTTTTAATTGTATCAAAATAAAAACAATTATAAAGTAACAATAATAGGATGAATACAAATTCATGATTATCTAAACAAATAATTTATATATTCATATTTCTTAGTTATTGATAAATATCCATTTAATACACCCGCAAACACCCTTAGAGTAATGTTCACGATGATGAGGCTTTCATTAGGTGTTTTGGTTCACATGGTTTGGGCCGTGATCTCAATGAGCTTGAACTTACCCCATTAATGGTTTCACTAATGATTAAATTGTTGGATTTCAACTTGATCTTGGTCAAAGGAAAATATTAGTGATTTTATTTCCCTTAAAGCTCTAATAAATGTGCTTCATAGGGTTTAATGACATTCTTTGAGGAAATTAGTTCTTTTTTCTATGTCAATTTGATTTTATATAACCCAATATTTATACCAATCATGTGATAACTGCTAAAAATCTATATTTTGAATTGTAAATATCATTATTGGTCATTTAAATCCAATAGTATATAATAAAACCAATGGAATGCAGGTGTTTTATATAACCATATCACATAAAAATAAATTTAAATAAATCATAAGGGAAATTATATTTATAACAGTTTGGGCCATTAAAATATTACCCAATTTAGAAATTTCCACTACAAGAATTTGGACCTACATCCACGGATCTACAGCCACAGACAATACAAACTGTGGCTATATATCACTTATACCCACACCTGTTTTGGTCTCCATAGAATCAGCTCTCTACATGAGCCCTTTCCTCCCCACATCCTCACGTGTTTCTGATCCCCACTACCCCGCGATCCTACTCCCCCCCATGATCCTCCTCCTCTCCCAAAATCTCTGATGCGACCACCCCACCTGGCCGTGACCCTCCTTCTCCGACCTGGCTCCGGCATGGTTCCTACGCAACCCCCCCCCCCCCTCGATCCTCCTCCTCTCCTGACTTCTCCGTGGCCACCCCACCTCCCCGCGACCCTCCTTCTACGATGAGGCTCTAGCAAGGTTTCAACGTGGTCACCTCACCTCCCAGGATCCTCCTCCTTCGACACGGCCACCCCAACTCCCGGGATCCTCATCATACACAAGGCTGGCCCAGGAAACGTCATTGCCCAAGGTAGGTCCTAAAATTATTTCCCATTCATTTAGTTAGAAAATCAGCATGAATAATCTGGATTTCAAATGAATCAAAGGAATTTTACATGTGCGTATTGACAATCTATACTTGGTGATGATCCCCTTCAATAGCAGTAATTTTCTAGACTGGAAACCTCACAGTCATATCCTTTATTTCGGGGTATCCCCATCTAACATTGTGTGTTCCAACCTCTATAATTAGGTTGTTAAGCCAAACAATCTAAATAAATAAATAAATAAACCGTGCCAGGTGAATCTAGTGTAGAATCGCATGAGGAAGTGGTTGCAGTTAAAATGAACATGATGTATATGAAAGCCACAACAAGAGCGATGAGTGAGGAAACGGTGTGGTAGGGGCCAAACATGTTGCAGGCAGTGACCTGGATGAACATAATGTTACTCTCAGATGAAATCCTAGAATTGAAAATGTCTATGGTAGTGAGGTTGGGGTTGTTGGGATCATATGGAGGATGGGTGGCGCACAAAGATGTAGATGGAGCAGGTGAAGAAAAGGAGTGGCTAATTTCTCCCAGCCTACTTGTTTCCCTAACCCGGGAGCTTGGGGGGCCTGACCTAGGGTTGGCCCTGATCATACATGTGATCGATCCATGAATAAGGTACATTTATCTAGTGTTTATTTCATTGGTACCCTATCTAGTTATGATCCCACACTTACAAAAATTTCTAGGTATGGTTGACAGTGGGATTAAAATCTGGAATAACCAAAAATTGAAATAGACATCCTAAAATAAATTCCCATCCCTTCTATTCAAAAAAATTGCATAGAGGATCCCGTAATTGGTTTTTTGGTTTGTAGGTTTGGTGACATCAATTACTAGAAAGAAAACATATTAGTTAATTTTCACTTCATCCCTAGATTCCCAATCCCTCACATTTACTTCATGAATGTGCGAATAAAAGTTGGGTTTATATCGGCATCCCTTGATGAGGATCATAAGATTTTTTATGATAGGATTTATATGATCGATGAACCAGATATGTCCAAATTCTCAAAGTTTACCTTAGGATGATTAAATGCATTTATGTTTAACTTGTTATTAAGATCCAACGAGGAGCATGATGAGTGGGTGAGAAAAGTCTTGTCTAAATGAATCCCAATTAACTTGAAAATACATTGCTAGAGGTTTTGTAGTAAGGGCATACCAACTGTAGTTAATATCCATAGAAAATTAATTTAGATACCCTCACCATGTATGTGTTATGAGAGGCTAAAATCTGAGTTAGTCTAGAACATATTTTTTAATGTAGAATGGGCCCTCTTTCCTCGGGACCTTGTTGGGAAACTTATGGGATTTAAATTTTAGGGGGGGGGGAATACATTTCTTACTTTTTGTGTACATTATTTTCAAGTGTTGAGAAACACTCATATATGGTTTACCTTCATGTAATAGTGTTTTTAGTTGTGTTTTGGGTGGTTTAGGAGACAATGAACAAGGGTCTTGAAGGAAATAATAGATCCCTATATTCATTCATGTTCATGTGCTCTCTCTCATGGAAAAACTAGGTCACCTTCTTCCTATTGAAAAGAGAATGGGTACTAGTAAGTGGATCCTCCCTAGGGACGTGATTACAAATGATAGAGTTACACTAGGGTGGTTGATCAAGTGGATACCCCCCAATGTTGGAATAAAACATAATGTGAATGGGTCATGTAAATAGGGTGGTATTAGGAGGGATTGTGCATGATTCTAGGGGATCTATGGTTATCGAATATAGTTTCTTTTATGGTTTTGGTAATTCTATCTGGGTGGAGAAAAAATATTTACTCAGTGGTCTTTAAAATTAGATGATAGATAACCTCAATATTTTAATGCTTGAGTAGAACTCCAAGATTCTTTTAAGACTCTTACATGATGATGCAAGTGCTCCTTGTTTTTCAGTTTATAATATTAAGATGTTTAGGTCCCCCATTGATCAAGGCACAAATATCATTCGTACTTAGGGGAGGGGAACTTTTCTACAGAAAATTTATCCAGTAAAGAGATACCTTATGAGATTCTTGTTATCTATCACATTACAAGGGATCTTGCACATTATTATGAAATTATTGTTAGTGGTGAAACCATCATTATTCACCACTTTAGACTCCCAAAGTGCAAGATTTTCCAAGAAAAGGCTCTTCTTGGGTGATCAATAATATCCTAACTATTACATCAATCAAGGAAGTTCTTCTAGGGATAACATTAATGGAAGAGAATAATCTGAATAATCAAGATATTTTTGAATAAAACAATTTCCATCACTTTTACAATGAAAATAATAAATTTAATTGGTTGGATAATCAATTACCCAATTAAATACATGGTCTAAATCCTTACCATATGGAAAAATTTTCAACCAATGACTAATTTTAATCCCAACCATCTGAACATTGAATCCAATATTTTCCGTATAAATTATTAGAATAATTTTTTTAAAAAATATTGAAAATGAATTATCAATTTTCATCATTTAGATTAGATATATAAAACATTGAAATGGTTATGGAAGCTATTACCACTTAGGTATTCCCTTCCTCGATATCGTAGAAGAATCTTGTTAGACACAAACCTCTCATGAATAACTCAATGTAGTTACTATTCCCAAGAGTGGAAAAACTATTTTAAAACCTAAAACATTGATTCCTAAACAATTAGAGTCTTAAAAATCATTGGAAAAAACTGAATAACCAACATTAGAAACTGAAAAATCAGAGCTGGATAATCAGTGAATTGGTTAGGGAATGTTGAAATTCAACCAGAAGGACATGTGGAAATTGTTGATGGGTGTTAAAATCTGGAGAAAACCAATTTTCTATATTCAAACGAGATAAATTTGACATCTTAGAATCATATTCCTAAATATTATTGTATTATTTATGGGATATTGTCAAGAAAATATCGGATATTGAAGAGTTTAGATAAAGACATAACAACCCTCATAGAAAGACACATGTAACCCATCCAATGAATAATGAGATTGGTCATTCTTATCGATACTAAAATAATACGTGGAAGATGGCCTTGATGTGGAAATTAGACAAATAACCCCATACCCAAATATAAATAGATTGATCTCAAACAAAATTATAATATATCATAATGGGTTTTGATTAGTTAATTTTTTTTTGGTGATGGTGTTTAGACTACCGATCTCTTCATCATCGATGAATAGGGATGACCCAGGGGTGAGCCCCTTGAGCCTCTGGGATAGGGAAACCAGTGGGAGGGGAAAACCTGCCACCTTCTCTCTCCCTCATTTATCTGCCGCTATATCGCAGTTCTTCGACCCCATGCCTCAGTACGGCCTTAGTTGGCTTCTTTAGAACCATTGTGCGGTGGTGCGTAATCTGAAGGTGGCATGTGGCTTGTGGTATATTTTGGTGTTCTTAAGTCGGTTATTGGTGTTTGGCTAGTTGAATGTCTGCGCAGGGTCCCAAGGCAGTGCTCTATCCAAGGCAGGTTTCCATCCGATGGAAACCTAGATAAATCAGGTTAATAATTTTATATTTACTATTATTACCACTAACCTTAATACTGATCATTGATCTTTTGTGGATGTTGTTGCAGGGAATGAAGAAGTTCAAGATCAAGGAGACTCGATGTATTTGGCACACATCAAACTGAAGATATATCATCACAGTGGTCACGCTGAGGTCTCCTTCTCGAAAGTAGAGGTACGGTCACATTATTCTGATCTACATTTCGTGCTAGTTGGGAAATTTTGAAAGCACAGACCCTCCCTCTTATTCCTGAGAAAGACCCTTTCAACTATCATATTTGTGTATTTCCATGTGCGGCTTGTTAATTCAACTCATGGGGTTTTCATATTCACGATTGAAAATGACCATTATATGCTTTGTAAAAGATGTTTCTGGTCCTTGGGTGGTTGTTCCATCAAGTTATTGAAATCATCTAGAGATTCCAACACTGATTTTGAACCTCTCATTGCCCCTATTTGGCTGGGATACCCTGGGTTTCCATTGAGTTTTTTTAAGAAGGACGCTCTCTTTCGGATTTCTAGTTTCATTCGTCAACCGCTCAATTTAGATTCTTCTACTAAAAATATATCTCAACCTTTGGTAGCTAGATTCCATGCATATGCGTGTAAGTGTAAAAGGGTATATGTAAGTATAAACATATATATAGGGACCCCCTTGTGCATATTTGGCCATGACAATATATACATAAGGTCTAGGTGTCCTTATATATATGTTAAGTTGCATATTCTTTCAAGACGAAAAAAGGAAGATTCGAGTATTCATCAAAAGCAAACGCACCTTGAGGTTGAGGTAGGGTCCCTCTCCTATCCTATATAATTCAATAATGTTTTAAATTGTATTTAGTTTCCTTCTTAATTCTGCATGTTTATTTTCAATTGCAATTTCTGAATAAGTGTTAGTTAAGATAATTGTTTCATTTGATAAATAAGTCATGGTTTTGTAATAAAACCCCTCCAACAGAGGTGCGCTGTCTGTGAAAACTCACAGTGATATACCTTTCTTAACATTATTGCATTGATGTTTTATTTATACTTGATGTTGTTCTTATTCATAAAGCACACATCGTATATAGAACCATGTAAAGGTATGAGGTTTAAATGAATTATATACTTCAATTGAATGAATAGAAACATGAAAATCCAAATTAAACTGTGATTTTTTATTCAAATTATTGGAATATTCCATGAATAAAGAGATGGATTCTTTGAAGTTAAAGAAAATCAGATATGGTTGAACTTTAAGTGGGTAAAAAGGAACTTGAAAATAATTGGGTTTACTAAATTAATTAATAGAATGATGTTTATAAATGAAAAAAATTATGGATGGTAATAATGTGTTATTAGTAGAATGAAAAGTTTATTTTTTGGAAATATTCTCACTTAATATAATCATTATATCATCTAAATAATTATAAGTATGGTGGAATTGGAAAGTATGCTTCTTGATTTGGGGGACATCAAGAAAACTCTGATTCATGGTGAGTTAAAGTAATAAATCAACATGAAACAACCAATACGAGTACCAGCAATTGGGATCCATGACTTAGTTTGTATATTGTATAAAATCTTGTATAGAATAAAGCAAGTACCGTGATAGTGGAATCAAAAATTTGAATCATTTATCACTTATGAAGGCTTTTATTGTTGCAATATAGAGAATTACTTCTACTGAAATAAATGGGATAATGGTACCTTCATAGATTTCATATTTTATTTCAATTACATGTTTCTACTTGGACTAGATGATTGAATGATTTAGAAATCTATGGATAATTTTTTAGAGGTTTTGAGATGAAAAATCCCAAGAAATTTGAGAAGATATTGTGGATATGTATAGAAATAGATAATAAAAATGTAGATTTAGTAATAACCCAGAAGGAACATATCAATAAGATCATCAAAAGGTTGGGCATGAATAGATGAGAAATAGTGACTAACCATCTTACACTTCAACTTGACCAAGGCATAAGAACTCACAATGGAAGAAGTGTGACAATACATAGATAAAGTTCCATATTCCTCAGGTGTTGGAATTTTAATGTATACAATGATATGTACTCAATAATGTATTGTTCTTATAGTGGTATTTGTTATCATATTCATGTAAAACCACGTAAAGGGACATTGGGATGTCATTATATAGAAAACCAACCTATTTGTACATGCCTATTACATTATTTTTAAGATAAATAATATAATAATACATTCAAGTATCTAAATGTTTAGTATCTTAAGAAAATTAGGTTCATAAAACAGTTGTACATAATACAAAAACATTATTTAGAAACTGGGAATAAATAGAAGGGGGGGGGACAGGAGGGGATTTGTAGGCTAGGGGGAAGGGTGGAGGGGGGAAGGGGGCATGGTGGAGGGGGGAGGGGGGATGGGGGAGGGTGGAGTGGGGCAGGGGGTGCAAGGGGGTGCAGGGGGGGTGCAGGGGGGGGGGGTTGTGAAAGCTAGGGGGATGAGTGGAGGGGGGAAGGGGCTGGGGGCAGGGTGTAGGCTAGGGGGCTGGGTGGAGGGGGCAGCATCGAGGGGGACATGGGGACATGGGGCAGGGGGGAGGGTGGAGGGGGGAAGGGGAGGGGGGAGCAGGGGTGGCTGTTGCAGTCTAGGGAGATGGGTGGGGGGGAAGGGGGTGCAAGGGGGCTGTTTCAGGCTAGGGGGTTGGGTGGAGGGGGGCAGGGGCCAGGGGCCAGGGTGGATGGTGGAGGGGTGGAGGGGGCAGGGTGGGGGGGGGGGGGGGGGTAGGGTGGCATGGTGCAGGGGGCATAAATTGTTGGACATGAAGGTCTGTATTTTTATAATTATTTTTAGTGTTATTTTAGTTTAGTAGATTTATGGAAAGTGTTCAATATGAATTGAAAATTTTCATTTTTGAAACTATGGATTAACAAGAAAATTCAGTTTTACTTTTATATGGATCTTGATCATTCTTATAAATGACATTATAGTTTCTTAAAGTTTTTTGTTATACAAAAACTAGGCATATAAAAAATGACAACATTTTATAACATATAAAAATTATTTATACTTTTCCATTAAATCATTTTATTTATATTCTTCTTTTAATTTATTTACATTCATTTTCCATTTTGGATAAACTGCTATTTGTTATGTTATCAATGAGAATGATGCTTAGCATATTAGTGTATTAGATGGGATATATAAATACAAGAATCCGTCAATCCTACCGGCCAACACAGTTAAAATATTCCCACTACTTACTATTCCAAAAGGCAGGTGATAGGTTAACGATGTCAATTTTTCCACAATAAGACTAATTTATTTGACAATGTACTCTTAATGCGCCCTACTGCTCGAAGGTAACATTTTGGCATGTCCATTTATTTTTTATTACCATACTACAACTATAATGTTGAGAGGTGTATTATCTCATTATTCATTCCTAGGGCTATCTATATTGAAATTCTTGATAAATATATAAATACCATTATCTGGATTAAAAACATTGATATTCCATATTTCATTTTTACTATTTGTTTGTGGTTTGTGATTAAACAGTTCATTCATTATGCTTATTTGGCTGGTATTAGACCAATAATTAACGGCTTTACCATTTGTTCATTATGAACTCTTATATACATGACTCTTCTTCTGTGTTATATCTCATTGAACATTTGGGTTCAGGTTGATTGTTGTATAAGAACATTCACTTAAGTAGTCCGGTTTGGTTCCTCCTTCAGGTAGGATCCCTCTTCTAGCCTCTTAAATTCATGATTGCTTCAAATTGAATTTAGCTTCTTTATTAATTCTACTTAATTACATTGAATTGAATATCTTGAATAAGTCTTTTTTAATATAATTTTTTAATTTGTTAAAGTCATGTTTTTATAATAAAACCCCTCCAATGGAGGTGCACTGTCTGCGAAAACTCACAGTGATAGTTATGTTGATCTAGTTGCTTAAATTATTGCATTTTATTTGTGCTGAATGAGTTTTAGAATAAATGATAAATATAATTAAATAAATTTTGTGATAAAGCAATGCCATGATTTGATAATAAAACCCCTCCAACGGAGGTGAACATTCTTCTAAACCAAAGAGTATTGATAGTTATTTGTATCATGTTTAGATTTGGTTTGAGTCTTTCATATGCCTCTTCCTGCTCCCTTTGCTCCTGGCCGGATGATGCTGCCCCGCAGATGTCACTGGACCGGGCCAACATGACGCGATCACGCCGCAGTCATGTTGCGGTCATATCGTGGTCACGCCGCGGTCACGCTGTGGTCACGCCGTGATTTGGCCCTGCTCCAAGAGGACAACCCGTAATAGTTCACAGTGATAGTATTCCATGAGTCTTTTGATCAATGTTGAGACTGACTAATCACAATTTCTACCGGCAGGGCGACAAACGGAATGTTTCTCCGCCTCCTCCTGCTCTTTTCGCTCTTGGTCGGATGATGCTGCCCTGTGGATGTCGCTGGACCAGGCTGACACGCCGCGGTCACATTTTGGTTACGCTGCAGTCACACCGCGGTCACACCATGGTCACGTCGCGGTCACGCCGCGGTCACGTTGTGATTTGGATCTTCTCCAGGATGAAAACCCGCGATAGTTCGCAGTGATAGTATTCCATGAGTCTTGTGATCAATGTTGAGACTGAATAATCACAATTTCTGCCAGCGGGGCGATAACCGGAATGTTGCCTCGCCTCCTCCCACTCCATTCACTCATGGACGGAAGATTCTGCCCTGTGGATGTCGTTGGATAGGGCTGACACTCCACGTTCATGTTGCAGTCACGCTGCGGTCATGCCGCGGTCACGCCACAGTCACGCCGCGGTCACGCCGCGGTCACGCTGCAGTCACGCCGCGGTAATTCCATAATTTGGCCCTGCTCGAGGACGACACCCCGCGGTGGTTCGCAGTGTTAGTATTCAAAGAGTCTTGTGATCAATGTTGTGACTGATTAATCACAATTTCTTCAGGCGGGGCAACGACCAGAATTTTGCCCTGCCTCCTCCCGTTCCCTTCGCTTCTGGCTGAATGATGCTGCCCCACGGATGTCGCTGGACTAGGCCAATAGGCCTTGGTCACGCCGTGATTTAGCCCTGCTCTAGGACAAAAACCCACGATAGTTTGAAATGATAGTATTCCATAGTGAAAACACATAGAATCTAGGGTAGAAACCAAAAAAATGGCAGGAATAAGAATAAAGGGAACCTACCGTGGTGTGTCTGGTTTATACAAGAATGAAGGATGGAAAGGGGGAAAATCCTTAAATGTGAGGAGGTAAGAAGGTTAATTTTACACTTTTTAATGAATTATTTGCATTATTCTTGCTTAGGTAGTATAGTTTGACAAATAATGTTCAAATAAATCATTTATAACTACTTATGAAAAATATAACCACATGGTTGTTCCACATAGTGTACATACCATGTTATAACATTGTTGAATAACATTCATAAGAACTAAAACACCTCAAACTATTTCTCTTGGGACTCACATGGTTTGTTCCAAATCATGTGAAACTTGTACATGAAAAATCATACATGTTCAAAATGAACAAGAATTTATAATCTCGTAGGATCATGTATGGTTTCCCCTATACCATGCGAATAAACCGTTTTAGATAAGAAAATTTCTAGAATTTTCAAAATTTCTAAAATTTCTAAAATTTCAAACATAACTCAACAAAATTTACTTACAACAAAATAAGATAGAAAATGATCAATAATAAACAATAATGTTCCTCTAGAAAGTGGCATAAGAATGTTTATTATGGAAGACACTTTATTTAAAAAAATCTTATAGTCAAAGAAGGTGTAGGAAACCTCTTTATAAAGTAATATAAGAAAATTTCCTTCAAAATATCAGATGATGTTTTGTTGTTTCTAAAGATATAAACATCTTGAAGTTTATCATGATCCATGTTGAAAAGAAAATGTGAAGTTTTATAGAAAGACATTATTGGAAGAACATTTCAGGATATATACTATGTATAAAGTTTGATTTACTGATACTGTACACTTATGTACATTGTGTGAAAAGTATAAAGGAGAATAAGTGAAATTGACACTCTAAAAGAAATTCATCATACTCACCTTTTAGTTGAAGTACCTATAAAAAAAGTTGTAGATGGTGAATATTTTTTGAACTTTTTGCAAAAGGGTAAAGTAATGAAAACATTTTTAGAGGCTGGGTCATTGGTCAAACATTTGTGAGAAGAATAGAATAAACCAAAAAAATAGTTCATAAAAACTTATATAAAAAAGATTGTATATTTTCCTTCGATTTACCAAACACAAAACGTTAGATGAATCCTTTCAGATGAACCTAAGTCTATTTGATTCTGATATATAGTATTTTCATGGTATAGTATGACATAATCAATATTTACTCAATGATAAATGGGGATGAGTCTATGAGAAAAGTTCCAAGTAATAGAATTTGTAACACTAGTTGTGATAGAAAGTGTTAGCTGAAGTCCTAGAGAATAATAGAACAGATAATTACAAACATAGATGAACGTATAGAGAACATATAAGAATTCCAATATGGGTACATGAATTTAGAAATGTATCATAGGATAGATGTGTCGATATAGGAAAATAATAGACGTATAAATTCCTTGGACATTTAAATAAACTTTGTAAATAACTTAAATTTGTAGATTATATAGATGGTCATAAAAAGTTCCATAAGATAATGTTTAATTTAATTAACATAAGGTTGAATATGCTATAGAATTCGAGATTCATAAGAAATATTATAGATGTGATAAGAATAATTCTAGGAAAAATAAAACGAGTATACAATTCATAATTTTAATTTTAGTGTGTGTGAAAGTGAAATTGAGGTCCCTCCAATTATATTTTGGGAGAACCTATATAAAGGGGTGAAAGTAAACACATAAAAAATAATATTTATATCTAAAAAAATGAAACCCTAATGTTTTTGTGACAAGCTGATTTTTCAACTAATTTTTCTTTTAGGTTAAATTCGATCCTGAAATGAAGATCCATTATATGGAGGAACTCTGATCAATGTCACTGCTGGATGGTCGAACCATGTAGGCAAAATTTTTCTTGCCACTATCATAGATGTTCCCCCATTTTCTAAAAATGTGAACCTCTTGGTAACCCACATTCACTCCCCTATCATGTTGACAATAATTATTCATATCTATAATTTATAGACAATATGGCTATTCCACAAACTCATGAGCATCATGAACTACTTATTAATTACATCTACACCGATTGATGTATCCTTTCTACCACCTTAATTCATTGGAGTACCTCATTCGCCAAGATAGTTCTAGTCATTCATAAATTAATCGAAGCGATTACTAGTGGAAACACTAAATATCACACCTCCATCACCACCTTCATGCCATTGCAGCACTTTAACATCAGCATATATAGCTCCTAGTGATGCACCATCCATAGTTGCAACATAGTCCAAGTTCACCCCATTCACAGGTTCTGGACGCAAATCACCCGCAACGTATTCCGCAGTAAAGGCCCTCTCAATACCAAGATCTTGCCTTAGGTGATCAAATAGCTTCCTAACCATTAGTTCTTGTGTCCTCCATAACACTTCTTTTTGACCATAACCATATTTGGATTCCACTGCCCCTACCACATTCACTGGAGAATGCGCCTCAACTACTGCATGTCTAATGGATGTCAGACCCACACACACTCCCTATATGTGAGATCCCTCTACAGGTTCATGAAATAATGTGATACATCTTTCTGGAACCTTCAACTATAGAAAACCGAAATCAGGGGCACCACTTCCGCCTTTACCATTCCTCATATAACCTTGTGAAACTCAATCCATGCCGTTCCTATGACATACCTTATGCACATGTCCAAATCGTCCAAAAGCAACACAATAATGCATTCATGATTCAAATATCACATCTTGGTTCTACCAAAACACTTATCCATCCATGATCCAGAACTAATTTACAGGCGAACATGAAACATCAATCTCAATAAACATCTGTGGACAGATGGGGTGACATACAACCTCTGTGCATTGATCCGAGTAATAGAATCGACCTATCATCTTCCGGATAGCATAAAAAATGGATGAATTTTTAAATGACTGTGGAAGAACTTGGAGACTCACCCATGTCGCCATCATCGAGGGATCGCATCACATGTGGATGTTAAGACACCATTGAAATAGATAAAATTATTTTCCATTACATCATCAAGGAGCTCTTGGAACTCTCATCAATATGCTTAGGTACTCCAAATAACTTGAATGCCATTTATCATCTTCATATTGGCATGAAACAACTTGTCTTCCTCATTTAAAACATGTGATCTTGCACTCATCTCAATACACATTTTGAATACATTCAAGTACATGTAGCAGGTTTTAGAAATCAGCCTTGAGAACTCAAATTTCCTCAACTTATTGTCATTGATTAATTAAATTTCTCCCCCTTAATATCAGACTTTATTCATTCATTAATAGGGATGAGAAAAATGAATACCTCACCAATGATTTTTTCAAGAACTTTCCAGAAATTCCAGATTTGCATGGAATAAACAAGTCTGGAAGCTTCTCAAGGGTCTTCTCCACTCATATCCTAGGGGGGGCTGCAGGGAGTGGGTGGGGTTGTGGGATACTACAGGAGTTGGTGGGGGGGGGGGTGTAAGGGGGCTGTTCATGGGGCATGGGGGTGCAGGGGGGCTTTCTAGGGGGGTTCAAGGGCTGTCCAGGGGGGTGCAAGGGGCTGTCCACGGGGGGCTGTCCAGGGGGTGCAAGGGGGCTGTCAAGGGGGCATGGCGGGCTGTCCAGGGGTTCAAGGGTTCTCTAGGGGGTGTTTAGGGGGGGGGGTGGGGTTTTTTTAAGAAATGTCAAGCCCTAGAGCCACAGTTTTAAACCGTGGATATAGGCCTACAACCACTGTTTAAAACCATGGATAAAGCTATATAGCCACAGTTTTGAAATGTGGATATACCATATAGACACAGTTTGAAACTGTGGCTATAGAGCTATAGCCACAGTTCAAACCGTGTATATAGGGATTTAGCCGCGGTTTCAAACTGTGGATATAGGTCTTTCCCTATAGTCACACCATTACAAGACACAGTTTGTTGAACCATGGATAGAACCTATAACCACAGTTTTGGGACTTATAGCCACAGTTTGAAACCGTGGCTATAGCCTAAATTTTCTGTAGTGTCCACCCAGAGAATTTTCATTTCTGACAATAAAATAGATGAGTTTAAGTTTCTTTCATTACATTCTCAAGTTCCAATGTCACTTTGTAAGTCATGTGGTTTCTCCAGAACAATTTCAGAAGGTTCATTATCTTTTTTCATATAACTTTTTATCCACAATATAATATCTTCATAGGATGATCCTCATAGGAAATATAATTTTTTAACGGAACGAAAAAAGGGTTGATTATGTGTGATGGGTCTGGTATGTACTTTCTCATGAGGTATACATGGAATATAGATGTAATCGAGATAAGATTGGTGGGAGTGAAGGTTGACATTCCATCACTCTAATATGATCAAGGATATCAAAGAGACCGATGTATCTTGGCCTATACTATCACTTCTTCCCAAATGTAATCACTTTCTTCCATAGAGATATACGGAGGTATACCATGTCTCTAGAATCAAAATATGGGTATCATCCAAGATTGTAATAATTGTTGTTATATTAAATCTAAGAAGCTTTGATGTGCTGCTAAATGGTCTTAAAACTTTCTACCTTTTCCTTGACCATTTGAAGACTTAGTAATTTTCATTCCCCAACTCCATCCCTACATGTTGGTGTTTTTCACCTATTCCTATAAAAGAATTCATATGGATCCTCTTAAATTATCCAGTGGAAACTATTTTTGTAAGATAAATAATCCAGTGGAAGATATTGGTCCCATCATCCTTCGATGTTTATAGAACAGGATCTCAACTTGTCTTCGACTATCTGAATAGTTCTCTTCGATTGGTCTTTAGTTTGAGGATGATGGTCCATACTAAATTTAAACTCATTATTTAGAGCATGTTGAATAATTTTCATGATATTGGAGGTGAATATTAGATCTCGATCGGATAAAATCGATAGTGGTATTCCATAAATCCATACCACCTATATAATGTATATCCATGTAAGTTGATCTAGTGATAAGACCTCTTGAATTGTGATAAAATGAGATTTCATTGTAAAATGATCCACAAAAAACCCATATAACATTGTTTCCCCTAGATGTATTTTTATGTATATTAAAAAAATCCATTGTATTGTTTTCCCAGTTCTATGTTGGTATTGGTTGTATCCTCCCATTATAGTTCTTTGTTTAATCATTCACTTGCTGACATACCAGGAAATTAGATGTATATTCAGTGATATCCTTCTTAATATTGTCCCAAAAAAAGTTCTCTCGAAGACCTTGATACATATTTTTACTTATTAGGTGAATGGAGATGGTTGATCTCTGCGCATCATCCCAAAACTATTTCTTTAACTCAAGATTTGATTATACACGTAGTCTTGAGCCAAATCTCACAAGTCCTTCATCATTAAAATTGAAATTTAAGGATTTACCATTCCTTATTATTTCTAATTTCTCTTAATCCCCACATCATCAATTTTAGAATATTTACCATCTTTTTAAGGGATAATTGAGAACTAATTTATAATGGATTAATGGTGTTCCTTCCTTTATAATTCTCAGGTTTATCCTTTTTACAAATAAAAAGACCAGATCCCTCTCAATTCTCATCAATGAAAAAAAAATTCCAAGATCCTTTATAGATAGAGTGTGTGCCAACTTTTCTCTTTCTGAGGATTGTAGTTAATTAACCATTCATACTATTTAATTATCTTTAACCATCATCGTTAGTGAATATTAATCCTTTTCATTGTGAATATATACTTGACACATTTATGATCTATATATATTTTATACTTCTCCCAAAATAGATACTTTTAATATATTTTCCATGTTATGATCTCTGAATCCAACTCTAGATCATGATTTGGGAAGTTTTGTACATGAACATAAAAATTCTTTGATGCATAGGCATTGAATTTTCTATTCGGGATTAACACACATCCCAATACCTTCATTGAATCATCACTGAATTTGAGGAAAATTTCTATAATTTTGGGTAGTGTGAGCACATGGGAAGTGAGAGGCCTTTTTTTAAACCCCTTTATGATCTATTCAAATTCATCATTCCATGAAAACATGACTCCCTTCCATGTTAACTTGATTAGGGTGTTTGAAATTTGTGAGAAATTTATAACAAATTGATGATGATACCCAACCTAACATAGAGAACTACTGATATCTATCATAGATGTTGGCCTTATCCATCCATAAATTTATTTTACCTTTTAAGGTCACACAAATAACTCCTTTCATGTGATGATATTACCTATTAATTAGTCTTACTTCAACTATAAGTGAAATTTTTTATACATGGCATACAGATTTTCTTTTCAAAAGGTCTTCACCAAAGAGCTCAAATGCTCCTAATGCTCCTCCTTGGTTTTGAATAATGTTAAAATATCATCTATAAATACAACTATAAATTTGTCTAGGTAATCAATAAATACTATGTTCATCATGTTTTTGAAGATTTATGGAGTATTTTTGAGTCTGAAATACACTATGATGAACTCATAGTTCCTATTCCATGTACAAAAATTATCTTGGGGATATCCACCCACTTCACCATAACAAGGTAATATCTTAACCACAGATCCCCCCATGGAGAAATATTGTGATCCATGAATCTAATTGAACAAATCATCAATATGTGTATGATGATAATTTTTGTTTATAATTATATTTTTTGAGCTCACTATAATCAATGCAAAGGCATATTGACCAATCCTTCTTATTAACAAAGAGGACTGGTGTACCCCATGGTGAAGCAGATGGGCATATGAATCCTTTTTCTAGATTCTCATATAGTTCTTTCTTCATATCCTCATGTTCCACAACAACCATTATATATTGAGTCATGGATAATGTAATTCCCCAAGTATAGTATTGATTGGAAATTCAATATATTAGTTAGGAGGAACACTAAAAAAATCCTTGTGAAACATATTAGCATATTCCATCATAATGGTCTTGTATTCAAGGAAGATCCTTTCATATTACTCAATTATTTGAGCTAGATATCCTTTCTCATAGAAAAATAATATCCAATCTAGAGATTTTGGTGTTATAGAATTAACATCCTCTTTATTTCAATTGTACAGAATCGGGGTGAAATTCACAATACATAGAGTAATTTCTTTCTCATGCCAATTTATGTTGGCTATATATAAGGAAATCCAATCCATACCCAAAATTGCAATATATTCCACCAAATCAAGTATGAAATGGTTATTTGGAATTTGAGCCCACAAATTGTTATAGGGAAGGATCTATATACTTGGGATGCCATAATTTATCTATATTCTATTTTCACTAATAGCTTTACTTCCATGCTTTTTGGGGTGTTTGAATAATTCTACTAAACTTTCGGGAAAAAAAATAAAAAATTAAGTTAGATATTCTTGAATGAATAACTAGGGTAAATTTGACCACTTATTTATTGGGATCCACCTAAGTGGTTGTGATGGAAAAAACATTCCCTTGTATCCTTGGAGCTTGTTCATAATCTCTAAAAACCCATGGATTAGTGCATTGATTTTCAAAGTGACCTGGTTCCTTTTAGATGAAGTAATGAACAATGCACTGAGGGTTGACCAGATAATTCCTTGTAGGATCTAAATATCAAATTTAGATAATCAATTACAAGAGGGTGGGGGGGGGGGTGAATTATATGTTTATATATATTCATTTTAAACCTTAAGGAATCTTTGTTTAACAAAGATAAAAAATTCAGATTCAATTAAGACCAATTTTTTATGTTTAAGGAAAAATAAATTGGTTTAATAAATTTGTGTAATGAAATAATCACATAGGTATAATTATGTTAGATTCCACCATAAAGAATATATAATCTTAATCAGAGTTACAACAAATGAGAAAGTGTAACAAAAGTTACACTTTCTATTTGTAACAAAATATAGTGTCAATAAAAGTACATGTAAAGAATAAAAATCTTTTAACCCAATGAGTAGGGTATTCAAACACCTTGGATAATGTTCCCTTGATTTATACTTTTAAGAATTCCAGTCTTACCCACACAAAGGTAATCCCTAAATATGAAGATCGGTATATGTCTTGCTATCGCTACAAGCCCTTGATCTGTATTGTGATTAGAACCTATGAATTGTATCATCTTGAAAGCCCTCAATTAAAAATATAATTAGAACCACTATCTTCATAGCCTCTGAATCCCTTGATTGTAAAAAGAAAAAATCATAATCACACTAACGAGAACAAAGATTATTGAAGATCGTAAGTATGTTAAACAACATGTTCACTAAATAATTTGTTTATAAATTTTGAAAAAAAGAATATTTCAGTTACAACTCTAATATGTCTCAAAATAAAAAATTTACAAGGTAATAAAAATTATAGGGTATTTATATGTAAGATCTCCAATGATCTAATATTCCTCTAATGATCATCTTTTTCCTTAATTTTTGGAGGGACATGGAAATGTGGCATTTGTAATGGTCATATTGTAACTGAAACAACAACACTATTTAGACAACGAAAAATACCACAAGTAACATTAGCTTTAAAATAATATATAAGAATATGAGTGTAAGAATTATTACATTAAAGAAATAGAGAAAATTTAAGAAAGATATAAAATAAGATCCTTAAGTAAAAATCATATGTAAGAACTATGAGAATCAGATATGTAAAATATTGAGAATTATAATCTAATAAAATTGAGAATCAGATTATAATAAACATGGTAAATAAGATATTTTTTTTAGAAATTTGGATTTAAGATATATGATTCAGATTCATGATTATGTGAGAATTGGAATATATGGAACAAGGCGTATTAGAATTGAGAAGGCGATTATGATAATTTTTTTTGTGATTCAATATCTATGAAATGTAGTGTTTCATAATTTAATAAACATTAAAGACCTAGTATTTTGATTGATCAGAATCCATGAAATGATGTTTTTAGAGTCAATATTATTAGTGAATCAGAATCTAATGGACACGTGATTCAGAGTGAAAAAAACTGAGTGAATTGGAATGTAAGAAACAATGTGATTTGGATTCTAAGAAATAATGAGTCTGCAGAAAATTTGTAATAAATAAGTTATTCATGTATTATAGATTCTATTCGGTCTTAATAAAAACTATTTTAGACTTTGTTGGAAATAAACACTAAATTTATACATGAGTATAAGTCAATAAAATATAAATATTCCTAAAAAAAGAAATTATCATTATGTAAAATATGTTCGTGATTTCCAAAACATAACAGAGTAAAAATGTTATAACGATTCTTTGAAATCAACAATATCCACCTTTTTGGAAATAAGAAACAAAGTTTATTAGAGAAAGAATATTTAGCCCTAAAATATTTATATTATAACTTAAAAGAAATACTTATCTCCCCCTGAGTTTATAACTTATATTGAATATGAAGAACTTCTCCTTAGGTTATGGAATCCCCCTAAGAATCATAATATTGTATTTATAAATTTTAAAACTTTTATTATGGAAAAAACTCCCCATTTTGTTATGTATTTCTTCTTTATATAATATCCCCCTTATATAGACATTATATTCCTTAGATTTATATTATTTATATGAAATCTTCTCCTCTCTCACCCTTTGTGTTTTTCAAAAAGGAATGCAGGGAAGTATAATGTACCTAAAAATTTTAGGAAACATACAATTCAAAATAATGGATAACAACATTTTAATATTGAAAAGGGTTTTATGAAAAAAGATCAAATTATAAGAATAATTAATCCTTCTTGGGAACAAGATTATTGACTTGGACTATTAGCTTCTTTAACCCCTTATGGTCATCTTAGAAGTTTTCCAGAATAAATTCTTGCTCTTTACTGAACTTATCAAGATTGTCAATCTTTTGTTGCTAAATTTAAATATTATATTCCCAAGACATAAAAATATCTTCTCGAGCGTTTTGTTTCTCCAAAAAATTAACTCTTCTTGCCTTAATTTTTTTTATCTCAAGACCATAGAAATTCAGTTTTTCTTTCTGGTCTTTATATTCATGAATTTTTATTCCATGTTTCTCCCTCAACTTCTCAGAACATATACTTGAAATACATTGATTTGAGGCTTCTGATTCTTTTAAAGATCCCTTAACTATCATGAACATGTAATCAAAAAACTTAATATAACTATTAACCCTTTTAAAACACTTTTTATATTTATTTTAAATACATTATATGAGAATTGTAATTTGGCACAAAATTTTTGAATTCTGCTTCTAGTGTTTTTAACTTCTCTATGACGAAGGTTAAGTATTCAAAATTTGGATTCACAGACTCTTGAATAAGATGTAATATTGAATTAATGTTGGGTATTTAAGGAATGGAGTCTACCAACTTCTTCAAGGAGTACAGGACAAAGTTTTATACTAAGGAGGAGGGAGATCTTTCTAATTCTGAACCATTCTTCATATATGTAACAACATATATTTCTCTTCCTTTATCTTTCCTATAGTTCAAATTTTCAGATATTTAGTTTTCTTTACATTGACCAGGGATTTGAATAATCCTTTCATCATCATCATCATCAGACAAAATTTTATTGAATTCAGTGTCAACAAAATTTTCTTCTTGATGAATAGAGTTCTAAACTGATTCAAGCTTTGAAGATGAGTCTTGGGAGGTTCTTATGGACAACTTATCTGAATGACTTTGCTTCTAAGTTTCTTCGATCTAGAAAATATCCTCTTTGAATTCTCTATATCAATGTTCCTCATCATCTTCTTCATATTATTCTTGTTCTTCATGATTTTGTCCTTGAATAGGCAGATCTGAACCTTGAAGAACTTTTTTTCCCGTTTTTATGGGGTTACCTCTATTGGAATTTGTTGAGAAGGTTGAGGATGTTCTGGTTCGTGGAGAAATGATTTTGGAACATGAATATTTTATGAACCTACTTCCATATCTTTCAAAAAATATTCAATTATTTCTTCTTCATAAATATTCTTCTTAATATTATTATCTTTAGCCTGTTTCTCATGCTCTTAAACAGTTTGAACTTTTAAAGCCTTAGCTTCATCCAGATCTATAAAAATTACTGGTTCACTGTATTTCCATTACTCGTTGATTTTTCTCTATCACTCTAAAACTTCTTCAGAGTATGTCTTTTTTTCTTAGACTTTTTAAGTTCATATGGTTGATCTAGTTTTGGTTCCAGAACTTTTCTTTTCTTCGGTTGAGACTTTGAAATTTATTCAATTTGGAATTCGTGGCCTGAAAGATCAACAAATTCATTTATCTTATCACTGAAAACATATTTCATTCTCTTCATTGTTTCATCAATTAACAAAAAAATATTAAACATCCTAGGCTTCTACTTTCTAAGAACATTGAAAAAGTGTATTCATTTCATTATAAGATTTAAAAACATTTCTAGAAATACAAGGATTCTTGACTTGATAGACTCATCGTTTATTTTTCTGATTTTTAGACAGATAAACACGACCATGTTAATCTTCCTCAGAATAAAAAGAAAGTCCATTATAAATATGTGTTTGATTTTCAATGTATCCTTACCTCTTTTCTGCAGTATCAAAAATTCTTATAACCATAAGGTGAATACCCTATGGTTGGCCAAATGATTAGAAATATTGGGTGCCTTAACTCCCAGATGGCCTAGGATTCAATTATGTTGACTCTATCAAAAGATAATTCAAAATATGATATCATATCAGAAGGGTAATATGCTTCTCCACCATAAGGTATTTCATGAATGATAGCTTCTTTCTTAAAATTCATTGAATAAGTCTTCCCATAAGACTTGATCTGAACCTTGTCCTTAACACATTCGATAATGAATTCAACTATTAGATAAAATTCGATTACCATGTCCACATATACTAGATATTTCCCTTCCTTATTCATTGTGATGAATTCATATTCCCATTCTTGGAACTCGATAATATTCTTTATCAAAGAGTCATTCTTATAGAAGAAAATTTGATCAATAAACCTCTCTATGAAGATTGATCAATCTTTAAGCTATTTCTTGTAGGCCTTGAGGTATGAGAAGATGTCTCCAAAGAAATTCAGAACATTACATAAGATAAAGGAAAGTGGAATAGTGTCTTAGAAGGGTAGTAGAGCTTTAGTGATAATTATTATAGAAAGCGATGTGGGGTGCGGAAAGGTGTACCCTTTATATGGAACTCGGGGTAACGATTAATATTCCAAACATGATAAAATGATTTGTTTCAATATGATTTGATCCAATGATTGAAATGGTGCTGAAGAAGATTTATATATTCCGATATTTTGAGGTATTAAAGAAATACAAAATATTTAAGTAATGATAATTCCATTGAGTTTTTTCTTAAAATATAACTAAAAACCCAACAAACAGAAGTGTAAGGGAAAAAAATAAGTATGAAATTGTACATTTTGGAGTTGTCAGAAGATTTATTAGTATTATATAAGGTTATTCGAAGATATATTAGATCCTGAATAGTGTTGTTAGTATCCAAAAACTTATTGTAGGTTTAAAGAAACAATTTTAAGGTTTAGAAAGAGAATTTTTAAGGAAAAATATGTAACCCTAAAAAAAGTATCTTTATGTAATGATATAGTTTAAATAAAAAAGTAGACATGAATGATTAATTTATAGTTATCATTCCTGACTTTTGTTTAATGTATTCAAATATATAATAAGGTAATGTATTTTCAAAAATATCAACAAGTGTTTCATTTATTCTGATAAATTATAAAATAATATCTCATTTAATTGTGCTATACTTAAGAAATGGATGCCAAATATCTCTGTTCTTTTCACAAGATTGATGTGTAGGGTTTTTGATTAAGGATATTGAACGATTGTTATCACATAGTATCCATGTTTTAGTAAAACTCATGCCATATTATGTGAGTGTGTGTTGCATCCACCACACACGAGCAAAACAACTTCTAGATTCTACATATTCAACTTCAAAGTAGGGATTTATGCAAAATTTTTTTCTTACATGACCAAGGAATTAATGTATCTCTTCATAAATGAAAACTTATATATATACTTTTTATATCCATTATACAACCACCAAATTCCACATCCTAAAATCTTTTTAAAATAAAATTATATCTATAAGAATAGAAAGGTCCTAAGTCCATAGTTCCCTTAATGTAGTGAATAATTCATTTTAATGATTTTAAATGGGATTATTTTATATTATATTGATATCATACATATAATAATTCTGAAAAAATTACGTCTGGATGACTAGATATTATTTATAGTAAACTCTCTATCATACATCTAAAAGATGTTTATTCTATTGGTTTCCTAGATTCATTAAGATCAATAGTATTTGAGGTACCGATTGGAGTACTTACATTTTTAGTATTTTCATATCCATAATTTTTATGAAGATATTTAATATAATTATTTTGAGATATATTAGTTCCTTCTGGTTTTTGAAAAATCTGTAAACTATGGAAAATGATAACTAGACAATCATACTAATTTCAAACTTATTTTTCATAATATTTTCTAATTAATTAGTTAAGGATTACTATGTTGATCCAAATATAATTTCATCAACATATATTTTAATAACTAAATGATTTTTCATTTCTTTATAAGAATAGTTGGATCAATATTTCCCTTAAAATAAATTCTTTATAACCAAACTCTTGAAAATCTTTCATACCAGGATATATGGGCTTATTTGAGGATATATACAGATTTGGTAAGTTTAAAAACATGTTCAGGACATTTTGTGTCTCCAAGTCTAGGAGGTTTTTCAACATAAACTGCCTCTTAAATATATCTGTTAAGGAAATCACATTTCACATCTGTTTGAAAAATTTTAAAGTTAATGAATGTTGCAAAGGATAAGAAAATTTGAATAGATTTATGTATATCTATCAGAGCATAGGTTTCATCAAACTACAATCCTCCTTCTTGATTATAGACTTTACAAAATAATATTTCTTTATTTATAACTAAGAATCCATTTTCATCACATTTATTTCTAAAGACCAACTTTACTCTAATTATAGATGTTTCTTTAGGTCTTTCAACCAAGGTCAACACATTATTCATTTCAAATTAATTTAATTATTCTTACATATATTTAATCCAATATTTATAACCTAAAACATCATCATGCTTTTATGTTCTAATTGGTAAATAAATTCTAGATTTTATACTTTATTTCTTAGAGAACTAGTAGTCCTTACTAGTTGATGTACATCCCCAATGATACAATTGTTTGTATGATTTTGTAGAAAAAATTGAGTAGGGTTTTTTAAAACCTGTTTATCAGAATAAGGTAGAAAATATTATGGATTGAGTTATTTAGAAATTTTTTTGTTAGTATAATAATAATTACAAGAATAATCTATCAAAGGTTGATAATCATTTTTTGAAAACAAATATGAAGAGGTATATTTGATGTTGTTTAAAAAAAGGATCAGTTTCATCAAATCTAATATGTATTACTTCCTCAATAGTTTTAGAATTTTTATTAAATACTCTATATGACTTATAAGTAGTTGAATGGCTTACGAAAATTCCTCCACCAGATTTGGGTGAATTTTTTTGAAAGATATCTTTTGTAATCAAAATGAATAATTTTCATCAAAATACTATAATGTATGAGACATTAGGTTTTTCAATGGTCTATAATTCATATAGTTTTTTATTAAAAAATGGCTATATTAAAACTCTACATATATTATAAAATAAGTACATACAGATCTACCACAAAAATGTTTTGTAATTGAGTATTCGCTCAATATGGTTCTTATTATCTATTAATGAATTAGATTTCTTATTTCAACAAAACCAATTTTTTGAGGAGTTCTATTTGATGATAAGATATGAGTAATGCATTTATAACTATTTTTTTTTAAAATATGAATTTTATAATTATCCACCATGTCCTCTCTGAATAATTTTTTTGTGGATGGTTTTTCTCATTTTTAACATTGGCAGAAAAATATTTGAAATAAGAAAAGGCGTCAGATTTCCTTGCTAGAAAATAGACACATGTAAATATAGTTTCATCATCAAATAAAAATATACATAGTTTTTTCCTTCAATACATCTAATTTTTGTAGGGCCAAACAAGTCTACGTACACTAGCTGAAATGCATTAGATGTTCAGACCTCACTAATAGACAAAATGCTTGAATTATGTTTCATTCTATATTGGGAAGGGTCATAGACATTTCCAGAATCAAATCAATGATCCAAAAGATCGTTAACAAGTCTTTTATTAGATTGTTTACATACATTCCGGAAGTTATAGTGTCATAATATTCTACTCTATTACCATGATTGGTCTTAAATTTCACAAAATAAAGATAATTCTTTGCTTCTAAGGTCTCCTATCTTAATTGTACAAACATTTTCGTGATGATAGGAAAAAATAATGAAATTATCCATGAATTTTTGTACAAAACAATTATCTTTTCTAAAATTCCCAATTTAGCCATAATCACATAATTTTATTATTTTTATAATATTTTTCTTAATACCTTTAAGAAATAAAACATTTGAAATTAAGTATTTTCCAAGAAGAACTATATTTACTATACCAACAATCTCCCCATTAGAGTTTTCCCCAAAAGTGACTCTTCCACCTTCCATCATAATAATATTTTCAAATATGTTTTTGTTACCAGTCATGTGCCAGAAAAATCTACTATCCATGTACTATATATTTTTGTTGGAACATCATTTTTTTTCTATAAAATGATCAAGTTAGAATTTCAGAATCCAAAAATTCTTGGATCGAGAAATGATAGAAAGTAAAATCTAATGAATATACAATTTCATATAAAAGTGAGATTTATGAAAACCTAAGTATTTGATTTCAGGAAAATAACAATTTTTCTCCCAATTTCCACCACTTTGACACTTATTGAAAAAAGGATCACATTGAGGAATAAAAAATTGTGATTAATTGTTTTTGAGTGAGAATAAACACATCCAAAACTATTCCTAAGAGAATAATTTTTTGAATACCTCTTATCAAAATTTTCTATAATAGATACAATGTTTGCCAAAAGTTACATTAGAGAAAATGTTTCATATTTTTGTCGAATTACTAAATTAATATTCTCATAGTCATTAGTCTTAGAAATTGAGTTTGTATCTAAATCATTTTTCTTAGAAATATCATTTTCAAAATCCTTAAAATGTTTATCCTTATCATAATTGACATCCTCAAGTCTTGTTGAAATATAAACTATTTAAGAATATTTTTCAATAATATCTTTAGAATTATATGATTTTTATTTTGTTGAAATATCAATTCTAGAATATTCCTTATCCAGTTTGTTTTTGATCTTACTATATTCATTTTTATGTAACTTGGGAGACCTGGATACTTTCTCTAAAGAAGGTATGATATCTTCCATTGAAGAAGATTCTTCACCTAAAGATTCAAAATTTTCTTTATTAGGATAATTATCACTTAAAGATATACTAGTTAATAATTTAGAAATGATTACATTAGTCACGAATCATTGGGTTTCAAAAGGTATTCATGGAGTAAGGACAATATTATTCTATCTAGAAGATTTAATATCTGAAGAATCATCAGGAGAGTCTCCACCACTTTCACTCCAAGAATCATTTTCCACCAAGGATTTCATTCCTTTAATATTTTAATGTATTCTTTTATTCCTATAAGAATTTCTATCATTCATGTCCTTTATTTTATGCTTAGTAAACTTAGGACTGATATATCCAACTTTCTTATATTCATAACTTGTTACATTAAAATATTTCTTTCATTTAGTATCCTTTTTTATATCTATATTGAAAGTACTTCTTGAAAAAAAAGTTTTTCATCCTTCGATAAATTCCCTTTTTCTCTAATATATTATTAGTATCTCTCTAAAATATATTAGTATGTTGTGAGAGAGTCCAAAATAGCTCATCAAAAGTTATAGTTGTAACTTTTCTAGACTCATCAATAACAGTTCAATTTGATTCCCATTCATTAGGCCTGATTTTAATAATCTTATCCACTATCAAATCATCATCTGACCCTCTTTATACAATTGACTATAGTCTATTTATAATAGTCATGAATCTCTATTTAAATTTAATTATAGGTTCTCTATAAGGTAAAATGAAACCATTCTAATATTCTCTAAGAATGGATCTTCTGGTTTCAGTAACATTTGATGTTTCAAAATGTATAACTTCCAGTTTCTTCCAAATGCTATTATCTTGTTCACAAAGAAATATCTATATATATATATATATATATTCCTAGTAATGGAATAAAGAAAAGTATTGTGTAACTTATATTTAATCATATATAATTTCATATATTGATTAGTAAATGTTTTGACTTCCTTATTAGGAATCTTGTAATCTCTAGTAACCATAAAAAAATTGTCGACACCATTATTGATAAAAAAATTCATTATGTCCCTCCAATATTCAAAATCATTCCCATAAACAAAGGAGGTCTTGTATGGTTAATATTATCTAAGCATATGACATTCATTCTTTCCATCATACAAAACAATACTTTTCCACTTCACACATTAGTGTAGTATGTATTTATAATAAAAAGAGTTTATTAAAGAAATAAATATTACTTATAAGAGAAAACAAGTAAGATAAACACAATGCAAACCTCTTATAATATTAATGTGTATGTTAGTATTTCAGAGACCTCCTCTATTACCAATTTTAGGTTCCAAATATAAGATTTAGTTACTCAATTATAAGAGGGGGGGGGGGTGGAATTATATGTTTAAAAACCTTCATTTTTAACATTATGGAAAATTTGTTCAATAAAGTTAAACAAGTCAGATTTACTTAAACCCTATTTTTTATGTTTAATGAAAAACATTTAGTTTAATAAAGATGGGTAATGAAATAGGTACATAGGTATAATTAAGTAAGACTCTACATTAATGTATATAGAATTTTATATTAGAGTTATAACAAATGATAAAGTGTAAGAAAGTTACATGTTCTATTTATAAAAAATGTAGTAGAAATAAAAGTACATGTAAAGAATACAATTATTTTAACCTAAATAGTAGGGTATCCTGACACATTGGATAAAGTTCCCTTGTTTTTAGTTTTTAGAATGTCTGTCTTTCCCATAGCAGGGTAAGCCCACGATAAGAATATCGACATCTCTCTTGCTATCCTCGAAATCCCTCGATCTATAAGGTGATCAACACCAATGTCTTCCTTCAACTTATAATGCCTCAATTAAGTAGGCAATTAGAACCTCTATCTTTATAGCCTCAGAATACGTTGATTGTAATCAAGAATAATTGGAATCTCAATAAGTATAAATAATATTGTCGAAGATCTTAAGTTTGTTAAACATGTAGTTCATAAATTAATTTCTTCAGAGATTTTGCACAAAATTTTTTTAGTAGAACTGTTATGTGTCTCAAAATTCAAATGTTTTGAGCTCTTATAAATGACCAAGTATTTATAAAAGAGATCTACAACAATTGAATTTTCCTCCAAAGGTCAAATTTTTTCTTTAAATTTTGGAGGGACATGGACATGTCGAATTCATAACAATTATATTGTAACTGAAAAAATGACACCACGTAGATAAAAAATGTATAACATGAATCTTACGCTTTTCATTAATATGTATGAATCTAAATGTAAAAAAATTATATTATAAAATTAGAGTAAAATTAAGAAATATATAAAATAAAATCCTTAAAGTAAAATAATATACATGAAACTATGACAATCAGATATGAAAAATATTGAGAATCAATATCTAATAAAATGGAGAGTAAGATTCTAATAAACATTGTAAATCATATTTGATATTTTGTGCAATTGGGATTTGAGAAACATGAATCAGATTTTCAATTATGTGAAAACCATAATCTAAGGAACATGAAGAATCAGAATTGAGAAAGTGATTTGAATACAATTTTTTTGCAATTTAGTATCTAATAAATGCAGTGTTTTATAATTTAATAAATATAGTAGATCGAAAATTTTGAGAGATTCAGAATCCAAGAAATATGGTGTTTAAGAATCCAAATTCATTGGAAATAATAATATAACAAATGTGTGATTTGTAATTGCAAAAATGATTGAATAGAAACGTATGAAACAATGTGATTCAGATTATAAGAAACAACGAATCTGATTAAAATGTGTAAGGATGTAGGTCTTCATGTATTACAGAGTATAGTCCATCTTAATGAAAACTATGTTAAACTTAGTCGAAAAGAAACAAAAAATACATACATGATTAAAAGTATCATAAAGATAAAAGTTTCATAAAAATAAAAATTATCATTAATGAAGATATGTTTGTGATTTAAAAAACATAATAGAGTGAACAAATTATTAAGAAAATTTTGACTCTACATTCCATTCATCTAACAAATTATAAGGTTTTTCAAATTTATAATCATAATCTTTGACAAGTGGGATGTTGAAATTTCATGTCACCATTATATATATTAATCAGACTTCTAGAATTAAACCCCAATTTATGCTTATTATCATCATGATACCCCTAATGTTTACAAATCTCAATTTCAACTTTAAGGGAACATCAAAAAATTTCATCATAGCTATCAAAGTCACATATCACTAAGGGTTTTTTAGATTAGGATTTATCCCACAAAATAAGCGGTCAACATTGCATTCTTGGGTAACAAAAAATCAAAATGCATATCATGAAACTATTGTGATGTTTTCCTTATACATCCATCTATGTAACACCCGAGATTTTTACGAGTAATATTTTGTTTTTATGTTATATATATCATTAAAGGAATCTTTCACTACACACTAGCTTGGCTTACTTTACACGCAATCGTGACCTTCCTCGATAGCTTGCGTCGTACGCAATACTGAGTTTCACTAATCAACGATATGCTATTAAAATATTATTAAAACTAGCAGTTATGAATACTAATAACCACTTTTTGAAATTTTATAAATTTTATTTTTCAAAATGAAATTCATTTTTGGATTCTGAATACCGAAATTATCCTAGGGTGAAATTTTGGTATTTTTCTGAAAACTTTCAATTTTTGATGAATAGTGAAACCACTAAGTGGTAGGTTAAAAACTGAATTTTGCATAAAACTTAATTTTACCGCTTCTGTGAATGGAATTTCGAAAATCCGACTGACATGGTTGATATCAGTAAGTATAATGTGGTTCAATGTGATAAAAATAATTTTTGGGTGAATAGTAACTTTTTATTTTTTTTACTGCTGTTAATAGTAAATAGGGTAACTAAGAGTAAATATGATATTACTATTACCCTAACACATGTCCTAATTCTATTGGACAAGTTTAATTCGACCAAAAACAAACTTAGGAATAAAATATGACCATTTAGGCCCACTTGGATTAGATTAGGACATTTATTATTAATTTATTTAAAGAAGGGTTAAAATAGTTAAAATCAAAGTTTAATAAGTAAATCAATTTTAATATGAGGTTATACATTAGATAAATTCGACTATAAATATTCATTAGAAAGCTAAAACGATTTCCTACATAATGGTATTTTATTTATAATTTTTAGACATTAAATAATTTAATTTATTTATGACACGATTATGATGCATTAATAATCTTATTAATGATATATTGACATAATTGATGTTATAAACACCAAAATAAATGTAATTTGAGACTTTTTATGAATCCCACTAATTTTCTAGGTTACTATGATATATTAGTGTTGATTTAATCAACTTGGTTCGAACATATAATTCTGTTATGACTTTCACAAAAATCATATATCAAATAGTGTCAAAATTGACACAATATAGTTTTTAAATCAAATATTATATTATTAATTGTTATTTTATTCCTAAAAATCTAAGGTTCGGCCAAATGACTTAGATAAGGATATATATATTAATAATAAACAATTTTGGGTTCGTTTGGAATGTTATATTAAGTGTATTAACCATATAGTGTAAGAAAACAAAAAGACACGGTAAAAGTTAAATTATTTAACTTAGAGTTAAATCTAATTGATAGGGTTACAATAATAACCTAAACTTGTCTAAATGGGAGACACTGTAGAAGATTTATGAACCAGTTGTTTATGTTTCCCAGTTTCTAAAGACACTATACCTATACGGTCCTTTGTGGTTTTGTCATATGTTGTAATAATTGTGCTTCAATTTTGAAGTATTAACAATGTATGTAAAGTATGGTTCGTTATTGTTGATATCAGAGGCAATGGAGGTAGGAATGTATCTGATCCTTGGGAACTCTCACATGTGAGCATTGGACGAAGCATGGCTCTTCGCCCAAGGGCTTCATGAGGAAATGGCTGCCACTGGGGATGGTGGTGTGTCCCGCCCAGGGGGTGTAGCCGCCCATGGAGTGCCCTGATAGGTATCAACTATAGTCCACTAGAAGTAATTCCAGACCATTATAGTTGGTATCAGAGGAAAGGTATAGTCAACCTTTGGAAACTAGGATGTGAAAGCCTTAGTAAGAACCCTAAGGATAAGTCTAAGCATAGAACATAATATTAGTGTTTTAGAAATGGCCATGAATAACCTAGGAGAATAACTTAAGCATGAAAATTTTATTCTTGAATTATGTGGTTTTCCTATTATAATTAGTGTTTCTCACACTATTCTTCTTGGTTTTAGTCAATTGCTGGAATACGAAGGAACCGTGTTAATGCGGAATGTGATGGGCAATGCGATGATTGTCCCCCTGAGCAACCAAACGATATGGGAGCTGGAATGAAAAATCTTGTAGCCATGCTCACACAACCTTCTCAAGGTATGAATCATGCAGGACTTCCAAACGAGCAAAGGAAGGAGCAACATTCTGTTGAATCCTTCATGAGGCAGCGTCCACCTTCTTTCAGCGGGTCTACTGATCCATTAGTTGCTGAACAATGGATTAGTACTACTGAAAAGATATTTTTAGTTCTTCAATGTTCTCAAACATGATAAATTCATCCTAGCAGTGTATCGTTTGGAAGGAGATGCTGATCAACGGTGGAATCTTTATAGAATACGAGGCAAAGGGATGAAATTGAGTCTATGGAATGGGACGAGTACAAGAACTTATTTTTCAATAAGTACTTCCCTCGTATTCTCTGAACAAAGATGGAGAAAGAGTTTCTTGAACTGAAGTAAAGGGATGATGAATCTGTTGGTACCTATGAAGTAAATTTTACAAGACTTGCAAGGTATGATTCTGGTATTATTATCCAACCTGAGAGTAAGATCGATCGATTCTTTAGTGGCTTAAAACCAAGTCTTCGAAGGGCGTTAGCCATAAGGGACATCAATAGCTACAAAGAAATCATTCGATGTGCTCTCAAAGTCGAGATGGAGATTGGAGTAACCCATCAGTCAAATGGGTTTGATAAGAAGAGGAAGATGGAATTCAAAGGAAAATCTAAAGAGCACACTGAAAAGAAGATGAGCTTTCCCTTATGCTCAAAGTGTGGAAAGAAACATGGAGGGAGTTTTCTTAAAGGGACAAGTAAATGTTTCAAATGTGGAAAGGAAGGTCATCGGGCATTTGAATGCCGCGATAATGGGAAGAAGATGTCTAATGATGCAAACAAAGGAAGGGATACACAGAATGAACCTACTACACTTCAATGTTTCAAGTGCAAGGAGATGGGGCATTATGCCAATCAATGCCCAAATCCAATGGTTGATGATGATGGTCGACGTCAATAAAATATTAAGGCTAAAGACAAAGGAAAGTCACATGCAATTTCTATCAGCGATGTGGAGTACGATAACTAAGTGTTGAAAGGTACACTTACCATCCACTATAAAGTTGAAAATGTTTTATTTGATTCTAGATCCACCCACTCTTTTTTTTCTAAAGAATTTTCCAAGGGTATCACCGTATTACCTCAACAATTAGATGTTGAGTTAGTTGTGACAACACCTAATGGCACAACAATCGCATCAAAAGTTTCTAATTCTTCTCTGATCGAAGTTTGTGGGAAAGTGCTTCCTGCAAATCTGGGGATCCTTCCTATAGTGGAATTTGATGTGATTCTTGGCATGGATTGGCTTTCTTTATACAGAGCTCATATCAATTGCCAAAGAAGGGAAGTCACATTTCATATTCCAGATCAATCTATGATCGTCTATCGATGCAAGGATGAATATAACCTTCCAGTGGAAATTCCTTCCATATTATGGGTCTTGATTCCACTAATTGAAGGTTATTTATCTCAAATGGTTGGTGAGAAACTCACGATTAAGAATATTCCCATCGTACAGGAGTTTGATGATGACTTTCTGGAGGAATTACCTGGTGTTCCACCAAATCGTGAAGTTGAGTTTTCAATAGAACTCGTACCGGGTACTTTGCCTATTTCAAAGACACCTTATAGAATGGACCCAATTGAGTTGCAGGAATTGAAGAAGCAAATCCAAGAGAATCTTGATAAGGGATTCATACGCCCTAGTGCGTCACCTTGGGGAGCACCTGTTCTATTTGTTAAGAATAAATATGGATCCATGAGACTCTGCATTGATTATCGAGAACTTAACAAGATCACTATCAAGAACAAATATCCTCTCCCACGCATTGATGACTTATTTGACCAACTACACGGAGCTCAATACTTTTCCAAGATTGATCTTCATTCAGGGTATCATCAATTAAGGGTCAAAAGGGAGGATATACCAAAGATGGCTTTCTGTACAAGGTATGGACACTATGAATTTATAGTGATGCCATTTGGTCTTACTAACGCCCCTGCTATCTTCATGGATCTAATGAATAGAGTCTTTAGAGACTATCGTGATCAATTTGTGGTAGTCTTTATAGACGATATTCTTGTCTATTCAAAGAGCAAGTAAGAGCATGAAGATCACTTGAGAATTATATTGAAGACCCTGAGAAAGGAGAAGATTTATGCCAAATTTACCAAGTGTGAATTTTGGCTTCAAAAAGTTGCATTTTTGGGTCACATAATCTCAAAAGAGGGGATATCTGTGGATGCAGCAAAAACAGAGGTTATCGAAAGATGGTAGAGACCAACAACAGTAACTGAGATCCGAAGTTTTCTTGGTTTGGCTGGATATTATCGACGTTTTATAAAAGATTTTTCACGATTATCTAATCCACTCACCAAGTTGACTTGGAAAGGAGTTAAGTTTGTTTGGATAGAGGAATGTGAAGAGAATTTCAAGGAGTTGAAAAGAAGGTTATCCAGTGCACCTGTGCTCACACAGCCTTGTAGTGGAGAAAGGATTGTGATCTACAGTGATGCATCCAAGAAGGGATTGGGGTGTGTTCTTATGCTAACTGATATGGTGATAGATTATGCCTCACGACAGTTGAAAATCCATGAGAAAAATTACCCAACACATGATTTGGAGTTGGCTGCGGTAATCTTTGCATTAAAGATTTGGAGGCATTACCTTTATGGTGAAAGGTGTGATATTTATACTGATCATAAAAGTTTAAAGTATATTTTCACACAAAAGGAGCTGAATATGAATCAAAGAAGATGGTTGGAGCTGATTAAGGATTATGACGGCTCAATCCATTACCACCCTGGGAAAGCAAACAAGGTGGAAGATGCATTAAGTCGACAAGACCATGCTAGTTTATCCATGATGAGGATCACAAAAGATCCAATATTTATGGATTTACAAAGGATGGATCTTGGAATTATAATTGAGGGGGAAAAATCTTATCTTTCTCAAATGAATGTTCAACCATCTATACATGTGAAGATTAAAGAGGCACAGAAACAAGATGTCGAGTTACAAAAGAAGGTGAGAAATGTTCCTGAATTCAACCTTGATTGTGATGGGATAATAAAGTTCAGGAATCAGGTTTGTGTTCCTCCCATCCCCGAATTAAAGAAGGAGCTGCTAGATGAGGCTCATAGTTCTTCATTCTCTATTCATCCTGGATGCACGAAGATGTATATGGACCTGAAAGAGTACTTCTAGTGGGATGTCATGAAAAGAGATGTTGCTGAATACGTCTCTCGATGCATGGTTTGTCAACAAGTTAAAGCTGAGAGACAGAAGTCTAAGGGGATGTTACAACCATTACCCATACCCGAATTGAAATGGGAAAACATCACTATGGACTTTGTCATAGGACTTCCTAAAACATCCAAAGGCAATAATGCTATCTGGGTCATAGTTGATCGTCTTACAAAGTCGGCACACTTCCTTGCTATTAGAGAGGATTTCTCTCTAGATCAGCTTGCCAGGATATATGTAAAGGAAGTGGTAAGATTGCATGGAGTACCACTTTCTATTATATCTGATCAGGATCCGAGATTTACCTCGAAGTTCTGGCGAACTCTTCAACATACTCTGGATACAGAGTTGAGTTTCAGCACTGCTTATCATCCTCAGACAGACGATCAGTCTGAGAGAACAATCCAAACCCTAGAAGATATATTGAGAGCTTGCTCTATGGATTTCAAAGGAGGTTGGGATCAACACCGACCTTTGGTGGAATTTTATTATAATAATAGCTTTCACTCTAGTATTCAGATGGCTCCTTATGAAGCTCTCTATGGAAAGAAATGCAGGACTCCAACTTGTTGGGATGAAGTTGGGGAAAGAAAGCTATTAGGACCTGATCTCGTTGATGAAATGGCAGAAAAGGTCAGATCTATTAAACAACACATAAGATCAGCTCAGAGTCGACAGAAAAGTTATACCGACAACCGAAGAAAAGACCTAGAGTTTGAAGTGGGTGATAAAGTGTTCTTACGAATATCTCCCTAGAAGAGGGTTATGAGATTTGGAAAGAAGGGGAAGTTGAGCCCTAGATATATCGGTCCTTTCGAAATACTGGGTCGTGTCGGAAAGGTAGCTTACCGATTGGCGCTTCCACCGAATCTCTCTCAATTACACGATGTGTTCCATGTATCTCTCTTGAGAAAGTACATACCTGATCCTTCACATGTACTCAGCTCAGAAGTTGTACTGCTGGAGCAAGATCTTTCTTATGAAGAACAACCGATAGATATTCTGGATCGTAGCGAAAAAGGCCTACGAAACAAGACCACTCGATTGGTGAAAGTTTAATGGAGGAACCACCAACTTGAAGAAGCTACATGGGAGCTTGAGGATATGATGAGGGAGAAGTATCCTCAACTGTTTGTTACAAAGTGACGAATTTCGAGGGCGAAATTCTTTTTATTGGGGGTAGAATGTAACACCCGATATTTTTATGAGTAATATTTTGTTTTTATGTTATATATATATCATCAAAGGAATCCTTTACTACACACTATCTTGGCTTACATTACACGCAATCGTGACCTTCCTCGATATCTTGCGTCGTACGCAATACTGAGTTTCACTAAACAACGATATGCTATTAAAATATTATTAAAACTAGCTGTTATGAATAGTAATAACCACTTTTTGAAAGTTTATAAATTTTATTTTTCAAAATGGACTTCATTTTTGGATTCGGAATACCGAAATTAACCTAGGGTGAAATTTTGGTATTTTTCTGAAAACTTTCAATTTTTGATGAATAGTGAAACCCTTAAATGGTAGGTTAAAAACTGAATTTTGCATAAAACTTAATTTTACCGCTTCTGTGAATGGAATTTCGAAAATCAAACAAACACGGTTGATATCAGTATGTAAAATGTGGTTCAATGAGATAAAAATAATTTTTTGGTGAATAGTAACTTTTTACTTTTTTTACCGCAGTTAATAGTAAATAGGGTAACTAAGGGTAAATATGATATTACTATTACCCTAAAACATGTCCTAATTCTATTGGATAAGTTTAATTCGACCAAAAAACAAACTTAGGAATAAAATATGACCATTTAGGCCCACTTGGATTAGATTAGGACATTTATTATTAATTTATTTAAAGAAGGGTTAAAATAGTAAAAATCAAATTTTAATAAGTAAATCATTTTTAATATGGGGATATACATAAGATAAATTCGACTATAAATATTCATTAGAAAGATAAATAGATTTCCTACATAATGGTATTTTCTTTATAATTTTTAGACATTAAATAATTTTATTTATTTATGACACAATGATGATGCAGTAATTATCTTATTAATGAAATATTGACATAATTGAAGTTATAAACACCAAAATAAATGTAATTTGAGACTTTTTATGAATCCAACTAATTTTCTAGGTTACTATGAAATATTATTATAGATTTAATAAAATTGTTTCGAACATATAATGCTGTTATGACTTTCCAAAAAATCATATATCAAATAGTGTCAAAATTGACACAAAATAGGTTTTAAATCAAATATTATATTATTAATTGTTATTTTATTCCTAAAAATATAAGGTTCCGCCAAATGACTTAGATAAGGCTATATATATTAATAATAAACAATTTGGTTCGTTTGGAATGTTATAGTTAGTGTATTAACCATATAGTGTAAGAAAACAAAAAGACACGGTAAAAGTTAAATTATTTAACTTAGAGTTAAATCTAATTGATAGGGTTAAAATAATAACCTAAACTTGTCTAAATCCTATTGGTTGATAGGATTTCGACACATCCCCACTTTAGCATCGAAATAAGACCCTTTGGAACAATTAAAAACCGATTTTGACTTTAATATAAAATAATATTTTTAGATATTCCTAAGGTGCCCCTCTCCTCCCTTATAAAAGGGCACCTCCTCCCCCTCCTCCTCACACCAATTTGAGCACTCAGGCTCGGCCAAACCCTGCCAAAATCCCTTCTAAACTTCCCTAGAATTATCCTAGAGGTCCTGGTCTTCTTCAAAGACCAATCTTAGTACCCTAAGTGGAGGATTCAAAGAGGCGTTCCAAAGAAGAGGTAATATCCATTACCGATCTTTTCAATTTCTTTCTTCTTAAACTTCTTCTTCTTTAGTTGTTTCATGATAAAGTAATAACATCAGTATTAAATACATACTGATATGTTATTATAAATCTTAAACAACCTTAATTCACCTTCTACCCATCCTATGGAAAAATGAAATCACCGTGCGTGCGTACGTACGGAATATCGTCTCCACGCCGTGGTGTAATCTATTTTGCACCATCACCTTACAAGGATGGGTATAATGGTGTAATGAGTAAATATTAATGATTATTATAAAGTAATATTGATACTGAAATAATATATATATACTCCAATACAATTCCATGATCATAGGAATGATATCTTCACTCGTGCGTACGTATGGAATACCGTCTCCACGATGTGATGCGACTCGTTCTACATGATCTTCATTTCATAGTGATTATATAAATGAATTTAATGAATGAATATGATATATACTACTCTAATACCATTCTGGAAATGAGTTATCTATAACCTAAAGATAAGAATAAGAATTTATTCGACAAAACACGTATAAGAACAAAAAGTTATAAACACCCGAATAACAAGTAGCAATGAAATACTACAACTAAGAAGCTAAGAATATGACCATATATGATATCATTAAAATAAGTATGATTCTGTAATAAGTCAATAACATTATTTAAATCATTATACAGGAGGTTCAGACACTTACAAAGCAAGTCGGACCTATGGTAAGGGAAAATATCACAATCTCATTTTTATCCGAGATTGTTTATACTTTGGTATTTACTGGGGTGTATTTTATCATCCACATACATGTTTCATAAATATGAGATATTATTTCAATCCACCTAAAATTGTTTAAACATATTTTACCCTTTGGTGAGTTTTTAGTAAAAGATATGAAAGGAATCTTTTGTCGTTTTTCGTACGAGGTACTTTTTGAATTTTTCTGACAAATGTACGAAGAATGTTTTTTTAACTTATACGGCATGAATGGATTTTTAAAACATTATTTCCAAGAAGCTTCCTTTACATGCTTTCAAGTTTATTTTTAATCAACTTATTTTAGTTTAGAATTTTATGACATTTTAAGAAAGGGAAAGTGTTTTTGAAGTAGAAAGGATATTTTCCTCAAGAATGGAGTTCAAATGTTTTATCCAAATTATTTTCCATCTAAGATAATATAGGGTTCGGTTTTTATCCCTATTATTACATTGATTTGATTATGTTTTGAGGGAATTATTTTTATGATGTCATTTACCTTATATGGTTTGTTTTATGATGTCATGATGTTTCAAGAATCCCATTTTTGTTACATGTGTTATGCGATGATGTATGATTTATGATAATGTGGCACACATAAGAAAGGATTCATTATAAGATGGGTGGGACCTATATCTCCCTCCAATGCATTGGGTATAGATTTATATCTCATGAGATATACATGGCTGGAACGGAAGGTTATTTTGGTTCAGTGATACAGGACTGAAACGAGGAGTGAACTCGGTTCAGAAATGGACTTTGTCTGCTAAGATAATCTTGGCAATGAGTCATGACTAACAAGAAATGATTTTACATGATTATGTGTGCATGCCACAAGGTTTCAAGTTTTATGTTATGATTATGGGGATCTCATTTTCACTTCTATGATTTATTCCGTGTTAAGATATTATGATCTCTTTTGCAGGTTATGATTTTCAAAAAGATATGATATGATTTTTATTTCCTTTATTTTCCCTTGCTGAGCATTTGAGCTCACCCTTTTATGTTTTCTTTTCCCCAGGTCAGGAAGATGGATATTAAGTATCATATGCTAAAATGGACCCTAGATATGATGAAATAAATGGGAGACACTGTAGAAGATTTATGAACCAGTTGTTTATGTTTACCAGTTTCTAAAGACACTATACCTATACGGTCCTTTGTGATTTTGTCATATGTTGTAATAAGTGTGCTTCAATTTTGAAGTATTAACAATGTATGTAATGTATGGGTCATTATAATATATACCTCATGATAAAATTTTTTGATCAATGTTTACCACTAATCAACTTCTACCTCCATTTTATGAACATCTTTTAGAGGCACCTCTTGTTCAAAACATTAATGGTTTGGAGAAGATCTTATCATTTAACATGATCCATTATTCAATGATTAAGATATCCAATGATCCATTCAAAGTCAAATGCGTATATTGAAAAAAATGATCAATCACATCTTGTTCAATCTTAGGAGGATTTGGTTTCTCCTTCGGATCTAGGTTTTTATTCATAACCTATTTTAGTTGAGAAAGTATCATCATAATGTTTGTTATTCTTACTGAAATTATGTTGGGAATCTAATTAGGGAAATCATCATAGTGTCCATACCATTTTTTTATACCTTATTCTTCCAAATTTAGACCATTATCTAAAATAAAAGCAAAATTAGGAGTGACTATTTTTTAGAAATTATTAAACAAAAAAGGGGGAATCCACTGACATTAAGGGGATGAATTATAAATTGTAAATATTTCTTTAAATAATGAATATCTATGGTTCAATATATGTTACCCATGATCTATATCAAAAAATATACTATTATGGGATTTTTTTCTTAATAATGGTTCATAATGAGATTATGAATTTACAAAATCATATCCCTTAGGATTTTCAAACCTTGTTCATAGGATGGCCCATTTTCATGTCTGAGGTTACACCATGTCTGGTCCGACACACCTTATCAGAGTTGTAACCCCTAGGATCATCTATTCTAGAACTACCTCCACTTATAGTATCCAAACAAGGATGTATTTTCTTGATAAACCATTTACTCAATACTCACCAATATTTTGGGATGTTTTTTATAATTGGTTTTATCCCTAACACTTTTTCTAGACATTTCTAATTATAATCCCAAATATAACTAAAATTTTCCTTTGATACCAACTATAATGACCATACTTTTTGTTATTCAATAATACATGATTTATTACATTATTTTACATTTTATACAACCTATAAGATCGAGAAGTATAGTGTGTTTCAGAATTAGTTATTTTGAATAATAATTTAAAACACTAAATACATTTTCTTTATTGAAAACATCATCAATAAGCTTGTACTTAAAACGGCCGGGGATAACCTGAGGGAATACATAAGAAAGGGGTGAGCTATAAATCCCAATAATGTTTTAATCATTCAATAAGGTAAAACTTGTTAGACAGAAGGAATATCAATGTGGAATAAAATGAACATCAATGACAAGGCATGATATAGCATGATAATCATGACATGGGAAATGCGACAACTACTTAAAACACTACATAATAAAATATTGGTAAAAGATAACTTCTAAAACATCATGATAGAAAATTTTATATAAAGTAATTAGGTTCACTCCTTTGAAAAAAGTGATTTATCATGAGACTAAACATTACCCAATGAATTGTAGGGCCATATAATTTTGGACGCACACATCACTTTCATTTCCTTCTTGATCTTAAGTGTGCCACAAAGACAATAAAGAATAGATTCATTAATGATAATTTTATATTCTATAATGAAAGAGTGGGGAATAAATAAATTTAAATCCTAATTAAAATAAGTATTAGTTTGAAAAGGTGAACACCCCTGATTGGAAATGGGTATGATATTAACTACACAATTGTTTTGGCATGGAAAATTACAGTGGAAATTCCAAAGCAGAACGAAATCAGTTAAAAATTTATATAATGGGTTGATGAGAGAGGAATGGGTGTCTAATTATTTTGAATTAAACTGGTCAGTAACTAGTACATGGAAATACAAATTCCAAAATTATGTATTGTAATTACAATGCATAATATAATAAAGAAACATGAATATTAAAGAGAAGTTGAGGATCCCTTACTTGACTGTGTAACTCCAAATGATTTGGAGGAGCTTCTTAATAGATTGGGGGAGCATTGGGTAGACTCTATAGAGCGTAGGGAAGAGTATGTACATGATAAATAGTGTTTTTGTTATGATTAATGAGATCATTGGTGGGTATATAAAGGAAATGATGGGTATTTATTTATTATTTACTTTTTGGTGTGATAAAAAAATTAACAAGAAACACAAACAATCCAATTGTTTTTACCATGGATTGATAAAAACGAGATTCATCATAATTATTTTATAATTAGAAGATCGGAATATAATAAAATAATTCCTTGTATATTTAGAGGTGAGTCACATTCTCAAAGAAATGATTTTAAAACCTAAAAGTATTTTAATGGTTTTATAGAATTCATAATGGATTTATAAAATTAATAAAATAAAAATATCATATTATTTTGAAGATAAAAGATATATTATTCCATGGATACCTTTTCTAGAATTTATTTCACCTCTTTTGGGTCATTATGATGTCATAATACCCAAATTATATTTATACGATATATAATTTTTACCCGAAAATTTGACTATCTTAGGAAATTATGAATAATACACAATTGGACAATTTTGATGTGCTGATTCAAAAAATAATATTAATTTTATCTGAATAAATTTTTTAAATCTAAGAATTTTTACATTGAAAATAAAATCCACATTTATTAAGAAATGAGGGTTTTTTTGACATTAACTGTTTTCAAACCCTTATAAAAATTACATTTGAATTTATAAAAATTATAAGATATTTTATATTTAATAAACCTTATTCATTAATAATATTTAATTACCATATTATTTATTTTATAAATCCATTAATTAATTAAAATAAATTCCTTTGTTGAATTTGTATATTACCGAAAATACTATTTATTTCATTGTATCAAAATAAAAATCATTAGTAAAGTAACAATAATTAGATGTAAATTTATTAATTATCCTATAAAAAATGATATAAATACTCATATTTATAGGTTATTGATACATATTCCTTTAATACCCTCAAAAATTCCTTAAGATTAAGGTGCACCATAATGAGGATTTCATGGGGTGGTTCGGCATACATGGTTTGGTCAGTCATCTTGATGATCTTCAAATTCTCCCATAGATTGTTTCCCTCATTCATAAGTTGTTGTATTTCAGCTTGGGATTAGTCAGGGTAAAATAATATTGATTCTATCTGTATCAAAAGCTCTGATAAAAGGGTTTCACAGGGTAGGATCCGACTAGTTGGGGCCATCACTTCCTTTTTCTGTGTCAATGGGATTTTTTAAAACACTCTATATATACTAATCATGTTTTACCTTTTCAAAGGAAATATTATGAATGGGAGAGATTGATAACAATCATATAAATTCAATAGTATATAATAAAACTAAATCACTGAATGTATTTCTTATAACCATATTTCATAATAAGACATTTAATTAAATCATGAGGGAAATTTTACTTATAAAAATTCAGGTCGTTACATGTAAGAAGACCCGATCCCCAACACACAACTCTAGAGAAAATCAGTAATGATCAGCATCAGTCTTCATCCTAGATTGAATAGATTATAGGTTCTTTTAGATAATATGTACCTTCTCTAACCTCTCCTGAATGAGATGTGGTCCCAATATCACTTTCTCACCAAACACTATATGGCATTGTGGTGAACCAAAATACGTTCCATATAATTACCCATTAGAATCCATCTATATTTTATCATGAAAGATGTTATTTAAATTGAACTATTCTATAGTTATCATATTTTCCCAAGAACCTCTAGTATTAAGGTCTCATCTCTATGAATATCCTCTAATAACTGTATTGTGTGCTCAGACTGACCTTTAGTTTATGGGAGGTATGCTATACTGAAAAGAACCAATGATCCCAATTTGTCTATATCCTTTTATATAACCAAAAACTAAAACAAGAATCTCTGTGTGATACAATATTTCATGGGAATCCATGAATTATTATAGTCTACTAAACATAAATTCTTCCAAGATCATCCATTGTAAAGTTCTCATTGATTAGTAAACAGTGGGATACATTTTTTTGACTTGTTTACAATCACCTATACAACATAAAAAAATTGAGGTTTCCTAGGTAAACCTATCAGAAAATCCATAGTGATGTCATCCCATTACCACTTAGGAACAGAAAATGATTGTAAAATTCTTGTTGGTCACTAGTGTTTCACCTTCTATTATTGACTGGTGGAATATATAGTGACAAACCCAACTATCTTCATCTTCATTCTCGACCCGAAATACTAGTGGAATAATTCATGATACATCTTCATTAACCCTAGGTGTACCACCAGACAACAAGAATCAGAATCTCTTATCAATTACTCTCGTATGTTATTAAAAACCTATTTACACACACAAATGTGAACTATCTCATCCACATTAATGTTTTATCTTGGATGTGAGTCCCCACTCCAAACACTCCCCCATAAGAATAAGTCATAAATCTCTCATTATTGTATCATATCCACTCTATATATAATTAAAGAGATAAATAATAATGTAGTTAGGATTGGTTTCTTGTGATGTGGTTGGATCTCTAAGTGAATCTAATAAAAGAGGGCCACAAACTACCTCTCACTACTGGCCTCCTGAATTTCCTATGTATGAGTATTACAAATTATATCATTAGCCACAAAATTTTCATTCTCAAGCTTATAGGCTTTCCCTACGTAAAAATTTTTTGGTAATAAATTCATCTTCTCTATATGACATTTAGATCAATTAGAGTAAATATTCATTTTGAGGCACAAAGAGTTCATATAAATCAAAATGAATTTTCCCAGCAAGTAGGTACTCCAAAGGGATATGGCTTGTAAAATAACTACCAACCCAAGGTCATGCATTAGGTAATTGTTTTCATGAGGAATGAACTATCAATACTTGTATGCTGAGACTCAATCTACTTATATTAGGAAAACTCCCAGACTGATGCATAAAGCATCACGACAAAGTGTACAACGTTTTACCATCTCTAGTAGAATTAATTATATTTCTGATTTAAAATACACTTTCAACTCTTCAATGGATATCTTATATTATTCAAACCATTAAAATATGAATTTTTTCTTATAGAATCTGATAATAAGTTCTTGTAGAAATAAAAAATCCTAAATTATGCGCATATAATAGCCAACTAACCCCAAGAAACTATGTATGTCAAAAAAATTATTGGGACTCTCCCAGAATAACCCCTACACTGACCTTATCTAGATCCATGTATACTTCAAATTCTGATATGATATGACATGAGAAGTGAATCTTTGTAAATAAAATGTGGTATTTTTTGAGGATATAATTTATTGAGTGATCTCTCAGTGTAATCAATACAATATCAAGATGTTTGGCATGCTCGTGTCATATATGTGGTTACAACAAGTTTCCAACCATGAAGACCAAAAAAAATGAATCTAGATTTGAGTGGAAGACTGCATTCATCAAAACAAAAAAAAGTAGGAATTTTCTAAAAATATAAAAAGATAACTAGATACTCATATAGTCCATACCTTCTCTAAAACATTATACACGGTATGTTTATATGCATAGCATAAAACTCATGATATCCTGAACTCAAAAAGTTATTTTAGAAAACCCTTTATCTTTAGAGATCGTTGAAGAGGTATTCTATAGAATACAAAGGATACTAGTTCTTGATCATGAGCAAATTCAATTTCTGGTAATATGCATATAATTAATGTTCCTATCAACCATCTTGAAGAAAATAATGGGAGAACCCCAAGGGGAAGTTCTGGGTCATATAAACCCTTTGGGCAATGAGAATTAACCCATCTATGCTTAGGTATATCATTACTATAATGAAAATACCATTCACCCTTATACTCATAGATACAACCCTTGGGTGATGAGAATTAACACTTCGATAATAAAAATCAATATGGGAATGATATGGAACCAAAGATCCCATTCTAATAATTATATTTAATAACTTTATCTCAATGATGAATAGGTCCTATAGAAATTGATAACCACCAAAATCAAGGGGTCACCCTCTGTATTGTCCTCCACTTTCTGAACATACTCTCAACAGAGTATCCAACTTCATCACTAAATAGAAATATTGAATCTAAAGCCTATGGATTTCCATGAAGTAACTTTGGAAAAATAATGTGAATCACCTATTAAAAAAAGGGAAATACAAATGTAGAGGCTACCAAGATCATACCTTGAACTGTAGACAACATAGAACCCTACACCCAAGTAATATTATATTCTATGTATATATAGACTAATTTATGTCCTTGATTTATAAAATAAAAATTTGGAGTTGGTCTACCCATTTGGTACTACATTTCTTGATTCAGCCCACCTCACCCACGTCCACCCCTTGACCAATACTTCCACTGGTATTCTAGTTTTTGCGTGGAATAGAGACAATGCTATACTCTGGAAGGCACAAATAGCGTGGATACTCTTCCCATAAGAAAATATGAAACGTCTAGAAAAACATTTTAATTTTTCCCATTATACTAGAGGCTTGACACTCAATTTGGTCATGATTACAATGAGGTGTTGCATAGCCTTTTCGTCCTACTGACGACATATCACCGTACTACTAGTTCTGATACATTGCTTGTAACTAGTTTGTCAAAATCCCTCTAAATGACGTTTATTTAAAATTTATGAAATTATATCATACCTTGATGCTAAAATACTATTCCATGTGCCATAATCAGCCATCAAATTGCTCAAATTGATGATGGCCTAGTTTATAATCCCTAAAACAATAGTCAAGTAAAATACATTTAATTGAGACCAGATGGAATATATGAGCGCATCCAAAGACCATCTTAATAATTAATTATCATCACTAGTTAAAGAAGGTGAAAAATGATATAGCTTAGTAATGCGATAAAAATAATACATATTTAAAATTGATCCTTGCACTATATGCAGGGAATACATATCTTGGTCAACCATTTTCATCCATAGAAAGGAATATTCATAGAAGGCATCATAAAAGTCTTTGCAGACCATATCTTGATGATGGTATTCATGTTTATTAATTTCCAACAAAGGATTGGTATAACCATGAAGTATATAAGATGCCAGCTATACCATCCTCTCAATAAGTGTCTCCAGATGCTCAAAGATGGAAAACATGGAATCTATCCATATATCAATAGTTTGGGGTAATGAACCTGTATGAAATTAGGTGGATAATGTTTTTGGAACTCTCACAACATCTCTTACATATCAGGGGTCGGTTGCGACACTCCCTACATGGACTTTGTGATCTATAGAGAATCCATTCAAAACTGGGAATCTATTCCCAAGTTAGGTATAATAGGAGGTGAACGTAGTGGCACTACAGGAGGGTTAGGTCCCACTACATTAGAAATATGGACCATTCCACCATCATAGGGCTCAAACTAAAGATGTTGGGGAGGTATACATCTAAAATTTGTAGAAACAAACTTCATAACTCAATAAGAGTTGAATAAACATTCTCATAAAACAAGGATAATAATAATGGCTCACTACTCAAAACATACCATCCCAAGTACCAAAGATCTAGGGTTAGGGTATTGGTCAGGTTTAAAGTATTAATTATAGGGGTTTCAGTATATGAGGTTTCAATTACATGTTATATAGGGAAACACCCCTTATATTGTAATTAGAATCCCCATTTATAAAAACCATTTTGATTTAAATTTAGAACACAATATTTCTTATGTGTATCAAAGTGTATATCCATATATATATATATCAAGGTACAGTTATATGTGTATTCCATTCCTAATTCATAAATTTTTGTACTTTATAAGCTTCAATTGGTAATATATATAACTAGAAATGGGATTTTATGGTGTTACAATTAGATGGATCAGAATATATAATTTATAGATGCACCCACACCATTTAAATTGTAATTGGTATCCATTTAATTATGTCTGTATAACATTTTTTCTCATGTGACGAATTTTCCATGGCTCACACAAACTATATAATTTGCTAAATTGGGCACCAACATCATGATTTATGGGAAAACACTATTTAGTTTGATGGAAGAATATTATCAAATCTATTTATTTTAACTCTATAAGAAACATCAGAACAATATCAAATATATAAATCATGGAACACAAAATCTACATAAATAAATCTACGATGTAAGTAAACATGGCGTGACATAATGCGTGACATATCAATCCTCCTGTGCCTCTAATGATGCATTAGATAATTCCTTAATTCCATACCAAATAAAGGGTAAATATAGTATCCACAATTATAAAAAAAATCATGGGTTTCACAGAATAATGAAATTAATACAAAAACAATAGGAACAATTCAGATCACCAAACCCCATAACAGGAAAATTTGATTTTTCCTCATACATGGGTTAGCTACACCCAGAAACTGGATCATTACAAAATAAAAGGAAATCCCAATATTCTGTATAACATCCAAAATAGTAGGGAAAGTAAATTAATGCTCTGATACAACTTTGTAAAATCCCAAACCTAGTTCAGTTATATGTAACCAAAATTGTTTGGCCACATGGCCTTAAGCATGCCTCCCCGTACTCTAGAGGTTTTATACTTGGAGAGATGGTCTAAGGTAGAATAGTGGGAGACTATAACCTCAAGACTAGATATAAAAAATATGGTATAATAAACAAATAAAAATGGAAGAAGATAATAAATAACAACTAGAGTATAAAAAAATATAGACATCGCGATAAATAAAATGTATTGAACAATACCAATCAACATAATATACAAAATTATTTCAATGACATGATGCTATGAACATGAAAAAAATAATATATAGGAACATTGACATATAAAATATAAGTATATAAAAATAAAAATTCCATAATAAATATCTAAAAATGGATCAAAATCATAACTTGGTCATATTCTCTTAATATCCCATGTTATAAGAAAATCAAACATCCAAGACCGAGAACATGTCCTTTTACCTACCTACATCCTTGAAGTCTGTCTGAGTAATAATCGGCGGCCTGAATACTGTGTGAGATATACTTATTAGGCATTATCAAAATTGTGTCTATAACTATAACACCCAACGATTTTATAGTATGTATATTTTAAAATCTAACATTTTTGATAGATTATGCTTCATGCAACACCGAGTTTAAAACTCTAATATAATATTAAATTTGAGCACTGGAATAGTATTTTGAAAATTAGGAAAATTAATATTACTAATAGAATAGTTTCATCACCTATAAAAGTATAAATAAAATTTGGGAACCTTATAAATTAAAATACAGTACATTTATATCATGGAATAAGTAAATAAAGGTTCTGAAAACTATAAATTAAGTTTTATTATTTTTGTGAAATTCAAATGTTTATTTTAAATTTTATAATTAGTATAATGATTTGAACATAAAAGTATTCTTGTAAAATATATTCATAAATTAATATTTTTTTGTTTAATGATTATAAGAAAATTTTATGAGATATTAATTAATTTTTCAGTGTTGTAAAAATAATTATAATATAAAAAACGTATTTTTTTGTAAAGAATGATTTTATTTAAAAATTAATATCCTTAAAATTAGAAAATTATTTTCATAAATTTTAATTTATTTTTTAATTTTACATATCAAAAAATGGATATGGTGAATTTTTGGGATTTTTCTAAAATAATTGAATTTTTCTGAAAAGTGAAATATGATAATTTATAATTTTTAACAAATACATAAAAGATTGGGTCATAAATGATGTATTTATGATGTAAGACCATAATATATAACTCCTAAATTATTTCATTATATTTAGTTATAAGGTTTAAAAAATTGATATTCATAAGCCAAAATAAAAAAACTAATGAATAAAATAATCAAAAAAAACTCCACTCATCCACTATAAATAGCACCCCTCACCACCTATTCTCCTTACACCTCAAAATCATTGAATCCTATAAAGTTTTTTAAAAAACCGTTCCCCCAAGTTTTTTTATTTCTAATATCATGATAATACCATTTCAAATTTCATTAAGGATGTTGTTAAGGAGGAAAATTAATGAAGTAAAATCCTCTTTCGATTTATTTATTTTTTATTCAAATTCATTTGTTTTAATAAAATTAAATTACCTCAAAATTATATAAGTGGAATGATAAATCCAGTATCATATATATACTAGAATATTTTTAATATATTGTATGATCAATTATTAATCCTCTTCTCCTCTCCTTTTTATTTTAAAAATGAAAACACCATCTTTGATATGTTAATTTACCATCATCATGGATTTTAAATTTACATTTAAAATTCATTCCTTAAAGGATACTCATAAAATAACATTAGTGGTTAAAAAAGATTATAATATGTATATTAAAACATATTTACTGTTCTCAAACCAGTATAAATATATAATATAAATTAATAAAACAAAACTAGTGCGTGATGATTGAAAAAATGGTAAAATAATCCAAATGGTTATCTTTAACATTTTATCTAATTAATCATCCTCATATAAGGGAATAAAATGATATATATAAACATTAAATCTTCTTTATGTTCATTTATAACATCAAATTTAATTTTTGGATAACTATTCCCATTTCACATGATATTTCATTCATGTAATCAAGTGAACCAATCACAAAAATCTTGGAAACAAACACTTCCAAATGAAGAAATTGAATCTTATAACACATAAAAAAGGCCATAAATAGATTATATAAGATTTAAAAAAAATCAAATAATGTTAAATAGGTTCTAACATAAATTATAAATTAATCTAATTTCATTTTTTGTGATTTTGCGAAGAACCGAAGTACACTTTAGGACATAAGGTAAGGGATTCTCCCTAAACCGCCGTTTTACATTCAGGTTACGCTTTCTATGACTTTACCCTAATGTAAGTATTCTTTATTATTATATAATTAATATAAATTTTGTGCATTTGTTCAAAACTCATTTCTTCATATCTGTTAATATTTATTTTATTGGAAAATACATGTTTTATAGGGTTCTGTTTTCAATTTCTCCTGTTAAGAAAGCCAGATTAAAGGGTACTTCCCATTTCTAACACATATTCATGTATAATCCATACTCTACATGAAGACCCCAATATTTTTCTAAAATAAATCTTTTTATCATGAAAATTTATCTTAGCTACCTTCTTGGTTTTTGTAAACAATAAATCCACTAACTTTTTTAAAGACTCGTTTATATTTTCTCTTAAATCGCATTGAAGAGGTTCATTTCTATAATTTCTTAAACACACTTTTTAAAAGTTTTCAATTATTTTTACAAATATCTTATGAATTTTCCTTTAATATATTTACATTAACTTTTATTGGATATACATTTTTATAATATGATTTTATGAAAAATACAAATTATTTTTCAAAATAACTCTTCTTTCCAAAGTAAAAGGGGATTTCTCTCAAGAATTTCTCAATGATTTTAGAGTGTTTTCATACATATAAACACCTCTATTGAGTCATGTTTTGTTTCAGATTGATATATTATTCTACCATCCACCATATTTTATTTAATTTTATATGATTATTTTTACATGGGATGTACTATCTTGACACCATTCTCCGTATTATTCAATATGGTTTATGATTATGTCAATTATTTGGGGAAAGTTATTAAAATTTAATATAATTGTTTCAATATAAATTTATATGTTTATCATTATTCACAAATTTCATATCAGGAATGCATTAGACCTAGTAAGTTATGGTCGGGGCCCTCTACAGGACGTTGATTTATCGATATGTTATATGGGACAAAGTAGACTCAGTTTTTACCCGTTTATGTATCAGGTCTTGGATGAAGCCTATACAGTTTGTTTGTAATGTTTGGAATTATGAATTCCATAATTATGATACTATTAATTGATTGTTCATGTGATTATTTTACAATTATAATATCCATTTTTATGTTTCTTTCTCATGGGATTGTTCATGAAATTATTTAAACATCTTTAATTCCTACCTTATTATACTCAAGATTGTGTCTTAATTGAATTTGTTTTTTTCTATTTACCATGAATTATTATTTTTGATAGCTTCCACTATATTTATTACCCAAAATGAGAATACAATATCCCCATGTTCTTATGTTTTACTTTTCCCAATATGGCAAGATGTATATTATGACTGACATGTAGGGTTAAGCTAGGAGAATAATGGTGTTTATCAAGGATTCTCTAGAGTGTACTTTATGTTTTAAATTATAATGTAATGTTTATGTATATAATCTGGATTCATAAACATCTAAACTGATCAGTCCTTTGGGATTCAGTTCTTATATATATAGAAATGTAATAAAGGGAGGCATCAGATCTCGGATACTGGGGTAATGGTATTTATAGTTTGTTTAGGGGAATGTTTAATGGAATCGATGAAAACTAGATTTAGAAAACAATAATTAGGGAACATAACCCTAAAAAAGACTTTATTGATAATCATAGAATAACTTTCTATAATTTTGGTAAGGTTGAGATTATATAGGTATTACTTGAAATAAACCCTTATATGGATACCAAAAGTGGATGTGGTTATCTAAAAAATGTTCCTATGGGTAATAAATTTGATAAGGTGAGTTCGTCTTGAATCGATGTAACCTAGTACATGACAACAAGACTTACTATACACTGATTTTGAAACTCTGGTGGGATTTTATTAATATAAATCATATTTTCATTACGAATCATTACGATGGATTTAAATGTAAATATATCCTCCACAGAAACCATGATTATGATTATGGTAATAGTTATGCATTAATTTCCAAATTATGTTAAGTACCTTGATAGTTTGAAATTATGAATTATGATTCATAAAATAATTTATTTTATTCCATTCATTATAATTAGTTCATAGTGAAAAGAATGTAAACCATATCAATGCACGTATTCCATGAAGATATTTCCCTAATATACAAGATAATGTTGTTGGAGCAGGTGTTGTAATTGGAGATGAGAAACTTATAACTATACTGGGAATGATAACACATGTTATAATCAATAACTTTACTCAAATGGAGCATCTTGATCCACAAAGTGAAGGAATAATGTTAGACCACTTTCTAAGACAATAACCTCCAACATTAAATGGGACTAAAACCAATTGTAGAAGATTAGTGTACAGGTTCGTTATAGATGACATCTCTTGCTTTGGGATGTTCAGAAAGGGGGAAGCTTGGCATAAAAAATTTTTATCTCTTGAGTGATATGGATCTATGGTGGTCATTGAATCAAAATATTAAGGAGTATGAAATATCAGACATAGAATGGTAGTATTTTAATGAAATTATATCTGAAAAATATTTCCCTCACGAACAATGAGTATATATAGAGATACAAATCTTGAACATGAGGGAAAATGAGGATGAGAATATAGCAATGTATGAGTCCAACTTGACAAGGGTAACAATGCAAGTTTTAGATCATATCAAAAATCCAAAGGGAAATATTGATTGATTATTTGATGGGTTAAAACCATTCTCCAAAGGGATATGGTCTCCAAAACATTCTCATCATATAAAGATACAGTCCCATGTGATATTAAGAAGTAGAATGAATTTTATAGGTATAATTACATTAAATAAAGAAGAAGGATTCTAAACAACCTTAAAAAGGAAATAATAAAAAGTGGAAGAAGGAAAGAGTATAATTTCTAGGCTATAATAAAATTGGAATGAAACGTCATGGAACATGTGTATTGGGGATGAGAGTTTGTTACATATATGGTTAAAAAGGCCACCAAGCTCGAGATTTCAAGAGAATGAAAGAAGCTAGAAATGCTTAATGCTGCAATTTTAAAAAGATGAGAAATTTTTCTAATGATTTTCCTAAGAATCTTGGAATATTAACTTAGAAAAGTAACTAGTGAAAATAAAAGCTTATTTGATTACAACAACTGATGTTGAAGTTCCAAATGTTGTGGTGGTAGGTACTTTAATCATCTCGTAAAATTTATAACATGATTTATTTGATTCTGGATCAGAACAATCCTTTATATATTCCCATTTTTCTTTAAAAATTAGATATTTTCTATTCCCCTTAACATGGGAGTTGTCAGTAATGACTCCAACTATAAACTTTAGTGCAATAAATATGTTTCATGAAGTTCCCATTATGATAAATAAAAATTCTCTAATTTCTGATTATATCATCATATCTAAGGTTGTTTTTGATATAATACTTGGAATGTACTTGATTCTTAAATATAATGTAATAATATAATAAAAATAGGTGGAAATTATGATTCTTGATGAAGATATGGAATTTATTATCTTTAGAGGGGAGATTTCATCATAAATTTATTATCTATATCCACCCCACCAGCTCTACCAGATTAAATTCATTGGGAGTAAGGGAAACCTCCATCTATGATCGAGGAAATAAATCATCAAATTGAGAATGATCATATCGTACAAGAATACTTTGATGTATTTATAGAGTATTTACCAAGAAATTATCTAGATCAAGAAGTAGAGTTTTCTATTGATTTAATCCATAACAAATGTTCAATATTAAATACTCCCAATAGAATGACCACTATATAATTAGTGGTGATAAAGGAAAAACTAGAGTATATGAGTAATAATGTATTTATTTTATCTATTTTTACCTATAGGAATACCCTATTCACATTATTGATAAGAAATTTAAATACTTAAGGCTAGGCATTGAATATAAAGAAATAAAATCTATTAGAGTAAAGAATAAGTATCCGCTTCCTCGAATTGATGATTAATTTGATAAAATTTATGGAGATAATTTTTTTTTGAAAATTGACCTCCAATCTGGATATGATCAATTTCCTGTAAAGAAGGAATATATTCTAAAGACATCATTTTAAAATAGGTATGGAAATTATGGGATCACAATAATTCCATTTGGACTTACTAATACTGTAAAACCCAAGATTTTAATGAGAAATATTTTGTTTTTATGTTATATAAATCATCAAAATAATATTTCACTACACTCAACAGTAGCTTGGGTTGCTTTACACGCAATCACGACCCTCCTCGATAGCTTTCATTGTACGCAATACCGAGTTTCAGTAAACAATGATATGCTATTAAAATATTATCAAAACTATCCATTATGAATAGTAATACCCACTTTTTAAAATTTTATAAATTTTATCATTCAAAATGGACTTCATTTTTGGATTTGGAATATCGAAATTAGCCTAGGGTGAAATTTTGGTATTTTTCTGAAAACATTCAATTTTTGATGAATATTGAAAACACTGGGTTACTATTTAAAAACCGACTATTTATTTAAATAATTATTTATTATATTTAAATTTATTTTAGGTCAAAATTGATACATAATACGTATATAAGTTAAATTTAATTCATTGGAGACATTTTATAATAACTTTAGATATATAAAATTTTTATTGAACTTTTCACAGTCTTTTACCCACCTCCTAGGAGAATGTGCAAATTTACATAAAAAATAAATTTACCGCTTCTGTGAGAGGAAATTCGAAAATCCTAGAGACACAGTTAATATCAAGTAGTAAAATGTGGTTCAATAAGATAAAAATAATTTTTGGGGAATAGTAACTTTTTAATTTTTTTTACCACGGTTCAAATAAAATAGGGTAATTAAGGGTAAAAATGATATTATTATTACCCTAAAACATGTCCTAATTCTATTGGATAAGTTTAATTCGACCAACAAAAACGTTAGGAATAAAATATGACTATTTAGGTCAACTTGGATTAGATTAGGACATTTATTATTATTTTATTTAAAGAAGAGTTAAAATAGTTAAAATCAATGTTTAATAACTAAAACATTTTTAATATAGGGTTATACATAAGATAATTTCGACTATAAATATTAATTTGAAAGATAGAATGATTTCCCACATAATTGTAATTTATTTGTAATTTTTATACATTAAATAAGTTAATTTATTTTTGACACAATGATGATTGAGTAATTACCTTATTAATGAAATATTAACATAATTGAAGTTATAAATAATCAAATAAATGTAATAAGAGACTTTTTATGAATTAAAATAATTTTATAGGCAAATAAGACATGTTAGTATTAATTTAATATACTTTTTTATAGCTAGTAATTTTGTTATGATTTTCACAAAAATGAATTACCAAATACTGTCAAAATTGACATAAAATAGGTTTTAAAACAAATATTATATTATCAATTGTTATTTTATTCCTAAAAATCTAAGGCTAGGCCAAATGACTTAGATAAGGTTATATATATTAATAAAGAACAACTTGGGATTCGTTTGGCTTGTTATAGTATGCTTATAAACCTTCTAGTCTAAGAAAAAAAGAAGACACGGTAAATGTAAAATTATTTAACTTAAAGTTAAATCTAAATGATAAGGTTAAAATAGAAACCTAAACTTGTATAAATTCTATTTGATGAGATGATTTAGACCCATCCCCACCTTATCTTAGAAATAAATTAATATGGATCTCTTAAAAAATGAATTTGACATTATATTAAAATAATATTTTTAGTTTTTCCAAAGGTGCCGCTCTCCTCTGTTATAAAAGGGAACCTACTCCCTCTCCTCCTCACACCACTTTGAGACTTAAATCACGGACAAACCCTACCAATTTCTCTTTTATACTTCTCTAGTAATATTATAGAGGTCCTGGTGTTCTTAAAAGACCAATTTTAGTTCCCTAAGAGGAGATTTCAAAGAGGCGTGTCGAAGAAGAGGTAATATCCGTTACCGATTATTTCAAATTTATTTATTCTTCTACTTCTTATTCTATATTTGATTCATGATGAAATAATAACATCAGTATCACTCATATAATGATATTTTATTATAAATATTAAACAATACTATTTAACCTTCTATCCATCCAACGGAAAATGAAATCACTGCGCGTGCGTACGTACGGAATATCGTCTCCACGCCGTGGTGTAATATATTTTCCACCACCACCTTACTTTTATGGGTATAATGGTGTAAATAATAACTATATATGATTATTGAAAAGTTATATTGATTCTAAAATAGTATACATACACTCCAATACAATTCCACGATCATGGTAACGATATCATCGCTCGTGCGTACGTATGGCCTGCCGTCTCCACGATGTGATGCGACTCGTTCTACATGATTTTAATTGCATAATGATTATATAAATAAATTGAATGAATAAATATGAAATATATTACACTGATACCATTCTGGAAATGAGGTATCTATAACCTAAAAAGAAGAATAATAATTTATTTGACAAAACACGCATAAGAACAAAAAGCAACAAACACCCGAATAACAAGTAACTATGAAATATTACTAATAAGAAGCTAATAATGTGAACATATATGATATAATAACAATGAGAAAGATTCTAGAATAAGTCAATAACATTATTTAAATCATTATACAGGAGGTTCAGACACGTACGAAGCAAATCAGACCTAAGGTAAGGGAAAATATTGAAATCTCAATATTTATCTGAGATTGTTTATACTTCGATATTTACTGGGGCATATTAATCATCCACATCCATTTTTACTCAATATTTAATATTATTTCTATCCTCCTAGAACTTTTTAAATCCAATTTTACCCATTGGTGAGTTTTTAGTAAAAGATATGAAAGGAATCTTTTGTCGTTTTTAGTACGAGATACTTTTTGACTTTTTCGGCAAAAGTACAAGAATAATGTTTTTTTAACTTATACTGCCAGAATAGATATTTAGAACAATATTTCCATGAATATTCCTTTAAAAGTTTTCATGTTTAATTTTAATCAACTTATTTTAGTTTAAAATTTTATGATAATTTATGAAAGGAAAAATGTTTTTGAAGTAGAAAGGATATTTTCCTCATGAATGAAGTTCAAGTGTTTTATCAAAATTATTTTCCATATAAGATAATATAGGGTTATATTTCGATTCCTATTTTTACATTTATTTGATTATATTATGATGCAATTATTTTTATGATGACCTTTTATCTTATATGGATTATGTAATGATGGCACAATGTTTAAGAATCCAATTATTATTACATGGGTTATGTTATGATGTATGTTTTATGATCTTGTGGCACACATAATAATGGTATCAATATGAGATGGGTGGGACCTATATCTCCTCCAATTAATTGGGTAAAGATATATATCTCATGAGATAGACATGGCCAGAACAGAAGGTTAATCCGGTTCAGTGAAACAGGACTGAAACGAGGAGTGAACTCGGTTCAGAAATGGACTTTGTCTGCTAATATAGTCTTGGAAATGAGTCTTGATTAATAATAAATTATTATCTATTATTATGTGTGTATTCCACAAAGTTTAATGTTTTAAATTATGATTATTTGTATTACATTTCACTATTATTATTGATCCCATGTCATGATATTATGATCTCTTTAGCATGATAAGATTTTCAAAATGTTATGTTCTTAAGAATATGATATGATTGATATTTCTTTGGTTTACCATTACTGAGAATTTGAGCTCACCCTTTTGTATGTTTTCTTTTCCCCAGGTCTGGAAGAAGGGTATTAAGTAGAATATTCCAAAAGGGACTCTAGATATGATGAAATAAATGGGAGACAACATAGATAATTTATGAACCAGTAGTTTATATTTCCCAGTTTCTAAAGACAATATACCTATACGGTCCTTTCATGGTTTTGTTATATGTTGTAATAAGTGTGCTTCAATTTTGAAGTAATAACAATTTATATATAGTATGGGTCGTTATAGTTGGTTTCAGAGGAACGGTATTGTCATCCTTTGGAAGCTAGGATGTGAAAGCCTTAGTAAGAACCCTAAGGATATATGTAAGAATAGAACAAAATATTATTGTTTTAGAAATGGCAATGAAAAACCTATGATAAGACCTTATGTGTGAAATTTTATTCTTGATTATGTGTTTTTCTTATTATAATTAGTGTTGGTTACAATATTTTTCTTGGTTTTAGTCACTGGCTGGAACTCGAAGGAACCGTGTTAATGCAGAATGCGACAGGCAATACAATGATTGTCCCCCTGAGCAACCAAACGTTATGGGAGCTGGAATGAAAAATTTTGTAGCCACGATCACACAACTTTCTCAAGATATGAATCATGCAGTACTTCCAAATGAGCAACGGAAGGAGAAAAATTATGTTGAATCCTTCATGAGGCAGTGTCCACCCTCATTCAGCGGGTCTACTGATCCATTAGTTGCTGAACAATGGATCAGTACTACTGAAAAGATATTTTCAGTTCTTCAATGTTCTGAACATGACTAAGTCATCATAGCAATATATCATTTGGAAGGTGAAGCTGATCAATGGTGGAATTTTATCAAGAACACGATGAAAATGGATGACATCGAATCCAAGGAATGGGACGAGTTCAAGAACTTATTTTTCAATAAGTACTTCCCTCGTATTCTTCAAACAATGATTGAGAAGGAGTTTCTTGTACTGAAGCAAAAGGATGATGAATCTATTGGTACCTACAAAGAAAATTTTACAAGACATTCAAGGTACGATTATGTTATTATTATCCAACCTGAGATTAAGATCAATCGTTTCTTTAGTGGCTTAAAACCAAGTCTTCAACGGGTGTTAGCCATAAGGGACTTCAATAGCTACGAGGAAATTGTTCGATGTGCTCTCAAGGTTGAGATAGAGATTGGAGTAACCCATCAATCATATGGGTTTGATAAGAAGAGGAAAATGGAATTCAAATGAAAATATAAAGACCACAATGAAAATAAGATGATTTTTCCCTTGTGCTCAAAGTGTGGAATGAAACATGGAGGGAGTTGTCTTAAAAGGATAAGTAAATGTTTCAAATGTGGAAAAGAAGTTCATCGGGCATTTGAATGCCGCAACGATGGGAAGAAGATGTCTAGTCCTGTGAACAATGAAAAGGCTACACAGAGTGAACCTCATACACTTCAATGTTACAAGTGCAAGGAAATGGGGCATTATGCTAAACAATGCCCTAATCCATGGGTTGTTGATGATGATCGACGTCAAAAAACTCTTAAGGATGAAGATAAAGGAACGTCACATGCAATTTCTATCAGCGATGTGGAATATGATAATGAAGTGGTGAAAGGTTCACTTACCATCCAATCTAAAGTAGCAAATGTTTTATTTGATTCTGGATCCACCCATTATTTTATTTATGAAGAATTTTCTAAGGGTATCTCTGTATTACCTCACCAATTAGAAGTTGAGTTAGTTGTGACAACCCCTAATGGCACAACAGTTGCACCGAAAGTTTATAATTATTCTTCGATTGATGTTTGTGGTAAAGTGCTTCCTGAAAATCTTGTAATCCTTCATATAGTTGGATTTGATGTGATTCTTTGCATGGATTGGCTTTCTTTATATGGAGCCCATATAAATTTCCAAAGAAGGGAAGTCACATTTCATATTCCAGATCAATCTATGATTGTCTATCGATGCAAGGATGAACATAACCTTCCAATGGAAATTTCTTCCATCTTATGGGTCTTGATTCCACTAAATGAAGGTTATTTTTCTCAAATGGTTGGTGAGAAACTCCAGATTATGAATATTCCCATTGTACGAGAGTTTGATGATGTCTTTCTGGAGGAATTTCTAGGTCATCCACCAAATCGTGAGGTTGAGTTTTCAATAGAAGTCATACCAGGTGCTATGCCCATTTCAAGGACACCTTATAGAATGTCCCCAATTGAGTTACAGTAATTGAAGAAGAAAATCCAAGAAATTCTTGATAAGGGATTCATACGCCCTAGTGTGTCACCTTGGGGAGCATCTGTTCTATTTGTTAAGAATAAATATGGATCAATGAGACTCTACATTGATTATCAAAAACTTAACAAGATTACTATCAAGAACAAATACCCTCTACCACACATTGATGACTTATTTGACCAACTACGTGGATCTCAATAATTTTCCAAAATTGATCTCTGTTCAGGGTATCATCAATTAAGAATCAAAAGGAATGATATACCAAAGAAAGATTTCCATATAAGGTATGGACACAATGAATTTATAGTGATTCCATTTGGTCTTACCAATTCCCCTTCTATCTTCATGGATCTAATGAATAGAGTCTTTAGAGACTATCTTGATCAGTTTTAGGTAGTCGTTATAGACGATATTCTTGTCTATTCAAAGAGCACGGGAGAACATGCAGATCACTTGAGAATTGTATTGAAGACCCTGAGAAAGGTGAAGCTTTATGCCAAATATACCAAGTGTGAATTTTGGCTTAAAAATGTTGCATTTTTGGGTCACATAATCTCAAAAGAGGGGATATATGTGGATCCAGCAAAAATAGAGGTTATCAAAAGATGGTCGAGACCAACAACAGTAACTGAGATCCGATGTTTTCTTATTTTAGCTGGATATTATTGACAATTTGGGAAAGATTTTTTACGATTCACTCACCAGGTTGACTCAAAAAGGAGTTAAGTTCGTTTGGACAGTGGAGTGTGAAGAGAATTTCAAGGAGATAAAATGAAGGTTATGTAGTTCACCTATGCTCACACAGCCTTGTAGTGGAGAAAGGTTTGTGATCTACAGTGATGCATCCAAGAAGGGATTGGGGTGTGTTCTCATGAAAAATGATATGGTGATAACTTATGCCTCATGAATGTTGAAATCCATGAGCAAAATTTCCCAACTCATGATTTGGAGTTAGTTGCGGTAATCTTTGCATTAAATATTAGAGGGATTATCATTATGGAGAAAGGTGTGATATTTATACTGATCATAAAAGTTTAAAGTATATTTTTCACACAAAACGAGCTTAATATGCGCCAAAGAAGATGATTGGATTTGATTAAGGATTACGACTGCTCAACTCAATACCACCCTAGGAAAGCAAATAAGGTGGAAGATGCATTAATTTGATAAGACCATGCTAGCTTAACTATGAAGAGGATAAAAAAAGAACCAATATTCATGGATTTACAAAGGATGGATCTTGGAATTATAATGGAAGGGTAAAAATATTATCTTTCTAAAATGAATGTTCAACCATCTATACATGTAAATATTAAAGACGCACAAAAAGAAGATGTAGAGTTACAAAAGAAGGTGAGCAATGTTCCTGAATTCAACCTTGATTTTGATGGGATAATAAAGTTCAGAAATCAGGTCTGTGTTCCTCCCATCCCAGAATTAAAAGAGCTGCTGGATGAGGCTCATAGTTCTTAATTCTCTATTCATCCTGGAAGCACGAATATGTATAGGGACCTTAAAGAGTACTTCTGGTGGGATGGAATGAAAGGAGATGTTGCTAAATATGTCTCTCGATGATTGGTTTGTCAGCAAGTTAATGCTGAGAGACAGAAGTCTAAGGGGATGTTACAAACATTACCCATACACAAATGGAAATGGGAAAACATCACTATGGACTTTGTCACCGGACTTCGTAAAACATCCAAATACAATAATGCTATTTGGGTCATAGTTGATCGTCTTGCAAAGTCGGCACACTTCATAGCTATTAGAGAAAATTTCTCTCTGGATCATCTTGCCAGGATATATGTAAAGGAAGTGGTAAGATTGCATGGAGTACCACTTTCCATTATATCTGATCAGGATCTGAGGTTTACCTCAAAGTTTTGGCAATGTTTTCAGCATAATTTGGAAACAGAGTTGAGTTTCAGCACTGCTTTTCATCCTCAGACAGAAATTCAGTCTGGGAGGACAATTCAGACTCTAGAAGATATGTTGAGATCTTGATCTATAGATTTCAAAGGAGGTTGGGATCAACACCTACCTTTAGTGTAATTTTATTATAATAATAGCCTTCACTCCAGTATTCAGATGGATCCTTATGAAGATCTCTATGGAATAAAATTTAGGACTCCAACTTTCTGGGATGAAGTTTGGGAAAGAAAGCTATTAGGACCTGATCTTGTCGATGAGATGACAAAAAAGGTCTGATCTATTCAAAAACACATAAGAGCAGCTCAGAGTCGACAAAAAGGATATGTCAATAACCGAATAAAAGACTTAGAGTTTGAAGTGGGTGATAAAGTGTTCTTATGAATATCTCCTTGGAAGAGAGTATTGAGATTTGGAAAGAAGAGAAAGTTGAGCCCTAGGTATATCATTCCGTTCGAAATACTGGATCGTGTTGGGAAGGTAGCTTACTGATTGGTGCTTCCACCTAATCTCTCTCAATTTCACGAAGTGTTCCATGTATTTCTCCTGAGAAAGTACACACCCAATCCTTCACATGTACTCACCTCAGATGTTGTACCACCGGAGCAAGATCTTTCTTATGAAGAATAGCCAATAGATATTCTGGATCGTAGCGAAAAAGTTCTACGGAACAAGACCACTTACTTGGTGAAAGTTTTATGGAGGAACCACCAATTAGAAGAAGCTACATGGGAGCTTGAGAATATGATGGGAGAGAGGTATCTTCGTCTGTTTGTTACAAAGTAATGAATTTCGAGGGCGAAATTCATTTTAAGGGGGGTAGAATGTAACACCTGAGATTTTTATGAGAAGTATTTTGTTTTTATGTTATATACATCATTAAAGGAATCTTTCACTACACACAACACTAGCTTGTCTTTCTTTACACAAAATCGGGACCTTCCTCGATAGCTTGCATTGTATGCAATACCGAGTTTCACTAAACAATGATATGCTATTAAAATATTATTAAAAAAAGGCGTTATAAATAGTAATACCCAATTTTTTAAATTTTATAAATTTTATTTGAAAAATGGACTTCATTTTTGGATTTGGAATATCAAAATTAGCCTAGGGTAAAATTTTGGTATTTTTCTGAAAACATTCAATTTTTGATGAATAGTGAAAACACGGGATTACTATTTAAAAACAGAATTTTATTATTTATATTATTTATTTTATTTAAATTTATTTTAGGTCAAAATTGATTCATAATATCTATATAAGTTCAATGTAATTCATTGGAGTCATTTTATAATAAATTTAGATATATAAATATTTTATTGAACTTTTTACTGTCTTTTACGGACCTCCTAGGAGAATTTGAAAATGTAATAAAACTTAATTTTACAACTTCTGTGACTGAAATTTCGAGAATCTGAGAGACACGCTTAATATCAAGGAGTAAAATTTGGTGCAATAAGATAAAAATAATTTTTCTTTAATAGTAACTTTTTACTTTTTTTACGACTGTTAAAAGTAAATAGGGTAATTAAGGGTAAAAATGATATTATTATTACCCTAAAACATGTCCTAATTCTATTGGATAAGTTTAATTCGACCAAAAAAACCTTAGGAATAGAATATGACCATTTAGGTCTACTTGAATTAGAATAGGACATTTATTATTATTTTATATAAAGAAGAGTTAAAATAGGTAAAATCAAAGTTTAATAACTAAAACATATTTAATATAGGGTTATAAATATGCTAATTTCGACTATAAATATTAATTAGAAATCTAGCAATATTTCTACATAATATTAGTTTATATTTAATTTTTATACATTAAATAAGTTAATTTATTTTTGACACAATGATGATGCATTAATTACCTTATTAATGAAATATTAACATAATCGATGTTATAAATACCCAAATAAATGTAATTAGAGACTTTTTATTAATTAAACTAATTTTATATGTTAATATGACATGTTAGTATTGATTTAATTAACTTTTTTAAAACTAATAATACTGTTATGAGTTTCACAAAAATCAATTACCGAATTGTGTCTAAATTGACATAAAATAGTTTTTTTAAAAAAAATTATATTATTAATTGTTATTTTATTACTAAAAATATATGGTTCAGACAAATGAATTAGATAAGGTTATATATATTAATAATTAACAACTTGGTATTATTTTGGCTTGTTATAGTAAGTTTATTAACCTTATAGTGTAAGAAAACAAGAAGACACAGTAAATGTAAAATTATTTAACTTAAAGTTAAATCTAAATGATAAGGTTAAAATAGAAACCTAAACTTGTCTAAATTATATTGGATGAGAGGATTACGACCCATACCAACTTTATCTTCGAAATAAATCAATTTATAGCTATTAAAAACCTACTAAGACTTGATAATAAAATAATAATTTTAGTTTTTCCAAAGGTGCCCCTCTCCTCCCTTATAAAAGGGAACCTCCTCCCTCTCCTCCTCACACCACATTGAGATTTCATGCATGGAAAAACCCTGCCAATTTCACTTCAAAACATCCCTAGTAATATTCTAGTGGTCCCGGTCTTCTTAAAATACCAATTTTAGTGCCCTAAGAGGAGGTTTCGAAGAGGCGTGTCGAAGAAGAGGTAATATCCGTTACTGATTCTTTCAAATTTATTTCTTCTTCTACTTATTCTTCTTTAGTTTATTCATTGTGAATTAATAACATCAGTATCACTCATATTATGATATGTTATTATAAATATGAAACAACAATATTTCACCTTCTATCCATCCTATGGAAAATGAAATCACCACGCGTGCGTACGTACGGAATACCGTCTCCACGCCATGGTGTAATCTGTTTTCCACCACCACATTACATGAATGAGTATACTTGTGTAAATAATAACTATATATGATTATTTTAAAGTGATATTGATTCTAAAATATTATACGTACACGCCAATACAATTCCACGATCATGGTAACGATATCATTGCTCGTGCGTACGTACGACCTACCGTCTCCACGATGTGATGCGACTCGTTCTACATGATCTTCATTCCATAATGATTATATAAATGAATTGAATGAATAAATATGATATATATTACACTGATAACATTATTTAAATGAGGTATCTATAACCTAAAAAGAATAAGAAGAATTTATTCTACAAAACACGCATAAGAACAAAAAGCAACAAACACCCGAATAACAAGTAACTATGAAATATTACTAATAATATGCTAAGAATATGAACATATATGATATCATAACTATGAGTAAGATTTTTGAATAAGTCAATAACATTATTTATGTCATTATACAGGAGGTCCAGACATGTACGAAGCAAATTAGACCTAAGGTAAGGGAAAATCTCGCTATCTCAATTTTTATTTGAGATTGTTTATACTTCGGTATTTACTAGGGAATATTTATCATCCACATCCATGATTACTCAATATGTAATATTATTTCTATCCTCCTAAAATTTTTTAAATCCAATTCTACCCATTGTTGATTTTTTATTAAAAGATATGGTAGGAATCTTTTGTCATTCTTAGTACGAGATACTTTTTGATTTTTTTCAACCAAAGTACGAGAAGAATGTTTTTTTAAACTTATACGGCATGAATGGATTTTAGAACATTATTTCCATGAAGCTTCCTTTAAAAGTTATGAATTTTATTTTTAATCAACTTCTTTATGTTTAAAATTTAATTACATGTTAAGAAAGGAAAAATATTTTTGAAGTAGAAAGGATATTTTCCTGAAGAATGAAGTTGACGTGTTTTATCAAAATTATTTTTCATATAAGATAATATAGGGTTATATTTCTATACCAATTTTTACATTTATTTTATTAGGTTATAATTTAATTATTTTTATGATGTCCTTTTATCTTATATGGATTAAGTAATGATGTCATGATGTTTAAGAATCCCATTTTTGTTACATGGGTTATTCTATAATGTATGATTTATGATCTTGTGGAACACATAATAATGGTATCATTTTGAGATGGGTGGGACATATATCTCCATCCAATGCATTGGGTATAGATTTATATCTCATTATATAGACATGGCTGGAACCACAGGTTAATCCGGTTTAGTGAAGCAGGACTGAAACGAGGAGTGAACTCGGTTCAGAAATGGACTTTGTCATCTAAGATAGTCTTGGAAATGAGTCTTGACTAATAAGAAATTATTCTCTATGATTATGTGTGTATTCCACCAAGATTCATGTTTTATGTTATGATTATTTGGATTATATTTCACTATTATTATTGATCCCATGTCATGATATTATGATCTCTTTTGTAGGATACGAATTTCAAAATGTTATGTTCTTAAGAATATGATATGATTGATATTTATTTTGTTTACCCTTACTGAGCATTTGAGCTCACCCTTTTGTATGTTTTATTTTCCCTAGGTCTGGAGGAAGGGTATTAAGTAGAATATTCCAAAAGGGACTCTAGATATGATGAAATAAATGGGAGACAATGTAGATGATTTAGAAACCAGTTATTTATGTTTCCCAGTTTCTAAAGACACTATACCTATACAGTCCTTTCATGGTTTTGTTATATGTTATAATAAGTGTGATTAAATTTTGAATTAATAACAATGTATTTAAAGTATGGGTCATTATAAATACAAATTGTATTTTTATGGATATCATGAATATAGTTACCATGGAATCTGCTGATGATTCTGTTGTGGTATTTATTGATAATATATTAAAATATTAAAAAATAAATGAGTACCTTGAGAACTAGTTTTAGATTTTTCAGAAGATTCTCAGAAGAAATGAATTATATGGGAATTTTAGCATGTGTGAATTCTGGATTCAAAAATATTCTTTTGTTGTCCATATTATCTCTATGAATGGAATCTCAGTTGATCCTATGAAGATGAAGAAAATTTTGGAATGGCCTATATCGATGAACATAACCAAGGAATGCAATTGCATTGCGTTAGAATGTTACTTTGAGTGTTTTTTTTCAATTTTTATTTAATTAGATAACTCTTTAACAATGATTTGTCATAAAGTGGTTACGTTTTTATAAAAAAAAATAATGTGAGGAATGTTTTGAAGAATTGAATAGGTGATTAGTGAATTATCTAATCTTGAACGTACAATAAAGAAATGGTGCATTTTTTAATGATGTATCAATGCAAGGACATGGATTTGTACTTATATAGGATGAGAGAGTTGTTGAAAATGAATCAAGGTAGTTAAAAACTCATGAAAATAACTATCCAACTCATGATATTGAGTTAGCTGCCTTAATCATTACTTTAATGATATGGAGAGAGTATATCTATGGTGAAAGATGTGTGATATATACAGATCACAAGAGATTGAAATATATATTACCACAAAAAAGAACTCCAAATGAAGAAAAGGAGTTGGATTCAGTTACTCAAGGATTATTATTGTTAAATACACTATCACCGATCGAAGGAAAATAAAGTAGAATATTCATTGAGCAGGAATCATCATGGAGTTCTAAACATAATGATGGTTGAAAGGTATCCTATATTCCTAGATCTAGTGAATATGGATATATGAATTATCAATAAATGTGAAACATCATGATATTTTCAATTGGTTTCCAAAGAATCTTTATTAAAAAGGATTAAAAGTTATCAGTATGAAGTTGAGAATTTTAAATGGAAATGTAAAGTTGTGAATGATGGAATGTTGGTATACACTATGTTTGAGGATGGAATTATAAAATCTGGTAAGAGGATTTGTGTTCCCTATATAATTGAGATAAAAATTGTGTTATTGTATGATACCCAAATCAAAAATGTTTTTATAAACCCTATAAAAACAAATATTTATAGATATTTGAAGGAACATTTCTAGTGGGATAATTAGAAGAATAAAATTTCTAATTATGTATGAAGATGGTTAGTCTATCAAATGGTGAAGGCTGAAAGAAAACAACATAGAGGATTTATGAAACATATGTTTATTTCTATAAGGAAATGTGATTACATTACTATTGGTTTTCTTATTGGATTATGGAAAACTACAAGAATGAATGATGCAATATAGGTAATTTTTTATTGAATTACCAAATATGAGCATGTCCTCTCTTTAAGATAGGATTAACCACTAGAGCACATTTCTTCACTCTATATTAATGATGTTCTTAGACTTCATGGAGAACCTATTGCAATTGCGTCAGTTAATGATCCAATATTTAAATTAAAAATCTGGAAAAATATTTTGAATGCATTAGACACTAAGCTTCATTGGAGTAAAAATTATCTCCCTCAAACTAACAGACATAGTGAATGGACCATTAAAACATTAGAAGACATGTTGAGACAATTTTCATATGACATTAATAGTATGTGGGATTAGTATCTACTTTTTTAGAGATTTCATATAATAATAGTTTACATTGAATTATTCAAATGGAACCATATGAATAATTTATAGAGAGAGATTTCGTACACCAGCCTGTTGAGATGAAGTTGGTGAATGTAATTCTGTATAACGAGAACCTTTGGGGAAAACAATATCAATGATAAATACTTGTTAAGACCATATAAATGAAGATAAATATAGGAAAAATATCTATCTCAATAATCGAAAGAATGATTTGGAATTTCAGGTGGGGGATAATGATTTCTTGAACATATCTCCATAGAAGGGTGTTATATGATATAGAAAGAAAGGGAAACTAATCCTAAGGTATAATGGTACTTTTGAAATCCTAGAGAGAATTAGAGCTATGAAATATCTTTTAGCGATGCCACCTAGTCTTTCTAAATAAAATAATGTGTTGCACATATCTTTTTTAAGGAAATATATTCCTGATCTAATGAATGCCCTAATTTCTAATGGAATTGATTTGAAACCTAATTTATCTTACTCTGAAAATCATATCTAGAATATATATACTATATAATAGGTGTTTAAGAATCATATGAATCAATTGGTAATGGTACATTGAAAAAACCATAAAATTGAAGAGGCAACATGGGATGTAACGAAAATTATGACGATGAAGTACCGACATATTTTTATAATTTGACATTTTAGGAATTTTTAGGATGAATTTTTTTGAATGGGGGTAGAACGAAACACACCAATATTTTATGATATGTATTTTTAAAAATATATCATCTTTGGTAGTTTATGATTCTTGAAACACTAAGTTTAAAATTGTAATATACTATTATATATGACAATTGGAATAGTAATTTGACTACTAGGAATAGTAATAAGAACAATAGAATATTAACTTCAGCTATAAAAGTACAAATAAAATCTGGGTATCTTATACATAATAATATGGTATATTTATATCATTGAATATGTAAATAAATTTTTTAAAGACAAAAAATTATGTTTTGGTATTTTTTGATACATAAATGTTTATTTTGAATTTTATAATTAATTTAATTATTTACATAAAAATTTAGTTCCATAAAGTATATTCATAAATCAGTATTTTGTTTTGTTATGAATATAAAATAATTTTTTGAGACATTAATTAATTTTTCAAACTGTCATTAAAATATTTATAACATTAAAATAAGTATTTTTTTGACTGAATAATGATTTTATTTGAAAATTAAAATTTTCGCAATTATAAAATTATTTTTATAAATTGGAGCCCGTTTTTGAATTCTACAAGTCAAAAATTGTAAGGGTAATTTTTTGAAAATTTTCTCAATAGTTGAATATTTGTTGAATTATAAAATACAGTTATTTATAGTATTTAAAAAATACCTAAATTAGTCGGTCATAGATGATATATTGAAGATGTAAGACCATGATCGATAACTATTATTTATTATTTTAACATATTAATTGACAAGGTATAAACAAAGGATATTATTGAGATAAAGTAATACACTAATGAATAAAATAATCAAAAATCACCCCTCTCCCCCACTATTTAAACCACCACTCACCAACACTTATATTCACCCTTCCCAAGCCTTGAATATTGTCCAATTTATTTCAAAACCCATCCCCCACATTCTAGTCTTTCTGATATCCCAAAAATTCCATTTTAATGTTCCTTAAGGAGGTTCTCAAAGAGGGAAATTCTGGAGGTAAAATCTTCTTCAAATTCTTTTAATTTTCATTGAATTTATTTTTATTTTCTTGTAATTTACTTACCTTACCCTTATATAAGTGGAATGATAACTATAGATTCTTATATAAATTGAAATATTTTTATGTTAATGGAATATCAATCATTAAAACTCATCTCCTGTCCCTTTTATTCTAAAAATGATAACATTATCTGTAATTTGACAATTTACCATCATCATGGAGGATGCATTTTCATTTCCCATTAAAAACATCAATTGTGAAGAAGAAACCATTTTTATAATTAAAAACGATTATAATATGTACATTAAAACTTATTTTGTGTCTTTGAAAATGTATATACAAATAATATTAATTAATAAATCAAAACAACTCCGTCATGATCGAAAAAATGAAAATATAATCCAAATGGTTATCATTAATGTTTTAGCTAATGAATTATCCTCATATTTGTAAAAAATGATATATATGTCCATTAAATATTCTCTAATTTAAAAAATAATGTATAATTTCAATTCTAGGTAACTATTCCCATTTCACATGATCTTTTTTCATGTATACAAGTGGACCAATCATAAAAATAAATGAAACAAACACTTCCAAACAATAAAATAGAATAGTATAACTTATCATAACCACCATAAATGAACATGATAAAATTATAATCATTAAAATAAATGTTTATTATTTACTTATTTAAATTATTAATTAATATAATTTTACTATCCATGACATTAAGTACAAGATCAGAACACTTTCAGTTATAAGGTTAGAGATTCTCCCTTAAATTAATTTTTCATTGGGGTTACACTTTCTATCTATTTACCCCAACAAAATTCCTATTTAATATTATATAAATTTTCTACATTTTGTTTATATATTCGAATATCATGTATCCAGACCATTTTAATTTTTATTGATGGGTAACTACATTTCTTATAAGGTTCCCCTTTTAATTGCTCCAATTAAGGAAGCTCGATTAATGGGTACTTCCCAATTTAATATGAATTTTAAATTTAAACCCATAATCAAATTTAATACACAAATATTTTTATAAAATAACACTTTTTATCATAAAAAATCATACTCTCTATTTTCTAGTTTTATGTAAACAATTAATTTTTTGTCTGTTAGAAAGGATCATTCATATTTTCTTTTAAACCACACTAAAGTGGCTCATTTCTATATTTTCTTAAACAATATTTTTACATGTTTCACACCAATTTAAAAATTTCAGAATGAATATTATTTTAATATATTTTCATTCCATTTGATCAGATATACATCTTTACCATATGGTTTTTTTGAAAATATGATGGATTTTCCAAAAGAAACCTTTATTCCAATGTAAAAGGGGATTTCTCTTAAGAATTTATCAATGATTTTAGAGTATTTTTATCTATATAAACACCTCTATTGAATCTTATTTTTTATTGAGATTTATCTCTTATTTTACCTTCCATAATATTTTATTGAATGATATATGATTATTTTTATATGGGATGTACTATCTGGAAACCATTTTTCATATTATTCTTTATGGTTTAGGATAATGTTGAATGTTTTGGGAAAGTTATTAATATTTAATAATATAGTCTTAATTTGAATGTATATTTTGATTATGTTTGACCCATCTGATATGAAGAATGTATTTGACTTATTAAGTGATAGGCATGGCCTTCTATAGCCTCTCGAATCATCGGTTGGCATCATGAGAGTAACTAGACTGAGTGTTTACTATTTTTTTATAATGTATTAGATAAAGACTTGATGGTATGTTTATTATGTCTATAATTATACATTACCTCCTTATGGTACTAGTAATTGGTAGTATATATTTTTATTCGACTAGTATTATATACATGATTTCATTTCTTTCCCATGAAATTATTTATATAATTATTTAATCAACATTCATTCCTGTGATATTATGTTCAAGATTATGTTTTAATTGCATGTGTTTATAGTTATTCATCATGGATTATTGTTTTTGATATATTCTATTGTATTTATTACACTTACATAACATTTCAGCTCACCTATTTTTATGTTTTACTTTTCCCAAGATATCGAGATGTATATTATGAATGATATGAAGGGTTTGGTTAGGAGAATAATCATGTTTCTCAAAGAGTTTTCTAGGATTTAATTTTTGTTTTAAATTGTAATTTAATGTTCATATATGTAATCTAGATTCGAAAACTGATAAACTAATTGTTCTATTGGGATTTGAGTCTTGTATCTATGGTAATGTAATAAACCGAGGCACTAACTTGGGGCTACTAGGGTTTTGGTTTTTACAATAAAAAGTATAGTATATTAATATAAATATAAAAACATGAAGGTATACAATTATGAAGTGTAACTATATATATTAAATAATAACCATTTTGGGATTGAATCATTTTGAGATGCTCAACCAACTATACATACTTTAGAATTATCTATATGTGTCTAAATGGGTTTCATATAATTTTTCAGGGTCTAATAATATAATTAAGGTGTCCATGTAGAAGAAATATATAAGTGGTACATGAGGTGTAACTAAGAAATACTAGAAATGATAATAAGAGGTTATGAACCAAAGTAAAACCAATGGGGCCATGAAATTAGAAGGTCAATAATTATCTACAATATATTTTCTTTTTAATATAGAAACATCTTATATGTCAAGTATTATTTTCGTGACTAGGTAATGAGAGATCACATGATTATGAGGTCTGGTTAGCGTAGAATTGATGTATGAAATATATTAAACATATTAATTGAACACTCAAGATTTTCCATAAAAAGGTAAAATAACGTCAAAATAACGTCTCAGATTGAAAATATGAGGCTTCCATTGCATTTAAAGAACATGGTTTACTAAAGTGGTGAAATAATATTTTTCAGCACCAGACATTTTTGAAAAATTTATCAAATATTTAAAATGAAAGAATGAAATTATTTTATTTTTTGACATAATGACTAGATCTACTTATATTTAAACACACCTATGACCAATAATCAAGGTTTTATATAATACACAAAAAAATTAGTGAGAGAATTGGAGGGATAATCGATGAAGAATGAAGAGGGATAGGTGACTGCTTATGCCAAACATAATCAAGTTTCTTTCCAATAACTATGATGTGGACTTGTTCTTCCTAATCTGTTAATCCAAATCGAGGTAGGATATTGGTTTTATGTGAATTTTAACCCTCTTTAGTTTTTCTATGATGAATGAGAATCAATAAAATGATGAATTAATTTGCGGATCAATTGTATTGCTGGTATAGGTTAGAATTATTATAAGGCCCCAGCCATAAACATTACTTAATCTTGAGATATTTCAAGAATACACCATGAAGATCTTTTCAGGTTTAGAGTTTTAGAGAATTAGATCATAAAACATGAATTACATTCCACATTTAAACAAAGTGGTTACATAAAAGATAGTATTCATTTTTTCCCATCAACGGAAACATATTTAAAATAAAACATGGATTCTTTATTGAAACTTCCTTGACACTATCATCATATCATGTACCTTTCCCTTTACCTGTGAAAAACATTTCAAAAACATGGGTTGAGCATAAAAAGCACAGTAAGGGTTATAAAAATTATGTAAAGGAAACATGAGTACATATATACATAAGAATGAAATCATACATTACCCATAAAACATATTCACTTTAACATACCTCATAAAATCATGAATAAATCATAAAAATCATAAGACATAAAGGTAACATGAGGCATTCATAACATTATTACGTAGGGAGTAACCCTCTTGGTTACGTTTGGAATACCCATCACAGTATATTCCCTAAATCACTTCGTAGAAACCTTAACATTTCACTCCTTCGTGTTACCCAATGCATTGGAGAGCTATATCGGGCTCACCCGCCCTTAGTTTATCACAGAACCACCCGTCTTCATAATAATGCCCAAGAACCTCAACATAATTGTATCACATAAAACATGCATAAAGGAAACTTAACCTTTCCACCATTAAATCACAACATATCAATACAACACATTGATATAAAAACATCATGAAAATCATTTTCGATACCAAAATAAAAGAAAAGTAAAACATGATATTTATTTTTCTTTTAAAAAGAAGGTATGGCTTGTAGAGGAAGTCGAAACTCAAATAATGGTCACAGCGGTGGAGAAGTCGTTGTCGCCGCATACGTACGACAAAAACATTCCATTTTGTCATTTAGTAAATTCTTCGTATAAAAAATATTCCTTTTGAATAAACGTAAAAGTCAAAGGGGTTTATACACCGTATAAAATTAGGTTGTGTATAAAACAAAATATGCCTCAATGAAAGGAGATTGAGTCGATGTCCCATACCTCAGGTCCGACATGACTCGATCATTCATTAGTCTCCTAAATAATAAACATGAGTTAATTTATACTTTCTCAAGAACCTTTTTCAAGTTAATTATTCCATTTGTATCACTTATTACTGTGTCATGAACATTATGTTACTATTTAAGTTAATAACGGTCGTTTTAACGATCATTGGTACTTGAGTCAAAAATAAACTCTTTATAATTACAAGTTGTCCATGAGGTAAAATATCCATTATATACAGAATTTTATTCATGATGTGGATATCATATATATCATATATATCCATTACATGCATGCATTTATAATATTACATAACATTTAGAGGTAAGAAATGAAATGCACCGTTTATGGAGACGGTAAGCCATACGTACGCATGAACGCTACATCAATTTTTATTTCATATTTAATGGAATTAAAATATAACGATACATAATAGTATTTTAATTCCAGTATGGTATCATATATAATATCATTAAATATATCATTTATATGTACCACATATGGTATTAACAAATCAAATCACTTTGAGGGTGCGGTAGTCCGCACTTCCTTAAATGAAGATATCACGTTTACCCATAATGGAAACCATAAAGTTATGCCCAAAATAAAAAATAAAGAATCTTAAGGAAAAAATAAACATATTATATATCGTATATAAATATAGTGTCATCTTAATGGCCACCTTTGAAGGTGTTAAAAGAATGTTGAACAATCATCGTTTCGGGAGGCAGAAATTCGCCATCCACGGAAACAGTATGTTCTTTAACCATTATATGTAGGTGTGTGTAGGTGTAGCTCGAATCCTACTTATAAAGACATCCTAGTATATGGAAGATACTGGTGTTGTTACAAAATAAATGAATAAAAAGAGTTTAGGGGGTGGAGAAGCAAAATAAAAAAAAATCACACAAGTGAAGACATTACCTTAAATTCGGGTAACTCCTTTTGATTAGAGCTGAAAGGCTTCCTTGGGAAGACTTATGCCCAATTTGAGGCTTCAATGAGTAAGAGAGGGAAGTGGAGAGACCAAATGGTCAGGGGTTGGCCGAGCCAAAGGCTTTGTAAGTGTGGGTAAGGAGGTAGAGGTGGGGGCCTTTTATAATTGGAGAAGAGGTGCACTCTTGGAATGTAAAGCAATGTTACTTTATTTTAAAATGGGTTTCGGATTCAAAAGGTCCAACATTGATATAATTAGAGGTTAAAGTGATAAGGTTTCGAAATAAACCAATCCAATAGGTTTTGGACATGTGTAGGTCATAGATTTTACATTATTTGTTAATTTTATTTAAATCCTTTATTAATGAGGTAATGGCTGCATCATCAAGATGTCATAAATAATTTAATTTATTTAATGTCTAAAAATTATAAAAAAATTATCATGATGTGGGAAATCTTTTTATCTTTCTAATGATTATTTATAGTAAAAAATATGACTTGTATAACCCCATTTATTTATTTTTAGTAAAACAACTCATGTTTGTGTCAATTTAATTTTAACATTAAATAAAAAGATATTAATGTCATTTTCCTACCAAAGTGGCTCCATGGGCTCCCCAAGTTGACCCATGTCATTTCTTGGTCAGCCATGACACATACAATAAGTGTAGGACATGTGTCTAGGAATTTTCATTTTATTATAATATCATTTTTTCCATAAATTGCACTAATTACCTCTAATCACGATTAAAAACATAAAAGTTACTATTCACCAAAAAATTATTTTAATCCCATTGAACAAAATTTTACTTCTTAATGAAAACCATGTATGTAGGATTTTCTAAAATCAAATCATAGAAGTGGAAAAGTATCATTTAAACAAAAAATCACTTTCTTTAACTACCACTTAGTGGTTTCACTATTCATCAAAAATTGAAGTTTTTCAGAAAAATACCAAAACATCACTGTAATCTATATTTGATATTCTGATTTCCAAAATGATGTCTATTTTACAAAATTCAAATCATATAAGTTGCATTAATTAATTTAATAATTAATTCCCGCTGTCATGACAAATAGCATGTTTTTATGAAACAATAAGTATCAAATGATTGACACCTGTTTAAGTCCAATTTCAAAGTGAAATTGATTCCAATGAACACCATTGGATTAAATGGTAAAAATATATTCTAATTTCACTTCAAAACTAATTCAAAAGATAATCTAATCATATAAATAATTTAGATTAAAAAGAGTTTTTGAATTAAAATACAACATTTTTCACTGTTCATTAAAAAATGTACTTTATCGGAAAAATACCAAAAATTCACACAAAGTTTATTTTACTGTCCCAATCATAAAGAATAAGTTTATTTTGACAAACATAGCTTATCAAATTTTCAAAAGATATATTTAAAAATGGTTTTCCATCAAAAGGCAGTAAAACAATCTTTTTAAAAATATTAGTGTATTCCATGCTTAAGATTGGATTTATTCTCATTTTAATCCTCTAAAAAACAATCTAATTCACTAATAGACATAGATAAAAGTATCTATTATTACTTACTTACTTGGGATGTTACAATTATTTTATATTGGGGATTTATTGTTTTGATTATTATATCTCTCCGTTCATTGTTCTAACTATTAAAAATTGACACCAACATGAACATTTGTCTTGGTTTGTTCCCCAAGTTTTGTTTTAATAAATTTATTATCCATTATAAATTCATTCATTGGTGACTTTTTCATTGGCCAGTGGTTCTACAAATACTTGATAATCAATATTTTCCCAAAAATTAATTAGAGAAATGGATTGACATCATAGATCTGGGTTCACATTAATGATGGGATTGAGCTACGATGATGGATCAGGACAACATTATAATTTATGATGTGGGTTTTGGCATAAAGAGAACAAGATATAAATAAGATGGTTTTACTATTTGAAATGGATTAAGTAATTCTAGTGAGCGGTGATCGTGAGGCTTGGATGGACCAGATCCTTGACTTTATCTATGATTTTTAGGAATATCAGTCATTAGAGGAGCGGATGAAAATGTTGGAAACAAAGGCATGGGATCTAAAAATTCTAATTTTAAATTGAAATTAGTTTGGGAATAAACATCATGTAAGGCCCTAGATTAATTTCTAGGGTTTACATGGAGAGGAAAAGTTTCACACCCCATGTGACATGGGTCACACACCATACATTACTTACGATAAAGATTGGGGTGTATCCCAAAAGATACATAGACAAGGAAATGATTAGGTACACAACAGATGAAGAATTCATGATCTTATCCATGCACTCATACATAGATATGTACACATACACAACCAGGTGTACATAGGCATGAGTTTTGATATATAGTGCGGAAGAGACAGGCCATGTACATATAGTGCATGCCCAACATTTTTTCAATTATGGATTGGTGAAATTGTTCCCTTAATTTAGTATAAATTTCATTAGGTTGTTTTCCCTTGATTATTTCCCTAATGGTTTATGAAAGAGTCATTCCCTATGTATAGAAAAATGATCCCCTATGAGGAACTACAATTTCAGAAAGATTTGTTGTAATTATTTCATGAGGCCTGAAGGGAGATCCTATATCATCATCATCAGACCTAGGTGGGTTCTTGGAGTCATCATGACAAACTCTACGCACGTATCAATCCACTACATTTTGTGTTAATCCAGATTAGATTTTTGCTATACCACATGAACATAGATGTGATACCCATATATGTATGAATCTTTTCATACTTACAGTGTGTCTTATATGACTCGTGGAGCATGTTTTCCTGGATTAGTGTTATATGGAACATTCAAGTAGGAATCATGGGGTGAAAATTGCAATTTTGAACTTACCTTGAGATTACATGTCTATACTGAGTATATATAGATATTATTGTTTTGTTTTTTGTTGACTTATCCAGGTGATAAGATGACTACTATTATTGATGCATACTTATTGGTTATTTTGGGGTTTCCAACTAGGTACTTATATATTAACTACCACATGGGATCTACCCACATATAACTTGTATTATGCATATAACTATCTCTTCGACGAGGTTCTTAGTGCACTAAGAGAAGAAAATGTTTAGATTTGGGGTATATAAACTGTGGTTCATAATAGGATTCACATTTGATTGTAGTCCTGTCTTGAAATAGGGTTGGACTTCATTATAGCTTTCATTGTGATTGCATTTGTCTATTATCACCTAACAATACTTTTTTATACTAAGATTTCAGGATTTAGATTTAATAATGTATTTGGTATCAGCTGTATTGTACATTTCATCACTATGTTGGCTTGGATATGTGTGTGTCAGTACAAGTTCCCTAGATTAAGGCCTCCCATATGAGTGGTATACCTACTAGGTACTAGTCACCAACCCCTAGCCTATTGGAGGCGTACATAAGTCAGACTTGGATTATCACCATCCAGATAGGCCCTAACATTTTTGGTCATGAATGAGTGGTATTAGAGGCATGTTCCATCTTAGGACTAGAGCGTTGTTGTTTATTTCTAGTAGTGATATTGTTTTTTATTTTAAGACAACATCATCATGTGTTTCATTCATAGCTCTAAAGAAAGTGACTATATTGATTGTGAGGAGGCCGACATATCCATTCCCCATATATCTGACCCCCTTATTTTCAACTCAATACATGTATGCACTGGTTGCAAGGGAAACAATTGTTACTTGCATCTTATAGAAATGGTTTGTGGTTTCCATGTCCTTCTTGAGTCATCTCTCCAAATATACTCATTGACCATGGAACATCATTTATATTTTATTATGTCTACATAATATTTTAATGTAATTATTCAATATCAGTATCCTGAGGATAGCCTCCAAAATATTGAGGCTTTAATATTAGTACATGTTAAGGTGTTGTTAACTCTAGTGGGTTCTCTAGTATTACCACCAAATGTCGTGAAGTAGATGGTTCCACATGTCCTAGAATATGATGTGTATATTTGTATTTCACTTAATTAGTTTAAGTGAAAGTGATAACTGATGTTCATAGGTGGACTAGTCCCCCAGGTGGATATGGATTGGCTTTATCTTGTGATACAAGTATTTTTTCATTGTATGATGAAAAATTGACCAAATGGAAGTACTACCCGTGAAACTTTTCCAGGAATATATGGGTTATTTTTTGGGTTTAGTGACTCAGTTGTACGATGATGGAACTATTTCATGGACATAGTTTGAATATTTTTTTATAAAGGTGTTTTTTACAATTACATCGATTGCTGTGAGCATCTAAAATATTCTATAAATTCAGCAGGGTTATACAACTATGGTGGAGTATTCATCGAGCTTCACCAACCTATCTGGGTACCCAATTAATGCAGTAAGTGATATGTTATTTTGGTCTTGGACATTTGAACATTGTATATTAAGATACATTCAAGACATCATGATAAATTTATGAATTCTTACCTATGTTGGGGTATTGGAGAGTTATTTGATGGTAGAGAGTTTCCTAGCTAACCAAACGTAGATAGTTAGTAATGACATTTGGATTGAAATAGTATTTAATTTGGTTGAAGGATTAAAATGATATATTTAGGGACCTATGCATGTAAAATATTTTAAGAGGTTACTAGAGGATAATGGTTATATGGTTCAAGGCTCACTGGATGGATTCAGATATCCCAGAGAGAGGTGATGCTACTCTTGTGATGGTCGAGGACATATTGTATGAGGCTTCCCAATCTAACATGAGGATAATAGTGAGGGAGTGGATGAAATTTCTATATAGATGAAATGTTAGTATCTATAAGGTCCATATGATAGAGGACATGGAAGAGGATTTGGGAGATAAAATGGAGGTGGAAGATGTTTTAACTTTTTACCACCACCACCCATAGGTGGTCTGTGCCAGGCTTATGGAGCTGGGGGATAAGGGTGAGGACAGATGATGAGGGTTGAGAATTATGACCAAAATGCTCCAAGTATGATACAAGGTACATTATTCATCTTATCTACTTTAGAAGTAGTATTTATAGACACATGTGTTAGTAACTCCTTTACTTCCACTTATCTGGTTCAAGTTGTAGAGTATTGAGTTGAGAACTTATCTTACTTGAGGAGAATAAATGATCACAATATTCTTCTAATAGTGTGAACTGAATCCTGGAGGTGGTAGTTTCATGTGGGATCACTTAGTACTGGTGTTGAGGCCTTACAATTTCATCTTAGGTATGGAGTAGTTATCTATAGTTCATTCTCAAATAGATTGTTTCTAGAGGAGGATGCAGCTGGACTTCAGTGATGGGATAAGGTATTCCTTTGTGAGTGAGAAGGAAAACTAGGAAGAAAATTATGTGATCATCCATAGGAGCGTGTAGCTGATTTCACATCATTTGAATCGCATAACTCTTGGTTCAGTGGATTCTATGAGCTTGCACCTTTCAATAGTTGTGGTGGAGTATGAGGATGTATTTCCTACAGAATTTCTTGGATGACTTCCCCATTAATGTGTTGAATTATGAATTGATATACACCCCTAGAATGCCCGGATATTTCTGGCTGCATATCAGATGTAGCTTGTAAAGCTTTTTAAGATGAAGGTTCAATAGGAGGAATTTCATAGGAATGGATTTTTAGGATCAATGATTCACCCTCATATTCCCTAATATTGTTCACCAATAATGTAGTTCAATGATTGAGGTTATGCATGTATTATCATTTCCAATATCATGCGACCATGAAGAAAGAGAATCCACTACCAATGGTTGATGACCTCTTCAATTAGTTGATATGGGAATAATGGTTCTGGAAGATTGACATTATATCATGGTATCAACAACAGTGAGTATAGTATGAGGATATAACAAAGACAACTTTCTAATGTTTTACAGTCACTATGAGTGCTTGGTGAACAAATGTGGAATGAAAAATTCCCTGACATTGTTCATGGGAGGCCAAAAAGAGATCTTTAATTATTTTTAAACTAGTTTGTGGTAGTCTTCATCAATAATATCTTTATGTACTCAAGTCTAAGGAGGAGAATGTGATACACTTAAAGAAAGTCCAAGACATAGTTTGAGACCACCATATTTATAGAAATATCTCGAAGTTATAGTTTTTGATTCAAGAGGTTCAATTTCTTGGACATGTTATCTTAGTAGAAAATGTAGTAGTGGAACCAGGGATGGTTGAGGCCGTGTTACCATCAGATCCACCTAATAGCATGATAGATGTAAAAAGATTATATTGTTCTTCAATTAAACTATCATCTATTTGTACCAGATTTATCTTGGATATTACCTCCCTTTTTATCTTTTAACCAAAAGGGTGAATCATTTCATGTTTACAAGTAGGTTCCATTTGGATTTACAAGCATTGGGGTAGAGAATGATGAGCACTCTCATCTTGATATTTATAGAAGAGGGTGTCGAGTTTGTAGTGTCCTATGATGCATCAAAGAATAGGATTGGTTGTGTTCTAATGTAGATATATGCAGTGATTACCTTGGGTCAATGTGATTTGAGACCACATTAATATAAATACAAAACCCATGATCTTGATAAAGAACAGTAGTCTTCGCACAAATGTTTTATAAACACTACCTTATAGGATAACTATTTATCATATATTTTAACCTAAATATTCTCAACACTATCTTTCTACAAATGATCCTAACTTGAGATATAAAGGATGGAAAGAGTTCCTCTGAGTTTAATTATTTGATATTGTCAGTAATCCTAGGAAGGGGAACATGGTATAAGATGCACTCAGTAAGAGATCTTGTTCTTAGATTATGAGTGAGGTGTTAGATAAGTTTGCCTCATTAGAGTTATCCTTAGTGGATTGTGATGGTGAAAATTACCTTCAGTCTTTGGTTATTACCCAACCACTTATAATATGATTTAGGGAATCTCATAATGGAGATACTGACCTTGAGACACTATAATCTTAGATATTTAATATATGTACTCTAAAAGGGTTTTTTGAATGATGGGATAATTCCATTCTATTTAGAGGATTAATAATGGGACTATTGAAATTACTGGAGGTGGTTTTGAAGGGGTTTAGGCCTTCTAATTTGATGGTATATCTAGGTGTAGTGAAGATGTATAAGGACCTATGATGTCATCTTTGGCAACCAAAAATGAATAATAGAGTTTTTATGTTTTTCCCCTGATGGTTTACATGTTAGTTAGTGAAGATAGAGCATTAGGAACTGGTGGGTTTAGATAAAATCCATGAGGTTGAGACATATATGTGGGCCTAATTCCCATACCTCTTTACCTCATCGGCTGAATGATTCATGCAAGTGTGGCTCAAGGATGAACTGGTATATAGTAGGAAGGTTTAATGATCCCAGACTTCAGGGAGGTACATTCTTGTATAAATTTATTAATGTTTTCTAGTTAAATTTTTATCATGTTAATGATGAATATCGTGGGTTTTCTAGGAATTTTGGATAGAAAATATTAGGGAAATTGATCCATCATGTGCATGTTTCACAGTTTCCTCATGGTTAGGGAAAACTATGTTCCTATGATGTAGTATCCATAAAGAGTGGTGCATGGTTAGGTAAATAGTGAAAGGGGGAAATAAAAACTCTGTGGACTTTGATAGTGGTAATCCACATTGTTGTCAAACAATTTGTCAAAACATGTGAGATCCCCTGTTAATAGGGTGAATAAGACCCCTCTTGGATAGAGGTAGGGGCATAGTGGTCAGACGGTTTTTAAAACCTTATGGATAGACCATGAACCCCATTAAATTTGGGGTTTTTCTAATTTGAAACCACAAGATTTTAAGGCTTCTAGGAGATTTCTACACCCATTTATTCTCCAGAAACACTAGTGATGATCTAAAATGACTAGGGAATTCCAATGATTTATTTATCTTATTTCTAGGTCATTTGGAGTGTCACTGGGTGATGATCAAAGATCAAGGTGAGCCTAACACTTCGATTTTTTAATGAATTAAGGCTTTTAGATTTATTATTGTTCTTCTAAAGCCGTAAAACCGTCTTTTTCAAGTGGATCTTAGGTTGGGTATTCAAATAGTGTATGAATATGAGTCAAAGGCTATGGTTAAGTGAGAATTCTTATTCAGAGTCTAGGTAGGAGGTCTATATGTTATATCCCAAAGTTTTTTTTTCTTGATTTATTTGTATGTGGTTATGCTTTGGGAATTGAAGAATATGTTAAATTGTATAATTTATGGGAATTTTTTATTATGCTAAATGGGTTATGATGTTAAAACATAAATAGGTTAAGAGTTTTACGAAAATTAAATGGAAAATGTGCTAGTGTGTTTAGGCTTAAAGATGAATCATATGTCTTATGAAATGTGAAGTGTAAATTTTATGTGTTTTGGTTGTGTAAAATTTTTGATATTGTATATGTGATAAATTGATAAATAATAATGTGCACTTGTGTTTGAAAATGTGAGGTATTGGACATGAGGATCTACGCCCACGATTTTGGTTAGAGAGAGCCTCTAAACCCCAACTCAATAATACATGGGTTATAGAAGTGGACTGAGGATCTATACAGCTAAATTTTTCATTTGACGAGGATACATGGACCGAACATTCAAGGAATGTGTGATGTATTTTTTATAAAATATTTATTCCTAGTGAGATAGGGAACATGACTTACTCCCTTATGCCTGATGATTGGCTATCCTAGGCCATAGTGTAAATGATGTAAATGACTAAAACATGGAACAAATAATGATAATGGATCAATTGAATAATATAATGTAGTGGAACCTGAGTTTTATTTTATTTATATTATAATTTATTTTGTACTTTCATGAACTATTTTTTTAGACTACATATTTTTTAGTCACAGTTTGTGGTGGCTTACTGAGTTTTACTCACACCCTCCTCAGGATACTATTGGGTATTAGAAAAGATTTCATGGTTGTTTCTCAGGAGAAGGTAATGGGCCCTATGATCATGAGTCTATTGGGAAAGGGACATTCAAAGAGGAGGGAAAAAAACTTGGTGTCAAAATTTATTTTTGGTATTCTACATTTTTTTTCATTATTTTGGTTTTTGCATAAACATAGTACTGTTTACATGAAATTGCATATTTACTTTCGGTTTTGGGCTTGTATGTAGTTTTAAAATTTTGTTTTTAATTCATGTAATTATTTAATATTATAGTTTCATTTATTTTATATTCAATCTACATTGTAATACTTGGTTAAAGAGGTTATAGTCTCCCTAAATGACTTATTGGATCCTCGTTTATTTATAGAAACCTTTTGAATATGGGGAGGTGCACCTGAGGTCTTGTGGAGACCTGGCTCAGAGCACCAGATTAGTGGATTTTCGGTTGGGGATGTTACATATGATCATAGTCAACTGTTATTGTTTGAGGTGGTTGAGCATGTTTTCTCGAGAATCAACATAACAATTTGAAATCATAATTTTGGTTATAAAATCACGTTGTCTCCATCAGATTTTTTAATTTTGAAATACATGAGGGTTCTCGTGATGTGAATTATTTATTATCATTATGTCTAAGGTTCATTTTAGTTAACAATGTGTTTATTGTATCTCCATTTATGATGTTTCATCTTTATCCACATCATGTGATTCGATAGGTCTATGATGATCTCAACCTAGAAGAAAAATTGATTCATGTGCTGATAAATATATTGGATATGAAAAATAATATCTATAATGTGAAAAGAATTTGTTTTTAATGGTTATATGTCATCATTGTGAGATTGAAAATGATACATGGAACTTGATAAAGACATTATAGACCAATGTCTTTAGCTCTTCCCAATCTTTTCCGGTCTCCTACATTCTAAGGATTGAAATAAAAATGGTGGGGAGAAATTAATACCCAAATTTCTGGTACACTTCAATTTTATTATTTATTTTTATCTTATATATTACTTGGGTTATGTTTTGGGAATATATATATAGATTTCAGGTTTTTTGGATGTGTTTATGGAGTGGCATGATTTGAGAACAGTTACTAGATACTACCAACCATCACCATGAAACTATGAATGGTGATTCTAGGAGTCACTGTGTAGGAACATGGTTAGTGTTCAATTTTTTTTCAAACCATTTTCATGATGGGGGAAAGAATAATGTTTGATATAGTGGGAGAATAATGGTTGGTAAATTTTTTACAAAATTTTCATTCTATCTGTGTGACATTGAGGACTTAGGATATTAACATAACACTCTTGGAATAAGGTTTTAAAACCAACTCATCCCTCTATATCATATCTTTCGTAATGTACATGGTTCTCTCATGGATTGATTACATGCATGACCTAATCATGAGATGTGTAGTTATTGATAGAAAATATATTTTTAAATTCAACTAAAATTCACATGGTCCTCATTTTTCTCAAATTCTTCTAGGGTCTTAATATTATTTTCTCCACTATGATCCCAAGGAAATTCTTTTTGGCATGGAATAAAATTTGGATGAACCAATGTTTTTTAATTGTTGATAATAAATGCGTGTTTATGTGTGATCATGGGAGTAGTTTTGCCAAATGTTAATGGCCAAAAATAAGATTATTTATGGGGTTTATCACATAGTTTTTACTTATTTTATTGTATAAAATATTTAATAGTCTATAAGTTTTTATTACATAATATTTATAAAATGTTCATATTTATTAGTATTTGGTCGGATTTCCTTGGGGCTTACCTACTATATTTATATGCACCCCCTTCTTGGTAGTTTTGTTTGGTTGTTGATGTCGTTTTTCATGACATAATAAAAGGAAAGGTCTATTGTTTATCTAGTGATTCATATTTATATCATGGGTTTGGTTGGTGGTGTTTGATATTAAAACTATTGAATGTGTGGCATTAGATATATCCACTTATGTGTATATAGTTTTATATTCAATTTTGGATGAATTGGTTGATTTTTTCGGAATATATTTGAAAAATTATGTTATCTAATCTTTTGGATTGGCCTTTAGATGTATTGTTTATACTCATTCATCCTATATATGGTTTGGATATTTATATTTCATGATTAGAAGGTTTTTGTTTTCTTAATTAGAAAATCATCACTCATTTTTATCCTTATCCCTTTAAATTTTGTTTTCAACTTTTGTGTCTTTAGGATGTCACATAATTTTAGTGGGACTCCATCTCATCTCAAGACAATGAGCTAGAGAAGGATATTTCACACCTAATCAAAAAATTATATATATATATATATATCCATTAACTAAAATATAGGAAAATTAAATAATTTTTTTACTCATTTCATAATAACTTTTAAATTTATTATTTTATTATTGAAAAATTTATTTCAACTATTTCAATCACATATTTAATTTCACAATCAATTAAGTTCAGAACTTTTGTTATGAGTGTGTTAGATTTATAAATGTAATATCTCCTTGTTAGTTTTTCCATGTTATATTTTCTCATTTCCACTCATCTTGAAAAAAATAATTGTATCATAATAATAATTTTATACATTATAAAAATCGTAGATTTCGTCATTAAAATTGATATAAAAAAATACATTGGTTTGTGAGGCAGTAGTCTGCATGAACAAATAAGAGATTTTTTTTCATTAAATGTAAATTAATGTAATAAATTTAAATAATATATTAAATTAAATATTAACATATAATAAATATCAAATTAAATTATTAAATCCTTCCCAATGACCATCAATGAGAGATGTTTTTGAAAAATGAAGTACAAAAATACTTGTAGAAGGTAGATTGTACATATAAACAATACATGATTACATTTAAAATGATTCGAACCTTATTAATATATATATATAAAATATTTATATAATTAAAATTAATCTTATAATATCATATATATTCATTAAATCTTGAATAATAACCTTATATGAAAAGAGATGATGAGAATTGAACTATAATAGTTTTAGAGGTGATATCCTACACATATGAATAAATGATAGTTTCATTTAAAATATGTTGGAAAAGGATTTGAATAATGATATTCCATAATAATAATATCATCTTAGTATAAGTTAGATAATGATGTTATTATATATGATTGGCTAGGAGGGAGTTGAAGGATGCACAAGTTGATGTAAAATGAAAATGCTTAGTTATGTCTTATACCTCCTCCATAAACAAACTCTATTTGATCTCTTCTAAATTAATATAGGTATGGAATTATTAGAATAAGATAACTGAAGTATTTATCTAGTTAATTTATTTTGGGATTTTGATAGGGGTTGGTAATGCTTCGTGGCACCTAAATTGTTAGGAAGAGAGGAGGTTCAATACCCTTTTATAGGTGAGGGTAGCAGCACCCGAGAAATTACTTATATTATTTTTTGAACATAAATTAATATTCATGTTCTTGTTGACCAACATTTATATATTTATATGATATTTTTTATATCATTAGAAAATTTTAGATCTATTGAAATTTAGAGATGGATAAGTGAATTTTTACCCCATTTCTTCATTTTGACCCCCTGTTATCCCATTTCATGATTAAAGTGATATCAATATTTTTTACTCTCCATAGGTGAAGAAGTTTATTATAAAATGTGGTGCGAACCACTTGTGGATATTTTGAAAATAATAAACCATATCCCATAAAATTTGAATAATATAACATTTTTAAAATAAACATATATACAGAATAAAAAATACAATTAATTTCATTTTACTAATATTTTTGTTTTTTAAATTAAATAACATCAACATATTAATATAAATCAAATAAAAGGTTTATAGGCAATACTAATAAAACATATTTATCTAGTTTTTTTGAAACATTATAACCTACTCAAACAACATTAGTTTTTCGGTTTTTAAATTTTTTATTTGATTAATCTAATACTTTCACACAAATTATTTCAACCATGTTTAATCATTTTAGTGAATTATTTCATCAATAAAATATTAAAAAAACCAAAATAATTTTTTTATTCTAATTAAAAATAATCTTTTAAAAATGAACATTTACTGTTTTTATACTTTTGAAACATATTAAAGATATAAAAATCATGAAATTGATATTTAATAATTATCATTACTTTAAATAATATTGTGGAGTTCATAAAATAAAAATGGTTCCATATTTCCATTTTATCAATTATTTTGAGGAATTCTCAAATTACACTCATCCAATGAAATATAAAAATGTGTATTGTGGTTGTGGTTGTGCATCGGTTGCATGAAGTGGGAAGGTGGTGATGTAGTCATAATGTAGGCATGTGGTGTAGACTAATTGACATGATGATGCAAGAAGGGCCTTTGGGCCTTCAATTAGAAGCTTCAATTGGGAAAACATTTTGTACCTTTGTGACATTAATATAGGACTACATAAGGATGGGTGGGTGGATTATCCCTTAAGGGGGTCTATGAACTGCCTTTCCGACCAATGTGTGTGTGGTGTGTGCGTGTTTTGATGTAATTGTTACCCTGAGCGCATAATATATATATATATATAATAAAGTAAATATTTATAATTATATATATATATAAATAATTACAAAATCCAGTATTAATGATTTTATACATAATTTAATAATTTTCATATTTCTCTACATGTCTTACCCTTACCATGGTGACATAATTTTAACTATGGTTACTATTTTTTGTGAGAAAAAATAATTTAGAACTGCTTAAAAAAATTATACATTATGATTTCAAATAATAATCTATTTTATCAAATTTAATTCCTATAATTTGAAAAAATTACATTTACAATAAAAATGAAAAAGTGACTAATTTTTTTCCAAGATAATATATATAAATATATAATTAATAGAAAACATAATCAATATAATAATTAAAATTAAATTAATATTCTTATGTTTAAGGAGATTAAAAAATTAAAAATTAAAATCAATTAAACACAAAATGGTAATTTGTCAATTCTTGAATGGAAAAGATTGTTTGTAAACAATCTCTTGTATTGTAACTATTCACAGAAATATATATCCTTTCAAAAATATAAAAAAATTTCAACTTATATTAAAATTTTTATTTAGGAAATGATATCCTTTTAATAAAATAAAATTAATAAAGAGTTTAAAAATTAATTATATTAATTTCTCTCAAAAAAACTATATTTGATGACAATGTATTGTTGAACCACAAAATTGATTCATTTAAAATTGATTTTTCATTTCCAAGGAAATGATCAAAAATAAATTTCTCTATAGGACTATTATAAATATACTTAATAATATGGTTACATTGATTCATACCCACAAATTTAATACTTATGTTAAATTTTTTGAAAAATAATATTATTTCATGGTTCATGTGAGGTCATTATTGCGTTTGTGTATGATACCAAACGTTGTATTCATTTAAAATATCATGTTGTTATATTCACCACCCCCTTAAATAATGGGATCATTTCAATATTATCACTAGATTGAGGATGAAATGGTTTTTTATTTTTAAATCCCTTTAATGAATAACTAATCATATATAATTATAATAAATATTCCATTTTATATAAGGGAATGTCAAAAATTAATTTTATATTGAATTAAAAAAATAAGTTTTCTAGATGGGAGGAAAATAATGGGAATAGAAAATATGTACATGTAGTAGAAAAACAATTTCAAATAATGATTGGAGTAGTATATAATATGATAATGAGAAATTTAATGAGAAGAAACCCATAAATGTATGTTGCATGAAAGGGATCATCAAATCATCAGAAATGATTTTATGAAATAGAAAATTTTAATTTTCAAGATCTTTTTTCTAAAGGAGATGGATCTTTTTACCATTAATATACACGACTTGATAAAATATATTTACATGATTTTATTCAAATCTATATATGAAATTTAATCCTTTGGTTGTGTTTTTAACAGTATTCCACCTATATCTCATCTTGTATTCTCATCGATATGTATCCATGATGAATCATTAATCTTCATAAGAAATCAAATTTTATTAGATCATTTTGTTGAAAAAAAGTTAAAATTATAATCCACTTTTTTTATTAATTTATTTTTTTATCTTGAGAAAAGATACTACCAAAAATGAATAAATTTTATTATAAAGAAATCATACATTTAACAAAACAAATTTCAAATTAACACTAAAGGTTAAATTAAGATCGTTATATAAATGAAAAATATTATATCCTAATTAACTTCGTCATGAAATTTTGTATTTAAAATGTGGCCTAATAATATTCTTCTATCATTCAGAAAATGTCAAAATTTTATTACTAAATAATCTTTCACTTTAAAAAAAGTGTTCAATATTCCCCTACCCATTTATCATTTGTAAAAAATATCTTTAATCAGCGTAAAATCACATAAAATAAAACCTCAAAATGGATATCTATGAATTTTAAATTATAAAAAACATTAAACATATATTCAAATAATGGTTTCCATATAATTTATTTTAGCCACATACGAAAACAAGATAATATGTAATTTTATCTAAACACTTATCTGATACCAACTACAATAACCACAAACATAAAACCTTGGATTTGATACTAAAAATGTAAGAACTAATATTCTTTATTTGATATCGATAAATGTGACCTATTTTTAGAAATTTATAATATAAAATTTCATATTGAAATTTTAGATCTCTTATATTCCCAAATAATCTTTTGGTTTATAATTTTTTTAAATTAAGAAAAAATCTTACACAACAATAATTAATTCATTATATGATAATTTTCCAAAGTAAAATGTTTATTTCTTATTACACATTATGTGTTCAACATCTCTAATATAAAACCTTGTATATAATATTCTACTTACCATCATTCATTATAATATAAGAAAATTATACATAATAAGGATGAGATCAAATTCATTGTAAGGGTAAAAATATTATTTAAAAATTGATTTACGTCGGCCAGGAAAAGATGAGAATAAGGGTATGATAAAATATTCAAAGTGAATGAGTGTTAAATAAGAGAATTCATACACAAAAAAACCTCTATCATTTAACCTATGAAATGGAATAAATCATTACTAAAGGAAATATTTATAAGAATCAATTACCATGAGCTATGTGATTTTAAATTTGATCCAAGAAACTATAATAATATTATAGAAATAATAAAGAAAAAATGTTGGAATATGAAATCACTATCTTCATTAGCTATCTTTAGTAATGATAAAAATAAATTTTTCCTATTTAAATCTATAGGGTATACCTCCCTATTAAACTCCCTTTATCCTAAATTTAAATATATATAAAATTTTCCAATGCATTGGATAACTATATTAGGATCACATAGTTATTAATCTTTATTAGGAACACAAATAATAATGAAATATACTGTCCTCACCAATAATAATAAATAATATACAGTTACTATAAATTAATATAACACATATACTTGTTCATTATATTTATAAAAAAGTTTAAAATAACATTCTTTCTTATATATCTTAATTTACATAAGGAAAAAAATTATGTTCCATAAATATACATTTAAAACATTAATATTAAAGAAATCTCGAGAGATTTGATGGATAAAATCATAATATCAAATTTTTATTTTAGTATAGGATTCATTAAATGATGATTGAATACAATAAATAACATTTAAAAAAAATTGAATAATTTCTTTGGAAACATTGGGAAATCCATTTTTTTATGAACCTTTAAAAAGTAATAATAAAATAAATAATGAGAAACTTATTTTAATTGAAAAGAAACATTGAAAAATTAAATTTAAGATTCATAGAAAAAAACTATTGATACTTAAAAATAATATTATTTAGTATATCCTAAAAATTATTTTATTCAATCCTTTAGAAAAAATCACATCATTAAGAAAATAGAAAATAATTTCATTCTAAATATTTTTTTAAAATAAGAGTATGGGTAAAAATTTATTTAGGGAATCATTATAGAATTTTAATTTTAATCATGATATTATTTTGAATGAAATATATTTATTAGAAAACATTAATCCCTTCCAAATTGAGAAACCAAGTCATATTTCCTTAAAAAGCAATATTTCATACTTTTACGCACATAGATGGGGATAAATTTATGGAAAAATGATAATTTTGATAAATAAAAAATTAATAAGAATATATATGGAGTATAAGATAAAAATATCATATAATTCACCCAATAGAAACAGAAACATAAAAAATCATTAATAATGAGGAAAATGTGAAATAAACACTTATTAGTCTGGTAAATTTGTTTATCATAAACCCAAAAAATTAAATAAATTAAAATGAATCTTTAATTACAATTATATTAAATATATTCCTGATATATCATATCATAGGGGACATATATAAAACGAAATAATGTTTTTTTAATATTTTACATGTGACATAGAAACAAATGTGATATGATAAAACCTTACTATATTGGTAACATTGAAATAATATTACATTGGAAAAAATAATGTGATATAATTATATGAATCAAATTAATTTTAGAAATTAATATTTAAAAATTAATTCATGGGTTAAAAATTACAGCATACAATGAAATAATAGTGCACAACTAGATGCATGTATCAAAAAAATGCGATTGAGAAAATTAAAACCATTACAATGATCATTAAATTTGATGTGATAAATTTTTCATCAGATGATTATGTTAACAAATATAAACCAACATTTATTTTATTAAATAAATACATTATTTTTTATATCAATTAAAAATAATCATGGTATAATAATTTTAATGAATAAAGGATAAAACCCAATGAAAAGAAATTGATTTGATAAATCCCTTACTACGAGGCCATACTTATTAGATTCCCTTTAACACCTGTAAAATAAATATTACTTATTTTCATGATAAATAATTTTTTATAGGTTTATAACATTATCATTAATTTTTTTTGGGTTTATTTCAGTGAATGTAATGGAGGTCTCTCCATAATTTTTCTAGGATTTGGGAGTTTCCAAGGTGATAGAGTGGACCCCCACTCTTTTGCTAAAGAAGTTATGGCTAGAGGGATTGATCAATCTTAGGTGGATGAAAAATTGTCTGATCATTGTGGCGATGATAGTCAATCTAATATTGGGGTTCTCAATGAGTTGTAAATATCTAATGTAAATGTGGCAGTGTCCTCGATCCATCAGACGATTGATCTTATCGTGGAGATTGGGTCAATTTCAACTCATAACAAATTCTAAAATCTAAATGAGGATAAAAAGGAAAATGAGAATTTAGAAAATGGATTAAAGTAATTCAGAGATGGAAATGAAAACAGGTTGGAGTTAGACTATCAGACGATGGGAATCCATGTGAAATAGATGTGGACTCGTATCCAAGATCATTCAATGAGAAGGAGGATCTGTTGGATCTGGATCAAGGAATGGAAAATCAGTAAACCTCTTAACTAGGAACGTTTTTTTCTCTAGGTGAGGAAAACCAAGTCCCTCAAAAGAATACTCAAACACACCGAAGAAAATTGTAACCAGTTCATTAGGAAAGGAAAAGTGTAATCACGCATAGGTTGTATCAAGGGAATTTTCATTGACTAAAGACATGGAATGAGGTAAATAGCAAGTAGGGAGTCTAGATCACTTGAATCTGGATCCTTATTCCAAAGAGGGACATGTGAGGATGTCAGGTTAGAAGGATGAAATTAGTGAGGCTTCATTGGAAATCCTGGCTAGTTTACATCGGTTTGTAGGTCTAGAGTTCATAGATAAATTATGGGCCCTTATTAGGAATTCAGAAGAAGAATGTGGGAGATGTATCTTAGCATTCATGCTTCTTGATAGGATAAAAAAAGAAATAATGGGATTCAAATTCCAGTGGGTGTCACCATGGAATAAGGTGATTGGATCACCAAGAAACATTTAATTCTAATTAGAGGCTTCAATGAGAAGTAGATGAAAATGTAATAGTTCTTGAAAATGTGGGAGAAATTGGCCTACAACTTCAAGGAGATCGTTGAAATGAACTAGATAAAAAGGTAATTGATCAATCCTTGGAATTTTATAGACAGGTAGTATCTAATTATTTAAAGCTTCCAATTAATAATTCTGTTATTTTCTTTAACATTTATTCCATGGTTTAACTTGATGGTTTTTCAATTTTTCAAGAAAAGTGTTTTTAATAAAAAATTAATTTCAAAGTATGTAAATCACTATGTGGAGTTGATTTTTGATATATACACATGTGTGCTAATTCTATTTTTTTTGATTGGAATCGTATAAATATTTAAGATATATTATATCAATAGAATAAAAATATTTTCATGAATTTCATATATAAATAAATAAATATATATGTATATATTAAACCCATCATAAGAATCATCCATGGAATTAGATGATGATAAATTAAATACACCAATTCATGAGACAATGTTCTAGACAAACTCACGAATGATGGTTTTAGTTACCATTTGATTGTTATAGTGATAAATAAGTTTATGAAAATAAAATAATAACATCTTAGTATATAAGATATATAGATATTATTATATTTTAATGTTTAAGATTGAATAAAAGGAGGTATAAGAAGAATCAAAATGAAAATGATCATTTATAATAAATTACATACTCTATGAAGATCCTCATTTGAATCAATATTTAATGACAATAGGGATGCTATTTTTGGAATAAAGTCACCTATATAATTTTTATAAGGAATGTACAAAAAGGTTTTTATCATGTGATAGTTGGTCTATGTGGCTCACAATGTGTACGAAAGATTGGATCATTGGTGTCTTTTTATAAATTTTGGGAGGGGAAGCTATAACTTTCCAAAATTAAAAAATTATTATAAATTAATTTTTATGTTCATGTGGGAAAAAAGTATATTTTTGAAATTAATATGTTGATGTGTTTAAATACACTCTTCTAATAATATTTATATATTATTATGTGAATATTTAACCCTTATTTTTTAGTTTTAAACCCTTACTAACTGTAACATCCCAAGTAAGTAATGAATAATAGATATTTCTATCTATGTCTATTAGTGAATTAGATAGTGTTTTAGAGGCTTAAAATGAGAATAAATCAAATCTTAAGCATGAAATACACTAATATTTTTAAAAGATTGTTCTACTGCCTTTTGATGGAAAACCATTTATAAATCTATCTTTTGACAAACTTATAATCTATTTTTGTCAAAATAAACTTATTCTTTATGATTGGGATATTAAAATTTACTTTGTGTGATTTTTTGGTATTTTTCTGATAAAGTTCATTTTTTAATGAATAGTGAAAAATGTTGTATTTTAATTCAAAACCTCTTTTTAATCTAATTTATTTATATGATTAGATTATATTTTGAATTGTTTTGGAAGTGAAATTAGAATATATTTTTACCATTTAATCCAATGGTGGTAATTAGAATCAATTTCAATTCGGAATTGGACTTAAACTGGTGTCAATCTTTTGATACTTATTGTTTCATAAAAACACGCTATTTGTCATGATAGCTGGAATTAATTATTAAATTAATTAATGTAACATATATGATTTGAATTTTGTAAAATAGACATCATTTTTGAATTCAGAATATCAAATATAGCTTAGGGTGATGTTTTGGTATTTTTCTGAAAAACTTTAATTTTTGATGAATAGTGAAACCACTAAGTGGTAGTTAAAGAAACTGATTTTTCGTTTAAATGAAACTTTGCCACTTCTGTGATTTGATATTCAAATGTCTGACAACATGGTTTCCATTAATAAGTAAAATGTGGTTCAATGAGATTAAAATAATTTTTTGGTGGATAGTAACTTTTAAGTTTTTAATCGCGATTAGAGGTAATTAGTGCAATTTAAGGAAAAATGACATTATAATAAAATGAAAATACCTAGACACATGTCCTACCCTTATTGGATGTGTCATGGCAGACCAAGATAATCCAGGGGTCAACTTGGGGACCCCATGGAGCGACTTTCATAGGAAAATTACATTAATATCTTTTTATTTAATGTTAAAATTAAAATGACACAAACATGAGTTGTTTTACTAAAACAATTTTTAAATGGGGTTATACAAGTCAGATTTTGGACTATAAGTATTAATTACAAATATAAAATGATTTCCTACATCATGATAGTTTTTTTATAATTTTTAGACATTAAATAAATTAAATTATTTATGTCATCATAATGATGCAGTGATTACCACATTAATAATGGATTTAAATAAATTGAAACGATAATATAAAATATATGACCTACACATGTCCAAAACCTATTGTATGGGTGGATTTAGAACCCTTATCACCTTACCATCACATTATATAAATGTGGGACCTTTTAAATCATAATCTCATTTTAAAATAAAGTAACATTTCTTTACTTTCCAAGAGTGCCCCTCCTCTCCTCTTATAAAAGGCCCCCACCTCTACCTCCTAACCCACACTTCCAATGCCTTTGGCTCGGCCAAAACCTGCCCATTTAGGGTCTAAACTTCACTCTCTTACTCCTTGAAGCCTCAATTTGGGCAGAAGTCTTCCCAAGGAAGCCTTTGATCTCAAACCAAAGGGAGTTACCCGATTTTATGGTAATGTCTTCACTTGTGTTCTTTTGTTTTATTTTTCTTCTCCAACCCCCTAAACTCTTTTTATTCATTTCTTTTGTAACAAAACCAGTATCTTCCATATACTAGGATGTTGTTATAAGATGGATTCTAGCTACACTTACACACACCTACATCTAATGGTTAAAGAACATACTGTTTCCGTGGATGGCGAATTTCTGCCTCCCGAAACGATGATTGTTCAACATTCTTTTAACACCTTCAAAGGTGGCCATTAAGATGACAATATATTTATATATGATATATAATATGTTTATGTTTTCCTTACGCTTCTGTATTTCTCATTTTGGGCATACCTTTATGGTTTCCATTATAGGTTAACGCGATATCTTCATTTAAGGAAGTGCGGACTACCGACCCCTCAAAGTGATTTGATTCGTTAATACCATATGTGGTACTAATAAATGATATATTTAATGATATTATATATGATACCATACTGGAATTAAAATACTATTATGTATCATTATGTTTTAATTCCATTAAATATGAAATATAAATGGAAGTAGCGTTCATGCGTACGTACGGCTTACCGTCTCCATGAACGGTGCAATTCATTTCTTACCTCTGAATGTTAGGTAATATTATAAATGCATGCATGTACTGGATATATATGATATATATGATATCTACATCATGAATACAATTCTGGATATAATGGATACATGAACAACTTGTAATTATAAATTGTTTATTTTTGACTGAAGTACCAATGATCGTTAAAATGACTGTTATTAACTTAAATAATTACATAGTGTTCATGAAATGGAAATAAGTGATATAAAAAGAATAATGAACTTGAAAAAGGTTATTAAAGAAGTAGAAATTAACTCAAGTTTATTATTCACGAGATTAAAGAACGACCGAGTCAAGTCGGACCGGAGGTATGGAACTTCATCTCAATCTCCTTTCATTGAGGAATATTTTGTTTTATACACAACCTTCTTTTATACGGTGTATAAACCCCTTTGACTTTTGTGTTTATTAAAATGGAATCCTTTTTATACAAAGAATTTAATAAAGGACAAAAGGGAATGTTTTTTTCGTACGTATGCGGCGACAATGACTTCTCTGCCACCGTGACCATTATTTGAGTTTCGGCTTCCTCTACAAGCCATACCTTTTTTTAAAAGAAAAATAAATACCATGTTTTACTTTTGTTTTATTTTTGTATTGGAAATGGTTTTCAAAATTTTTTTATATCAATGTGTTGTATTGATATCTTGTGTTTTAAAGGTGGAAATGTTATGTTTCCTTTATGCATGTTTTATGGATATGATTGTGTTGAGGTTCTTCAGAATTATTATAAAGACGGGTGGTTCCGTTATAAACTAAGGGCAGGTGAGCCCGATATAGCTCTCCAATGCATTGGGTAACACGAAGGAGTGAAACGTTATGGTTTCTCTGAAGAGATTTAGGGAATATACTTTGATGGGTATTTCAAACGTAACCAAGAGGGTAACTCCCTACGTAAGAATGTTATGAATGCCTCAAGTTACCTTTATGTCTTATGATTTCTATGATTTATTCATGATTTTATGATGTATGTTAGAGTGCTTATGTTTTATGGGTAAATTATGATTTAATTCTTATGTATATATGTAACCATGTTTCCTTTCCATATTTTTATATCCCTTACTGAGCTTTTTATGCTCATCCCAAGTTTTTGAAATGTTATTCACAGGTCAAGGGAAAGGTACATGATATGATGATAGTGTCAAGAAAGTGTAAAGAAAGAATCCATGTTTTATTTTAAATATATTTCCATTGATGGAAAAAATGAATAATATCTTTTATGTAACCACTTTGTTTATATGTGGAATGTAATGCATGTTTTATGATCTAATTATCTAATAATCTAAACCTGAAAATATTTTCAAGGTGTATTCTTGAAATATCTCAAGATTAAGTAATATTTAAGTTTGGGGCCTTATAGTTGGTATCAGAGGTCAGTTTAGATAACTTTAGAAGTTATAATTCTATTAAATAATTATCCAAAAATATATTTTTTGAAATGATATAGCATTTGAAGATTACCATGTTGCTTCATCTAAGACATGTTTGTTCAGAATGGTTTTCCGTAGAGTAAATAGGGGAGCCGTGCTAGGAAGGCATACAAAAGGAAATAACCTTCGAAATCAGCATCCTGAGATGGTCGAAATTGGAACTGAACAGTTTGTTGCAGTAATGGAGCAGTTGACTCAAGCGATAAATGGTGGTGGTATCCATGCCTGAGATCAGCCAGATCAACTGCAGAGGAACATGTCACTGGTGGGACATTCCATGAGGCAACATCCCCCATCATTCAGAGGATCATCTGAACCTGTGTTAGCTGAAGGGTGGATTAAAGCACTGGAGAAGATTTTCAATGTCATGGGGTGTTCAGACAATCAAAATGTTAGTCTTGCTATTTACCGTTTGGAGGGTGAAGCAGACCAGTGGTGGTCGATGGATAAAAATATCTGAGATTCTGATGAGATTGATGCTCTTGACTGGGATCAGTTCAATGGTATATTTCTTGAGAAGTATTTTTCTAAGGCTATTCGACTTAGGATGGAAAAACAATTCTTGGAATTGAGGCAATAGGAAGACTCAGTGGCTGCATATGAAGAGAGGTTCACTCGATTGGCAAGGTATGCTCTAAATTTTATCCAAGAGCTTGATAGTAAAATCAATCGTTTTTACTCAGGATTAAAGCCAAAATATCGAAGGGCCTTAGCTTCTCGTGGGATTAAAAGTTATGAAAAGCTTGTTCGATGTGCTGAGAATGAGGAAATGGAGTTTTTTGATGATCAAGTGTTCTATAACAACCAGTAGAAGAAGAGACCAAGGTGGCAGGAGAAAGGGAAGAAGTTTTCAAAAAAGTCTGATGGTAAGAAAACTAAGTTTCCAGTTTGTGATAAATGTGGTAAATGGCATGCTGGGGAATGTCTTTTGAATTCTGGAAAGTGCTACCGATGTTGTAAGATGGGACATAAGGCTCGTGATTGCACTGAAAAAGATCAAGGTGATGGTAAGTCCAAATTTTATTTACAGTTAGTGAAATAGTTTAAGTGCAATGAGATGGGTGACTATGAAAACGAGTGTCCTACAAAGAGCATAAGTGATGGAAAGCAGTTAGACTACAAGAAGAAAGGGGTGGTGAGATCCTTTTCAACTACTTTAGCAGATGTCGGGCCATCAAATGAAGTTGTATCAGGTAATTTGTTTGTTTTTTCAGATTATGCCAGTGTGTTGTTGGATTCGGGGTCCACACATTCTTTCATCTCTAAAACAATTTCTAGTAAAATGGGAATACCATCTCAAGAATTGACTCCTGAACTTGTGGTAAAAACACCTGGGAGAAATGTTGAGGTAAAAAGAATTTATAAGAATCTTCCTATCCATATCTGTGGAAAGAACCTACTTGCAAACCTTATTGTTCTACCTCTAGTAGAGTTTGATGTTATCCTGGGAATAGATTGACTCTCTATTTACCATGCTAAGATTGACTGTAGAGCTAAAGAAGTTTTTTTCCAGAAAGACTTTCAGTTTGTATACAAGAATGAACCCTTACTGTTGATAACTTATCAAGAGGCCACGAAACTTGTAAAAGATGGAAATGAATGTTGCCTTGCACATATTGTTGAAAACAAGAAAACTGTTCAGATTAAGGATGTGCCAGTGGTAAATGAGCATCCTGATGTTTTTCCTGATGAGTTGCCTGGAATAATACCAGATCGATAAGTTGAATTTACTGTTGACTTAGTTCCTGATGCTATGCCAATTTCAAAACCACCTTATCGAATGGCTCAAATTGAACTTTTAGAGTTGAAGGAGCAATTACAAGATTTATTAGAGAAAGGTTTCATTCGACCTAGAACATCACCATGGGGTGCTCGTATTTTATTTGTTAAAAAGAAAGATGGTTCTAAGAGACATTGCATTGATTATAGAGCCTTGAATAACATCACTATTAAAAACAAATATCCTTTGCCTCATATCGATGATTTGTTTGATCAGCTCTAGCGAGCTCAGTTTTTCTCAAAGATTGACCTGAGATCGGGGTACCATCAGCCGAGGGTAAAGGAAGAAGATGTTCCGAAGACTGTGTTTCATACAAGATATAGCCATTATGAATTTGTAGTAATGCCTTATGGGATAACCAATGCACCTGCTGTATTCATGGACTTAATGAATAGAATTTTCCACGAGTTCTTGGATAAGTTTGTGGTGGTTTTCATTGATGATATTTTGGTGTTTTCTAAAAGTATAGAGGAGCATGAAAGACATTTAAGGGTTATTTTTCAAACCATAAAAGAAAAGAAATTTTATGGGAAATTCAGAAAGTGTGAGTTTTGGTTGCAACAAATTTCTTTCCATGGTCACATTGTTTCTAAAGATGGGATAACTATTGATCCTACTAAAACAAAAGTTGTTGAAGAATGGACAAGACCCACAAATGTAACCGAGATCTGTAGATTCCATGGTTTTTCAGGTTACTACCGAAGGTTTGTTGAAATTTTTTTTGGTTATCTAGTCCAATGACTAAGCTAACTCGGAAGGGTGTTATGTTTATCTGGACAAAGGAATCTGATGATTGTTTTCAGGAGATGAAAAGAAGATTGGTGAATGCTCTAGTTTTGGCACTACCTTCCAGGAATGGGGAGTTTGTTATCTATAGTGATGCTTCATTGAAAGGACTTGGTTGTGTCCTAATGCAGAATGATCAGGTAATCGCTTATGCCTCACGATAGTTGAAAACTCATGAGGTAAATTACCCTACACATGATTTTGAATTAGCTGCTGTTGTTTTCGCTTTAAAAATTTGGAGGCATCATTTGTATGGAGTAATGTGTGAAATATATACCGATCAAAAAAGTTTAATGTATATATTCACTCAGAAAGATTTGAACATGAGACAGAGGAGATGGCTAGAATTAATCATGGATTATGATTGTACAATTCATTACCATCCGGGAAATGAAAATAATGTGGTTGATGCTTTGAGTCAGAAAAGTAATGCTTCATTAACAATGTTTCGTTTGGAACATGATCCTTTGGTTAAGGATTTGATGGACTTTGGCATAGAAGTTGTTGGTGTTGGATGTTCTTCTGTTTTGTTTCAGGTATCAGTGAAATATTCTCTATCAGACAGAATCAAGCAAGCACAGAAGCAAGACAGTGAGATGCAGAAAAAGGTAGAGATGGTTCAGAAAGGTACATTGCCTGAATTCAACATTGATAATGATTGAATTTTGTGATTTGGGAAGAGATTGTGTGTTCCTTGTGATTTATAGTTGAAGAGAGAGTTGTTATGTGAAGCTCATTGTTCTCTATTTTCACTTCATCATGGCAGTACTAAGATGTACAGAGATCTGCGAGAGTATTACCGGTGGGATGGAATGAAAAGAGATATTGCTGATTTTACTGTGAAGTGTTTGACATGTCAATAGGTTAAAGAAGAGCGGCAATTACCGAAAGGGATGAGTCATCCTTTACCAGTGCCAAAGTGGAAATGGGAGAATATATCCATGGACTACATTGTGGGATTGCCAAAGACCCCTCGAGGTAATAATGCAATCTGTGTTATTGTTGATTGCTTGACTAAATCTGCTCGTTTCCTTGCTATACGAGATACTTTTTCCCTATATCAACTTTCCCATTTGTATCTTAACGAGATGGTCAGGTTACATGGAGTTCCCCTCTCCATTGCATCTGACCATGATCCCAGGTTCATTTCTAACTTTTGGAAAGGCCTTCAGAAGTCGTTGGGTACTGAATTAAATTTTAGTACAGCTTTTCATCCTCAATCAGATGGGCAGTCAGAACGAACAATTCAGACATTGGAGGATATGCTACGTTATTGCTCTATGGATTATCAGGGAATTTGGGACCAACATCTTTCTTTGGTTGAATTTTCATATAATAACAGTTTTCATTCAAGTATACAGATGGCACCATTTGAGGCGTTATATGGGAAGTGGTGTCAAACTCCAGCTTTTGGGGATGGAGTGGGTGAAAGAAAGCTGATGGGACCAGAATTGGTAGAAGAGTTGGCAGAAAAAGTTCAGGTGATACAGAAACACATGAGAACAGCTCAGAGTAGGCAGAAGAGTTATGCGGACAATAGGAGGAAGGATCTAACTTTTGACGTAGGTGAGCTTGTTTTTCTCAAAGTCTCACCATGGAAAAGTGTGATGCGATTTGGTAAGAAAGGAATGCTGAGTCCACGGTTCATTGGACCATATGAAATTCAGGAGAGAGTTGGATCAGTTGCATATCAGGTGGCTTTACCTCCATGTTTATCTCAGGTACACAATGGTTTTCATGTTTCGATGCCGAGAATGTAACACCCGAGACTTTTATGTTATATTAATCATCAAAGGAATATTTTTCTACACAACACTTGCTTGGCTTGCTTTACACGCAATCACGACCTTCCTCGATAGCTTGCGTCGTATGCAATACCGAGTTTCACTAAACAACAATATGCTATTAAAACTAGCCGTTATGAATAGTAATAACCACTTTTTGAAATTTTATAAATTTTATTTTTCAAAATGGACTTCATTTTTGGACTCAGAATATCGAAATTAGCCTAGGGTGAAATTTTGGTATTTTTCTGAAAACTTTCAATTTTTGATTAATAGTGAAACCACTAAGTGGTAGGTTAAAAACTGAATTTTGCATAAAACTTAATTTTACCGCTTCTTTGAATGGAATTTCAAAAATCCGAGAGACACGGTTAATATCAAGGACTAAAATGTGGTTCAATGAGATGAAAATAATTTTTTGGTGAATAGTAACTTTTTACTATTTTTACCGCGGTTAATAGTAAATAGGGTAACTAAGGGTAAATATGATATTAATATTACCCTAACACATGTCCTAATTCTATTGGACAAGTGTAATTCGACCAAAAACAAACTTAGGAATAAAATATGACCATTTAGGCCCACTTGGATTAGATTAGGACATTTATTATTAATTTATTTAAAGAAGGGTTAAAATAGTTAAAATCAAAGTTTAATAAGTAAATCATTTTTAATATGGGGTTATATATAAGATAAATTCGATTGTAAATATTCATTAGAAATATAAAAAGATTTCCTACATGATGGTATTTTATTTGTAATTTTTAGACATCAAATAATTTAATTTATTTATGACACAAAGATGATGCAGTAATTATCTTATTAATGAAATATTGACATAATTGATGTTATAAACACCAAAATAAATGTAATTTGAGACTTTTTATGAATTACACTAACTTTTTAGATTGCTATGATATATTATTGTTGATTTAATCAACTTGGTTCGAACATATAATTCTTTTATGACTTTCACAAAAATCATATATCAAATAGTGTCAAAATTGACACAAAATAGTTTTTAAATCAAATATTATATTATTAATTGTTATTTTATTCCTAAAAATCTAAGGTTCGGCCAAATGACTTAGATAAAGATATATATATTAATAATAAACAATTTGGGGTTCGTTTGGCATGTTATAGTAAGTGTATTAACCATATAGTGAAAGAAAACAAAAAGACACGGTAAAAGTTAAATTAATTAACTTAGAGTTAAATCTAATTGATAAGGTTAAAATAATACCCTAAACTTGTCTAAATCCTATTTGTTGATAGGATTTCGACCCTTCCCCACTTTATCTTCGAAATAAGACCCTTTGGAACCATTATAAACCGATTTTGACTTTAATATAAAATAATATTTTGAGATATTCCTAAGGTGCCCCTCTCCTCCCTTATAAAAGGGCACCTCCTCCCCCTCCTCCTCACACCAATTTGAGCACTCAAGCTCGTCCAAACCCTGCCATTTTCCCTTCTCCACTTCCCTAGAATAATCCTAGAGGTCCTGGTCTTCTCCAAAGACCAATCTTAGTTCCTTAAGTGGAGGATTCAAAAAGGCGTTCCAAAGAAGAGGTAATATCCATTACCGATCTTTTCAATTTCTTTCTTCTTCAACTTCTTCTTCTTTAGTTGTTTCATGATAAAGTAATAACATCAGTATTACATACATACTGATATGTTATTATAAATATGAAACAACCCTAATTCACCTTCTATCCATCCTACGGAAAAATGAAATCACCGCGCGTGCGTACGTACGGAATACCGTCTCCACGCCGTGGTGTAATATATTTTCCACCATCACCTTACAAGGATGGGTATAATGGTGTAATGAGTAACTATATATGATTATTATTAAGTAATATTGATACTGAAATAATATATATATATACTCCAATACAATTCCACGATCATAGGAACGATATCATCACTCGTGCGTACGTACGGAATACCGTCTCCACGATGTGATGCGACTCGTTCTACATGATCTTCATTTCATAATGATTATATAAATGAATTGAATGAATGAATATGGTATATACTACACTAATACCATTCTGGAAATGAATTATCTATAACCTAAAGATAAGAATAAGAATTTATTCGACAAAACACGCATAAGAACAAAAAGTTATAAAGACCCGAGTAACAAGTAACAATGAAATATTACTAACAAGAAGCTAATAATATGACCATATATGATCTCATATCAATATGTATGATTCTGGAATAAGTCAATACCATTATTTAAACCATTATACAGGAGCTTCAGACACGAACAAAGCAAATCGGACCTAAGGTAAGGGAAATATCACAATCTCATTTTTATCCGAGATTGTTTATTCGTAAGTATTTACTGGGGTGTATTTTATCATCCACATCCATGTTCCCTCAATATGTAATATTGTTTCCATCCACTTTAAATAGTTTAAATCCAATTTTACCCTTAGGTGAGTTTTTAGTAAAGAATATGAAAGGAATCTTTTGTCGTTTTTCCGTACGAGGTACTTTTTGACTTTTCCGACAAAAGTACGAAGAATGTTTTTTTAACTTATACGGCATGAATGGATTTTTAAAATATTACTTCAAAGAAGCTTCCTTTACAAGTTTTCAAGTTTATTTTTAATCAACTTCTTTTATTTTAATGTTGTATGACATGTTATGAAAGGAAAAATGTTTTTGAAGAAGAAAGGATATTTTCCTCAAGAATTCAATTCAAGTGTTTTATCAAAATTATTTTCCATCTAAGATAATAAAGGGTTCTGTTTCTATCCATATTTTTACATTGGTTTGACTATGTTGTGATGGAATTATGTTTATGAATTCCTTTATCATATATGAATTGATTTATGATGTCATGATGTTTCAAGAATCCCATTTTTGTTATATGTGTTATGCGATGATGTATGTTTTATGATTATGTGGCACACATAAGAAAGGATTCATTATAAGATGGGTGGGACCTATATCTCCCTCCAATGCATTGGGTAATGATTTTATATCTCATGAGATAGACATGGCTGGAACGGATGGTTATTTTGGTTCAGTGATACAGGACTGAAACGAGGAGTGAACTCGGTTCAGAAAGGGACTTTGTCCACTAAGATAGTCTTGGCAATGAGTCATGACTAACAAGAAATGATTTTCCATGATTATGTGTGCATGCCACAAAGTTTCAAGTTTTATGTTATGATTTTGGGGATCTCATTTTCACTTCTATTATTTATTCCATGTTAAGATATTATGATCTCTTTTGCAGGTTTTGATTTTCAAAAGATATGATATGATTTTTATTTCCTTTATTTGCCCTTGCTGAGCATTTGAGCTCACCCTTTTATGTTTTCTTTTCCCCAGGTCAGGAAGATGGATATTAAGTAGAATATGCTAAAAGGGACCCTAGATATGATGAAATAAATGGGAGACACTGTAGAAGATTTATGAACCAGTTGTTTATGTTTCCCAGTTTCTAAAGACACTATACCTATACGGTCCTTTGTGGTTTTGTCATATGTTGTAATAAGTGTGCTTCAATTTTGAAGTATTAACAATGTATGTAAAGTATGGGTCGTTATAGTTGGTATCAGAGGAAAGGTATAGTCAACCTTTGGTAACTAGGATGTGAAAGCCTTAGTAAGAACCCTAAGGATAAGTCTAAGCATAGAACACAATCTTAGTGTTTTAGAAATGGCCTTGAATAACCTAGGATAAGACCTTAAGCATGAAAATTTTATTCTTGAATTATGTGGTTTCCTATTATAATTAGTGTTGCTCACACTATTCTTCTTGGTTTTAGTCAATGGCTGGAACCCGAAGGAACCGTGTTAATGCGGAATGCGATGGGCAATGCAATGATTGTCCCCCTGAGCAAACAAACGATATGGGAGCTGGAATGCAAAATCTTGTAGCCATGCTCACACAACTTTCTCAAGCTATGAATCATTCAGGATTTCCAAACGAGCAAAGGAGGGAGAAACATTCTGTTGAATCCTTCATGAGGCAGCGTCCACCATCTTTCAGCGGGTCTACTGATCCAATAGTTGCTGAACAATGGATTAGTACTACTGAAAAGATATTTTCAGTTCTTCAATGTTCTGAGCATGATAAAGTCATCCTAGCAGTGTATCGTTTGGAAGGAGATGCGGATCAATGGTGGAATCTTGTTAAGAATACGAGGCAAAGGGATGAAATTGAGTCTATGGAATGGGACGAGTTCAAGAACTTATTTTTCAATAAGTACTTCCCTCGTATTCTCCGAACAAAGATGGAGAAAGAGTTCCTTGAACTGAAGCAAAGGGATGATGAATCTGTTAGTACCTATGAAGAAAATTTTACAAGACTTGCAAGGTATGCTTCTGGTATTATTATCCAACCTGAGAGTAAGATCGATCGATTCTTTAGTGGCTTAAAACCAAGTCTTCGAAGGGCGTTAGCCATAAGGGACTTCAATAGCTACGAGGAAATCGTTCGATGTGCTCTCAAAGTCGAGATGGAGATTGGAGTAACCCATCAGTAACATGGGTTTGATAAGAAGAGGAAGATGGAATTCAAAGAAAAATCTAAAGAGCACACGGAAAAGAAGATGAACCTTCCCTTATGCTCAAAGTGTGGAAAGAAACATGGAGGGAGTTGTCTTAAAGGGACAAGTAAATGTTTTAAATGTGGAAAGGAAGGTCATCGGGCATTTGAATGCCGTGATAATGGGAAGAAGATGTCTAATGATGCAAACAAAGGAAGGGATACACAGAATGAACCTGCTACACTTCAATGTTTCAAGTGCAAGGAGATGGGGCATTATGCCAATCAATGCCCAAATCCAAGGGTTGATGATGATGGTCGACAAACTCTTAAGGCTAAAGACAAAGGAAAGTCACATGCAATTTCAATCAGCGAGGTGGAGTACGATAACGATGTGGTAAAAGGTACATTTACCATCCACTCTAAAGTAGCAAATGTTTTATTTGATTCTGGATCCACCCACTCTTTTATTTCTGAAAAATTTTCTAAGGGTATCACCGTATTACCTAAACAATTAGATGTTGAGTTAGCTGTGACAACACCTAATGGCACATCAATCGCATCAGAAGTTTATAATTCTTCTCCGATCGAAGTTTGTGGGAAAGTGCTTCCTGCAAATCTTGTGATCCTTCCTTTAGTGGAATTTGATGTGATTCTTGGCATGGATTGGCTTTCTCTACATGGAGCTCATATCAATTGCCAAAGAAGGGAAGTCACATTTCATATTCCAGATCAACCTACGATCGTCTATCAATGCAAGGATGAACATAACCTTCCAGTGGAAATTTCTTCCATCTTATGGGTATTGATTCCACTAAATGAAGGTTATTTATCTCAAATAGTTGGTGAGAAACTCACGATTAAGAATATGCCCATTGTACGGGAGTTTGATGATGTCTTTCCGGAGGAATTACCGGGTCTTCCACCAAATCATGAAGTTGAGTTTTCAATAGAACTCGTACCGGGTGCTTTACCTATTTCAAAGACACCTTATAGAATGGCCCCAATTGAGTTGCAGGAATTGAAGAAGCAACTCCAAGAGAATCTTGATAAGGGATTCATACGCCCTAGTGCGTCACCTTGGGGAGCACCTGTTCTATTTGTTAATAAGAAAGATGGATCAATGAGACTCTGCATTGATTATCGAGAACTTAACTAGATCACTATCAAGAACAAATATCCTCTCCCACGCATTGATGACTTATTTGACCAACTACGCGGAGCTCAATAATTTTCCAAGATTGATCTTCATTCAGGGTATCATCAATTAAGGGTCAAAAGGGAGGATATACCAAAGACGGCTTTCCGTACAAGGTATGGACACTATGAATTTATAGTGATGCCATTTGGTCTTACTAATGCCCCTGCTATCTTCATGGATCTAATGAATAGAGTCTTTAGAGACTATCTTGATCAATTTGTGGTAGTCTTTATAGACGATATTCTTGTCTATTCAATGAGCAAGGAAGAGCATGAAGATCACTTGAGAATTATATTGAAGACCCTGAGAAAAGAGAAGCTTTATGCCAAATTTACCAAGTGTGAATTTTGGCTTCAAAAAGTTGCATTTTTGGGTCATATAATCTCAAAAGAGGGGATATCTGTGGATCCAGCAAAAACAGAGGTTATCGAAAGATGGTCAAGACCAACAACAGTAACTGAGATCCGAAGTTTTCTTGGTTTGGCTGGTTATTATCGACGTTTTGTAAAATATTTTTCACGGTTATCTAATCCAATCACCAAGTTGACTCGGAAAAGAGTTAAGTTTGTCTGGATAGAGGAATGTGAAGAGAATTTCAAGGAGTTGAAAAGAAGGTTATCCAGTGCACCTGTGCTCACACTGCCTTGTAGTGGAGAAAGGTTTGTGATCTACAGTGATGCATCCAAGAAGGGATTGGGGTGTGTTCTTATGCAAAATGATATGGTGATAGCTTATGCCTCACGACAGTTGAAAATCCATGAGCAAAATTACCCAACACATGATTTGGAGTTGGCTGCGGTAATCTTTGCATTAAAGATTTGGAGGCATTACCTTTATGGTGAAAGGTGTGATATTTATACTGATCATAAAAGTTTAAAGTATATTTTCACACAAAAGGAGTTGAATATGCGTCAAAGAAGAGGGTGGGAGCTGATTAAGGATTATGACTGCTCAATCCATTACCACCCTGGGAAAGCAAACAAGGTGGCAGATGCATTAAGTCGACAAGACCATGCTAGTTTATCCATGATGAGGATCACAAAAGATCCAATATTTATGGATTTACAAAGTATGGATCTTGGAATTATAATGGAAGGGGAAAAATCTTATCTTTCTCAAATGAATGTTCAACCATCTATACATGTGAAGATTAAAGAGGCACAGAAAGAAGATGTCGAGTTACAAAAGAAGGTGAGAAATGTTCCTGAATTCAACATTGATTGTGATGGGATAATAAAGTTCAGGAATTGGGTTTGCGTTCCTCCCATCCCCGAATTAAAGAAAGAGCTGCTGGATGAGGCTCATAGTTCTTCATTTTCTATTCATCCTGGAAGCACGAAGATGTATAGGGACCTGAAAGAGTACTTCTGGTGGGATGGCATGAAAAGAGATGTTGCTGAATATGTCTCTCGATGCTTGGTTTGTCAACAAGTTAAAGCTGAGAGACAGAAGTCTAAGGGGATGTTACAACCATTACCCATACCCGAATGGAAATGGGAAAACATCACTATGGACTTTGTCACAGGACTTCCTAAAACATCCAAAGGCAATAATGCTATCTGGGTCATAGTTGATCGTCTTACAAAGTCTGCACACTTCATTCCTATTAGAGAGGATTTCTCTCTAGATCAGCTTGCCAGGATATATGTAAAGGAAGTGGTAAGATTGCATGGAGTACCACTTTCTATTATATCTGATCGAGATCCGAGATTTACCTCGAAGTTCTGGCGAAGTCTTCAGCATACTCTGGATACAGAGTTGAGTTTCAGCACTGCTTATCATCCCCAGACAGACGGTCAGTCTGAGAGAACAATTCAAACCCTAGAAGATATGTTGAGAGCTTGCTCTATGGATTTCAAAGGAGGTTGGGATCAACACCTACCTTTGGTGGAATTTTCTTATAATAATAGCTTTCACTCCAGTATTCAGATGGCTCCTTATGAAGCTCTCTATGGAAAGAAATGCAGGACTCCAACTTGCTGGGATGAAGTTGGGGAAAGAAAGCTATTAGGACCTGATCTCGTTGATGAAATGGCAGAAAAGGTCAGATCTATTCAACAACACATAAGAGCAGCTCAGAGTCGACAGAAAAGTTATGCCGACAACCGAAGAAAAGACCTAGAGTTTGAAGTGGGCGATAAAGTGTTCTTACGAATATCTCCCTGGAAGAGGGTTATGAGATTTGGAAAGAAGGGGAAGTTGAGCCCTAGATATATCGGTCCTTTTGAAATACTGGATCATGTTGGGAAGGTAGCTTACCGATTGGCGCTTCCCCCGAATCTCTCTCAAGTTCACGATGTGTTCCATGTATCTCTCCTGAGAAAGTACATACCTGATCCTTCACATGTACTCAGCTCAGAAGTTATACCGCTGGAGCAAGATCTTTCTTATGAAGAACAGCCGATAGAGATTCTGGATCGTAGCGAAAAAGTCCTACGAAACAAGACCACTCGCTTGGTGAAAGTTTTATGGAGGAACCACCAACTTGAAGAAGCTACATGGGAGCTTGAGGATATGATGAGGGAGAAGTATCCTCATTTGTTTGTTACAAAGTGACGAATTTCGAGGGCGAAATTCTTTTTAAGGGGGGTAGAATGTAACACCCGAGACTTTTATGTTATATTAATCATCAAAGGAATCTTTTTCTACACAACACTTGCTTGGCTTGCTTTACACGCAATCGCGACCTTCCTCGATAGCTTGCGTCGTACGCAATACCGAGTTTCACTAAACAACAATATGCTATTAAAACTAGCCGTTATGAATAGTAATAACCACTTTTTAAAATTTTATAAATTTTATTTTTCAAAATGGACTTCATTTTTGGACTCAGAATATCGAAATTAGCCTAGGGTGAAATTTTGGTATTTTTCTGAAAACTTTCAATTTTTGATGAATAGTGAAACCACTAAGTGGTAGGTTAAAAACTGAATTTTGCATAAAACTTAATTTTACCGCTTCTGTGAATGGAATTTCAAAAATCCGAGAGACACGGTTAATATCAAGGACTAAAATGCGGTTCAATGAGATGAAAATAATTTTTTGGTGAATAGTAACTTTTTACTATTTTTACCGCGGTTAATAGTAAATAGGGTAACTAAGGGTAAATATGATATTAATATTACCCTAACACATGTCCTAATTCTATTGGACAAGTGTAATTCGACCAAAAACAAACTTAGGAATAAAATATGACCATTTAGGCCCACTTGGATTAGATTAGGACATTTATTATTAATTTATTTAAAGAAGGGTTAAAATAGTTAAAATCAAAGTTTAATAAGTAAATCATTTTTAATATGGGGTTATACATAAGATAAATTCGATTGTAAATATTCATTAGAAAGATAAAAAGATTTCCTACATGATGGTATTTTATTTGTAATTTTTAGACATCAAATAATTTAATTTATTTATGACACAAAGATGATGCAGTAATTATCTTATTAATGAAATATTGACATAATTGATGTTATAAACACCAAAATAAATGTAATTTGAGACTTTTTATGAATTCCACTAACTTTCTAGGTTGCTATGATATATTATTGTTGATTTAATCAACTTGGTTCGAACATATAATTCTTTTATGACTTTCACAAAAATCATATATCAAATAGTGTCAAAATTGACACAAAATAGTTTTTAAATCAAATATTATATTATTAATTGTTATTTTATTCCTAAAAATCTAAGGTTCGGCCAAATGACTTAGATAAAGATATATATATTAATAATAAACAATTTGGGGTTCGTTTGGCATGTTATAGTAAGTGTATTAACCATATAGTGAAAGAAAACAAAAAGACACGGTAAAAGTTAAATTAATTAACTTAGAGTTAAATCTAATTGATAAGGTTAAAATAATACCCTAAACTTGTCTAAATCCTATTGGTTGATAGGATTTCGACCCTTCCCCACTTTATCTTCGAAATAAGACCCTTTGGAACCATTATAAACCGATTTTGACTTTAATATAAAATAATATTTTGAGATATTCCTAAGGTGCCCCTCTCCTCCCTTATAAAAGGGCACCTCCTCCCCCTCCTCCTCACACCAATTTGAGCACTCAAGCTCGGCCAACCCCTGCCATTTTCCCTTCTCCACTTCCCTAGAATAATCCTAGAGGTCCTGGTCTTCTCCAAAGACCAATCTTAGTTCCTTAAGTGGAGGATTCAAAAAGGCGTTCCAAAGAAGAGGTAATATCCATTACCGATCTTTTCAATTTCTTTCTTCTTCAACTTCTTCTTCTTTAGTTGTTTCATGATAAAGTATTAACATCAGTATTACTTACATACTGATATGTTATTATAAATATGAAACAACCCTAATTCACCTTCTATCCATCCTACGGAAAAATGAAATCACCGCGCGTGCGTACGTACGGAATACCGTCTCCACGCCGTGGTGTAATCTATTTTCCACCATCACCTTACAAGGATGGGTATAATGGTGTAATGAGTAACTATATATGATTATTATTAAGTAATATTGATACTGAAATAATATATATATATACTCCAATACAATTCCACGATCATAGGAACGATATCATCACTCGTGCGTACGTACGGAATACCGTCTCCACGATGTGATGCGACTCGTTCTACATGATCTTCATTTCATAATGATTATATAAATGAATTGAATGAATGAATATGGTATATACTACACTAATACAATTCTGGAAATGAATTATCTATAACCTAAAGATAAGAATAAGAATTTATTCGACAAAACACGCATAAGAACAAAAAGTTATAAAGACCCGAGTAACAAGTAACAATGAAATATTACTAACAAGAAGCTAATAATATGACCATATATGATCTCATATCAATATGTATGATTCTGGAATAATTCAATAACATTATTTAAACCATTATACAGGAGCTTCGGACACGAACAAAGCAAATCGGACCTAAGGTAAGGGAAATATCACAATCTCATTTTTATCCGAGATTGTTTATTCGTAAGTATTTACTGGGGTGTATTTTATCATCCACATCCATGTTCCCCCAATATGTAATATTGTTTCCATCCACTTGAAATAGTTTAAATCCAATTTTACCCTTAGGTGAGTTTTTAGTAAAGAATATGAAAGGAATCTTTTGTCGTTTTTCCGTACGAGGTACTTTTTGACTTTTCCGACAAAAGTACGAAGAATGTTTTTTTTAACTTATACGGCATGAATGGATTTTTAAAACATTACTTCAAAGAAGCTTCCTTTACAAGTTTTCAAGTTTATTTTTAATCAACTTCTTTTATTTTAAAGTTGTATGACATGTTATGAAAGGAAAAATGTTTTTGAAGAAGAAAGGATATTTTCCTCAAGAATTCAATTCAAGTGTTTTATCAAAATTATTTTCCATCTAAGATAATAAAGGGTTCTGTTTCTATCCATATTTTTACATTGGTTTGACTATGTTGTGATGGAATTATGTTTATGAATTCCTTTATCATATATGAATTGATTTATGATGTCATGATGTTTCAAGAATCCCATTTTTGTTATATGTGTTATGCGATGATGTATGTTTTATGATTATGTGGCACACATAAGAAAGGATTCATTAAAAGATGGGTGGGACCTATATCTCCCTCCAATGCATTGGGTAATGATTTTATATCTCATGAGATAGACATGGATGGAACGGAAGGTTATTTCGGTTCAGTGATACAGGACTGAAACGAGGAGTGAACTCGGTTCAGAAAGGGTCTTTGTCCACTAAGATAGTCTTGGCAATGAGTCATGACTAACAAGAAATGATTTTCCATGATTATGTGTGCATGCCACAAAGTTTCAAGTTTTATGTTATGATTTTGGGGATCTCATTTTCACTTCTATGATTTATTCCATGTTAAGATATTATGATCTCTTTTGCAGGTTTTGATTTTCAAAAGATATGATATGATTTTTATTTCCTTTATTTGCCCTTGCTGAGCATTTGAGCTCACCCTTTTATGTTTTCTTTTCCCCAGGTCAGGAAGATGGATATTAAGTAGAATATGCTAAAAGGGACCCTAGATATGATGAAATAAATGGGAGACACTGTAGAAGATTTATGAACCAGTTGTTTATGTTTCCCAGTTTCTAAAGACACTATACCTATACGGTCCTTTGTGGTTTTGTCATATGTTGTAATAAGTGTGCTTCAATTTTGAAGTATTAACAATGTATGTAAAGTATGGGTCGTTATAGTTGGTATCAGAGGAAAGGTATAGTCAACCTTTGGTAACTAGGATGTGAAAGCCTTAGTAAGAACCCTAAGGATAAGTCTAAGCATAGAACACAATCTTAGTGTTTTAGAAATGGCCTTGAATAACCTAGGATAAGACCTTAAGCATGAAAATTTTATTCTTGAATTATGTGGTTTCCTATTATAATTAGTGTTTCTCACACTATTCTTCTTGGTTTTAGTCAATGGCTGGAACCCGAAGGAACCGTGTTAATGCGGAATGCGATGGGCAATGCAATGATTGTCCCCCTGAGCAAACAAACGATATGGGAGCTGGAATGAAAAATCTTGTAGCCATGCTCACACAACTTTCTCAAGCTATGAATCATGCAGGATTTCCAAACGAGCAAAGGAGGGAGCAACATTCTGTTGAATCCTTCATGAGGCAGCGTCCACCATCTTTCAGCGGGTCTACTGATCCAATAGTTGCTGAACAATGGATTAGTACTACTGAAAAGATATTTTCAGTTCTTCAATGTTCTGAGCATGATAAAGTCATCCTAGCAGTGTATCGTTTGGAAGGAGATGCGGATCAATGGTGGAATCTTGTTAAGAATACGAGGCAAAGGGATGAAATTGAGTCTATGGAATGGGACGAGTTCAAGAACTTATTTTTCAATAAGTACTTCCCTCGTATTCTCCGAACAAAGATGGAGAAAGAGTTCCTTGAACTGAAGCAAAGGGATGATGAATCTGTTAGTACCTATGAAGCAAATTTTACAAGACTTGCAAGGTATGCTTCTGGTATTATTATCCAACCTGAGAGTAAGATCGATCGATTCTTTAGTGGCTTAAAACCAAGTCTTCGAAGGGCGTTAGCCATAAGGGACTTCAATAGCTACGAGGAAATCGTTCGATGTGCTCTCAAAGTCGAGATGGAGATTGGAGTAACCCATCAGACACATGGGTTTGATAAGAAGAGGAAGATGGAATTCAAAGATAAATCTAAAGAGCACACGGAAAAGAAGATGAACTTTCCCTTATGCTCAAAGTGTGGAAAGAAACATGGAGGGAGTTGTCTTAAAGGGACAAGTAAATGTTTTAAATGTGGAAAGGAAGGTCATCGGGCATTTGAATGCCGTGATAATGGGAAGAAGATGTCTAATGATGCAAACAAAGGAAGGGATACACAGAATGAACCTGCTACACTTCAATGTTTCAAGTGCAAGGAGATGGGGCATTATGCCAATCAATGCCCAAATCCAAGGGTTGATGATGATGGTCGACAAACTCTTAAGGCTAAAGACAAAGGAAAGTCACATGCAATTTCAATCAGCGAGGTGGAGTACGATAACGATGTGGTAAAAGGTACATTTACCATCCACTCTAAAGTAGCAAATGTTTTATTTGATTCTGGATCCACCCACTCTTTTATTTCTGAAAAATTTTCTAAGGGTATCACCGTATTACCTAAACAATTAGATGTTGAGTTAGCTGTGACAACACCTAATGGCACATCAATCGCATCGGAAGTTTATAATTCTTCTCCGATCGAAGTTTGTGGGAAAGTGCTTCCTGCAAATCTTGTGATCCTTCCTTTAGTGGAATTTGATGTGATTCTTGGCATGGATTGGCTTTCTCTACATGGAGCTCATATCAATTGCCAAAGAAGGGAAGTCACATTTCATATTCCAGATCAACCTACGATCGTCTATCAATGCAAGGATGAACATAACCTTCCAGTGGAAATTTCTTCCATCTTATGGGTATTGATTCCACTAAATGAAGGTTATTTATCTCAAATAGTTGGTGAGAAACTCACGATTAAGAATATGCCCATTGTACGGGAGTTTGATGATGTCTTTCCGGAGGAATTACCGGGTCTTCCACCAAATCGTGAAGTTGAGTTTTCAATAGAACTCGTACCGGGTGCTTTACCTATTTCAAAGACACCTTATAGAATGGCCCCAATTGAGTTGCAGGAATTGAAGAAGCAACTCCAAGAGAATCTTGATAAGGGATTCATATGCCCTAGTGCGTCACCTTGGGGAGCACCTGTTCTATTTGTTAAGAAGAAAGATGGATCAATGAGACTCTGCGTTGATTATCGAGAACTTAACAAGATCACTATCAAGAACAAATATCCTCTCCCACGCATTGATGACTTATTTGACCAACTACGCGGAGCTCAATACTTTTCCAAGATTGATCTTCGTTCAGGGTATCATCAATTAAGGGTCAAAAGGGAGGATATACCAAAGACGGCTTTCCGTACAAGGTATGGACACTATGAATTTATAGTGATGCCATTTGGTCTTACTAATGCCCCTGCTATCTTCATGGATCTAATGAATAGAGTCTTTAGAGACTATCTTGATAAATTTGTGGTAGTCTTTATAGACGACATTCTTGTCTATTCAATGAGCAAGGAAGAGCATGAAGATCACTTGAGAATTATATTGAAGACCCTGAGAAAAGAGAAGCTTTATGCCAAATTTACCAAGTGTGAATTTTGGCTTCAAAAAGTTGCATTTTTGGGTCATATAATCTCAAAAGAGGGGATATCTGTGGATCCAGCAAAAACAGAGGTTATCGAAAGATGGTCAAGACCAACAACAGTAACTGAGATCCGAAGTTTTCTTGGTTTGGCTGGTTATTATCGACGTTTTGTAAAAGATTTTTCACGGTTATCTAATCCAATCACCAAGTTGACTCGGAAAGGAGTTAAGTTTGTCTGGACAGAGGAATGTGAAGAGAATTTCAAGGAGTTGAAAAGAAGGTTATCCAGTGCACCTGTGCTCACACTGCCTTGTAGTGGAGAAAGGTTTGTGATCTACAGTGATGCATCCAAGAAGGGATTGGGGTGTGTTCTTATGCAAAATGATATGGTGATAGCTTATGCCTCACGACAGTTGAAAATCCATGAGCAAAATTACCCAACACATGATTTGGAGTTGGCTGCGGTAATCTTTGCATTAAAGATTTGGAGGCATTACCTTTATGGTGAAAGGTGTGATATTTATACTGATCATAAAAGTTTAAAGTATATTTTCACACAAAAGGAGTTGAATATGCGTCAAAGAAGATGGTTGGAGCTGATTAAGGATTATGACTGCTCAATCCATTACCACCCTGGGAAAGCAAACAAGGTGGCAGATGCATTAAGTCGACAAGACCATGCTAGTTTATCCATGATGAGGATCACAAAAGATCCAATATTTATGGATTTACAAAGGATGGATCTTGGAATTATAATGGAAGGGGAAAAATCTTATCTTTCTCAAATGAATGTTCAACCATCTATACATGTGAAGATTAAAGAGGCACAGAAAGAAGATGTCGAGTTACAAAAGAAGGTGAGAAATGTTCCTGAATTCAACATTGATTGTGATGGGATAATAAAGTTCAGGAATCGGGTTTGCGTTCCTCCCATCCCCGAATTAAAGAAAGAGCTGCTGGATGAGGCTCATAGTTCTTCATTTTCTATTCATCCTGGAAGCACGAAGATGTATAGGGACCGGAAAGAGTACTTCTGGTGGGATGGCATGAAAAGAGATGTTGCTGAATATGTCTCTCGATGCTTGGTTTGTCAACAAGTTAAAGCTGAGAGACAGAAGTCTAAGGGGATGTTACAACCATTACCCATACCCGAATGGAAATGGGAAAACATCACTATGGACTTTGTCACAGGACTTCCTAAAACATCCAAAGGCAATAATGCTATCTGGGTCATAGTTGATCGTCTTACAAAGTCTGCACACTTCATTCCTATTAGAGAGGATTTCTCTCTAGATCAGCTTGCCAGGATATATGTAAAGGAAGTGGTAAGATTGCATGGAGTACCACTTTCTATTATATCTGATCGAGATCCGAGATTTACCTCGAAGTTCTGGCGAAGTCTTCAGCATACTCTGGATACAGAGTTGAGTTTCAGCACTGCTTATCATCCCCAGACAGACGGTCAGTCTGAGAGAACAATTCAAACCCTAGAAGATATGTTGAGAGCTTGCTCTATGGATTTCAAAGGAGGTTGGGATCAACACCTACCTTTGGTGGAATTTTCTTATAATAATAGCTTTCACTCCAGTATTCAGATGGCTCCTTATGAAGCTCTCTATGGAAAGAAATGCAGGACTCCAACTTGCTGGGATGAAGTTGGGGAAAGAAAGCTATTAGGACCTGATCTCGTTGATGAAATGGCAGAAAAGGTCAGATCTATTCAACAACACATAAGAGCAGCTCAGAGTCGACAGAAAAGTTATGCCGACAACCGAAGAAAAGACCTAGAGTTTGAAGTGGGCGATAAAGTGTTCTTACGAATATCTCCCTGGAAGAGGGTTATGAGATTTGGAAAGAAGGGGAAGTTGAGCCCTAGATATATCGGTCCTTTTGAAATACTGGATCATGTTGGGAAGGTAGCTTACCGATTGGCGCTTCCCCCGAATCTCTCTCAAGTTCACGATGTGTTCCATGTATCTCTCCTGAGAAAGTACATACCTGATCCTTCACATGTACTCAGCTCAGAAGTTATACCGCTGGAGCAAGATCATTCTTATGAAGAACAGCCGATAGAGATTCTGGATCGTAGCGAAAAAGTCCTACAAAACAAGACCACTCGCTTGGTGAAAGTTTTATGGAGGAACCACCAACTTGAAGAAGCTACATGGGAGCTTGAGGATATGATGAGGGAGAAGTATCCTCATTTGTTTGTTACAAAGTGACGAATTTCGAGGGCGAAATTCTTTTTAAGGGGTGTAGAATGTAACACCCGAGACTTTTATGTTATATTAATCATCAAAGGAATCTTTTTCTACACAACACTTGCTTGGCTTGCTTTACACGCAATCGCGACCTTCCTCGATAGCTTGCGTCGTACGCAATACCGAGTTTCACTAAACAACAATATGCTATTAAAACTAGCCGTTATGAATAGTAATAACCACTTTTTAAAATTTTATAAATTTTATTTTTCAAAATGGACTTCATTTTTGGACTCAGAATATCGAAATTAGCCTAGGGTGAAATTTTGGTATTTTTCTGAAAACTTTCAATTTTTGATGAATAGTGAAACCACTAAGTGGTAGGTTAAAAACTGAATTTTGCATAAAACATAATTTTACCGCTTCTATGAATGGAATTTCAAAAATCCGAGAGACACGGTTAATATCAAGGACTAAAATGTGGTTCAATGAGATGAAAATAATTTTTTGGTGAATAGTAACTTTTTACTATTTTTACCGCGGTTAATAGTAAATAGGGTAACTAAGGGTAAATATGATATTAATATTACCCTAACACATGTCCTAATTCTATTGGACAAGTGTAATTCGACCAAAAACAAACTTAGGAATAAAATATGACCATTTAGGCCCACTTGGATTAGATTAGGCCATTTATTATTAATTTATTTAAAGAAGGGTTAAAATAGTTAAAATCAAAGTTTAATAAGTAAATCATTTTTAATATGGGGTTATACATAAGATAAATTCGATTGTAAATATTCATTAGAAAGATAAAAAGATTTCCTACATGATGGTATTTTATTTGTAATTTTTAGACATCAAATAATTTAATTTATTTATGACACAAAGATGATGCAGTAATTATCTTATTAATGAAATATTGACATAATTGATGTTATAAACACCAAAATAAATGTAATTTGAGACTTTTTATGAATTCCACTAACTTTCTAGGTTGCTATGATATATTATTGTTGATTTAATCAACTTGGTTCGAACATATAATTCTTTTATGACTTTCACAAAAATCATATATCAAATAGTGTCAAAATTGACACAAAATAGTTTTTAAATCAAATATTATATTATTAATTGTTATTTTATTCCTAAAAATCTAAGGATCGTCCAAATGACTTAGATAAAGATATATATATTAATAATAAACAATTTGGGGTTCGTTTGACATGTTATAGTAAGTGTATTAACCATATAGTGAAAGAAAACAAAAAGACACGGTAAAAGTTAAATTAATTAACTTAGAGTTAAATCTAATTGATAAGGTTAAAATAATACCCTAAACTTGTCTAAATCCTATTGGTTGATAGGATTTCGACCCTTCCCCACTTTATCTTCGAAATAAGACCCTTTGGAACCATTATAAACCGATTTTGACTTTAATATAAAATAATATTTTGAGATATTCCTAAGGTGCCCCTCTCCTCCCTTATAAAAGGGCACCTCCTCCCCCTTCTCCTCACACCAATTTTAGCACTCAAGCTCGGCCAACCCCTGCCATTTTCCCTTCTCCACTTCCCTAGAATAATCCTAGAGGTCCTGGTCTTCTCCAAAGACCAATCTTAGTTCCTTAAGTGGAGGATTCAAAAAGGCGTTCCAAAGAAGAGGTAATATCCATTACCGATCTTTTCAATTTCTTTCTTCTTCAACTTCTTCTTCTTTAGTTGTTTCATGATAAAGTAATAACATCAGTATTAATTACATACTGATATGTTATTATAAATATGAAACAAACCTAATTCACCTTCTATACATCCTACGGAAAAATGAAATCACCGTGCGTGCGTACGTACGGAATACCGTCTCCACGCCGTGGTGTAATCTATTTTCCACCATCACCTTACAAGGATGGGTATAATGGTGTAATGAGTAACTATATATGATTATTATTAAGTAATATTGATACTGAAATAATATATATATATACTCCAATACAATTCCACGATCATAGGAACGATATCATCACTCGTGCGTACGTACGGAATACCGTCTCCACGATGTGATGCGACTCGTTCTACATGATCTTCATTTCATAATGATTATATAAATGAATTGAATGAATGAATATGGTATATACTACACTAATACCATTCTAGAAATGAATTATCTATAACCTAAAGATAAGAATAAGAATTTATTCGACAAAACACGCATAAGAACAAAAAGTTATAAAGACCCGAGTAACAAGTAACAATGAAATATTACTAACAAGAAGCTAATAATATGACCATATATGATCTCATATCAATATGTATGATTCTGGAATAAGTCAATAACATTATTTAAACCATTATACAGGAGCTTCGGACACGAACAAAGCAAATCGGACCTAAGGTAAGGGAAATATCACAATCTCATTTTTATCCGAGATTGTTTATTCGTAAGTATTTACTGGGGTGTATTTTATCATCCACATCCATGTTACCTCAATATGTAATATTGTTTCCATCCACTTGAAATAGTTTAAATCCAATTTTACCCTTAGGTGAGTTTTTAGTAAAGAATATGAAAGGAATCTTTTGTCGTTTTTCCGTACGAGGTACTTTTTGACTTTTCCGACAAAAGTACGAAGAATGTTTTTTTTAACTTATACGGCATGAATGGATTTTTAAAACATTACTTCAAAGAAGCTTCCTTTACAAGTTTTCAAGTTTATTTTTAATCAACTTCTTTTATTTTAAAGTTGTATGACATGTTATGAAAGGAAAAATGTTTTTGAAGAAGAAAGGATATTGTCCTCAAGAATTCAATTCAAGTGTTTTATCAAAATTATTTTCCATCTAAGATAATAAAGGGTTCTGTTTCTATCCATATTTTTACATTGGTTTGACTATGTTGTGATGGAATTATGTTTATGAATTCCTTTATCATATATGAATTGATTTATGATGTCATGATGTTTCAAGAATCCCATTTTTGTTATATGTGTTATGCGATGATGTATGTTTTATGATTATGTGGCACACATAAGAAAGGATTCATTATAAGATGAGTGGGACCTATATCTCCCTCCAATGCATTGGGTAATGATTTTATATCTCATGAGATAGACATGGCTGGAATGGAAGGTTATTTCGGTTCAGTGATACAGGACTGAAACGAGGAGTGAACTCGGTTCAGAAAGGGACTTTGTCCACTAAGATAGTCTTGGCAATGAGTCATGACTAACAAGAAATGATTTTCCATGATTATGTGTGCATTCCACAAAGTTTCAAGTTTTATGTTATGATTTTGGGGATCTCATTTTCACTTCTATGATTTATTCCATGTTAAGATATTATGATCTCTTTTGCAGGTTTTGATTTTCAAAAGATATGATATGATTTTTATTTCCTTTATTTTCCCTTGCTGAGCATTTGAGCTCACCCTTTTATGTTTTCTTTTCCCCAGGTCAGGAAGATGGATATTAAGTAGAATATGCTAAAAGGGACCCTAGATATGATGAAATAAATGGGAGACACTGTAGAAGATTTATGAACCAGTTGTTTATGTTTCCCAGTTTCTAAAGACACTATACCTATACGGTCGTTTGTGGTTTTGTCATATGTTGTAATAAGTGTGCTTCAATTTTGAAGTATTAACAATGTATGTAAAGTATGGGTCGTTATAGAGAAGGTACATCCCAGATCCATCTCATGTTTTGAGTCCAGGGGTAGCTCAGCGGGAAGAGAACCTATCATATGAGGAACAACATGTCCAAATTCTTGACCAGAGGGAGTTTGTGTTACGGAATAAGGTGATTAATTAGGTAAAGGTTTTGTGAAAAAACCACATGATGGAAGAGGCAAAATGGGAATCTGAAAATGCAATGAGGGTTAAGTACCCCCATTTATTCGATAAGTATATAAATTGCGGGGAAAAAATTTTCTAAAGGGGGAAAGGATGTAACATCCCAAGTAAGTAATGAATAATAGATATTTTTATCTATTTTTATTAGTGAATTAGATAGTGTTTTAGAGGCTTAAAATGAGAATAAATCCAATCTTAAGCATGGAATACACTAATATTTTTATAAGATTGTTTTATTGCCTTTTGATGGCAAACCATTTTTAAATTTATCTTTTGACAAATTTATAAGCTATGTTTGTCAAAATAAACTTATTCTTTATGATTGGGACATCAAAATTTACTTTGTGTGAACTTTTGGTATTTTTCCGATAAAGTTCATTTTTAATGAATAGTGAAAAATGTTGTATTTTAATTCAAAACATCTTTTTAATATAATTTATTTATATGATTAGACTATATTTTGAATAGGTTTTGAAGTGAAATTAGAATATATTTTTACCATTTAATCCAATGGTTGTCAGTGGAATCAATTTCACTTTGAAATTGGACTTAAACTGGTGTCAATCTTTTGATACTAATTATTTCATAAAAACATGCTATTTGTCATGACAACGGGAATTAATTATTAAATTAATTAATTTAACTTATATGATTTGAATTTTTTAAAATAGACATCAATTTTTAATTCAGAATATCAAATATAGCTTAGGGTGAAGTTTTGCTATTTTTCTGAAAAACTTCAATTTTTGATTAATAGTGAAACCACTAAGTGGAAGTTAAAGAAACTGATTTTTCGTTTAAATGAAACTTTTCCCCTTCTGTGATTTGATTTTCAAAAATTAGACATACATGGTTGTCATTATGAAGTAAAATTTGGTTCAATGAGATTAAAATAATTTTTTTGTGAATAGTAACTTTTAAGTTTTTAATCGTGATTAGAGGTAATTAGTGCAATTTAAGGAAAAAATGTTATTATAATAAAATGAAAATACCTAGACACATGTACTACCATTATTTGATGTGTCATGACCGAAAAAGAAAATCCATGTGTCAACTTGGGGACCCCATGGAGGCACTTTGGTAGGAAAATGACATTAATATCTTTTTATTTAATGTTAAAATTAAAATGACACAAATGTGAGTTGTTTTACAAAAACAATTCTTAAATGGGGTTATGCAAGTCCGATATTTTACTATAAATATTACATAGAAAGATAAAAAGATTTCCTACATCATGATAGTTTTTTTATAATATTTAGACCTTAAATAAAGTAAATTATTTATGACATCATGGCGATGCAGCGATTACCTCATTAATAAAGGATTTAAATAAAATGAAAAGATACTGTAAAATATATGACCTACACATGTCCAAAACCTATTGGATGGGTGGATTTAGAACCATTATCACCTTAACCTATAATTATATCAATGTGGGACCTTTTGAATCCGAAAATCATTTTAAAATAAAGTAACATTTCTTTACTTTCCAAGAGTGCCCCTCCTCTCCTCTTATTAAAGGCCCCCACCTCTACCTCCTTACCCACACATCAAAAGCCTTTGGCTCAGCCAAACCCTGCCCATTTTTTCTCTACAGTTCCCTCTATTACTCCTTGAATCCTCAATTTGGGCAGAAGTCTTCCCAATGAAGCCTTTGAGCTCAAACCAAAGGGAGTTACCCGATTTTAAGGTAATGTCTTCACTTGTGTTCTTTTGTTTTATTTTGTTTCTCCAACCGCCTAAACTCTCTTTATTAATTTATTTTGTAACAACAACAGTATCTTACATATACTAGGATGTTTTTATAAGAAGTATTCGAGCTACACTTACACACACCTACATCTAATGGTTAAGGAACATACTGTTTCCGTGGATGGAAAATTTCTGCCTCCCTAAACGATGATTGTTCAACATTCTTTTAACACCTTCAAAGGTGGCCATTAAGATGACACTATATTTATATATGATATATAATATGTTTATGTTTTCCTTAAGCTTATGTATTTCTCATTTTGGGCATACCTTTATGGTTTCCATTATGGGTAAACGTGATATCTTTATTTAAGGAAGTGCGGACAACCGCCCCCTCAAAGTGATTTGATTCGTTAATACCATATGTGGTATGTATAAAGGATATATTTAATGATATTATATATGATACTATACTGTAATTAATATACTCTTATGTATCATTATGTTTTAATTCCATTAAATATGAAATAGAAATGGAAGTAGTTTTCATGCGTACGTACAGCGTACCGTCTCCATGATCGGTGCATTTCTATTCTTACCTCTAAATGCTATGTAATATTATAAATTCATGAATGTACTGGATATATATGATTTATATGATATATAAATCATGAATAAAATTCTGTATATAATGGATACATTAACAACTTGTAATTATAAAGGGTTTATTTTTGACTCAAGTACCAATGATCATTAAAACGACTATTATTAACTTAAATAATTACATAGTGTTCATGACATGACACTAAGTGATATAAAATTAATAATTAACTTGAAAAAGGTTCTTAAACAAGTAGAAATTAACTGATGTTTTTTATTCAGGAGATTAAAGAATGACCGAGTCATGTCGGACCCAAGGTATGGGACTTCGTCTCAATCTCCTTTCGTTGAGGTATATTTTGTTTTATACAAAACCTTCTTTTAGATGGTGTATAAACCCCTTTAAATTTTACGTTTATTAAAAAGGAATCCTTTTTATACAAAACATTTACTAAATGACAAAAGGGAATGTTTTTGTCGTATATATGCGGCGACAATGACTTCTCCGCCGCCGTGACCATTATTTGAGTTCAGCTTCCTCTACAAGCCATACCTTTTAAAAAAAAATAAATACCATGTTTTACTTTTATTATATTTTGGTATTGGAAATGGTTTTCATAATATTTTTATATCAATGTGTTGTATTGATATCTTGTGATTGAAAGATAGAAATGTTATGTTTCCTTTATGCATGTTTTATGTGATACGATTATGTTGTGGTTCTTGGGCATTATTATGAAGACGAGTGGTTCCATGAAAAACTAAGGGCGGGTGAGCCCGATATAGCTCTCCAATGCATTGGGTAATGCGAAGGAGTGAAACTTTATGGTTTCTCCAAAGAGATTTAGGGAATATACTATGACGGGTATTCCAAACGTAACCAAGAGGGTTACTCCCTACGTAAGAATGTTATGAATAACTCAAGTTACCTTTATGTCTTATGATTTCTATGATTTATTCATGATTTGATGAGGTATGTTAAGGTGCTTATGTTTTATGGGTAAAGTATGATTGCATTCTTATGTATATATGTAACCATGTTTGATTTCAAAATTTTTATATCCCTTATTGAGCTTTTTATGCTCATCCCATGTTTTTGAAATGTTTTTCACATGTCAAGGGAAAGGTACATAATATGATGATAGTGTCAAAGAAGTGTCAAGAAAGAATCCATGTATTATTTTAAATTTGATTCCATTGATGGGAAAAATGAATACTATCTTTTATGTAACGACTTTTTTTAAATGTGGAATGTAATGCATGTTTTATGTTCTAATTCTCTAAAACTCTAAACCTGAAAAGTTCCTCAAGGTGTATTATTGAAATATCTCAAGATTAAGTAATGTTTAAGGCTGGGGCCTTATACTAACCATTTTGATAATTAATAGATATCAATGTTTTATAATCATTATAGGGTAAGGAAGATAATATAAGAGGAATTGTTTCCTTTTATTGGAAAATGATTGATATTATAGGCCACATCGGATTAAATTGAAAAAATATAGGATTTTAAATTTTTTATATCATTTAGTAAAATATGAAATACAATTGAATCATTTTTGAGGAAAATTTATAAAATATGTGCGCAAAAAAAAATATGTGAATTTATTAATAATTTAAAAATTAAACACATCACTTGTTCATTGATTTTTATACTACTTGCACAAGCCCCATGTTAATAATGCATATGCATTTAATGTAATTATTACATCACTAAAAATAAAAAAAGATACAAATATAAATAAACATTATTCATAATGAATATAACCTTTCAGAACCATTCACAACTTTTTTATACATATGAAATGTTATTAGTGATATTAGAATCATGACGGCTAAATTTGCAAATTGTTTGTAACATAAAATAATATATATGTATTTATGAACGTAAAATTTCATCAAAATGACATATTTGTTAATATTTAAAGGCCATTGTCAAATTGAACTCATAAAATGATATATAGAAATATTTGTAGGTGATTTAATATGTATTTAATAGTTTTAAACATTTTCTACCAATTTTACCCTTATTACTGTGATAATTTTTTTCCAATATTACTATTCATTAGGGAAAATAATATAATTAAAATATTTAAAAATTTTAGACTTTTTATTCCACATATGAAATAATTTTATCAAATTAAATTTATACAAGAGGAATAAATTTATTCTAATGTAATACAGAAAAATTTGATCAAAAATATATTTCCACAAAAGTAAATTCCTAAGTATAAAAATGTTTTTATACCAAAATGAAACATAATATTGATTTTAATGACATTATTCAAACTCTGATTAATCAAAATGAGATACTGAAAATTTTAAATCAATGCATACCAATATTATAATTTTTATATACAATAATTGAAATTATGGTTCTCTAAGAATTGATTTTTATCCATATACGAGAAAATTAATCATTTCAAAAAAATTCAAATATTTCACATTCAACTAATTTTTCTATTATGGTGTAAAAAATGAAATAATATTTAAAAAATATAATTTCTATTTTATCATACAATATATTTTAAAATTTCATCAAAAAAATAAATAAAATCATACGTGAAGAAAATTTATATTGAGAATAAAATGTAATTACTAAAAATTTATTTCATATTTACTAATAATTAATCAATATAATTTTATTTAGTAGGAAAATTATACATATATTTCTTAATGCGGTAACTTCTATTCTTATGTGTAATAAATCAGTAAACTTTTTAGGTTCTACTTTATTCAATCAATGTTTATCGCCTTTGTTTAGGTGCATTTTTGGGGTTATCGTGGTTATAGAGGAATTTTAAGGGGGATAATGTCCTAAATTTTGGGTATTTAGGTTCATTTGAATTAATTGAGTATAGGTATAAACTATTCAAGGGACATATCACATTCTCACCTTGTTTTGTTAAGGATGAAGGTGGTTTTCGAGCTGTTGTGGAGACCCCCATGCTTTCTGTTTGCAAGGAGATTTCTCACCACGTAATGGGATTAAATTCCATGAAATGGTTGCTGTGATGAAGTTTTTGATATTATTTTGGGAGTGAATTTTATGTTCATTTATTCATAGTTTTGGTCATGTTCATGATGAAATTGGCTTTTTATAAAAAGTCTTCATGTCTTTCAATGTTTTCATCCTTCATGGAATTCACAACATGTAATTAATTCGATGTTTTTTTAGAGAAATTTTATTTGATTTTAGTTTCATTTAACCTCTAATTATATTTCCATCGTGCCAGATCACACCTTAGGAAATGTTTCAGTTCTCAGTTCCTCCTAGATTGTTTGTTCGATGATTCATCAACAGGGTTGTTGTGGTACACCTCTATGGGTATGTATTCCCTCTATTTCCTCATTACTTTGGCCAAAACTGATGATTTGTATATTTTTATATTTATGATTCATGAATAAATAGTGTTTTTGTTGATAATTTTCAGTTTCTTAGCGTACCATTTCTTTTGAAGTTAGATTTCATGGTTTCCAATCACCGTTGTTGAAGGATGATATGTTTATACCATTTTAAGATAGGTTTTTCTATATAATTGGTAAATTTGATGAATTTATCTACATTCCTGGAAAATTCCATTAATATTTTAATTTAATAGAAGTTATTTTTAGTTTTAATGGAATTATTATAAAGATTATTTTTAATGGGTTTTCATTAAAAATGTATTTTTTAAAACAGTTTTCTTCTGATTTCGAAATGGGGTCTTCAAACTCCTAAGTCATTTTTATTGGATTTTGAAACTGTTTTATAAATGGTAATCATGGTTTTGAAATGTGTATTTACAAGAAAATAACTTTGGGAACCTTGGGTGTATCAGGAAATATGCATTGGAAACTTTAGTTTGTGTAGCACCACTAGTGGTTGTTTTTTTCATATCAAATGATGGTGGCAGGACTCGATAACGATTGGATGCAAAGATTGTAATTGATTAGGCTCTCTAATCTCTATAAATTAAATGTCCTATTGGAATGATCCCAAATGATAGTGTTCATTTTAATTAATGTTTTTTGATAGTGTGATTTTTTATCACTGCTTTTTTCTCATAGGTTTTTATATAAGGTTTTATTACATGGATTCACATGATGATATTTTCTTAACATGCAAATACATTCATACCTTATGATGCATTGATTTAATTTCTTATTTTATCACTTCTAGAAATCATATTTTTGGTTTTATAATATGAAAGGATTTTTTGAAAACCCATATGAAAAATTATTTTAATACACGTTTGATGTTTATGAAAATATACATTGTAAAATAATCATCTTTTTAAAATTGTGAACTGTTGAATCCATGATAGAAGAAATTTTTTAGACTCTATTGTGGTATCTTATTGGGATTTCTACTAACACCCACCTATTCACAATAGTCAGTTATAGATATTTTATTTTAGTATATATGTAAGGGAAATGGATTCTTGTATAAATTCAACATCTAATTTAATCATTTCCATCATAGTGGGGTGGTTTCGAGGTTACTATTAGTCACATGTGAATTTTTCATTATTTATGGTTTAGTATGTTTGTCTTTGAATTTAAGGTTCTTGTTTTATTTCTTTTCTTTCTCATTGTACATTGATTTTATTTCTTGTTTTTTACATTCAATACTTATTTCCTTTTTTTTTTACCTCAGCATGTGATGACCAACTTGGGTGTATGTATTGGTTGTCCGGGGATGGTATGATACTATTTGTGATTAATGGAAGGGCTCGTCTTGATGTATGTTAACAATAAATTAGTTTGTTTCTGTGACTTGGGTAGATAGGATCTAGGGCCATCCAGATTCAGATAGTAAGTTCTTAAAAGGGTATTGGTGAACTAACATCTATGACTGAACACAATTTACCATGTGTGGTTAAGGACATTATATAGATTTGAGACCTGGGTTTTGGGGAATTTTGAAAAAACATTATGGGAGGTAAATTTAAATTAATCTATTCATTTTTCATTGTTATAGTTTTATCCATATAATCATTAATTACTTTAAATTCATGGAGTTTTATTGAATTATTTTTAATTCTGAATGTGAACCTATGTTTTTAGAATGATAAAATGATCTAATTTTTAACATCGTAGATTTATAATAGAATTACTCTAGTCCAAGAGTATATATTAAGAGATAGTATCCACAAGATAATCCTCTAGTTTAACCTCCATTAGTTGAGTCTATAATCTCCACTATTCAGTCTATTAGTTTGGTGGACTCTGAGAAAACAATTTGTGTAGGTGATCATGATTATTAGTTTACTAATACACATCTACATATCTTCTATGGTGAAAAATGACCACAAGAATCTGAGGAGTGGCTTGAGCGTATTGACGTGATTTTAAACATCTAGAAAAATTATGATGAATCTATAGTGGGGTTTTCCAAATTCAAACTTGGGGGTCTAAAAATACTATGGTTGGAATTTATTGGTCACGATAAGTTGCGAAATCATTATACACTGGATTATTTTAATAATATTTTTAACTAGTTATTTTTTCACAAGATATTATACATGGAAAAGAAAGGGTAGTTTCTTATATTGGAGCTCGGTGATTATACCATTATAAATTATCCTTCCTTTTTTTCTAAGTTAGTGACTCTAGAGTTAGATATTTTCACCAATGAGTACTTAAAGGATTGATGGCTTGAGTTGGTATTGAGTCATAACTCTATATCAATTTTTATTCTCCTATTCCTTCTGAACTATGTAGAGGTGGTTGTGAATGTAAATTTTTCATAGGCATACATAGCTAGAAAGGCATGTTTTTAGGACTTTTATTTGGTGTAGTTTTTATCCATGGTGAGTCATCTCTCCAAAAAAGGAAGCATAAGAAAAACCTGTTTTTTATGGACTACTTTCGAGGGATTCATCATGATAGAAATAGATTTTTTTTCTATCATTATTTGATGCCTGGTATTAACAAGAAAAATTGTGTAAAGGATACCATGATTTTCCAACATTTTTGATGATGTAGACATTTTAAATTCATTTATAATAGGATATCATGTGGCATTAAAGAAGGATCCACATTTAAAAATGGTTCACATGTTCTTGAAAATTCATCCATGTTTCATGGGTCAAATCATCTTGCTAAAGGGTTCATTCATTTGGCTAGTAATGATTAGGGATAGGGAAACATCAGAAATCTATATGCAGTGGTGTATCCAGTAAAGGAATTTGAAGTTGGGCCACAATAGTTGGGGGAATAGTGTTTATTTCATCTTCTATGGTGCTATATTTTGTTAATAATAGTGCTACATTTTATTTTATGTCATTAAAGTTAGTTGATGTGTCATGTTATCATTTAGAATATATGATTTTTGTTTTTGGGTCTTTCCATAGAATTCAAAATGGCTTCCAAAAAAATTTTAAGTTTCACATATGTCGGGTGATGATAGATAACATTAGGGTTGTTTAGAACTTTTTAGTAATTTATATTGAAATCATTGATATGATTATCAGTGTGTGTTTGATGATCAGTTTTAAGGCCTACATAGTGTATTATCACTATTGAGTTCAGTTATTATCTACTGATGGGGTCACTTGTGTTTTTCAGGGTGAGTGAGAATCGGGTTCTAGAATTGAATTTCATATAGTTCCTTATGGTTGGATAATTTCATACAGGTTTTCAATAATTTATTATTTTGATGAATGTGAGGTTGAATTCAGCACTAGTTTTGATTTTTACAAAACTATGCTCACGGGAATATTTTTTCTTGAATGATTCTAGTAGTGGTTTGGGATGTGCCTTAATATAGGGGACCCATGATATTTACTATAGATCTTTCTAGTTACACCTGTAAGAGGAGAAATATCATGTAACATCCTGTCCCTTATCATTTTCCTGAGTGGTAGGGATACGTTACATGGCCTTATGTGACATACCCTACATTCTAGAGGCTATAAATAAATTCCCAAGGGATACAATTACATTTTTCTTGGACGACATTCCATTTGATGATAAAAAACTAACTACAAAACCTTAACCAAATAAAATATTTCATGATGCCTGATAAAGATGAAAGACAACTCAATCATCTCATTTATATCAAAACCTACCAAATATTAGCACAATAGATGAAAAACTAACATCAAAGTAAATAGTGGATGAAAAACAATCAAAATTGAAAGAAAACCACATGACTCCAAAGATCCACAAGCTCCAAGATCAAACACCAAAAAATCATGTAAGTATCACTAAGTAGTATTAATGATGTGTGATACTTTACCATTACCCATATCTCAATAAAAGACATCTTCCAAAGCACAAAAGTTCTATTTAGGGGTGAGTAGTAAAACACAACAGGTTTTTCCCATGTAATTCACAACTAAAAACACTAGGATAGAATAAGTTAACAACATTTATATCAAAATTTTTATATTAAATGATTTTTAATTATTTTTTATCAAAATATAAATCAAATAAATATTAAATTGTTTTATAAGGAGAGTACATAGAAAAATATTTGAATCATTTAACATTCTATTTTGGATACCCATTCGATGTTTCACAACACACCCAAATATTAATTCTTTTTTGACAGTTCCACATACATGAGCGGTCTCTTGTTAAATAACCTTGTGTCAAACAGACACATTCCCTGATCTAGGGTCATTTCCCTTATATCCCACTAGTGCACATCCCTTATTCAGGTGGAATGTAAAACCTAAACTCACACAAAAACCATGTAATCAAAAACCATTTAAAAGAAACCATTTCAAACCATTACAATAATAATTCATTTTTATTGAAAACTGTTTCGAAAATCCATTTACAAAATATACAAAATCCATATTAAAGAAAATTAAAATCAAGAAATTGAAGCAGTTTGCACAACCAATTTCCACGATTCCAAAATTTCACCAAATACCATAAATCTTTACTAAAGATGATTTATTACACGATTTTCACCACAATTTCTCAATAAGAATCATAAAATTAAACCAATTTTAATCTATTCCTTAATATTCAAAATATTGGTGTCGCGAGTGAAGCCACAATCCATAGTGTTGATGATGAAAATTAAAAATTACATGAATAATGGCCATGAAACCAGGTTGAAACTTCATAGACACACCTTGGATCTCTTCCCCTATGATAACCCATGACAAATATAATCATAATTGGCCTCAACAACACCAGATCTACCCACAATGAGAATAGATATACAAAAATGATGGAGAGAGAAAAGTAGATCTAATAAAATCCAACAAGAACTATAACACCCCATGCTTCCACTATACACTTCCTTTTTAAATAACTAAATAGTGTGCATTGCATGCAACACCGAGTTCTAGCACACCACGACCAATCATAGTAGCTGTTAAGAAAGTAGTTATGAATAGTAATACCTAATTTCTAAAATTTTATTAAATATATTTTCCAAAATAGACATCATTATTGGATTCATTATATTAAAATAATCTTATTATAATTTTTTGGTATTTTTCGAAAAGCATTAATTTTTTGAGGAATAATGAAAGACACTGCGTTAATGTATAAAACCAACTTTTTAAGTTAAATAATTATTTATCATTTAAATTTATTTTAAATTAAAAATACATACATAATACCTATTAGTCTAATATAATTCATTGCATTCATTTTATAATAATATTAGATATATAAAATTTTATTGAATTTTTTAACATCTTTTACCCACCTTATAGTAACATTTGAAAAATTGAATAAAATGTAATCTTACCACTTTTATGAATTGAATTTCAAAAATCTGATGGACACGGTTTTCATCAGTGATTAAAATGTGGTTCAATAGGATGACAATAATTTTTGGTGAATTGTAACAATTTAATTTTATTTACCATGATTAAAAGTAAGTGGGGGTAATTAAAGGTCAAAATAATATTATAGTAATATAAAATTACAAAAACACATGTCCTAATTCTATAGTATAACTTTTTTAGACATCAATAAACCTTAGTAAAAAAATAATATCCCTTTTTATCAACATGGGTTAAATTAAGGTATTTATGATATTTTATTTAAATAAGAGTTAAAAGTGTTAAATTTAAATTTAATAACGAAACAATTTATCATATAGGGTTATACATAAGATCAATTCGACTATAAATATTCACTAGATATCTAAAATGATTTACTAAATCATTGTATTTTATTTATTATTTTTAGACATTAAATAATAAATTTTTTTATGACACAATGATGATGTAGTATTTTCTTTATTAATGAAAGAATCATATAAATGATTTCACAAATATAATAATAAATATATTTTAAAAGTTTGGATTCCATCCTAAATTTTTTAGGATGAAATTGATACATGAGGTATGATCTAATGCCTTTGGTTTAAATGAATCAAGTTGTTATCACTTTAAAAAAATTAATTACTAAATAGTGTCAAAATTGACATTAATTAGTTTTTAGAAAAACATCAATTTTATTAAATGATATAAAAATCCTAAAAATCCTAAAAATCTATAGTTCAGAAAAATAACTTGGTTAGTGATAAAAATTTCACAAATTATCCACTTTAGTTTCTCTTGTCATTTTATTGTAATGATATTAACCATGTAGTATAAAAATACAAGAGGACATGGTAAGAGTTTACTTATTTTACAAAGGGTTAAATCTAAAAGTTAAGGTTAATTTTTTTACCTAAAAATCAATAAAATCTACAGGATGCGATTCTTATAACCCTTCCTCATTTTATCCTATAAATGAATCAATTTGGATAAATTAAAAACCGAAAATAATTTTATAATAAATTATTATTTTAATCTTTTCCTAATGTGCCCCTCACCTCTCTTATAAAAGGGAACCTCCCTTTCTCTTTAATTCACACATCCAAAGACCTTTGTCTCTACCAAAACCTGCCAAAATATCCACCCAAATTTCCTCACCTAATCATAGAATCACAAATGCGGGCATAAATCCAAATTAAGCAGTCATTTTGTGCACATCAAAAGGAGACACTCCAAGAAGAGGTAATCGTTTTATCCCTTCTTTCAAAGTTCATTTCTTCTTTAATTCCTCTTACTAAGTGTTACCATAATAAAATAATAAATCCAGAATAAACTATATTCTGATATGTTGTTATGATTATTGGACAAACATATTTTTATTTTTACACAACTATGAAAAACTATACCAGCATGCGTGCGTACGTATGACTTACCGTCTCCAGGGCATGGTCTAAATTGTTTTTCATGTACACTTTATTTATATGGGTATAAAGATGAATGTAATGGATGTAAATAATACATATAACATTTTATTATTATTTTAAAATTCATATTCGATTCAATTCCATAGAATTTTATCATTATGGAAATTATACTGTCGCTCGTGGGTATGTACGACTTACCGTATCCACGACGCGGTGAGATTCATTTTACCCTTTATCCATCCAAGAATAATTTTAAAAAATATATATTATTCATAATTATGAAATATATGAAATAATAATTCTATTTTAATTTTATTTGTTTATATATATATATTCATGTACATATATTATATTCACTTACTTTCATTCAATACGATAACAAAACGAAAACAACGTTCATGCGTACGTACAACCTATCGTCTCTATGAACGATGTATTCAATTATATATATATATATATATTATATATATTTATATTTTAAATATATATGATATATACTTGATTTTATACATTCTATAAGTAATTAAATCATAATCTATGTAACAAGATCAAGAATAACAAGTATAAAAATGCACGATAAACAAAGCGATATTAACCGAAATGTTGCATTCACATGGAATTTTTAATAGATGGGTAATATAATGTCCTAAGAGAATCATATATGATATCATTAATATTACTATGATTATTATATAAGTTAATCACATGTTTTAATATATTATACAAGTGTTTTGGACATGTATGAAGAGTATCAGACCTATGGTAAATGGTAATTCCTCAATCCCATTATTTTTCGAGTTTTATTATGTGTAAGTATTTACTGGTATATATTTATCCTACATGTCCATGTTTGAATGAAATGTTTTCTAAATGAATATTTTATGGTTTTATGAAAGTGAATCTTTAGCAATATCATCATTTTAACTATTTTAATGATTCATTTTTCTGAATATTTTAAATTAATTTCCATGTTCTCAAAATGATTTAAAGGATTTATTTATATGAACATGATTGTTTTAAAATTTTAATTTAATTAATAAAATTATATGTGTTGTGGGACACTGATATTCAAAAAACTCTTTTAAATGACTTCCTTTATAAATTGCGTAACTTATAAATGATTTCATGAAAAAGGTACATTTCCCTCAAAGAGTTTTACAGATCATTTTCAACTATGTCAACATCATATACTAGATATTATTATTTATTGAGGTTGATTTTTTATAATAAAATATTACATATTATATTGATGAGTAATGATATGTTTGACTGCGGATGTGTTGTTTTTAAACAATTCATGGTTCATGGCTAAAGTATTGACATTATGTATTCTAGTTTTAATATGAATGTTTATGTTTTTTTCACACTTCTCATAAGAGGAATTCATTAGACTTAGTAAGTGACGGGCGAATCCCTCTATATCCCCTCGATGCATCGGTGGCTCAGATGAGACAAACTAGTTTCTTAGCACAAGGCCTTGACATAATATTTTTGAATTTTAATGGCACAAGGCCTTGACGTAGTAGTTATTATGTTCGGTATTATGCATTCACTCATTATGAAATTAGTTATTACATGTGATTATTTGACTAGTAGAATATCCATGTTCATGTATATATGGTAATATTGGACATATTTTTACCATATTTGGTTCATGTTTTATTTTTAAATGGTTGTTGTTTTTATTATACATCTTGCCTTAATGTTTATAGCATCCACATAATTATTTACCCTTACAGATCATCTGATCTCACCCCATTCCTATATTTCATTTTCCCAGGATTCTTAGAAGTGTATTATAATTGATATGTAGGGTCAAAATTGAGGAATAATGGCGTTCTAAATGGATTATTTAGGATGTGTTTTATGTTAGAAAGTGTAATGTAACGTTCATGTATGCAATCCATTTTGCAAAACTGCCAAACTGAATGGTCCTTTGGGACTTGATTTTTTAAAATCATGAAAATGTATAAAAATAATGCCCAGGCTATGGGTAAATGGGGTTTAGGCGTTACAATTATTGTTAAAGGAATTTTAGCAATAACCTTCGAAATAGATTCAGAAAACATATATTTGGGATCATAACCCTAATATAGTCTTTGAGGATAATTATTTAAGAGAATCATAGAATTTTAATATAGAGATTATGTTTGTATTCATAGAAAATACATACCAATCTGGATAATTAATGTGGATGTTGTTCTGGCACAGATATACCTAGGGGTGAAAACTCTGATAAGGTGTTCTGAGCATGACTCATGGTAGCATGGTAAGAGACAATGGGAATTACTGTTCACTTAGTTTGACACTCCCAGAGGATATGCTTAGGATAATTCAAATTTTCATTACAAACCATTATGTAGGATTTATGAGTAAATATGTTGGAAATGAAACTATTTTTATTATTATGAGACTATATGTGTGTAAATATTCAATTATTTATGAGAAATTTTATATTTTTTGTATTATCCATTATGATATGATCTAAACTATTGTATGTATTCATTTAGAAATGGTGCCGGTAGAAGGAATGGGAACTCCATAAATACGGATGACCCAAAGAGTAAGAAAAATCATATAATTCATAGTCTTAAGAAAACATTTAGAAAAGAAATAATCTCCCACGTATTCTCATTATATGAAGAAACAGTGTCATGTGTTAATAATATATATAAAGAATTTTCTGATTCTTATGGATTTAAAGGGATGAAAGAGAAGAAGAGGATGGAAGAGAAAAATATTGATAAAGTGTAGATGGGAAAGAAGGACATTCCCACATGTGATAACTATGGAAAGAATCACCATTGTAAATTAATGAAGGGGATGAAATTTTTTTATAAGTGTGGAGAAAAATGACACCAAGTCTGTGATTGCAAGGGTAAGAGAAAGGTTTCAAATTTACAATGATTCATCTTCAAGGAGTGGGGACACTACACGAATTAATGTCCCAGTGATCTGAGTATATCCCAAATGATGCAATTGGAAAATAGTCAAGTTATGATACTACAATATATGAAGAGGAATGAGTAGTGTTCTTATGTTTTTATTAATGAATTCTATTAATCTTATATTATATTAATTATTTAAAAGTTATAATAATTATAGAGTATATAAGGATAGTACTGTAGTACTATTTCATTACAGATTTGAAATTTTATAGTAACTAGAAATGTGAAACAGTTCCAATTTAATCATTTTGGAAAATATATGGTTGGGAGAAATTTTACCTCGTATTATGTTATTGAAAATTAGATAATTATTTTAGAATAATATATAATTTATTTGGAAAAATTTTATTTGATATTATTTACATCTTTTCAACTAATTAAATGTTTATTTGAAAAGTAGTTTATACCATCATTATTCAGAGTTTTCAAAATTTATGGATTAATGGTGTATATCCAGTATTCTATGATTTACATAAGGAGTAAGGAATAATGAATGTATATAATATTATTTTTTTTAATTCAGGTCATTACCATGTTTTTACGAGAATACATGATGAAGGTATTCACATGTATAGTATGTGACCAACCTTATAAATTTTTGGAATATGAGTCAGGACACGAGTATTTTGGATAAGCCTAATGGTTGTAATGGATTAATATGGAAAGTTGATATTGTTTTCATGGTGAAAACTTTTCTTAATATATTTTTTGGAATGTTATACTTTTAGGTTGGGTGATAACCCATCGCGTCCGACAAGGCCACGAGACTTGATCCCGCAACTGAAGGGCGATAAGGGTGAATCGCCTTCCACTGGCGTACATGATGTCTTATTTAGTATAACATAGTTTTCTATATTTAAATGTCGATGTTTATATTCAGAACCTTATATGTTTAATATAAATATAATATTACTGAATTTTATCTTTTAAAGAGAAAGATGAGATTATGGTAAGAATTAGTTAAAGGATAAAAATCTACATGTCAATTAATTATGCTTCCTTGTGTTCTTAGTCTATGAAGTAAAATGATTATACAAAACTAGAGAAGTGGTTATAAAACCAAAAAAAATTCTAGTACTTTCTATTGCAATGAATAAAATGGTCAATTGGATCATTGCAGAATTGTGGCATTCAGATTGTTAACTTTCACATAATATTATTCTCTATCACTCACCATCAGAACATGATGGTTAGTTTTCTCTTCAATATCCATGTTTTCCTACATGTAACCATAGTATTTGTTATTTCCAGTATCCTTCATATTTACTTTTATTTATTTTAAAATAGTGGCTCCATTAATCAATTTTTTAACGTGGGATTTCAACTAAGATATTTGAAAATGTCAAACCCCTAATTTTCAATGTCATGTTTAAATTTTGAGCACTAAATTTATTGGAGGAGGGGATAATGTAACACCCATGAATCAATGGTACACTTACGTTTTGAATAATTCAATAGTGTGTGATGTACGAAACACTCAGTTCTAGCACACCACGACCAATCAAACCACCCCTTTAAAAAGCTGTTATGAAAAGAAATACCTAATTTTTGAAATACTATATATTGTATTTCCCAAAATGGAATTCCTTTTTGGATTCAAAATATCATAATTAGGTAAGGTTTATTTTTTTTGTATTTTTTAAAAAAATTCAATTTTTGATGAATAGTGAAAAACACTATGTTATTATTTAAAATAAACTTTTTATTTAAATAATTATTTAAAATATTTATATATTTTAAAGTAAAAATTGATACAGAATACCTAAATTAGTACAATTTAATTCATTAGAGTCATTTTATAATAATTATATATATATTTTTTTATTGAACTTTTTAACATCCTTTACTCACCTTCTAGGAACATTTGTAAATTTTCTTAAAAAGTAAATTTATTGTTTCTATGAATTGATTTTAAAAAAATCAACAGAAAAATTTGTCATCAATAAGTAAAATTTAGTTCAATAGGATGAAAATATTTTTCTGTGAATAGTAACTTTTGAATTTTATTTACCACGGTTAAATGTAAATAGTGTAATTAAAGATAAGAATAATATTATAATAATATAAAATTACTACAACATATGTTATAATTCTATTGGATAAGTGTTTTTCATCCAAAATCAAGATTAAGACAAAAATCTGATCCTTTTTTTCCACATGGGATTGATTAAGACATTTATTATATTTCATTTAAAGAAGAGTTAAAAGTGTTAAATTCAAATTTTAGTAACTAACACATTTTTAATAACAATTTATACGTAATATAAATTTTAAAATAAATATCAAATAGAAAGATAAAAATATTTCCTATATCATTGTATTTTATTTATAATTTTTAGACATTAAATAATTAAATTTATTTATGACGCAATAATGATGCATTATTTTCATTATTAATGAAAGAATCAAATAAATGATATTATAAATATTAAAATAAATATAATTTAATTGTTTTTATTTCATGCACAAATTTTATGGATAACATTGACATATGAGATATGAGTTAATTTCTTTGGTTCAAAGAAATAAACATTTTACGATGTTAACAAAAATTATGTACTAAAACATGTCAAAATTAATATTAATGAGTTTTTAGACAGATACAATTTAATTAAATGATATAAAAATACTGATAGTCTATAGTTGGGACAAATTACTTGGATAGTGATAATAATTTCATAAATGATTCAATTTAGGTTTCTTTTATAATTTTATAGTAAATATATTAACTATCTATTATTGAAATTCAATCGGACATGGTAAGAGTTAAATTATTTTAAAAATGGTTAAATCTACAAGATAAGTTTAATTTTAGGACCCAAAAATATCTACAACCCCTATGATAATAGTATTTCGACCATACTCATATTATCACATAAATAAATCAATTCGGGGATATTAGAAAATGAAAATCATTTTATAATAAACTAATATTTCACGCTTTTCCTAAATTGCCCGTCACCTCTCTTATAAAAGGGAACCTCCCTTTCTCTTTACTTCAAACCTCCAAATCCATTTTGATCAGTCAAAACCTACCCAAATATCTTCCAATCATCACTATATTAATTCTAGAGGAAGTATTTTGTTTCAAAAACCCACTTAAGGCGTCCTTTTTTGATGATCAATAGATGACACCCGATGAAGATGTAATCATTTTATCCATTCTTTCAAAGTACATTTCTTCTTGTACATCCTATTACTGTGTTATTACCATAATAAAATAATAACTACATAATAGAATATATTATGTTATTTTTTAAGATTCTTGGAAAACCATATTCCTTTTTTACCCATCCTATGGAAAATAATACCACTATGCGTGCGTACGTACGAATTACCGTCTCCACGACGTGGTGTAATTTTTTTTCAAGTAAAATTTATTTATATGGTTATAAAGATGAATAAAATGGATTTAGATAATAAATATAACATGAAATTTATTCTGTAAAATTTATATTCCATCCAATTCCACAACATTTGACCATTAAAGAAATGATATTGTTACTCGTGCGTACCTACAGCTTACCGTATCCACGACGCGATGAGATTCATTCTCCACTTTAACCATCCAAGAATGATTATAAAAAATATATATTATTAATAATTATGAAATATATGAAATAATAAGTCTATTGTAATGATATATATATTTATGTACATATATTTCATTCACATAATTAAATTCAATACGATAAGAAAATAGAATCAGTGTTCATGCATATGTACGGTCTACCATCTCCATGAACGGCATATTCCATTTTATATATCTCTCCATTATATATATTTATATTATGAATATATATGATATATTAATCATATTATATATTTGGGAAGTAAGTAAATCATGATCTAGGTAATATGATCAAGAATAAAAAGTCAAAAGATGTACGATAAACAATGTGATATTTCCCAAAATGTTACACTAAATTGTAATTGTTAATATATGGGTAATATAAATTCATAAAAGAAAAATATATGATATAAAAAATATTACTATGATTCTGATATATTTCAATAATATATTTAAAAAAATTATACAGGTGTTTTGGACATGCACATAGAGTATCAGACCTAAGGTAAGGGTAATTCAACAATCTCATTATTATCCGAGAATGTTTATGTGTAAGTATTTATTGGGGAATATTTATCATACATGTCCGTGTTTCATAAAAATGTTTTCAAAAGGAATATTTTATTGTTTTATTGAAGGGAATCTTTATCTAGACTAACATTTAAAATATTTTAATGATTTATTTTTCTAAATCATTTTAATTAATGCCCATAATTTCAAAATGAGTTAAAGGATTTATTTATATATACATGATTGATTTAGAATGTTAATTCCATTAAAATGTTTCAAAGTGGTATGAGTCACTTTTATTTAGAAATATTATTTAAATTTATTCCTTTATAAATTGTGTGAATTTTAAATGATTCCATGGAAATGGATATTTCACTGAAAGAGTTTTACTAATCATTTTCAATTATGTCAACATCCTTTACTAGATATTATTCTTGATTGAGGTTGATTTATTATAATACAATATTCCACATTTTATTTAATGAGTTATGATATGTTTGACTATGGATGTGATATTTTTAGTCCATTCATTTTTTATGGTAAATATTGACATTTCATATGCAAGTTTTAATTTTAATGTTTATGTTTTGTTTCACCCTTTTCATAAGAGGAATTAATTGGACCATGTAAGTGACAGGAATGGCCCAATATATCCCCTTGATGCATCGGTAGGTCTCATGAGACATACAAGTGTCTTGTCACAAGGCCTTGAAGGAATATTTGTGAATTTTCTTGGCAAATGGCCTTGATGTAGTATTTATTATGTTCAACTTTATACATTCCCTAGTTATGAACTTAGTTATTATATGTGACTATTCAACTTGTAAAATAACTAAGTGCATGTTTATTTGGTAATGTTTGACTTATTTTTACCATATTATCTTCAATTTTGTTATTTAAAGGTCTGATGTGTTTATTATACATCATGCCCTAAATATTTATAGATTTTACTGAATTGTTTACCATTACCGAGCATCGGAGGTCACCCCTTTATTATGTTTTATTTTCCTAGTATTCCATGATGTGTATTATGATTGATATGAATGGATAAGCTAGGGGAATAATTTTATTATCAAAAGACCATTTTTGATGGGTTTTCTGATAAAAGTGTAATATTACGCTCATGTATGTAATCGGTTTTATATGACCGCTAAACTAATCGGCCGGTCAAGACTCGATTGCTTGTAATCATGCCAATGTATTAAAATAATTCACTAACTCTGGTAATTGGGGGTGGGGAATTATAAGAACTATTAATAATTATGGTATTTATTGGGAATCAAGCTTCAAATCGCCCAAGGGAAGCCTTTAGGATACCTTTAGATCGATAGGAGAAGATTCATTTAACTTTTATAAGAGTTAATATTGAGTTAGGGCCACATAGGAGAAAAATGAGAGAGTTAGAGGTTAAAACGAGTTAGATGAACACATTTATGATCTCAATTTGGACACATGAATGGTTAGTAACATGGTTAGTCAAAAATTATGCTAACTGTGCACCCACAAGTATCTCGAGGATGATATTTGAACAATTGGTTCAGATAGTTTCCAAAAGATGTTCAATCCATGCCAAAGATCACTATCTTAAGTTTCATGGTTTCTCTTAGGCTTCCTTATAGTTCGGAAAAATCATACACCACCCATGCACCTTCAATTTACACATGTCTCACTATGAATGATTTCTTTCAACTGTTAAACTGTTTCCACAAACTGTGCACCACCCATGAACCAATATGAAATCCCCAAAAAACACTTTAAACTTCATCCAAACTCTTGCAAAATTCTACAATAATAATTATATACGTAAAAATCATATGGAAAGTGGTAGTTACCAAAAACTTAGGGTGAACCATTATCCCAATAATTGGTCTTAGCATCTGTAGAAAGTAGAAAACCAATTTTGATGTGAAAGTGTTTGATCCATTTTCCTTCTACATCCTTCTCCCATTTCCATGTCTCTTCTTTAATCTAGCCATGTTGCAAAAAAACTCATACAAAGAGATGCTTTTCTCCTTAGAAGAATTTTTCTAGCCTATCCACAATCTGCACTTATATTTGTACCAATGAAGAATCTAGATCTAGGTGGATGCGATCCCATATAATCACATGGTCATCATGGGACTAATAATTCTTCACATGAGATACATGATACAAATTGAGAACCACAATAAACCATGGTGGAAATGCCAACCTATATGACACCTGTCCAACCCATTACAATATCTCAAAAGGGTCAATGTATGTAGGAGATAACATTCTATGATTCCCAAAATTATGATGTCCAAGCCATGGAGATATCTTCAAGAACACATGATTACTCACTGTGAAAGACTCTAATCCATATTCATGAATTTTCTGATCAACTAAATCTTCACAATTGTTAAATGGAAAAGGATTGGCCCAAACAGTGAAGTCTAACATATTTCCACCAAAAAAGTGGAGAACAATAAGGAAACCCAAACAAAGCTCCAAATGAATCAAAGTGTATCGAGGTCTGGTAGCTCTTGTTGTATGATAACCCAACTAATTACACATATTCTTCACACAAGCCACCAAATTACACTACACAATCCCATAACTTGCCTTCCAATGTATATATTGTTCTTTTAGATTTCCCATTCATCTGAGAATGATATTCCATAATCACAGTCAACTGATCCCCAATTGATTTCTATATGGATTTATAGAAATGAGGCCTAAACATCAGATCCATTTCTAATATGATGGAAACTTGTTTTCCATGTACCTTTACCACTTCTTAGATATAGATTTCTGATAAGTCCTCCACCACATGATTTTCATTAGTAAGATAATCTACTACCACACACATGGAATCATGTTTCTGAACCATTCTTAGGAAAACTATTAAATAATATATATATATTCTCTTATTCACAAATAGGGATATTTAAAGACTATAACATACATGTTGGACATTGATTCTCTACCTTTAAATGCTTTCAATTAAGCACCTTGAAACAAAATCAACCATATTCTATTTCAAGACGATCCACCAAAACTGCACTATCAAGGCTATATACATCTCATATATTCCTAGAAGAATAACCCATCTCAAATAGTTGTAAGAATGAAGAACATGTTCTGGAGAATCCACATGTACAACCATTCAATTTTTGAACCACAACACATACCTCTCATCCATATTTCATCCATCAATGGTATCCCCAACTTTTAGTTTTTAACTCACAAACATGCATTTTGCCTCAGTTTTCCATTCATCTTTAACCATATTGACTGAATCAAGAACAACAGGAATTTTAGAGAAAACTGAAACTCCACCTCAGTCTTCATAGTCAAAGATCATTTCATCTAGCACTGACATCAATTACCACACATCTAGAGCCTCCTTTGCAAACTGAGCATATGGAATCCTACTTAATTCATATGCCACCATATTTCCTTTCACCAGTATATACATAATGTCAAAATAAAATATTATGAGAAAATTTATTCTCATTATTATCCTCATATTGAGATCCTATTGAGATAAAATATGTTTCAATATTTTATGATCCATAAACACAATAAATTTATCACCAAAGAGGTAATGATTCCAAGTCATCAAGGCTTAGACAATTAAAGTTAACTGAAAATAATGTTTTAGGTAGTTCTTATCATGAAACCTTAACTACCTTGAGAAATTGGAAAAAACATCATGTCCTTTCATTAGACCACACCCCAACCCTGATCACAATGATTCATAATACACCACATACCCTTGTCCTGATTCTAGAAAAAGAAATATTGGTGTGGTGGTAAGGTTAACCTTTATCTCTTGAAAATATTGTTATAATTACTCACTCAATTAGAATGGAATGTTCTACCTTTTCAAATCTTTCATATGTGAATATAGTTGTGAGAAGTCACAATCAGAGTATCAGTAATAACTTTAAAGACAAAGAAAACATAGTATGTCAAAGACGTTCTATCACCGTTTCTAATAGATAACCACCTCTATATTTTTTTGGATCAAAAAAGGAAATATTTCTAGATATAACATGGTTATGAAAATTTACCACTTATCTCCAAAAATCAAACTTTGATAGTTTTTCATAAAACCGATGATACCTCAATATTCCCAAAACTGTTTCTAAGAGTTGTTCATGGTTGGTCCTTGTCCTTGAAAACACCAGTATGATTTCCAAAAAAACCACAAAAAATGAATTCAGATATCTTTGAAATATCTGATTCATTAATTCCATAAATTCCATGAGTGAATTTGTAAGTCTATAAGGAATTACGATAAATTCATAATGGCCATATCTGTTTTTAAAAGTTGTCTTCGGAATATACTCCTTTCAAACTCCCAATTGATGACATCCTATCCACTTGTCAAATTTAGGGAACCACCCTCCTAATTGATCTAACATATCATCAATGTGTGGAAGTGTATATCAATTCTTGATAGTAACTTGGTTAATCATATGATAATAGACACACAACCTTAGAGTTCAATCCTACTTTTTCATAAACAAGACTAGTGCTTCCCATAGAGACAAGCTCAGCCAAATGAAACCTTTGTTTTATGGCTCTTCCAGATACACATTCACTCCCTTAATTTAGTTGGATTTATTTAATAAGAGGGAATTGATATAGGACTAGTCCTTGGTAGAAGATCAATCCGAAATTTCCCTCCCAATATTGTAGTAACCCAAATAATTTCATAGGGAAAACATATGAAAAATGATCCTCCACTAGTGGGAAACATCTAATATTTATCTCTTCCATCGATTCTAAATTCAATGAAACCACATGGTAATAGATTCTTCCCATTTCTATTTCCAAAAATATTGTTACACCTGTCTTCAAATTCCTTTCACCTCTAAAGAGATGCTCGACACCATTCTATGTTTCAAAACTAACTGTTCTTCTATAACAATAAATGTGTACCTTGAACATTTTAATCCAATAAATTCCAAGAATTACATCATAGACATCCCACTCCTGTATCAAGATGTCCCATTTGATCTTGGATCCATCAAAATTAATAGAAAATTCTCCACACACAAAGGATCTACATTCTATTTGGCGAAGATGAGTTTTAAGTTTTATCACTAAAGGAATAATCTGAACATTTAAACATATAAAATCAATAACCTAAAAATAAATAAAGGAATTAGATGATCCAATATTAAAAAAAACTTTTATAAGGGTATAAATTAAATGAATCGCACCTCTCACTGTCAGTGGTCCATACTGATCATCCCTAATAACTTATTTAGCTACATATAATTGTTTCTTCCCTATAATTTAATCCTCATTTACATATTGATATTTTAATTTTTTAGGAGTCGTAGTATTCATAGAATCACCATGGATATCTCTAATTTTATTTTGCTATTGATTATGTTTATTTTTTTAAAAGGTTGGGGCCAAAACCTCAATTTATTATTTGAGTGCAAAGACCTCTTTTTAGACTGGGTAGAGGGAGACCCATTACAAGCCTGAAGGGCCAAGGCCAAGTGGCCCGAATACATGGCTTGAAAGACCATTTTTTGGCCCAAAGGACCCCTCAGTGAATAGTACTGCTACAGTATCGTGCTGCTAAAATACCTGCTATAGTACCGCCACTGCTACAGTGTCTGCTATAGTCCCTCCACTGCTACAGTCTGCCGCTGCTACAGCGCTGCCAGTGCAACAATACCTACTACAGTACTGCTAGAGTAACTGGGAAATTCGCCCCTGCCCAGATTCGATCATGGGTCTTTTGGATGCCAAGAAGGAGCCTGTACCACTAGGATACATGCTCGTTGCCTTGAATATGTTTACATTTTCCTATCGAAGCATGCAATGTTTACGATAGATGAGAAGTGTTCAGAACTCCTGACCTCAGAGCACTGTGATAATAGCACTAAGGATGCCTCCTTTGGTGGAAATTGTGGTGTTATTTAGGTGGTTAATTTTTTTCTTCAATGTGATTTTGTTAACCACACTATGAAATACCCTCCTATTCATGGGTCTTGGAGGGAGTTTAACTGAACATGTGGTTCTATTTTGATGTATTTCACATCCTTGAGAATATATGTCCATCTTCCTCTTGCTCTAAGTGTTAGAGTTGCCACCTACTATCTTGAAGACAACCACACTACCTCCACATTGATTTATAATAATCATAGATATCATAATAACATTATCTTGTTATAGTCCTTACTCATTTTTTTGAAAATCATGAAATATTCATTGAACCAACTTTTGGTTAACTTGTGGATGAGGTGACACCACATTGTCAATGGCCTCTTTTATCCCATTCGTATGATGACAAACAGAAAGAATTTTCTATAAAAAAACAAATGACATAAGTCTCACTTTATATCAACTGATTTATTTCCATATCAAATTCTACCACATCAAATATTATAAAAATGATTTCCAAAATAAACCATATTTTGAAAAAAAAAATTCTTGATTTTGAAAATAAAACTATTCTAAAAATATCACAAACATACTCTTTCAAAATCTTATGTTTGAAAATAATTTAAATATTTATAAAATATTATAACTTTTTCAGAAATTAATTACCCAAAATGAAATATACACTCCTATTGGTATGTCATTCCTCTAATTCATGTCATGCTCATCTCATTGGCTAAACCAATGACAATAATTTTTATAATACTATATGTGTCTCCAAAACAAATGTATACCAAACTCCTTGGAAACTTAAAGTTCAATATAAAAACGTTATCTGCATATTTTAATTCTTTAAATTTATAGTTTTGACGATCCTAATCCTTTCTACCAACCCTTCATAAGGAATATACTAGAATGAATTAAAATCCTCGAATAAAAGAACTCAGGACCACTTGTTTGTTAAGGACTAAACATGATGATTCCACTAGTAACATCCCACCCCCATATCATTATCTTGAGATTGTTATGAGATGTTACATGGACATACACTACATCCCCAGGAAGCCAATGGATTGAAATAAATTCCGAAGGGTTTTAATTACAATTTGGGGGACGATTTTTCCTTTTAATATAAAAAACCACTCAATAAAAAATAACAAAATAAATTACTACATGGTTCATGATAATGATGAATGAAAACTAAACCATTTAATTTATATCATATCTAATAAATGTGTAGCATATTAGAATACAAACTAATATCAAAGTAAACAATAGAAGAGAAACTATCAAAAATCAAAGACAACTATATAACTCCAATGCCCATATTCTCCACGTTCCAACTCTACCGAAAATCCCAAATATCACAAAGTAGTAAAAAATATGTGTGATACTTTATCTTTTCCCACATCTTTATAGATGATATCTTCAGAATAATGAAACAGCCAAGAATGGGTGAGTAATAAAACCCAATAGGTTTTCTCTAATGACTTCCCAACTCATGCCACTAGGATAGACCATGTTAGAAACAATTATATAAAACAATTAATATAAAAAATTTAAAAAATAGTTTATATCAAAATATACAAATAAGTCATAGTGAACAATTTTCTAAGGAAAACATATAAACAGTTCTTTAAATTATTTAACATTCCATTTTGGCATACCAATTCCATGGTTCATAACACACCAACATTGGAATGATTGTTTAATAGTTCCATACTAATGATATGTCTATCTTTCAATCACATTGGGTCCCATTGATACATCACCCCGATCCTGGGTCATACCCCTTATACCCCACTAGTACACATCCTTTATGTAGGGGCATGTCAAACATGAACTTCCTCAAAAACCATGTATGCCAAAACGATAACAAACAACCAATTTCTATAAAACTACTTTTTTATTTAAAACCATTCCAACATGAAATCTCAAAAATCTTAAAAATCCATATATTAAAATAAACATTTTAAAACATTTTAACCAAAGCACTTTTCACAACCAATTACCCCAATTCTGCAATTTTAATAAAAGATTTAAATCACCACTAAAGAGTATTTATAACATGATCTGATGGAAAATTAAAAAACAAAAATCATGAAATTGAACCAATTTGAAACTAATAATTGATGTTTAAAATTTAGAAGTTGAGAGTGAATCCACCTACCTATGGTTTTACGATGAAAACTAAGAACAACATGAATAACTGTCACCGAACCGGGTTAAAACTCCTTGAACCCGCCAAATAGCTCTTCTCCTATGATAAGACAAGCCAAATATAGTCATATTTGTCCTCCCAAACCTTATATATACAAAAAAGTCATAGATTTAATAAACCAAGAGATAGAGAGAAGTATATCTAATAAAACCAACAAGAACTACAAAAAACAATGAACAGTGATGAGGATCAACATTCCAATCTCTATGGGATGTCATTGGATTGACTCTGTCTTGATGGGAGAACCATAATTGACCTTTGAGAGTAGAGAATATTGTATCAGGGATAAATAAGAGGTAAAAACCTTTATATGGTTAAACTAGTGAGATCCACAATTTTATGATCTCTCTTTTGACACCTACTTTGTTAGTCGCATAATTATCCAAATTGTGCATCGGCCACTATCTCAATGGTGAGAATCACACAGTTCCCAAGCATAGTTTCCAAACTATCCACTAGCTTTGAAAAATCTCATTTTCACAAGTTTCATAATTTCTCCTAGGCTTCTACATGGTTTGGATAAATCATACACTATCAGTGCACCTTCCCTTTTCCCCCTATCTCGCTATTTGTGTTTTCCTAAATTTGTGTCATGGTTTACCAAACAATGAAAGACTTCTCCACCTATATAAAATCCAAAAATATGCTTGAAAATTATTCCAAGCTCTCCCAATGTTCACCCATACACTTTATATACATAAAATGATCGAGGGATAAAGTCATCTGAGGAGAATAAATTCATAAAATTGATTTTGATTTTGCATACACTCTTTGGAAATGGAATGTAGTTTCCAATTCACTAAGAATGAAATTTACGAGATAATTGATGAATAAATTAGTTTAGTAGTGGTATCTGGTGAGTTTTTATACCGAGATTAGTAAGGGGGTGGAAGAGGTTGGTGTACTAGTGTTCATGGCATCAATACAATTAAATTCATATTTCGATTAGAGTGGTCTATTAGAGTTGGTGAAAGACACAAAGTGACAATGATTTAGTGAATGATATTATTTTGGGGAGATCCTGGGTAAGTGGTTCATGTCTTTTTGTGGTTCATTGTGCTTCTGTAGTAGGTTAGTTGTCCCGTTATCCCTAAGGAAGGAGTTGATGGATAGTGGGAACCATTCTTGTTGGCCCACGTCCCATGGGGCTACCATAATGTGTCACGATTTGTGATGTTTGCATTGTTAGAAGAGGATAAGACAATAAAATTATTATTTTGTATCATGGTGCATTACTTTTTATATAATTAAAGAGCAACACAATAGAACTACAAGTTTATTATACCCATACCCATTTTTGTCTTTATGTGGGATGTTATTTCCACATATTTCACCTTTAATTATACAAGAAATCATAGTAGGTAGGATATGATGCGGGTGAACTATGATCATATGATGAAATTATTTCATTTTATAACTATTAAGGAGTCAAATAAGGTGGAAAAGTTTAGGTAATTTTTTTTCCTGAGAGATTGTGTGAAATCGTGGCCTTCCATTTGTAGTTTTTTTATAAGTACCCATAGTTCATGTACATGATTTTTAATGTTTTATAAGAGGATATGGGTTAAGATATTAGATTTTAAATATCATATAAACCACAAATAGATGGATAGATAAATAGGGATATTCATGCAATTTATGAACATGCACTGGGCTTTTTCCCTTGGATTTTGAGTATATTTGGAATAGAATTTTTCTATGTAAAATTTTCCTAAAAAAATAGTTATTAGACATAAATAAAGTTTTCTCCCTTGAGGTATTTTTATTAGTGGCTATGTGTATCTCCCTTGTGTGGGGTAGTGTTTGAAAATAATTTATTTTTTGGGATGAGTCTTGTTCAAGAAATGACAAAGAGGGTGTAGTTGATCTTGAGGAGATTGATCACAACAGGAAGTCATATTAAATCTTATGCAGACCATCATATCTAGACACAATATTTTAGGGATGGTGATAATGTTTTTCATATATTATTACCTATATTTCGACATATTTAGTTGGGTATGTAGGGTATTTTGGCACAATGGTAGGTGGGTCCCATTTATATTATTAGAATACTGGGAAATGCGGACTATCTATTGGACTTACCATCTAGATTGACTTCTATCCATGATGTGTTTCACATTTCCTAGGTGAGGTGGTATATTATAGATATTTACATGTGATGATATGGGAGGATGCTGATATTGAGATTGGCGCCACTATGGTTGAGAATCCAGTTCATAATGTGGACAGCCGAGATAAGGTACTTTTAGGTAAAATAATTCCTCTGGTGTTAGTACAGTGGTAGTGAGGGTGAATTAGACACAAGATATGGGAGATGGAATTGTTGTTGAGGCATAAGGGGCCCTCACTTTGTTTGTGTCTTAGAATGTGAGGGATTTTTTTTAATACTTAATTTAAGGTGGGGATTTTTTAACAAATCATTATACTTTTCAGGTAATCTTTTGTTCATCCTTTGATTATCATCCTTGTTTTGGTGTTTTGGAAATATTCTCTAGTATAGAGAGAACATTCTTATGAAATGGACCTAATGTTATGGTTTGTATGTTTTTTAATTAATGGAGTCTAGTATTTATATTATTTAGGTGCCTTATAGGGTTCTACCTATGTTTGGTGAATGATGAAGGTTTTTTTGATATTTTCCAAAGAACTGGAATGGTTTCTATATCTAGGGTGATTACACATTGTGTAAATGGATTACACATTATCTAATAGTCTCTAAAAAGATTCCATGAATCTAGATCAGGGTGTGAATTTTACATTTTCTTTATTTTGAGTTCATGTCATGTAATTTCAGAAATCAGTTTTTTATTAAAAGAAGAACTATATTTTGAGTTTTCTTCTGTTGTTGAATTCAAATCTTGTAATTGGATTACATTCTATGTACGCCTTGTGACTTTTGGTTTAAGGATTTTATAAGATTTATTTTCATTTCGTTCAACTATGAATCCTACATCTCTCAGCCAAGAATCTTACCCTAGTATATTTTGGAGATATCATCTCTTTACGGATCGTTCATTAGGTTATTAATCATTACAATTAATGTAGTGTGACTCTCAGGGTAGGAGTTACTTTTGGTTATTTTTTCTTTCAGCTCATATAATTTGTTGTATATGATTATGTTTTAGATTCATGATCAATTTGTTTTTCTATTCATCCTTTATAGTTACTACAAATTCCTAGTATTTCGATGTCTGATTTCACTGTTAACAATAACCATTGTTTAATACTTATTAGTTTATAACATTTTGATATACTTTTTTCAATACAATTGGTTAATGAGAAATATTTATTTTCCATATTTATTAATTACCATGGTATGTACATTTAATAGATGTTTTTTTTGTTTTACAAGGGTTTCATACAAGGAAAAATGATTTAAAATGGGTTTACTTGAAAAAAATTTTATTCTAATTTATAACTGGGTTTTACAAAAATAGAATCAGTTTGGATTGGATTTGGAAAATTTTTGATAAATTCTGAGAACGGTTTGGAAATTTATTTTTAAAATCATGGAACTTTCGGAACATTGGGTGCATCAGGAAATAAAAATAGGGAGCCTTAGTGTGTGTGGGAACCAATAGTGTTTGTTTTGTTAAAATTAACAGATTGAGGCTAGAATCAATATCATTGGATCAAAACCTTGGACTGTTCTAGAAATTTTATTTGTATGATATTTATTTTTTAATGTAGGAAAAAACCCAAATTATATTTTTATTTCACCTTAGAAGTTTATTATTTCATGACTTTTTTATCATCGACTGTTTCTCACAGTTTTTTTATCATTGACTGTTTCTCATTGTTTTTTTATCATGGATTATTTCTTACAGTTTTTAATATATGATGTGTGGATGTTATTTAATATTTATCACATATACATGTAATATTTATGGTTTGATAATATGAATAGATATTATGAAATAAATGAAACGGATTTGCAGCTGGGTATGGATTTAATGAAAAAATTTGACGTAAAATTATCTTTGATTTAAATACAAGAACTATTAAATTCTTGATATGAGAACTTATATAGACTATGTGGATGCATAATACTAGTCATTGTTCTCACACCTTATGTTTTATATTTAGAGGTTATAGATCATGTATTTTAGGATACAGGTATAGCTAAAAAAATCTTGTAGCATGTCAGCTTCTTGTTTTTTCTTTTCTATCGTAGCGGGGAGGTTTAGAGGTGACTATAGGTCAAATAAATATCTTTCATACTTTTTGGTTTGGAATATTTGTATTGGATTGTATGGTTATTATTATATTTTTATTCTTCTATATTATAAACTATTTTTTGTCTTTTTTGGTTACATTGAAGGAATGTTTCAATTTTCTTTATTTCATCTCCCCATGTGATATTCGAATCAGGTGTATGGTTTGGTTTCCTTGGGTTGGTCTATTACAAAAAAAAATATTCTACATCTTGGTTACAATATTTATATTTACAATAATATTATTTCTTGATTCAATAATCCTTAGAGTTGTGTGTTTTATATGATGTTAATTATTTTCATCTTTTCAAATTTCAAGATATTATAAAATGAGCTTTTTTTTATAATCATTCTCAAAATGTAAATTACAATGTTATAAAACCAACGATACACACATCTAAATGATGTTATTTTACAATACAACTATTTATTTCATATTAATAAAATATTTATTAAATAAAAGTACACACAAAAAACATATATCTATAAGTACAGTGTCTTTGGGAATTAGGTACATAATATATCATTATGAACATGGAATAAAAAAATATTATCGAAAAGTTCCTCAACACTATCTTAAAATTCATTGGTTTTTAAAACTACATGGGATATCTTTGTTATAAACATAAGAAATTGGTGAGATATAACACGTAGTTAGGGAATATTCAAGGAATGGCATGAATAAGATAATATATGATAAGCAATAGAAATATAAATGGGGAGTAAAAGGAACCTGAACCATAATGCATGTTATAACATGATAATAATAATATGAGAAATGTGGAAACAACTTAAAATGATGAAGCATAAACATAGGTCAAGGATAAAACCTCTAAGACATAATGGTGGAAAAATTCCAATAATGGAATAAGTTTCACTCCATGTATCAACGTGTTGTATCATGATACTAAACATTAACCAGTTCATTAGAGCACTATATCTTCATATCCATCATATTCACTTCATTCTCATTCATAAGTGTGCCACATAGATTATAAAACATGGATTCATTTATAATAATAATTTATTTCATGATTAAGTAGTGTTGTATACAAATGTGTAAGTCCCCAATAAATAATATATATTCATAAATGGGAACACTCATGATAAAAAATGAGTATAGAATTCACTAGACAATTATTTCAGGATGGAAGATTGTGGTGAAATTTTGGAAGCATGACAAAATCAATTAAAGATTCATAAAAAATTGGTTGATGTGAGAGAATAGAGTCTCCAATCACAAAGAAATAAAACGGGAAGTAATAGGGACATGTAAAATCATATACCAACATTAGAAATTATGAAATTGAAGGCTTAAGATAATGAAGTAACCAGAATAGGGAAACAAATGATAACTGGATTTCATTTTGGTAACAGGTGTAAATACAGGATCATGTGAGGTATAAATAGAATGAAATGGGATAAAATAATTTTTAAATTAATTACATGTAAGGAGATTATTTAAGAAAAATTTCAACATAATAAAATATAATTTAACAGACATAACAAAAAATAAATTCTTGAATGGAAATGAGGTGAGAGAAATTCCTTACAAACTTTTTGTATAGTAACATGTTAGATAAGGGTAAAATATGAGAGTGTATAAATGGTATATAATTCAAGAAAAATTATTATATAGTAGGGAAAATGATAATAAATGAATGGAAACATAAAAAAATTAAATTATGAAGACTAATTTCAAAGACGGTTCTTGAATTTAAAGGATTAGAGGAATGTGATAATAGCATACTTGAGTGTGTGATTAAAAAAGAACGGGAGAGGCATCTTGAGATCTTTGTGGAACCTTGAGAGTACTATAGAGAGTGGAATGGAGAGTATGGACTTGATAAAAGTCTTTTTAGTTAATATAAATAAGATATTGGGTGAGTTTATATAGGAAAAGTGTGGGGATTATTTATTATTTAGATTATGGAAACTACATAATATAATAGTAAATAAAAAACCACCCTATGGTTTTAACAATTTTTTTACAAATAAGAGTGTTTCTAATTATTTTATACATCAAATGGCCGAAAATAATAAAATAATACCCTCTATTATGTGAAGGTGAGTCACACTCTTAGAAAAATAATATTAAACAATAAAATATATTATATGTTTTGGAGGATACATAGTGGACTTAGAGAATAAATAAAATAAACATAAAATCTAATTATTTTAATAGGAAGACATATATTTGGTATTTTATCTCATTTATAGTAATTATTATATAATTTTTTGGGCATTATGATGTCCGAACATAGAATTTATATTTTTACAGTATTTAATTGTTACCTGAAAATTTGACTATCTTAGAAACTTTTGAAAAATGTACCATTGGATAATTTCGATGATCAATTCAAAAAATAATTGTATTCTTATCTAAATACTCTTCTAAAAATTTTAATTTCATCTTATAAAATAAATAGTGACACTTATTTAGAAGTTATTTTTTTTACAAATAACAGTTTTTCGTACCCTTATAAAAATTATATTTGACTCTACAAAAATTATATGATCATTTATTTTTTATAGAAAATATTCAATTATAATAATTTATTAAAATATCATTTAATAATAATATATCATTAAAATATTATTTATTTCCAAAAACCTATAATTATTTAATTCATTAATTGAATTTGAATATTAACCAAAATTAAAATTTCTGATTTATTGTATCAAAATAAAACAAATTTATAAATAACAATAATAGGATGAAAATATATTCATTATTATTTAAAAAATAATTTACACATTCATATTTCTATGTTCTTGATACATATCCATTTCATACACAATTATATGCCCTTGTAGTAAGGTGTGCAATGATGGGAGTTTAATTGGGTGGTTCAGCAAACATAGTTTGGGTCGTGACATTGATGAGCTTGAACTTGTACCATAAACGGTTTTTCTCCTATTTAAGTCGTTGGATCTCATATTGGGATTCGTCAAGGTAAAATCCCAGTGATTTTATGTCCCAGAAAAGCTTTAATAAACGAGAATCATTAGGTATGATTCTACTGGTTGAGGTTGTCGCTTCCTTTGTACATTTCAATTGGTTTTGTTAAAACCCGATATTTATTCAAATCATGAGATAAAAATCTAATACACTATAATGATATGTAATAATGAACAAAAGGGTAATCTATATTGTAATGAATATAAAAACTATGTTGTAGTAAATTTTCCAATGAAAATGATATTTTCCTTTGAATAATGAAATATGCGCTTTTACCAAATTGATATTCATATAAAATTTCAATATGTGTTGACACAATAAATCATATATTTCATGGGTTATTGATTCAATTTATATTTTTAATGGATGAATTAATACCTTTTTATTCATAGAAATTGTTACATGATTGAAGAAAAATATTTTTAAATAATATTTTCAAATTAATCAGACAATTCTAAGAGAAATAATTAAAAAAATACTAATGATGAAAAAAATCAGGAATGAATTTTACTAAAAAAATTTAATATTGATATAATATTCCCTCCACTATTTTCAATGTAATTTTCCATATAATTTATCATTTGATATAAGAATTAAAAATCAAGGGACTCATAAATTATTGAGCGATCTATCCCATAAAGATGTATTTTCACCCTATTTATTTATCATTTATATATTAAAATTATCATAATCATTATATATATGATTTATTGGTCTGCGTTACTCTTGATTAATTGGGTATATTGGTCACTTAATGATTTTTGTGAGAAAACAATTATCCTCTGTATTTATATTATTCTAATGGTTATATGGAAAAAGAATGTCAAAGCTTTTATTAGTTGTTTTTGGAATATATTTAATCATGATCCAAATTTTTTAGATAGGGTTGTGATAATGAAAATAAATTTTAGTAATATAGTAACATAGAAAACATTAAAATTTTATTTCTCTAAGTTGGAAAAATATCAATTTTCTAATTGATATAAGTAGATTTTAAAAAATCATATAGATATACACAAAAAAATCGTTAAATTTTTAATCTATTTATTATAGAATTGAAATTATAAAAAATGTGAAGAATTCAACGTAAAAAAATTATAATGATGTTGAAAAGGATTTTTAAAAAAATAATTATTTATTAGTTTTCATGTTTTCTGAGATCATAATTAATTTATTATTTATATTATGTTGTAATAAATATTTTATATAACTAATAATAAATAATATTTATATATGGGAATAATAAATTATTATTATCATGATATAGTCAGATATGATTCTAAATATTGATACCAATATCCTATGACACAATGAATGATAATCCCCGCTTTTATTACTAAGGGATTCATGATTTATAAATTTTTTTGGAGATACAATTGAAAACACAATATAGTGTCATCTAATACAATTTTTTTATTGAATCGACATTATGTATTTACTATTATTATTATGTAATTATATTATCATAAAATATTTTCAATTATGTTATTGAAATATAAGTGGTCAATATTTAATGGGGAATAACATTTGATTTCGAAAAATTAATTAATGTTATCTTATATCAGTTAAATTTTTTATGGTATGATAAGAACCTACCCTGAAGATCACTACCCTTTTATTAAAAAATTAATTAATCCAACATGATTCTAAAAGTAGGAGTGTTATATTTTACCTTTGAAAAAGGTGAAACGCGTATAATGGAATATTATCATCATAAATGAGATCATTTCCATCGATATCTATGTTGTAAAAACCAACTACTAGAGAACAGGCATCCCGATATACCTGAGTGAAAATATAATCAACATATGAAATAAAGTCCAAATATTTTATCCCCAAATTAGTTGCCTCTAAATCACATGTGTAGATTCAATTTTGATATCTTGAACAATAGTGGTTGAGTGTCATTCCAACAAAATATTACTCCATACCCTTTAATTAAATTTATTATTTGAAATAATAAATCCTATAATTTCTCCTTTAAGGGATGAGGAAATTCCATATGATCCATGAAAACATTCTATAACATCCACATTACTATCCATGAATATTTCCTTTTGTCCCGATAGGTTTGGGTTTCCCCTGATAGTCTATCCACATTAATATCAATCCATCCGTCAAAATTATACTTTCAAAAAACATCCATTGTTACCAACGGAGGAAAGTAGTTACCCTTATCACCAATTCATTTGATAACATAAATACAATAATCATTATTATGGAAATAGGCACTTCGGGAGACATTACCATTTGTTCAGATGGTAAAATATTATCCAAAGCCTCAAGTGTTTCAAAAGAAATACCATCATGAAAGCTGTAGTTTTGAAGTCATAGCTAAACCAACATTCCAATATAATATGGGTGATCATGTTAATGATTTTATTTTTGATAGTGAACCCCAAAAAAATAGAAATTGACCAATATTTCTGTGTTAAAATTTATATAGTTGGGTTTTAAATGGAGTTTAATACTGATGAAATCATCTATAAGCCGGAGGATGAAAATAATAAGGCCAATGATGAATTAATAGATTAAATTCCTAGTTCGCCTTTAACTTAAAACATATTAATTTTTTTATAATAAATTAATTTAATAAATATATGTACATTTTATTAAAAAAATTGATTATTTTATAACATATATCATTTTTAACAATTTTTTAATGTAAGAATTCCAAAAAAAATTATTTAGTAATTAATTTTTTTCACTACTCCAATGTCATGAGTCCCATCTGATATGCTCCCACCTTTATCAAGTATACATATTATATTTAGTTTTCCTCCTTTTATACTTAAAAAACAATTGATTTAAAAAGATACAGTATTACTAATCCCCATCAATATATATTTCCTAACTCCCTATGAATATATTTTTATATATTTATCTTCTATATGGATCACTTAAATATAATGTTTCACATGTCACACTACCACTTTCATCACATAAATATGAATTACCACTTATAATACCTATTAATATAGACCAATTAAAAATATATAAAATATTTATTCATTAATTACCAAAACACATACATATAAACTTAAATAATATCATATGTTCAATTTAAAAATTTTAATTTCACTTAATTTTAACACATTAAAACAAAAGTATAAAATTTCAATATAAATGCACACTATAAAAATTTGTATAATAATTTAACACAAAATAGTTATGTATCCATTATTAAGAGTTTATTACTATGTTTAGAAATATATAATGATAGAAAAATAATCATTGGGATTTTTTGAAGACACCTCTATAAAGATGATTCATTATCCAAGGATATCATTTTGATCAGATAGAGTAGTTGAAGAGTCATCATAAACTGCAAATTTTTTTAATACATACTGAAAAGATGAAATTTTTTAGTTTCAATTATTGGTATTTTAATTTGAATAAAAAAATTATTACATAAACACACTAATGTTTTCCTTTGGGAATTTATGGGGTGCCTACAACTCCTATTAGAGGCAATTATTATTTGATCCTATTGAATTTAGCATGTGTGAACACATCCATTTACATCAAATAACATTATTATAATTTTATTATCCTAACATAGATGAATACTATTTTTTTATATCTGTAAAAGCATAGAAAAATAAATTTTTAGGATTTTTTTTGATATTAACATGAAATATAAGACTAGTTATTTTTCATAATTTTTATATGAAGTTATTAGGTTAATTCCATTATTTATTTTTTTCATTATAAGATCATTATTTAATGTATTACATTAATTTCATTATTTGTATATTATTATGATAATTTTTTTGATATAGTTTCTATTCCTAGAAACTAATAGAAACTAATTTACATTGAGAATTCAATTTAACATGGATATCATAAGCACCAGAGGATATTAGTCGAAAAGATCATCTAGTGAATTCATTATCTGAGGGTATCTTATATAACATAGAGAGATAGATTTGATGTGGGATCCCTCTATTCTTGTTTGTCATTTTTCAATATCTATATTTTATATGATACCATAAAATTATTTTATAAAAAATTATGAGATTTATGCATTTAATTTTTCTGGAAATAATTTTTATAATTTTGGTATCTTATTATAATTATTAATTATGTAATGTGATGAATTTTATATTTTGTGGATCATTGGTTTTTTATATATCCAGAACTAACATTTTTAGAGGACTCACATTACTTTTTAATTTTATCTAGTGTTTAATGTAGTTTAAAAACAAATAAAAATAATAAATATTGTTAGTAATTTTTTTACAGTAGGTTAATCCACAATTATGTATTTGTGAATAACTACTAAATACTGGTATGCACTGCTAATACCATGAAATATTAAAATCTACATGATTTTAGACAATGAAATTTAGTAAAATAGTTGTCTTGAAACTGCTACTGAATAAAAATTTATTTTATTTATATAATATAAATGGTAATAAAATAATTCATATATTAATATTAAATTCATTAAGAAATAATTGTTTTAGAAGGATTCATGAATTATATGGTGTCAATTTAAACTATAAAATATTTAAAAAACCCACCACTAGAATAAATTTTTCATATATTGATACTAGATAGTGATTCATTAATAAAGATGATCATCAAACTTTTCAACCAAACATAGAGCCCAAAAATGTAAATGGATCCATTAATGAAAAAAATAGTTGATTTGTTTTATATGAGAGAATGTTACTCACTATGAATTATCATTATAACCTTAGTAAAATATTTATTTGTCATAGAATTATTGATAATTAATTTTTTTAGAAATAAATTATGAATTAAGTAGAATATAGTTATAAATTATGTTAACGTTGATGATAAGTAACAAAATCAAGGAGGAATTGATTGTATAAATATATTTTCTACAATTACACGGGTGGAATCAGTTAAAATATTATTTGAAATCACCTATACTATTAAATTTACATTTTATTAAATGGATGTAATACGAGATTTTTAAAATGGTTTGCTGTGATAATTAACTTTTAGAAGCATATTTATTTTGATGTTTTAAAATTTTCCAATTATTTTTCTATGTCATCCAAAGCACACTATGTTTTGAAATAATATCATTTCCCTTTTTATAAGTTGTTGAATAAATACTTATTAGATATTGAATTTAAAATTTGAAAATCTAATTTCATAAATTTTAAGTATCTTTAAAATGAATTATTATTTCCCTAAATTTATGTTTTTTATGTATTGTTAAATTCAATTAAATAATTTTATTTATCTTTTAATTTTCATATTTATGGACCGACATATTTTACATTTAAATTATGGATGATTTATTGTTTTCCCTTCCTCTTAAAATTAATTAAAATACAAAATTAATGATTCAATGACCCAAAAAATAATGACATTTTTAATGGTTTTTCATAGCTATAGTTATGAAAATGAGTACACCTATGACTACCTATTGAATGATAACATTGGATGAATACATTAAAGTGGGGGATAATAAGATTTATAAATGTAGGATATGGATCCTTAATTAATATACTCTAAACCAACTAATCATTTTCTTCTAAATCTGTTCGTTATGATAATTTTAATCCAATCCATATGTGTCCCAAATGAATTTTTTATAAGGATATTGAATTATCTTAATTTTATAATGAATCATATATGTCTCAATCCAAAAGATGCATATATTCAACTAACAAGTTATTCAAATATTTAATTCTTAGGATTACGATTATTTTGGAAAACTATAATTGGGACATGTGAATATCATGAAAAATTTATAATAATGATTTATGAGAAGTAACTTATTTCTATTTTTAGAGATGAAGATAAAATCATAGCCACAAGTAGTTCTTGTGCTCAAATAATTTATATACAAAATTTTCATTCATACACTGGTTTATATTATTATCATGTTCCCATTATGTGTAAAAAAACAACTTATTATAATATATTAGAATATCATTCAATACTCACAAAACTAAGAACATAAACACTGATCACATCTCATTAAGAGGTCTCATTAAAAAGGGATTTATTTATTTATATTACAAGATCTAATCAGAGACATGGAAACATCATCAACAAAACCCTAAAAGATAAAGGTTTAGATTTTTATATAGAGAATCTAAAAATGAATATGATCTTATATTTTTTATTAGCATAGGTTAAATTAAATATCATATAATATATATATATATATATAAATTTTTTTACTCATAATATAAAAATTAAAAAATTTTATGTAATAAATCGTAATTTATATATAATTATATTTTATTATTTAATTTATTATTTTAATAATTCTTCCATAACTCATTCATGATTGAATAATTACATATTTTGATTAAATAAAAGTTGAAACTAAACATAAAATTAAAAATTTTAAAATTTGAAATATATTTTATTGAGACTTATTTATTATCATGTTTTTAGTTATATTATGTTTTTAGGAAGAAAATTTATTTAAGGTTTAACCTGAAATGTCTAGTTTCTTCTATTATTTTATTTAAATATTTTCTACATGTAATAATAGGTTAATGAGTTACATAAGAAACATATGTAATGTGCTTTATATAAAGTTGATTATGGCTACTATCATTCTAACATATTATGTGGTGATCTACTAAAATTTTTTATAGATGGGATAATAATTAATTTATAATATTTTTACAATACTCTTTTTTTAAATTTCTTTTATCTCTATAGATGGTAAAAAAACTTGTTGATTACTTCTAAAAATATATTAAATAAAAACACTACTCCTGATTTATTTTCTTAATTTTGGTAATGTTAAAACTATTATTTAATATTTTTTCATCTTTCGATTCATTTTTCATTAATATTTTTAATGGAATTAACATCATTCTTTTTTGGAATACCTAATGTTTTTTAATTTAGGTTCATCCATTCAAATTATTCCATCTCATAGTTACATTAAAATTAGACCACTAAAATCATGGAAAGGAAAAGAGAATATTTTTTTAATACTCAGAATGAAATTTTTTATACCATTTGATGATAGTTGTTTTTAAAAAAAATATAATAGTGGGACACTTTATAAGCATGAGATGGTTAATGTTACATTTTTTCCTAGTTCATATTCACTGTGACCATACCTAGTCACTACCTACCACATGGAATCCCCCCATATGTTTGATATTTGGGGTACTAGTATCAGATATATTATAATTTGGCATGAGTATACCCCCAGATTAAGTAAATAAAAATATCATAATTATAAACAATTAAAACCAATAAAACAATTAAAGATGATAGAATATCAAAGTTACATGACACATGGAAAAAATACATGCTAGAAAAATATGATCATTGAAACCTTCCATGGAAATTTTATATACATATTATATATTCCCAAAGGGTCAATCATATAAAACAGGTTCAAAAAATAATCTATCAATTATTTAATTTATGAAATGTAAAAAACTATTCAAGAGTCCTCGAATTTTTCCATCTGCAAAATTTCACTATGGTACCCAATGCATCCGTGAAGAATATCCCTGTTATACCATCCTAAAAGCGCTCTTATAATATCTACTCTGATAATCGTTGAACCTAAGAATGGTCTTAGTAAATATTAGTTTAAATACATTAATTCTATTCCTAGATAAATACATTATAAATAGTGTTCATGCCGATTTTACATTGTAGTAATTGAAATTAATAAAATATATAATTGGGGACCCTTGGGTCCTTTTATGCCAACCAAAATCTACTATACCAAATTTAGCTAGTGCTTATTTTTGTTAAACATGAATCATTACCATATCAGGTTCAAGAAAAGTGATTTTTTTGTAATGTCATCATACATCATAAAGACTCAATGTTATTAGCACACATTCACGATACCATTATATAATGTAACGTCTTGGTGGGGGGGGGGGGGAATTATCACCCACATTGGATAAAATCATATACCTTGAAATAATTTGGGGTTTATTTTATATAAGTAATATAGTCACATAACTTTAATTATTCAAGGGAAAAAAGCCACATATAGATATATTGACATATCCTATGTTTCTTGGGGGATAAGTGAAAATCCATGATTTTAACATACAAAATGTGTCATTGAGGGGGTAAATAGATCCCATGGAAATAATCATACATAATAATTCATTAGGGTGATATGAAAACCTTCAACATATGACCATATATAATAAGTACTTAGAGGAGAGTGTTCTTTACTCTAATATCACCTTATAAAAGAACTCATCATGGGAAGGATATGAATACCACTAAACTATCATCATATATATTATGTCCTCATTATGATAAAAATACCACCTAAACAGTAAGGACGAATTGACTATGATTCTATGAAAAATAAAAAATAATACAATATTTAACTCATTATTATATTTAATCATTATATTAGTAAACTTCATTTTTAAAAATTCAATGTTTGTAGTTTCTTGAAATGTGACCCTATAGCTAATGGAATAATGAACATTAAAACATCCCTTCACATCATGGATCATATATTGTTATGGTGTGCCATTTCTCTCTAATGAATAAGCAAATAAAAAAATGTTAAGACATCATGTTTTGGCCTTATACTTTTATGGAATAATGTGACCTCCCAGTTTAGCTTCATGAAAAAAATATTCTCAATCTTTCATGATCCTTTTAAACTCTTCATATTGAAATACACTGGGTTATGGTCTGGGAAACGTTTTCTAACATGAAATCATAGGAAGGTAATAGACTAGGTTTTATGGATGGTATTTTTTTTAATAAAAAATGGATCAATATGTATGGGCTCTCATGACTAAATGAAGCCCTCTATCATTGAATGATCATCACATCCTATAACAGAATTCCTGAGTGGAATATGAATTTATTTTATTGTAAAAGACATAATATAAGTTCCTAACCTTTAAAATTTCATAATACTGTTTCTTTAAAATAGAATTAATTTTCATCAAACCCATAGCTCTTATAGGTTTTGAGTTTCAGAAAATTGATTCATCTTTATGACTAAAATAATGATTATATCACAATGTGATCACTTCCACTTAGTATCCATTTTTTCCAAAATATAATCCTTCCATATATATCAATTTCCATTTTCATGAAATATATTTCTAATTTTATTAATGAACTCATTCTTGTCCCTAAACATTCTTAAAAACCAATATAAGCCTTTTAAAAATTTGGGATGGACACAATGAGTTGTAAAATGTTTATACAAAAAGAAAACTGAAACACGTTAGACTATGAATATATAAAAAAATATATGGCCATCAAAATAAATATTGCTTAAAAAATAAATAATTTCGTACTAAAAAAATTAACATATTTTTCCAATTATTTTCTAAAAAAATTATTTAAAATATTATATGAATAATAATATTCATAATGGTTTCTTTTCAATCATGAAATAAAAAAACATTTCCCAAAAGTTGTACATTTCACCATTAAGATGAAGCATAATCATTCATTCCAATGTAATAATATTATATCATCTTGTGAAATAATAATTTATATATGTAAAAATATATTACAAAAAGATAAATCATGTTATTAATATGAAAAATAATATTTATATATCACTTATAGTCACTCGTTGAAAAACCAAATTCATCGTAGAGCTATATCCAACTCACCTATTTATGGTTTATAATAGAACAACCTCATACTTGGTTCGTAATGAAATTACCCATCCATGGTTTATAATGGATCCACAAAACATTATTTTATAAAAAACCAACAACCTTAACAAATAATTCCCATTGAACATAAACATAGTCATAATATTATTATTATTGTATAAAAATATTTATTTCACCCATATAAAAATATTTCCAAATATCAAAATACCCATTCCATTTGAATCCATTTTAGAAAATAACCTAAAAAGGGAAATATGTTATTTCCTTGATAAATACATGAAATATTTCAATGTAATTAAAACATAAAATAATCTTTATGGTTTTAGTAATAATTTTTGAATAATTTTTTATTAAAACACAACATTCTATTTGTTTTTTGGTCAAAACCCTTCCATATAAAATATGTAAAAATACTTTTTTTAAAAACATTAACAAAAAATTAAATGTGGAATTAAATTCCCTCTATAATTCATTCAAGTATTTATAACTTCATCAACAAAATCATTTTATGAATGTGGGCATGGATGAATTGTTTTTATAAAAGAAACATTTTAATCATTCAAAATGAGGGTTTTAATGTAAAATATCATATTCCCTAAGTATAACTCATAATTTAAATTCATTATTTTATATAAGAATATTAGTAAGTTAATTTTTTTTACTTTCATTCCATATTTATTATTTTTATTATTAATTTTCTATTTATTAACATGTCATATACAATTACTTAATCAATTAAGGTCCCATTGGATGCTTTGATGATATTTAGCTTATATGTCCAAAATGAAATTGATAGGATGAATGTGGTAAAATTTATTATTATTTAATTTTTAAAGAATAATTATAATGGAATAATAATTAATTTTTTAGTAATTATATTTTTAAAACATCATGGAATTATGGTCATGAAAAATGAATAATGTTACAATCATGTTGATGGAAGGTCATACATACTAATAAGAAACATTTTTATTATTCTGTGTACATGTTGGATATAATGTAATAATAATTTTATAATTATTGTGTGATGATTATATAATAAATATAAAATTTTGTCATTAAATATTCTAATATATAGTATTTATGTAATGTTGTGATAAAAATTGAATCACGTCACTTCGGGGAGGTTATAATCCATAAGTACCCAGTAATGAATTTAACATTTTTCAATGGATGGAAAGGTATGAAATTTGATGAAATATTATACATAAAATGTATAAATATTTAATGAATATCATTTATTTTAATTAAATCTATAATTATATCCATATGTGATATATGATGATGAACAATGTTTTACATAAGTTCACGAGGCTCTACTCCACAATAAACATAAATTCTAGTTTTGTTTACCATTTCATGGATGATCATATGGATATTTTTAATGAAATTAACATAATAAAATTTCAGTATATAGAGCCTATTTGTGATACAATTTCAAATGGATGAAGAATATGTGAATGTAGTAGAAGAAGAAATAAAATGTAAACTTTAGGTTAAAAATTGTACTACTTCAAAAAACCTCTTTAGATTTTTAACATATCCCAATTATCATTTTTTTCAGAAAAAAATGTTACAATATACATGTACATGTTATGAATATATTTGAGTAGACATTTGATGTGTTAGAGTGCTAAAAAGATGTGAGTATGTTATGAGAGAAAGTTCCATTTTATAATTGGGGGAGGGTCACTCTTGGTATTTTTAAGGCGTAAAATTAATATATGTCTGTATGAATGGATTAATTGATTCATATTGATAATATTATAATATAATAATATTATTAGTCTAAATCTATTCATATAGATTTTTTTGACATTATTTAGTGCTTTTTCACCATTATATCTTTCTTTTATCCCACATCGATACTTATAACGATTAGAACAATTGAAATGGTTTTTAGTCTTTATGAGTAATGTTTTTTTTCATAAAATCAGAAATAATATATAAATGAAACATGGTTGAAATTTTAATAAATATCCCAATCAATTTATAATTTATTGTTTTTATAATTTTAAATAATTTAATTAAATTTTGATTTTTATGAAATAGCGATAATGTCAGTATTGGGAAGACATGAAATATTATTATAAAATATGTCCCTAAATGATGTCTAATTGTAGAAAATTAAATTTACTACCATGATATTTATTATTTTGTTTTAATTTAACCGTTAAATAAATTTTATAAATGTTTACATATTATAAAAATCCTTGTCTTTTGGTTCAAGCCATCAATTAAAATATTTCAACCTTAACCGTGGTAATAAATTTTTCATTAGTAAAGGGTTTTACTATTATATATTGTTTTAAATATTAAATTATGTCCTATTTGGTATGTTCCCATGGAATATATTTACCAATAATTATCTTTATAATGAATTAATATTAAAGAGGTTCAAGAAGAGGCTACTTGATGGATATTGAAACTATGTTGGATCATAAGTGTAACCCTTAATAAGGAACTCTTTTAATGATATAATGGAAGAAACTAAATGAATTGAAAGAAAAAAATAGAATGTTAATTATTATAACACAAATTGGATTGACCAACAACTCTAATACAGGAAGATCATTCCTCCTAATAGAATGCATATGAAATTCATTAAATTTTTTATCATAGTAGACTTGATTTCATCCAATTGCCAGATTTCAATGGAAAATCTAAATAACACCTTCATGGTTACTGATACTCTGGGGGAAAGCCTAATTGAAATGGGATGTTCATTAATAAGGACTAATATGAGATTACTAACTAGAGTTCAACCATTATACCATCATGGATGCCAAAATTCTTGGTTAACTTCATACAATATACATGTATTATTATTTTATGGAGAAGATGGAGAAATAAGTTGTCTACACATATCCGAATGAAGAAGGATGGATAATAAATTGTTTTAGCCTGACATCATTGTTAATAATCTGAATATAATTACCAGACTATCTTCACCAACTATTATTTTGAAAGATAAATGTAGAATTATGCAGCCCATATTTTTTCCATAATTATAATGTAGGTTGGTAGCTTGAAATTACATGGCTCTCTTCAAGGACATTGGCTGGAGTAACCAGATCAAGAACATCTTATTTTCTGATCAATCATCAATCCTTGCATTTATTTTTAAGGGATGAAATGAGTGGTTGTTTGAAGATCAGTAACCCTCCATGCATACAGGTACAATAGCTATACACAAAGAATTGTATACTACTACAAGAGTGGAATTGTGATCTATGCATAACAAAGTGTCTTATTTTAGAATTCTCAGACATTTAGGAGTCACAATAAGATTAAATAACACCTATGTTTATAAATATTTGTGGTGGATTCCAACAATTCTCTTGTTTATTAAGGCCAACATGGATGGCGCGGCCTCCAGCATGGAATTTCCTTCATGTTGTGGATGTATACTCTGAAAGAATCATAGGTTTACCAGAGGATGTTGTCACCAATATATTAGAATGGGAACTTATAATGAAGGTGAATTATGATAGATGTTCTATTCCATAAAACATGTTTTCCAACACAGGTTGACTAAATTGTAGATTGAATCAGACTGTGAATATGCTTTTATGGACCTTAAATAAAGAAACAGGAATATCCCATGGTGATTCCTACTCCACTGGCCGAATGGTATTTACCATGTTATTCAGAATAACATGATTATTTCTCATACATATAGAGAATCCAATATAGGTAAGGACACTCTATCAAAGAAAATGATCAAGGAAATAAGTATGATGTTGACTTTTAGAGCTCATGGATTTTGATATTCATAGTTTGAAAAAGATATGAGAGGGGTGCTTGATTCATGTCCCTATGAACTCCCTTTTAATTCCAATCCATTTATGTTTTACACTTTTCAATACAAAATATTTTGATCATATTTTCATAGATTAATGATCTCTTTGTATAAAATATTATTTGACATAAAAAATAATCAATATCATTTTTGATAATATTCATTTAATCTGACATAGAAACAACCATCAAGGAAAAGGAATTGGAATATAAACCATTAATACTATTTATTATTATATATTTATCTATTAAATTCATAGAAAAATTTAATTCACTAATATAAATTTACCTTAATAATTTATATAGGCATGTACATGATATTTTTTCAACATATAGAATCACTATGTCTACATTTCATAAGAATTTAATGTAATTATTTCAAAAATGAAAATTTAAAATAAAATTCCATCATAAAAATAAAAAAACAAACTAAATATAGACAGTTGATTCATAAATATGAAAATTTAATCACTTATATATCATGAATACATATATAATAAGTTATTTTTATTTTTTTAGACTTGTGAAATTGTTGCCCAAATATTTGGATACATCACTTGTAATATAACTCCAATGTTAGAATATATAAATTAAAAGGCAAAATAATACTTGATAATTATTTACTCTATATACAAAAATCAACTCCCTTATTAAATAAACTATGTAGGGGACACAATATGACTTTTTAAATGTTGTTAATGCATTGCATATGCACAAAAAATAATTACATATGAATAATGAAATAAACTAAAATTTATATTTTTTGAAAAATTCATGATTTATATTTCTATTATAATATATTAAGTGGTTTTTTTACATAATGTTAGAAAATATATATATCATATTTATAACTTGATGATGTTATAAAATATATTTTATTCATAAAAACAACATTTCTAAATATTCCAAAAAAATTATTTTTTTGTAAAAAACAAAAAAAAATCAAAGTAAGAAATTTTATTATTGATTAACCAAAAATTTATTTCCAATTTATAATAATCAATTCCTTTATTTTGAAGAAAAAATGTTTATTATAAATTCATAAAGAGTAATGAAAAACATTTTTTAGATAAATGTTTTTTATCAATATAAATTAACATTCAAAAAAACAGTATAAATGTGATTATTATTTAATTAGTTACGTTACATATAAACAATTTTTTATATATTAAATTATGATATAATTTTAATCAAAATGGGTTTTTTACTGAATGTAAATTTCAATTTTAAAATTATTTATATTAACTATTTAAGTAAAAAAATGAGTTTTTAGAGAAATTCCAAAATTTTAAACTAAGAATGTTTTAATAAGAATATTTTGTAAATGATTTCATATTTTTAAAATATAATTTCTAATTTATATATAAATTTATTATCATATTTTCTGACCAAGTGTAATATATTAATTTTTTTATTAAAATGTATTTTCAAGACCCAAAATAAACTTATTGAAAAATGATTTAAAATTTTATAATAATTATTCATAAATTAATAATTAGAATGAATAGTATATATCATTAAAAATATAGTAATAATTATTCATAACTACCTATTAAATTTCATGGTTATATATATCATATTTAAATAAAAATATATTTTTCAATCCAATCTTAGTATTTTGTGTTATACATTCAATGAAACATATAATTAATTACCCAATTTTAGTGGGTTACGTTTAGAACCTCTTTAATAAATTTCCTCTTGACATTTTGAAATGAATCTCATTAATCATGGGTTATATATTTGATACTACTATTTTTGAAAATCCATATCTTATTAAGGCTTAATAAATAATTTTCATGATTAATGGAAAAGGTAAATTTGAAGGGAACTTGAAAAAACACAGGTTTTGATTCCAAACTGGAAAACATTAGTGGGAAAAAGTTTAAACATATATGTAAATGTTGACTTTAAAATAATAATGGATATTTACCGTTAACTTTGATCCTTATAATATGAATTATCATGGTAAATTCAATGAAAAAAATCAATAAAAAAATTTCATTTGAAAAAAAGAATAGATTTATCAAAATTAAGGTAATTGAAGAAATGTTTTTTCAAGATCATTTTATTTGAGTTGAATAATTCTGTTACCACATAAACAGATAACATAAGGAAATATACATAATTGAAAAGTAGAATATAATCCTCTAATCAATCTCCATAACACTCTCATCTTCTCATCCGTACAAGGAGTATTCAATATAAAATTTTCATCTTTAATGAACTAAAATAAACATTTATTAGATCATATATTAAAAAAATAGATAATAAGATATTTCTCCTATCGTTAGATATTAATAAAAATTTGAATAGCTTTTATAATTTATGATAATATAAAAAATTAATAAACTATCATATAGAGAAATGATTCATTAATAACCAAACATTAATAGTAATACCAAAAATTAATCATATATCATTTCATGAATAAATAACCAAGTACCCTAAATAACCTCAATAACCCATATATAAAACAATGTTTTAACATCAAATTTTATTTCCCATCTTTCATATTACATACCCAATAATGATTTAGAAATGTTCAAAAATAAACAGTCTTGTTAAACTAAAGTGTTATATATAACCCATGCCAATGTAATATCTCCCAAAATATCATTAATCACTATGATTAATCACTATATAATATTATAACAAATTAAAAATCAAAAAAATATAATGATCCAAATTTAGATACTATTCTGAAAGGAAATCCTTATCTTGAACAGAAATATCACTAATATTATCACCTTGTGAATTAAACAGCTTTGAACCATCAAGTTTATCAATAACCAACTATGAAATAGACCATAATAAACATAACACCATTTCATATATCAAAAGAAATGGTTATTTTATTCTTAATAGAGTTTTTATTTACAACCTAGTAAAAGATTCAAATTACTTAAAATTCCCATAAATTAATATCTCAAAATATGTATTTGTATTATTGAAACTATGATCAACCTCAAATTTATAATACCATGATGGTAATCATAAAACATAATTTAACCTTATCTGATGAAATAGTTATCTACAATGTTTCTGATCCCTTACTCTCTTACAATATAGAAGGACACAACATAAAAAATTACATAATCTAGTGTCTTTAGACCGGAAATCACATTCTTTCTTAAAACATATCATTTAGGTATACTTTTCTAGATAATTAGGATATCAACCTTATATAAATAAATATTTCATCACATTATGGACACATCCATTTAATATCCATTATCCCAAAATAAAATCCAATTAATATATAACATGCTATATTTTCATGACATATCTTCACAATTTTCATATTGAGCTCATCCGTATAACTAATTACTCTTAAAACACAAATAATTTCATTTAAAACTGCGGTATGAGAACAAAAATCTCAGTAAGAGATATATAAAATGAATACAGAAAATTATTAGTCTATGATTACATTTAAAAATTATCCTTTTTAAAAAGAAAAATTGTTATCAAAGTATACATTTTAATACCCAGTAAATTAACTTATATATGAAAATATTATTATTAAATACTTCAAAATTAATCATATAATGATAATAAAACTCAAAACGTTTCTTTTAAATCATTAAAAAATGATTGTTTTATAAAAAGATATACATTTTACTTATAATAAAGAGAATAAAAATTCATTCAAAATATAGGAAAACAAATTACCTTGTGATATCATAAGATTCTCATGAATGTATATATAAATATTAGATAAATCATGTATTTAACATGGGTGAAAAAATTCATGTCACTCTTAAAAATACCCTTACAAATATCCAATGAATTGGAGAGATATACCATGATCCCCCATTCTTGGATAATAATGGAAGAAACCCACCTTAGTATATAATGGATAAAGAGTCCATAAATTGTAATGGAAACAAACTTGAATATTTTATAATGGAACTACCCAACAACATTAACAATTCCCATAAACTTATATATAATCAGAAAAAATAAAGTATTACAGAAAATATATTATTCACCATTTTTAAAACAATTCTATATATTCAAATATCCATTGCATTTGAAACCATTTTTTCAAATCCGTAGAACAAAGGGAAAGATGTGTTTTCATTGATCAAGATATGAGTGATTTAAAATGATAAAAATCATCATATAATCTCATTGGCATTGGGTAAAACCATTGACCATTTATTCATTAATATACAACATTCTTTTTTTTCCTTATCTTCAAAATGTTTCATATAATGAATTTAAAAATTATCCATATGAAAAACATTAGAATAAAGTACAAAGTGAATTTAAAATTTATATATTGTTAATTATTTTATAAAAAAATATATCAAGAGAATATTATCAGAAGTATGGTTCTGTAAGAAAAATATTGAGTGAATAATCCTTTGAAATATTTAAAATGATATCATTAATGTAATGTTTACTTTACATCGGGTTTGACTTATCATTTATTTTTTGTCCTACAAAATAACAATAAAAATTAAATTATCCACTATATAGAAACCTTTTTCACAATTGTTTTTATTTTATTTATTTATGACCATTTAATAGAAAAATACGTAACCAGTTATGTTCACATTTTAATTTTTGATGATATTCGTCCCATTTGTACAAAATTTGATTTGTAGTATTACTAGGGTCCAATATGTCATTAATTTATCTTATTCATAATAAATATTAGAAAATAATAAAAATTTTATTCATATATTATACTTTCAAAACGGATAATGAATGCTAGTTTTGAAAAACTAATTATGTTATAATCATTAAGATAGTAATTCATACATGCACATCAGTAACATTTCCATTGTTGAAAAAACATAATGGAAATAAATTTAATTCCATTTTATAAAAATGTAATTATTATGTGATATGTATAATAGTTTTTTAACATACTTATATATAGTTCCAGGTTATATGAGCATGAAAAACAAACCACATCGCCTAGTGGAGGTGGAAATGTACAGGTACCCAACTATGATGTTATCCTTTTTCGGTGGATGGAATGGTTTGAAATTAGATGATATACCACCACAACTAAAATAAAAATATTTCATGAATTATATATATTGAAATAATATTCATCATCAGATCTATACATTATAGGTGGTGATGGAAGATGAATTATAGCATGTCATAATGTGGTAGTCTGCCGTACACATGAATGAGGGTATCATTTCCAATATTATAGAACTAGGGATGTATATATGTTAATTAGTTAACATAATAAATTAATATTTTATCGAATAAATTTATTTCATTATTTTACTATTTTTTAATAATATTTGGATGTTGTATAAGGTGAACTAAAATAAAAATTCTATGTTAATAAAAACACTTCTTCATCATAGAATTTCTTTATAATTATACCTAATTTCTTCTTTGGTTAGTTTTATGATCAAAAAGGTGATTCTAGGATATTTTTATTGATTTTAAGAAGGGCTTTAGGTGGGTAATATCCATGATATATGGCTTAAAATGTGTGATTAATAGTGTAGAGTTGGTTATCTTTTATTAATGAGTGGAGGGGAACGATCGGAAATTTAAAAATTGTTAAACAAATTTAAATTAGATTTCATGATAAAATGAATCAAAATAAGTATAATTAAAATAAAAGTTTACGATGAGTTTATATACAATCATATAATACAATTTGAACAATTTTATGAAATTCTTCACCATTATCAAATTGTTTTAACCCACTGTAAATCCTTTTGACGGTGACCACGATATCAATGTTTTTATCTCATTAGGTTCCATGAATATTAAAATAAATTACAAATTTCCAATTAATGGATCATGAAATAATTTTTCTACAATATCACATTCAATTGTTTTTATAAGATTTTAATTATTTTTATAACATTTAATAGATTATTTCGTATAAAATATCATTAATTTAATTTTTGGATTTTAATTAAATATTTAAATTTCATATGTGTCTAACTCATATATAATGGTCTCAAAATGACATGCATTCCAATGTAAGGGGTTTTTAATCTTTAGTTTATCATAAAATAAAATTTCAATAGGTTTATAATTTTTTAAATACTTTATCATTTTGTTTAACCAATTGGATAACAAATTTTATCCGTGTTCATGGTAATGATTTTTTTCAATAATATTGTGTAATAATATTAATAATAAGGTCAAAATATGCTCATAAATTTATAAGGGATTAAATTTTTTACCATTTATAAAACAAATTTTACAATATCACAATTTTTATTATTTTCAAATAATTTATAAAAATTATATCTATCATAAAATACCATTAATTTCATTTTAAAACTTTTTATCTAATTTAAATTTTAAAGTAGAATGAATAAAATCAAAAAAGTTCACACATAACTAATATTTTATATTTCTATAAAAAAATTCTTCTAACACCATAACTCACCCATACACAATTACATACAGTGTTCTAAAAATAATATAGATGGGTTTCATATGGCTTTCTAATGCACTGTGTCATTGTTTCATAACAATTTATGGTAAATAGATCATCACTAAAAATTATGAATAAAATAAAATCATTAAAATAAATATAATTAAGATCAATATAAACAGTTATATTTTTTCAATATTTATTTACTCAAATAGATGTCATGAAAAAATATTTATTATGTTATTATGACTTCTTTGGCCTTTATCAAACACAACAGAAGCATTTGGGATTAGTCACTATTTATAAAAATGAAAAATAATAATCCATATATCAGAATAATATATAATAATTTATATTTATTAACAATATAATGTTATTAATTCTTCATTCTCAAATATTATCATTATAATTATAAATATCACTATTCCAATTTTTCTCAAGAACCGAGTCGACACTGAAAAAGAATTTAATAAACTGATTATTAATCAGTTTATTTTTATCTAAGGTCTCATTCATATGACTTTACCAAGAAAACTATACATCTTATATATCATTCATATTTTTTAGTGATCATCATGAATTACCATGTAAGGTAATACACTTTGCAATAAAAAATATCAATAATTAATGTTGGAAAACACAAAAAGTTATAAATTGTTCTCCGATGAACCAATAAAACCGAGGACACATGTAAAAATAATTTACTTTAATTTATCAATTTAAAATTTATAAAACCATTCTATTTATGTATGATATGTTTTTCATAGATTTAATAGTCTTTCATGATTTTTTACAACCCACTTGGGAAGAATTATTTAAAATGGTCATCATGTCCATAGATTATACTTTTAGGTACCTCATTTAGACAAACTACCTCCCACACAAATATAATACTAATATTTTTAAAAATTATGGTATCCTAGTTTTGTGGAATGTGGGATACCTTAGTCAACGAGTCCACAACATCCTAAATATTATAACTAAATCACGTAATCCCCTACAAACCCATTAAAAAATCCAATGTCACTTTATCTCAAGCCCATAATAAAATTTATAATGATAATATATAATCCGAAGGACTTTAGCATTTACCATTTAATCATTTAGATATTGAGAACCATAAAAAACAAGACATATCCAACCTTATCCAAGGTCTTAAATGGTATTTTGGAATAATGTTGTACATCATGGTAAAACTCAGTTTAACATGTCATCTCATGTCATGTGAGTATATTATCAGTGCCTTTCACATAGTCGTATGGGCTTTATGATGGAATATACATTATAGATCTCATTGATAAAAAGATACAAATTATTTGGGGATCCCCATAATTTTTTTATCCCTCGTCTGTAGATAATTTAAATTTTAAATCAAACTATTCATTTACTTCTTGAAAATTATAGACACAATAGTAAAGGATATATTGGTTTCTTGGACATGATACACCATAAAAACACTAAAGAACAAAATAAAGAGGAATATTTAATATGATTATCACTCTATCCCTTACACTATATGTTATTAAGCAATAAAAATCGGTGCATTTGGAATCATGTATCCATTCCTCGTGACATTCTCCAAATACATTTTAAAAAATGTAGATTCCAAAATACTATGTCTACTAACGAGTATGGTCATGATTTGACAAAATATATATCATTCTATATTCATAGTTGTATAAAACATGTTGTAACCAATAATATTGGGTCTCTATCACCTCTAATCATGCACCGTCACATTCAATTTCAGATAATTCCTTACATAGATTATCTATTTAAAACTCAGATTTATAGAACCATATTCGACCAAAAATCCAACAATCATCAAAACCCAATATGCTAAACTTTTGATACATAATATTACATTGTATACTTCATACATAGCTCTTGTATGGTTAGGATATGTGAAGTCATTAACCTCTCAATAAACCCTTTAATGTATTTCTCAAAAACATCTTAAATGTGGGTCATTACTATATTATTCTCCAAGGATTCAGTCACCATTTAAAACATTAAGATGTCCTTATTGATCCATTTATTATATCCAAATTTCACCATGAAACCATTAATCGCAAAATAATTAATTATATTCCTTGAAAAAATATCATATAAAATTTTTTTGTATATTTATATACTAGCCTATACTATCATTGGTCAAAAAAATCTAACATGCTCAATAAAAAATGACATATTCATTGCTATGTGTACATCTAGGGAAATATTTTTATAATAAAAACAATAATTAAATACCTATTTTGATCCTCACATAAGTAGTAGTCCTTTAGAATTAATTTAAAACAGAACTAGAAAAGAAAACATGAATGAAAAAATGATTCTATTCATATAAGAAAAATCATTAACAACACTTTATCAAACCAAATGGTATCACATAGTAATCATTTATGAAATTACTTAATTGGAATAAAATAATAGGTATGTAAAAGAGCCTTTTAAAATATGATTGTATGGTAACCTATTATAAATACTGAATATCAATATAGATCCTCCTTTCTGAAAAAATTTATCATCGATATATGGATTTGGGTATGAGTTCCTGAAATTCACAAATTCCTTATTTACAGAATCGATACTCAAAATTACTCATCAATCCACCTCTACAGATCTTTATAAACCAAATCCCCATTAAGTCCCCTAGAAATTACTTTATATCTAAATTTTAGGAAGTTTACATAATATATTGATGAAAATATATGGGCTCCATTCATGGAAAATAGAAATAAAATAATTAATATCAATATTATGTTCAAAATAGAAGAAATAATTTAGAATGTTATATTGCAATAGGTAAACTATGTGAGGGTTTACAACTTTATGTTTCATATAATCATCCAAAAAAAGTTGAAATATTTTCCATCATTGAACCATAATTATGAAGGTTAAATCATTAATGGGTTTCCAACTAATCCCACTCGAAAAAATGGGTATAATTTATCCCTATAAATATGTGAATGATACCCAACAACTATGATATATGATATAGTCTTGATATCAAACCAATAATTCCATTTCATTTTTGAAATAAAAATATATCATATTTATCATGAATGAAGCTGAATGAATTTAACAACCAAAGATAACCACAACACAATATAGAAACCTAAGGATAACCATAGGTCATGTACCGACATGTGTATATATTAATATCACCCAATATAGATACATTTTGTGAAGTCTGTATCCATTGTTAAATTTTGTTGACATTATGCAATCAGAAAAATATTCAATAAATATATATGGAAGAAAAGGGAAGTTATAAAATCTATACATTTAACTATAGAAGGAATTACATCATGATCAATGGGAGTAGGATCAATATAATTCAAATAGGATAAATCTCATACCTATTTTCATGATCAACTCCATTTAAAATCATATTATTTATAAAACAATTTCCATTATACATGAAAATTACATCCTCTACCATGACTTGAATGGAACATGCCCCTTCAGAAAAAACTCTTATATAAAATAAGTAAAATATAATCTATTTATATTTTGATCCTCTTACACAGGATCACCTTTGATAACTCCTATAGTACTACTATAGGGGAACCACCTTCCCACAAAATTAAAAATAAACCGGTGTTTGGGGAAAAAATTTAAAAAAGATATGGCCAAGATTAAAACACAGATAACGCTCCATAAAACCACTTCTCCAAAAAGGAATATATGGATGAAAAATAAATCCACTATAATTGTCACTAAAATTACATGAACCAAAAAACTAAGTCATATTTTTTATGGGGAGACTACTGGTACTCTCAGAAGAACCCAACTGACCAAAATCTCTACCATCATTCACGTTTCTCTTAGAAAACTTAAAATGATTCATTAACTAGGTAAAAGAAATTTGTTTTAATATATTCACTTATACTCAAATCATATACCTATTGTAATACTAAAGTTTTTATCCTTAGCAACCCCTTCTCTTGTCAATATAATTGAGAAACACTGAAACTCGATAGAGAACCTGATATAATCAATGAAACAAATCCCCATCCAGGTAAGATGTATAAACTCTATGACCTAATTCAATATCAATATCACCGAGTAATAACAATAATAAAACCTAACATGAAAATTATTCAATGACAACCTATCTTTATAGTTTTATTATAGTATTATATCCTACAAGTACATTGCTAGCCCATGTTGTGTATACATCACTAAAATCTCCCTCCCCACAAAGGGTGTCATTAAATAGTGATATATAGTTTATATTAACTCTACCTAGATCTCAAAATCCTTTTTGGAACCCTTATTCCATGACCTGATGCCCCCCCACACAAAGGTGCCTCTCATATGTTGGACATGCGAGAAGAGAGATAGTGATAGCTCGTATCCCACATCCAATATGCCATAGCTTGGAGATATGAACATCTAGTACAAAATACATGAAAATGGAAGGAATGTTCCTCTAAATTATATGAATAAAAATATGTAGGTCTAGCAATTAAATAAATACTATAATATATAGATAAAATAAAACCCATGTATATATTGTAATGTGATTAAAAGTTAATATAAGTTAAATAGAACTATAATAACCAAATGATAAACTAGGAATATATAAATAAAATCAAAGAAACACCTTAATAACAAATGATCATGTAATATCAATCCTTATATCTAGTAATATATTTCTATGCATAAAATTTTTCATTTATACATTGGGTGAGAATAATAGTTTTTATGAGTGTGACACACCCCAAAGCCTCTCATGAAAAAGATAATGAAATCATGAAAAATAATAATAAACAAAAATTAAATATTAATCATCACTGATATAGGTATGATAATTTCTTAACCTCAACATGAATATCTATTTCCATGTAATTTATAAAAAACATCATATAATATAATAACATTAAAGGTACCTCGTTAGCACTTCCACGTTGATTTTTGGCTCTTCCCCAAATTCGTAGATCCGACCCCATCCGTATCTAAAAGAAATGATCCGAAATGTTTTTGGGATAAAGTGTGATAAATAGTATATCATTCATAAATTCATCTCTACATCCCATTAAACATCTCTATATTGTAAATGGGTAGTCCAAGAACCACCATAATATTTTTGTCCAGTATCTTATATTCATTAACCTACAAGAAATCATCCTAGCCCATACATCAGGAAATATACTTAAATCCATTTAAACCCATTCAGTTCATACCTATATCAGTCCTTATGATACTATAATTTGAGATACATGTTTTTGAATGAACCATATGCCAATTTGACCCACAACACACATATAATAAGAATGATTAATACCATGTATGTGAGCACAAAAAGCTACAAGGATAAGAGAGTAGGTCCATAGTGGGTAGAGGGCCATCTGTTCCTAAAAAAAATAGATGATAATGATGAATTCATCATAATTTACACTATGTGTTAGTTTCCCGATTTACATGGGTTGGTTCATATATGAAATCTTAAAACATAAGGGATATAATATTTCTCAGAATCACACTATGAGAATTATCATAGTACTTAGCTAAAATGATGCTATCATATATCAGACACGTGGTCTCCACAACTAAGAAAAAGATATCCTAAAACAATAGTAGAATTAAATGAGTTTCATTAAATTACTTCTCTAAACCTGATAATAATTAATTCATTATATATTAGTTAACATTACACAAATTTATTTTTAGTTAACAATTGGAGTGAATTCCATACCCTCCATGTATAATCCAAATAAATCTAGTATTTCTGAAGATTGACTACATTTTCATTCCAGAAAGTACTAAACCCAATAGTGAAAACAATAATTATTCTTTTACTGTTACATATTTTAGTGTACTCTTAGATGTTTTATAGGGTACCAGAAACAGATTTTTAACAATATTGGACCAACTACCTCAAAAAGTGGGAACAATATTTCTAATAAACTATAAAATAATTTATTTGATCAGAATTTATAATATTTAAAAGAATTAATATTTATTTTTAAATAAAAATGGGTATGATTGGATTCCACTAGTTCCATCAATCCAATGTCACCCCAACACCATCATGCATATCACCATACATCTCTCCACCAAAGGTGTAAAATGGTATAATTTCCAATAGCCTCTGAACCTCTATCTCGCAAGATAAAGATTATTATAAACTAACAAAATATCTAATAAAGGCATCGTATCTAGTGAAACATATAAGGAAGAAAAAATCATCTTCATTGGGGAAACTAGGCCCTAAAAACTAGGCATTTAGCCTTTACATGCTCATCACCAAAAAAAATTCATTCATCCTCCATAAAAAACATGACCAAACATCCCCCAAATATTTATATTTATCAAAAAATGGTTTTAATTAATCACAAGTTAACATTTTAAATTATAAGAGGTTAAGGGTATGAGAATCATAAAACATCATCTCTAATAATCTATTAAATTATTTAAAATTTCTCCCTAACCCTATTTCTGGTTTCAACTAATTAAGTGAGAAAAAATTGTCATTTAACATTAATTTATTGTATAATCCATATCAGGAATTACAATATCTGGTATACTAACCATTTCAAATAACATATGTAATAAAAAAATTCAATTAAAAATTCATTATGCATCATATTATTTCAACCATATTTAATAAATAATAAATTCATCAACGCTCCTATTTAATTTTTTATGAAACAAAAAATTAAAATATTTTCATTCATTAATGTCTTGGTAATAATGAAATTTTATCCAAATATTACCAAACATAAAATAAAATCTTTAACAATGATATAAAAATATCTAGTAACCAAAAGTAAAGTTTTTATAATTATGAAATAACACATGCGATCTCCACAAACATAAACCTATTCCTTGAATTATATAGTTTATTAATTATTATATTCATTTAATGAACCACTAAATATGATAAATCATGGCCAATTTATGACGTCAAAGAATTAATTGTTGAACAGATGATTCCTCAACCTTATTGCATTAAAATTTCTCATGAAATAATGGAATAACAACACGGATCTTTTATCACCCCTCCCATAGTGAAATCCATATGCCTCCAAGAATAAAACACCATAATGATTCCAAAAACCATAAAAATAAACACTATTTTAATGATCAAGATAAAATAACATTACATGAAAATATATTAATTTAGGGAAATTATCAAAATTAAAAGAAACCATTAAAAAAATTTAAAACCACCTCAGAAAACCACTGATTTAACCCTAGAAGAAGATTACTATATTCGATCAAAAGAGGATTCAAGGTCCTTAAAAAAGATATATTGTGAACCTAGGTTGTGAGATAAAATATTTGAAGACATTTGGGTTCAATAGGGGGTTCATGTTTTTATTGAAATTCAAAAAAGCATATCACTAAGGTACATTTCCCATGGATAAGATACAGAATCTTCTAAAATAAGAAAGAATGTGGCTAAACATAAGGTACTATGCCGAAGTAATCCTAGAAAAAACAATATTCAAGAACATAAATTCGGATCTAAAAGAAGGACGAGATGGTGAAAAACATAACCCAAACCACCATAAAATTGAACCCATGAATCCACAAATTGAGATATAACATATCCTACCTCTATACATTAGGGTACCAAATTTTGTCAAACCACTCAAACTCACCCATTAATGTCTACGCCAAACCTTAGTCTCCATGTTTTTGAAGTTAAAACCCCACACTACATCCAACATATTGGTTAATTACATAAAAAAATTGTATTGGGGTAATGTGAACCTACGTTATAGATTTTCTATCCATACAATAGCGGTGCTCCTTACGGTGTAGCATAAGCCCCTATGCCATAGAATCCCCTTAAATAGAAATATTACAATTTAAAACCCCTTTACCACCCATGAATAATCTCGATACCCTCAACATATCAAATTAACAAAGTAAAGTGACACATAGAATCTATTCCACACATCAGGTACCTCTCAAACAATTCTATTCCTTCATAATTTAAAACCAAAATCAGAGAGGAAAGATGAAAAAATGGTTGTCCAAATGACTATCCTTTGAAATACCACTTAGTAATCTCCCCAAAATAGGATGTAAAACACCCATATTAGTGGAAAAAATAAGAAAACATAAAAAAATTAGGAAGTTATAAAAACTCTTTGGGTGAAGATACCAACTAAATAATAGAATGAATCCAAAAAAACATCAAGAAGTGGAAACTATATAATAAATAAAAAAGGTGAACATATGAATAATTAGAATCTATAAAATAGTCTATCTAAATAAAAAATATCGGGGTATAATTTTTGAATATGGGACTCTGGTTACTAGGTTCTCCCCAAATTGGAGTTATGTCAACATAATACATGAACTGAGGGATTAGAATTCCCATCCAATGCCTTCTACCAGTGGTCCTAGATCTCTGAAGGATGCACCTTGATACTCACATTATAGCTGAAATTGATATCACCCAGATCAATGGAATGAGAGTCATCATCTAGTTAACAACTGAGATGAAACACATGGAAGATATAAAATATTCCTCTCATCTGTACGGGAAGATTTACCAAATGATACATAACTCAAACTTGATCAAATACATCGTAAGGGCCATGAAAATGGAGAGGAATCATAATTCCATGATTGATCATACGCTACCCACCATAAGGAGTCATCTTCATGAACAAATGATCTCTACATATAACTTTAGAGTTCTCCATTTTTGCCATTGAAATTATGATGATCAGGTCATACTATTATCCTCTCATGAATAACCAGTGAAATATATATAATGGTATGAACTAGATCTAATTTGAGACTTTATTACTCCCTAGCCCCTGTCTATCATAATGGAGATTAAAAAGTTAATTCATATAACATATTGAATATTTCCATTCCAATGTTTTATTGAAGGATATTGTTGTTAGAAAACTCTATCAAGGGCATGCGACTTATCCATAAATCCTGAAATTTCAGAATAGAAAAAAAAAATTCTTAAATAAATTGGATAATATGATCTCTATTTTTGTACTTATAAAGATGAAATTTAGTTCTAAGATAATAGGTGATAGAAAAAATCTTCGTGATGCTATCTCCACACCATGAAGGTAAACTGAGGATTGAAATCAAGGATGATCATTCATAGAAAAATGAGTAGTTTCCCTAAGTCCACTATATAATCCCTCAGAAACCCCCACCACGATCAGTTTCTTAACTAATATAAATTGGGATGAATTGTTAAAATGATCCAATATCACCCATATAGATTTGATTATTCCTTAACATAGAGTGAGATATTAATTATTTCTATCATTATGTACTCCCACTTCTTTTTAAGAATATATTACGGCTAGAAAAAACCAACTAGAAGGTTGTGCTCAGCCTTAACAATTTGGATAAGAAATCCTTGATATACAATCTCTACAAATACATTATTCAAAAAATGATAACAAATATTTAATCTTAAATCTCAGTACATATATGTCATAGTATTATATACTTCCATGGGTGAGAAATGAAACCCATGTAGAACCATATCACACATTACCAATGGGATGACAAGCCTTCCTTGGAACAACTCCCAATGTTGTTCATCATTAGATCAACAATTTGGGGTATCTAAAAAACCACATGATATTTCAAAAACACTACCATAAAATCCATCATCTGTTACTACTCCAAACATTTCACAAAATATGACGACATTTCCATCACAAAAAATAAAACATCTTCATCCAACCAACCCTATGTTAAGATGCATCACTGATGTCTCTTCCATAAATCTCCATGAATATATATATTGATGAATAATATCACTCTATGACTTGTTGGTGTATATAAAATTATGAATTTATAACTCTTCAAGAATTACTTACATTATAGTTTTTTATGTCCATGTCACGCTAGGAGAATACATACATCATGGGTTTATGATCGATAAAAACCACTAAAACCTCACTGATGTGGTATTTTCACCACATTATCAATGATTGAACGATTAATACCAACTGAAGATCATTGGTGGAATTTTAATTCAAGTTGTTAAATAACATTACATATGCATAGAAAACAAATTTTCTCTACTTCAATTGAAAAAGAACCCAAATGAGGATGCAAAACATTAAAGAAAACCTCTAACTGAACTCCTTTTACTAGGAAGAAATGGTCTAAACGAGTGACCAACATCTCTGGGAGGCACCCAAAAGCATCCTCAAAATGGTCAGTCCATGACAAAAAATGATAATTTATACTGATGGTTTTCAAAGCAGTCACACAAAAAAATGAATTCATCTACAAACATTCTATAATACCCAGAAATACCATGGAAAATCCATACCATTATTATAACATTTAGGAGTATCCTATGGAATGTTTTTTCTATCTTAAATGTATTAATAAATACTATTTTTTAGGACACAAAATGCCCCCGTGAAATTCCTGTCACAATCATAGAAAAAACACTTTTATACTATCCCAAATAGGTTTTTATGATGAAGAACTACCAAGAGCACATATAGATTCTAATTATTCTCTTACATAGATATTGAGTACATGAGGTTTTATTCTATTAAAGAATCCATGAACCAAATAAGGAATTGTATGAACACTACATTTTTAAAACCCATGAACACATATAGAGAATATATCATACAAAGTAGCATAAACATTCCTATATTGACATCGAAATTTTTTCTTTTGAATATCCTCATCCTTCAAAAATATATGATGACATCTATAATATTTATCAATATTTGAGAACAAACATGATACTTTTAGTGAATTAAATAAGTCATAAATCTAAAAATAAAGATATTAGTTATTTATTTTTTCATTGTTTTAGCGATGTAAATGATTATAGATTTGAAAACTCTTATTATCTGTATTAATAAACAGGTGTGTACCATAGTGACACATCCATCCAAAAAAACTGAGTGGAAATAGATCCTTAAGCTATACCTATCGCTCTCAGAACTCAGAATATGAAATCCTATATTGATATAATTAGATTTAATATGTTATAGGATATAAATATATCCCTAACAAGTATACTCATCTAGTAGTAATACTACATCCTTCTAAGAAGACATATTTTTGTAATATTCAACAAACATAGGAAAAATAGATGGATAAACCTACTATGACCACATCATTAGACCAAATGATAAGGAAGAAAATGAAAACAAATGAATCAGATCCATATGAGGGCCTAGACCACTAAAAAACACACAAAAATCCATTTTAACAATAGATAACAAAATATTTAGCCTAAATAAATTCATATTATTTTTCATCAAATATAGACAGTCTATAACATTGATGATGTAGTTGGGATATATCCTAAAAAAATAGATGTCTCCCAATGTATAGTGTTACCTAACCACTAGATCACAGTATATACATAATTCACATATATTATCTTGACCAATAATTAGAATTGTCAATACATATAGAACTATAATCCTCTACAACTCATGAAGTAAAAAATTGATTTTGGAATGTTATATAAATTAGTGTGTATCTCTTGATTCAAACAAAGAATTAATCAATGTAGAGAACAAGAAAACTATACCTCGAATGGTTTCCAACTCCCATAGATTTGGAAAATCATCAGAAAAAAGCTGGAAACTTCTTACTTCATATCCTCTCGGTCCTTGATGAATACCACCTCCATTGATGCACTCTTATCTTTTAGTATATGGTTAATTTGAGGGTTTCCCCTACCTATATTAACGATTCTATGCTAATTCCAACATATAGAATCCTATTTTTTCTTCCAAAACTAAATCTTCCTCAATGGAGGAACATTAATTAGAAAAACTAGTTACTATTTCTGTTTAAGAATTTCTATGACCTCTATCCACCAATTTACTTAGTCACCTCATGAAAATAAATTGTCTGATCCCCCAAAAATGAACCAAGACACACCACCTCTAGAGAAATGTCACGGTGATGGTTGGAAACTTCCCATAATAGTTAAAAAGATCTTAATTCTTAAAAACAAGGAATATTAAAAAATAGATCTAATTCATGGAGAGGTATGCTGATTACCCTTTAATTATTACCAACATATGGATGGAATCATATCAATGACCTATACTCTCACCAGCACATCAATATACGTCTTCAATATAAACAACATGACATGAAAAGGTATCTATGTGTACATATCTTCATTTAAATTCTTCTCCACAGCCTCTGCATCATACAATAGGTCTCAAATATGTTGGAGGGAGGTCTTTAAATAGATCCAGAATTCCTAGACACTTCAACTCCCATATCAAACGGTAAGGAGATACTGATGATTAGCATACATCACAATGGATGAATAAAAATCTACATGGATGTGGTTTGAGAATATCTCCAATGAGACTTCTGAATACACATTGTTATCTTGGAATAAGATTAAATTATACCTTAATGCTCAATGAATAGTCATAGTGGATGATGAATCCCATTTTTCCATATAACAATAGATCTACATGAAGTCAATCTCAACCACCTCTAACTAGTTTTCTATGGAGGAGTCTAAAATTGAACCTTATTGACTTATGTAGGGTTTGGTACCAAAACTATTATAGTGTCCCCTGCATGTTTCATATTCTTCTACCATTAATTAGTGTAGATATGATAATATATACTTCAGAACGTCATCTTTGTGAATCTGATGGGGTCATCAAATTAGATACATAACTAACAATCAAAAAATTGCTAGAGGCTCCTAAACTAAAAATATTGAATATTTATTATTAATTTATTATCCACATTTTAAAGGGTTAACCTATATGGGGGTATACACATTTCAAATACATGCATAATGAATAAAAATTAATGAAACATTCCAATTACTGTACACTACATTTAGTATCAATACCCTTTTAAACTTTCTAAATGTATTGTTTTGTGAATCATTTTTATAACATCAGTAGATTTTATGTAATATATTATTTAAATAAATTTAAATTCATTTATATATTCTATCAAAAAAAATTAAAATTTTATTTATTTTATACGCAACCCTAGGTTTATCATTCATTGCACACATTAGTATGTTTTTTCTATAATGCGTGATACACACAAAACCGAGTTTTATTGAACAACAATATGCTTCGAAAATATAATATGATTTTAGTATCATAGTCATTGGAATGGAGGTATTGAATAATATTAACTAAATATTAAAAATATAGTTTTAAAATTTATATACATAATAATTATATGCTATCCAATTAATTAGATATGAAAATAAACACCAATTGAATATAAAGGATGTGTTTTTGTGAAAAACTATTTTTTTACCATAAGAAAATTTTATTTTAATAAATTAAATTAATAACTATTAGAGAAATATTTTAATGAAAATTAAATATTATATATTCAATCAAATTTTTATAAAATAATCTAATAAGTTTTTTAGGCAGAAATTAAAAAAAATCCAATTTTAAGCCTAAAAGCTGTATTTTTCTAAAAGGTCATTTTACCTCTTTTTAATAGAATAAATGTTTTGAAGATAAAATTTGACAAATTTATGATTTTTTTAGAATAAATAAACTTATTATTTGAATTAGTAATTTCTAAATTAACATAGTTTGAATTTTTTCAATTTTTATGAGAAGCTTTATTTATAATGAATAATGAAAAATAATAAATTTCAATTGCAAATTGAATTTTCTTCAAAATAATAAATATTGTTCAATTGAAATTTTAAATTTTTGTAAAGATAAAATAGTTCAAAAATAAATATATAAATATATTATTTTATATTGGAATCAATTTTATATTAAAATTGGATATAAACACTTTGTGAACTTTTTGACTTTTTCACTTTAAAAGCACGTATTAGCATCTCGTATGTGATATTAAAATTAAATTAAAATATGCCAATTATTTAAATTTAATTTTGAAAAATTAATTCAATATTTGGAACATGAATACATTATATTTCCTTATAAGGTAAAATTATTATTTTTCTAAACGTGATTAGTGAACAAATTAAATTTAATTGCAACCTTTAAGGTAAAAACATGTTTACTATGTGGTTAAAGTTAGAATATAAGGTGTAAAAATGACCCAAAACATGTATCAACAAACTTTTATGTAAAATTTTTGAACCTTATGATTTTATGATATGCATTTATGAGTATTTGTGACACATCCATAAATGTGACTCATATAGTATGTTAAATAATGCAGAAGGAAAAAAATTACCTTTCTCCAATTTAATTTTTGTAAAAATTTAAGGATATGGAAAACCAAATAGGTTCAATTATAAATATTAATTTTTAAGATAAATGGGTTTTTAATATCATAATTATTTGAATTTATTTTATATTTACTATATAATTACAGTAACTATTTATGAAACACCAACAGATGGAATATTTAGATAATAATAAAATAAAATAAATTATACTAAAAATATTAAAAGTTATGTAAATATAATTAATTTTCTTGTTAAATTATTTATTTGGATGCATATTTAATGATAAATATGTATGAAATAAATATATTTGAAATCCATTATTGTATTTATTTTTTAAATTCAAATTAAATAAACAACATCTGAGTTGACATTGATGTTATTTTATAATAAATGATATAATATTAAATTATTAGAAATTACTAAAACAATTTTTTTCAATAATAAAATATTTAAATTTTAATAAATATACAATATCGTTCATTTGTGGACCAATTAATCTAGTATAAATAAAATATTGACCCCTAAATATTAAAAACACTGTTGTCATAGTTTGGGTTATGACTCTATTTTTGCGTATTACATGCAGTTATGTTGAATTTATCTTCCAACACAGGTGATATGTTTATTTTATAAATTTGGATTTAATATTTCAAATAAGTGGGATTTATTTTTATGAAAATCCACACTTTAATTATCTCTTAATCGGTTTATTACACATATTAGAAAACAAGTTACCTTAATCAAAAACCAATGTGGAAAAAAATAAGTAAACTTAAGAGTTAAGGAATAAAATGTTTAAAAAATGTATTCATTTTGTCTGTTGGTAGTGTTTCATGAACAAATAATCCCTCTCATCCATTATTATTCTATTTTTTAGAACACAATGTAAGGGGGACCTCCTAATAGTATCAAATTTTGAGTATTTACAAGAATTTCATCCATTTTTGACTATAAAAAGGCACTAAATATCCATAATTATTCACACCTATCATGCCATTTAAATAATCCAAACCCTAAAAAATTCATTTTAAAAATTCCATAAAATCATCCTAGAATCCTCCCATAGAGAATAAATTAAGAATTTTAGGCTAAAAATCCACCCTAAGGAGGATACATAAAAACTGAAAACATGAAATACCAATCTTTATCGAGAACTTCTTTTTCATGACCACAACATTCATTCTTACATAGCATTACATGGGATAACCTAATGAAGTACATAAGAAAATGGTGAGCTCTAAAGCCTAGTAAGTGAGTAAACAAGGAATATCCTGAATTATATAATACATCTTAGGTAATATAAATATCAATTTAGTATAAGAGAAACATGAACATAAATAATTGATATATCATGATTATCATAACAAGAAAATGTGGCAACAACTTAAAACACTATATCATTGACATAAAGGAATCAAGTAAATCCATATCCTAACATGGTGGAAAAAAGTACAATAAAGTAATCAAGTAAACCCCTATACCAATAAGAATTATCATGATACAAAACATTACCAAATTCATTGGTGTCCTATCAGAGCACACCCTTCATAATCATTTCAATCTCATGCTTATGTGTGCCACATAGATCATAGAACATGAATTCATTAAAAATCATCATTTTCTTCATGATCAATGTCACGACCCGTTCTCAGGACCAATGCCGTGACTACCCCAAGCCTGCCTTCCATAGGCCAAGGGCTGGAAACTAGCACCAAAGGTGTAAATCCCAATAAAAGGGGAAGGAATTTCCTTTATAAAGTAAACAAACACCACAGAGTAAGCAAGACGAAATAAACACTATATAAACTGGGTACAAATGTAAGTGCAGGAAAGTAAATGGGCCATAATACAATCCCAACTGAAGTAAAGTACAACTGAAAAGAAAGTACAAAAACTGAAAAGTAAAGCAGCAACACCGAGCAATCCACTGGAAATCCCACCTAAATGGTGGGTACAGATAGCCTCCTCATCTCCTCGGGTCCAGCCGTCCTCTCCGTGTACGTCCTGCCCAGTGGTCCACCTCTAGGTACCCATATAATCCACAATCCTCAACCACGATCAGCGATGTCCGTCGTCTGCATCCAACACAATGAAGTGCAGGCATAGCCCATGCAGGGGTGAGTATACGCTACTCAGTAAGGACCCTGAGACCCCGAAGGTCTACCATAATCCACAAAGGAAAGATACAATCACAAGGTAACAACCAACACTTCTTAGTTATATGCCCATACATATACATATGTCATCAATTTCAGTTCGGCTCCATCAACTGAGCCCAAGTTTGATCACATTCACATAGGATAGTACAACCCAATCCACAAAGGAAAGCACAACTCAATCCACATAGGAAATCACAACTCAATCCACATAGGAAAGGAAAACCCAATCAACAAAGGAAAGAAAAACAAATCCACGTAGGAAACAATTCAATCATATCGAAGATAATGATTGGAAGTCAAGACTCAACTCACACAGGTATATATCATTTGTAAAGAAAAAATTGGATGATTAGATGTAGTTACTGATTCATTTAGCTGGGACCCACGTAGGATACTAGACAATCTGTAACGCCCCGACCCCAGCTACCCAGAGTCGGTGCATTAATTACATAACATTGGCATGATCACAAGAAAGATCAAATCCCGAAAGACCGATTGGTTTAGTAGCCTTGGAAACACTAGATATAATCATAAAGTTTTACATTACATTTCAAAGTGAAAAACTACTACAACAACAAAGTCTTCATATCCACACTATTAACCCCTCATAATATCCCTGCAAGTCATTCATAATTTACTTCTTCACTACCTGGGAAAAATAAAACATAGAAAAGGGGTGAGCTCAAATGCCCAGTAAGGATAACAATATAGCGGAAACTTTCATCAATAAGAATAAACATTTAAGGCAATGTATAACTAAAACAAAAGCCTTTTAAACATGAACTTTCAACATAGTATGGCAAAAGTAAAATGAAATAATGCCATTTACTTGTTCACATGGATATTCTACTAATCGAATAATCACATGCAATATCAATAACCACTTTCATAATGTTGGAATGCATAATGCCAGACTATCATAACCACATAGCCAAGGCCTCGTGCCAAGACTACAAATAATATTATGTCAAGGCCTTGTGCCAAGACACTAGTTTGTCTCATGAGACCTACCGATGCATCGAGGAGCTATAGCGGGCTCCACCCGTCACTTATTAAGTCCAATGCATTCCCATATGAAAAGGTTTAAACATAACATAAACATTCGTATTAAAACTAGCATACGAAATGTCAATACTTTCACAATAAACTATGAATGGTAAAAATATCACATCCACAGTCAAACATATCACAAAACCTTCAATACAATATAGAAGTTTTGTATCATAATAAATCAACTTCAAATAATCTTAAAATCCATCAAAGGATGTTGACATAGATGAAATCAAAATTCTTTTTAAAGAAATATCTCCTTTTATTTTGAAATCATTTAAGATCCACATAAAATAAAACATTTTCTTTGAAAATATTCTTATAAGATTGTAAGGAAATCTTTGAAGATTTTATAACGGCGTAAAATAACCGCACCCGCCGTATAAGTTAAAAAAAACATTCTTACCTCAATTCTATCGAAAAGGTTAAAAAGGACCTTGTTTTGAAAATGACGGAAAGATTCCTTTATAAACCTCTTATAAAAATTCAAACAAGGGTATAAATGACTTTAACCCATAAAAATGTTTTGAAATACATTTTTAAGAAACATGGATGTGGATGATAAAGATATCCCAGTAGATTATTACGTATAAACAACCTCGGATAATGAAGAGATTGTGAAATAACCCTTACCTTGAACTTTCTCTTAGTCGATGGTATGTTAACCTCCTGTATAATAATTAAAACATTGTTATTAAATTATACAATAATCATATACATCAATATGATATCATATATGATCTTTTAATATTGATTTGATAATAATATCTTAGTATTATCGTTGTTTCGGGTGTGAACTTTCTTGTTTTCTTTTGTATGTTTTGTTACGTAAGACATGTTTGTAATGGATAGATTATATCTTATTCATAAGCAGAATGATATTAACATTATTTTTAACCCCAAAATGAGAATAAGACTTGAATGGATATGATGGAGAATGAATCTTATCGCGTTCGTGGAGACGGTAGTCCGTACGTGCGCACGAACGCTACTTCCATTTAATTAATTTTTATTTTAAAAGAATCTAATCCAAATGATACATAGGTATATTACTATTCCAGTATAGTATTTTATATATGTTACTTATGTTCATTAACACCATCCTTTATACGTTCCATGTGTGGTATGAACGAGTCATATCATTTTAAGGGGGCGGTAGTCCGCACTTCCTCAAATGAAATTATCGTATGTATATACAACATGAAACGAATAATGGTATGAAATAAAATGGAATTACAGAAGCTTATATATAAAATATATTTCATTAATATCATATTTAATTACAGTGCCATCATAATGGCCACCATGAGAGGTGGTAAGATGTATTTGAACAATCATCGTTTCGTGAGGCGTTAGTTTGCCATCCACAGAAACATTATGTTCATCATCCATTAGATGGAGTTGTGTGTATGTGTAGTTTGAATCCTTCTTATAACAACATCCTAGTATATTTAGGATACTGGTGTTGTTACAAAAGAAAGGAAATAAAAAGATTTTGGGGGGTTGGAGAAGCAAAATAAATGAAGATACTTTAAGAGAAATTGTTACCTTTAATTTAGGTAACTCACTTTGGTTGGAACCAAAGGACTTCTTGAAATGCTTTCTGCCTAAGGGGAAGCTTCAAGGAGGAGGAGAGGGATGTGGGGAGATTAGTTGGGCAGAGTTTGGACGAGCCAAGTGGCTTGAGAGGTGTGAGGAAAAGAGAAGGAGGAGTGCCCTTTTATAAGAGGGGTGAGGGGCACCTTTGGAAAAGCTAGAAATATTAATTTATAATAAATTCATATTCGGTTTCTAATGGCTCCAAAGTTGACTATTCAAAGGTTAAGGTGGGGATAGGTCGAAAACCACTCAACCAATAGAATTTAGACAGGTTTGGGTACTTATATTAACCTTATCTTTAAGTATTAACTCTAAGTTAATTAGTTTCACTTTTACAATGTCTCTTTGTATTTTTATATTATATGGTTAATAGACTTACCATATACATACAAGCGACCCCCAAGTGGTCCATTAATGATTAACCTATCATAATATAAGTCTCTTGGCCGAACCTTAGATTTTTAGGAATTTAATATCAATTAATAATATAATATTTGTTTTAAGAACTCTTTTATGTCAATTTTGACACTATTCAATAGTTGATTTTTTTGAAACTCATAACAGATTGATTACTTCGAACAAGGTCAATTAAATCAATCCTAATATATCATATTATCCTAGAAAATTAGTGTAATTCATTAAAAGTTTCATATTATATTTATTTGGGTATTTATAATATCAATTATGTTAATTTTTTACTATTTTAGTAATTACTGCATCATAATTGTGTCATAAATAAAATAAATTATTTAATGTCTAAAAATTATAAATAAAACATCATTATGTAGGAAATCTTTTTAGATTTCTAATGAATATTTATAATCGAAAATCCAACATGTATAACCCTATGTAAAAATTGTTCTTCTAAAAGATGTAAGCTTATGCCATTTTTATTTTTATTTTAACTTTATTAATATAATGTGTCCCTACCACATACAAGTGGCTCCAAGGGGTCCCCAAATTGACCCAAGGATGCCCATGGTCGGGTATGTGTCCACCAATAAGGTTAAGACACGTTTTAGGGTAATTTTGTATTATTATAATATTATTTTTTTAACCCTTATTTACCGGATTTACCCTTTAACCATGATAAATAAAATATTTACCGCAGTAATTATTCAAAATGTGTAAAAATAAAAGTTACCTATTTACACAATTTGAACATCCTGATTCCAAATATGGAATCCATTTTTCTAAATTCAAAACACAGAAGTGGCAGAAATTAATTTAAAATTAATTCCCGCTGTCAAAACAAAAAGCGTGTTTTTAAGAGATAATAACTATCAAAAGATTGACACTTGTTTATGTTCGGTTTAATTGTAAAATTATGTCCAATGATAAACATTAAATTGAATGGTAAAAATATATTCTAAATATACTTTAAAACCACTCAAATTCATAATTTATCACTATTAATTATTTTGATTAAAAAAGTTGTTTTTAATTAAAATTTAGAAATTTTCACTATTCATCAAAATATGAAAGTTATCCGAAATGTACCAAAATTTCACCCTAGGCTAATTTTGATATTCCGAATCCAAAAATGAAGTCAATTTTTAAATATATATGATTTCAAAAAGTAGGTATTACTATTCACAACGGCTAGTTTAATTAGTTGTGGTGTGTGTTAGAACTCGAGGTTGCGTACAACACACGCTATCACATTATTCAAAGGGAAACGTACCGTAGAAGCTTGGGGTGTTACATTCTCCCCTCCTTCAAATAATTGCGTCCTCGCAATTTCTAGGGTATTACTGCATAAAAAGACTCGGGTGGTTCTTCATCATAAGTTCCTCGGGTTCCCACGTTGCCTCTTCCATGTTATGGTTTCTCCACAAAACTTTTACCAGACGCGTCGTCCGGTTTCTCAGCACTTGTTCTCTCGTATCAAGAATCCTGACGGGCTCTTCGCAATAAGAAAGATCGGGTTCCAGTTCTAATTCCTCATAGGTGAGTACATGCATTGGGTCAGGCATGTATTTTCTCAACAGAGATACGTGGAACACATCGTGAACTTTGGAGAGACTTGGCGGCATTGCCAATTGGTAAGCTACAGCCCCAATTCGTTTTAGAATTTCGAAAGGTCCGATGTACCTGGGACTCAATTTACCTTTCTTACCAAAACGTATGACTCCCTTCCACGGAGATACCTTTAGGAAAACATGATCACCGACTTGAAATTCCAAATCCTTCCTTCGATTATCGGCATAGCTCTTCTGCCTACTTTGAGCTGCTTTAATGTGATTTTGGATTACCTTCACCTTTTCCACCGTTTCCTCCACCAGTTCTGGGCCTACAAGTTTTCTTTCACCAACGTCATCCCAACAGGTTGGTGTACGACATCTCTTTCCGTATAACGCTTCATATGGTGCCATCTGAATACTCGAATGGAAGCTATTGTTATAGGAAAATTCTACTAGTGGTAAATATTGATCCCACATACCCTGAAAATCAAGTGAGCAAGATCTCAACATGTCTTCTAAGGTCTGAATAGTCCATTCTGATTGTCCGTCTGTCAGAGGGTGGTAAGCAGTGCTCAAAGGAAGTTCAGTATCTAGGGATTTCTGAAGACTTTTCCAAAATCTTGAAGTAAAACGGGGATCACGATCAGAAACAATCGATAGGGGTACTCCATGAAGTCTCACAACTTCATTAATGTATAGTCTTGCTAGACGTTCTAGGGGTAGATCTTCTCTTATAGCAAGAAAATGTGCTGACTTGGTAAGACGATCAACAATAACCCATATTGCATCGTTCCTTCTAGGAGTCTTTGGTAGCCCCATGACAAAGTCCATTGTAATATTGTCCCATTTCCACTCCGGTATGGGAAGCGGTTGCATGACTCCTCCAGGCTGTTGCCTTCCAGCTTTCACTTGTTGACAAACCATACATCTTGACACAAAATCAGCAATCTCCCTCTTCATGTTGTCCCACCAAAAATGTTCCTTCAAATCTCTATACATTTTGGTGCTCCCAGGGTGTATAGAGAAATTGGAACTATGAGCATCATCCAGCAATTCCCTTTTTAGATCAGGTATATTGGGAACACAAAGTCTCTTCCCGAATTTCAAAATTCCATCTTCATACACAAAGTCTCTCAATCTCCCATCATTCACAGCTTTAATCTTCTTTTGGAATTCGTCATCATTGGTCTGAGAACTCTTAATCCTTTCTAGTAAAGATGGTTTGGCAACCATTTGAAAAAGCATTGATGTTTCACCTTCCCTGGTTATTCCCATGTCCATTTTCACTAGATCCATGAAAATTGGATCCCTTTCAATTCTCATATTGTTCAAAACTCCATGGTCTTTTCTACTCAAAGCATCTGCCACCTTGTTTGCCTTCCCCGGGTGGTAGTATATCGTACAATCATAATCCTTGAGTAATTCAAGCCATCTCCTTTGCCTCATGTTGAGTTCTTTTTGTGAGAAAATATACTTCAAACTCTTGTGATCAGTATAAATCTCACATTTTTCACCATAGAGGTAGTGCCTCCATATCTTCAAAGCAAAGATCACAGCTGCTAACTCAAGATCATGAGTAGGATAGTTTTGTTCATGAATTTTCAACTGTCGTGATGCATAGGCAATAACTCTATCATTCTGCATAAGGACACAGCCAAGTCCTTTCTTCGATGCATCACTATAAATAACGAACCCATCATTCCCCGATGGTAGAGTCAATATAGGAGCATTGACTAATCTTCTCTTCAGTTCTTCGAAACATTCTTCACACTCTTTTGTCCAACCAAATTTAACCCCTTTACGTGTGAGCTTCGTTAATGGGTTAGCCAATCGGGCAAAATTCTGGACGAAACGTCGATAATAACCTGCCAAACCAATAAAACTACGTACCTCAGTTATACTCGTAGGTGCTGGCCATTCTTGGATTGCCTTGGTCTTAGAAGGATCAACAGAGATTCCATCTTTAGAGACAATATGGCCAAGAAAAGAAATCTCCTGAAGCCAGAATTCACACTTGCTAAACTTTCCATATAATTCATGCCTCCTCAGAGTCTTCAAGATAATGCGCAAGTGATTTTCATGATCTTCGTAGGTTTTAGAGTATACCAAGATATCATCAATAAATACCACCACAAATTCATCGAGATACTCCTTGAAAACTCTATTCATCAGATCCATGAATACAGAGGGTGCATTAGTCAATCCAAACGGCATTACAGTAAACTCGTAATGCCCGTACCTGGTTCGAAATGCTGTTTTCGGAATGTCTTCCTTCTTCACACACAACTGATGGTATCCAGATCGAAGGTCAATCTTTGAAAAGTATTGAGCTCCATGCAGTTGGTCAAATAAATCATCAATACGAGGTAGGGGATACTTGTTCTTTATCGTTATAGCATTGATCTCCCTGTAGTCAATACATAACCTCATAGATCCATCTTTCTTTTTAACAAAAAGAACAGGGGCTCCCCATGGAGAAACACTAGGGAGAATAAATCCCTTATTACTCAATTCCTCTAGTTGTTTCTTTAGTTCGACTAACTCTACAGTGGCCATTCTATAAGGGGTCTTCGATATAGGCCTTGATCCAGGAATCAAATCAATAGAAAACTCAACTTCTCGTTCTGGAGGATGTCCAGGTAAATCTTCTGGAAATACATCTACAAATTCTTTCACAACAGGTACATCCTCTATTTGAACATTCCTTTCCTCACCGATAGTTACTTCATTCTCTTCCTCCCCAATAATTGAATTAAGTTGAGCTACTGGGGGTGGGTCTAAATAAGAATTAGGTGGTGACGATTCTGCTCTAAAAATAAGGTGTTCCTTATCATTATCATCAAGAATCGTAACCTCTTTCTTCTTACAATAAATCTTCGCATCATAGTCCGAAAGCCAGTCCATACCGAGGATTATATCAAACTCAATCATAGGTATGACGATGAAATCAGCAGATAAAGAAAATTTATGTGCTCTAATGGGGACTGATTCACAAAACTTTGTTGCAACGATACTTCCCTTAGGAGTTTTAACTGACAACTCCCTTATTAAATCAAATTGGAAATATCTAATTTTCTTAGCAAACTGGGAAGATATGAAACAATGCGATGATCCAGAATCAAATAATGCATTTGCTAAACTTGAGGAAACCATTAAATTACCTGCCACCACGTCTTTCGGAGCTTCTACCTCAGCAGTAGTGATAGCATAAGCCTGGCCTTGATCCCTTGGCCTTTTCTGAGGTAAGTTCTCCTGACGCTTAGGACATGCATTTGCATAATGCCCCATCTCCCTGCAATTGTAGCACTGAACGTTGGTAGCTTCCTTCTTCCCCTTGCAATCATGAGCTTGGTGGCCTTTTTCACCACACTTGTAACAGACTCCCATTCCCTTCAAGCAAGTACCAGGATGTTTCTTCCCGCATTTACCACAAGATGGATATTCAACCTTTCCCTTCTTCCCCTTATTTCCATTCCCCGATTGATCAGCAGGTCTCTTCTTCTCTTGCTTTGCTTTAAAGTCATAAGACTTAGAGAATTCCTTTTCGGTCTTTATAGCACATGAGACAATGTCTTCGTACGATGAAAAGGATTGTGAGACTAATGCTCGACGGAGAAATGGTTTTAACCCATCAAAGAAACGATCAATCTTACTTCTTGGGTTGCGAATATAATCTCCAGCATACCTCGCTAACCTTGTAAAGTTAGCCTCATACTTTGTGACATTCTCATCCTCCTTTTGTCTCAGACTCAGAAATTGTCTTTCCATATCCGCTCGATGGTCGCGAGGGAAGTATTTTTCTAAAAACAGATCTTTGAATTCCCTCCATTCCATATTTGATACTTCATCATCTTCCTTCGTATTTTGAATCAATGACCACCATTGATCAGCATCTCCAGTGAGGCGGTAAACTGCCATGATAACTTTTTCCCTTTCACTGCTCCCCAAAGCCTGAAATATTTTCTCTAAGGAAAATATCCATTGCTCAGCTACTAAGGGATTTGTATTCCCATTGAACGTTGGTGGTTGTTGCCTCATGAATCGATCTAACATTGATCCTCCACGCTGCGGATCAGGGTGCTCCATACGGGTAAGGTTATTATTCATAACCTGAGTAAGTTGTCCCAGTATGGTGATTAGCTGATCGGCACCAGTTTCATCACCATCCCCACTATAATTATCTTGAGCAGGAGAGCAATCCCTACATGGAGTGCGCGCATTTATACAGTTTCCATTTCTTCCACTAGGCGCCATTTCTAAACAATGGCATAAACTAGATCAGTTTATGAATCAAAATACATAATCCCATACTTATAAAACACTTAACATAAATTGATCTATTTATGGATATAATCCATAATAATAATAATGTTTTCTTTGAGGAAGTATATACTCATAAACCCTTCATAATGATTTGTAAAGATAGTGAGAGTTATCCTAAGCATATCCCCCGGGAGTGTCGTAACCAAGAGTGCAGCAAGGCCCGTTGTCGTGCACCAGTTCCCGTTCGAGTCTAGCTCAAAGCGGTGTTTTCGGGTTTTACCCCTAGGTACATCTGTGCCAGAGCCGCCTCTACCTGCTCGTATCCAGACAGGGATGTATTTCTCGGAAAACTCACAAAATCTCTACAATACCAAAATTCTAGGAAGTTCTTCTATACTAATCCTCAAAGTTCATCTTAGGTCTACGTGCTCTAATCAGAGTTTATCTAAATCTAGCTTCCAAGGTTTGTACTAAACCTCCTCTGATACCAACTGTAACGCCCCGACCCCAGCTACCCAGAGTCGGTGCATTAATTACATAACATTGGCATGATCACAAGAAAGATCAAATCCCGAAAGACCGATTGGTTTAGTAGCCTTGGAAACACTAGATATAATCATAAAGTTTTACATTACATTTCAAAGTGAAAAACTACTACAACAACAAAGTCTTCATATCCACACTATTAACCCCTCATAATATCCCTGCAAGTCATTCATAATTTACTTCTTCACTACCTGGGAAAAATAAAACATAGAAAAGGGGTGAGCTCAAATGCCCAGTAAGGATAACAATATAGCGGAAACTTTCATCAATAAGAATAAACATTTAAGGCAATGTATAACTAAAACAAAAGCCTTTTAAACATGAACTTTCAACATAGTATGGCAAAAGTAAAATGAAATAATGCCATTTACTTGTTCACATGGATATTCTACTAATCGAATAATCACATGCAATATCAATAACCACTTTCATAATGTTGGAATGCATAATGCCAGACTATCATAACCACATAGCCAAGGCCTCGTGCCAAGACTACAAATAATATTTTGTCAAGGCCTTGTGCCAAGACACTAGTTTGTCTCATGAGACCTACCGATGCATCGAGGAGCTATAGCGGGCTCCACCCGTCACTTATTAAGTCCAATGCATTCCCATATGAAAAGGTTTAAACATAACATAAACATTCGTATTAAAACTAGCATATGAAATGTCAATACTTTCACAATAAACTATGAATGGTAAAAATATCACATCCACAGTCAAACATATCACAAAACCTTCAATACAATATAGAAGTTTTGTATCATAATAAATCAACTTCAAATAATCTTAAAATCCATCAAAGGATGTTGACATAGATGAAATCAAAATTCTTTTTAAAGAAATATCTCCTTTTATTTTGAAATCATTTAAGATCCACATAAAATAAAACATTTTCTTTGAAAATATTCTTATAAGATTGTAAGGAAATCTTTGAAGATTTTATAACGGCGTAAAATAACCGCACCCGCCGTATAAGTTAAAAAAAACATTCTTACCTCAATTCTATCGAAAAGGTTAAAAAGGACCTTGTTTTGAAAATGACGGAAAGATTCCTTTATAAACCTCTTATAAAAATTCAAACAAGGGTATAAATGACTTTAACCCATAAAAATGTTTTGAAATACATTTTTAAGAAACATGGATGTGGATGATAAAGATATCCCAGTAGATTATTACGTATAAACAACCTCGGATAATGAAGAGATTGTGAAATAACCCTTACCTTGAACTTTCTCTTAGTCGATGGTATGTTAACCTCCTGTATAATAATTAAAACATTGTTATTAAATTATAAAATAATCATATACATCAATATGATATCATATATGATCTTTTAATATTGATTTGATAATAATATCTTAGTATTATCGTTGTTTCGGGTGTGAACTTTCTTGTTTTCTTTTGTATGTTTTGTTACGTAAGACATGTTTGTAATGGATAGATTATATCTTATTCATAAGCAGAATGATATTAACATTATTTTTAACCCCAAAATGAGAATAAGACTTGAATGGATATGATGGAGAATGAATCTTATCGCGTTCGTGGAGACGGTAGTCCGTACGTGCGCACGAACACTACTTCCATTTAATTAATTTTTATTTTAAAAGAATCTAATCCAAATGATACATAGGTATATTACTATTCCAGTATAGTATTTTATATATGTTACTTATGTTCATTAACACCATCCTTTATACGTTCCATGTGTGGTATGAACGAGTCATATCATTTTAAGGGGGCGGTAGTCCGCACTTCCTCAAATGAAATTATCGTATGTATATACAACATGAAACGAATAATGGTATGAAATAAAATGGAATTACAGAAGCTTATATATAAAATATATTTCATTAATATCATATTTAATTACAGTGCCATCATAATGGCCACCATGAGAGGTGGTAAGATGTATTTGAACAATCATCGTTTCGTGAGGCGTTAGTTTGCCATCCACAGAAACATTATGTTCATCATCCATTAGATGGAGTTGTGTGTATGTGTAGTTTGAATCCTTCTTATAACAACATCCTAGTATATTTAGGATACTGGTGTTGTTACAAAAGAAAGGAAATAAAAAGATTTTGGGGGGTTGGAGAAGCAAAATAAATGAAGATACTTTAAGAGAAATTGTTACCTTTAATTTAGGTAACTCACTTTGGTTGGAACCAAAGGACTTCTTGAAATGCTTTCTGCCTAAGGGGAAGCTTCAAGGAGGAGGATAGGGATGTGGGGAGCTTAGTTGGGCAGAGTTTGGACGAGCCAAGTGGCTTGAGAGGTGTGAGGAAAAGAGAAGGAGGAGTGCCCTTTTATAAGAGGGGTGAGGGGCACCTTTGGAAAAGCTAGAAATATTAATTTATAATAAATTCATATTCGGTTTCTAATGGCTCCAAAGTTGACTATTCAAAGGTTAAGGTGGGGATAGGTCGAAAACCACTCAACCAATAGAATTTAGACAGGTTTGGGTACTTATATTAACCTTATCTTTAAGTATTAACTCTAAGTTAATTAGTTTCACTTTTACAATGTCTCTTTGTATTTTTATATTATATGGTTAATAGACTTACCATATACATACAAGAGACCCCCAAGTGGTCCATTAATGATTAACCTATCATAATATAAGTCTCTTGGCCGAACCTTAGATTTTTAGGAATTTAATATCAATTAATAATATAATATTTGTTTTAAGAACTCTTTTATGTCAATTTTGACACTATTCAATAGTTGATTTTTTTGAAACTCATAACAGATTGATTACTTCGAAAAAGGTCAATTACATCAATCCTAATATATCATATTATCCTAGAAAATTAGTGTAATTCATTAAAAGTTTCATATTATATTTATTTGGGTATTTATAATATCAATTATGTTAATTTTTTACTATTTTCGTAATTACTGCATCATCATTGTGTCATAAATAAAATAAATTATTTAATGTCTAAAAATTATAAATAAAACATCATTATGTAGGAAATCTTTTTAGCTTTCTAATTAATATTTATAATCGAAAATCCAACATGTATAACCCTATGTAAAAATTGTTCTTCTAAAAGATGTAAGCTTATGCCATTTTTATTTTTATTTTAACTTTATTAATATAATGTGTCCCTACCACATACAAGTGGCTCCAAGGGGTCCCCAAATTGACCCAAGGATGCCCATGGTCGGGTATGTGTCCACCAATAAGGTTAAGACACGTTTTAGGGTAATTTTGTATTATTATAATATTATTTTTTTAACCCTTATTTACCGGATTTACCCTTTAACCATGATAAATAAAATATTTACCGCAGTAATTATTCAAAATGTGTAAAAATAAAAGTTACCTATTTACACAATTTGAACATCCTGATTCCAAATATGGAATCCATTTTTCTAAATTCAAAACACAGAAGTGGCAGAAATTAATTTAAAATTAATTCCCGCTGTCAAAACAAAAAGCGTGTTTTTAAGAGATAATAACTATCAAAAGATTGACACTTGTTTATGTTCGGTTTAATTGTAAAATTATGTCCAATGATAAACATTAAATTGAATGGTAAAAATATATTCTAAATATACTTTAAAACCACTCAAATTCATAATTTATCACTATTAATTATTTTGATTAAAAAAGTTGTTTTTAATTAAAATTTAGAAATTTTCACTATTCATCAAAATATGAAAGTTATCCGAAATGTACCAAAATTTCACCCTAGGCTATTTTTGATATTCCGAATCCAAAAATGAAGTCCATTTTGAAATATATATGATTTCAAAAAGTAGGTATTACTATTCACAACGGCTAGTTTAATTAGTTGTGGTGTGTGTTAGAACTCGAGGTTGCGTACAACACACGCTATCGCATTATTCAAAGGGAAACGTACCGTAGAAGCTTGGGGTGTTACACAATCTAAACTGTTGGACACACGTATGATACTAAAATAGAAGTTAATACTATCAGACCCACATAGGATACAAGTACAGTAGTCGTCACCGCCGAAACCATGGAGGATTCCAGTACGGTTGTCATTGTCGTCGAACCCACATTGGATTCTAGTACGAAGGTATTCACCATCGAACCCACGGAGGATTTCGATATGGTTGTCATCGTCGTCAAACCCACAGAGGATTCCAGTACGAAAGTCTTCACCGTCGAAACCACAGAGGATTTCAGTAAGGTTTTCATCATCGTCAAACCCACGGAGGATTTCAATACGGTCGTCATCGCTGCCGAACTCATGGAGGATTCAGTGCAGTCGTCATCGTCGTCGCAGTCGCAGCAAGCTCTAGGGTTCCTGCACATAGTATGCTCATTTCCGGGAGGGTCCACTCCACGAGAAAAGGGGTCATTACATAAACTAATACATAGTCCGTAATTGATGTATCCCATGTTCCTCTCATCGATAGAAACTCAACGTGACAGACAGTGCGTCAATCGGATGCCCGGTCTGAGAGTTATTGGCCTTTTCGTCCCAGGGGCCCAGTTGATTTTTAAGTCAAAACCAACCCGAAAATACTCCAACTATGTCCAAACCTCGAGCGAGGTAAGAAAAAAGGCACGTCTCACTATGAGAAATTCAACATAGTCGACGTCACGTCAATCAGACGTCCGAAGCTCAAGTTATATGTGTTTCCGCTTCGAGGGCCCGGTTGGTTTCGTGTTCGAACTAACCGGGCCATAGACTATGTTCTCCAAAACCTTAGGTGTAATATATCAAAACGACCATCTCGATCCAAGGATCATATTGCAAGTGACGGTGCATCGATCAGAGGTCCCTAGCACATGTTATGGGCAATTGACCGAGGTGGTCCGAAGTGGGGGTCTAGGCCCGGTCCGTCCCAGCCCCACCCCCACCTGGGCCGGTCCGGACCGGGTCAACACGACCAAGTTCCTGGTCCATGAAACCCACCCCGACCCATCCGAGGGGCACGCTGGCTTGTCCAGGGCCGATCTGTGGGGGAGGACGTGATCCCCCACTTTGCCAGCGGACGCGATGCTGGGTGCCGTGTCTCCCTCAGATCCCGTGCAGCCGCGGGATCCGGTCATTTAAACTCCACAGCGGCTTCAGCTGCGAGGGCTCCTACCGGAAGTGCACCGGGGTTCCACAACCTCCGGGCAGCCGGCCGGTGCCAGCTGCCAAGCCGGCGTGGCGCGCCGGCAGTGCCTTCCGCGGACCACCGAACGCGCTTCGGTGGTCCGTTTTGCCTGCCGTCTGCGCTTGCGGCTCTTCCAGGACCCATATATTACCTTGAGGGGTTCAAATGCCTTTTCAGCCTACTTTTTCGTCGCTCGTCGATCCTCACACCAAAAAAGACAAAAAAACTACGAAGGGTTGTCGGGCCGTGTTTGTTCGGCCCGCACCCTCCGCGTTAGGTGTTTTTCAAATGGAAATCATTAAAAGAAATGATTTAGACGAGGGTATAATTTATTCAAGATAAATTATTTAAACACCCTAAAATTAAAATATGCATGCACGAGGGGATAATTCACATATACACTTTATACAAAAACCCCCTACCTGGAAGAAGTCGTTGAACGAGGACCGTCACAGAGAAACGGCATCGCAGAAGACGGCGTCGCGGAAAGAGGCTCCGTACGCCGTCGATGCATGCCCAGTGAAGGATGTGAGGTCTCGCTTCCTTTGACGGAGGATGAAGGTGAAAATATGGTACGACGTTCTTCGTCAAAGCTTCGACGTTCTTTTCGAGGAAGAAGAAGTTCTTCAAGACCGAGAGAGTTCTCTCCTTGATTCCGCACAACGAATCCACCATAATAAAATAAGACCATGTCTTCTTTTATTCACACAAACATGTGCCAACTTTAATTTGAAATTCATAATTAATTCACCAAATTAATTAATGCTCATTGTCCAATTAATTTGGTGTTTTATTGGCATGTATTTAATGTTGAAGAAGAACAGCTTGAGTTGACATGACATTATAAAGGGGTGTGCGGGTGTGTTACACAACTAAAAGCACGAGGGAGGTTTTAATGGATTTGAATGGGTGGAGCTCGTGTGGGCCCCACCTCACAATTATCCTACCAAAATAAGTTAGTATGTTGTGGGTCCCACCATTCTTCCGAATAATAAGATATAACTGCTTAGAATAGAAATAAAAATTGCATCACAGATTTTTATTTCATTCTTGGGTTAACCCATTTATTTAATAACCACACCTGAGCAAACACTACTCCAGAAATGGTGTTCCTAAGCAATTACTGACACTATGGTTTCATCGGTGCCCTCAGATTTTGATTCCGAGCACCAGTTCAAAAGTTAGGAAAACACGCTCGTTCGTTCACTGAATGTACCCGAGCTAAACTTCGGAAAAAGATTCAGGGCACACCGGGCCTCAGAATCAGGTGCCGTCAAATAATGCATACTCGTAGAATTCCAAAAAAAAATTTGAAAAAAAAATTCCTTTGAAATTTACGAGTATTTACATTACTCCCACCTCAGGGAATTACATCCCTGTAAAGATACATCTAAAACTAATGAAGCAAAAGGGTACTGAGCACATATCTGATCCTCCCGCTCCAAACTGCTCTCCAGGAGGATCACGTACTTCCACCAGAGGCGCATTAAATGAATCAACCATCCACGTAGGACTCACTCCTTTAGATCCTTGATCTCCACCGGGACCTCCGTAAAAGTCTCCCCATCGTCAAATTCCAGCTGCCCATGGTCAATGATATGGATTGGTTCGTGCACATATATACTCAGATGAGATACATGGATGACGTCGTGCACCCTGTGCAATTGAGGTGGTAGAACTCGGCGTTAAGCCACCTCGCCTATCCTACCAAGAACCTGTAATAGTCCGATGAAGCACAAAAATAACTTGCCGCCCCGGCCAAATCTCCGTAAATCACGCCGAGGTGAGACCCGTAAGAAAATGTGGTCACTATCTTCGAACCCTAGTGGTCTCCTCCTCCTATCGGCATAAGACATCTGTCGTCTATAATCTGTCCTCATCCGCTCCTGGATGACTTGTACCTTCTCTAGTCCTACAATAGCTGCTAAGATTTCTTCTTTTCCGATAAGAGAAATCAAGTCTCATCCCCTAGATGAACCATGTTCATTTTCTAATACAGTCAATATTGACATGGATGATACTAATCCATACGATGGATGATGTCATAAGGCCTCGACGCTACTACCAAGAGGTCCAACCGTTACTCTCGCCTCCAAGGGTTGTGTCACACTGTCGGCATCAATGTGTGGTCACTATGTCTCCTCTAGTAGGTATCTCAAAAGTGAGGGTCAATTCAACAGTTTTTAACCGAAACTTTTTAGTATCAACTACATAAGAAGGACAGGGAACAAAACGTCACAAGAACAAGTGTCTTTTATTACTACAGCTCATGGTACAAAGACACAAAACATCAAAAAATCTTGAAGCAATATGAACAAAAGTTATATATTCTTGTGCTAGTCATGCTTCTGTCCATCATCTCTCAGAGCTCCATGGTCGTAAGCCTCAACTACCTGAAGCTAAGCTCTCCCCTATCCACCTGTTCCCTGCGGTCAGGGTGGTCTTCTTGGTGGTGGTGGTGGTGGGGCCTCAAAGCGTCGCCCACCACCCACTGCTCAGCCAGCTCCTCTGCCTCGTCTGCCTGCTTCCTGCGGACCGCGATGGTCGAAACTCTACCTGGGAGGTCCCTATATTCATTTCTGCTCATCTGCAAGACGGGTAGGGCAGTCTCGAGCCATGTGACCATGCCCGTCACATGCGTAGCACAACCTTCTCCTCGTGTATCTGGATCTCCTTCTTGTGCCCCGCACAACCGAATCTGCATCCTGAGATTTCCCATCTGATGGTCTGGCCCGATTGGACCTCTGCATCACCTGTCTACTGCCAAATGCAGAAGACTCTTCTACGGGTCATCCAACGGAGGGTCCTGTCACTGGTTACTGCTCGGCGAGAAAACACTCTACTAGAAGGGCTCTCTCCAACACCCCTGCCTGTGTCGGAATGCTGAGGGAGATCATTGAAGGCCTAATCTCATGCATGAGTCCCTACTCGAATGCTCAGGCCCGGATGAACGGGCCCCGTACCATATCTGTGGAGTAGCGTGAGAGATTAGTGATCCTCACCGAGTATTGGGCCACGGTCATGCTGCCATGCCGCAGCCGTACTAACTCTTGAATACGCACTGCACAGAGAGTGGCTGGGACGAACTCTGAGCTGAAGAGGCTATCAAAGTCTGTCCGAAGGATTGATTCATTGTCGTGCACCTAGAGGATCAGGCTCCACCATCCGCCTGTTGTCGCGTGTAAGAGACTCACTGTAAGGATCACCATGAGGTCAGCTCATGTCCCCACTAACCTGAAATCCAGAACTACAACCTCCACCCAATCCTCAGCTTCCTTAGGGTCCATCTCCCCGCGGAACATGATCGGTCTTTGATGCTGGAACTCGTGCAGTGCACTAAGGTGATGTGTACTCTCAGCGGCTGGGGCTAGTGGCATCAGTGGCTCAGCGGGTAGAGGTACCGCTGGTGCCCCCGCTGTAAAAGGGAACTGCAGTGAGGCCTCGTCGCTCGGTGGGATGTCGTCTCGGACAATGCTCGGAACCCTAGATGGCTGTTGTCGTGGGGCCATCCTGAAAAGAAACTGGTGTGCCACAGTCAAAATAGTATACCTCGTGAGTAGACACAAAGTAATCACAAAGAAAACTTTTGAAACACACATGCAATCAGTGTTTTCGTGCTCTGAGTCGGAAATCAGAAGTCAGGGTCCTGGTGTACGGATACATCGGCCATCGCACCATCACCGGACTCCCTGGACTGATAACCACACTCAATACCCTTATCACCATTACTTCACATAGAAGAAATATTAGAGTCCTGAGTTCTGCGGTAGAACCAAACTCCTTTGATAACAATTTGTCACGACCCATCCTCGGGACCCGTGCCATGAATACCCCAAGCCCGCCTTCCATAGGCCGGGGGATGGTGACTAGCACCAAAGGCATAAATACCGATAAAAGGGGAAGGCATTGACTTTATAAAGTAAACAAACACCATAGCGTAAGCAAGCTGAAGTAAACACTAAGTCAACTGGGTACAACTGTAAGTGCAGGAATGTAAATGGGCCAGAATACAAACCCAACTAAAGTAAAGTACAATTAAAGGAAAGTACATCAACTAAAAAGTAAAGCAGCAATGCCGATACATCCACTGGAAATACCACCTGAAGGGTGGGTACAGATAGCCTCCTCAGATCCTCAGGTCCAGCCGTCCGCTCCGTGTACGTCCCACCCAGTGGTCCACCTCTAAGTACCATCTTGCTCCACAAGACACAACCACGATCTGCGTTGTCCGGCGTCTGCATCCAACACAATGAAGTGTGGGCATAGTATGTGCAAGGGTGAGTATACACTACTCATTAGGGACCCTAGGACCCCGATGGTCTCCCAGAATCCACAAAGGAATGATACAATCACATGGTAACAACCAACACTACTTAGGTATATGCCTATAAAAATACCTAAGTCATCAATTCCAATTCAGCTCCATTATCCGAGCCCATGTTCAATCACATCCACATAGGATAGTACAACCCAATCTAGAAATAAAATCAAAACTCAATCCACATAGGAAAGCACAACTCAATCCACATAGGAAAGCACAACCCAATCCAAAAAGGAAAGCACAATCAATCCACGTAGGAAACAAGTCAATCATATCGAAGATAATAATTGGAGGTCAAGACTCTGCTCACACAGGTATACACCATTTGAATAGAAAAAAGGGGATGATTAGATGTAGTTACTGATTCATCTAGCTGGGACCCACGTAGGATACTAGACCAACTAAGCTATCAGACCCACGTAGGATACTACAACAGATGTCAATACTGTCAGACCCATGTAGGATAAAAGTATAGTAGTCATCACTGCCAAACCCACGAAGGATTCTAGTATGGTTGTTGTCGTCGTCAAACCCACGTAGGATTCTAGTACGATGGTCCTCACCGTCGAACCCACGGAGGTTTATAGTACGGTTGTCATCGTCGTCGAACCCATGGAGGATTCCAGTACGAAAGTCTTCACGCTCGAACCCACAAGGGATTTTAGTAAGGTTTTCATCATTGTTGAACCCATGGAGGATTTCAGTACGGTCGTCATCGCTGCTGAACCCACGGAGGATTTCATTGCGGTCTCCATCATCGTCGCTGTCGTAGCCAGCTCTAGGGTTCCCGCACATAGCATGCTCCTTTATGGGAGGGTCTGCTCCACGAGCCAAGGGGTCATTTCATCAACTAACACATATTCTAGAGTTAATGTATCCCATATTCCACCTCGTCGATAGAATCTCAACATGACAGAGGGCGCGTCAATCGGATGCCCGGGCTGAGAGTTATTGGTCTTTTCGTCCTAGAGGCCAGGTTGGTTTTTAAGTCAAAACCAACCCGACCTTACATCAACTGCATCTAAAACACGAGCGGAGATATCCAAAAGGTCAATCTCACTAAGAGGAATCCATCATAGTTGACGTAATTTCAATCGGACGTCCGGAGCTCAAGTTATATGTGTTTCCACTCCGAGGGCCCGGTTGGTTTCGTGTGCGAACCAACCCGACCGTAACCGAAGTTCTCCAAAACCTTGAGTGTAATATACCGAAACTACCATCTCATTCCAAGGATCACATATAAACCGACGGTGCGTCAATCAAAGGTCTTTAGTTCATGTTATGGGCCATTGACTGAAGGTGGTCCGAAGTGGGGCTCTGTGCCCGGTCCGTCCCGGCCCAACCCCCAACAGGGCCGGTCCAGACTGGGTCGACACGAACCAGGTCCAGGTCTAGCCTGGCTCGGTGCGGCCTAGCCTATCCTGGCCGGGCGCAACCCGGCCTGGTCTGCGCGACCCGCCCCGGCCTGGTCGGGGGGTGCGCGGCCTCGGCCAACGGGCCGAGCTGGGGGGGGGGGGGGTAGGACGTGGTCCACCACTTTGCCAGCAGGTGCGGCGCTGGGCGCCGTGTCTCCCCCAGATCCCACACGACCATGGGATCTGGTCATTCCTCCGCCTCCGCGGCTTCATCCGCGGCGGCTCATGCCAGCAGTGCTCTGGGGCGCGCCGACAGCACCTTCCACAGACCACCGGACGCACTCCGGTGGTCTGTTTTGCCCGCCGTCTGCGCCTGCGGATCTTTCGGAACCCATAGATTACTGAGAAGGGTTCAAAATTCCTTTGAGGCCTGCTTCATCCTCACCCATTGATCCACACACCAAATAAAAAAAACAATCTGCGGAGGGTTTTCGGACCGTGTTTGTTCGGCCCGCACCCTCCACATTAGGTGTTTTTCAAATGGAAATCATTAAAAGACATGCTTTAGACTAGGGTGTAATTTATTCAAGGTAAATTATTCAAACACCGTAAAATTAAAATACGCATGCACGAGGGGATAATTCACATAAACACTTTCTATGAAAATCCCATACCTGGAAGAAGTTGTCAAACGAGGACCGTCACGGAGAAATGGCCTCGCGGAAGATGGCATCGCGGAAGGAGCCTCCGTACGTAGTCGGTGCACGCCCAGTGAAGGATGTGACATCTTGCTTCCTTCGACACGGGATGAATGTGCAAAGATAGTACGACCTTCTTCGTCAAAGCTTCGATGTTCTTTGCGAGGAAGATGAAGTTCTCCAAGACTGCGAGAGTTCTCTCCTTGATTCCGCATAACGAATCCACCACAATAAAATAAGACCCTGTCTTATTTTATTCAAACACATACGTGCCAACTTTATTTTGAAATTCAAAATGAATTCACAAAATAAATTAATACTCATTGTCTAATTAATTAGGCATTTTATTGGCATGTATTTAATGTGGATGAAAAACTTCTTGAGTTGACATGTCATTAAAAAGGGGTTTGTGGGTGAGTTACACAAATAAAATCATGAGGGAGGTTTTAAGGGATTTGAAGGGGTGGAGATCGTGTGGGCCCCACATCAAAATTATCCTACCAAAAGAAGTTAGGGTTTTGTGGTCCCACCATGCTTCTTCTGTGTAGGTTATAACTGCATAGAATAGAAATAAAAATTGTAGCACAATTTTTTATTTCATTCTTTGGTTAACCCATTTATTTAATAACCACACCTGAGAAAACGCAACTCCAGAAATGGTGTTCCTAAGCAATTACCATTTTTGCGGTTTCCTCGGTGCCCTCAGATTTCGATTCTGAGAACCTGTTCAAATGTTAGGAAAACCTGCTCATTCATCCACTGAACGTACCCAAGATAAACTTCGGAAAAAGATTTCGGGCACAGCGGGCCTCAGAATTCTGTGCCGTCAGAAACTTTGTACTCGTATAATTCCAATGAAAATTAAGAAAAAAAAATTCCCTTGAAATTTACGGGTCATTACCATCAAGGATGGTAGAATTAATACATGCAAGTCACCATTTGATAAGTATATCCACATAATGTTGAATACCCCTGATAGAGAAATGGGTATGGTACTCCCTACATGACGATTTTGGCATGTTAAATCATGGTTCAATTTTGGTATCATAGCGACATCATAGGGAAATTCAAAAATTAAGTGGATGAGAGTCAAAGGGGTGTCTCATCATTTACACTTGGAATGGATAGTAAAGGTATTATGGAACATAATATCACAACATATGAAATGATGTTTTATATTCTTAATATAAAATAAAGGCTTTAATTAACATGAAAAGAGACAAATCCATTACATAATTTCAGCCTACTAACGGGTGGGTTTAAAGGATCATATGAAGGATTAATGGGAGATAAAGGAAGATACAATAATTTATACCTAAAATTTATAGCAATGAGGTATGTAATAACCTATCCCAAATCAGGAAATTGGGAATTAAAATGCGTGACATAAAATATGTGCTTGAAGAAAAATGGGAGAGGGAGATCCCTTACACAATTTTGCATAGTAACGAGTGTAATTAAGAAATCATCGGAGGGATAAATGAGAGTGTAAGGGGATAAAATCATTTATCAATAAAATGGAATGTATTGGATACAGTTAATAAGATATCCCAATATAGGAAAAAACAGAAACTAAATTACATTACATTAAAGGAATGATTGATAAAGGATAGGGGTGGAAGATCCCTTACTAGGATGTGTGATCCCAATAGACTGGGAGAGGTTTCTTGGGAGTTTAGTGGCCCCTTTGGAGGACTCTAGGGAATATGCAGAGGAGGGTTGTCTAGGTTAAAATAGATTGAGGGGAGAGTAACGGGTGCTTGGGTGGGTTTATATAGGAAAAGTGGAGGAAATCATTATTATTTTGGTTTCGGAACCTACACACAAAAATATTCAAAACCAAAAACCATATCATGGTTTTGCAGATGGTTTCTTGAAATAGTGAGTGGTATAAATTATTTTTAAAATATATGGTCCGATGTTATAAATATATTTCCCTTGCTTATATAGAGAGACACACTTTCAAAGAAATAAATGAAATCTTAAAATATTTTATATGCCATGGACGATTCAGAAAGGATTTATAAAATAAATAAAATAAAACTAAAATTATATTAAATAAATTAATAATATGTTTGGCCTAGTATACCTTTTATAGATTTTTATTACATCACTATTGGGTTATTATGATGTCATAAAAAATTATATACTAATACGATATTTAAATTTTACCCAAAAATGCGAATGTCATAGTAAATTATAAAAAATTAACCATGTGATATTTTCAATATACTGATTCTGAAAAAATATTAATTTTATCAAAATAATTTAAAAAATATGTGAATTTTATCTTTTAAAATAAAAATTGACATTTATTAAAAATTGATGGTTTTTGATAAAAAAACTTCTTTAAACATTAATAAAAATTAGAATTGACTTCATAAAAATTATACAATAATTTGTATTTCATAAAATTAATTTATGAATAATATTTTATTAAAATATTTTTTATTTCAAAATCCATTAATTAATTAAAACAAATTTCTTATTTAGATTTGAATATTAAACAAAAGACTATTTGTGCTCTAAAAATCATTTACTATGGAAAAATTACAAAATAAAAGTGTATTAAATATTCTATAGAAAAATAATTCACATAATCCTAATGATATGTTCATGTTATGTATCCCTTTATTACACCAGCATACAACCTAAGAGTAAGGTTTGTGATGGTTGGGATTTCATGGGATCATTCGATGAACACGATTTGGGTTGTAATCTCGATGATCTTGAATTTCACCAATAAATGGTTTCACTCATTCATAAGTTATTGGATCTAGCATTGGTATTGGTCTAGAAAAAATCCTAGAAATTATATCTCCCTCAAAAACTATGATAAATGGGCTTCACAGGTTACAATCCTATTGGTTGATTCCATCAATTCCATTGTCTGTTTCAAAAGGATTAGTTAAAACCCTATATTTATAGTTGTCATGTGATCACTATTAAATGATTATATTATCAATGGTAAGGATACTTAATAATCATTTTAATATAATAGGATACAATAAAACAAAAGGATATCATGAATTATTTATATCCATAAGATATTTAATTAAAAGAAATGAAATTATATTCATAACAGTTTGGGACATTTCAACCACCCCCTTAAGAAATTTCACCCTCGAAATTTATTTTTTTCAAACTAAAAATGATTAAGGTGTCTCTACTTCAATACTTCCTCTTTTTCCCATATCAATTCTTCAAACTTTTGGTTTCTCCGCAACACTTTGAAGATGGGAAATGTATTATTTTGGAGAACATTTTCTCTATGATCTATGATCTTCACCCGCTTATCCTAATAAGAGAGGTCATTATCCAATGGTACAACCTCTTGAATGAGTATATGTGATGGGACTGTCATGTACTTCATTAATAATGATATAGGGAATTCATCATGGACTTGAGACAGGTTTCGTGGGAGTCTTAGTCAGTAGGCCACTACTCTGATGTGTTCAAGGATCACAAAAGGGCCGATATACCTTGGAAATGTTATTCCTTCATCCAAAATCTCATAACACTCTTAAATAGAGACATGTAGAGGAATGTGTGGTCGCTAACATCAATCTCTATGTCTCGTCAATGATTATCATCATAAGTCATTTGTCAAATCTGCTCATCTTTGATTTGTTTCCAAATAGTCTTAACCTTCTCCCACATTTCTTAGACCTTTTCCATATATAGATGTTATCCACCAACTTCATCCCAACATGCTGGTGTTCTTCACCTTTTACCATAAAGGGCATCATAATGAGCCATTGGGATTCTTGATTGGAAACTACTTTTGTAAGATAACTACACCAAAAGAAGGTTTCAGTTCCATCTACCTTTTATGTCTATTGAGAAAGCTCCCAACATGTATTCAATTATCTGGATTGATTCCTCAGATTGGCCATCATTTGAGGGTGAGAGGCCTTGATGAAGTTCAAATCAGTTTCAAGAGCGTATTAGAGACTCTTCACGAACATAGAGGTGAATATTGGATATTGATTAGACACAATCAATTATCGTACTCCATGATGCCTTAACCCTTCTATTATGTATATTTGTGCCACTTGATCCAATTAAAAATCATCTTGAATTTAAAAGAATTGTGCAATATTTTTACGATGATCCACAAAAACCCAGATATCATTGTTTCCGTTAGATGAATTCATATGTTTGGTGACAAATTCCATGGTGATGTCTTCCTATTTCCATGATGGTATGGGAAATGGTTGCATCATCCCCTAACACTTCTGCCTCTTACCCTTCACATTCTTACATACTAGTCAATTTGATGTATATTTTTCAATCTTAATTTTCATGTTACCCAACCAATAGATCTCTTAGAGATATTGATACATCTTCATGCTTCCTAGGTGAATGGAGAAATTCTAACTATGTGCATCATAAAAAAGGTTATTGTTTACCTCTGGATTTTATGGAATACATAGTCTTGACCCAAACCTCACAATTCCTTCTCCGTTAACACTGAACTATGAGGATTTATCTTCTCTGATAATTTCCACTATCATCTGATTCCAAAATCATATTTTTGAGCATCATTTAACGATTAGAAATGAGAAGGTCGAGCAATAATTTTTTAACGGGTTGATGATGTTACGTTCTTCATGATTCCCATGTCCATATTCATTAAATATAAAAATATTTAATCCTTATAAATTCTCATCAATGATTGAATTACTAGATCCTTTCCACATAGAGAATATTACACCTTGTTTTCCTTCCTAACATGGTAATGTATTGAGTAGTAGTAATATTTAATGAGCTCTATCCATCTTTGTTTGTTCATATTCATCTCTTTTTTTGAATACATATTTGAGACTTGTGTGATTCGAATATATTTCAGAATTCTCCACAGAGAGACAATTATACCTTATTTCTAATGCAAATATCACCACTATGAAATCTAGATCATTCATGGGATAGTTTTTCTCATGAATTTTCAACTTCACTAGGGCATTAGAAATTACACTATCATTATACATCAATAAATACCCCATTCCCATATTTGACGAAATTGTTTAGATTAAAAAAATCTACCCACTTGTTGGTAGCATGATAATACGGTCATTGATATAACTCTTCTTCAACTCCATAAATATTTCTTCACATTCATCATTCCATGAAAACGTGACTCCCATCAGAGTTATCTTGGTAAGAGGGTTTGACAATCAAGATATTTTCTCACAAATCAGTCATAATATCAAGCTAACCCCAAGAAGCTATGTATATCGGTCACATGTGTCAACCTCAGTCATCCCTCATTTTTTGGAATAATCCATTGATATCCCATTGATTGTGATGATATTCCACAAGAATGAGACTTCCTTGAACCATAATTCACACTTTCTATTTTTGAAAAGAGATTATCTTTTCACAAGGTCTCTAGTAAAGTTCTCTGATATCTCTCATGCTCCTCCTCGCTTTTGAAGTATATTAGAATATCATCTATAAAGACTATGAAAAATTTGTCCAGGTAATCGCTAAATAATATATTCATCAAGTCCATGAATATTTCTAGATAATTAGTGAGTTTGAAAGGAATTAATATGAATTCCTAGTGCCCAAACCTTATATGAAAAGTATTCCTGGGGATATCCTCCTTCATACTTACATGGTAATATCTAGACTGCATATTCACTTTGGAGATGTATTGTTCACCACATAGATGATCGGAAAAGTAATCAATTTGTGTCAAAGGATAATTGTTATTTATCATGATTTTTTTGAGATTGTGATAATCAATTTAAAGGCCCATTGACCCATCCTACTTCTTGATGAAGCAGACTGGTGCACCCCCTGGTACAGCACATGGGTGTATAAACCCTTTATCCAGATTATCTTGTAGTTTTTTCTTTAGCTCCTCAAGCTCTAAAAAATCCATTATATATGGATTATTGGACATTAGAAATTCCCCAGGTATAGGATCAATCAATAATTCCACATGTCTTCAAGGAAGAAGACCAGGAAATTCCTTAGGAAACACATAAGTTAATTCCCCCACATTAGGCACGTCTTAGAGGATGGTTCCTCATATAGACTCCATAATATGAGACCAAATTTGTGATCATAGATAAGTAATATTCATGCTTTAGATGTTTGTTCTAAAGAATATTCATCCTCCTCCTTGCAATTGTTCAGAATCAGGGATCGATTCTTCAGGTGGACAATTATTTCCCTCTCATGACAATTTATTTTTTCTATATATATGGAAAGCCAATCCATGCCATGAATTACATAAAATTTCATGTAGGGAAGTATGATGTGGTTCTCTGGTAAGTTTAATTTGAAAATTGGGATAGAGGAGGAGTTATATTTATGGGATGCAATAATTTCCCTGCTTTCTATTTTCACTAACATCTCTAGTTCCATTATTTGTGGTGATGTTTGGATTGATCTACTAAACTTTTAGGATATAAAAGAATGTGTAATACTATTAAATATAACCATAACATTAAATTTTTTATTCTGGTTCAAATATATCAAATATAGATATATGGATGAGTATCTTAATGTATTAACACATAAAGGGAATCCAATTACATTAAAAGGATAACTAAAAAATTACATTTATCTCTTTAACTTATGAATTTCTAGGATTTGATCTATGATATCCATGATCTACTTCCTAACAGATATTCTTAGGGGAATTGTTTTGTTCTCTTAAAAATGGTTCATTCCAAGATAATGAATTTACCAAATTATATCCCCCGAGTGTGTCGAACCAAGAGTGCATCAATGTCCGTTTTCGTGCACCAATTCGTGTTTGAGTCTAGATCAAATCACTGTTTTTTGGGTTTTACCCCTTGATACATCTATTCCAGAGCCACCACTACTTGGTTCATATCATGAAAAGTATGTATTTTCTTAATAAACCAATATCAATATACTAAAAAAATTGTGTATTATTTTATTATTGTCACCTTCATTTTTAAGGCTTTAACAATATTTTTATAGTTCTAATCCCAAAATTAACTGAACTTATCCTCTTATACCATCTATAACAACCCTGATATATATATCATATTTAGGCATTAATTATTACATAAATTTTAACTTAATAAAACACAATAAGATCAAGAGTTTTAGTGTATTTGGGGATTAGTAACATTACATTACAACTTAAAACATGAAATACACATCTTTATTGAAAAGTTATGTTACATGACCACAATATTCCTTCATACATAAAATTTCATTGGATAACCTAAAGACATACATAAGATATGTGTGACCTATAAATGACAGTAAGGGAGTAAAAAATTCATAACATGAAGAATAAAATTTATGTTTGGAAATAGAAATATCAATGAAGAAGAAGATAAAAACCAACATAAATACATGATATAAATTGATTATCATAACATGGAAATGAGGAAACAATTTAAAACACCGCATCATTAACATAAATGAATCAGGTAAACCCATGTCCCAAAATGGAGGCAAAAATTCCAATAATGGAATCAGGTAAACCCTTATCCCAACATGACGTATCATGATAGTAAACATTACTCAATGCATTGTACTGCTATCAAGGTGCACCCTTCACAATCATTTTAATCTCATGGTTATGTGTGCCACATAGATCCTATAACGTTGATTAATTCAACATAATCATTTACTCAGAAATTAAGGAATGTGTAATTCAAACATATAAGTCACAATTTGAATGTATGGGTGCATAAATGTGTATATCCATGATTGAGGACAGCGTATGTTATTCACTATACAATGATTTTGGCCTGAAAAATAACTGTTCAATTTTGGCAGCATAACGACATCATACGTAAATTCATAAATTAGGTTGATGAGAGTAACATGGATGTATCATCATTAATAGATAAAATTGAAAGTAATGGGATTGTGGAAAATAATATCCCAATATATAAAATGGAATTTTAGATGCATAATATAAATGAAATTATTGAATGGAAATGAGATGAGCAAAATCTCATACGGAATTTGTACATAGTAATAGTTGGGTTTAAATGATCATAGTGGGGGATTAATGGGAGATAAAGGATGATCCCATAATTTATTAATCAAATGGATAGTACAAAGGGATATAAGAACATATCCCAAATTTAGAAAATTAAATTTTAAAGGAATGCCATAAAAGATGTGATTGAAGAAATAGGAGAGAGGGGGATCCCTTGCAAAATTTTCACATAGTAAGGGGTGTACATAAAGAATCAAAGGAGGGATAAATGAGTGATGAAGGGGATATAATCATTTATAAATCAAATATTTATAAATAAGGACATTTAATAACATATACAACCCAAATAAAAGAGTAATTAAAATAATAACATGAAAGGAATGCTTGATAAATGAGGAGGGTGGATGATCCTTTACTTGGATGTGTGATCAAAAGTCTTAGGAGGGGATTTTTGGGAGATTAGGGGCACCGTGGTAAAACTATCAAGAGTAGGGGGAAGAGGGAGGTAGATCATTAAGGATATTTAGAGAATATTAATGGGTGATTGGGTGGGTTTATATAAAAAAGGTGTGGAAATTCTTTATTATTTTGGTTTTGGACCCAACACACTAAAATATTTAAAACCAAAAACCATACCTTGGGTTTTTCCAACTATTCATAGAAAAGAGGAGTGGTTAAAACTTTTTTAAAATTATAAGGTCTGATGATATTAAAAAAATTCCCTTGATTATGTTGAGGTGAGTCACACTTTTAAGGAAATGATAATAAAATCTTAAAATATTTTATTTGTATTATAGGATTCACTAAGTCTTTATAAAATAAATCAAATAAACCCAATATTAAATTATTTTTAATGAAGGAATATATTTGGTAGATTATACCATTTATATTATTTTATTAAATCAGTATTAGAACAAAATGATGTCAGAAAACACTTTATATATTTATATGGTATTCAATTTTTACCAAAATTTTTGACTGTCTTAAAAAATTATGAAAATTAACCATTGGATAATTTCAACATACTACTTCCAATAATAATATTCGTTATATATAATTTTATCTATATATGTCAATTTTTAATATTAAAATAAAAAAACATTTTTTGGAAATTGACGAGTTTGGATAAAAACAGTTTTCAAACATTAATAGAAATTATATTTTACTTCATATAAATTATATGATCATTTATATTTCATAAAAATAATTTAATAATTATATTTTATTAAAATATTCTTTAATTCAATAATCGATTAATTCTTTAAAACATATTTCTAAATTAAATTTGAATATTAACCAAAATACTATTTCTTCTTTAAAAATCATTTATAAAGTAACAATAATATATTGAAATTATATTAATTATTATATACAAAAATAATGCATATAATCATAATACTATGGCGTTGTTACATATCCATTTATTAAAGCAGAATATTCCTTAATAGTAAGGTGTGTTAGGGTGGGGATTTCAAGGGGTTGTTTGATGAATATGGTTTGGGCCTTTATCTCGATGAGCTTGAACTTCTTCCATAAACAATTTCAATCATGGTTATGTTGATGGATCTTGAATTGGGATTAGTCTTGGGAAAATCTCTTAAATGATATCTCCCTTGGGAGATCTCATAAATCAGATTCATATGGTATGATCCCACTATTTTAGTCCATCACGTACTTTGTTTGGGTCAATAGGATTTGAAAAAACCCTATATTTATACTAGTCATCTAATCAATATTCAATGACTATATTATCAACCTTAAGGATACTTAACAATATTTTAATTAAAATTGGATATATTAAAACAAAGGAGTGCACGAATTTTTTATATAAACTAAACATGTAATTACAATAAATGTGAATTTTATTACAAAATGTTTGGGACATTACAATGGTCGAACCTATACCCATAGAAACATCCATAAAATTGGTTATGTAGTGATCATTCGTTTGTACTGTGAACTACCACCTCCGAAAGACTGTTATTTGTTTTTCCATTACCTCATATCGTGGTTGTGAATAATAATAATTATAATATATACATATATTTTTTATCACATTTAAAATAAAATACTACCTATTTAGTCATTATATCATATAAACCCTCTTCATATTCCATTTCGTGAGGGATACAATAACATCACATGTGTGTACTACAAAATATTGCATCATGTAGCGAGGAAAATAATTTTTCACTAACATGATACATATAAGGTAATAAGAGTTAATATATTGAATATATATTATATAAAAGAAATCATAATGATTTTCATGACATAATCATATATCTATAAATATATCATAACATTCTCTTCATATTATTTCGCTCATTGAAAATTTCATAACATCATTCGTGGATGTGTAGACTACTGCATCCTCAAATTTAATGTTTATATCCAAATAATGATATTTATAATTGTATACAATTAAATATAATTTAATAAATTATTTAGTGATAATTATGTAAATAAAATATATTACTTACCTTCCTTCTAGGATAATACTGAAAAAATCAAAATTTTATTCATCTGTATGTACGACCTACCATCTTCATGATTGAAAAGTTGATTGATTTTTAATTTAAATATTTAATTATTGATTTTAAAAATATAATTTATTTATAAATATGATAATTATTTTATTTTTATTTATCTATATATTTCTAGATAATGACATTTTTGACCATAGTCAACCTATCGACACATAAGCCGATTGTGGTCAAAACAAATGATTTAAACTTAATGAAATAAATAATTTTTAATCCATGATATTGATTTAAATAAACATGAAAAAATTTCACAGTAAATTATACAATAATATAAATTTTTTATTCCAAAATATGAAGACACACGTGACAATTCTAACCAAGGAAAAGGTTTTTCTCTTATCACATTTATTTATGTGAGATATATTACATATTAAACACTTATTTTTATTATTTGGTTTATATAAATTCCATAAATATATTTTATGATTATAATATAAAAATTTATTTGTATTTACATATCCATTTCAAAGTCACTCTTTCTTTTGGTTTATGGTTTTAAAGATACAAAAACACTATGACATGTTATATGATGTATATAATTATTTTCACGGTATTATATTTATCAATTATTTCTATTCACTCATGGTTATTACTATTAAATGATAAAAATGTGGTAAGATACTTTTATTACAATCTCATATAATATTAAGAATGTGTATAATTAAGTCTCTGATGATGAAATATTATAATAATCATGAAATATATTATACTATAGTTAATGACTTAATTTTTATGTTTTATTAAAAATTTCCACTCTTTAGTACATAAATAATTTGAGAAATTATTTATAATTAAATCTAATATAATTTATCACATCGGCCAAAAATCTATTTTCTTCTGAAAAAATATTTTCAAAAAATGATTTTACTTTTTTATCCACATAAAAATTATTGTTTGAATGATTTTTTTCTAAAAAAACTCAATGGAATCTTATTTTGTTCCCTAAATGTTGACCTTTTTTCTTTTACAAAAAATGTGAATGGAATTCTCATGTTTTTTATCCAATAGGAAAATTCTAATCATTTAAATTTCAAAAAGGAATGATCTATTTATATTTGGTGTCATGTATATACTTCCCTTCTTAATTTCATTAGAGATTACCTTAGATGATTATATGGTTATTATTGATGTGTTTAAAAAAAAGGGTTTTCAAAAAAATTAATTCTAAAAAAATTAGGATTTAAAATGTACTTTAAAAAATAAAAAGGATGTAATCCTTAATAATATTATAAAGTATGTTTTAAATATATTTAAATTCATTCACATCTAGAACCCTTGTTATTACTTATCCACCAACAGGGTTATTTTTTATTGAGACCATATACATTATTTTATGGATGTGTTAAATTTGTTTCAAAGATATTGTTATGGAAACCATTTATTTTCCCTTAGTTAACAAATTATCTAAGACATTGTTATATAACCCATTTATATTTCATGGGATAATCATGTTATTAATGTTATAATGTTTTTTCCAATAGTTTATGATGAGATGAAACTTTTTATATTATATTATTATCTAATGGTTCCTAGAAATTTTATGGGTGGTTACATTATAAACCAATGATGGGATGTTACATTACATACCAAGGAATAGATGATCATTGATATCCACCAAATTAATTCATTATAGAATTCAACCGTAAGGTTATTTTATTATTAATGGTGACTATAATAGTAATTGAAAAATTTTCCCATGTTATGTACATGTTTTTTATGCTTTATATGGGCTTATTATGCTTCTCATGATTGATATTAATATCGTATTTCTCATGATTATTGATTTTGATGACTTTTTCAATTACCATTTTATAATATTAAATGATCTATGCTTTTATAGGTATGATTTCCTTCTTGATTCCCTTATGAACTATAATTATTTTATTATACCCTTATGAACTCATATAATCACTAATTTCATTAAATGGTTAATGCTTATGTTTTATCTTACTAAGAATTTCAAATCACCCTTCATATGTTTCCATTTACTTACCCAAGTCATAAATATTGAGTTTTAATGATTTATTTACCTAATGGATTTTAAAAGGATGAAGTTTATGACCTAATTTAAAATGATAATACCTAGGTTAAATAGGAGAAATGTTCACTTGATGACTTTTTTATTATTTATAAAATATTTATAGAAATTATTTGAAACATATAACCTTAAAGGTCATCTATATTATAAGTGATTCATGTTATCATTTCTATTTTTTATGTTATTTATTGGAAAATATTGGGTCACAACTATCAAAATCATAATTGGAAAGGTAATGCTTTCGAATTTAGCACATGATCTGGGTGTCCAGGGCCAGGGATATTATATTTCTTTTTGATGTTTTGGTTAGATAACTTTGGATATTAGGATGTTATTATGTTAATTTGTATCAAGTGTTATGGATACCATCATAGGTCTACAATATTGAGTAGGATCATAAGTTCAATGTGTTATACATCACTTTGAGGTTTTAAGAGAAGTGATATTAATGTGAATAATAGAATTTTCAGAGCCATTTTGTTGGTTAATTTTTTGCAACCCATAAAATCATCAAGTAATATTATTTAATTTGGGATTATATCTCATGTTTCATGAAAAAAGGACAACTCGTATGCTGGTTGACAACTAGTCACATCTTTCAAGGTGGTGGGGCTTTAACCCATCACTGAAGGATAATAAGTGTTTCATTCCTACAACAAGCCTACATGATGTCCTGGTAAATATGAAATTTTTATAAGTCAATATTATATTTATTTATGAAACATATTGTTTTTTATTTGATTAATATTGGTTTATTTAATTGGGATTTATATATGATCAAAACCATTACATCATTTATTTTTTAACATAGTCATTATGTAATTTAGTAAATTAAGGATATTTATTGAATGTTTTGGTATTAATATTTAATATTATTGTATCATATAAAGGTTCACCCATTTTGGGAATTATCATTCCATTTTCTAACCATTTATTTTTTGGTTTATATGTAAATATAAGTTGATTGTATTAACTATAGTAGTCTTTGTTTCTGGAACATAACCCATAATTTTTCTATTTTTTATATATTATGTATAAGGGTAACCGTTAGAAGAGTTTTGGAATGCTTCAAGGATTTTTTTTGGCTAGAAGGAAGGCACTTGGGCTGTAAACTATTTCTCTAAACCATGAGAAATCCTAATAGATATCTATGAAATTCAAATGTTAGATAGTCTCTTCGGTATAGTGGGCACATGGTTAAGGATACTATGTGAGGTGGTCTTCAGAGGGTCTACCCAGGTAGTAGCTAATGCTCGGTTAGCGCAGAGTTTGTCTATCCCTTTGACTAAACTCTTCGTGAGGTCATAGTGAGATCCTAAAAAATTGGATCTCATTCATTTATACTCAAATTGGAACATTTTTCATCATATACAGACCTAAATTAGGATTCTTTATGCTTCACGATTGGAGAACCTCACCCTGAAATATTGGAATCAATCTAGAGTCTTTTTTTGGTGTTTATAATCCCAATTCTCGCGGAAAGTTCTGGATCATAACTGTTCTTGTATCGTTTTCTTAGATCTACTTTTCACATCTAGTCAATTTCTTAGATCTACACCCACTATGTATATATCTGTGATTTTGGATTCCATTTATGATTTGAGTTGTCTGGGGTGATGATAGGGGAATAGATATGATGTAGTTTCATGGAATTCATACAATGTTTCGTGAGTGTTCTTGATATGTTTTTAGTTTACATCAAAACAGTCAAGTTTAGTGGATTCATTTTCATATCATACTAGTAGAGCAGATTGGAATACTTTAAAATTGATTACATTTCAATGAAATGATTTAGAATTGTTTTTTTAATTTTTTCATATATTATTGAATGAAGGTTTATAGAAATTTGGAAAATTGGGGTTCTTGAAAAAACAACATGATTATTGATTTTGAAAAGGTATTTTTTTGTAAATATAGTAAATGGATTTTATTAAAAATGTTTCATTATAAGTAATTATTTTATTTTAATGGGATGGGTGTTTGGAATTGGTTTGTTTAATGGGTTCCAATAAGATAATGGCTTTAAACAAATTGGTAGAATTGGTTAAACACACTTGTTTTTGACAGGGGTTTGAAAAGGGTTGTGTTGCGTGTTCATATGCATTGGGATGAATAAGGGCATGTATGACGCCAATAAACATGTTCTGATGGATATGGGAATTAATTATCCCTTTCAAAGTGGTCCACTAAGGGATTGATTTTTGGAAGGATATCTCACCCCCCGTGATATAGGGAGGTCCAGGCTGCATGCATTGTTGGGTGTGCGATAAGGTGGAATGGAATGGTTATTTTAAAATGATATTGAGAATGAGTATTAAATCCTTGTATGATTATTTTTATAGAAATATGACTTACTAGAAAAATGGTTGAAAATAGAAATTGTTTACTCTTTTTTATAGATGTATTTTGGATCTTGTTTATAATTAGTTATAAACTATTTTTATCAATTTTTTATATAAATGGTTTTATATTAATGTTTCTAACATTTCTATCTCAGTTGTGTTCATTTGGAATTCATTGGAGAAAACCTACTGGAGTTTATTCTTACCCTACTTTGTTACTATGGAGCTCTTACTTATTCTATCTTTTGGGACATGGTAAAAGGTAAAGTATCACATTTATTTTGCACCACCATGTGATAATTGGGTTGTTTGGTGGTGTTGGATAATTGAGCTAGTGGATCTTGGAGTGTTTTGGTCATATTGTAAACGTTAGTTGTCTTTAAATTGTTTAATTTGATGATTAGTATTTCTTCCATAGTTGCACCCTATGGGTTTTTTTGTTATGAATGAAATTGCAGAGTTTTTTTTCAAGAATCCTATAGTTGTTTTTTGGTGATGGTTGATGATTTTTGGTTTGTATTCACAAAGTGTAAATTATAACTCACTTGTTTTGAAACCCTTATACATTTATTTCCATCATTTAGTGTCATGGGGATGCTGCTTAAGGCGTTGTAATGATTCATTGGATTCTCAATCCAATGGGAATAAGTGGGTCATTAGAAATGGTATGAGATTGTTCGGTCCTTTTCGAACAAGTGGTCTTCTGTATCTTGGTCATGGAGTTGAATTCATTCTTATATATTTATTAGTGTGGAATCATATAAAGTATTAGGATGGTCAGGAATTTATAATTAGAGAATAAATCATCAAAACTAAACATTTTATATTGAACTTTAATTTACTCGGGATTTGGGTACATTAGTGATTTGGTGACTCTTATTAGAAATTAAAATCCCATTTTCATGGGTTTATCTAGTGATACAAGAATGAAATGAACTAGTGGAATATATTTCCACTATGATTTCATATTTATGTTTGAAAAAATGATATATTATGTGTTGCATTCTATTAATTTTTGAAAATTTCAAAAATTGTTTTCAAATTAATGATTTGGAAAAGGGAATGGTTGAGAAATTTTGAAAATGGGTTGATTTTCAAAAGTATGAATGGAATTTTCAAAATCCGAAAAATTTGAAAAATTTTGATTTGGGAAAACAATGTTGTGATAGTTGATGTGATATAATTTGAAATTCTTAGACTTCATTTTCTACATATGGAGCCCTATACAGTTTGTTTTTTTTTAGAAAATGGCACCCGATGGGCATCATTGAAGGAAACTAGAAGAATATGCGGAGCATATGGCTGCACTAGAACCAAAGGTGAACTAATAGCAGGTTCAGAGTATCATCCAAGCATTCAAAGTTATGGACATGGGGAAATGGATGGATAATACAAGACATTGGGATCATTCCTTCCAGTTCATGAAGCAGAATCCACCAATTTTCTAGGTTGATTCTGAACCTGAAAAGGAAAAGGTGTTGCTAAATAAGATGAATCATATATTTCATTTTATTAGTACACCAGTGGAGTAGTAATTCAAACCAGGAATGTATATACTAGTGGATATTTCATGCCTGTTTTGGGACCTAGAGGTCCAGACTAAACTGGATCAAGGAATTAGTTGGGAGGATTTTGTGGAATTATTCAATAAAATATTATATCCTCACACATTTAGGATTTATGAAACACCCGAATTCTTCATCCTGAAGTTATACAATCTCTTTGTCATAGAATATGCTAAAAATATCACAAATTTAGAGATCTTTTCACCCAAAGTTGTAGCGATTGTGTCCTATATGGAACAAATATTTGAATCAGGGCTAATGATGAGGATTAGATATAATATTGTGGTGCTCTGTATTATAGATTATATAGATATGATGAATAGAGATATGGTGGATGAACATGATATTTCAGGAACTATGGGAGGAGGAAGTATGATAATACATATAAAAATTTGTGGGAACTCTAATGCTGGGAGAAAGAGAAAGTGGGGCACCTATTTCTATGGTGGGAACATGGATCAAAATTAGATGGCTATATCAGTGAACCATCATCCATGAAATAAGATAAAAGAGTTATGTTTTCAATGTGGTTCTCTTGATCAAATAAATCTAGAGTGTATGACACAACCTAGAGCATGTAATAACTACATGCAGATGGGGAATATTCAACTCTGTTGTCATAGTTCTCTGAGGATAGGTGCTAGAGAGACATATCATGTGTCACAAGCATCATATGCTTCGACAGGATAAGTGCAACCGAATCAGAGTAGTATTTATAATAGGGAAATACATGGTGATTTTAGGAACACAATGACTCCTCAATAAGGGAAATCATAGCCAGGTAACATGGAGAAGAGTGCAAAAGCAATGCAATTATATGGAGTTCAGTAGGTGATGATGGATGTCAAGCTGAACCATCTACGATGAGAGGTATGGTTCTTCTGATTTCTACATTTATGAAAGTGTTCTTTGATAATGATGCATTCCACTCCATCATTGCATCTCATGGTGTTGATTGTCTATGTTTTAATCATGAAATGATTCCCTACATATCAAAACATCAAACTCCATTAGTAAAAGATAATTTTGAGTCTTTATTTGTAGATGATTTTCTATAACTCTTGACCATGCTCATAATGAATGGAATTTATCAATTTTGGACAAGGAAATATTTTATGTAATCCTGGTTACAGATTTTGTTGGAAATATTTAAGGCTCACATCAACTATTATAACATAATTGTTAGTTTCCTAACTGGGTATGATGTCAAGAATCTCTTTAGTGTATAAAGGGTCTTAAAGGCAGTTGCAATGGGCTGGTTGACACCAGCAGTGGGATTGATATCTTAACAGTTGGTAGTGTTGTACATGTATTTAATGGAAGAGATCAATGATAAAAGTTTTATAGTAATTAGGGATAAATTTCTAGATGTATTTCCTAATAACTTTTCAAGGTTAACGCCTCTAAGTAAAGAAGAGTTTACGATTGATCTTCTCATGAGGACCAGTCCTATTTCCCTTCTGTCTTATATGATGTCACTAAAAGTGTCAAGGGAATTAAAGGTGTTGTTAGAAGAGCTAGAATGAAATGGTTTTATTTGATCGAGCATGTCTCAGTGGGCAGAACCTGTCTTGTTCATGATGAAAGTAAATGAAAATCTAAGGATGTGTGTGGATTATCAGAAGCTTAACCAAGTTATTATAAATAATTCATATCCACTACCATGTATTGATGATATATTCGATCAGTGGAGGGTATCTTTGTGGTTCTCTAAAATTGAAATTCGATCATGATATTAACAATTTCTAGTTCAAAAGAAGGATATTTTAATGATAGTTTTTAGAAGCATATATGACCATTATCTGTTTGTGGTGATTCCTTACAGTCTTCGGAATGCACTAGTAGTCTTCCTAAAATTGAGGAATCAAATATTTTAGTGATATATGTATTCTTTTTCTTGGGTGTTTGTGGATGAAATATTGGTGTATTCAAGGATGATAACTAAGCATGAGGAATAATTAGAGACATTTTTGGGAATCTTGAGAGATCTTCATCTCTATATCAAAACTATAAAAGTGGGATTTTTGGATAAAATAAGTACTTTTAATCATCCATATAATTTCATAAAATTTTGTTTCAGTATATCTAGAAAATATTGAAGGTATAATCTATTGGAAACAGAAGAAAAATATCTTTCAGATACGATGCTTTCTTGGTCTCACTAGTTATTATCCATGTTTCTTTCAGGACTTCTCAGGACTACAATCACTAATGAATGATTTGAAAAATAATAATTTTTCATTTAAATGGAGTGAGGAATTCCAGAACTATTTTAAAGAGCTAAAATATAATCTTACATCAGTAAATATCTTGAGAAAGAGATGAATGTGAAATGGTTGGAACTGTTCCAGGACAATGATCACTTTGTAATTTCTGAGGAGGTAATGGGAAATTGTAGGGAGAATTTAGTAGAAAAGGTTTCTGGTAGGTAACCCTGAATTTTTTCAATTTTATGTAGAAGGGAGAAGGTTGAGAGAGTTTGGGTATCTTTCAAGGTGTTTTAGAGGCTAAAGGGAAGGTGCTTGAGCTGTGCATGTTTTGTGTAAACTGTGAGGAATCCTAGGAGAAACCCTAAAAACTTGCATACGCTGGACAATAACATTAGAATATTTGGTTAAATATTAAGAATATTGTGCAAGGAGGCCGAGAAAGGGTGTACCATGATAGTAGCTAATGCGTGGTTCACACAAGATATGACTAACTGTACAACTAAACTATTTTTGGAGTCAAAGTTATGTCTTAAAAAATGGGATCTCACATGTTTATGAATATATATGGATTATTTTTCCTCATATGAATCCCTACCTCAATATTATTCTATCTTGAAGGTTGGATATCCTCTCCCATGTAAATTGGAATTGATCCAGAGTCGTTCCTTGCTATTTAGAATCTCAATTCAACCGGTAAGTTCTTGTTCTTCGCCGTTCTTGTCAGAATTTCTTAGATATACATCACCCCTCTTCATTTTTTATTAAGAATACACCATCTATAGGTATATATATGATTTTTTATTCATTTATGGTTATATGGTTCTTGATTATGGATAGTAGAAGAGATCTGAGGTAGTTTTGTGGAATTCTTACTGAGTTTTGTGACCATTCTTCGTAAGTTTTTGATTTTTGTCAAAAAGATCCAGGTTTATGGATTCACTCTCAACTCTTATTAGTATAACTAATTAGTGTTATTTCAAATTTATTAATTTTTGATGGAATGATGGTGAATTATCTAAATTTTGATCGTTTTTAACCCTCTAGAATGATGGTTTGTGGAAATCTGGAAAATTGGTGTTCTTGAATAAAGTGATTGATTATTGTTTTTGAAATGAATATTTTTAAATAGTTTTTATATATAGTAAATGGATTATATTAAAGGGTTTTAAATAAAATCAGTTATTTTATTTAAATGGAATTGGTGTTTGAAGGCGGTTTGTTTTCTGGTTTTTAATAAAATAATGCTTTTATTGAAGTGGCTTGAATTGGTTGAACACACTCGGTTTTGAATGGGATTGGAATGGGATGTGTTGTGTGTTCATATGAATTGGGATGGATAAGAGCATGAAAGAACCCCATCAAATGGATTAGAAAAAAATTTCCATGATGTACCCCTGTCAATGTGGCCGATTAAAGTATGGCTCAGTAGAAGGATATATCACTGCTCATGAGTATAGGGAGTTCTAGTTTTCAAGCATGGTTGGGTGTCTGAAAAAGTGGGTTGGAATGGTTTTTCCAAAATTATATTGAGAAGTGGGTTTAAAACCCAATTTGGTTGTTTTTATGGAAATGTGACTTACTGTAAACTTGGTTGAAAATCAAACTTTTTTACACTATGTTATAAATGGATTTTGGAAATTGTTTATATTTAGTTATAAACTATTTTGAATATTTTTTATATAAATTTTTCTACCTTTTCTATCTAAATGGCATGAGTAGAGAGGTCATTGGGTGAAAACCTACTGATTTTTATACTCACCCTTTCTTTGGTACCATTTTCTTTTACAGATACTATCTTATAAGATATGGGAAAATGTAATGTATTACACATACATAGCACCAGATCGTGATCCATGGGATATTTGGTGACGTTGGAGCATGAATCTTGTGTATCATGGAGTCTTGTTTTTATCTAGTAGTCTATAGTTTTTTTCAATATTTACTTTGATGAATAGTTTGTCTTATGCTATTATACACTTGGGTTGGTTTTGTAACAAAATAAACTATTGAGTTTTAATTATTTATATAGCATTATATGGTGGTTTTTATGTTATGGTTGTCAATTTGTGGTCAGTATCATTAAAGGGTAAATCATCCCCCACATGTATTGAAACCATTCCACATTTATTGCTAGGATTTGGAATTTTGTGATATCGCTTAAGGAATAGTAATGATTTATTGTATTCTCAAGCCAATGAGAATAAGTGGGTAATAATGTTTACTATACATTTTATATTAATTTAGTCATTAAAATTTTATTTTTTGTACATCAAAAAAGAGAAAATTCATTTTAAATACTAACCATCTGAGGAAAAATATGTGATTGTGGTTAAATTTTTTTAATGAATGATAATCTAATTTTTATGTAACTATATTTCCATTTGTTTTCGGTCTAAATGGTGAAATAATAATTCCACATTAGGTGATGTATCTGAAAATAAAATATTATCAAAATACCATATTTTAAGATGATATCAAGGAAATTTTATAAATCTTTTTTCTTATTGTTTTTTTATTTTCTTCTGATTTACTATGTTCTCTATCACTCGATATTAGTCCATGAGAACTAGTTTTCCCTTTAAAATCCACGTTTTTCTTTCCAGCCAATGTTCTCCCTATGTGGAATATGAGTTTTGAATATCTTTATGTGATATTTAAGTATCGCAATATCCATTTTGTGGGATGTTTTATTTATTTCATTTGTATGTTGTGGGTTTCAATAAAAGAATTCTATAAACGTTAATCCTTTGATAACAAAAATGAATTTTGAAGGTGAAATAAATTTTAAGAGGGGCATGATGTAACATCTTGATATTTTAAGAAAAATATTATATAAAATTAATTTAAATTCATTAAAATATTTAATTACACACAACTCAAAATTTATCTTTCAATATATGAAACTCCATGTTAATCTTGTGTTGTTTACAACATTGTGTTCAATCAATAATGTGTGCTGCATGCAAAATAAAATTTTACCTAATAACTATATATTATTAATATTTAATATGATAGTTATCACCAAGTCTGTGGAATTTTAGGAATGAATATGATTAATAAAATTATGAAAATATTCTTTAAGATTTAAATATATAATGAGTTATTTTGAGACAAATTAATTAGAAATAAAAATAAAAACCAATTGAATTGAAATTATTTGTATTCTTGAAAACTGTTTTTACTACAATCAGAGAACATTTATAATAGTAATTATAAATAAAAAATATTATTATTTAATATTAGTTGATTTTATATTTTATATATTCTGAAAAATGTTTTAAACATCATCCAATACGTTTTATAGGCCTAAAATAAATTGAATCCAATTTTAAGTATTAAAAATTTATATTTTTCTAAATAGAAGTTTTCTACAATTAAAAATAATATTTATATAAAAATCAAATATTGAATATTTTATAAATATTATTTTATAAAATGAACTTATTATTTGAAAGATAAATTTCAATGTTACATTTGGCTAAATTGTTTTAATTTTTTAAGAAGTTTGATTTTTGATTAATAATGAAAGGTACAAAATTTTAATTGAAAACCGACTCTTTGTATAACATGTTTATATTTCTAAAAAATATTTATAATTAGGTTTAATATAAAAATAGTTAAATAATATAAATATTAATCTATTTTAGTTCATTTGAATCAATTTTATATTGAAATGGATTTACAAGTAGCGTGGACTATCGATCTTTTTTACATGAAAACCATGTTTTCTCTTCCCTTCTATGAGATTAATTTTTAATTAAATTAATCAAGTAATGAAAACAGAATTTGAGAAAATAGATTCCATATTTCATATTATAATAATTTATAATATCTAATAACTTCTACATAATTTTTTTTCAACTGTGATTTGTTAAAACAATTAAAATTAATTAATGCGATTAAGGTAAAAACTAGTTTACATGATGGTCATACTTATAATATAAGGTGTATAAATGACCTCAAACATTTCCATTACAAATTTTTTTAAGAACACAATCTCTTATGACCTGGTATATAATTTTTTTTGTATTTCGGACACTATTCCATGAATGTGATTCATATTATAACAAAAATAATGAAAATAATAACAAATGTACATTTTCTCTATTTTATTTCTATAAATATTTTGGTTTTAGGTAAAAATACATATGTTAAATTATAAATATTACATTGTAAGTTAAATTAGTATTTTTTATTATCATTCTTTATATTGAATTTTTTGAGATGATATAATTACATTAAATGTTTATGAAAATCCAACAGATGTATTATTTGTGTAATAAATAAATAAAATAAATGTCAGTACATTTTTTAAAATTGAGGTAAATAGAATGAATATTTGTGCAAAATTATTTTTTAAATGAATTTATCATTATTAATAGTATTTAAATTAATATTTTAGAAATTAGTTATTTTCTTGGAAATTTTTCAAATTCAAATTAAATAAATAATATCAAAATCGATATTAATGTTATTTTATAACAAATTAGATTTTATTAAACGATTTCAAATTAAAAAAAATATATATTCTATAAAGTTATTTTAAAATCATAATAAATTTAAAATATTATATATTAATATAATGATTTATATTTTATAATTGACATATGGACCACAAAATAGAAAGAACATCGTTGGCACGATAAGGGCTAAAGAAGTGTTTTTCCATATTACATGTGCTTTTGTTAAATTTAATTTCCAAAAAACATGGGATTTTTATTTTTATTTTTGATTTCAAATTTAAAATTTTTTAGTATAATTTTACTAATATTTTACAATTTATTTTATTGTTAATGTATTAAATACATAGTTATGAAAAATGGTTACCTTAACACAACACCAAAGTGAAAATAATAAAAAAACATTTGAGTTAATGATATTTTTTAAAAAATGTATTTAATTTTTTTGGAGGTTTATTTCAATAAATTAATACTTAATACATGATTATTTAAAATTTTTTGAACATTAATTAAGGAAGAAATCCTAATAGTAAATAATTATTAGTTTTTATAATAATTCCACTCCTCCTCAATAATAAAAAGAACTCACTCTCCCCACTTATTAAAATAGATCAAGAAATTTGGATCATCCAAAACATATTTATATACCTTCCCAAATTACCTCCCATTATCCTAGAAGATTCATGTTTTGAAAAAATTATATATTTTTTTGTTATAGTGCAATAATTATGTGTTTATTTGAATAAGAGGTGATGTTATTCTAATAGCATTTTTATTTCATTTCCTTCTCCACCTTATTCAATTAATATTATATCATGATTATATAATAACCTAAGTTTGATAAATATAATAATATTTTGAAATATTTATGATATTACCCACACCCACACACATATCCAACAAATATCTAATGAAATCATCTTTCGTATGTACGACAGAGTACCATCTCCTGAAATGATGTCTTCTGTTTATCGATTAACACATCTCAAGGAAGGGAATCATTATGTCAATACTATTTATATATAATATTTATTATATTTATAAGATAATCCTACCTCATTAGTAATTATATTATATAGAACCTTTTTATATTCCATTCCTTAAAGGATACAATAACATCGCTCATTTATATGGTGGACTACCACCTCGTGAGGCGATGTGATGCATTTTTCAATAATGTGTAACAAGAAAGGTAATAAGGGTATAAATAATAAATATATATGATACACATGATATATTTACGATAATTATGACATATTTATTATTCTAGAAGTATAATATATCATTTTCATCATACCATCCCACACACAAAACCGATAACATGGTTTATGGATGTGTGGAATGCCGCCTCCTCGAAGGGATGTGATTATGATTCTATATCAAGATAATGATATATATATATATATATGAATATGAAATTAAATATAATGGTGTTTATGAAATATAATTAATTATTTATTTATAAAATATAAATTGTTATTTCAAATATGATCATTGAAAAATGGGAATGTAACTTACGCTAACGTACATCTTACCATCTCCATGATCATAAAACTATATGATTTTTTCATAACCATATATCTTTATTGGTTTTAACAGTATAATATATATATAAATATGATAAATATTTCAGGATTATAGTTTTTTAGATGTTTAGATAATGAAACTTTTGACCACATTTAACCTACAAATGTCATTTTTGACACATAAGCCAAATGTGGTAAAAACATACTACGTAAGCATAATCGATAATGTAATTTTATAAAACCATATCATGAGTCAAAAAAATAATAATAAAATTTAAATTATTCTAAACAATATAAATATTTTATATATGTTTATTTTTCAAGAATATAAAGACACATGTGAAAAATCAGACTCAATGAAAGGGTTTTTCTAAACTCTGTTATATTTCTATGAGATATATGATATATAAACAACTTATTTTTATTGTATGGTGTAAATATTTAATATTAATGTGTTTTATTATTATTATAATTAAATATTTGTTTATTTAAATATTTGTTTTAGGATTCATCCATATTTTTTAATTATGGTTTCTTTGTTACAAAAGTGGTATTGTATTTTTGTCTCAATTTCTCTTTCTTTGAGACATTTACCATGTTGTGCCCCTATATAAATTCATAACGTGTATTTAATTCACAATTTAAATGTTATAAAATCGATATAATTATTTCATTTTATTTTAATTCTCACTTATGTAAATATGTAATTGGGATTATAACTCAATGTTACCAAAGTGGTAAGAGTAGTTTATTACAAGCTCATCGATTATCAGAATTTTGAATGGTCAAATGTATGATGTTAAAATGTTATAATTCTCATTAAAATAACTACTAAAATCTTTATTGAGGATATTTATTATGTTTTTTTACAATTTTACCACTCCCTGGTACATAAATAATTGGATTAAATGTTTTTTAAAAAATTATACTTTATTTATCTATTCGATCTGATTTATTTATACCAAAACCATGTATTCTCAACATGTTATAAAAAATGTTTTTTTACCCATAAAAACAATTTTTTAAAAGAATTTTTAAAAGAATTTCAATGGAATGTTATATCATTTTCAAAATAATTCCAGCATAGCTTTTTCCAAAAATGTGAAAGGAACCTTATTGATGTTTTCTGAATGAGGAATTTTTTTCCAATTTTTATACTGAAAATGTAATGTTATTTTTATCATTTGAATCACATATAGATTTAAATACATAATTTCATTGAATATTCGTCTTTTGTGATAATGAGGTTATTTTGGAATAAATTGTTTTAAAAGGTTTTTACATGAAAATGATTTTCTAATGTTTTTTTTCTTAAATGGTTTTATATATATGAAAAGGATATTAAACTCCATGATGTGTTTAATTATATTTTAATGGTATATACATTAATAAATGTCACAAAACAATTTTGATAGATATAATCCACTTGGGATATATATTAATTATAACATCCTCAATCTTTTAATGTTAGATTAGTATTGTTTCAATTATATTGTAAAAGGACAAATTTTATTTCCATAGTTTATCCATGGTTTAAAAAGATTGTTATAGAACCCATTTATTTTTCATGGTTTATTCGTGTTAAAAATTGGATAATGTTTGTTACTATGATTCTATGATTAATTGAAAGCTTTTATATTATGTTATTTTGTAATGGTATTAGAAAATCTGACATGTGGTTACGTTATAAACCAATAATGGGTGGTTCTATGATAAACCAAGGATGGGTAGGTCTATGATAGCCCTTCTATGAATTGGGTATTGAAGTCAAACCGATCATTTTTTCATTTTTAATAATGATTGTAAAATTAAAGTAAATTTTTTTTCTGAAGTTGTGTAGATATTTTATTTATTTTTTATATGGGATTATAATTTTTCTCTTGATAGAAATTGATATCACATGGCTCATGATTATTGATTCTGATGAAATTTTAATTTTTTATGTTTTTTTATTTAATGACCTACGTAATGATAGATATGAGTTCCCTTATCATTTTATTACAAAATTTAATTATTTCCTCATATCCTTACGAATCCTTATTATAAATGATGAAATTTAATTTTTAATGATTATGTTTAGCCTTATTGTTCATTTAAGATCACCCTTCATATGTTTCGTTTTACCTTAGGTTATAAAGAATGGGGTTGATCTATTTATGTCTACAAAGGATTTCTTAAGGTTGAGGTTCACTATATAATGTGAAATAATAAAATATGAGTTAAATAAGAGAAATTTTCATATTATAGATTGGAATTTTTATATATTAGTGATGTAATAATTTTATAAAACTATAAACATAAATATACCACCACAATGTAATTGATCATAGATTTTCTTTTGATGATGTATAATTTTGATGGGAAAATGTGTTCCATAATTATCAACATCGTAGACTGGAATGTAATGTTATTGATTTAAAAATATGATCCAAGAGCGAGGGTCTTGGGATGTTATAATATCATAGTGGGGCATATATCGTAACATAATGACATTTTAGAAAACAAATATATTTTCAATTCCATATTCTACACACAACATTGAGCTTGAACAACTCCCAAAATATATAACAGAAACATTCTCATTAAATTTGACTATATACATAGTATTAAGTAATTTTTTAATATAAATGTATAAATATTTCATAATAATTATTTATTATTGATAATAGATATATAAAGAATTAATAAATTTCTAGAAATTTAATTTTTTTCATCAAATATATGTTTTAATCAAAAATGATTTTATTACATTAAATAAAAAAAAGTTGTAATTAATTTTTGGTAATTTTAGAATAATTATTTTATAAAATGAAATTATTTTTTGAAAGTTTCATATCAAAATATACTTTCTGATATTTTTTTTGATTATTCAAAAAACTATTGGATTTTAGCAAATAATGAATATACTTATTTTGTTTTAACTGTCATTTATTTTCAATAAATTAGGTAGTTTTTTAAAGTCCCGTTATTTAATTTGAATAATATTACAAATTATATAATTATTATTTATTCATATTTATTTCATTTTATTACATTTGAATCTTATTTATATGGGATTTTGGGAGAAGTAAATTATTTTGTTTGAAAACTTGTTTTTCTAAATAGAATTTTAAAGTGTACAATGTTTCTACCATTTGATTAATTATAAAATAAATAATAAAAAGTCTTAAATTAAATTTATAAATTGTATAATAGTAAATACAAAATAAAATTCATTCATTTTTTTATTCATATAGTTTGTAGAAAATCATATTTTTCTTGAAAAATACTATTCTCGAAACCCCTCTTTTTCATCATGTATGATGGTTTTGTTTCAAATTAAATTATTAAACTAATATGAATTGAATTTTATTAAATTGGGTAAATATTTTTAATAATAATAATTTATATTATCATACATTTTCATATTAAAATTTTACAATAGTGAATAGTTCAAATAGTAAAAATCATTTACCACTGATAATGTGAAAATGGTTTTACCCTGGGGTTAAAATAATAAGATAAGTAAAAAAATGATCTATAAATTTTTATTATAAAAAATTCAATAGTATATTTTTAACTTATAATGTATAAATATTGATAATTTAGCAAATTTGAATCTTGTGGAGTGTGAGAAATAGGATTACAACTTTTTCATTCAATAAATGTCATGTTTGCCACTCACCAAACATATAAAAGGCCACCCCTCTCCTCCGCTCTTCAAACACTCAAATATCTTTATATGATAAAAAATATACCCTATAATATTAATTAATTATTTCTCCAAGGCCATACATCTTATTTTTTATCATAAAACCATCCTACTAATGCTTTTGGTTCTTACCTAAGGTGGTTCCCTGATGAAGAGTTATCATGATTAGTCAAGGGTATTTATATTATTTTTTCTTCCACATCCATCTAATATTTTAACATTATTATTACATAATAACACAAGTATTAAACATATAATGTTATTTTATTATGTTAATATAATATCCTAAATACATATTCACTTCCATAAAATGAGATATAAAATCATCATTAGTCTTAAGGTTGGATTTCTGCCTCACAAACCGATGTCATTCATTTTCCATAATCACCTCTCAAGGATTATTATAATTAATGACATAAATTTTTATATTATTATTATACCTATTTATAATTACTATGATATTATGTCGCATATATTTTCATACATTCAATTCTTGGTGGCATACGATAATGCCACTCATTTGTATGGTGTACTAGCACCTAACAAATCGAGGTGATTTATTTACCACTAAAACTTTTTAAAGAGGTTATTAAATATACATTTAATTCATATATGATATATTAATGAAACATTAATTATATTTCTGACATAATTATTATTTAGTAAATATAATATTTCATTTTATTTTTACACAAAAAAAATGATAATGTTATTTGTGGATTTGTTGATTACCACCTCAATGAAGACAATTGATTATTTTGAAATATATAAATCACATGGATGATATATATAAGAATATTTAAATAAATAATATGATACTTATTATATTATGACCATTCTAAAGGTTTAAATCATGGGCACATTCTTTCCATAATTATCATGAAAAAACTGAAATGATACTTTTGCGTACATACTGCCTACCTTCTAAGTGATCATAAAGTAGTTCATCTTTCATATCAGTATTTCATTATTTGATTAAAAATTATAATATATGTATATATAGGATAATTAATTCATTATTGTTAAAGAATATATTTTGAAATAATAAACTATTGGACAACAGTCAACACACCAATTCTGTTTTTTCACAATGATATAAATTCCATAAAAAACCTATTGTGGGCTTAACTAAATAAGTATTTTAATATATATTTTAAAAAATTAAATAAATGAGTTAATATTAATTTATTAGAATTTATAAATTTTCTTAAAAAATAAAATAATTGATATAAACATATATTATTGGAGTTAAATGAAACACATGGGCTGTCTGTATTCGAGTAAGTACATGTGGGAAGATGGATTATACCCATAGACATATACGAATAGATTTATAAAAAGTTAGTATAGGTAATCCTGTGACAATTGTTCACCATAACAGTTAGGATATGGTTTTTATTCAAGGATATTCAAAATGTTTTAAAAATAATATTGGTATAAATATGTCTATACCAATGGTTATTAAAAACCTGTTGGTATATTGATGGCTATACCAACCATTTCAAAAAACAATTGGTATTGTCTTCCTACATCTACACAGCCCACACAGGTTCCCCTACTCCAATTTCATTTTCAAAAAAATACCCTAGATGTGCAATCAACAATTCATTTTCTTCCTCAATCTTTCGGTCCCTCCTTTATTCCTATTATTGTTCAATACCCCATAAATATTAAATTTGATACTATAAAATCATTCATATATTCAATAAACTATCATTTTAATTTTTAATATAGGCTTAAAACACCATGATAGATTATTTTTTTCACATTTAATTTATTTTTATATTTTTAAATCTTATATTTTTTTGATATATGTATTTTACATATGTATATAAAGGTAGAATTTGTTAATTTTATAGGTTTTTATTCCTGATATCTCATGTTTTATATGTGGACTAATATGATCTATATAATTTTATGTTTCCATTGGATTATTTTATTAGGTGAATACCTATTGGGGGTATAATTATTGATCAGTTTCTCATAATAATTATTAGGCTTGGGGTTTTTATATGCCCTACACATGTCTACTCTCTTGGGTGGTTTTTGCACTTATAATTTTGAACTTTTATTTTTTCACTGACATATTAAGTGTGTGAGAATCCATCATAAAAAATGTCTAAATTTTTTATTCTCGAGTAATAAATTATCAATTTATCAAACATTTCACTATTAATTTTATCTATAGTAAATTCATGTAAATATATAGATTTGTGTTGGCCTTTTCAAATTAACTAAATTTTTATTACTATTTTGTTTTTTTGGGAAATAATTTTTCCCAGTTACTGATTGGTTGAAGAATTATGATAGATATCCCTAACACTTTTTAAGTGGATTTATTATGTTATAATGAAAACTAATGTTTGGAAAAAAATTAATACAACCCAAATAAAATATATCTCTCTTAGAATAATTTTATTGATTTCAATAATGTACCCAAAACTTTTTTCACCTGCTCAGAATTTTAATTCATACACCAATTGTATAAAATTTTCATTTAATTGAATAATTTTCGTCACACAAAATGTTTATTTATTTTTTTCACTATTTTGAACTTTTCATTTACTTTATCACCTCTATCACACATTCACTAATCATCACAGTCACATCCCCAAATATTTTGTGTTCTTGTACTTATTTGAATCCCAAAACAACATGAATTTTTTTAATATATTTTATAAGTAAGAATGTGATATTTCATGGTAAAACATCATAACTAAATTTAATCATATTCAAACTAAACAAAAAAAATCTTATCGATTTCATACTATAATGAATCAATCATATTTAAACGGTATATTAAAACTAGATACTGGTGTTATTTAACTATAACATAATTGTATGTTTTAAAATTGGATGTCAAAAATAAAAAGAAACAATTTAAAATAATAAAAAAATATACTGAATTCAATATATAGGGGGTCCATACTAAATTAAAGAAATACAGAACTAATGTTATTCCAGATGATTAGTAAATCTTAGAAGGATTCTCTTTAACTTCCCCCAATAACAGAAATAAAAAATTATTGGTATATCCCACCTATGATCATTATTTATATGTGATGTTGATGATTATTACAAATAAATAGTTTTCATTTATACATGATTTTTTTGAATAAGAATAAAATAAATTAAAAATTTATTAGAATAAGGAAAAAATTTTAGAAATACTATTTTTGGAAGTATTATATATAGTTTTTTTTCTTTTTATATTATGATTCTCATTTAGACTACTGTGTCAATAATTGTTTTATATAATGTGAAGAATTTTTAATTCCTTAAATAAATTTTTGATTTCTCTTAAATATTATTTAATTTATTTTACGATATGACATATGAAATTTACATTCATAATGTATAGAAGTTATATGCATGATATTGAATAGATCTCAAGAGAAATTCAATTTTTTTGAGAGATTGTTAGATTTTGAACATACATGCATCCTTTATAATAATTATATTTGAATAACATGTTGAACGCATTAATATGTTAGCTACCATATTACTACAGATGGTTTAAAGAAAAATACTTTGGCTGGTAACATAATGGGGAGAAAATAAAATCTCAAAATGCTCATGATCTGAATGAGAGGATTTGATTGGAATATTTATTAGATGATCTATTATCGTTTATTTATTATCATGGTAAATAATGTATAATAATTCAAGAAGACATATATATGAGATCACATGATACAGTTAATGAAAATGATGATTCTTATAGGGTGGAAATATTTATTATATTTTAGTGAATATAGTATATCAATAATCTCTTAAAATGAAAATCATGGAATTTTTAATCAAAATATTTCATGGGGAATCCATGCATGGGATTTACAATGATTCCATTTATTATATTCATACATTTCTTGAAATACATTATTTAAAATGATGAAGATATTCCCTCAAACCATTATATAGATTAGATGTTAGTTTTTGAATGTGGATATTCTAAAAAAAATGTCTTCCAAAATTATTGATGCTTATTCTGGGAGAACACTAGAGAATTAAAATATATTATAAAATTATTCACATCCCAATGTAATGAAAAAACCTATAGAACACAATCTTGTGTGCCATATAATTTAATGTGGAAGTTTATGTTGATTCACAAACTCCATATTCTTTTTCATGTATTAGTAAATATAAATAAATATGTGATTGAGTGCTACTAGGATAATGACTATTTCATTCATTATATAGGTGGAATTATATGGATGAAATTTAATGGTCTATATCCTGATTTTTTAGCTTAGATGCATAATATGAGGTTGGGTCTATCACGTGATATGTGTAATCTGATTCGGTAGATGTTTACATTTCACAACACATTGTGGTTTTCTAATAAATTTATTACCTTCCATGAGGGATTTGTATGAAATAACCACACACATTCATGGTTATACTAATATCTATACATTTTTTTCCTATAAAATACATATATGTATATACATAACCTTTAATAAATGTGTTGAGTCTTATTTGGAATGTTGGTGTTGAGACATAAAAATCTAATTTGAAAGACATATTTTACATACATGAATTAATTATGTGAATGATAAATGATTTTTCTTATTCTTCAATATTTTATAGTTGGAGAACAAATGAAAAACTTTCATGACATGTTTTTATAAAAATACATGATCCAAAATACATAATTAATTCATTATTTTATATTTTATGTATATTAATGATTCATTCAAATGGATCATCCATATATAAATAATCATCAAAATTTTGATAATAACATGAACACCGAAACTCCACCATAACATATATCGAAAATGCTGATCTCAATGAAGTACAATAGGTTAGTTTTTCATTTAGAAAGTTTCAGATGAAATTTCAAATATGGGGGAATGGTTTCCACGAAACCAGTTACAATTGAATAAAGAAAATTATCATTTTTAAGTTGAGTTATTGGTCATATACATTTTTATTTCTTTTCCTAGATGTAGATCACATTAAAGAAAATATATGTGAAATGTTTCTTAAAATTATTCTGAATATGAAGATAAATACGAATGATGATTTATGATAGCATCATGGCATGGTGGATTGAGGTATTAGAGAAGAATGGTGTCCTATTTGTATCATTAAGAAAAAATAGAATGTTTTGGGTTCTTATTATGTGATGAAACCTGAATTTTTTTTGAAATAAATGGAGACTATTAATGTTTTGATGTATATTAATGAAACATATAAAAATAGATAAATAAAAGAGAGTTGAATCTAAAATATTTGAAGATGAATTAATATAATATCCTTCTAAAAGAGTTTATTATAATCACAACTGTCACCATTATCATTATAAAACTTTATTTAATCAATTTACTTGTTAAAATCACATGGAATTAATATTAAATACCATATAATAAATTCTTCAAAGCATAAATTCAACAAAATAAAAAATCATAAATGATTTATTCTACTTAATGTATCTAAAAATCCTAAAAGACATGATGTAGAAATCATTGAGAGAAATTCAAGATTGTTAGAGAGGTAATAGAGATAGGAAATTATTCCCTATTGACCTTTGTAATGATATAAAATTAGATAAACACTCAAATACATTGAAAAAAAAATTGAAGTTCTTGAAAATAAATTTTCAAGAACTTATCTGGCTACCTAGTCCATGATGATCAAGTACATAGAGTTCTTCATAAAAAGGTACATTTCATGTCTCCTCCAGCATGAACCCAATACACCACAGTATGTACCCAATGATTTTTTCTATTATTTTCTAGAATCAACCTCCACTAACCTCTCCTCCCAAGTCATTCCTTTACTTTTAAACCCCAAACGCAAATAAAAATATATTTAAAATAAATTCAATGATATAAAAACTAAGATCATATCATACCTTATCTTAACTCATACAGTTATTGAGTAGGCTGAATTCACCATCATCATGGACATAGTAAAACATAACCACATAAAATAACAATAATATTTTAGTAATTAAGATATTATTGAAATCACTTTGTAAAATAAAAACTCTACAAATACCAAAACTATTAGAATAAGCTCCATATATGATAATCACTACATATGGATGTTAAATATACCAATGAAGGATAATACCAACTACAAAAATACAAAACTAGCCATTTAATAACTACCAGTTTCTATGAAAGAAACATCATTTATAAATAATAAACCCTTTAAAATAAGCTTTAAAACATTTTAAATCCTTTATGTTCAATGCGACAAACATTGAATTTTTTAATAGTATTTAATAATTTCAATAAGTGGAAAACTGATTAATTTTAACAGAAGTCGACATAAAAATCCATTAATAAATAGTATTTAGAAATTACCTTCAGCAAAACATCAATGTATTTTAACATAAGGAATAAGGCTACCATAATATGAACCAAATCACTTCCCAAACCATTGATTACAACCAATCTAAAAATTGGAGACACAAAAGGCCTCAGAACATTCATAATAATGATATAATATTTCAATATTAGAAAAAATGTAAAACTAACAAACCTCATGAAACCTCACATGACTGAAAGATAGGGCTCTGACCCACACACTAACTCTAGTAGATTTTCTGCACACCTTTATTTAATGAGATGTGAGATTAAAAACCTAGTGTATCCATTTCAATCATATGATCTATAATTTTATATTTTTCATACTATCAACTATCTATACCAGAAAAATAGAATCCATCTCAAATGTGTAAGATAACTCAAAAAAGGCACATTATACAAGTTTTATTGTTTCATCATCAATAATCCTCACACCCCATCCAAGTAAGCTAATGATTTTAGCACATGTATCATGGATTATATAATAAACATTCGAAACATTACATATTTTAATTGATTAAATTATTTAACGGTAAAAATCATTGAAACATAACATAAAAATCGTAATCATGACGACATCAATTATAGATCAACCATCACCTTTCATGAAAATCAAAGTCAAGATTCAATAATAAATATCATAAAGGCCTCCTTATTCAAGAGTATATGGAAGACAAAATATAAAAATAGAAGTCAAAATTTTTTAACAAATGAACAATGAATAATAAACCATTATATGAAATTTTATAATAAGAAAGGTAAAAATGTAGCCAAACACTACAATTAATTTCCGCATCATCTGTAAATTATAAAAAATTAACTATTAGTTAAACTAAAAGATGTTGGTAAATAATCCATCATTAGTTAACCACAACTGAATTATATTCTCTTTTTTTATACAACAGTATGAATCATTTAAATATTATATTTTCATTTCATTTTATCCTAATGGAAATTACCTAACATTAAATTTCACTAGAAACTAGTAATTATTTTTTAGTGTTTAGAATGTTAAATGAAATAGTTACATCCTCCCATAATATTTCACAAAGATGAAAATTTTCTAGTTTTGTGCACAAAAATCTCTATATGAAAGTGTTAAAATTTACATTTCTATACTTAGTGATTGGTTTACCATTCCATCAATCATTAAAATTCATAATTTCATAGTACAATTGGATCTATTTTTATATATGAATTATAAAATCATTATTTAAGATCTTTATACAATTCCTATATATAACATTACTTAATACATGAATGAGAGTAAGGTTTTATTTTAGAACATTTGTAAAAACTATTTCAATAGAAGTGACTTGGATTTCTCAGGGAACATATTTTTTGTCACTTATACATATGTTATTTTCTTCTATAATATAACATCATGTGGTTATTTTTTTATGTTATCTTAAATAAAATTATAAAACAGTGATCAAAATTTGAACATAACATGTTTTTAGTTCATTGTTGGAAAATAAGAATAGAAAATAATTTCCAATAAAAAAAGAGGGCGTCAGAGAAAAAAGTACTGAGTGCACATACCTCCTATTCAGTTTTTCAAGATCATCCATGTAATAAAAAATAACTATTTATGTGTATCATTAAACTTTTACAATGATCCTTTTCTTTTTTCCTCTACTAAACTTGCCTATGAAGGGTTCTATTGTGTTAGTAATAAATTTATTGTTTTAATATATCCTATCTCACTTCAAATGTTGTTGGAAAATCATGTGAAATATTTATCATACATTTGTAAATGTTTCTTCATATATTTTGTTATAAAATTACATATTGATTAACATTACACTATGTTTGGACATCCTATAAATTTATAATATTCTTTTTTTAGAAATAAATCTATACTAATCAGTTAATTGGAAACATGAGTTACTATTATGAAATTTTTTAGGATATATTTTATGATATAACATTATTAATTTCCATTGGATATATTCATTTTCAATTATAGACTCATTATTTGATAAATTTTTACTGATAATTTTTTATATTTAATTTCATTACATAGGTATGTATTGATTAGTGAATGATGTGTTCATCGTGATTTTTTTTGTCGAGCATATTGAGGAATCATTAAAGTGTGATAAAAGAATAAACCAAATAAGAAATTTTAAGTTTTATTTTTTTAATTTTAAATTTTAATATATATATTGTAATGAAATTGTCTACTTATATTTTTAATCATTTTTTTGGAGTCTTCTAATGATGAAGAAAATAATAACATTGGTATAAACAGACATTTGCATCAAGTATTGTGAGATGAAAACTATTGAATAGTACATTGTCGACTAGGGAAGAGTATTATCCCAACTACATGTTGGACAAAATGACATTCTGGTTCGAGTAGGACTATGTTGGAAGCTTCTCATGAAAAGGTAGAACATGATCATATAATGGTAGAATATTCCACAAAAATGGTCAATAATGAGCATGATTAGAATCAAAAGGCCAATGGTAAATTGAAGAAATTTATACAACTTTTATATCCTTCACTTAATACATAGACCATTGTGCATTTTGATACATATATTTCCATGATACAAATGTTATATGGTTCCCCAAGTGGTGGTCCTAAAGGTGGATATAATGAAAAAATTCCTAAATATAGTCAAGCAGTGGTTGGTATGATGAAATTCATGGAGAAGGTGATGTTATGGATAAAGATAATTGTTTAGAATATGGTAAGGATTATAATGACAATGAAGAGGGTAATGATTATGATTATGATGACATTGATGATATTAGATGGGATGAGAGATATATTTATCATTTATTTCTTAGAAAAATATTTTTAAAACAACATGTTCGAATATTGGATTTGAGTTAATACATGTGTTGTTTTAAATGTGTGTTTTAACAAGTTTAATTAATTTTATTTATTAGTGTTTGCATATTGGTTGGTGATGTATGCTATAATTGTTTGGTGAATATTCTAGGTAACTCATCATGGTGTGGGTGCTACTATCTGGGAAGTTATAGGTAGTCCATATCAATAGTTTTATAAAATCGTTCCTAATACTTACAGCCATGGAAGGCTATTCCAATGTTTTCTAAATAGTTGGTATATGGATTTTACCATAATTTTTAAATAGTTTGTATTTTACTATACCAAAATTTTTATCATAACCATTAGAAATATGAAATTTAATTTGGCTAATATCGATGGAATTATATAAACAATTGGTATATGGATACAACCACACTAAATATTCTAATAGTTTAAGGAACCTGTTTTAGAGATTATAACAACAGATCAAAGGGATATAAAAATGTTTTAAAATGGTTGGTATTTGGTTAAAATCTTATAGTGAAAGGTTTTATCATATAAATTTTTATTTTTGTGAGACATATGTCATATTAACAACTTTAATGTTATATAATTCCTATCATTCATGTTATAAAATTAATCATTCATGCATACTGGCCTGTTATGATCCTATAGGAATTATTTAATTCAATGGGAAATGACATGAAATTTTCCATGTGGTCAAAAATTTCATAACTAAATTTATTTTCATTGGGTTATATAACTAATTCATTGACATTATTATGTTATGATTATGTGTGTATTGTATTCGAATTATATTATTTTTTATTTCCACTAATCTTTTTTGTCTAAATCTAAAGCACATAATCTATTAAATGAATAATTTTTAAAATTAATTATATGATTTTGGTGAGGTTTATTCATATGAAAATTATTTCATTGAGACATATATTTATGATATCCACCTTAATTTGTTTTTGAGTGGTATATAATACCCTTTTACAAGTTATATCATGAAGATACTAAAGTTCATGATATTTAATGTATAATATAATGTTATTATTTCACGGGGATTATGATTGAAAATTTACCAAAGTAGAAAAGACATTATGTTATGATATTATTTATTATGAGATTACTTGTTTTAATGGTTCTTATAATAGAAATAATATGTCCTCATTTTCATAAACCAAATATTTTTTTATTATCATATTGATTTTTAAATGGTTAAATTTTTTAGTTTCCATTTCCTCCCTTATTTTTTATGGAAACATCATGGATGTCATTTGAAATTGATACTGATGTTTTATTTTATTTCAGATTGGGTATCACTCTATTCCATGTCTATTTTTTCTAAAATGTCTTCAAAAAATTTCATTTCTATAACAATTTATTTCTTAAATCCATTTTATATGATCTTTTAACTACTTTAAAATAGGTTTAACTAGGAAATTTTCTAATTATTTCCAAATTTGTCACTTTTGAATCCCTATATCAAAATTTTTTGAAATGAATATTTATTTTTAAAATTTATTACATGAATGGATTTTTTGGCATTCATGTCCCCTATTTTCATAGTTGTTTAATTTATATTTTTGATGTTTTTTTTTCATATAATAGGAATTTAAAAATATTTTTTGAGTTTTTAGTTATTTCAATTTATTTTCAAAATGAAAAGAATATTTTACCAAAAAATACTTTTAAGGATCTATTTATGCTATCTCAATTCATCAATGTCAACAAAACATTTTATTTCATGTGCCCCAATGGAGATATTTTTTCTGATACCTTCTTTGTTATTTCATTAGATGAATTCGGATTGTTACAATGAGATTGGTATGGAACCCACTTAATTTCGACATGTTAATCATATTTCAATTAGATTGTTTTGGAAAATATTTCATTTTCATGGGATACATATGTCTCAATGTTATCATTGTGGAACACATTTATTTTCTATGATTTCAACATGTTTTGAAATGAATAAATATTTTTATTAGTTTTGTGATGAAATGAAAGATATATATACATTAATCATGTGGTGGATCATAAAAATATCTTATATGATGGGTCCACCATGATAGAACTAGGTGATCATGTTATAGATTATATGATCATTGCAGTTTTGATAAATTTGGGGAATATTATTATATATCATAATAGTTATGGAAACCATTATAGATTTATGAGTTTGAGGTTGATAAAATGTTAAATGCCGTTGAGAAGCTTTATGGTTTGTTATCTCTTTTTTGATTAAATATATTTTTAAGAATGTTCATCATATTTATATAATATTTATAAAGATATAATATTAGAAAAAGACACCCCAAATGCCTACTGAGAAAGCTTCACATCTGGAATGGTCATGGGGCATGAACCCATAACCAAAGGTTATAAGAGAACCAGACATACCATTGACCTAATTGATTTCCTTATTTTTTTGAAATCATAATTATTACTAACAATGTTTGGAATATTATGATAAATATAATTTTCAAAACAAATGTTTTATCATAAAGATAATAAGATAATTTAAAAGTGATTTGGTGATTAGGACATAAAGGTCATTTTGGAAGATAATAAATATAATTTTTGGAAACAAAATACCTTATCTGAACCATTTTGGTTTTGAAAAATTCATAAAGATAGGTGGATGAGAATAACTATATATTTTTTTGTTATGAGGTCTATTAAAATAATATTTTATTTGTTTAGGAAGAAAAATAAATTTCATCTTGAATACACAAACATTAGGGAGAAATATTATATTTTGGTGGAATTTGATAAAAGGATTAAATTTTTCTCAATATGTTAGTATATTTTCTCATGATCCAAGTCTATATGGAAAATAAATTCTTTAAATCCTAGAAAAGGGTCATGAAACAAATTTTTATTATTATTAACTTTATTTCTAATGATATTAGTTTCTATTTTCACATATCTTTGGATTGTGACCTTTTGGTTTTTAACTTTCCCCAAATAATTCTCCTTACTATGATCCATGATCTCTTTCACTATATAAAACAATTTAGAAACTACACTGCTCTTTAATGTAAAAATATTCACTACCCACCTATGTTATCCTATTTGTGAATAAATATTATTTTATTCTATATTACCTTCATACTTTATTTTATATCTTATAAAGAGGATGTTTTATTAAATGTTTTTATTATCAGGGTTTCAAAGAGAGGTATTTTCTAATGTAAATCATTTTATTTCCAATATGAATCTCTAATTTAAATGAGATAATTAATTAAATTGGTTGGGGGTGTAACACATTAATATTTTAAAAAAGGAATATATGTTCGATAATGTATCCAACATGCAACACTAATATTAAATGACCCATAAAATATATAATAGTTTGAAAGAAGTTAATAAATTTGTGGGTGTAAATAATAATAACTAATTTATGATACATATATATTTATTTATTTTTGTCAAACTCAAAATCAATTATTGAAACCTTTATAGTAAATAATCAATAAATTATTAGAAATGTAATTTTATTCTTTAAAAATATGTTTTATTCATAAATTATTTAATTCATTTTCATGATTAAATATTATACATAATTTTAGGAACTTTTAAAAATGTAATTGATAAAAAAAACTATTTTTTAACAAATTCATATAATAATTTTATTTTGATGAAATAATTAGAATTTTCAAAAAAAAACACTGATATATTATTGAATGGTGAAAAATATAGTTTTTTTAAATGTAATTTATTTTCAATAAATAAATTAGATTTTAACATCCCATGATGTGAGTATTTATTAGATATGCTACTGCACCAAGAAACATTAGCATTCCTCTGAAACAACACCAACACCTAAAACCGAAAAAGTAATAGGTCAGGAAGGCACAAAACATTACATCAAATACTGAAAAAATATTATTGCCCTTATGAACATGAAACAAGTCCTAGAATGAATACAGGTCCAAAATACCTCCTTGTAATTTTTTTTAAAAATATCTTGTTGGCGCTCAATGATATGATCAAGCAATCACACCTACAAGAACACCCACAAATATCCCAAGGAAACCGCATCACGAAACACAAATACATCACTACACAAAACTAACATCCTCCTTGTATAAGAGTCAAAAGACATTTACATCATATAAAACACACCACCCTAAAAACCCTAGATTTGATAATTCCATTCCTTATGACATGATATTATATTTTCTAGGGGTAAATAACACCCTTGCACTAGTTTCATTTCATCGTGGTATACTGTATCTTAATTATGAATTTGGCCATCCCCATTTCCAATTTTCGAACGTTATCACACATAATAAAAAATATATCACATAAATGGAAAACAAAACATATCATAAAACATAATGGTCTAATCATTATATCATTTAAAAAAAATATTATGACAAAATAGGAAAAAATATTAGCTCAGGGTATACATTCACGGCTCTCACTACCATGTATATATTGCTTCATTCCACTATACATCCACAATAGGTGAACCAAGGGAATGTTTCTTTCTTACAATTCATTATCCTAACAATCACGAATATCCACTGGTTTTTCCATGAATTTTGATTCATTCTCAATATCTAAATATCCCTAGTAAATGATAAGTGAGTAATCATGAAAATACTGATGAATTTGAGAGATATATGTGGTCCTATTTGTCTCCCCATTTGTCTGGGAGTGGAATGTATTCATAATGATCAACTGGGAACCAAAATTTGAATGAAAGAAACTCCATATCCTGAGTTAAAACATGAATCCTGATCAAGGATTATGTTCCTTAGTACCTTATAATCCTAATCACATTTTCTATATACAACCTCACTAAAACATAGATGACACTCGACTCACAAAAACCATTAATTGAGGTGATTTTGTGTGCTCATCCACTACCATCCCAACTACATCACATCCCACCAAATCATGGGAAATAACTATAATGAAATCAATCAATATTTCAACCTATTTACAATTGTGGATATCCAATTACTCAAAAAGTCAATCCAAAACATTGTGCTTCTCTTTCACATACTGATAAATCAAACACTTTTCCACGAAAAATTCCACTGAATGATTCATCCCCAGCCACCAATGTTGTATTTTAAAACAATGATAAAAACTAATCACACTATGATGTTCCACTAAATGTGAGCTTTGAAAATCTGGGAGAACTCCCCATATATCACCGTTTGAAAAAAACCACACTAATAACAACACCCATTTTCAAACATCCTCCAACCATCAAACTAATGTATCGATATGAAAAAAAGATAGTCTATCCTCTCTACCTATGATTATCCCCATGCGAATCCTCAACTAAACACATCACAGAATAATAAATCATCATATAAACCAACAACATATACCATAATCCACCCATGCATCTTTGTACCAAGATTCCAACTCCTCCATTCCTGTCTAAGCATCCACAGACATCGGAAAAAACATTATTCAATGACTTCCTGATCAATGAATTGGCCCTAAAATTCCCTTTTCATAAAGAGTAAGAGTACTCAAATTCATAATGCTAATGAAATACCATTTAAATCTGCTATACTAAATTCGTACCATGTTGATAGAATAAATACAAAATATTCTATAGATCTATTAAGTCCACAAATCTCTATCTAGTGACATATTTCCACCAAAACAATATCACAAACACAACTTCTTCTATCAACAAATCATGGGTGGAATAGTTCATCTTATGGGGATATAACTTCTTGTTGCCAAAATATATCACCACCATTTTATTCATTAATGTGCATCCTATTATCAGACAGAAGAATCACAAAAAACCTCAAATATCAGACACCCCATAGTAAATTAATGTACAAGAGACGTGTAAAGACCTGTAAGTTTCATGGAAATTTTTTTCTTAATTTCTCTGTAATTTTGTGAGTGTGCAATTTCTGACGGCACCTGATTCTGAGGCCTGGTGTGCCCAGAATCAATTTCTGAAGTTTAGCTCGTGTACGTTCAATGAACGAATGAGCGGGTTTTTATAAATCCTGAACCGATGCTCTGAATTGAAATCAGAGGGCACCGATGAACTCACAGCGCTGGTAATTGCTTAAGGGGACCTCTGCTGTAGTTTCGTTTTGAGCGGGTTGAGGTATAATTTTTTGGGATTAGATAGAATTAAATAAAATTTGTTGTGTAAAAATTTTATTTAAGGAAGGTAGTTTAATCCTACGAAGGAGGGTTTAGTGTGGTGGGGCCCACATGAGACCCTAACTCCTCGCATCCCCATAACCCCTTTGAATTCCCCTTTATCCCCCCTTTAATTAATTAGTAAACTTTCCATTAATTATGAGAACTCCTCACCTCCTTTTCTCTCTCCCATAAGTTTTCCAACTTGATTTTAATTAATGAATTGGCTACTTTTAGTTTTGAATTGTTTGGAATTATTAAATTAAAAGGAAAGATTTCATTTTATTGTTGGGAAAATAATCTATGGAGATGTTTTGGAGTATTTGAAGGGAATGCATTCTTTCTATGAAGAAAAAAATCTTCCTCTCGGTGAGAGGTATCTCCTTCAACTAAGGAAAGAATGTGAGGTGACGCCACGGGGAGAACTGTTCTTCCCCGACGCTCGACCACCGCGGCGCTTGCCTCTTGCTGAGGTTCGACGACGTGTGACTTCATGTCGATTTTGGGGTTTTTTCATTGTTTAAGTTTATCATCGACTTTCATTGTTAAGATTGTCCGAATGTTATATTCATAAAAGGAGGAGATCTGACCGCACGAACACGACCAATAATCCTCCCCTCCACTTTGTTAATTTCAAATATGTTTGTGGTGAAGGCGGCGTGGTGCCGTAGCACCATGCATGAAAGGAAGAGGACCGCAGATGGAGCGGGCTGTGGCGGTGGAGCGTGGTGCCATCGCACAGTGCCGCTGAAGCCGAAGGAGGCCTCGACCAGGAGTGGGCCGCGGTGGAGGGGCGCGGTGCCGTCACACCATGCCAGAGCTCCATGGGGTCGTGGCTGGGACAGACCACGGAAGAGGGGCACAGTGCCGTCGCGCTGTGCCGGTCGGACAAGAGCCATGGCCTCAGGCCACAGTGGTCCTCAATAGGGCAGCCAGATAACCGGTCACCGGTGCCACCTGGAGGCGGGACCCGAAGGGGTCCCACGGTTACACAGCCGGCCAGCATTCGGGCCGACCTTTCAAAGAAACCGGGGGGTTGTAACCCCCTGACAATTAATTAGGTCGGACCCCACATGGTCCACCGTTCCGCAAAAGGCGGTGGCACCCCCCTTCGCACCCCGCTTGGCCGCGAGCTGAGCAGTGGCCGGCTTCTGATCCGGGCCGCAGACCGCGTGGGGCCGGGCCGCCCGCACGTGGCCGGGCTGCCAGCGCCGGGCCGGGCCTCCTGCGCCGGGCCGGGCAGCGTCATCTAGGCCTGACTGTGCCCAATCGGGCCGAACCCGGAACAGGGTCGGGTCGACCCGGTTCGGGCCTACCTAGGGGTTATTGGGCCGGGTCGGCCCAGGGTCGAACCCCTATTTTCGGACCAGATTCGGTAAAATGCCCATATCTTGGGAAAGAAACCTCCGATAGATGCACCACCAGTTGATTAGGGATCCTTGGATTGAGACAGTTGTTTTGGTATATTACACTCAATATTTAAATAAATTTTGGTTATGGTCAGGTTGGATCGAACCCGAAACAAACCTGGCCCTCGGAGTAGAAACAGTTATAACTTGAGATCTGGACGTCCAATTGATGTGCCGTCGACTTTATTGGTTTCCTTTTAGTGAGACAAATCATTTAGTATACATCACTTGAGGTTTGGACGCAGATGGAATATGGCCAGGTTGGATTGTACCCGAAATCCAACTGGGGCCCTAGAACGGAAAAGCCGATAACTCTCCGACCAGACGTCCGTTTGATGAACCGTCAGCGGCATTGGTAATCATGTTGAGAAAAGATCCCTTTGAGTATACCGTATGAGTGTTTAGGGTATAGTTGAGATACGGTCGGGTTGGATTATACTTGAAACCAACCGGGCCCCTGGGACGAAAAAGCTAATAACTCACAGACCGGGCGTCCGAATGACGCACCATCTGTTGCGTTGAAACCCCTGTGAGTAGGCGGACCATTGTGATAATACTACATGGGACATTGTGATACTTGGAGTATCGATCAGGGGCTCGTGGAGCATAACCTCCCAGAGATGAGCATACAAATTGCAGAGACCTAGTAGCTATAGACCTGATGACTGCTTGAATGATTCGAGTCGGTGTGACTCGATTAGCCCAGTGGACGGAGTGCCCGGTATTTGGCAGCAGACCCACGACGGACGGAGTGAATGGAAATTGGCAGCAGATTCACGGTAATCTGTAGGTGGAGTACCTCTGACAGCTATTTGGGGGAGTGCCCGGTATTTGGCGGCCGACCCACAGTGGACGAAGCGCCCGGTATTTGACAGCAGACCCATGTTACTCTACGGAAGGAGTACATCAGTAGTCTAAGGTTAGAGAATATGACCTCGGAGTCCTGACAGGACCACTGTACTCAACAGAGGAGGAGTTCTCCAACAGCCGTGGTTTTGACATCATGAATATAATCCTGGTTTGAGTTGAGTCAATAACCATTGTGTTTACCTCATGATTGAGATGGGTTACTTAATAACATAGGTGTATGTATGGGCATATAACTACGTAATAGTTATCTATTGATTTCATATCTATGTAATACCTCATGATTGAGATGGTCTACTTGATAACTTAGGTATAAGTATGGGCTTATACCTAAGTAAGGGTTATCTGTTTAGATCCTTATTTGTGGTTATATTTGTTGTATTTTGTGATACCATAAGGGTTTGGGGTCCCTACTGAGTATCGTTATACTCAACCCTTCACGGGCTATGCCCGCACCTCATTGTGTAGGATGCAGATGAAAGACAGCGCTGGCAGAGGCCGAGTGTTCGAGGGCTGGACGGTACCCGGAGGTGGACCTCATGAAGAGTCAGTATCCGGAGGAGGAATTCACGATGAGACAATACTCGGAGGAGGTTGACGTGTGATAGAATTGAAGAGTCTATCTGTACCTACCCTTTAGGTAGGATCCGTGGTGGACGATCTAGGAGCTGTGCTATTTTTACCTACCCTTCAGGTTGGATCCGAGGTGGATAACCCCGGAGGTGCTTCTTTCTTTCCAGCTATTTGTTTTTTCTGTTGTATTTTTTGTTTAGTTGTATCTGTACTTTTATGCTGGGTTTGTATTCTGGCCCATTTACCTTTCAGCACATTATTTTATACTTAGTGTATTACTTCCGCTTGTACTCTGGATGGATGTGTTTGTGTTTTATAAAGGCAATGTCTTCCTAGTTATCAGGATTCATGCATTTAGTGATAGTCGCCAGCCCCTAGCCTATGGAAGGCGGGATTTTAGTAGTCATGGCACGGGCCCTAAGGACGGTTCATGACAAATTGGTATTAGAGGAGTCAGTTCGACTGCAGAACTTAGGACTGTGATATTTATTTTCTGTGAAGTAGTAGTGTTAAGGATACTATGTATGGTTTTCAGTTCACAGAGTCCTGTGTTGGTGTGGGTGGCTGACGTATCCATACACCAGGACCATGAATTCTGATTTATGACTCAACGCACGAAAACATTGGTTGCGTGTGTGTTTTTGAAATTTCCTTTTAAGTCAGCTCAAACCAGGTCAACTCAATTGGAATAGTTTTTTGACCGTGTCGCATCGGTTTCTTTCAGGATGCCACCCCATGGACGACCAGCTAGAGGCCTGAGAGTTGTATGTTCTGACAGCCCCCCAAGTGATGAGGCCTCAGTACATGGCCCTCTTTCGGTTGAGGCAACATCGGACGCACCAGCAGTACTACCATTCTTTGGGCCACCATTGCCACCGGCCCCAGTAGTAGGCGATGCACGCCGCTTGAGCGTGCTGCATGCGTTCCAGCGCCAGAGGCCACCTAGGTTCCGGGGAGAGACGGACCCACATGTACCTAATGATTTGATGGAGGATGTGGTGAGAGTCTTCAGGCTACTAGGTACACCAGCGGACTTCATGGAGATCCTTGCTGCAAGCCTCCATCAGACAGCAACAAGAAGATGATGGAGTTTGATGCTCCAGATGCACGACGAGGTGACAATCCTATGGGTAGACTTTGAGAGCCTGTTCCGAGCAGAATTTGTACCAGCCACCCTTTGAGAGGTGCAGATACAGGAGCTACTGCATCTGCAGTAGGGAAACATGACAATAGCACAGTACTCGCTGAGGTTCACAGACCTCTCGCGCTACTCTACAGACATGGTACGGGACCCGATCTTCGGGGCCCGGACCTTCGAGCAGGGACTGAGGCACGAGATCAGAGCTTCAACGATCCCTCTCAGCATCCTAAATTCGGAAGTGGTGTTGGATCAAGCCATCTTAGTTGAGAGTTTCCTTGCTGAGAAGACATCAACATCGGGACCCCCCACTAGTCGTCTTGCAGTAGAGTCTTCTGCAGCTAGCAGTAGACAGATGACACAGGGATCCAAGAGGACAAGACCCACTGGTGGAAAACTACATGATAGAGGTTCAGTTGTGCGGGGCAACCAGATTGGAGTCAGAACCAGTCTTTCCAAGAGCGGGTAGTGTTACTCCTGCGGAGGGCTTGGTTTAATGGCACATGACTGTCCGACCCACCGTACAGACGATCCACAGATAGATGTAGAAAGTCCCAGGCAGAGGCAAAGGATCGATCGTGGTGGGCCGCAAGGAGCAGGAGACAGAGGAAGAGGAACTAACCGTGTAGATAGAGGTGGATGACGCTTCGAGGTGTTGCCACCGCCACCACCCGGAGGACCACCCCGACCGCAGGGAAAAAGTGGATATTGGAGAGCTCAATTTCAGACAACTGAATCATGTGACAACAGAGCTCCAGAAGCAGGTGGACAGGAGCAGGTCTTGGCATGGAGGACCTTGTTCTTGGTGCTTTTAGTTTCCATGTTGTCACCATTGTAGTTGTGCGTGTCCTTGTACTTTGAGCTGCAGTAATAAAAGACACCATTCATTGTGATGATTACTATTATGTCCACTATGTATGGTTGATACTAAGAGGTTTCAGTTTAAAACTATTGACTTGACCCTCACTTTCGAGATACCTACTAGAGGAGACCTAGTGACCACACACTGCTTCCGACAGTGTGACTTGGCCCATGGAGGCGAGACTAATGGTTGGATCTCTTGGTAGTAGCTTTGAGGCCTTACGACGTCTTCCATGGCCTGAAATAGTATCGTTCTTGTCAGAATTGAATGTATTAGAGGAAGAACATGGTTCATCTAGGGGAGGAGAGCAAAGGTTTGTTTTCGGCAGAGGAGAAATCTCACCAGCTCTTGTATAACGTAAACAATGAAGGGTGGGAATGAGTTCTTACAATTGGCTAGTCTCACCCATTGTTCGTTGAGCAAATTCTTTACAGTTCTCTCTATCTCAATAATCCCAGGTATATATTCTCTTAGAAGGACATTAACTTGGGACAATGGTGATGGATTAAATTTTTCCTGGACTATGAATTTGAAATAGTTTTTACTCATGGAGAGGGGGACGTTGAAGCAGATTCTCTTAAGTAGGAGATCGGACATTTAGCTGTTATGAGTGGCAAGACAACAGTTGGCTGCATTTCAGATATCCATTGTGGATAGTGATGGAGTCAGCATGTGTAAAGCCAGAGATGGTTCAGGTTACGACGAAAAAGTTTGCAGATCATCAAAGAGCAGATGAATACTGTACGAAGTAGACTAAAGGTCTATGCTGATAGAAGACAAGACCACTGGAGTTCGAGGGTGACGACCACGTTTTATACGGGTCTCACCGCGACAAGGCCTACAGAGATGTGGCCGAGGTGGCATGTAATCCCCAAGGTTCAAAGGACCTTTCCAGGTTCCCATTAGAGTAGGAAAGATGTCTTACCGCCTACAATTTCCACCTCAGATGCACCGGGTGCACGACGTCGTTCACATATCTCAGCCGATGAGATGTGTGCCTGACCTTTTCCATTATCATCGACCACGGAGAGCTAGATATCGATGATGGGGCGACCTACAAGGGGTTCTAGTAGAGGTTGAGGATCAATATGATCAGGTTCTAAGGGGATGGTTGATTCCTCTTGTGCGCTTTCGTTGGCAGCACAATAACCTCTAAGAGAGTACATGGGAGCGGGAGGCCCAGATGCATGCTCTATAGCTCCTTTAGTTTCCCTAGTTTCTGTTTTAGCTTTACAGGGACATAAATCAATGAGGTGGTAGTAATTTAAAGACCTGGAAATTTCGAGGAAATATTTTTCTTAATTTCATTGGAATTTTAGAAGTGCGTAGTTTCTGACGGAACCTGATTCTGAGGCACAGTGTGCCGAGAATCACATTCGGAATTTTAGCTCGGGTACGTTCAATGAACGAATGAGTGGGTTTTTCTATATCTTTAACCGATGCTCGAAATTGAAATCTGAGGGAACAGATGAACTCGCAGCATCGATAATTGTTTAAGGGGACCTTTGTTGTAGTGGCATTTTGAGCGAGTTGAGGTTTAATTTTTAGGGATTAGATAGAATTAAATAAAATTTGTTGTGTACAAATTTTATTTAAGGAAGGTAGTTGTATCCTAAAAGGATGGTTTTGGGCGGTGGGGCCCACAAAAGACCCTAACTCCTCACCTCCCCATTACCCCTTTGAATTCCCCTTTATCACCCCTTTAATTAATTAGTAAACTTCCCTTTAATTATGTGAACCCCTCACCTCATTCTCTATCTCCCATAAGTTTTGCCAACTTGATTTTACTTAATGAATTGGATCTTCTTAGTTTTGGATTGTTTGGAATTATTAAATTAAGAGGAAACCTTTAATTTTATTGTTTGGAAAATAATCTGTGGAGATGTTTTGGAGGATATGAAGGGAAAGCTTTCTTTCCATGAAGACCGCAATCTTCCTCTCGGTGAAGGGCATCTCCTTCAACCGAGGAAAGAACGTTAGGTGATGCTACGAGGAGCACCGTTCTTCGATGATGCCTGACCACCATGGAGCTTTCCTCTTTCCATGGTTCGATGACGTGCAATGTCTTGTCAAGGTAGGGGTTTTTTCTTTTTTCAAGTTTATCATCGTCCTTCGTTGTTAAGATTGGACGAATGTTATTGTCATAATAGGAGGAGATCGGACTGCAAGAACACGGCCGATCCTCCTCCCCTCCACTTTGTTAATTTCAATGATGTTTATAGCAAAGGTGGCGTGGTGCCATAGAACCGCATGGGAAACACAGTTGACTATGGCTGGAGCGGGCTGCGGCGGTGGAGCGCGGCACCGTCGCGCCGTTTCGGAGCTCCAAGGTGGCCGTAGTTGGATTGGGACGCAGCGGTGGGGCGCGGCGCCGTCAAGCCGCGTCGGTCAGACAAGAGCTGTGCCCTTGGGCCGCGACAGTCTTCAAAGGGGCACCTCGATAAACAGCCGCTGGCGCCACCGGGAGGAGGGACCTGAAGGGGTCCCACGGTTACACAGCCGGCCGTCTTCTGGGTCGGCCGTTCGAAGAACCCGGGGGGTCGTAACCCCCCGACAATCAATTAGGGCAGATTCCACAGGGTCCACTATTGAGCAAAAAGGGGGAGACACCCCCTTTTTCACCCTGCTTGGCCACGAGCAGAGCCGCAGCCAGCTTTCAAGTCTTGCCACAGGCTACACCGGGTCGGGCCACCCACGCTGGCCCAGGCCGCCTGCGATAGGCCGAGCCGCCCGCGCTAGGTCGGGCCGCTAGTGCCGGGCCGGGCCACCCGCGTCGGGCCGGGCTGCTCCAACTGGGTTGGGCCATACCCAATTGGGCCGGACCCCGACCTAGGTCAGGTAGACCCAGTTCGGGCCGACCTAGGGGGTACATGGCTGGGTCGAACTAGGCTCGAACCCCCTATTTTCGGACTAGGTTCGTTCAAATGCCCATATCTTGGGTTACGAACCTCTGATTAATGCACCGTTAGTTGCGTAGGGATCCTTGGATCAAGACAGTAATTTTGGTATATTACAATCAGGATTTTAAAATTGTTTGTGTACATCCGCGTTGGTTCGAACCCGAAACCAACCGGGCCCTCAGAGCAGAAACAGTAATAACTTGAGCTCTAGACATCCAATTGATGTACCGTCGACTTTTTGGGTTTCCTTTTAGTGAGACGGATCTTTTGGTATACTTCACCTGAGGTTTGGATGCAGATGGAATATGGCCGGGCTGGATGTACCTGAAATCCAACCGGGCCCCTGGAACGGAAAAGCCGATAACATTAAGACCGGAAGCCCGTTTGACGAATCGTCAGTGCTGTTGGTAATCAAGATGATAAAAGTCCCCTTTGAGTATACCCTATGAGAGTTCAAGGTATAGTTGAGATATGGTCGGGTTGGTACCTACACGAAACCAACTGGGCCCCTAGGACGAAAGGGCTACTAACTCACAGACCTGGCATCCGAATGATGCGTCGTTTGTTGCGTTGATACCCCAGTGACGAGGCAGACCCTTTTGATACTACTACGGAGAAAATTTTGATAATTGGAGTATTGATCCACGACTCGTGGAGAGGACCCTCCTGGGAATGAGCGTACAGAGTAAGGAGACCTAGTAGTTGTAGACCAGATGACAGTTTGAACTATTTGAGTCAGAGTGATTCGATTAGCCCAGTGGACGGAGCGCCTGGTATTTGGAGGTAGACCCACGACGGATGGAGCGCCTGGTACTTGGCAGTAGACCCGCGGTACTCGGCATGTGGAGTACCTTTGACGGCTATTAGAGGGAGCACCTGATATTTGGCGTCAGACCCACAGCAGATGGAGCGCCCAGTATATGGCAACAGACCCGCGGTACTCAATGGGAGGTGTACATCAGCAGCGTAAGGTAAGAGAGTAGCACCTCGGAGTCGTGACAAGACCACTGTACTCAACAGAGGAGGAGTTCTCTAGCAGCTGTGGTTTCAACATCATTAATAAAATCCTGGTTTGAGCTGAGTCAATGACCTTTGTCTTTACCTCATGATTGAGATGGGTTACTTGATAACATAGGTGTATGTATGGGCATATACCTACGTAATAGTTATCCGTTGATTTCATATCTCTTTGATACCTCATGATTGAGATGTGATACATGATATCTTAGGTATATGTATGGGATTATATCCACGTTATTGTTATCTATTTAGATCCTTTTTTGTGGTTATCCTTGTTGGATTTGGTGATACCTTGAGGGTCTCGAGGTCCTTACTAAGTATCGTTATACTCACCCCTGCATGGGCTATGCCCGCACCCTATTGTGTTGGGTGCAGATGACAGACAACGCTGACGGAGACCGAGTGTTCGAGGACTAGACGGTACCTGGAGGTAGACCTCACGATGAGTCATTATCCAGAGGTGGACTTCACATCGAGATGGTACTCAGAGTAGGTTAACAGGAGAGAGCGTTGAGGAGGCTATATGTACCTACCCTTAAGGTTGGATCCGTGGTGGATGATCCAAGAGCGGTACTATTTGTACCTACCCTTCACGTAGGATCCGAGGTGGACGACCCAGGAGCTGCTTATTTTTTTCTAGTTGTTTTTATTTTCTGTTGTAATTTTCGTTTAGCTGTAGCTGTAATTTTCAGTTGGGTTTTTATTATGGCCCATTTACCTTTAAACACTTTATTTTGTACTAATTTTATTACTTCCTTTTGTACTCTGGTTGGATGTGTCTGTGTTTTATAAAAGAAATACCTTCCTAGTTATCGGGATTCATGCCTTTGGTGCTAGTCGCCAACCCCTGGCCTATGGAAGGCGGGCTTGGGGTAGTCACAACACGGGCCCCGAGGATGGGTCATGACAAGATGTGACAAACTACCTCATCAAGTAACCAAATACTTTATGTAACTAATTATTCCACAAAAATCCCATTTCTTCCTGGTCAACACTATAAATGGGGTTGTTACTCGATAGAAATAGGTCACACGCCATATATAATAGCATAAAAGACCAAGATAATTGTGAAACTCTTTCATGTTATTGGGTTCTACCAAAGAATAAATTACCATGAAATTTGAAGGGTTCACATTCACTCCATGTTGAGACACCACATTTCTATGGAAACACAAATCTTTTATCATGAACTAACACTTGGTAAACTTTCTGAACATATGATAGTGTCAATGTTCAAGAAAATAGATCTATGGTTCTAGAAATTCTCCACCTATGATTTTGAGTACATCGTGATATCATCGATGAATACAACTATGAATTGGTCCACTAATTATCAGAACACAGATTCCATGAATCCCATAGTAACAGATAGAGTGTTTATAACACCAAATTTCATGAATATAAATTGAAAATGCACAAACGTTCATATAAAGGTAGTAATCAAAACATCACCCTCGATCACCCATAATGGATGATATATAAAATGTAAATAGATAATGAAAAAAACAAATCACCCTCTCAATAGGTCAAAAATAACATCTATACATGGAAGTGGGTAATGATTATTATTCATTGCCTAATTTAACCTCAGTTATTCCATAAAAAACCTATGAATACCATTCTCCTTCTTAGAGAACCGCACTAGAGGATCCCACCGTGACTCACTAGATCAAGAATCATCGACTATCCTAGACACTACTGATACCATTTATAACTCAACTATCGATGAATGATGTGGCTCTACACACTGACTACCCACAAGAAAAACCACTCGCCAATGAACACCAAACATTGAATCCCCATTCTAGATCACATCTAACCTTTCATAGAAGAGGATCAAGGACCACATGGAATAAAATTAATTTATTCTTTGGAATACATCATCTAGCTTCATATATTGGAAGAGAATTTCATAATGAGACTTACATAGCTACATAATATGTCTACAACACCGAAACACATTAAAAAATATGGTATTTTATCTGACCGGCCTAGGAAACACTAGGATAATGGGAATCCTCTCTACATCAAGTATCATCGATCAAGAAAGACTAGGAGAAACAAAGAATTTGAATGTTATACTTACAAAAAATGAAATAATAATGGTAGGCATAAAACAGAGTTCACCTCAAATGATATATTTCTCCTCTAGAACTTCTACATCAACTTTTTTAAAATGACCACGCAAGATCCTCAACCTCTCTACTAATGACCTCCTACCTGACCATGATTTGGCTGATGTACCTAAACATGAGCAACATATTGAGGCCAACCTCTAACCATTCCATATACCCTTAGAAGATCATAATCCTGTAACATCTACTACTAACACTATCTCACTGATAATTGGTAATGAGGCTACCATTGAGATTTTCGACCTTAACCAAACTGAGATAGATAAACCACGAGGAACTAATTATAGTGATGGAAAGGAACTACACATAAAAAATAATCAATCCTAATGTCTTTGTGAAAATCCTGTAAACCAATGCCCAAAGATGAAAAGAAGGGAAATGACTTAGATCAACTCCCTACTAGTCGAAACCTCAAAATCAACTGTTCACAAGACATTCCTCTGACAGCCCTTATCCTCCAAGAACCATGATGATTCCACTATCATAATAAAACTCTCCATGAGTGATTCCTCTTGATAAGTTTTTTATGATTCTAAAACGTTGGATACATTATAAAAGTAAATGTAGAAACTAAATACTCGATAGAAGGGATTAGTGCCTCCCGAATCTTTCAATCATGAGAATCTTCCCATAGAAAATAATCTAGGGAAAATAAAGGTGGTCTTTGAACTAAATTCCCAACTACTATATTGAAATACTCCCATAATGAAGTGAAATATTATCCTAACACTTCATTTACTTAATGGTATATGAGATATTGACTACTTGAAACTCTTTCTTAAAGTCAACACACAAAATATCTTCCTCATTCTGCACACCCTAGTACTGTGTCCACAATAAAAATACATTTCATTATACTTTAATAACTTCCATTGGGATCTAGTATTTTACAAGGGACCATATAAAAACAAAATAAATCTCATTATCTTCCCACTCACTATCCATCTTCTATTTTGAGACAATACACTTATACACCTCAATGTGTACCACTGAAAAGAGTGCAACACCTTGTACCAAGCGTAATAATTATTTACTGGATCCAGCCTAGGTGTGTTGACAATATTATCCTGCTAAAAATATATTTCCTAAGATGTATGTGGATGCCATCTAGAAGACATAGCTGAAAAGTAAACAAGAATGTCATGATCTGGATAGTATGTAGTTTTCATTATATTCAATTTAATTAAAATTATTATTTTTAATCTTCTCAAAATAACCCAACTCAAATTCGCACACAGTTCATCATGATTCATGTACCTATCATTGGTATATATTCTATAATCTAGTATGAATAACTTATTCATTCAATAATCTCATTGTATATTAACTAGATCAGAGGGGAGGGGGCCAGAAATACCATTTCATAGTTAGTCTACCTAGCCTCTGTCACACACCAAGGGATACTAACACTATTTCCACACCAAACCAACCAATCCTCACAATTTACAACTCCAAATGCCATCATATCTTATAAACATCACCTTTAATAATAATCTTCCACATCATCCTCCTTCCAAATATACCAGAATGATGAAATTAACATAATGACCCCCGAGTACCACCTCTAGAAGTCCATTGGTTTCTGACCAGAACTGAGGGTATAAAAATATTAAAAAAATGGGAGGTATTATACTATATGATAATATTGGATCATGAGATATGATGAATCAGCCATAGGAAACTCTATGAAGAAATAAAAATGATAACAAAACCATTCCCCAATGAATGTATAAATTAAACATGTAAAGGAAAATATCCAAAAACAAATAATTAAAATTAATTCTAATGAAACGTCATAAAAACTACCCAAATAGGTCTGTGATAGTATTGTCTGTAATGATCTAGATAATTTGCTACAAAACCTAAAAATTAGTCCATATACGTTGGGAGAGAATACAAAAATGATCTGTATAAAAACCAAATCCACTTGTGCACATGATAAAGAAGAATACTCATGAACTTGTGAAAAAATAGATGAACCAAAAAAACCTATACATCTCAACAATCCATCTGAACAATACAAAGTAACAATAAATAAATAAGGTAAGAAAAATATAATAACATAATATGATTTATATCAATAAGGAGTGTCCTGGACACCTTTCCCAGAAATATGATACTCTCACAACAAAAAATTTTACACCCTATAACTCCTATCTATATTGGATAACATATACCACAAACTGATAGCAAAGTAAACTCGCATCATGTTCCCATGAACCTAGGTCACCTCCCCATATTAATATCACATACAATCTTAACCAAATACACTTCATCAGTAATATTAAAAACATATTCAGAATAAAAAGGTACATGTACATGAAATAAAATTTACCTCCTTCTCTACTCCTACCTTCAATGTCCCCACTCTAAGCCTCTCTAGAGCATCATCACATCTAATCTAACTCAAAGACACCTGGGCCACCGACCCGCATTGTGGTCACATCACATCTCACATGAAAACACCTGGTCCATCACATATTGCTCTAATATACCTTCATCCATCACAACATGTGCATATCTACTCACTTGTAAGAAATATCAGAGAAGAGTTGGTAGCTAGCCATCCTTCCACATCACTATGTTGTCAGAAAAAATATCCCCTGTGAAAAAATAATGTTTTTGACACATAGTGTTCAAAATAGGTTGGGTTTTTATATAAATTCCAATAAAATTAAATATATATAAATATAGACACACACAATCCCATCTTATGGGACACAACAAAACATTGACCAACTCAAAACATCCCTAACTCCACCGCCATATACAAATCAATAACACCAAACATGACCCAAGCCACATTTCACAATACAAACCAATTTCATTACCTATCCCAATCATTTTAAAATTTATAAACAACCTCATCTAACCATATTATCATCATTTATTTTTTTTTCAATCATTTCGGTCCCATAGACCAAACATTCCCAATAAACAATCATTATTATATAAGTATTCCATTAGTATATATGATTTTAGCACAATGAAATAATACATCACAAGAATATAATCATCACCATTAAACCATGACCTCACTTCCAAAAAATCACAAAAATCAAACCATCACCCCAACGCATGAAAATATCTATCAAGAAACCATAATCTCACCACCCCATAATCATATCCAAGAAACCATCTCCTCACTAACCCAAATAAAATGCCAAACAACCAGCATTTGAAGGCCCCAAAAGCATGACCAAACCACCAAACATCTCCCCACACTGGATGAAACAAAAAATTTACACACCCATCATTTCCACACATTTTCACACATTAGTGATCATTTTATAGATATGGAAAATTGTATTTCATCACATTACACATTATTTCATGGGTGTTGTCAAACAAGGCTATAATCAAAGGGAAACCATTTTTGTTCCCAAACATTTATGGTTGAAATATTATTATTTTTGGGTTATATGAAATAAACTATAGAAAATGTAATCCACATCACATATAAAACCAAGGAATAAAATCCCACAACAGCCATAGTTTTTAGTGGATCACTTTTCACATACAGTCACAATATAACAACTATAAGAAATCTATAAAACCATGAGATTCAGCCCCCATTAGACCTTTAATTTCAATTAGAAAATTATTTATTATTATGTAGATTATAACAACAATCTGAAAAAATATTAATAATAAAACTCCTTACACATCGTGAAAAAATTAATTAACGTGAGGTTCTATATCTCAAATAAGAATTTTTAAATTCACTATGCAACATGAGGTGAAAAAAATCCATAAAACAAAAACCAACCAAAAAACCCATGATTCATACCAGAACTCATAAATATTTATAAAAAAACATATACCAATTGAAAAAAAACTAAAAAATACCACTATAGAAGATCATAGAGAAAGAATGGATGGAAATCTATTGGGAGGATTATAAAACTCACCAGGGTGTGCAAACGAGGATCCATTAAAACCAATAGATTAATGTGGTAAGAAGGGGAGAAATATCCTCCATAATCCTCATAATGTTATTCCAAAATTAGAGAAAGAGAGGGATATATATTCTTTATTAAATAATATCATCTGAAAAAGGATTTAAAACAAGTAATTTCAATCCATTCTTATCGGGTAGCCCATTCATGGTATCAAATCTAAGAGAGTTCCCCAAAAACCATGTTCCAATAAAAAATAATATCACCATGGAATTTAATTAATTACATTTCATGAATTAATATTATTGTGTGAGTACATTTCATGGGTCCCCCCTTAGCTGCATACATGATAGGAAATTGCTCTGCAACACAAGTGGTGAATGACCAATTCACATCCTGTAATCCATTGATGACATGATTATTCGGTAAAAACTATTTATTACTTGTAAAACTACTTTAGCATCATATAAAAATCATAAATCACTTAATATAAAAAATAAGATGGTCCAAGAAGTCATATACCACTACTTAAGTCCTCACCCAGCAAAACTGTACCTTGTGAGGATCATTTATTATGTCATATGAGAGAGTTGGAATAAATAATATTTACTGATTACCAAGACAATGGTATGACACAAAAACATCAAGTCTCAAAAATATAGTTTTTGTGATATGATTATGATTATTTTTATAACTTTAATACCATGTATTTCTTAATAATTCTATGATGGTAGTACAATTTCAAACCATACCCTTTGGGTATATGAAGATTTGATGCGAGGTTATGTTTCTAGACCTAAATAACATGTAAAATTTACCATTAAATGAAATAGAATTTTCCCTAAACATGATTCCTTCTTTTCATAAAACCACATGATTTTATGTAATATATAATTTTTAACAAATAAAATTTCATTTTTACTTTCATTACATGAAACACAATGTTCTAAGGAACTAAGAAAAACTATTAATATCATAACATAGATGTGAGAGTTATTAACGAATTATTAAACATGGTTGAATAAATATTAATAAATTTTTTAAATATTATTTATAATTTTTTATATAATAATATAATATTGAATAAAAAGTTTTACTTTTTGGAATATTCTTTTCATGTTTCGAAAATACAATTTTCTAAAAACAAAATATTTTTTGTTGTTCAATGAACAAATAAAATCGTTAAATCCAAACCCACTTCATAGATTCCATTCTCTTTGGAAAGCCGCTTTCTCATTCAATATTTGGGAATAATGTTAAATAAAAATTTTACACTACTAAGAATTGAAATTTGACAATAGGAATACATACTTTAAATTATAAAAATCTATTTTATATAATAAATACAACATAATATTTTTTAAAAAATAAATGATAGTACTAGTAAAATTTAATTTCCATAGTTGTAATTAATAGGAGTTTTCCAGGGGTTAAAATAAATACATAAGGAAAAAATGAACTAGAATATTTTCCAAAAGACATTGGAGGGATATATTTGGTCCTTAAAACCACTAATGTTTTATAATAATCCTTTTTTATCTTTTTAGAATTTCAATTATGTGGGTATAATTATTCTTTTAAACAATTCCATGTGTGTCATCTACCACACTTATAAATGGGAACTCTCTCTCCATTCTGCTTAACAATCAGAAAACCATTTTTTATTTCACTAAATACCAAAACAAAATCGTTAAATCCATACCCACTTCATAGATTCCATTCTAAGATCATAATTTCCATCTTAGATGAACATAGGTAAAACCTAAATAGTTTTTCCTAAGTCTAGTTATTGGTTTTAGGTATGCATTTTTATTTTTTAATTGTTATTATAACTCTAGAAAATTATATTCCATTATGATGATATAATTATATAAAAATTTCTGATATAATAGGATTTTATTATTTTTTTGGAATAACATATATCCATCTCCTCATCTCTCAAATGGAAAAGGAAACCATTAATTGTGTGTATGTCGGACCCCCACCTTGCGAGTTGATGTTATTAATTTTCTATCAACAAAGTATCATAGGCAGATATCTTAATAGATATAATGATTATAAATATTATATTTTTGATATTATTATACCAGTTGAACTATTAAAAAATATCTTCTTTCCTACCTGCTAACTTTCTGGTAAATAAAAACGTCAGTAGTGTGTACAACACAATACCGCCACACAAACAGATGTGAGGTGTTTTCAATTTATATTTTACATAGAAAGTAAAAATGATAAATTATGTTAATATATATATATATTATTAACATTATTATTCTTCTATATTTTTTATATCACATATACCTTCTTAATTTCATTCTATGCGGTAAACAATAACATCACTTGTGTGTACAGTGAAGTATCATCTCACAAAGAGAAATAACTCATTTTTTCAAAAATGATTTTCAGTAAATAAAATTATGGTAAATGAAATAAATATATGTGATATATATTAAATATTTTTTATCCTATAATTTTAAGAAATTTATATTTTTTTCATTTCATCCATTGAAGAAATATATACAATGTTCATGCATATGTAAAACCTATTATCACTATAAACAGTGCATCAAATTTTATATATATAACTTTTATGGATTACACAAATTAAATATATAAAAAATATAAAAAATATTTATATCACAGATAAAATTATATATATTATAGAACTATGTTCAAAAAAAGTGTTTCGAAAATAAAAAAGTAAAAAATACATTAAAATAAAAGCAGCTATTGTCCGAATTATGCTTTTCAAAAGAAATTGGTAAGAAATGTTTATTAAAAGGACATAAGTAAATCATATATGGGATTATAAATACATTTATTTCTCTATAATTATTTTTTTACATATAATTATTATATATGATGTTTAAATGTGTATAAATGTAGTTGAGACATAAGGTTGGGGATTTATCTCTAAATTTGTATTATTTGATATATATGCTATGTTATACACCCTTATTATTTAATGAGGTGTATATAAAAGCCCTTTTACGTTTAATATTTTGAATTTATTTACTCTAACTATATTCAATTTTTCAATTAATATTATTCTTCCATGTGGAATATGACTCAATGTTACTAATGTAGTAATGTATTTATGATAAAATCTCACCATTAATGAAGACTTATTAGGCTTATGATTTAGATGATGAAATATTATGATCTATATCTAAATAAACTCCTTAATAATTTTTGACAATGATTATTTTTTTAGAGAAAAATATTTTCCCTTCATTTCCCTCTATTTATGTACTCAAGATTTCAAATGATTGTTTTTTATGAAAAATTATCTTTATTTCTCTCTTCGGACCAAAACCAATTTTATTCTATATTTTTTTTCCTAAAAATTATTTCAAAATTATTTTAATATTCCAAAAAATAATTTATTAAATCCATCTTTACCCATGTTTAATATAAAAAACCTTGTCTTTATTACCCATTGTATCATGATTTATTATATAAGAATACATATAATAAAAACAAGAGTATTGAGATTTCTAGTGTCTTTTGGTAATTAGGTACATTAAATTACAACTTTAAACAGGGTAAAAAAAATATTATTAAAAAATTCCCGAACATTATAATAATATTCCATCAAACATAAAACAATATGGGATAACCTGTGGATGTAAATAATAAAGGGTCAGTGATAAAGCCTAAAATGGGATTACATAGTGAAAAAATGTACAAATAATTACATGTTAGACAATAAAAATTAAAATGCGGAAAAACTGATCATAATAATAAATATGATCAAATATTTATAAAAATGGATGGTGTCCTAAAGGTAACATAGTTATGTGGCGATAAATTCAAATAGTAAATCCAAAACATAGGTTAAGGCTAACAACCATGACATCATCAAAATGGTGAAAAATGTGTCATTGAGGATCAGTTTCAGTCAATAATTCCATTAATGATATCTCTTGAGACAATAGCGTTACCCAATGAATTTGATTTCCATATAAATCAGAGTGAATCCATCTATTTCATATCATGTACATGCATAAGTGTACCGCATATACCTCACAACATAATGATTTAATTCTTCAATTTTGACACCACATTCATTGAGTTTTTGTTTTAATACATGAGTTGTAAAATATCTTATATATATATACATATATTTTAATTCCATTGAGTAGTAATATGGGTGGATATTCAAGAAAAAATAATTTAGCATAAAATATCACAGTGAAAATTATATTGCAAAATGAGAGGTTATAGAGATAAATTATTTATTTTAATGATATTAAGAGGGGATTATCATAATTTCTATATAAAAAGTATAGTTATTGTTATTTATGAAATCATATCCCATATTTATGAATTGAAAATAAAATGGAATAAAATAAAGAAGATTCTTTAATAAAGACGTGAAAGAAATGTTCTCTTACTAAATTTCCATTAGTAATGGCTTGACCATGAGCCTTATCCCGATTAGTGAGGACTTGGAAAGTGCATCCTAGATACTCGAGATCAAATATGGGTGGTGGAATTTTTTCAGGTTATTTTAGAATTAATAAAGAGGGATGTGTATCCGTGTTGTAGTAGACACTGTAGCAGGTAATGTTCAGTACTATATCAGCAAAAAATATTCATCTATATGGGACTTTGGGCTACCGATTTGGTTCTTGGGTGCTGAAAGGATTTTGGGCCTCCCAAGGCTTTTGAGCTACTTGTCTCTTAAGGCATTCAGGCCACCTCAAGGCCATCGAGCTACCGTAAGGCCTTTGGGCCACAGGAATATGTAGATATACCAGTCAGACTACAAGGGACAAGGATACAAATGAGGAATAGATCAGTCACATTCACCAGAGGAGAGCTAACCAAAATTGGAATAATGAAGGGGTATGTCATTGCCATCGATATCTGGCCTATGAAGCTCAGAATAGGATAACTAGCCAACTAGCTTTGCGAAGGGAGAGTGATAATATCATGACATGTGATAGGGAGGAGCAGTTACAAGTTGTCATGTCTGGGTGATTTCCTTTAAGACCTATGGGTCACGTAATTATATCTAAGCCTTCGGGCCTTTTATAGTTTCCTCCTCACTCTTTCAAAGATGGATTATCAAAAAATAAAAAATGGACTTCAATCCCTTAAGTCAGTCAATTGTCATGGCTTTGTTAAATGCTATAATGATAGGGGATACATGTAATCCAATTATTATGATAATAATCTAATATTATATAAATACTCATAAATACATGGATACATAACGAACTGAGAATCAAAAGACAAAATACAATGAATTTTATTGAATTGAAAATAAAATATAAGGTTCCATTATATTTAGAGAGTGATTCCATAATATAAGGAGGATATTCATGAGACAACAGGTCACCTATGGAGGAATATTGACAGTGGAGGAGAATGTAAGGCTATGATCTATGGATTTTAGTGAATATGAGGGGATCTTCGGTAGGTTTATGTAAAAAAATATAATAGATATTTTTATTATTTCTCAAACATTGGTTTTGGACTGTATGTAATAATGTAATTAAAAAATAGTTTTACCCATTTTTTCCACGTTTCCTACCAAATAAGAGTGGATTTACTTATTTATTTAATACATGGATAGAAATAATTTAAATATTACACTTGTTGATGTGGGAGTGATTCATGTTCAAAATATATTATTTTAAAACAATAAAATATAATATAGGATTTTGAGGATTTATAGTGGATTAATAAATTAATAAAATATAATAAAAATAAAATTATTTTAAAGGGGAAAAATACATTTGGTCATGGATTCCTTTTATATAATTTAGTACATCACATATGGTTGATTATGATGTCATATTACACACTATATATTTATACAAAATTTAATTTTTACCTCATAACTTAAATATCTCATAAAATTATGAAAATTACACTATTGGATAATTTCAATACATGATTACAAATGTGATTCTTATTTAATGAAAATATTTTTCTAAATATATTATTTTTTTTATTTTTGAAATAAGAATTTTCATTTATTATGTAACGATGAGGGTTTTTGACAATATTTATTTTTGGACCCCTAAAAAATTATATCTCCCTTCATAAATATTATGTTACAATTTTTATTTAATAAATTTTTATTTATTTTTCTTAATATATGTATTATTTTTAAAATTCATGATTTTTTAAAAAATAACATGTTAATTGAAACTGAATATTATTCAAAAAATAGAATCACTGTTTTGTTGTATCAAAATAAAAACCATTTACCAAGTAAGATTTATTTGAAGTAAGTATTTTAATTATTTTATACAATATATATACTCAGTTATTAGGGTCTTGATACATATCTCTTTATTAGATACATGGTTTGTTCATGATCTCAATGAAATTGAACTTCTATCGTAAATAGTTTCCCTCATGATTTAGTTGTGGACATCTAACGAGGCTCGGTTATAGGAAAATATTAGTGTTATATCTCCCTTAGATGCTCTGATAAATGTTCTTTATAGGATATGATGCTACTAGTTATGGATATTTCCTTGTTTGTCTCTTTTAATTAGATTTCTCATAACTATATTTTTATAAAATTTTTATGATATCTAGTAAAAAACTATATCATCAATTTTTATTATTTAAAATTGTATATTATATATAAAAGAAAATAATAAAACCAAATAAAGGGATGTGTTATTTATAACCACTATATGTCATTGAGTTAAATAATAATGAAAATATTATTTATAAAATCTAGTGGCATAACAAAATTCCACCTATATGAATTTGACCATCTAATTTTTAGTTAATACACGAAACAAGATTAGGTTAATTTTTTCATCACCTCCTCTATTTCCCACATCGCTTCTTCAAGCATGTGGTCTCTCCATAGCACATTGACCAGGTGCACTGTCTTATTTTGTAGAACATTGTCTCTATAATCTATGATATTCAACAGATACTTCTCATAAGAAAGATCATTCAATAATGTAACTAAATATAGATTAAAAACATATGGGTGTTATGGTATATAATTCCTTAAGAGGTTATTGGAAGACATTATATACTTGAGATATGTTATGATGAAAATTTATTTCATAGGACACCATTGTAATTTGAATAATGATCTCAAAGTGACCGATATATCATGTAATAATATATCTCTTCTTCACATATCAGATGAATTTATTTTACGGACATATGTAATGGAATACATCATCTCTTACCTTAGTCTACAGGCCCCATTGGTGATTATCAACATAGATCTTCTATTGACTCTAAGTACCCCTAATGCGCTGCTGAATGGATTTAACATTTTCTATATTTTCATTATCTATATCAAGTCCCAACAATTTCTATTCACCAAATTCATAACAACATGAACGCATTCTATATCTCTACCCAAAATAGGCTTTATATGGGGATATTTGGATTCTATATTGAGAACTATTATATAATGATAATTATAGTAGAGGAAATTTTTTATCCCATCATCCTTCGATATACATTAAACATGATCTCAACATTTCCTCTACTTTTTAGATAGTTCTATTCAGATGTCCATCATTTTAAGGGTGATAAGTAATGTTGAAGTTCAAATCAGTATTTAAATAATGTTGTATATTTTTATAAAACATGGATTTAGATCTTGGGTATCAATCAAATACAATCAGTATTTGTGTTCCATGAAACCTCTCTTATTATTTGCTTTATATCTTTTCAATTTGATCAAGATATAATTTTTCTCGAATAAAAAATAAGATAGAATTATTTGAAAGATGATCCACCACAATGAATATAACATTATATCCCCTTTATGACTTTGGGAGACCAGAAAAATTTCTATAGATATTTTTATTACATTTCTATGTTGGAATAAGTAATGGTTGGAAAAACACGTAGGAGTTTTTCCTATATTCCTTCACTTGTATCCATACAATACATGTCAATGTGTATTTAGTGAAATAATTATCCACATTTCCCCACCATTTGATTTCTTGGATATCTTGATAGATCTTTGTGACCCATAGTTGGTTAAAGATGACTGAGCTATGAGCATAATCCAATAGTTCCTTATTTTACCCATGATTTTATGGCACACATAGTAGTGACCCAAATCAAAAAACTTATTATTCCATAATTTTTAACTCCATGGATTTCCCTTTTCTTACATCTTCCACATTTTTCAAAATTTCTACATCGTCTCTTTGAGAATCCTTAATCTTCTACATGAGAGATGAATGAGAAAAAATTTATGAAAGGATTGATGATTTTAATTCTTTATGATTCCTTTTTCTGAACTTTTCATGTCTAAGAAGAAAAAATCATTCTAAATTCTCATCAATTATAAATATATTTATATTTACTAATTATAGCATCTTCCATTTTTTTATTCCCAGTATGTTACTATATTTAGAATTAATAGTCATTATTTAGTTATAACCATCATCTCTTGCACATATTCATTTCTTTCCATAAGAATATATAGTTGAGTCTCTTTTGATTTGTATTTATTTTCCACTTTTACCCCAAAAGATAATGATAAAATAGTCTAAATGCAAGGATTATGACAACCATATATGAATCATGCATTTTTTATTTCTAATCATGAAGATAAAATTTCCATAATGTATAATATATCACCTTATCATTCTACATTAGTACAAAACCTGATATCTTATTCAATGAACCGCTATATACCATGAAATGTTCCCCACATGGGGGTAACATAAGTATTAGTGTAGTGATAATCCTCTTATTTGAATCCATGAAAATCCCTTCACATTCATTATTTTAGCCCAAAGTGACTCTATTTGGATTAAAATTTATCATAGGGATGGAAAATCAAGAAAATTTTCTCTGAAATCTAGGATAGTTCCCATGTAATCCAAGAAGATAAATGAATTTCTATTATATTGGTTATTCTTGGAATTCTATCAACATACTCTATCATTAAAGGATCCATAGACATCCCATTGTTTGTGATAATGTTCCCTAGTAATAATAGTTCCTTCAACCATAACTCACATTTTATATACATTACAGAAATCCTATCATTTTGATGGTATTTATCATAGTGATCGTATTATTATCATGCCAATACTTTTATTTAGTTTATATTGGATTATCATTTATAAATACTATCATAAACTTATGGATGTAATCTATAATATTTATATTCATGAAGTTGATGATTTTTTTGGATAATTAGTGATTATGAATGTAATTAATATAAAATTATAGTCTCACACATTATTTGGGAAGAATTATAATGGATATACACCTTCTTCACCCTTACTTGATAATAACCGAAATGAAGGTCCACCATAGAAAAGTATTAGGATCCATATAACAGATCGAACTGGTTGTAAATCTGTGGAAACAATTAATTTCTCATTATAATTATCTTATTGAGCTCATGATATTCAATGTGAAGGAACATCGATCCGTCCATATTAATGAAGAAGAGGAATCGTACACCACAGGGTGACGGAAATGGGCATATGAACCATTTCACTAGATTCTATAGTAGTTCATTTTTCATTTCCACAATTTCCAAAAAAGTCCATTTTATACAATTTCTTGGATATTAACAACGTTCTATGTTTAATAGCAATTAAAAACTAAACCCCTAAATTTGGAATAAGACTAGGGAATATATTTGGAAACACTTTATCTTATTATATAATAATTATTATACCATCACTGATGGTTTTTTATTTAGACTAAATCACTTTAAATAGATACACCTTCTTATAATGAAATAATATCCAAGTTTGTGATTTTGGTACAAAAAAAGATTCAATCCCCAACTTTCACTTGTGCAGAATCAGTGGAAAATTCATATTATAGAAACTGATTTTCTTCTCAAAAAAATTTACATTTTATCTATGTATGGAAATATAATGCATACCCATAATTTCATCAAATTCCACTAATATTAGCATTACATGGTTATATAGGAATTAAATCCCAATAATTTTGTTAGGGGAGGAGTTATATACTTTTGATGCAATAATTGACCCATTTTTTGTATTTACCAATAAATATAAATTCTTTTTCTCTGTAGGTGATTGAATTATTTGACTAATCCTATGTGATATTAATGAACAGGTAGAACCAAAATAAAAATTTTCATTTTCAATTCTTGAATGAATAACTAGACTTCATGTCCCCACTTAATTTTCAGGGTCCTTATCCATTTTTGTGTGGTATTAATCTCACAATTTCTTGCTTGATATTTGTTAGAATTGATTTTATCTGACCATTGTTGGTATAGTTCATTCATTTTCAAGGAGCCCTTTTTTCCTTTCACTTTAAACAATTATTGATACATTGAGGTTTTATTGGAGCATTCCATTCATCCATCACATTAATGTGGGGTTCTTATCAAGAATATCTAGTTAGGTTCCCTTATTTACCATAGTTATAACATTTCCTTATCCCATTTATTCACTTTATCATGTTCCACATTCTGTAATTTTGAAAAGTGAGACAAGTGTTATGTGGAAATTTTTTTTAGGATTTCTTCCACCCTATCACAATGATATATTCTTCCATATTCATATTCATGATCAACATACAACCCTAATTATCATATCTCCCCATATTATATGCAACTAGTATGACATTATCCATCTAAAAATATCGAATGATGGGTAAGATATTCTCAATGGATATTTTTGATAGTTCTATGATTAATGGATTATATGATCCATTGAAATTTGTAGTCTTTTATCGCATTATGGTCTCAATTTCCACTTATTATTTTATAGAGGGATTTGGGGATTTCTCTTAATTTATGTTTCTATTCACAAACTAATTCAACTGACAGTTTATTATCACAAAGAATATATTTCATTATCCTATTAGGTTGGAAAACATGGCCGGATAGTCATAGTATTGACATTCACATTGGTTTTTTACTCAATTCCTCCAATTTTCGGCCATTGGCTAGAATAATGGAAATATTTAGGATGATTACTTTTAAGCAATTAAACACACAAATGCAGATCCATTAACATTTAGGTGATCATTTATAAATGGAATGTATTTCTTTATATTATGGATTTCTAGGCATCAATCTATATTATCAATTATCAATTGTTTTATAAAATAATCTAATTGGAATTTCTACCCTTAAGAACGATTCATAATGAGATTATGAATTTACAAAAGCTTATGCCTAATATTTTCAAACCATGTGTGAGGAAAAGACCATTTTTATGCACTAGTTCTTGGTCGAGTCTAGATTGATACAATATTTCCATGTGTTACCCCTGGGTAGATCTGTTCAAGAGCCACATCCACTTGTTGTATCTTGACAATGATGCATTTTTCCGAAACCAACATTATTAATAAATTTACAAAACCTATTTTTGTATTATTATGATTAGTGTTATGCCTAAATAAATCTATAACGTTTTTAATAACAATATAAAAAATAAATAAACCTCACTTTTATAAAATTTATGATAACCACTGTCTTTATATCAAATTTATTCAATACTTATTACATATGAATACACATAATACAAACCAGAAGATCGAGGAGTTTATTTTATTTGTGTAATAAGATACATTACATAACAAAATAAATTAGGGGTTCTATGAACATTATTGGAAATATCCTTAACATTCTCATAATATTCAATCATACTAAAATATACAAGGGATAACTTAGCTACATACATAAAAATATGTTAGCTATAAATCCAATTAAGGGAATAGAAAAATCAAAACATGATGAACATATTAAATTTTTGAAAATAGGAATTATAATGGGAAATAAAATTGGTGAGAATCAAAACTAATAGCAAATAGTAAAGATAGGTCATGATAACATATTGGAAATATAATATTTTTGCAATAACATTAAACATGGAATCATAATTTGAGGTAAGGAAAAATTCCAAAACCTCATAATATGGTGTAAAATCTCCCATAATGGATGAGTTTCACTATCATATTCTAATAAAGACATATCGTGATACTAAAACAATACCTAATGCATTATATAACTATATAATTTTCGGAAACTCATTGCTTTTTTATCATTTAAATGCATAAGTGTTCCACATATATCACACATTATAAAGAAATCTTTCATTTATTATAACCCCATAATGAAGGAGTTGCATTATAAAAATTTATTTCTAAATATTATATGGATATACACAACTAGATGAATACCATTTAAGGGAAATAGAACTAGATATTCATTAAATAATCATTTTTACTAAAAAATGGTAGTGAAATTTTGGAAGCATGATGACTATAGTTAGAGATTTATAAAATGGTTAAATGAGAGTGAAATAGGACACTAATCATTTGAATATTAATAGAATTGTAAAAGGTATATTTATAAAAATATCCCAATAGTTGAAATTGAAATTAAAAAGGTATATAATAGATAATTTTCTTGAAGAAAGAGGAGAAAGAAAAGATATATCACTAAATTTTAGCATTGAAATGGATCGGGAATATACATTAATGAGAAAAGGTAATTATCTATCATTTTAGGGAAATAAATTATAATATATAAGGATATTTATGACTTAAATAATACATAGAAAATTTTAAATAAAAATGAAAAATTGAAATAAGGTCCTTTAATATAAAAGAAGATAGAGGGGCCCATTACCTTGATATAGTGTTTCCAAAATCACGTGAATAACTTCTGGAGAGAGTGGGCAACATTAGATGGATCTAGAGATGTGATGTAAGAGTGATGGTGTTATGCGTTGTTTTTCAGTGAATATGTGCTGATATTTGGTGGTTTTACCAGGAAAAGATAGTAGAGTCCATCATTATTTCCGAAATATTGTGTTTTCACTAGTATAGAATTTTTTTATGTCGGGTTTTTTGAATTTTCACATTGGTTATTAAGTATCATTATTCGAGAAAATTCTATAAATTACATATTAAAATCAGTTAGGTTAAATATACATTATAAATTAGTAATTTTTATTAGTTTTTTATGTTATTAATCAGATAAACAATGTTAGAACCAATTGTTTACATTAGGTATTGAATAACCAATGTGAAATACAATTTACCCCATTGTATTCCATGTATGTTATCCAATAACATATGTGTAAATCAATTTTTTTTATTTAAAAAATTATGATTGATTCAAAATCTTATACAAGTATAGAAAAAAATGAACGGACAATAGTAAAAGTAGAAGAAAACCAGAAAAATTCATTTACAATTGATCTTTCAAATTTACTATGTATATTAAAAATAAATTTAAAATCAATAAAACCTGTAAAATGATTAGAAAAATAAATTTTTTAGTGTCTCAAATCCCCTAAACTATATTTTTATAGGTCATAAATAATTCTATAAAATAACAATGAAATAATTTTACATGAATTATTAATAAAACGAACGAAATATTAAAGAAATATTTATACAAAAATATATCCTTTTAAAATTTTTTAACTATACCGGTTGAAATTAATTCATGCATAAATCCTAAAAAAATATCCACAATGTTTTACACCTTATTATTAATGACACATTTTCAAATAGAGTTTAATTTAAAATAACATTTTTTATGTAATATATCTAAAATTTTGTAATTATAAATGAAAATTTACCTTAGATTGTTCAAATTTGATCTTGGAGTTCTTCTTTCTTGTCATCTCTTAAAATAAATTACATTTTCTATTTGAAAATATATTAATTATAAATGAATAATTATTTTATTCATTTTATATAAAAAACTATTAATATAATCAAACATACATGTTTAATGCATTCTAAAAATTTTCTCTCAGTTCACCAAGGATAAATCATAACCGATACAATGTTGTATCTCTTGAAAAAAACCACCCAACAAGAAATGACCACTGATGAATAAGAAAATTTAATATGAGTTATTAATATGTTATGTGATATCTAACACTCTCTGAGATATAATTTTTCATACTCTTGAATATATGGAAACATCCAACAATGAATAATGACAATATTCAGAAATATTTATACTATATAAAATGTTCTTTGTGCATCAGTCATTTGAAAAACTATAAAAAAATAAAATTTTGGCCCATATATCCATATAAATATACCCTTTCATGATATGTACAAATTTTATAAAGATAACTAGTAAAAATAGAAATAATTATAAATAATCAATAAATTTATGCAACTGAATAATTTTTTTAATCGAGTTAGAAAAAATTGTCATCATGTTGCTGAAATATTTATTTGAATCTTCTAGCTTCATTATATCATTTTTCAAAAACCCCACAATCATTTCATTCTAAAAAAACTAACTTCTATTGGAATCTTATATACTGGAAATAAAATTTTGAGTATGCTGATAATCCATAAAGACTAGAAGAATCTATATATGATGTCATGAATCATTGATTTATTTTTTTATAGATTATTTAATTAGATTTAATGTATTCTTATATGAAATTAAATAAATAAATATATTATAAATTGGTAAAAATTTTAATGAAAAACTAAATAGATGATTACATATATACAAAATTCTATGATATTACATGTAAGTAGTCTAGATGGCTAAACAAAAAAATGATTGATATTTGTCCAAATATACTCACATCATCTATAAGAAATTTGATTTTTGATGATCTAAGTATTATTTTTTGTACAGTAACCCTATGATTCTCTATCTCAATCAGCTGATGATGAATGATATCACTAATGTAATATATCATCCTATATGAAAAAATAAGATGAGGATAATCAACATAAAACACAAAATAACATGAAAGAAATTGAGAAGGTGGTGTTGGGGTTGGATAAAATGGAGTATGGTATAGAGGCAGAGATGTATTAGTAGGAAAAGAAGGAGGAAGGGATCTTCTGGTGGGGGTAGAGGGGTCAGATTAGTAGGCCGAAACTATCCTTGCATTGCTGAAAACATCGACTATAACTAAGCTCTAATCTTGTACACCATTGTCACTTGAAAATCATGAAATTTAGATTCCAAATATTCTATTTTCTATATACATGCTCCATTTGTGAATATTTCCAACATGGAAAACATTTCTTATCGATACACCAATCAAGTATCCTCACACAGGGCATAGGTGTCCAGGAATTCCCAATACAATGACTAAAATATCTTTTCTATCCAGAGAAATAAAAAATATATATATGATATTATATTCAAGAGATTTTTTATAGATATATGAAAAATATTTTATCAATCCAATATATAAAGAGTTTATTTAACTTAAATAAAAATTTAAATTAAAAAACTTATAATATTTTTTTCTACATTTGTTAAATATTCTGTAATATGTTATACATTCTTTCACATATATTCCCTCATACATTTTTCATGTACAGTATGGGGGAGGAGGGGAAGCCTCTACAGACCCTAAATACTGAACTCTCATCTTTTGAGGTTTTTCTTCTAGTATATTTTCTATAAATAACATATACCCTCCCTAATATAACATATAACGCCATACATTTCATTATTGAATCTCCTTGTGTAGTCTAATAGAATGTAAATTAAGAATTAATAATAAATAAATCTTTAACATTGTCATTAATATAAAAACTAAAAAAAGGTAACATTTTACTTGCTAAAAAATATTCTCATCATCTACTTGAAAAAAACTCCTTTTATGTATCTCTATATTTAAATGAAAATATATCACATGGATATTGATGTTGTTTACCCCACAAAATGATCTATGATGTGAGGGATGATATAATCTCACTCCATCTCCTTAATTACAATGATAAGCATTTCTACTTAACTCCTCCATTACCAGTTATATCATATGTCATATGATAAGAAGGAATTATAATTATTACTATAAAAATATCAATATAAGTAAAATAATAACAAACAATCTTACCAAAATGATCTCCCACAATTACGATAATTTCTCATTGTCCACACATATCCTATCATTAAAAAAATACCGACAATTCCTTTATCCTATACTGATACAAGAGTCTTGAATTTTTTGGAATTTGAACCTCTTGGAATATCATTACCCTCAATGTTTATTGGCATCCTCTATACCTCGCTATGAGAAACTAGTAATTTTGGTAAAGGTTTGGTTCCTTGTTTACCACCCCTCAAATTCTTTTTCCCCTATGGCGGTAGATGTGTCATATAGTGGAGGATGAGGAGGCTCATAAAAAGGCTTATGTGTACATTACTCACTGTAGATATTGGTACTATAATCTACATAAATATGATTTTGATCTTAGTATTAAACATTCATTATTCAAATGATCAGATAAATAATAATTAGTACAAACAAATTCAAATATACCAATTACATACAAATGTAAATAAAATATTAACAATTATAAGAAATGAATGGTAAACTAAACATAACACATTTTAATTCATATTTGATATAGTTAACTAAAATGATAACAATATTAATAATTGATTATATGAAATAAATGAATTAGAACCACACAATATTAATGAGATATGAAATTATGTTGTAAAAATACACCAACTAGAATAATCATATTTACACTAGAAATATTTTTTTTATAATATACTATTATACAATAGTTTTTGTTTTATTTAAAATGATAAATTTAAAACAATTGGTTTTCAAAAAAATCAATTAATATATATCATACCTAAGAGAAACGGTGAAAATAGATAAATCTGGACTAATAAAAACATACAATTTATGTTATTCCTTATAATACATTTTTAATAAGTAAAAAAATGTAAAAAAATAAAACTTAGGAAATTTTAAAAAGTAAATTGTTATTAATGTCACGACCCATCATCGGGGCTCGTGCCGTGACTACCCCAAGCCCGCCTTTCATAGGCCAGGGGCTGGTGACTAGCACCAACGGCGTAAATCCTGATAAAAATGGAATACTTTTCCTTTATAAAAGTAAACAACACAATATAGAACACAAATAATGTATGCACTATGTAAACTGAGTACAAATGTAAGTGATGAAAAGTAAATGGGCCAGTATACAAACCTCAACTGAAAGTACAGTAAAACAAAAAGCTAGAACAACTACAGAAAAGTAAAATATTCACCTCTGAGTCCTCCTCCGAGAATCCCACCTGAAGGGTGGGTACAGATGGCCTTCTCAGCAACTCAGGTCTGTCTGTCCGCTCAGTGTACATCTCGCCATGTGGTCCACCTTCGGGTACCATCTAGCTCTACAAGACTCTACCTTGATCAGTGATGTCCGTCGTCTGTATCCAACACAACATAGTGCAGGAAAAACCCATGCAGGGGTGAGTATAAGATACTCAGTAGGGACCCCTAGACCCCCAAAGGTCTCCCATAATCCAAAAAGGATAAACCAATAAAGAGATATACTAACACGAAGTATCAACCAACCCTACTTAGGTATACGCCTATACATATACCTAAGTTATCAACCACAGTACATCTCCAACTCTCGAGCCCATATACAACCAAGTCCACACTGGAAAGATGTCAATCAAATCGATGATAATGATTGAAAATCAAGACTCAGCTCACTTAGGTATACAAATTTTTTTGAGTGATTGGGATGATCAGATGTAGCCACTGATTCATTTAAGCTATCAGTCCCACATATGATACTAGACCAGCTAAGCTATCAGACCCACTCAGGATACAAGACTAGCTACTCTGTCGGACCCACTCAGGATACAAGTATAGAACTCATCGCTTTCGAACCCATGTAGGATCCCAGTACAAAAGTCTTTGTCGTCGAACCCACGAAGGATTCGAGTATGGTATACATCATCGTCAAACCCATGGAGGATCCTAGTACGGAAACCATCTTCGTCGAACCCATGAAAGATCCTAGTACGAAAGTCATCATCGTCGAACCCATGGAGGATCCTAGTACGGAAGTCATTGTCATCAAACCCACGGAGGATCCTAGTACGGTAGTCGTTGTCCTCGAACCCGTGGAGGATCCCAGTATGGTAGTCGACGCAGTCATAGCCAGCTCTAGAGTTCCCGCACACATCACGCTCGATTTCAGGAGAGTCCGCTCCTTGAGTAAAGGGTTAGATACATCAACTGTAACTATGTACAGAGTTGATGTATCCCAAAGTTTCGTCTTGTCAAAATAAACCCAACGTGACAGAAGGCACATCAATCGGACTCCAGGTCTGAATGTTATTGGCTTTTCCGTTCCAGGGGCCCGGTTGGAATTACGCTGATTCCAAAGCTGGCCATTTACCAAAGTTGTCAAAAACTCACTTAGAGTATCACAAAAGGACCACCACATCATGAGGGTCCCAGTGCTGCAGTCGGCACATTGATCAGACGCGTGGTGCTCAAGATATTCACCTTTAAGTAGAGATGGGCCCGACCCGTCAAGCCCAGTGGGCCGACCGGAAGGGTCGACCCAGTTTTGGTGAGTCCGACCTGGCAGAGGGTCGGACCAGCCCAACGAATCACGCGGCCCGGCCCGAGGGGCGCAACCTGACCGGATGGGGCGCGGCCCGGCCTGAGGGGAGCCCAGCCCAGCCCGGCTGGGTGCTGCCCGACACGGCACGGCGCGGCCCGGCCCGACAGGGCACAACCCGGATAGTAGCGCCCTTACTGGTTGGCCGAGCAGCTCGACCAAAGGCCTGAGTAGTCTGAGGGTGGTGGCACAACCCCCCACTTTCCCGAACCGGCAATGCCATGATGTGCCTCTCGCCCAATCGGCTGGCCTTCATGGCCCAGTCGGCCTGCAAGGGCGGGCCGCGGTTTCTCCAGCAAGGCGTATTTCTGGAACTGCGAGTCTTCCCTGCCCGGCCGGCTGGTTTGTCTGGCGTACAGCCCGCGGAACGCGGGCCCCTATCTTTTGTAGCACGTTTCCCCTTGTGGCTCAACGATCCTTCTTCGTACCGACCGGCTTTAGCTGACAGGTTCTCCTTTAGTCAAGCGGCCCACTATTGCGGGCCGCAGTTCCTCCGCACGCGGCTCGGGCATGACAGTCACCTTCAATCATCACAACTTCCTATTGAAAAATAAAAACCAAGAACAACAGAGGGATGTTGGGCCATGTTCGTTCGGCCCGCGCCCTCCACGTTAGGCAGTAACATATGGCCAAGATTATTCCAAAGAAAACAAAACAATCGAGATAATTTATTCAATTATAAATTACACGAAACCTCCTACCTTTTTAATCTATGGGTGTTCGTTCGTCGCGGGGGAAGATGATATTGATGTCATTCGCCGCATGCTTCCACTTCGTGTTCGGGCATCGGTCCGTTGACGAAGAGGATGAAGGATTAAGTGTCATCGAAGATATCCCACGTTGGAAGGCGGGGTTCCGAGGAAGAATTTGTCGTCGCCATAATCTTCACATTCTTCTTTGGAGGAAGCATAATCTTCCAAGTGTTGGGAGTCGTGTCACTTTACCAGCGCTTCGTCGCTTGGTGAAGCCATCCCAAATCCTACTCCCAGGCTCCCTATATATAGGTGAGGGGGAGAGGTATGTAACCATCTTGGAATTTATGACAGTTCATTTGTTAGGAACCTTTCTAAATTCCAACGACACGGTTACTCAATTAAAAAAGAAGGGGGGTCAAGAAAATTAAAAAGCGTTGGCGCATAAAATTAATTGATTGAAGTTAATTTTATATTGACACATAAAATTAATTGATAGATTTCATTTTCTGTTGACACACAACAATTAATTTCATGCTGACTCATAAAATTAATTGACAACAATTAATTTTATGTTTATAGAAGACATTTAATTGAGAGGGTTTTGAGGTCTCCTCTTCCTCCCCTTTAAATGGGTGGTTAATCCCCTTGTGGACCCCAAATCATAACCTCCCACGGGAGGCTATGCTGCTCAGGTGGTCTCCACCCCAATCATCCTCTCATGGGAGGTTAGGGTGTGGTTGTCCCACCACCAACTGCCAAAGGGAGGTTACAACTAACCGTACACGCAACACATGGCAGCTTAAAAATAAAATATAGTGGTGTACTTTATTTTATAATTATTTTCATTAATAAAAATCCACAAAATAACATCCAAACTCATCAGAACATAACTGCGGTGAATGTCTCACTAAGCAATTACCGACGTTGTGAGTTCAATGGTGCACTCAGATTTCAATTCCGGCACCGGTCCAGAAGATATAAAATCCCAAATGTACGTTTACTGAACTTACCTTAAAAAAAGTTTGGAAAATTATTATCATCCACCCACAACATGCGCCGTTCGAGGTAAGGCTCTGACTAGGTGAAACACACAACAACCAACCCAATGGTACTATGATATTTTTAATCTGACTCACCCTTTAGAAGGTATGAGTTTTACAATAAAATAATAGTGAGATAATTATTTTATTTGCGGCCAAAAAAAAACTTTTTCTGCAGGTCCGTGCTGGCCAAAGTTATTCTCTGCATAAAAAAACCATACCCTCACGAGTTCAGCAGTGGTATAATATTTTTAATACGAGCTAACATTTGTGAGATATAATCATTTGAAAAATAAAACAATTTATTTAATTATTTTATTTACGGTTTTTCCATTTACGGGATTTTCAACAGGTGGCCCGCACCTACTAAACTTAAGTCGCGCCTAGGGTAAAACCGCAATCCTGAGCCCAACAGTGCCCTCGAATTTTTGATCCAAGTAACCATTTTAGAGTTATAAAACTTTTCAGGAAAACTACTTACGTGCGTTAATTTAAGCATAACAAAAATTCAAAAATTGATTCCGGGAAAACCAGGCATCAGAATCATGCGCTGTCAAAAACTTTGGATTCGTAAAATTACAAAGTATTTAAAAACAATTCTTTGAAATTTATAGGTCTTTAAATTACACCCACCTTAGGTATTTACGTCCCAGTAATGCTATAACAGACACTAGAGAAACAAATGGGGGTATTGAGCTCGCATTTGAGGTTCCTGCTCCCAAGAGCTCTCCTGGAGGTTCCCGTGTTTCCAGCAAATGCGCACCAGAGGAATCGACCATCCACGTAGGACACGCTCCGATCGATCCTCAATCTCTACCGAGACCTCTGTGAAAGTCGCCACATCATCAATATCTAGCTACCCATATTCGATGATGTGGGACGGGTAATCCACGTATCTCCTCAGCTGAGATACATGGAACATGTCATCCACCCTGTGCAACGTAGGTGCAAGGGCCAGACGGTAAGCCACCTCACCTACCCTGCTGAGGACCTGGATGGATCTGATGAATCGTGGAGATAACTTTACACCCCAAATAAATCTCTGTAGACCTCATCGAGGTGAGGCCCGTAGGAAAACGTGGTCACCATCCTTGAACTCCAGTGGTATCCATCTCCAATTAGCATAGAAAATCTGTCTTCTCTGTGTAGTCTTCATCCACACCTGGATGATCTGCACCTTCTTCATTGTAGCCTGAACCATCTATGGTCTTACAAGTGCTAACTCCCCTGGGTTAGTTCAACAAATAGGTGATCTACAAAGTCGACCATACAGTGCCTCACTAACTCGCGGAAGTAGTGGAGGAGTGACTGTATGGGGCTGCTGAAAGGCTTCTCCATCCCTATACACAAAGTATATCTGTAACAAAGCCAGCTATTATGTCGCCTCTCCTAGTAGTTGAATTCCTGATCTCCTACTAAGAGAAACTTCTACAACATTTCCTTTCCCAAGAGTATAGACTATCACAAAATCATGGTCCTTGAGGAACTCAAGCCTAAGTACTGTCTCAGGTCTAGGCCCTTCTACGAGAAGACACACCTGAGACTTTTGAGATTAGGGTAAACTGTAAACCTTTTTTATCAACAAACAATGTGTGTGACTATCTATTTGTAAAGAACTCAACTACACACTCTTACACTTATGTCCCACAAGAGCTTCTAAGATTTCTCCTTTGCCGAAAAGAGAAATCTGGTCTCATCCCCTAGATGAACTATGTAATTTTCCTAATACAGTCAATCCTCACATGAATGGTACTATTTTATTCCATGGACGACGTCATAAGGCATCGACCCTACTACCGAGATATCCAACCGTTAGTCTTGCCTCCAAGGGTCGAGTCACAATGTCGACTAGAGTGTGTGGTCACTAGGTCTCCTCCAGTAGGGATCTCTAATGTGAGGGTCAAGTCAACGGTTTTAATCGGAACCTCTCAATATCAACCATAAAAGAAGGCAGGAAAGAAAAAATCACATGGACAAGTTTCTTTGATTACAACAACTCAAAGTAGAAAGACACAAAGCAACCACATACAACGATATCAAAAAAGCTAGAAGCAAAAAAGTCTCTATGCCTGGAGCTAGTCCCGCTCATGTCCACCTGTTTTCGGAGCAATATCGTCGTAGGCCTCAGCTGCTTGAAGCTGAGCTCTCCCTTGAACATCTGTTCCCTGTGGTCGGGGCGGGGGGGGGGGGGGGGGTAACCCCTGGTGGTTGTGGTGGTAGGGCCTCAAAACGTTGTCCACCACCTACTGCCCGGACAGCTCCTCTACCACTTCCTCCTGCTCTCGGTAGACCACCATGGTTGAACCACTGCCTGGGAGGTCCCTCTACGGCCTACTGCTCATCTGTAGGGTGGGTCGTGCAGTCTCGAGCCATGTGACCTAGCCCACCGCATGCATAGCACTCCCTGCTCCTCATATGGCTGGCTCTATTTCATGTGCCCCGCACAACTAAACTTGTATCATGAGGTTGCTCACTTGATGGCCTGGTCTGCTTAGACCTCTACATCAACTGTCTACTTCCATCTGCAAAAGACTCTACTACATGTCGTCCTACAGAGGGTCTCGCTGTTGGTGACTGCTCAGCGAGAAAACACTCCACTAGAAGGGCTCTCTCTAGCACCCCCACCTACGTCGAGATGTTGATGGAGATCATCGAATCCCATATATCATGTCAGATTCCAATCTCAATGGTCCGAGCCCTAATGAATGGGTCTCGTACCATGTCCGTGGAGTAGCGTGAGAGGTCGGTGAACCTTGCTGAGTACTGAGCTACTATCATGCTTCCCCTCTACAGATGAAGTTACTCCTGAATCTGCACCGTACGAAGGGTGGCTGGAAGAAACTCCAAGAGGAAGAGACACTCGAAGTCTGTACAAAGAAGTGACACCTCATCATGCACCTTGAGCATCAGGCTCCACCATCTACCTACTGCTGCATGTAGAAGACTCACAGCAAGGATAACCGTAAGGTCAGCTGGTGGCCCTACCAATCTGAAAACTCTGACGATAGTGTCCATCGAATCCTCAGCTACCTGTGGGTCCATCTCTCTGAGGGACCTGGGCGGCCTCTGTCACTAGAACTCATGCAACACATTCAGGCAGCGTGCACTCTCTACTGCTGTGGCTGGTAGTATCGGTGGATCAGTGGGTAGTGGCACCGCTGGTGCCTCTCCTGTGATGGGGCCCTGCATCGAGGCCTCGTCGCTTGGTGGGCTACCATCCCGCTCGTAACTCAGATACCTAGATGGATATCTTCTTGGGGCCATCCTGAATAGAAATAGGTGCACCATAGTCTAATAGTATACCTGATGAGATGACACAAATTAATCACAAAGAAAACTTATCAAAAGAAACGCACACGTAATCATCGTTTCCATGCACTGGGTCGGAAATCAGAGGTCGGGGTCCTGGTGTATGGATACGTCGGCCACGACACCAACACTAGACTCCCTGGACTGTTAACCAAACTCAATACTCATAATATTATTTCTTCACAAAAAAGAATAATCAGAGTCCTGAGTTCTACGGTAGAACCGACTCCTCTGATAACAATTTGTAACGACCCGTCCTCGGGGCCCGTGCTGTAACTACCCCAAACCCGCCTTCCATAGGACAGGGGCTGGAGACTATCACCAAAGGCATACATCCCGGTAAAAAGGGAATAAATTGCCTTTATAAAAGTAAAAAAACACTACAGAGTACACAACTGAAGTAAGCACTAAGTAAACTAAGTACAAAAGTAAGTGCTGAAATGTAAATGGGCCAGTATAAAAACCCCAGCGGAAAGTACAATACAACTGAAAGCTAGCAGAACTGTAGTAAAGTAAAATAGAAACCACTGAGTTGTCCTCAGAGAATCCGAAATGAAGGGTGGGTATAGATGGCCTCCTCAGTACCTCAAACCCGTATGTCCGCTCCGTGTACGTCTCGCCACGTTGAGCACCTCTGGGTACCGTCTAACTCTACAAGCCCATACCTTGATCAGTGATATCCATCATCTGCATCCAACACAATGTAGTGCGGGAAAATCCTGTGCATGGGTGAGTATTTGATACTCAGTAGGGACCCTGAGACCCCCGAAGGTCTCCCAGAATCCAAAAATGATAAACCACTGAAGAGAGATACAAACATGAAGTATCAACCAACCCTACTTAGGTATATTCCTATACATATACCTATGTTATCAACCACAGTACGACTCCAACTCTCGAACCCATATACAACCCAGTCCACACAAGAAAAAAGTCAATCACATCGATGATAATGATTGAAAATCATGACTCAGATAACCCAGGTATACAACTTTTGTAGAGTGATAGGGATGATCAGATGTAGCCATTGATTCATCTAAGCTGTCGGACCCACATAGGATACTAGACCAGCTAATCTGTCGGACCCACTCAGGATACAAGTCAAGCTACTCTGTCAGACCCACTTAGGATACAAGTACAGAAGTCATCCCAGTTGAACCCACGGAGGATCCCAGTACAAAATTCATTTTTCTCGAACCCACGAAGGATTCCAGTATGGTAGACATCATCGTCGAACCCATGGAGGATCCTAGTACGGAAGTCATCATCGTCGAACCCACAGAGTATCCTAGTACGAAAGTCATCATCGGTGAACCCATGGAGGATCCTAGTACAGAAGTTGTTGTCGTCAAACCCACGGAGGATCCGAGTATGGTAGTCATCGTCGTCGAACCCACGGAGGATCCCAGTATGGTAGTCGACACAGTCACAGCCGGCTCTAGGGTTCCTGCACATAGCACGACCGATTCTGAGAGAGCCCGCTCGTCAAGAAAAGGTGTCGATAAGTCAACTGTCATGAAGTACAGAGTTGATGTATCTCAAACTTCCATCTCGTCAAAAGTAAACCCAACGTGATAGATGACTCATCAATCGGACGCCCGGTCTGAGAGTTATTGGCTTTTCCGTTATAGGGGCTCGGTTAGAATTACGCTCATTCCAAACCTGGCCATTTTCCAAAGTCTTCCAAAACTCACTTAGAGTATCATAAAAGGACCGCCACATCATGAGGGTCCCACTGACGCAGTCGGCGCGTCGATCAGACGCACGGTCATCAAGATATTCACCTAAGTGGAAACGGGCCCGACCCATCAAGGCCAGTGGGCCGATGGGTTGGGTCGACCCGGTTTTGGAATGTCCGACCTGACAGAGGGTCGAACCGGCCTAACGAATAACACGGCCAGGCTGGAGGGGCACGACCCAGCCAGGCACGGCGCGACCCGACCCGTCCGGGCGTGGCCCAGGTAGCCGCGGCTCTACTGGTTGCCTGAGCAGCTCGGCCTGAGGGCCGAGCGGTCCGAGGGTGGTAGAACGGTCCCCCGCATTCCCAAACCGGTGGCGCCAAGCCACCTCGCCCTCCCAACCATCCAACCTTCCTGGCACATGCGGCTAGCTCGGGCGGGCCGCAGTTTCTCTAGCATGACGCTCTCTTGGCACCATGGGTTTTCTCGCCCGGCCGACTGGCGGGCCAGGCGGTTTTTCCTCTAAGAAGCCCGTGGAATGCGGGCCATGGTCTTTCGTAGCGCAACATCCCTTATGGAACTGTGGTCCTCATTCGTCCTGGCTAGATTTTTCCGACCGGTTCTCCTTCAGTCGACCGGCCCGCGGTTGCGGGCTGCAGTTCCTCCACATGTGGCCGGCGCATGGCCTTCACCTTTGATCGTCGCCTCTTCCCATTGCGAAATAAAAACCAGAAACATCGGAGGGTCATCGGGCCATGTTTGTTCGTCCCACACCCTCCGTGTTAGGAAGTAACATATGGCCAAGATTATTCCAAATAAAAGAACACAATCGAGATAATTTATTCAATTTTAAATTATACAAAACTCCCTACCTTTTTAATCGACGAGCGTTCGTTCGTCGCCGGGGAAGATGATGTTGAAATTTTTTGCCGTACGTTTCCAGTTCTGAGTTTGGGTGTCCGTCCGTTGACTACGAAGAGGAAGGATGAAGTGTCATCAAAGAGATCCCATGTTAAAAGGGGGTTCTGAGGAATAATTTGTCGCTGTCGGTGTCTTCACGTTCTTCTTTATAAGAAGATTAATCTTCTAAGTGTTGGGTGTCACGTCACTTTACCAGTGCATCATCACTTGATGAAGCCATCCCAAATCCTCTTTCCAAGCTCCCTATATATTAGTGAGGGGGAGAGGTATGTAACCATCTTGGAATTTATGATGGTTCATTTATTAGGAACCTCCCTAAATTTCAACGATACGGTTAATCAATTAAAAAAAAGAAAGGGGGGTCAAGCGAATTAAAAAACGTTGGTGCATAAAATTAATTGATAGGAATTAATTTTATGTTGAGACATTAAATTAATTGATAAAATTTATTTTATGATGAAAAAAAAATTAATTTCACACTGACTCATAAAATTAATTGACAAAAATTAATTTTATGTTGACAGACGACATTTAATTGAGTGGGTTGTGAGGTTTCCTCTCTCTCGCCATTAAATGGGTGGTTAAGCCCCATGTGGACCCCACCTCATAACCTCTCACGGTAGGTTATGATGCTCAGGTGGTACCCACCCCAATCATCCTCCCATGGGAGGTTAGAGTGTGGCTATCCCACCACCAACCCCCAAAGGGAGGTTCCAACTAACCGCACACAGAACACATGGCAACTTAAAAATAAAATAAAGTGTTGTACTTTATTTTATTATTATTTTATTTAATAAAAAGCCAAAAACTAACTTCCAAACTAGTCAGAACACAAATATGGTGAGTGTCTCACTAAGAAATTATTGATGATGCAAGTTCAACAGTGCCCTAAGATTTCAATTCCGAGCATCGGTCCAGAAGATATGAAATACCAAACATATGTTTACTGAACGTACCCAAAAAAAATGTTCGGAAAATTATTATCAGCCACCCTCAACTTGCGCCGGTCGAGGTTAGGCTCTGACTACGTGAAACAAGCCCAAACAAACCCAACAGTACTCTCAGAATTTTAATCCGACTCACCGTTTAAATGTTTTTAATTTTATAATAAAATAACTGTCACATAATTATTTTATTTGCGGCCAAAAACTAACTTTTTTTGCTGGTCCGCGCTGGCCAAAGTTAGTATCTACATAAACAAAATAGACCCCCACCAGTTCAGTGGTGGCCTTAGATTTTTAATCCGATCAACCATTTCTGATTTATAAGTATTTGAAAAATAAAATATTTTATTTAATTATTTTATTTATGGTTATGCCATTTATGGGATTTTCCATTGGAGGCCCGTGCCGACAAAAGATAAGTCACGCATAGGGAAAACCTGCCATCCAAAGCACAACAGTGCCCTCAGATTTCTAATCTGAGTAACCGTTTAAGAGTTATTCAACTTTATAACGAAAACTGCTTACGCGCATTAATTTAAGCATTGCAAAATTTAAAAAATTGATTTCGGGCACACCAGGCCTCAGAATCATGCACCGTCAGAAACTGTGGATTCGTAAAATTCCAAATAATTTGAAAAAAAATTATTTGAAATTTCCAGTTCATTAATATTAATCATAAATAACCAATAATATTTGATTGTACGAAATGATTTTTTCCCTGAGGTATTTTTCATTATCATTATGTATGAAACCAACCACTCTTTTAAATTTATAATCAATATTATCTATTAATAATTCCATAGAATTTGGTATATCTCTTTATATAGAATCTTTTTCAATATTACCATCACCAACATACTATTTTTTCCATGTAAAACAATTGACCAGTGCATATCATATTGATCAAGAAGATTGAATTTCTTGACATGTTTCTATGATATAAGGATCAATTGTGTATTCCAATTTGGTCAAGTTAACTAGTGTCATTACAAAATCATCGTGTCAAAAACTTTTGTTATAGATAGTCCATTTACAATAACCCACATGGTCTTGAAATTTATTGTAATGAACCACTTGTATTTCGTCAATGACTCCATAATATACAACTGATGTTGAGAATGTGTTTTTTTCTTTAGCACTCAATAACTACATTGATCCTATAAACACCAACAGACTACTATTCTAACCATAATTCTTTTGTCCTAGTCTATTGTATGAAATGTATAGCCATTAATCTCATATGTGGTCCATGATATTGAAATTAAATTTGGACCTCCAACTAACAATCCTAATGTTTCTAATTCATTTGATTTACTAAGAACATTGTCTTTAAACCACTGAGAATTTATTTTTTACTCTCATTCAAAATACACATATCTTTATTATTTGGATAACATTGTTTCTACACATTACTATAGAGTTTTATATATACGGTTGGACATCATTTATGCTATTCAAGATGTATAAATGTACCTTTGTTACTAATTCAGCCATCTTTGATTTGACTTTAAAGACACTGAAACACTTTCCCCCATAATTGTGATGTTTGAGGAAATATATAAGAAATTATATGAGCTTCACTGCAGATAAATAGCTTTTTGACACTATGTGAGCTTCTCAGAAATATAATTCTCAAGAAAAGATGTTTCAGGTTGATATGGATTCTTAACATACCCCTTCAATATCGTCATATAACATTCAAATGGATGCATTAAACGTAGATATATAAGTCTATAAAGATTTATTTTTCACACTAAATGAACCATTAAATACACAAAGATATCAAAAAATGAAGGATTAAAATACATTTCAAATTGGAAATTTATTGAAATCTATTCTTTCTCAATGTTTTCAAATAATTCAAATCATTCACCGATTTAAAAAATTATTTGAAAAAATAATACACCTTCAAGATAGTCATTTATAAATTGATGGAAAATATTCCATGGAATACAACTGGTAGGAGCAGTTGCATCAAGATGTGACTATCATGATTTTTCATAAGTGTCAATATTAAATCCTTTAAGGATATAAATTTTATTAAATTTAATGAATATCCATTTTTCACATTGAAATCATAAATAAATTAAAATATATATAATTTTTTCCATATTGGATATGGTATGAAAATACTGGCGTAGGAATGTTTTTTTACATCAGGAGTGGGAGGAAACTCGAAACATATTCCCACCGAGAGTACATCCATTCTTTAAACCAACCCATATTTAGTCTTTCCTTTAATAGATAACAATTCTCTAATCAATCATTCAAATATAATACTCTCTATATGAATAAAATAAAATTTATGTTCAACTCGCAATTTCTCCAATATTGTAGCTCAAAAAATATTTACATTTTCCTCTAAATATTTCTATCATTACTAGATTTTTGTGTCTTTCCTAATGTCACATTAATGTTTTTCACCCACTTAAAATACTCATTAGTTGGTAATATTTTTTGAGCACTATTAAATTAATGTGGTATGTTGAAATAATTTTATAATATTTTATTAGGGTGATTAATATGGAAAAAAATTCGATAACCCATGTATACATTTTTTTTCAATGATGTACTTCATAGTAAAATGTTTCTTATTCTCAAATTGGAAGAAGATTTATGCCCCAAAACACAGTATGAAGACAAATTTACATATGCTAGGAACTCATTTATAGTGAACACAATCATTGCATACAGTTGAAAATATTCCATTTTATAAGACTCATTCAACCTTATAACTTCCTCCCATAACAATTTCAAATCATAAATTAATGGTGACAAGAAAATTTCAATATCATTCTCAGTTTGTTTTGTCTTAGAGATCAATAAACTCAACATGAAATATTTCCACTTCATACAAAATTTTGATGATATGTTATAAATTACCAATAAAACAGGACATGAACTATGTGTGGTACTAAGGATTCAATTTGGATTCATTATTTATGTGGAAATTCCAAGAAATGGAATTAAAATTTAATTTCTAAATCTATGAAACTAGTGATAAATTTTCACATACTATTGAATATTCACCTGGATGACATATTTTACATCACATATCCACTTATCAACATGTCGTTTAACCCTTTTTGCAGTATATGAATTAGAAAACGAATGTTTCAAATAAGGTATTATTGGAAGATAAAAAAATTCCTTATCTGGGGGTCTCTATAACTGCTAAATCTCCAGATGATTTTTGTTTCAATTTATACCCTAACGTCCCACATTTAGGGAACACTGAAATAAAATCGTATTCATTACTATATAGCACACTGTCTTTCTAACATTATTTTATTTTTTAAACCCTAATACAATCATAAATAGTATTTTATTATCATTATAATTTGAATATAGAATCAAATTGTCTTTAGAGATGATATCTTTAAACAATTTTGGCAACATTGTAAAAGTTTTGTCACTCCATCCATGTTTCACCTTCACGTTAATTATTCATATCATAATCAATAAAAGGGAAAATTACATAAAACCTAGATATAATGGATTTTTAGAATCTCTATATATAATCTCAATTCTTAATTCCTTCTCAACTGAATCTGCTTTAATATGATAAATCATTCATCAATTTTATTAGGCTTATCATAATCAATAATATCCTCATCGAGAGATCGAAAAATTGTCCCAGTTTTAGTTTTCCAAATACAAATTCTGTAAGTTAGAATAAAACCATGATAAATTAAATGATATTTGATATCTTTTCATTTAAAATTATTCATTTTTAACATTTCTGGCATGTATTGAAAAAACTTTCATCTTTTGGAACATTACATTTATAAAATTACAAAAAAATCATCCACACCTTCCTTGTACTCATTTTTTATTCGATGTGTTGTATTCAATATTATAATCATTATTATCTTTAAAAAACTTAAAAATTATAAATCTTGTCAAGATAAACTAAGTTTAATTTTATTTGAAAGATGTAATTAGTTAAAAAATAAATAATGTTTAAATATAATAAAAATATACGAGTATTAGAAATTTATAATTAAAATTCAAGAAAATAATGAAATATATGTTTAAATATATTTTTAAAATCATAAAAAAATATATGATTAAGTAATTTAGAAAGTAACATGTCCAATATATATATATATATATATATATATGAGGGACAAAATAACTTTAAATTTCTAAAATCATATGATTCTACCTCTCAGACACAAAAATTTACTCAAAAATATTGGGTGGACTTAATGTTGAACTAATTTTATTATAAATCAAATGACCATTCATAAAATCTTCAAACTTTTTTCAGATATCCATCTTCTGAAATAGAAGAAGCACATTACTATATTAGCTTAATTCCTAAGTTTATATTATAAGGTACGTACAACCTACACTCAGTTGATCATACTTTGGTTTCCATACATCACTATGTTTTATATAAAGGTTTCTATTAGACTTGTCATAAATATTAAATTCATAAATAGATTATTGAATTTTTAATACCATATAGAATTCATTTTGAACTTCAAAACCATCATGATATGTGATACACACCTCCTTGGTTAAATTCCATAATGCAAGAAAAAATTAGCATCCAATAAATAAATCTCATAATCATAATAAAATCTAATGGGGATTAGTCTCCCATTAGATTATAGAATCAATAACACTAAACAATTATTTTATAAATCAATACCATGATTTATTTACAAACATGGAAATGATAAATAGAAATAAATGATCGAGTGTGGAAAATAAATACCTGAGTAGAGAATTCACAAAAGAAAGAAATTGAAAAAAATGACTGAATACAAAAACAAAAAAGTTAGGGCTTCAACTCCATTGAAAGAATGAAGTAAATGAGAAATTTTGGAATATTAAATGAGTGTGGAATATTTAATTTAAAAAAATGATGCTGATAAAAGGATATATTAGGTAGGAATTCTATGTCTGTGGGAATGAAGAAATGGGGGCTCATGGTTTTTTGAGAGAGAAAACAGTCAGCTTTCAAGAAACTATGTAACATAAAAATTATTAAAAATGCGGATTCATAAAATTTTGAATGTTATATAATGTCTGTTATTACATATCCTATGTTATAATGTTTATTCATCACATCATTTATTATATAACGGATTTGACCAAGAATCTATCTTACATTCCCTCGTCCATTATATAATAACCGATGTGGTAAATCACAATTCCCATATTTTTCACATTATTTAAAAACCATCCAATGTGAAAAAGCCTCTTATCCTATTTATCATTTAATTTATATAATAACTGACATAATAAAGAAATATATATGACTTTATCACACAAGTAATGAATAACAAATGTAAAAACTGATGTGATAAATATTTTTTGGACAAGTGTTGGAATCTATACAACAAGGTAATCAAAGCCACAACCCTTCTCAGGGTCAATTCCTATGTTGTTTATAATGTATAGTTTGGACCGTTATTTTATATATCTATGGTATAGAATCATTAAATAATTAATATTTGTGATGTAAATGTGACTCATGTTCATAAATAAATGATTTTGAAACCATAAAATGTTATATAGGTTTTTCAAGTATTCATAAAGTCTTTATAAAATTAATAAAATATCATAAAGTTCAAATTATTTTTAAAGATAAAACATTAATTTAGTAGTGGATACATTTTATATCATTTATTACTTCAGTTATAGGTCAATATTATGTCATAATATACAATAGATATCTATAACACAATTAATTTATACCCGAAAATTCATTTTCCAAAAAAATTATTAAAAATTAACTCTTGGATAAATTTAGAGTGAATAATCCAAAAATAATATATATTTTACCTAAATATGTTTATAAATATTTGTGTTTCATCTTTTAAAATAATTATAATAATTTACTAAGAAATGATTGTTTTTTGGACAATACTAATTTTTGAACCTTTATAAAAAATTACATACAAGTACAAAAAAATTTCATTATAATTTATATTTAATTAAAATAGTTTATTTTTTTTATTTAAAAAAAATCATTTATATATAAAATACATAAATTCCTAAAAAAATATATTAATTAAATTTTTATATGGAGAATAAATAAAATTTATTTTTTATCATATTAAAATAAAATAAATTTAAAGAGTAACGACATTGAGAAGTCAATATATTAATTATTATATACAATATAAATATTTATACGATTAAGGTCATGATACATATCACCTTATTAAACCATAAAATTCACTATGTTTAATGTTCTTGAGACTGAGATTTTCATAAGGTGGCTAGGTTTACAATGTTTGGATAGTGATATATAAGAGATTGAAGATCTCTTATAAAAGATATCACATATTCTTTAACAATTAGATCTCAAATTTATCTTGGATTAGGTAAAATACCAATGATGATATCTCCCTTAGAATACCCAATAAATGGGCTTAATATGCTTTGATCCACCTAGTTGTGGCCATTTATTCATTTCTTTGTGACCAATAGAATTATCATAATAATACATTTTTACTAAAAATATAGTCACTTATCTATGGAAATTTAATCAATTGTTATGGTACATAATAATATTTAAAATATGATATTATTTAATAAAACAAAATAAGATCATGTGTTTTCTATAACTGTAATAGTTAATTTAATTCAATCACCAAAGGAGTTTTATTTATAATAGTTCATATCATTTTTAGTTACTTTTTACAATGTGTTTTAAATGGAATATTCTTGTAATTTTTAAAACGAGATTTAAATGTATCACTAATTTAACATGTTTAGAAAGAATAATATTTCCCCCAATAATGACAATTATATTAAATGAATATTAAATTCTATGTTTCAAGGTTACTTTCAATGAAATGTATTTGAAAATGTTTAATGATTATAAAGTGTTATTCAATGTGGAAATAATATTTTCCATGAGAAATGTATTGACTTATTTTTAAAGAATACATTATTATATTATAATGTTATTTTCAAATAAAAGGATTTTGAACACGTTTTACATTCTAAAATGTGGTTTAGAAAGTGGTAGGGATATTTTAATCAAGAAATACTCTAACTTATCTTTTTCAAAAAAAAAATCAATCTAAATTAAAATCTTGAATGTTACTTATGATTTACATAGTATACGATCCAAGGATACCAATTCATATTTTTTTTATCATATTGGTTTTTCTCTATGATGACACTATTATTACAAAAATATCATTTTCCATAGATTGTGCAATGATAAAATATCGAAATTATTCTAAAACCTATTTATTTTCTACATGTTATGCTATGATGGAATGATTATCAAACCAATTTTTTTTCATAGGTCCTGATATGATGCATTTATTCTGTTCTTGATGGATACATATATTTTATCTTCATTATGTAATGTATGTGACCTATATGTCCATTCAATGAATTGTGTGATGATATGTGTCCTATATGATCAGAGGGTATATATGTGGTTATCACATGACTAGATGAAGCATACATGAGCTGTTATCTTTGGCCCTAATCTATTAAATAGGTGGTTACCCAAGGCTAACATGTTATAAATTTTTTGGTGGGTATTCTTTATATAATGTTTTATATTATTATGTGTTTTCCACACCTCTATGTCTTATTCCAATATTATTCTGTCACAGAATATGTTCATAGATTAAATTATTTTTTATGTATTGTGATGCACAATGATTTATGCAATGACTCAATTTTATGACCTATGAAATGATTGGAATGAATTTTCAACGGTTATTCTCATGTTTTATGTATTTATGATCATGTTATGTTGATTATATCTTGTATATCAATTATGGGAATTTGAGATCACATTTGTTAATATTTACAGTCCCTTGGTTATGAATAATGGTATTGTATATGATATTTACATTATGGGTGATGGTTTTTAAGAATAAAGTTGGATATGATGTAGTTCTCATGTGAACATGTAGTTTATTTATCCACATTTCTAAATTCACTATACCTAATCAATTTTTTAGATTGTTTATTATGAGATGTAATGAATATTAATATATTAAGATGTCACATTAATGTATTAGATGTTTGGATCTTTACAATTAGTATCAAATAAAGGTTTTGTCAACAATTTTGATATTAGGATGATAGAATATTAGTTATATCCCTAGGTATATGTCTAAGGATAAGTATAAGTGTAATTTCATACATTGGAAAATATCCAATAATATTTGTGAAAGATAAGGTGAGTTTTTGTCAATAAATCACATACCTTTATATATAATACTAATTGAAATGGTTCAAGAACAGGTATACATAGGGTTAATAAATCATAAAAAGTAATGTTAGGAATTAATCAATAATTTCCTAGACAATGAAAAGTTTCCTTAGTGATAACCTTGATTGATTCTCCTAGGGCATACACATTGAAAAATAACAAACTATTTATGAGGTATAATGATGGAATTGAATATATGGTGACCATTAATGACCTTGGTTAAATCTATGGTGACTTATATTGAAAAAAATGATCCATGACTTCAGAATCCTATAAAATATTTTTCTTGTTCATGATTTGTGTTTCTTATGCTATGATATTTGTTATAGTTAATAGCTGGAACCCATAAGAATTATGTTATTACTTATTTTGATATACAATTCAATGATTTTATTCAAGAAAAACTAAATGATATAAGATATGGAATGATAAATATTGTTTTTTTAATATCAAAAAAAAATCCTGAAGATATTTATCATTGTGAACGTCCAAATTATTAAAGGAGGGAAAACATTATGTTTTATCTTCCATGAGAAATCATACAAATTATTTTAGATTTTGTGATGATCCACTAGTCAATGTGAAATGGATCGGTACCATTGAAAAAATAATTTCCATTCTCTAATGTTTGATTCATGAGAAAGACAATTTATTTGTAAATTATTTGGAAGGATAAGTTAATCGATAATGGAAACTTACCAAGAATTCATGTCAATATGATGAAATAGGATCGTTGTAGTTGGATGACTTTAAGAGACTAATTTTTAGTAATTATAATCCTCCTATTCTTCTTATAAAAATGGAGAAGTATTTTTCTTGATCAAGAACAAAAGGATGATAGATCTATTGGTACCTATTAGGCATATTTGACAAAATTTTGATGCATGATTCTAGTTTTATCATCCAACTTGCATGTAGGGGCGATCCATTATTTAGTGAATTAAAATGATATCATTGAAGGTATAGATTTTTAAGAAACATCGTTATCTATTAATAAATTATTATTTTATCTATAATGGTGGAAATAGATATTATTGTTACCCACAAATCTATGGGTTTTCATTAGAATAAAAATATAAATTCAAGGGAAACTCTAATCACCATTGATAGAAGGAGATGACCACTACTTCACACTCATAGAGATGAAGGAGGCTTGGTGGAAAATGTCGTAATGGGGTTGGTAAAATTTATAAAATGTGGGAAGGAAGATCATAAATTAAATGATTTATATAGATATATAATGAAGTTGGATAATAATATGAATGTAAAGAAAGATGAACATAATGAAGCACCCATAGTCCATTGTTCAAATGTAAGTATTATGTTAACAATGTGAATCTATTCCCAAATACAAGTGATAAAATGGATTATAAGACTCAAAAAAACGCTGGAAAAATATGATAAAGGGTATGATTCATCCATCAAAGTGGATAAAATGAATCATGATACTTTGGTAACACTTATTCTCCTCTCCTTATTAGGGAATTTCATGTATGATATTTTATGGATGATCCCTATTAAAGTGTTATTAATCATCATTTAATAAAATATCATGTGATTTTGAGAACATATTATATATCTCTAAATCGGTTATAGAACAATGATATCATATTTCAAAATACAATTTCTGTATGGATTAACCAACTAATTCAATTTAATTTTTTTATTTCTTAAGGGATTATTTAAGGAATATCCTATGAATTATCTTTTGTAATTTTATATATAACCATGAACAATTAACATAACTGTTAAAGAAACCATTACCGTTTTTTTTATTTTAAGGTTTATCATCTGTTTAATGTCTTAGAAACCAATTTTCTATTTTATTCTATCAAATTTTTCATGATTAAAGATATTTTGGGACTATTTTATAGCAATACACCATTTTTTTTATATATTTTATTGAAAAATTTATTTTTGGATGAATGTTTTTAAATATTGTTTATAGAATATTAAAGTTATTGTAAAAACATAGGGATTATATTTTCATTTATTTTGAAGTAAATATTGGTTATTTCAATTGATAAATGTTATAGGAATATTGTTAATAAGGTTTTGGAAATATATAAACAAAATTATTAGTGAAAACTAATAGAATTTGGCAAGGTCGCAGGTCTTAAACACACAACCGGTGGGACACAAGAGTAAATAGCAATCCACAAGCATTTGTAAAGGAGTATTTATATTTGGAAAAAATGAGGATACATATTAATGACAATTAATATTGATGATTATTATGTTATCATGTTAAGAATAGGGGAAATGGGTCTAAAAGGATTCTACAGCCATTATGTATACTAGAATGGAAGTGGGTGAACATCACCATGGATTTTATTGTTGGAATCCCAAAAATATCTAATGGTAAAAATGAAACATGGGATGTTATTTATATTCTTATGTATTTACAACAATTAATATATATTTAGGACAACTTTTCTTTTGATATTATTTATAGGATAAACATTAAGGATGTTTTAATGACGTTTGGAGGAAAAAATTCTATTGTAATTGTTTGAGATCATAGGTTTACCTCCATGTTCATTCAAACACATCATAATGATCTTGATATAGAGTTTAATCTAAATAATTATTTTTAACCTCATATAGATGGTCATTTTGAGAGAATAATTCAAATACAAGTGGATATATTTATATCCGTTTCTATGGATTTCAATAATGGTTTGGTTTAACAACATCACCTAATTAACTTTTCATACAATGATAACCATTAATAAATAATTTAAATGGATCCATATGATGTTTTTTATTGAAAGAAGTGTTGAAATGAATTGTGTGAGGAATAATTTATAAAACAAATTGGAAATGGGATGGATAATGACATGAGAGAGAAGTATAGATCTATTCACTACCATGTAAGGGAATCCCAATGATGACAGAAATGTCAAACTGATAATCATTAATCAAATATTGAATTTATTGTTATTTAGATTGGTATTATATTAATTTTATAATGGAAGAACATTGGGAAAATAAATCACAATGTATATCATTGCGTTTCAAATTATTTAGCATATCAGGACCATATTGTATTATTTGTATCTTACACGGAATATCTGTAAATTTCATGATGTGTTTCATGTAACTATCCTATAGAGGTACATACATAATCCATAATATAAACCAAACACAGAGGTCATACAACTAGATAAAGGTCATTCTTATATGAAAAAACATTTTTATATTCTGGATTGTTCAAGGGAAAGTTCAACAGAATAGGACAAATCACAAGGTCAAATTATGTGGTAAAACCACTAGCTTAAGGAAGCTACATGTGAATCTGAGGATTTGATGAGGAGAAATATTTCACATTTTTTTCATCAAAGTGAAAAATATCCAAGGAAAAATTTATTATTAGGGGAGTATAATGCAACACCATGATATGTTATGAAATAATGTTTTTCTAAATAATTTATTCATTTGATACATTTCATTAGATAAGACCACCATGTTTAAAAAATCAACAAAAAAACTATTTATATTATTAATTAAACATGATCATTATTACACAAAAAAATCATTGTGGAATGAATAAACATATATTTTCTAAATCTTACATAAAATTGTGTTATATTGTGGATACATATTTATAAAAATTTTATAATTTTTTGTAAAGTCCGTGCATATTATGAAAATAATTTTTATTTTATTTTTTGAAAAAAACTGTAATATTTTTGAAATATAAGAAATTATTTGAAAAAAAACTAGTTTGTTTAAAATATATTTAAAATAATCTTATTGTAAATTATTCTTATTTTCTAAGAGTTATTAATTTTCAATCAATTAATCAATAAATACTGATTTTTATAAATAACTATCATTTCAATAAAAAAAATGTATAATATGATTTTTATATAAAAATAATTTAAGAAATAAAAATATTTCAATAATATATTTTTAATCCAATTTTAGTAATTTTAATAAGTTTCATATCTTTTTTTATTTTTTTAAACAATTGAACATTTTTTTAATGGAAAACTACTTTCTCATATTATTTGCGAGTTTAATTTAAAATTATATTATTACACCACTATCAATAAAATTTGGAAAAATTGAATTAATATTTTTATTCATAATAATTTATATTATATATTAACTTCAAATAATTTTTTGTTAAAAATAAATAGTAAAAATATTAAAAATTATTTACTGTGATTATGGTTAAAAAGTATTTTCTAGGGGTTAAACTAGAATGATAAAGGATAAAATAACCTTCAATGTTTCTAGTACCCACTATAATGGATATATTTGTACATTATCTCTTATAATTTTATTCAAGGACCCATTTTAGAGCATTTTTGTCTTGTGAAAAACATTGGTGCACTTTATTCTTGTAAAAACATCTTTGTGTGACGTCTCCCAAACTTATAAAAGGCCACCTTCTCTCTTATCCTCTTAATGATTCTATGATCTATTAGTTTGTTATAGACCTGAGAAAATATATTCCTTAAATTCTCACCACATCCTACATTCCTTTTTGAGATCAAAATGAAAATAATGGGGGGATTTAGGTTAAATATAAAGAGGTTGTTTGAAGAAGAGGTACAATTTATAACTATGATTTTTTGATTCAATTATTAATATAATTCACTGTAATATTATTCAATTATTATTTTACTATAAAATAATTATATTTTCATATTTATTATAATAACTTATATCCATTTTTTCTACCAACAAATAGTAAATGAAACCGGAAATCATCTATATATCAGACTAGTACCTCGCAAGCCGATATTATTAATTTTCCATCACCACATCTCATGGACTGATATAATAGAAGGATTTAACATTCACAAACACACTCATAGATATAAATATATATACATATTAATAATATTTTTAATGGTATGTAATTATAGTACCACATCTACATTTGTAACATCAAAACAATATCATTGTTGTATGGCGAACTACCACCTCATGAACTACTGTGATGTGTTTCTCATTTCTGTTTCAATTTGATGGTAGCATAGAAATATTAAAGAAATATTGATTACTTTTTAAAAAATTAATTAATTCTATTATTTGAATATCAGAAATATCTTCTTACTTTCCATTCAGTGCGGGATTTTTAACGTTGCTTGTGTGTATTGAGGACTGCCTTTTTTTAATGTTATGTGATTCATTTATCACTAATTGTTCTCATGGAAGGTAATTAGGGTACATGTATTGATTATATTCAATATATATGAAATATAAACTTGTTTTTATATTTAATTTATTTTTACTTTTATTTCATTTCATCTATCAAGAAAATGGAAATAAGAATCATGCATATATACGATCAATCATCTCTATGAATGGTGTATTTTATTTTATATCTCAAACTATTATGGATTTTTTTAAATACATATATACTAAAAATATAATATATTTTCATGAATGCTAAAATTATTTAGATCATAGAACTAGGATAAAAATTGAAGGATAAAATTTAGAACATCAATACAGACAGGATAAATGAACTAGTTATTGCCCAAATCTCAATTTCCACATTGAGTTTTCAATAAAAAAGTTCTAAAAGGTTATAAGTAATTCATATATTATATGATATATTAAAAATTATTTCAATAAAACATGTATAATAATATTATATTTATCATACATGATTCTCTTATGTGTATGAAGGAATTAGAGACATAAATTAACAATTTTCTGTCTTAATTTGTCTTCTTCGAGACATATGTTATGTTATTCACTGATCATCTTTTATAATTTGTATATAATGAAACATTGAAATTTAACATCATGAGTTTTTATATTAACATTATATTATATGTTTAATACAATTTTATTAATTATTTGGGCTTGTGATTCGATGTTACAAAACTACTAAGGGTTTTATGATAGAATGTCATGGCCTATTAGATTATATACTTTTATATAGATTATCATGAAATGATATGATCCATATCTGAAAAAATTAATTTTTTTTATTCTCCTCGTATTATTTGATTAGAATTCTTGTTTTTACTTAGTTTTCTCTCTTCTTATACTCAAGAGTTTATAAGAACCTTTTTATGAAAAATTATCTTTATTTATCTCTTTAGTCAAAAACCAGTTTTCTTCAATATCTATGATTTCCAAAATTGTTTTCAAAAATATTTTAACTTAAATCAAAATATTTTTTAAATTAAATCTTTCCCATTTTTTAATTTTTAATTTTTTTATCAATTTAACTTGATGTCATTTTCTAACCAAGGAACATTTAACTTTTTCTAAAAATACAAATGGAGTAATTGTTTTACAATGTAAAAAATGAACATAATCTCTAGTAGTAATGAATTTTGTTTTCACAAAAATATATATTCAATTTATTAGTTTTATTTTAAAATGAATGGTTTTTGAAAATGTTTTATTTTTTCAGAATTTGTTTTCAAATATTAAATGTTATTTTATTAAATTTATTTTTCTAAAATATATTTGAAGATTCATTTTTTGTTTCCATAATTATTTTTAGAGAAAGTGATTTAAAAAAATTCTTTATCCTAAAAATAGGTTTCAAAAATTGAAAATAAATTTTCATCAAGAAATGATCCAAGTGATCTTTTAATGTAATGTTCAATCTATGATTGAATCCTTTGATGTTACTTATAATTTATTATGGATACTATCTAAAGGTAAAATTCTTATTTTTTTATACGAATGGTTTTAGATTATGATGTAATTATTCATATGAAATCCACATTGTTTTGAATGGGATATGCAAGGTTGAAATTATTAAATTATTATGTAACAATTTTCTTTTTCATAAGTTTTGATAACATGACATTTTTATGAAAGCTATTTCTTTTCATGGATTATGATGCGAGGAATTTTGTCTAATATTATAGAACATATATGTATGAATTAAATTATGTGGTGAGTGGGACCTATATATCCTCCCAATGATTTCGGTAATGATTTTCTTTGAGGTTAACATGTACCCATGATGTTATCAGATTCCCAATAAGATACTTCCTGATAGGTTATCCTAAGCCTGATGTTTATAAATTGTTTTTTAACTGAATCCTATCATTTTATGAATGACTTGGTTGGTATCCAAATCATATAATTTCATATTCTTATGTGTTTTCCACAACATTTTATATAATGAAAATTTTATTCTCCCACGGTCTATGTTCTTTTATTCCCTTATCATTCATGTCTTATGAAATTCTATGATTTAGTCCATGTCTCTTTGTAATGATATATGATATGTAGGGTATGGGGTTTTCTCTTTAATTGTCATGTTATAATACCATTGGGATCATGATATGATGATATATCTCTTGTTTTCCCATACTAATCATCAAATATCACAATTTCTTATTTTCCCTTTCCTAAGTTATTAAAAATTATTAGATATGTTATTTATAATAAGGGGGATAGTTATGAGGAACTTAGTGGGTGATAATGTATTTCACTTATTAACCTATAATTTATCGATCCATGTTTGATAAGGCAATATACCTATAGATTTCTAGACTGGATTATTATGATATATAATGAGTATTCATCTATTAAGAAGTCTTATTAAGGTATGATATGTTTGGGTCATTACATTATCAACCATATATATATATATATAATAATATAGACTAGAGTTGGGGATAGAAATTACAATGTGGATTTTTCATATATAGAAAATAAAATAATTTTTTGTAAAAAAGATATATTTTAATTTTTTATTATGATATATGTTTAGATAAGAGAAAAAAATATAAATAAATTTTAATTTTCATATAAATTTTTGAAAAATTATTATTTACATCATTAATCATAGAAAAACTATAGAATCAAATGTTGTTTTTTCGGATTTGAAATTCACTCTTGAATTAAAATTTGTAATTCCTAATAAATTATAATTTTATATTAAAAGATAAAAATAAAATATGTAGAAATTGTTTTTCAAAAAATAAGGATCATATAATAAATTACATTATCAAAACATAAAATAATTGAATTTCATAATCCTCTAAAAATGTAGAGTATTTTTGGAAAGAATTAAATATTTTAAAAATAAAAATGTAGTATTGTGACACCGTAATGACCCCAACATGATGTAAAAAATCTTTTAATCTCTCTATCAACAAAATATATTATTTTCCCTAAAATTTTATATTTTAATGTGATATTATTATTATTATTATTATAAACCTATAAATAACCGTTCAAATTATAAAGTAAAGTATATTATTTTAAAATTAATTCATTATGAACATAGATCAAGTCCACATAATAATTTACATTATTATAATATATTAATCCATTGGACCATTAAAATACTACGTATCAATTCCCTTTTGATGAAATCGTGATTAAAACCATGTTAGAGAAAATTGTTTCATATATTTAATAGTATAACATCCAAATCTAGTGTTTGGTACTGAATAATGAATACCCCACACTTTTTTCTATTAATACATAATTAATATTCAATAAATATACACTTTAATCCCATTAATCAACAATTTCATTTCCATATCCACCTCAAAACCATTTATAATAATTTTTTAATATGTCAAGGTGACACTTCAACTATTTAACATGTATAACCCCAATGTAATGGGTTTTTTTCCCTCTCTCTCTCTCTCATATTCTCCATTAAAAACCTATGTATTTATTAATCCATCATGATTATCTATTAGTCGATTTTTATTATGTTGAAAATTATTAATTTATATCCCATATGCTTCATATATACAAAGATACATCCTTTTACACTGATTGATCCCTCACATGAACATTTACATTCACCATTTATGTCCCTGAAATCATCTTGTGTTTTTTCGCGACAATCAATTATGTTGTGAACACCCATCCGTATAACTATTTAATGGTATTAACCTAAATATAAATACTAGTCAATGATATTTAAATTCATTTAATGAAACTAACATTAAATAATCATGTAATTGAAATTTTTAAATACGTTCAAATGTTATATGATCGATATGGAGCATATAATATTAGAAAATATAAACGGTTTTCCCTGATAATGCTCCAATATGTTGTGTAATTATTTTCATCTCATGAGATATAATTTATAGTTCATGGTAGGTTATCCCTAACAAACTATGATGTTATGTCATGGATGTAATAAAATACTTATTCATATGATGAAAATTTTAATTATTTTAACATTTTTGTATTATATCATGATTCATGATGTATTTTATTCTTATACAATGTATCCATGTGGGTATGTATGATTCATACTAGTTTTGGTTATGAATAAATATGTCATATTAGATATGAATTATTTATCACAATGCTATGTTTTCATGATTGTTTTACTGGTATTTGTAGCTGATATCATTCCTTAAGTATGTCACCATATTATCATGTACAATATTAGTAGTTAGAATAAATCTAGAAGAACACTATGGAGTATTAAAAATTATTCTTTATATTATATAAATATAATGGTATAGGTATCTATTTTTAAAAATTCACTGGTCCAATCAATCTTCTGGGATAATATTATTTTTATTTTTATGTCAAAAAAATCAATGAATCGAATTTGATATATGGGATGTTATAGTGAGTAGAAAATGAAGATGTAATTGTTTTATGAGATTATGACATGAATAAATTTCTATAATCATTAGGGATATGTATAAGAAAAATAAAAAAACCTAAAATTTTGAAATATTATTCCATAAGTGGTTTCCATGCAATAAATCTGTTTCTATATACTATTCTGAGATGTGCCTCCGGGAGAAATTTACCAATGGGTATTAACCAGATAAGCTAGTTTGGGTATTAACAGTACTTATACATAGTAAATGACAAAGACACCCTGTCAGAAACCAATAATGAAAATATCAAGTGATATTATTTTAAAAGTTCATTGGCTCTTTAGGAAACATTATGAAGAACATGAAAATATTTCCATAGATTATCATATAATTTGAAAATTGTCCCAGAAAACCTTAACTAGTTTATATAAATTCATGACATATGATGAATGTGAAATTTATAATATATAATATCTATATTTAAATTTTCTTATTCATATACATAATAAATTTATAATTATAACTCGTAATTTCAAATTTATTGATCAATGGAAATAAATTTGAAGAACGATGTCAATAACATCTATGATGGAGAATTTGATGATTTCAAAAATGATATTTCCAACATAAGGGTATTTGGAGTCGAGTGAAACATGGATGCCTTGGGTCAAATGACTTTTTTTTAAAATAACTCAAATATCATGGAACACAAATATTCAATTATGAAAGGGATAGTTTTAGTTGATAATATTATATTATAATGGCCACTAAAATTTTGTAAACATTTTGTTCCCTTAATCATGGAAAAATGGATCGGCTCTATTGAGATAATAATCTCAGTCCACCAATGTTCAAAATAATAGAAGAGAATACAATACATTTTTTGTAGATATGCAAGAGGTTATAAGTAGTGGATGATGGTTTAAAAAAAATACCATGAAATACTTAAAGGCTATGGAATTGGGTGAATCCAAGAATATAATTTTTTAAAAAATATTTCTCCAAAACTCCCTTTCATTCTTTAGTAAGTAAATTCCATGGAGTATTGAAAGTGGAGAATGATTTTATTAGGGATTATGAGGAAAAAATCATGACTGTAACAACATCTGTAATTATTAAATAAAATATTTTAAAATTTATTAATATTTCTGAATTATATAGCTATATTCAATAGTTAGATATATTTTTTAAATTGTTTCCCTGGAAAAATGACAAAAGAACAATTAATATAAAAAATAGTTAACAAGTGTCTAAAACATGGGATCATACTACAATCTTCCACATGAAGGGGAGTAAATGTTTAGGTAGATCATCCAAAAATGTAATATCCGATTTAATCTTTTTTTAGCCAGGCCATCCACAACAATATTTGATTAATGATAGATATTATTGTTAATATGGTAGATGTTGCAGAGAGAACGGAGAAAATCCATACAATTTGCATTAACTGACCAAGCTAGATGAATCCCACCATTCCAAAGCGCTTTCACTAGGGTTGTCGAATCATTTTAAATCAACATGTTGTCCTAAACTTAGTTCTTAGTGAAAGAAATAAAATGAGTCACACTCATAATTTCAACCACTAGAGATGATAAAATTCCATAGATTCCAATTAAGCACCTACAGATCTGACAAAAATGATCTCTAATGATGGGACAACAACCCATAGGGCCCATATATAATTTAAAATCACCTTCCAAATTAAATTTGATCTAATAAGATAATGACAGTTTCTAGACAACATCAAAAATGCATCATGGTTAGAGAAAAAATCCCATCATCCAATAGTCACCAACAGATCCTAATGTCTTTCACTATATTGTTGAAAAATCCTTTCAGAATCAAATCATCTTTAGAAATAGTAGTGAGGATATGCATCTTACCTGAATTAATGTTGTGTGATAAATTACTATGATGAATTTAATATATATCATATCAAATCACATGATGAAGCTCCCCAACTACATCAAGAAATATGTTCTTGATTTGGTAGGAGTTATCCATATCAACACAAATCTTTTACATAGCCTTGATAGAGTTAAGATTCAGTCATTTGCTATAAAAAATGTCAAAAATATAGTTCCAAAGAACAGTGGATGTAGCGTAAGATAGAAAAAATGGTCAGAATATTATCTATGTTGATTATAGAGAAGAAATTTTGAGAATGTGTGGATCCAAAAATATCACAGATAAGTATCAGTGGGGACCCTACTGCAAGAAATAATCCAAAAAAGAGTAAGTCTTAAAGGCTTTACAAACAGATTATCAATGTTTTTAATCAGGGTAAAATCAATTCCAGAGTTATCAAAATGGTGGTTATTCTATGTTTTTGAATCGTTCATACCATTATGTGAAGGAACATAGATTAAAAAATCATCAGTATTAGAAAAAGGATAGTTCTCAATGACGTGTAGGAAATTCTCAGGGAGACTATCGAGATAAGAGTTAATAACATCCCAGATAGTATTATTAATACTTTCATGAGATTGTTCTGTAGGGACCAAAGATATTTGTAGAGCACTGGTCCAGTTTTCCAACCATATGTTCTTGTAAGAGTTCCTAAGAACCATCCATCTTTAGATGGTCATAATAATAAAATACACATATTTAATCAAAGGCCAGATGGATGAGTTTTCACTGTTCATGCTTCCTATCTTCATGTTATCAAGAAATATATTTTTGATGAAAGAAATAGAATGATTATCATTGTGGATTAGGTTCCATGTATATCTTGCATGAAGTACCTCATTAAAAAGAATCAAATTTTCAATTCCAATTATTCTCTTATACAAAGGATTGAAAGAAGTAGGCCAAGATAGTTTCACTGATTTCCTTTCCATAGTTCATTGAGAAAAAATAAATTTTTATGGAAACTTTCATTTTTTTAACGAGACTCGTAGGCCATTTATAAACCATCATAGATTAGACAATTTTGGGTGAAATTAATTCTTTGAAAAAAATGATTCTACACACCATAGATAGAATTTTTAATTTCCAAGAGTAGAGATGATTAAGGTTTTGATCAACAATGATGATGAAAAAGCTAGAGTTGGGTCGACCAAAAAATATGGGACCACCATGGTATGTAAAAGGAAATTAACCTTCTTAAATTACTAATTAATTTATTATACAATGTTTTATATTACCCATAATATTTATCCCAAAGAAGATAGAGGATTTTTTCTATATATTTTCCTGACTCGAGACCTCCTCATAGTGATAGAGATAACTTTTGAGAATTTAGATGTTTCTTTTACCACCGTGTAAATAAAGAATTATATCATCTTCGTATAAAATATTGGTGGTAGAATTCACATTCCCTGAAGCATGGATGGGTATATATTTATATTTATTAATAATTCAAGTGATAAATCTACTTAAATAGTATGAATCCATTTTGTCATAGTTGGAGTAAAAAGGGGTTTAAAAAAGACAACGATATAAATATAGTCAAACAAATTCATAATTTTATTATATGAGGGGATTATTACCAATATTAATCTTATATTTAATATAATGAGTTTTAAATCATTATCAATCTATGGTTAATTTATATTAAATTAATTTTTTTTGAAATTCCATGAGTACCCCTAACATCTCTTATAAAAGAGATCCGCTGGTTCTCATTACATCACAATTTATAATGATTTTTTTTCAACTAATTGTTAAAATACCTTTTTAAAATCCCAACCCTCAGTCTAGATGTATTATTTTAGTTATAAATAAAACCTTATAAGTCTTATGGTTTTAATCAAATCAAGTTTACCAAAGTAGTGGTATAGTTTTTATCAGCTTATTCTAGTTTTGTTTCTTATTCCACCCCTTAAAGAATTATTAAACCATTTTTATAAAATAACACCAATATATTTCATAAATGTACATTTTTTTTTTATTAATTTAACATCCAATATCCTTATACTATTCTATAAGATGGGAATAAAAACCATCATTTCTATTTACGACAGACTATCGCCTCACAAACCGATGTAATTCATTTTCCATCATTGACCACCATAGATAGGCTATAATGATAAAATTAATTTATATATATGTAATTAATAAAATTTTCATCTTTATAAAAATATAACATATCATATTCCTTCCTACCTTTCTTTTAACTAAAAAATGATATCGTCATTCAGGCGTCGATGTGGACTACCACCTCCATGAAACTATGTGATTATTTTTTCATCACCATATCACATAGATTGTATTTAATAGAATATTTAAATAAATAATATTTTATATATTATATTATTATAATTATATATATATATAAAATAGTATTTATGTTTTTTTGTAATGACCATTGAAAAATGAAAGAGTTACTTATGCATAGGTATAGCCTACTATATCTATGATTGTAAAATAGTACATTTTTAACTACAATATTTCATTGTTACATTTAAAATTATAATTTATGATTAAAAGTGAAAATTATTTCATTAATATTATTATATAGATGATTCTAAAAATAGAATCATTGAATATAGTCTACCTATGAATTCCATTTTGTATATATATAACAAATATCACCAAAAAATTTGACATGAATTTAGTTTGTTAACTAATTAAATATTTCATGATAAGATATAAAATAGAGTGAATAATGAACATTATTTTTTTATTAAAAAAGTATTTAATAAAAATATGAATATTATTTGTAATGTTAAATAATGTATGTGGTGATTCAGACTCAAGGAAAGGGACTCGTTCTTAAAAACCCACTTTTAACTTTCCCCTTTATACACATTGTACATATGTCAAAATGAATTTATTTTATATCATATAGACAATGAAATGGTATTACAACCATTATGAATTTTAATTATATAATTTTTCATTAATATGTCTTTACAACTCTTTTCGATGTAAAAGTTTTAAATATTTTATGAAATTATTTTATAATTTAAAAATTATTTTTCAATGAAATTGTTACTTGGATCTATGAATGTGTTTAAAACATGGTTTTCAAATATTTATGTTGTTTTTTATTCATTTCGTAGTAATTTTATATTATTTTTGTATGGATAATCACCATTATTATTCATTGGTGAGCTTATTATAGCTTATACATTGTGTTTGTCCAGATAACACTCCAATGAATTTGGTTTTCCAGAGGAGGAAGAATCACATATGGTTATACCATTTTTTATAGTTATTATAATAGTCAGATTGAAATAATGTCACATGAAACCTATACTAATTTTATATTCTTTCTATTATTTATCATGATAATTGGTTTATTTTGAATGTTATCATAATAGTTTATTCTATTAAAAAATTATTCTCTTTATTGATGATAATTAATGTTTTTAGAAAATGTTTTTCATGGGTTTTCATGTTTTACATTGGAATAAAAATTTACATTGTTTTTCTGTCATATAATGATCTATTTGTACTCACCCCACATTTTAAAATTTATTTTCACTTTGGTAATGGTTTTAGATGAGAATGAATACACTCTAGTTGAATGTCGTGATGATTTGTTATAGAAAGATATCATGTTTTATTTAAAAAGTATATTAATTTTGAAAAAAGGTAGTTTTTAAAAGGTTCCAATTTTAATAAATATGAAATTATTATACAATATTTACTGCATAAAACATTAAATAACAAAAAAAATATTCATTTGATATGAATTAATGTTAATTATAGTTGAATATATATTTATTTTTTTATCATTATGGGTTTTCCATAAAGTTGGTATCAACATTGAGATTCGAAAATGTTAGAGATTATGATGTTTTTAAGTGTGTTAATATATTGAGTTATAAATACCATAATGGGTTTACAGGTTTATGACTATTCTTATGTTAAAATTCTGATACACCGCTTTTTATTTTTCTGTGGTGGAACACTAATATGATTAAGTGTATTTTTAGAGACATTTATGGTGATAAAATCCTCATATTTGGTTTAGGTTATAATGAAATTGTTATTTGTGGAAAAATTCATTAAATATTTAGGGAAATAATGTTATTTTAATTGTTAGAATTTAGGGTTTAAAAGATCCTAGATTTTGGGTTTATGATTGGTTACTATATTTTATGATTTAAAAAGAAAGGTATGTGACAAACTTTGAGGGCACAACATATTATTTAATGATAAATATTTTATGGTTATTTTTATGGACGTTTATAAATTTTCCGGTAATGTTATAATGATTATTTCATTAGAAAATGGACAACCTATAGACTAGGAAAAAAACTATCACATCTGGATATGTTTCAGGGATTGAACCAACTACTGATGGGTGATATGGGCGCATATCCTACCACTAGCCTATGCGATGTCATCTTTAGTATGATTTTTTATTCAAATGATATTACATATAAAATTTATGTTCATTTTGGTAACATATGGTTTATCATATAAATAGCCATATGATTGGAAATTGATTTGTTATTAAGTGATTAATTTCGTTTCGAAAGAGGATAAATATTTTGGGAACCCTCTGTGATTAATATAAATAGTTTACTGTGGGATTTTATTTGAAAAATAATGGATGAATTACCCTTTTTATGAATATATTATTTTAATTTTGATTTATATATATTCATGTTATTTTTGAAAATGTTTACCTTATCATAGATATAATTCAATTTGGGAAATTATATTAGTAGTGAATGATTTTATTTTGGGAATAAATATTGATATTTACATGGAAGAATATATGATCTAATATATATGTTTGGGTTTAAATAATAGTCTAGAATATTTTTGATTATTTATAAAAGAGGTAATTAATTTAATGATCAATGTTTAACATTGGGTATTACTATTGAATTTTCACTACGGAAAAAAATCCTACTCCAACAGTTTGGATGTATATGCCCCAAAACTATTGGTATAGGTTATAACAATTGTTTGGGTGGCCATTGTCTTATGGTACATTGGTATAAACCTATATCTACAATTTTGGTAAATCATTGGTATAGGTGGGTATGTGAACAGTTTTCAATGAGTTGGTATAGGTAATATTAAATACCAATACCAACAGTTTTAAAAACCATTGGTATATGTAAAAAAACCTAATGGGATTTGAACCATACATCTATTATTTATATTTCAATGACCTAACCACTAAGATATACAGTTTTTTTGAGACATGATATGATAAATATGAATATATATATATATATATATATATGTAAATTTTTTAGGATGAATTCAATATTATCCGATAAAATATTTTTTAAAAAATATGGAAACCTATGCCAATGATTTCCAAACCGTTGGTATATGTATTTTGAATTTCTAGTCCTATTCCAATTTTCTGAAAAAATACATTAGTATGTGTTATTTAAATAGTGAATATAGAATCAATTTTATCCAAACCATTAATATACGATAATATTTTTTCATATACCTACAGTTTGGCAAATCGTTGGAATACAGTCATTTTATAGAACCTATAAAAATATATTTCCAAAAACAATTGGTATACGTCTGGTTTCTAATTGTGCATGGATATTAAAATATATATCTTCATATGACGGTTAATTGAATATTGGAATTATCTTATATAGTCTTAAACATTTGGGTTATGGTTAATATCTAAAGATACAAGGAATAACTTGTTATCATTTTATATATTATCAAATCCATTAGTTTTTTATATTAGTGTTTTGGTAATGAAAGCATGTAATGTCCTAGAATGGGTGCTACACACTGGTGACCTAATCGAATTATCCACAAATCCTTACATGTTCCTTGTCGTACACTAGAGGATGTCGAAGAGTAGTGAGGGTCAGATCAATTTATCAGATTAATACACCTATAGAAATAATTAAGCAATAATCGAAGAATTAAATAACATAACCTAAATAAATAAATTATTATAGGATTACCAAAATTGGAAATACAATATCAAAACTAAATAGAAGACATTCCATGATAAATTAAATTTGAACTGTTAAAATTAAATTCAAATGTAAAGATAATGAAAACTCCCAAGAAGGTCCAAAACCAATTTTATTTCCTCATCCTAGTTCCATCCCAACTTAGTAATCTATCATAGGGATTTTTCCATTATCCGGTCTTCTAAGAATGAAATCTATTCAGGTACCAATTAGGCATCATGAGTAGGGTGTGACTTCAACTCAGTAGGCCACCAACAACGAGGTCAATAATAATCTATAGTCAAATAGTGTATTCTTTTTTATAAAAAAATAAATACAAGGAATAAGTAAACATAGAAAAAATTATAAATTAATTTTTTAAATAACATTATAAAACCTCATGTTTCCATGGATACCTGAACACTCAATAACTTCTTGGAACCTTACTAGATCCTAAACCCTCTCCAAGTAATTTGATATCTCACAATTACATTGATACTATTATTCATATTAATTTACACATTAATTCCATGGTTAACATTAATTATTAAAATTTTCAAATGAATTGTAATGACCCAACACCAGTTTTCTAGAGCCAGTGCATTATTTTAATACATTAGCATGATTACAAAGAATCAAGTTCCAAATGACCAATCAGTTTTTCTGTCATGGAAAATAAATCACATATATAAAATTTACATTTAAATTTCTAAAAAAAATACAACATAATTAATCCTTTGAGAACTCCATTATTCTTATATATTAACCCTTTATATCAATCATAAAACACTTATTGGAATGCTTGGAAAATAAAACATAAGAAAGGGTTGTTCTTAGATGACCTGTAAGGATAAAAAATATAGCGGAATCTATAAAAAATAAGTATAAATGTGGAATTCCAGGTAAAAAATTAAAACAAAATAATTTTAAAAGATTATATATAGCATAATATGGAATGAATAAATAAAATAATTTCAATTAAACATTCACATGGATATTCTAATAGTTGAATAATCACATAAAAAATCAATAACTAACATTATAATAAGGGAATGTATAATGCCAAACATAATAACACCTACATCAAGGCCTCGTTCCAAGACCATGCACAACTAATCAGTCCAGACCTTATGCCAAGACACTAGTTTGTCTCATGAGAACTACCGATGCATCGAAGAGTTATAGAGGGCCCTACCCATCACTTAATGTGTCAAATGCATTCCATATATGAAGAGGTTTAATCATAACATAATCATTAATATTAAAACAGGCATACTAAATGTTAATTCTTAAATCTTAGACCATGAATGTTACAAAAATTAAACATACATAGTCAAATATATCACAAAAATAATCAATACAATATTGAAGATTGTATCATAATATATCCACATCAAACATTCATAAAATCCAAAAAATTATATTGACAATTCTAAAAATAATTTAATAAATACATTAATTATTTTAAGGAAATATCCATTTTTAAATTAAATCATTTAAAAGACATGAAATTTTAAAATAAAACATTTATTTTGAAAAATAACTTGTATGCTTGTAAGGGAAGCATAAAAATGGGAAGGTGACATAAGAATATAAATTAACCACTTTCTGCATATATGGTAAGCAACATTCTTTCTTTAAATTGTCGAAAAGGTCATAAAGTACCTCGTTTGGAAAAAGACAGAAAGATTCCTTTTATAAACATTTATAATAAGTAAAACATGGGTAAAATTTACTTTAAACATACATAATATAATAGTAAAAAATTTAATTTATTTTATTTTAAACATTAACATGGATGATAAAGATGTCCCAATAGATACTTACCTGTAAATAACCTCAAATAATAATGAGATTGTAAAATTAACACTTACCTTAGACATTTCCTTATTAAAATGTGAGTTATCCTCTTATATAATGGATAAAAATATTATTAAATTATAAAAAGATAATATGCATATTTATGATATCATATATGAATCATTAATTACTTTATATTACACATTTATTAAAAAAGATCAATGTTAGAGCAATGTTTCATGTAATAATCTATTTATTCATCATACATGTTTTGACATGTTATTTTTATGATATTAATTAGATAATAATTTACTTACCTAAAGAATTTGAAACATGATTTATATATCATATATATATATTCTATATATAAATATATATAATATATAGAAAAATAAAATGGAAGACATTGTTCATGGAGACGGTAGGTCATATGTACGCATGAATGTTGTTTCAGTTTTCCTATCATATTGAATGAAATTAAGTTAATGAAATATATATATATAAATATCATTATAGTAGAATTATAATGTTATATATATCATAATTATTAATTATATTCATTATTATAACCATTATTGGTTGGTGAACGTGGAAGATCAGTCTCATCGCCTCGTGGAGACGGTAAGCCGTACATACGCACGAGTGACAATATCATTTTCTTAATTTTATAATGGTACAATATCAGATGGAATATAAATTTTATGAAAAATATATCATGTTATATTTATTATTTACATCTAATATATTCATTGTTATACCTACAAAAAAAAGTGTATATGAAAAACAATTTACACCACATCGTGGAGACGGTAAGTCTTATGTATGCACGCATGGTGATATTGTTTTTTTGTAGGATGGATAAAAGAAGGAATATGGTTGTACCATAATTATAATAACATATCATCAAATTTAATGTACTAGAGTTATTATTTTAGTATTGAAACAATAGATAAAGAGTAAGTATAAGAAGAAAATTCTTATGAAAGAGGTGAATAGACAAGTACCTCTTTTCGGGTGTCTCCATTTGATTTTTCCAAAAGGACTCCTTTTGATGGATTTTTGTCAAAGGTTAGGCCACTATAATGATATAAGGGATGTCTGGAGAGAGACTGGATATGGTTTGTCAAGAAAAATGTGGTTGGAGGTGTGAACTATAAGGAAAGAGAAATGTCCTTTTATAAGAGGGGTGAGGTGCACATTTAGAATATATTAATATATTTTTATAATTTATATTAATTTTTGGTTTCTAATCGCTAAAATATGATTTAACTAAATGATATGATGAGGATGGGTAGAAATATTCTTTACCAATAGGTTTTAGACACGTTTAGGTTTCAAATTTAACCGTATCTTTTAGATTTAACTCTTAGTTAAATATTTAAACCCATACTATGTCTTCTTTTGTTTTTACACTACATTGTTAATATCATTACTATAAAATGACAAGAGAACCTAAATTGGATAATTTATGAATTTTTTATCACTATCATAGTTATTTGGATGAAATTTATATTTTTAGGATTTTTATATCATTTAATAAAATTGAATTAATTTTAAAATCTCATTTATTTCAATTTTGACACTCTTTAATACTTTATTTACAGTTCATCAAATCATTACTAATTGATTACTTTAAAAAAATTTATTAAATCAAATATAACATTTAATAGGCATAAAAATATTACTTGAATGACTTTTAAATTCTTATATTACATTTATTTTAATATTTATAAAATCATTTTTTTGAATATTTCATAAATTAGAAAATCACTGCATCATCACTATGTCATCAATAAATTTAATTATATAATGTATAAAATTTATAAACAAAATAAAATAATGTAGGAAATATTTTTATAATTATAATGAACCTTTATAGACAAGTATATTACTTACATAACCCCATATTAAATTTGTATTTGTAATAAGAATCATGTTTTTGATATTTTTACTTATACTTAATATTAAATGTTATAAATGTCTTAATCACACACAAATGTCTTCCAAAGGCCAAATATGTGTCTGAAGCGCTGTATTGGTCAGCCATTAATCATTTAATATGGTAAGTAGATGTGTTAGGGTAATGTTATATTATTATTTTATTAGTTTTACCATTAACTACCTTATTTACATTTAATAGTGGTAAATACAATTCAAATGTTACTATTCACCAAAAATTATTTTGATCCTAATAGAGCACAAGTTTCTTCATGATTATAACCATGTATGTCCAATTTTTGAAATTAAATTCATAGATGCAATGAAATTATGTTTAATGCTTTTCTTTTAATGTGGTTAGAAGGCGGGTAAAAAGACGTTAAAATGTTTAACAAATTTGTACATCTAATTATATTATAAAAATGGTTTCAATTACTTACATTGTAATAATATATGTATTATGTATATATTTTGAAATTAAAATAAATTTAAATTAAAATAAATATTTAAATGATAACGTAGGGTTTTATCAACAATGCAATGTTTTTCATTATTCATCAAAAATTAAATGTTTTCAGAAAAATGCCAAAAATTAGCCCAAGGATAATTTTGATATTACAAATTCAAAATTTATGTCAATTTTGAAAAATAAAATTTAGAAGTTTCAAAATGTGGTTTATACTACTCACGACTACTTTTTAAATGGCTATACGGATAGGTTGTGGTGTGCTCGAACTCGGTGTTGCGTACAACACACAATATTGAATTATTAAAAAGAAAGTGTTCCATAGAAGCTTAAAGTGTACCTGAATTCCATTGTTATCATTCATTTCATCATTTTACACATTAATTCCATTATTAAAATTCATTGTCTCATATAACATATTCAAGTTTAACCCATTATTTAATTCACCTATAATTAATCAAAATTTTCACATTAATTCATTCGAATATTATAAATCATGACCATCTAATTAATTAACTGATAAGTTAATTAAGAGTCTAAATTCCATTAATTATCTCAATAATTAATTATTCATATCAATATCAATACTAATTAAAAATTAGTTCATTAAATCATTTACCGTAATTAAATCTCCAATTAATTAAGAACATCCAAGCCATTAATTAATTAACCAATTAATTAACCAATATGAACTAACTCAATATCACATAAATAATTTAAACATTAATAATTCAATTCAAATATTAATATTCTATTAATTAACTAAACATTTAATTACCCCCAAATATCAATTCAATATTCCTATAAATAACTCAACTATTAATTACACCCAAATACAAATTAAAACATCCTTATATCTCAAAAAATAAATAAAAAATTAATTATATGAAACCAAAATTCTAAATATATCAAAATTAATTCATTTCATATATTAATTAATTGAAAATTTTAATTAAATCAAATAAAAAAACTCAATTTTTAATTGTCAAAAAATAATTCTAAAATAATACACATGTTATCGAAATCAATACTTTGGTCAATGAATTATAGACCATTGGCCTGAATATTGATGAAGGATGATCTCAAAAGAAAATCCCCAACATGAATTGGATCTATGAAAAATGTAATGAATAATAAGATATTGACATGAATCCCTAATCGAAAATCAAAATATCAAGATCGCACAATCCTAGATTTAGATACAACAATCACGGATATAGATATAAGGAAATAGAGGATAAAAAAACTCAATTGATGGAATATGAATGGGAAATAGAAAGGAAACAACATGAGATGATATCCTCTTTCTAGGAGGGCTGCAGATCCTCAAAATGCCTTTTCATTTATCAATAAAAGAGGTTGAAAATTCATAGAATTATCTTCATATTCTCCAAGACAATGAACTGGTTTTAGGAGTCGATTTAGGGATGTATATGATTTAAATGGGGACTTTGAGAAAATTTAAAACTAATTTAAAATGGATTGAAATCTTGTATGAACGATTTGCTGCTCGGGGAACACAATTTCCCCTAATTATGTTCCTTAACTGTGTTCCTCTTCTTGGGGAAGGGGGAATGGTTTCTCCTCTTAGGGTTTAAGGTTTTAAATTCTATAAAACATCTATGTAAATCCCACATGTCTAGGTTTTCATAGTTTGTTGGGGTAGAGTGGACAGTTTAATGAAACTGTGTTCTTACCATGCACTACCCACTTTCTACCATTTTTTCCAAATTTTCACTTAAACAAACCATAAGGTAAAACTCAAATGAAAATTACACAAAAAAAGTAAAAAAGAGTATCTATAACAATATTGATATATATCATGAAAAGGATGGAGTTTTACAGTCTCCCCACTATATAATAAATTGTCCAATAACGTGCCCCCATGAATCTCTTAAGTATCGAATAAAAAATTGGCCACTGAGCCCCCATATCGACTACCCTCTCAAAGGATTCCTTCTTATCATGATGATATGGAAAAAATAAACAATATATCGACATGATCTTACCCCAACACACTTTTGCACTATAATCCAATACACGTATCAGATTTTCCTAAAAAGATACATCTATCTCATGCTCAATATCATCAAAATTGCTCACATGAGAAGGGTTGGGGTTCTACCTCTATAGGTATGACACATGTAAAACATCATGAATATCATTGTATCTCAATGTAAGAGGCAATCAATACACCACCATCTGAATTCTCTCTACAACCTCAAATGCTTCAAAATACCATGGTGCCAATTTCCCTCTATTATATATAGCGGTGACCAAATAAAGGAGAAATCCAAAAGAATACATGATCTCCCTTTATATAATATAGGGTTCAATAACATATATAGTCATATAACATATTTATAATCTGAGCCAAAACTGTGAGATTTTGAATTAGTTGTACATGATTTGAATTTCCAGCATGAGACTTTGTCCCAACAGCTCAGACTCACCTGACTCCATCAAGCGGAGAGGTGATTTTCATAGCCTAACATAAAGTGACGAATATGGTTCCATCTAAATCATATCCAAATAACTATTATAATCATAAAACTCTTATAAATCGTGTTCCTTCTTCCATAATCCTTCAATTTCTAGGACACATGATCATAGAATGTACTTAAATATCTGAATAGTACACCATGACTGTGCATCTTCCTATGGGTGCAATACCATACTAAAAAAAAACAAACATTGTACCATGAACTATCTATAAGACCTTCTTGAAGAACGAAGTAAAAAAGTTAATTATAGTAAGAAACAATACTCTATGGAACCCCATCCAGTGGGACTATCTCTCGAACATACAGTTTTAAGAACTACTCCACTGATATGGTTTCCCATACCCTTATGAAATCTTTTTTTTGTTAAAAATCCTATAACTACCAAATTATAATTTTTCTTTTAAAGAGTCTTTGTGATGCCCACTAAAATATCCATAGTAACCTTGTCCCACTTCTGTTATGGAATTGTCAAAGAATGTAGTAAATATCTTTGTCATTGATTCTTATCCATAACATACTTGCAGGTGAAGCATCAGGTCATGAACCATGAAATATACTTTTTCATTCTAGATCACAAAACCTTCATTCTAATTCACGGTACATTTTGGTCACACCAAGATGCACTTTTGAATTTGAGGGATTAAATTACCTCATCTTAGTCTCTAATATACTCATAGGAAGAACGATAAAATTCCTGAAATTGATGATCTCATCCTCATATTTTCTCCAAATAGAAGGTGACTTCCCACCTTGAAGTATTTACCTCATGTACAAAACACTCTAGATCCTCACACTGTATGTTTCTGATCCATCACAAAAGTGAATATTCCACTGAAACTAATATAAGATTCATCTTCACTTGATTTTCCTAAACCACAACATGCATATCAAGAATTAAATCCATCATTTTCCACTCAGTAATAGACTCTTCAAGTACATAAGTATGATTTATTCCTAATCAAAGAATTAGTCCCATTGTTTCCCATCCTGGTAATATATTCTTGCTCAAAATAGAATGACTGCATATACTCAACCCATCTCCGCCCGTGGTGATTCAAAATTCATTGAGAGAAGATATATATATCTCTAATTATCTATATACACAATAAAATAATCACACAAAATGTAATTCCACCAATAATTTAAACAATAAGCCACTTTTCCAACTTTTGGTTATGTATATAGGTGTTCCATGCATGTGACCTGAACCTCAAAGAATCTTATTCTACAAATCGATCTCCCTAAATAAACACTTATCCATGATCTATTAAAGATGAATCAAAAAACATTTTACAATCCTCACATAAATAAGGTAGGACAAATATGGGTTATGATTTCATGCACTTATTCAATTCTAGTAAATCATTCTTACATTCTCTACAGCAGACATATTTTACCCCTTCTTGTTCAAGCTCCATAGAGGTGATGAAAATCCAAATAATTTAATGATGAACCCCCAATAATACCCACCTAATCCTAGAAATATACAGATATCAAAAACAACATTTGGATGCTTTTAAGAAACCACTATATTAAATTTATTTGGATTTATGGTCATAACTTCCTATAAGATGATCTGACCCAAGAAGATTAACTGATCAAATGAAAAACAATAGTTAGATTTCATGGTGTATATATGTTGTTGTCTCAGTGTACTCATGATGATGATAATATGTTTTTCATGATCGTCATTTGTCATAGTGTACACTAAGACATCATCCAAATATAACACAAAAAAATATTTTTTGTACAGATTGACGATTCTATTCATCCGGGCCACAAAAATGATTCTATGTTCATCAATACAAATGGGATTATGAATCAATCATATAGTACATAACTTATTATAAATTATGTACTGAGTATATGAAATGTTCAAACTCTCAATTGATAATACACTAACCTAAATACAATATTTTAGAAGACAAAAAAGTCACCCATATGGAAAAAAAGATCCTTGATATGTATAAGAGGATATTTTTCTTCGATTTCATAAGGATAAACTTCCAATAATCAGTAAGAAAGTAGAGAGTGCCACTATCCTTCATAGAAAACAAGACTATATAACCCCAATAAGACGTACGAGGAAATATAAATCCCTTATCCTCCAACTCTAATAGATATGTCCTGGGATATTGAAGTTATATTGGTTCTATTCTTTACAGTGGAATTGAAACTGACTCAGCCCTTGGTGTGATCTCTATAGTAAATTCCACTTCTCTCTTAGATGAAGTCCCATTGAATTTTTTAGGAAACAAATTCTGAAACCGGTCAACTATAGGAGGAAATACAACTTTTCATTCACCTCCATCGTCCTCCCATAGAAAAGAAACCATGGATTTTAGTTCTACTAATGTTGATTAATTAGACCAACTCCTGTTTATTATATATTCATCACTCCATGGAAAATATATTATTCACCTTTAGGATACATAATTTTCAATTTCATATGGTAAAAATAAATGTCTTCATGGTATTCTACTAACTAGTTCAAGAACTTAACTAAGAAAAATCCTGACATGTAATGAATATAGAGATCCCACAAAAATCGATACATAACCTGAGACTTAATATCATATTTCAATTTTTTAGGGAGACTAAATTTCATAGCTATCTAATACCCTTAAAAAAGTGGAAAAAAGTTTCTCAAATCTATAAAACGCCCAGTATGTCCATCACAGACATATTACCCTATGTAAACCTAATGAACTCATCTAATCTCTCATGAATCAACATATATAGATAGATGTTCTCCAAGAAATTCTACAAGAACCCCTTCCATAAAATAACATCATCCAATCTAGTCTAATATAGAACATCTCATCCACCGTTCGTTGACCCTCATAGCATATAATCATCCATAATGACCCTCCAATCAAAAGATGTCTCTAAATGGTAATGTATAATCTTGAGGGAATCAATCCAAAACATATACTTTTCAGGTCAACCATCTCCATTAAATGTTAGTTGGTGATACAAATGAAACTCCCAAATGAGGTCCGATAAATTCTTAATGAACCACTATGTGTCTCATTACTTGAATTCCATGAAGTGAGAAAGGTTTTCTCAGAACTGCTCCCATGCGTCTCCTCTTAGAAATATTGGTGCCTCCGGATCCACTATTGGCAGATCATATCCAGCTATAACCACATGTCATCCTCTGAACAACCATAATCCTATAATCATATCTCAACAATTCCAATCACTCACCTTAGTATAAATTTAAAACAATTAACACATATATGAGAATCAAAAAAACCATATCATGTATTTCCATTAAACCCCACCATATGGTAAAAAAGGTGCTATCACTACACTTAATCATCTTAAATCTACGTCATGGTTAACCATTGGTAGAATAATTCACATATTAATGTTTCTCATTAGATGTCCAATTATTCTCATATTGCATCTTTTTCTCAATTCTCAATTTCATATTAGTAATATTTCAATTGAATTTCACAAGCAATGAAAAACAGTTCAACTTCTAAAACATATAGAAAAAAATTTCCCACACATTTAAAATATTATAGAAGTTATAAATAACCCAGAGTGTCAAAAATGATGAATGAATAATAAAATCTTATGCCATACCTAGCCATGAGTCAATTATCACCAAATCTCTACAATAATAATCACATAAAGAATGACGTTTTATACCCAATGGGAAACAATATGAAACTATAATAAAAAAACAACAACAAAAATACCCCCATGGGTACAAGTGTTCTCCCTCATACATGGCTTAGCTACCCCCATGAAAGAGATCATAACCAAGGACCCGCATTTTCTAGTCTCATGTATACATTTCCTAAATTGTAAGAAAAAATAAAAGAATACAAAACTGGGCTCTAATACCACTTTGTAACCTCCCATCCCTGGTGCCACACACCAGTGTGGGGCACCCATGCATGGATGTTAAAAAAATCTCGAATACATATCATTAATAGAAAATTATGAGATTATGGTGTGAATTTATTAATGGATGAAACTCAACATGTGTAGTAAATTTATTTCATCATGTTATTATACTATTTAAGAATATAATTAATAAACACTAGGATAATTATTTTGAAAGAAAAAGTTTCATTTGTTTAATTTTCTTGGTAATAAATCAATGGCCTTTTAACCTAGAAGTGTTTTTTGTTTTTATAATGGTTAATGTCCCTTTTTTTATGTTCTCTAATAGTCTCTATCAGTCATTGGGTGTTAGTTTTCTCTTTAATATCCGTGCTTCCACTTAAAAAATATATATACTACTTGGAAACATAGTATGTGTTAACTCATGTGACCTTCATACAATCTTTTACCTATTTTAAAATGGTATCATTATTTATCATATTTAAAATATGGGATTTCAAAAAGGTATTTTAAAAATGCATACCCACATTAAAAATTACAAATTCAAATTTGCGAGGAAACAATTTCTAAATTTGGGGTGTGGTCTAACACCCAGGTAATGAGAGAAAAAAATATATATTTATTTATTTGTATTCATGAATTATTTAGTTATATTTATTATAAATATATTACATAATTATTAAAATGAAAAATAAAATAGTATTATTTGACAAATTTTTATAAATTTTTTTATAAAAGATTAATTTTTGTAATTTTAAAATTTAAATTTTAAATGGAATTTAATTTTTAAATTTATCTTTTGAAAATTATCTTTTAATTATTTTCTGATAATTTTCTAAAAATATCTATTTTCTATGAATGGTGACAAGTACTTATTTTTTTAAATTGTATTTAATTTTTATTTATTTGAAAGTCCAAATAAAGATTTTCATTATTTTAAAATTTAAAATATTTTATTTCTATTTTAAATAAATCAATTATTGTATTAGAAATAAAGTTTATGATATAATTTATTATATATATAAATTTTTATTTAAAAATTAGGTTTTTCCAAAAAACAAAATTTTCATTGCATTTTGGGGATCAATTTAAATTAAATTATGCCATATCTATGTTATGAATTTTGAAAAGGGCTTCAATGTTTTTAATCCAGAGGGCCAAATTGAGTGAAATTTTCTATTTTATTTTTTCTATATGAATAGAGTACATAGTAATGTTATTACCATGGTAAATGGTAATAAATTTGGTAATTTTGTTGTTAAAAATATAATGTTAAGAACTATTACATTACCCAAACAGTTAAATAAATTTTATTTTATCAGCAAATCAGTAACATAGATATTTAATTGTATAATTTCACACATTTTGGGACCTCATGGATAATATTACAACAATTATAGTAATTTATTTAATAAAATGTCATACATGTCACACTCTTATTTTTAACAAATGCAGTATTTTTTATATGGTGTTATCCTGTAGATATATTGGGTTATAAATATTATTTTAAAATAGAACATATTTTTATTCAGAGAGTTAATTTTTTTTTATTTTTAATTGATGATATAATTACAATAATATCATACACAATGTTGATGCAATAGTTATTCAGTTAAAGAAAATTAAACCAAATATAAAAATAAAAATATTGAAAATAAATGTTATTTTAACATAAATGTGATAAAATAATTTTTAATATTAAAATTACATGTTATGAATATAAAGAAATAATTTTTCTAATTTTTATCTATTTTCATGATGTCACTAATTTTAATATAATAAATACTTTTAAAAATGGACATTATGTATATTTTATCATAAATAATATTTTATTAAATGATAAAGAATTTTTAAAAATCATAAATTCATCCAAACTATATCGATAATATTTTAAATATCATACCTGTTCTATTTATGGGTCAATTTTTATTTTATAAGAAATTTATTAACCCCCAAAAAGTAAAAATCCATGTTTTCTTTGTAAGAGTTAATGCAATAAAATTGGGGTTACAACAAAATGATAAGGTAATAAATAGAATGGAAAGTAAAAAAAAATTGGATTTATTTATTTGGACCCATATTCAGACTATATTATAATAATGTTTTTTCATTTATAATTAAATATTCAATTATATTAATTAATTATTTTGAGAAATTCCAAGTGTACCCCTCCCATATCTTATAAAAGGTCACCTCTTATTATAGTTATATAACACTCTGAAACCCAGTTTGTTCAGTAAATATCTTTAAAAACTCTTACTATATTACCACTCTTAATTATAGTTGTTTTAGTTTATTTGAAAGACCAACATAATAAGGATTAATCTACAAATAAAAGGAGGATTTACAAAGAAGTGTTATTGTTTTATCAACTTGATTTTGTTTTGTTTATTCTTACACATCATTAATTTTTTTTCAACATTCATTAGATATTATCACAAATATTATCCTCTTATTTAGTTTTTATGTTAATTTAACAACCTATACACATATACCATTCCATAAAATGGAAAATGAAACCATTATTTGTGTCTGTATTAGAGTATTTCCTCGTGATGAAATATAATTCATTTTTCATTGCTATCTTTCTTATATGTCTTATAATGGTTGAATAAATATTTAATTACGACATTTATGAAAGTTTCATCATTATTAAAAGAGATTATATCATTCACCAAACATTTTCATTCACTGAAAAATTATAACACTGTTTCTATGTACAAGGTGACTAATACATCCACGATGCTATGTGACTCAAATTTGATAACCACATATCATTGATTCCATGTATAGATATATTTTAACATATATTATGATATATATATATATATATAATATTATGATAATTAGTTAGATATAATATAATTTTTACCATCTTTTTGTATTGAGTCATTAAAAATGGAAATTATACTCATGCATACATACAACCTACTATTTCCTTCATTATAATATATTTAATATTTCATAACCATAATTCAGATAAAAATTTAAATGTGTAATTTTTATATAAAAGTTATAATATTTAAAATAATTATATTATGGATATGATTTTAAAATTGTGTATTTCAACATAGTCAACGTACCGAAGTCATTTTGGATATATGTACCAAATATCATCAAAATAACCAACATGAATTTAATCAATTCAATAATTTAATATATCATACTAGGATGTAAAAACTGAATAATAGATTTTAAAAATTTTAATAAATATTTATTTAATTAAACTATTTTTGTTATTTATTAAGATAAATAATTTATGTGGTGATTCAGACTCATGGTAAGAGACATTATTTTAAAACCCCACTTTTAATGATCGTTTTTAAATGTATTTTATAGAAGTCGGGGAGGAATATATTTATTTGACATCTATATAATGATAATGTTTTCAAACTATAATGATGATTATATTCATCAATTATTAAAATATAAATATCCACAGTTCAATTAAATTAAAATGGATTCATTATTATGTGTGTAGTTTTTATATTTTAAAGGATATTTTTTACAAGAGTATGGTATTTTGATATATTAAATTGTATTGTACACATTTTTTAATTATTTTTAAAGGTTCTTATTAATGTTATGGTACTTGTTTCATTATATTATAAGGGTTAAAACACATTATTTTGCATTGATTTTCCCAATATAGCTTATGCTGTGGGTTCACCATGATAGTTCTCTAATGCATTGTGTTATTTTTTATGTATAAATCAACTGATAGTTTTTTCAATTGTATGATTGATTATAAGAGTTATATTCAGTGTAATATGGAAATTATGTACCAAGGAATATATAATGTTTTGATATACAATATAAATTGGTTTCATGGAATCCATTTTTATTTTAATATTTAATATAATGATCTTTTAAAAGATAAATATGATTATATTTTCTTAAAAAAGTAATTTTTTTATGAAAAATGTTTTCATGGGTTTTTCTGTATTTCATTAGAGTAAATATTTTCTTTTCATTATTTCCTGAAATTCTTTTTTTTCTCACAAAAAGTTTTTAAATACTTTTAATATTTTTTATGGATGGTTAATAGAAAAGAGCAAGTAATGTTGAATTTTGTTACTGTTTTTGATGAAGGAATTCATATTTATACAAAAAGTTTTATATTTTTGTAAAAACATACCCTTACTTAAATATGCCTAGTTATTATAAAGATGTGTTTTTATTTTAATATATTCCAATGAAATATCTAAAAATATCAACCTAAATGATCATTTGGAATTAAATAATATGAAATCTTGTGTTAGGATATTCGGCTGTGTGATCTTTAAGGATGATTCCTTTTAGTTGGTATCAAAGCAGGGTTTATATAACATTATAGAATAAGATGCTCTATTTTTTGGTAATATTAATAGTTATGAATACCATCATGGATTTAAAATTTTATGATTGATTTTATGATCAATAAAATATCAAATACTTTAGATGTTTTTTGTGGTTGATTAGTAATTAAAATATGAGAATTTTTAGAGATATTTTTTGTAATAAAATTCCTAAGTTTTTTATAGGTTTTATTGAAAATATTACGTGAGTAATCATTATTTTAATATTGGTTAAAATATGAATAATGGTGTTGGTATAATTTATGGTTTATATGATCTATGATTTTTAGGAAATTATGTGTTTAAGATGTTGGCATGAAAAATTATAGGAATGAGAAAACAGTTGAGCTTAAAATATTTTCTTTAGTGATGAATATATAATGGTAATTTTTAGTATATTTATAACATTAATCAGAAATTTATATGTTTTGGATTTTTAGAAAAATGAAACATGATGGACGGGTAACAACTCGTTGCATTCGGCAAGGCTGCAAGGTTGGACCTGCAACAGAAGGGAGAAAAGGGTTCCTCACTTACCACATGCCTACATGTGGTCCTTGTTGGTATGAATTTTATTTATTAAAAGAATCATATAGATAAAAGATAAGCTCATTTTGGGATCAATTTTTAGCTAATAAAAATCAGTGTATCAGAAATTGATTGGTTGATAAGTTATTAATTTAATTTTTGTTAACAATCTCTATTTTGAGAAACCCATTTGATTATGGTAAATAGTATAATATATGATTTTATTTTATGAATAAGGGTAAAATTATATTTTTAAAAATATATTATTTTATTACAGATTTATGGTGGTTTATTTTATTAATATAAATGGTTACACTATCGTGGATATTACGTGATTTGGGAAATTACAATTAGAGTGAATTATGTTATGTAGGTAAATTAATATTAAATATACCTTAGAAGAGTATTTGATAGATTTTTTTATATTTTGGGATTAAATTATAGTCTAGATTATTTATTAATAATTTAATGTCCAATAATTGTTTTGATAGTAATTAATGAAAATTTTGCATTACAATTTTATTTTGGAGATTAATTGAGATTTCTCAAGATAAATTTTTCTTCATTTTGGGAATTTAATTTTCTAGTCGAAACAATTTTTTTATTAATTAATAAATATGAGGTAAATAAAATGTTATACTTCTTTTTATTTTGAGACCCATTATATGTAGATCATATATCTTCAGGGAAGAAAAAATAATATTTAATACTCATTTCTTAGAAAAAATGGATGTGGTTGCTTATGAAATGGATTAAATGACAAAACTCAACTTTTCAAGTATGTATAATTCATCATGATGTTAGACAAGGTATTACAGTCATTACTCTTCTACATGATATATAATTTGAAAAAAATATGTTATCCATTTACTTTTCATACCATAAAATCAATTTTATTTTAACTAATGACTAATTTATGATTTTTTAATGGTTAACTATCCCATGACCATGATCTATATCACTCTTTATCAGTACATAGATGTTAGTTTTCTATTCTATATCCAGTATTTTTCTTCTGATGTATTTTATCCTACTTGGAATCCATTTATTTTATTTCTCAAGTGACCTTTGTACTTTTCTTTATATCTTTGTAAAGGGAGTATTTATTGATCATATTTATGATGTGTCATTTCAATAGTGGTATTATTAATAGATAGATGTTCATTAAAAAACATGATTTCATAATTATGAGGATGTAATTTTTATAGGAGGAGCATGTAAATAATAATTTAATTACCGAATAAATTAACGTAATGTTTATTAGTATTATAATTCTATTAATTAAATTATTTATTAATATAGAAAGTTATTTTTTAAATAAAAGATGGAAATGGTTTTATTAAAATCTTTCATCATAAAATTATATTTAAAAGGATAATTTAAAATTATATAATTTTAATTTGGAAAAAATGAATATCATTTTAAAATTTACCAAGTCAAAATTTAATTAAGATGATATTTTGTGAATTTTCTTAAAATATAGATATTTCAATGAATAATGAGAATACTTATTTTTTATTGAAAATTATAATTTATTTAAAATCATATTGAATGTAAACCTATTTTTTAATGTTTTAATTAGTTCTATTTATTTAAAATAATAAATATATGGTTTTTGAAATGGATTTTATAATTGAATTTCGTATCATAACAATTTATATTTAAAAAATGCTATAATTTTTTTATTATTGTATTTTTCTGTATTAATTTAATATTAGACTATAACAATTATATTTTATTAATATTTTAAAATGGAATGAATATTTGGAATTTGGGGGTCAAAATTTATTACATAGGTCTCTGTAATTTTTTGAATGTTGATAGTACATATAGTAATTTTAAAACCACAATAAACGCTAAATCAGGAAGTTTAGGTTTAAAATGAAACGGTAAGAACTATTTAATTACCAAAATATTTACAAAAATATTATAATATGATTATAAATATTTTATGATCATCTGGGGGTAGAATTTATTACATTTTGGGAACATGTGTATTTGATTATGACCTTTATGATTTTGATTTAATGAAATGTCAAACACATAACAATCTTGTTTTTAATAAATGTAATATTTTTAAAAAGGAAATATCTAGAAGATATGACTGACTATAAATACAACATTGAAATATCAAATCTTTAATTTAATTATAGTAATTTATAATTTTTAGTGGGGAAATAATTATTAAATGCTTACACAACACTGATGTAGTAATTAGTCTATTAATGAAAAAAATAATATAAATGATATAAAAAATATTAAAATAATTTTTTTATAAATAATGTAATCCAAGAATCTAATAAATTACCCTTACATTATAATTATATATTATAATATTTTTATATATATCATATTATGAATTGATATTATTAATGTCAATGTGATGAATAACAATAAAAATTAACATTATTGATAATTTATAGAAAATAAAATTTTTAACTTTTTTTAAAATTACTGAATATAATAAAATCAAGAAATTATTAGTATAATTTTTTAAATAAAATACATTTTTCAGTTATAGTATAGATATGATTTATTTTGACTATATTAACACTCAAATACAAAAATCTATTTTTTCATGTTAAGAGATTATGGGGTTAAGTTTGTGTTAAATCCAAAATGTAATGATTGAAATATAGTAAAAAAATTGTTAATATTCCTTTTATGAGGTTATTTAAATACATCATCATCCTATATTCTAAATAAATTATGTTTGATCGATTTTTAATTGAATATTAATTTATATTAATTTAATATATTATTAAATTCCATGAGTGCCCCTCAACTCTCTTATAAAAGAAAACATCTTGGTACTATTACATAACACTTCAAAAATAAGTCAGGTAAGATGGTAATTTATCAAGTCACTTCACAACATTTCTCTCATCGTTTTAGTTACCTTAGATTAGGTAGAACACCAACCATAAAATGATTATGTTTTTAAAAAAAATTAGGTTTTTTAATGAAGGGATTATGTTTTTTCCTGTTCCTTTTTCTTTGATTCTTCTTCCCACTAATTAAAATATTCCACAACCAATAATTTATAAATTATATTCAATATATTGTGGAGTTATTATTATAATTTAACAGCCGATTTCAATTTTCAATACTATAAGATGTGAAACAAAACCATCATTTGTGTGTATGGTGGACTAACAAAGGATAGACTGATGTAATTTTTTTCCGTCACCATCTGCCATGGGTAGATTATAATGATATAATTTATTTTTATACATGATATTAATGAAATATTTATCATTTTTATTGGATAATATATCATTTACCTTCTTTCCTATCCATTAACATAAAAGTTATAATATCATTCGTGTGTACGAGGGTACTACGACGCCAATGAAGCAATGAAATTATTTTTTCATCACCACATCTCATGGATGAAATTTATAAGAATATTTAGTTAAATTAAATTATTTATATGTTATTATTATCTTTATGTAATGATAAAATAATTTTTATATTATTTTTATAAATACATTTCAAAAAATTAAAAATTAATCAACCCTACATATGACATACCATCTCTATGATTTCAAAGTAGTTCATTTATCATAAATATCAATCGATTTTGGATTCAAAAGTATAATTGGTGTATAAAAGTTATAATTATTTCACGGATATTATTCTGTATATGATGAGTCAATATCCTCAGAGACAGTAGTCAATATACCAAAGTCATTTTTGATTTTTGTACCCATTAACGTTAAAACTTCATATGTGATTTTAGTTATTTAAATAATTAAATAATCCATGGTAATTAATAAAATAAAATGAATAATAGTCAGGTAAAAAGTTTATAAAGACATATTTAATTTTTTTATTTATTATTCATGTATATAAAAAACATATATGCAGATCTATACTCAATGCAGTGTAGATACTTTTAAAAAATATCTTTTAATGTTCCTCTTCCAACACTATTTAAATAGTCAAATAGAATTTATTACTTTTAACATCTATATATATATATATGAGATTATTTTCCATTCATTATTATTCCCAAATTATTAAATATTTCTTTTAGAAAATTTAAATATTATTTTCAAAGAATGTGCATTCTTTATTATATGAACATTTCATAGATTTTAAATGTTATTTTTAAATGAGAATTTTATTTAGATATTAGAAATTATTTTCACATGTTTTTAAATTATTTTTAAAGTGTTTGATTCATCTTATTGTCATAGGTAATTGTTTATGAAGGTTTTAACCCCATTATTGCATATGGGTGATTCTGGTATATCTTATATAATTTGTGCACCCAGATAGTGCTCAAATGTATTGGATTCTACAAGGGTGGATATTGAATATATAGTAATTCAATTTGTGAATGTTGTTGTAAGTGAGATATTGAAATGATTTCCAATCTGATATACAAGATAATTAAATTTTTGTCAATGAGTTTTCAAGAAACTCATTTGATTACAGAAGGTATGATAATGATCATTTAAAAGAAATAAATGATAAGCATTTCTAATAAAAGTATATGTTTTAAAAAAAATATTCTTTGTTTTTTTTCATATTTTTCACTAGAATAATGAAAATTTTCCATTTCATGTCCCTTAAAAACCATTTTTTTCTCACTATATGTTATAATATTTCTCCCCTTGGTTTAATGAAGGTTTATATAAAAATATAAGTCTTATTTAATGTTGTGAATATTTTTCAGGAATAACCATTATACAATTAGATTATATTTATATTCATTCATTCATATCATGCATGTTAAGAAGAAATATTTGAACACCACCTGAAGACATATATGTTGAGTTAAGAGTTAAAATAGAAAATGGGGAACTATTTAATACTAATCCTTTAACTTATTCATATTAAACATTTTTTGTATATATTTTCATGGAATCCATGATGTACTCCCTTTAATGTAAATCAATTTTATTTTGGGCTTGAATTGGATATCCATGTATAGAGCTAACATATAATTTAAGATAAATTATGTCACTCTATGTATAATGAATAAAAAATAATCCTATAAATTATCATGGTGGATGATGAGTATCCTTTGAAAACACCATCTCAATCAAGAATGTTCTTTCCCTATGATAATTTATATTCACATCAAATGTTTGTGAAAAAGGAAATGATCACCCATAATGACACTCAATTATAAGAGAGTATGTTTTTGTGTCCTTAAAATGATGGTTTTATATGACACCAAACCAATAAGTACAATTCTCATTCACAATTATACATGGAGACCTTCAAATATCAATGAGTTGATATATAATGTCTTCTATTAAAACTAATTTATTAATGAAGAAACTACACGATAAATTTTATAAACGGTTAATATACTCAAGTAATTAAATGTGGATCTATCAATCCTTTTAATATAAAAAAGGATGGATATATTCCCCATTTCATCAACAAACATGAACTAAACAATGTCATCATTATGAATATGTATCCACTCCCATGTATTGATGAATGATGTAATAATATCAATGGATATTATGTCATCTCTATTCTGGTTATTTGATTTGCATATTATCATGTAATATAATGGAAGGATGGTATTTTATGAGCTATGGGGGAATATTTTTTTTCTATATGGGTCCAGTAAAAATAATATATTTATAAAGACCAACATTATAACAATCAATTAACTATACTGTATTAAAGTAGTATATAGAGGTCGACCCAACAGACATGGTGAATTAGTAAGATAATATTTGTAAATTTTTTTTATTACATTGATGAATGATGTATAAAAAGAATTGTTTGATTAGTTTGATTAAATAATAATGAAAATTAAGATTCTTGATATATTGGTCTGAAAATAGAGGTGAAATGTGTGTTATGGAATAGTAATTTTATGGTATATGTGCAATTATATTTTATAAAATTGGTTTATTATACCACGATTGGTATCATAGTTGAGATGATGGAGATAAAATGTTCATGGTATCCCATCCTTAATGCAGAAATACCCTATTACCCATAGACTGATAATTTAGCATTTTTTCAAATCGCATTTTCCAAGACACAATATTGATTCCTTAATCCCATAAATTAGATAATGGACACACATTCTTTAGGGTTGTATGTTGTGTAATTTTTTGGATCAATATATATTCAAATAAAAATTGCCCTGATAGAAGAAGAAAAGGTATTGGAAATTTATTTATGTATTTTAGAAAACCATATACATGAATAAAGATAAAAATGAAATAAAGATAATAACACCTTCCCTATTCTATTATATTACACAAGGAAAAGGTATTTTTATCTCATCATCCTAATATTTATAGAATAAAAAGGAAAGAGTAATGAAAAACAATGAATAATGTAAATAGAGATAAAACTACGGAGGACTCTGCATAATGCAATTTCCCACTACATGATTTGGACTCTATGATACCCCTCATAGATGAAGGATTTACCTCAATATATAGGCTCTATATGGTGTAGAGGAGTAATGAATCACATTATGGATTGGTTAAAAAGGGATCATGTGAGGATCTAGGGTATTAAAATATGTCAGAAATTGATGAAATTCCAAATATTTCATTTTTATCCCGTCTAGGAACTATACACATCATTTAATGATTACACAACATGTAACTATTTAACCCTAAGTACCTTATTTATTATATGTGTCTTTCTAAGAATACATCACATGTTTCATAAAATGACACACATGTGTCACACTGTGAAACATGTCTACTTCACTTTAGGATGGTTTCCACCACTTCAGGATTATCATCTCTTTCATGAATTTCATAGGTTTATGACATGTAATGAGAACATTATGTGAAATGTCTATTTTCTACACCAGAAGCATCATTTTTCCATGGTTCATCAGTTATGTTCTTTGTTAGTTATCCATGATCATCCTAAAACATTCGATGCCATGAGGAAATTTATATGATGGATCCTTACATAAAAAAACTAATTAAGTTAAAATATTGAAAAATGGGAAAGAATAATAATTTAAATATAGAGAAAATATATTAAAACACAACAAAACACATGAATGATATACATATATCAATATTTCAAATACTTTTTTTGGTAAAATAAAAAACACAATATATATATATATATATATTAATTTATTTTTGACTCACTAATTCTCGATCAAAAATGATGTATCATATAAAAAAAGTCTTCATAGATTACCTTCATAAAAATTTGGTATTATTCATACATAAAATATTTATATACACTATATTTGATGAGAAACATATTTTATAATAACTTATAATGATAGTGTATTTTAGAAAAGAGATATTATATATGATGTTTATTAAATGTGAGTTTATGATAGGGAATGTAATAATATTTTGGAATGTAATCACATGTATAGGGATATCTATAGATCCTTTAATGTGAACTGTTCTTAAGAAATGTTCTAGAACAAAATCTACACTCAAGATTCATAGATCCCATAGATTACTAGGGCAATATTTTTGATTTGTGAGAAACAGAAAACTATTTAAAAATCCATAAAACCATGTTATCTTTGAATAGACATTATGATTTCAAGAGAGTTTAATGTTAGGTGAGAATCATGGAGTTAAAGAAGAGGCTAATCACTACACATGTACTCACAATACCCCCATTTAGATAAGTATTTTTTAAATTTAAATTTCAATGAATTTATTACCTTGTGTACTAATGAACAATGAAAAAGTGAAAACATATTACTACCACTAATTAATGATCAAAGAGAAAAAATACATAATGAATGGTCTGGAGGATCCCAACATAATATTCACATTAATTATTTGACATCATTAACACTTCAGTGAGATGTTTGACATATATAAAGATCATAAAATAATAAAACATGTATTCAATCAAAATGACCCATATATGATTCAATGAAGGTGGTTAGATCTGATCAAGGAAAATGACTATATAATATTGTAAAATCCTGGTAAGGTAAATAAAGTGGAATATTAACTATGTAAAATGTTTCTTGTATGACTATCTAGGATATGTTTTTATAGAGATCCAATAAATATAGTAATGAAAATTATGGACATGATAGACTGAAAAAAATAAATCCAAACAATCTCAACTAACATACCAACCTTTATTTTCTAGAATATCATGAATCCCTAAAAATGTGATTTCATTCTCCAAAGGAATATAGAAAATATTCCTAGTATAAATTTGATACATATAATATTATTAAGTATGGAACATATATATATACCCAATCAAAAACCATAACTAAAGAGGTAACTTTTTATTGATCCATATAACTCATCCTTCTCTATTCATCCACAGATAACTAGGATGTATTTAGATCTGAATAAAACAAATATGTTGGGTTAAAATGAAGAGGGATATTGTAGTATTTTTCTCTCAATTCTTGGTATAATAACAATACAATGATGAATGATAGATGTATAAGGGAGTTACAACCATTTCCAATACTAGTGTGGAAATGGAAATACACAAGCATGAAGTTCTAATAGGGAATCCCATGAAATTAAATAGGCTTAACTCTATTTGGGTTGTTTTTTATCACCTTACTATGTTAGAAAATTTTATTAATATCAATGATTACTTATATATGGGAAAAATTACAATGATATAAACAGGAGTTGTCATAAAACCAAAAGGTATATTTCTCTCCATTATATCTAATAGATATATTACATTTTCCACAGGGTTATGGAGAATCCTCGAGAATGTTTTTGATAAAATCTCAAGTATCATAGCTTCTTTTTCAAAATATTTCTGATTATCTATATGAGAGAATCATTGAAACTCAATAAGATATGTTAAGATAGAGTTTATGATATTTCTATATAATTTGGGATAAAAAACATCCCCAAATATACTTCTATATCATTAGATTCCTTTATATCATTAACATGGAACCATATATTTTTTGGGCGATTGGAATAGGATTCTAACATGTATGGATGATATTTGAAAAGGCATGTTTAAAGGGACATGGCTTTCCCATGGGATGAATGAATAGTTTCAAACCACTTTTTAACTTATGAATTATTTTTAATATTATGAATATAACAATTGATACAATCATATATGAGACCAAGAGTATGATTCTAGAGATAATATGTTTCATTGTATATCACCATATATGAATGTTATGAGTTTTGGGGAGAAAGAAATGCTTAGTCCTTAATACATCACCACCATTAAAATTTCGAATCACACTAAAGTATGTAACTTCCTTATTTTACTCCCACTTATCATATCTCATGCATATGATTTTTTCCAAAAGTCCCACTAAAGGTCGTATATATGATACCAAATACATTTATGAAATCCTACGGTGGTGTCATTGAAGAATAATATTTTTTATGAGTAGTATATGATGAAAATCATAGATAATAGATAAATATTTCTATCAAACAATCCCAATAACAATATTAATATATTATAGTGGAACATAACTATTATAGAAGAAGAATGATATTATAAAAAGACATTGAAAAATAAATATGATTATACTTTTTTGGAAAAAATGAATGATCTATGGGTAGTTTTATAAGTGGTAAGAATTTTATGACCAATATGTTTTTATATTATATTTACTACTGAATGATTATATTATTTATTATGTAATGTAGCTATATAATAATAATATTCTATATTTCATAATTATTTAATATAAATAAAAAATATATCTTTAAAATTCCATTCATTAATAAAAAAATAAAAAAAATCATGACCATTGGTAAAATAGTTAGTATAAAATGATTTTTATGAATAGAAAATATTAATGGTTCCAACAAAATAGGAATTAATACAGATGGGATGATCCATGGACTACACCAATATGGTCATGCTTTGTGATGCTCATTTATCAGAGCATTATTTAGAGATTGAATCACTAATATTCAACCATGACTAAGGTAAAGTAGATATTCGACCACTAAAACAAGAGAAGAATCATTTATTAGAAAATTAAAGTCGCTAGAGATATCTGGTCAGACTATATTGTGAAAGCCACCTCATATTGTACTACTAACAAACACAATACCATTAGGGTGTATGGGGATATGATAAGGGGTTGTGTATCAATAAAATAATCACATGTAAGATTATCCTTTAAATGAAATATTTTTTCATCATCCTCTTATAATTATAATCATGCATATAAATATAATAAAATTAAACTTAATAGGGGATGAAAATTATTGAATGAATTTTGAGAACATTGGAACTGAAATTTTATTTTTAACAAAACATAAATGTTTAAATTTGATTTCAATTTATTTCTATGAAAAAATATACAACCTTAAATAAGAATTTATTTCTTTATAACGATTTTAGAATTTATTATTTATTTATTAAAATATAATAAAATTATTTTATTAAATACAAATTGGGGTTTTAAATGATTTTAAATTTTTTTCAACTAATTAAAATAATATGAATTAATAAACAATATTGTCATTTTAAAATTTAAATTCACACACACACACACACACACACATATATATATTAAAGAAATTGAAAAAATATATTTGATTTTTGAATTCATCATTTTGAAATAAAATAGTTGTGAATTATCATAATTTTTTTATGTAGTTGAATTTTTTTGGATAATAAATAAATACACTATAAAAAATTTATATTATCAAATTATAATTATCAATAAATGATTTAATAAAATTTGAAAATGTTTGGGTAGAAAAAAAATATTTATTTTAATGAAAATAATATATATTAATGATATTTTTTAATTTTTTATATTTATTAAAATGATTTCAAATAGTAAATAATATTTTAATATTTAAAAATATTTTTATTAACACGGATCACATCAAAAATAATAATGTAACTATTTTATTTTATATTTTGGACCATAATAATTAAATCATTAAAATCCACTTCCCTTAGGAAAATGTTATGTGTTATAACCATTGAAAATAAAACAGTTTTAAATAATTTATGTTATAGTTTCCAAAACCAATGTTTTGAAGATAATTTTGAATCCTTATCCCTTTTAATAGAAATACCCACTAATTTTTACATTCATATCCACTCAAAAACCAATAATCATGAATTTAAACTCCCTCTATAACACTAAATCTCACTCATGTAAAGTCTAATGTCTTAAAGAGTTATACCCAAGAATTATGAAATATTCATTCACGGTAATTGTTTCACTCTCTACTATGTTACATTCAATGACTTTAATTGTATTCAGATATCATTATTCAATATTTTTTATGTTTTAATTTATTTATATGGATTCATTTACTATACATATAATTTCAAATTAACATTTTTCTATATTTAATTTTAATTATCCCCTTCCTTGAACATTTATGTTCACATATTATGTTGCTATAATCATACATTGATGTCACGTGCCATATTTTTTTAATTGTGTATACCCTTCCCTATATTTATTAAATGATTTCAAGAAATATTTAATTGTCATTCATTTATTGTGAAAATCTATGTCTTAAGAAAATTACTTAATATTTTGATTGAATTATTTAAACACATAATCATATTATATGATATATGTGGAACATATAATGTTAGAATACATGAAGGGTGAAACAATATAATACTTCAATGTGTAGGGTAATGTATTCTACAGAAAATATATCATATATGTCGTATGATATAATATCCTAATCCCACAATTTTATGATTTCATTATTTTTATACATGACTTTTTCTTGTGATTAAAAATTTTATGTTGTCCTCTAAATTCTATTACATAATAATATCACAAATTTTTTTTTCACATTTAATTCTTCCATGTGAGTATCAATTGTTTTTACCCATTTATGTTATGATTATTTCCCTTTTAAAAAACAAGTATTATTTATCATCACGTTATTTTTTCATTATTCACTAATTGGGATTCATAAATCATCCCTTACAATATTTATGCCCACAAGTTATCTTGTATATTATAGGATTTTATTATAAGGATTTATATAGTAAATTTTTTTAATTAAAATGAATCAAATTTATGGGATTTTATAATACATATATCAGAAATCACATCCACTAGGATAATTATAATTCATGGAAGACTCCTAAAATCATTTTTTATTAATAAAATATAACATTATATATACTTTTATGTTGTCCATTATGTCAATAAAAGGTATAAGATAAGATCAAGAACAACATAAATTACCATTTTTCAGAAATCAATCTTTATAAACCATCCCAAAATAAATAAATATAATAAAATGAATTTGATAACATTTCTTAACCTCATATGCCCCCATTTAAAATTGAATGACTCAATACATAGAATCTCTAGGATCTTAGGTGTGAATCTCTATATGGTTGTGGAATTAGACTAGAAATGAAGGATTTAAATGATTAACGGGGAGATTATACCCTCAATCAAATAACATTAATAACATTATAGATAAAAATTAACAAATAATATTATCGTAGTAGACCTATATAATAAGTATAGGAAATCAACAATTAAAATAATAAAACACCCAAGTATATCATATGTAACACATGTCCTTTAATATCTAATGAATAGTAAAATTACCCCCATTATAATTTATCCACATTTATTAATGTATGTAAAATTACATAAAATTATTCATATAGATAACAATGCTAAAATAGACATAAATAAAATATCTACGTCTTCTCTACATCCATATCAATTTCATCTTGCACACAAATACATCATTACACCCTTTAAATTTCATATATTCAAAATAATACATTCTACTTATAAGTATGAGTGCATGTGTATGGTTTGAGTAAAAAAACGACTATTACTCTATCATTTGGCCAATAAGATATACTATAAATAATACATGTGAGATAATTTAAAATATAGTATTTTAAGTGCTCTTGTGGAGTAAGATAGTTGAATGGGAATTTTGAATAACATAATTGAGACTTGGGTAATGTAGTACTTATTTTTACATAATGAAAAAGATGTGATATTACAAAAAATATTCTATTTGGTAATGTGGTGTTATAATAACACCAATATTTTGAGAATTATATGATTGGATTAATATGTATGGAATCCATGAATTTTTATGAACTATTTATCATCATCTTGTTCATTTTAAAATTTGAAATTAATTGTAATTATTCATATATGTAATGAATAAGTATTTCATGAGTTCATATAGATAATATCATAATATGTAATAGTTACACCATCTTCAATTCATGATGTCTTTTAAAATCACTCATACATAGGAGACATGTCGTAACACACAAACAATAATATTCTATAGTGTTGAGGATATCAAATGATTTATTATTTATTCATGATTATCTAGAAGTAACGTAATTAGTTCATTGTTTCTTTTATTATAGTAGATTTCATATTTCAATCTTCTAATAGTAGACTCATTTTTTTACAAAGAGAACCTTTTTTACATGATTAATTCCAAAATTTTATTATTTAAGACTTTAGTAATTATAAAATTTATTAGTTATGTTGGATGATTGGATTAATTATGTAATATTTTATATCATCACATTTAAATGATTTCATGATATTTATAATTTTTTTGATCATGTTATTGATTTTTTTGGTGTTTAATTATTCAATTGATTCCAAATTTATAGATTTGTTTTTTACTATAAATTATGTTAAAATGTCGTGTGTTGTGTGATAGTTTTTTTATCCCCTTTTAAAATGTTTAGTGTCACATAGAAAATTATTGTTAAACATTGGGATAACTACCCTGTCGTCGTGATGATAATTATAAGGATAAATTGATTAGGGTTATAGAAAAAAACCATGGTTTACATTGGATCTATCATCTATGGATCCTAAGAAGGATTTTATGATATTAATAACAATGGTGGTAAAATATTTCATTAGTAAAATGGGTGTTCACATTATAATTTTTTTAAAAATTTGAGTGCTACATGAGATATGAAAACCATTCCATCGATTAATATTTTAATGATATTGAATAATTTTTGTAATATAATTAATAATTAAAAAATAATGTTGGAAATAAAAAAAATTAATATAGACGTATGAGAATATTTTATATTTTTGGAGGTCAGTAATGAAATAATTATCCTTTTAGACTATCCTATTACAACATATTGATTTTTTATTTTGGATATTTATGTGTAAATAGAATTTAATACTCATATTTAATTGAGTTTAAAATATAGTCTCTCAAATAATGAGTTGTAAATAAAAAATTTTATTACATAATTCCAGTTTTAAAAATACAAAAAACCATGAGGTGTTGAAAAATAAAAGAAAATTAGGATAAGAATAATAGATAAATTTATTTTATTTTCATTACTATAATTATGAAGGTATTTTATAATTTTTATTTGGTAAAATATTTTTTTAAAATCAATGACTTCATTATTTAGGAACAAAATTTCCAAACCATGATTAGATTTCAATTTTAAGGTATATGCTAGTGTTCTGGAGTGTATGGGGAAAAAGAATTTAAATTTTAGAAAAAATTATATATACATCCATGAGTGGGGGGTTTTAGTCATCGTTGATATATTATAAAAATATAACGAAAAACATTTATAGAAATTCTGATATGGATAAAAATTCATAAACATGATGAAACATATGGTTTATATGAACAACAAATATAATCTACCAATAAGTGTCTCGATTGATAATAAATATATGTATATAATAATTATAACTCCAAATTTTTTATCATGGGAAGTTATAAAGTTAGAATAATATCATTTGTTTGGTTTTATGAATTAGTTAAATGTGATAAACCATAGATCTAAAAAATGTTATTATCATCATAATTTAACGAAAACAACCAAAATGTGATGAATATTCAGATATATGAAGGAGGATAAAATAATTTTGTAAATAACTATATAAAAATATAATTTTTTTGGAAACACTATAATTGGTGTAAAAAGAATTAAATGATAATATATTACCTTTTTAATGGTTTGAGACACAACATCCTTAGATTTTATAAAATATTTTATAATAAGAATGAAGTTATTTTGGTTTTAAATAATATATAATTTATTTATTGAAGGATAAAAACATTTTCATGAAGGGTTAATGGTTAAATAGATTATTATTTTTATGTTTGTATAGCTAATGATATTTGTTACATGTATTTAATTGGGGAAAAAGAGATATAGGATAAACACATAGATATTTTGGTCAATATATCATGAGAAACCTTACAAATATTATTTTTTGAGAAAAATATTAATGTATAATTATTGAATAAACAATTATTATAATATTTGTAATAATTGAAATATATACAACAAGTATAAAAATTTGGTGCAAAATAAAACCATGAAAAACATGAATTAATCTTATTAGATATTTCTCACCTATTAAGACTGAAATACAAAAATAAATATAAGTACATCATTATGTATGTCGATGATTTTAATCGTATAACCAAATTTTACTTCATGATGAGTAAATAACCAATACTTGATTTGTAGAAAAATTAATTTTCCTTGTTTTGTTAATAAAATGGGTGTATTTAATCAAATTATTTCGTTCTTATAATTTTTTGAAATAGAAGAATGATTATGTTAAAGTATATCATAAAAATAATGAGATAGAAAATGATTATGCCACTACATAAATTACTAATAAAAATTAGTGAATTGTAGAAACAATCAATAATTTTTTAATAATGAAAAAAATATGTTATATGACAATGAAACCTCAATTGTATTTTAAAAAATGTTCCCAGTAGTGTCTATCTATATTCATAATATTTTCTATGATTACATAAGTTTTTTCAAAAATATATATGAGATTTGGATTTTAATGTGTACTAACTGGAGTAGATTAAATGATTAAAATGATGAATGTTATATCCTTATTAAAGGAATAAATTTTACATAATTTAAGGAATGATATGATGATAAAATATTTTCAGGGTATACACTACATAATAGGTTAAATGGATATTGAAATAAGAATATAGTAATGGTTCAACACATATATAAAGAAATATTCCATTGCGATTGAGTTATATCATAAAAAATTCATTTTATGGTGAAATTTTGGAAACTATTAATTATGTTAGGGATTACAAGAGATACACTCAACTAAAGTAACATATTAAGGAAATTACCATGTTGATTCTTCTATTTTTATGGATGAGGTGGTCTTATAAAATTTTGATGTTGTGTTTCTATCAGATTGAAAAAATAAAGGGGACAAAATTATTATTGGATATATTATCATGTTCTATCAAACCTGATCAATATTTAAAATTATGGTCTTTCTATCTTTTTTTATAGATGAAATAAAAGTTTATTGAATGAGGAAAAATAAATAATGATTATAATATTACTATGTTAAATGAGATAATTTATATTCAGATGATCATATTCATATAATTAGTAAAATATCACATACAAAATGATATTGTTTTGAAAAAAATGGATTTTGAGATAAACTCTACATGAAATGTGAAGTACCTCAAAAAAATATTATCCTATTTTCAATGGTAATCATAAATTTATTGGTACAATACTTAATGAAAAATCTTTTATAATCATAATTACTTAAAGAGATTGAATTTTCATATGATTTTTTCTCAATTATATAAAAATGGTTTTCAACATGATTTGAATTTAGAATTACATTACAATGAACTATATTAATAGTTATGCATTAAACTTCCAAAATTATTTCTCATTTTGGGTAATAATTAAGGAGTTATTATGCTGATGAATGTGCTTTATGGGTGTAAAAAAGCTCTATGGTCTATGGTTTTCAAATATTTTGAATAATATTAAGACAATAGATTTTATAAAAGTAAATGTATATTGTATTCCCTAGGCCAAGATAGAGGACGTAAATTGACTAATTAATGCATTCATTATCAATAAAATAACATATTTGGGAATGGTTTGATGATTGTTATTAATTTTTAGCCAAATTGATAAAATAATATTGAACCATATATGATTAGTGATATGAAATTATATAATGAGTTTTCATGATTTTAATAAAAAAAGAGAACAAATTCCAAAAAGATTACTACATTCATAAGTTGATAAATAACCATTTTATGAATAAATAATGTTATGTTTCTACTGTAATTACACTAGGGGTGCTATTATGATAGGATGAATAATAAAGAATGTATTATTATAAGATTTTTTTAGATTGAAAATATGCATAGTTTTTATTATATTTATGGGAAACGATATTGATATTTGTATTACATATTCTGATCAACTCTATATATACTCAAAGTACCCAACATTTAGTAAGAAAATAAATCCAACATTATATCTACAAAATAATTTGTTCTTCTAGATATGAAAATATAAATCATTATCTATTTAGGTTTTTTTTCAATGAAAATTGGGTAGCTGAATCATTAAATTGAAAATAATTGACCTATTTTTTTGTTCCATATTATGATAAGATGTGCGTCTTAATACGTTTTAGAGAATAAATATATCTAATTAATCACAAATAAAGAAGATATTATTGTGGAATTGCATGAAATAAATCAATTGAAATATATTAATATAAAACTCAATGAAATTAAGGTGATAGTCATATATCTAATAGAAATTAGGGTTAATAACCATTTTTTAAAAAACATGTTAATGAATCAAATTATGAGATGTAGTTTTAAATATATTATCATTTAATATCACTTTATCAGGGAGTAGGTATACCTTGGGGAGATATACATACTGTAATGATATTTGAAGGCACATATATCAAAATTATGAAAAATCAATTGATGAATAACTCCTTTTAATGAATCAAATTATGAGATGTAGTTTTAAATATATTATCATTTTATATCACTTTATCAGGGAGTAGGTATACCTTGGGGAGATATACATACTGTAATGATATTTGAAGGCACATATATCAAAATTATGAAAAATCAATTGATGAATAACTCCTTTTAAAATTTTTTATTCATATTGAATGTTAATAGTGGGGGAGAAAAACTTTTATGTGAAATTTCAATGCATTGAGATATTTGATGTTTTTTATTCATATGATTTCATTTCATGTAATACATGTGATCAAAAAATACAATAGGGAAAATTGAGTAGTTTATATGGAGTGAAATATTAAATGTGATGCTAAGAAACCCTTAATTGTCTATTAATCAATATTATATTTATCATTAAACATATATTGACGTCTTGTCACAAAAATTAATCTATCCATTATTGTTTTTTATATTAATATAATATTAAGTTCATAATGTTGTCGGGGTATTTATTTTCTTATTCCTCATCCATGAATACGTTGTTTTTAATTTTTTGGTCCACATGCTGATAGGTGATTTATGGAAAAAATGATGTTGTTTTAATAGAAAATGAATAATTATTTCTTGTTTTTTGGAATATTTCATCATAATAAATATTTAGTGTAATTTAATATGATTTTTATGTATTAAGGAATTATATATCTTTTTGTGTGTGTGTGTTGGGTCACAACACATGGAAATGGATTACAATGGTACATATGAACTAAGATATGTGCATGGATGTTAATTGTGGACTTCAATCTATGTAATAATTTCATTTCATGTTTACTATCACTATATTTCATATTAATATCATTATATTATAATATATATTATTATATTAAATTTTAGATGATTTTTTACACCATCATTTTATTTATTATTCCAAAATTACATCGTGATTTCTTTTGGGAAATACATGAATAAGTAATTTACAAAATTTTATATATCATCATTCCAGAATGAGTTTAAATTTTTAAATAATTTTTTATGATTTTATGATTCCTTAAATTGGAATATAATATTAAATATATGATTTCTATACCTATTTTGATTTTTAATTATACTAGAATATATTATTTTATACAAGGATATAATACTATTTATATAATATTTCAAATTTTCATTGAAATTAGTAATAATAATATTATTGATTATTTTGCATACAATCCATAGTTTTTAGGGGTAATATGTAAAATATAAAAATTAGTGAAAGGATTTTTCATTTCCCAATAATTTGAGGAGATATAGGTGGATTATATAAGTTCTTTAACATAGTTGATTATTAGCAATTGTTAATTTTCTACTATCATTAAGGAAAAAATGCATTTTTTATATCCTCTATTATTTGTTTTTATTAATGATAATATTTAGAAATATGGATCCTAGTCTCCACGATTCAAGGAGTATCAAGTCAACAAAATTATATAGTAACCCATGATAAAATATCATTTGTTTTATATTAATATTTCTTGATCCCAAAATCAGATAATCTCATTTTATTTATTTCATTCACTGATCCTTGATGTATTTTAAAAATTATAATAACAAACTTTTACTTATATTTATTAAACCAAAAATCCCCCTCCACTAAATAATTGGGTATTGTTTTGATGGTCACTTTATTATAAAAAGATTATATATTTATTATATTACATCAAAATCAATACCAAATATTTATAATATTTTAATAAAAAATCTAGTCTTTGTAATATCGATATCTTGGGTTTACTTGGAACATGTGATATTACATAGTCAAATTTAAATTATAACTATGTAATTTAATTATATACCTGCTTAACATTGAATCATATAAAATACCACACTATAATATGAAATCCACATGTATTAGACTACTATACTATTTAACATATACATAGTGGGTTGTAAAAAAATTAATGTTTGAACCATATAAACAGTAACCACATCCCAACATCAAATGAAATGTTGTACCAAAAAATAACATGGAACAATGAAACATGTTATTTTATCCATTGATACAACCCATCAAGCTGAGTACAACACATATCCTAACATGTTATACACATATTATTACCATCAAGGTGTGATGTTCTTTACATGGAAAACTAAATAATTAGACTTTCCCCTGACTATCATATGGACTCAAGAAGATCCTTATATTTTCATATCCATGAATGTAATATATAAATATAATCATGATGATTGGAAATTATTTTTCTCTTAATGTGAATGACCTACTAAAAGTTAAAAGAATTCATTTTTTTAAATCGAATACAACCATTGGAATTCCAATTAAAATAAACCATCCATATATAATATAGTCTAATAAAATGACACATATTCAAAATCATGATATAGCAAGAAAACAAAATAATCAATTATTATTAATTTTATTTTTCTAACATAACTTATTGTGCATAATTAAATTGAATCACATACACTATGAAATATTCATTAATGTGATCTCACCTAATATTTTCAGAGCCTTTCTATTTACTATATAATGAATCAATATAACTACAAACACAAATTATTTATAGGCGTGGTTATGGATAATTATGTATTTATATTTATCCAAATAACTCATTTGTAATCCATTGATTACATATTACTAACCCTATATAAAATTCCAATGAAAAAAGATAACATATATTTACCAAAAAATTACGATTATACTATAAAACAAAAACTACATAAAAATGTTATAATGATTTATTTCTCCATAATTTTAATTAATCTTTGTTTAACCCTGATATGCAGCTGATATGAAACTTATATAACCAATGGATACATGTGAAATATGTAAATAAAGAATTTATACCAAATTTCATTTCATATAACAACTTCATATCATCAATCATCTTATATATCTAAAATTACATTAAGTATCCAATATGAATTAGATAAAATTATGAAACTTATTTTCCATCCTAAATAGCCTAAAATTCAATTAAACACCATAAACCTCAACAATTAATGATATATGTAAAAATATATTTCATAAATTTATCTACTAAAAATTGTATATCTAAACCACCCAAAAAATTTGATTTCTTATACTATCGTTATTTATAATCCTTGAAAATCCAAATTTATACAAATTACTAGAAATAAATTCCATAAGGATCCATTAAAACCCCATAAATATGATTTTAAATTTATAAAAAATCTTCACCTACTACATTGACAAAATTAAAAACCTACTGTTCTTGGTATCTATGAAAACAATTATTTATATGTCAAATCAGAAATTAGTTGATAGTTACAAAAAATAGAAAATTTAAAATGGACACATCAATTAAACTACTATAAATAATAATCAACGAAGTTGTTTATAAAATAATAATAACTTATAAAATAATCATGTGATAATATTAGAACCCTATATCCGATGATAGAAATCTTGATCATGTATATATAACCCAAGAAGTGAGGAAAAGTAATCCTGATTCTTTTAGTCACGATTCATGTCTCCAAACACTACCTAATCGCTTTGGTTTTCTAGTATTGTTTACTGGTGTTGGTATTTGCTGGTGAAGCTAATGGGGAAGGTGGAGTGACTAAATTATGGTATTTTTATTTCAATGAGTTGTATCAAGAATTGAATAATGGTGGAGACGAAGAAGATTCTATGAAAATTATGATAGACGCTGGTGGAAGGGATCCCCAACAATTTTCCAAGAAGTGATGATGGGGCTGTGAGGTGACAATGTGCATAAATAAAGGGATCACCCAAAATTTGGTAGCTTGTGGACCAAGACAGAATAATGATGAAAAAATTTTGAATTTGGGAATGTTAGATCATTAGCAGTCATTAGAATTTTGGACTTTTCTATTGGAGGGACTCAAGTAGTGGGTTATGGGTTTACATGGTTGGACTTGTCACTAGTTGGATATGTATTTGGTTCACACATACCCATAAAAGTGTCATTATAAAATAACAATATTTATTTAATGTATATTAATAATTAAATAATAAATCAAATATTAATCTTTATAATCATGGATAAAATAATATTGATTGAGGATGGAGAATAATTATTAAGATTATATAATGTATTGGAAGATGCCGAAGTTTCCAATGAATCCCTAGATATATTTCATGTATATTAACGACAATTAATGTGGATTATAAATGGATAATAGGTTTTTACAACATAATTTCTGTATCATGAACATGTCTACATGGTCAAGATACATAGTTAGTAAGGATCGAGATTGAGTTATGATGGAACCTTTCCCCAGAAGCCTTGACTTACATGTTTATCCTACACTATCACACATGAACAAGAATCTTCTATGAATTTAACTCATCCAAACAAAGTTTAAATTAATTATCATACATTAATATTTAAGGGTCCATTTTACCCATATAATAAAAATTTAGAGAGAAGTCAAAAAATAAAAAATAATTCAAATATCAAATAAAATTAATGGATAGATATTAATATTAAACAATAAATATCACAAATATTTCTAAAATATTAATTTTTATATTTTAAAAGTTAGTATACATTCATATCATTAAATAAAACCAAGAATTATTTTACCATCTTATCCCTTCCCACCAAATATCATATAGATTTAAAATTTATTTCTATAACACACTAACTAGTGGGAAAGTCCATCCCCTATATATATTCTCTAAATTATGTTACATTGTTAATAGAAATACCAGAATAGTTATAAAAATTCCAACATTAATAATGTAATTGAATAGATTTTTTAAAAAATATGGTTGTAACAAACTCATATTAGAAATATGGAGGTTGTTGTGAACTACATAGTAGTTTTTTTATCCAAAAAATGATAAGAATCATCTATTATTTCTATGAAAACCATATGTTTACCCACATTATTGTTTAAAAACATCATTTATATATCAATATATGTATGTAATAGTTGCTTTTACACCATTAATATGATTCAAAACATAATAAAAAGTTCCATAAATCATTGATAATGATTTTTAATTAACTGTTTTATATTTATAGTTGTTAGGAATCAACTATGAATTAATAAAACCTAATATGTTTTATATTTAACTAGAATATTATCTTATGTTAATATCTACCCAAATTATACCCACCAAAAATTTAAAAAAACCCATATATAGATAACTAAATTAGAAGATTTCAATCAATCAAAAATTGATATTATAAAGAATAACTTAGTGTATGATACATTTTTAACTCCTCTCATCCAAAATTCAATACATAAGCTCGAATATTGTCCTCCAATATCTATATATTACACCATATTGTTTCAAACACATAATTATGATACATCATATTCATATTTTAAAAATAACACATTATCCTTTCACCCCATTAAAATATACTAAAATAAATCAATAATATTTATTGTATATTATTTATATAGAAACTGCAATAACACTTACCACATCCTCAAAAAATTGTATACCAAAGCCCACACTTTAACATTTTACCTAAGTAGGCATAGAATTTGGGAAATCTTAGAGCTAATCCGTATTCAAACATTTTATATACAATTCCATTTTGATTTTGGGAAACTGACCATTAAATATAATGTGATATCTTTCCACATGCATGTTATTAAAAATAATAGATACAAAAACCATATAGGATTCTAATAAATTTCCATTATGAAATGAAAATTAGATAACTGTGGGACATTTTTTTATATACCTATTCATTGCAAATAACCTAATCCTTCATGTGATGTTTTGGAACATATTCAAAACACTAGGTAATAATATGCAATAGGTGTTATGTAACAAGCTCTTGAAATTTTGATTCAAAATGAACAAAACCAGAACAATATTATAGAATTCTAACACTAATTACACTAATAATATCCAATATTCAATAGTATCCCAATAATTTAATGTCTCATTATAATTATTTCATTCAATATTGATCATTTCTAATTTCGTTACACTATCCATAATTATGTAAGTAACATCGATGTAATGTATCATCATTCCACTTCATCTTTCAGGAGCATATAGATTCATGAATTCATTTATGTTTACTACCTTAATCTAGTCCTCTACATCCATAATTTCAAGTGTTTTTTTCATTAATGAATCATCTAAAACATTACACACAATAGGAGTACAAGAAAAATTAGAATACATTGTCTTTGGATTTTCCACCAAACTCAATTTACTTAAATTCAAATCCTACTGAGTTTTGACATACCCCATACTAAAATAATTAAAATATACCATTAATATATCCCAAATAAGTAAATTATCTTATTTTTCAATATTTTAAAATTTTTTATAACTCAATATCATTTATGGGATAAGTATTTTCAAATAATTTTTACTCTATTGGATTAGAAAACAACATCTATTCCTAGAATAACCACAAAACACTATCTAGTGTCATATCATTATAATATCTAGTGAACACTTCACTAGATTTAGGAAATATCTATATGGCTGTAGATACCAAATTCTTCTATACCTTGTTAATATATTCTTAGAATATTTAATCCCATTCAATCTTCATTCTTACTGGGGTAAAATCATTATCAATGATTCTATCATAAAAAAATCATTAATAATGTGGCCAATCTATCCTATCAATATAACCAAACATTTAGTATTAAAGACATCGATGGGCCACAATAAATATATATATATACATAAAATTATTCCTAATTAATAAGACACCCTTATCAATAGCCGTGTTCATATAAATGTACACTTCCCACATTAGAAATTATCATTTGGATATTTGTTTTTAAAAAAATCATTCAACAACATCTCCAATATTGTTCCCAAATTCATCGCATGATCCCCTTCAATCTGAAAAATATAGAATATCATAAAAAAATCCTTAAATAAAGATTTACGTTATTTATAGAATACATGAGTTAAAAATTAAATAAAAATAATAGTAGATATTGTAAATAATAATGGAATAAAAATTAACTAATAATGATCACACTAGCAGAAAAAAATTCATTGCAATTTTTTCATACTCATTTAGTTTGTGATATCCTTATGAAAAATTGTTATGTAAAAGAAGATAAATGCTATCAATTTATCAAGGATGTAATCAGTGATATATTGAGTTTATTTACACTTATTTGTTATTTAATTCAATATGTTATTGTCAAAAAATATAATAAGTCAATATTTTCCTTCTACGAAAAATACTTACGTCCTATAAGGGAATGAATCATGGATTAATAAATAACATTCCCTCAAAATAAATTTAATATTTCCTAAAATAAAATATATTTTCAAGAGATATATGATATGAATATAACAAAATATGACACATCTATGTAATAATATCATTGAATACCACTACATATTTTTCAAAAAAAAATCCATGATATGACTTCCTGAAATAAAATATATGAAATACTTTTCCAACCAGTTACCTAGAACAAGTCCCTAATATTTACTAATATAAAAAAACAACTAGGTATAATGTATCATACCTCTCTAGTCCATTCCCCTATGAAAATATAGTGTTTATAGTGGTCATAGTGGAGACTGTGGAATGTTCCAACATTTTGACAGTTTTCAGTTTTTTCAATGGTAACTCATTGAATGGTGACTCGTGAAATGGGAGCTCACTGAATGATGGCTCACCGAATGGTAACTATCCAAATGGTGCCTCACTGAATGGAATATCACAAAATCATAGTCAATAGAATGGAAGCCCACTGAATAGTGAATCACAGAACCGTGGATCACCAAAAATTGGATCACTGGATGGTGGCTCACAGAAATGTGGCTCACAGAATATGACAAAATGCATGGTGAATCATCACTGGTATCTTGTGAAGGCGATTCACCCAACCATGAGTAATTTAATTTTTTTATTCCACCTTTCTATGATGTTAAATGAGTTACATATAATTTTCAATCATTTATAAATTCATTTCCAAATTATCCGAGGAGAATTCTTATATATTTAATATCCTAACGCCATCTGGATCATGAAACAGCGATGTTTTGTGGTCAAACCATGATCTTAATTTTATTTACATGGAAATCATATCCCTAATTTAAGGATCTGTCATTTTTTTAAGTGGAGATCCTCCTTTCCTTTAAACCTTCTATTCCCTTTTGTTGTTGCAACAAAATCACTACCACCTCGAGTTGATCTCTATTACTATAATAGCATGTTTACCTTTCAATTTTATACCATGATACTTCTCGCACGACCATCTCTCTTGTGATAAAAAAGAATCACTAGTCGCCTATTGTTATAGGTAGGTGTTTCCTTCATATATCCTTTGTTTTGTCTCATGTGGGGCGGTTATACTCATGTTTTCTCTTGATCAAATTTGAAACCAATTACTAAGGGTGTTACGATATAATTTGATTATCAACATAGTCATAAATATTGATATGGATGATGACTTTATTGATCTATTGTTTTATGTGTTATCCTTGATTTCTTGTTATTGTTTGTTCTGGTTGTATGTATTCTAAGAATCATGGCTATTGGTCATCCTTGTATGAGGACCCTCAATAGATTGTGAATAACTTCTATAGATATCAATATGATTAATCACGTATATCCAGATAAATGAAAAGGATACCCCAATATCAATCAACTTTTGTGATCGCACCTTGTTTTTCAAAGTGGAATTAAATAAGACTTATTGGTTAAATCTGAATACACATGGCTTGTTGGTGTGGTTGTGCATATTTTATGACATGTGTGGGATATATGGTCTTTCTATTGGTGGCATGGTTGTGGGTATAGGGGTGGACATATGGGTTGGCTCTGTGAGTAGGGTGTGTGTGTGTCTGGAAGTGCTGTGATATTGGTATAGGTTTCTCTAATAATTTTGTACGAGATGGTTTAGGAGGTGTAATAGAATCTCAGGTTTAGAGATTGATTTATTTTGGAATGGATGAACTTGAAGAGTAGTGGCACTCATCTGGGATGTGTTATGATTTTTGGAACGTGGTATGCAGTGGGACTAAAATCTGGTTGTGCTGTGGAATGTGGTGGGTATGGTTGTGGATGGTAGTTGCTCGGCTAGTGTTGTAATGAAATAAGTGCACATATTAATGAAGAAATATAGAATTCTGAATTAAAGGTATTATTTTATGTTTTGTTTTTGGTTGTTTTTGTGGTTTTTTATATTGGTGTAGGAGTAAGGGGTGTTTTCGGGGGATGGTTGTTTCTTTGAAAACATGATGGTTGGGATGAGTGTTTGTGTACCTAAATATACAAACTAGTAGTTCATAGATATTTCAATATACACTACACCCATGTTTAGAACTATTTTCTTAACACCCCCAATGTAATTAGGCAGGGTGTCTTTACCTACATCCTAGTTGGAGTATGGATGGATTGTTATTGGATCCCCAATTCCATATTTTAGGAATATTCACCCAAAACAAAAAAGGAAGGTTGTAATGCCTAGGGGCCTATTATAAGGTTTATGGTACATTTTTGTGATAGGTTGTATGTTTCCCATTTGTCTTAGGGGTGAGTACCATGTTTTTTCAAGCAAGGCGTGTGGTGGTTGTTGCCTTGAAGTCTTCGGGTAGGATGAGATGTGTTTTTTGGGCAAGGTGTGTGCGTGCATGATGCTATAGTGGGTCATGTGGATGAGTGGTATTTCCTGGAATTTTTCCATTAAATATTATTATTTAACTAGTGTAATTTGGTGTGGGGTGCCCAATAATTGATGTTTTATATTATTACCCTAATCGATGGGTGATATTTGGTGAGTGATGCGTAGTGGGGCTGGGGTGGTTAGTGTACCTTGTTAGGAACTTTTAAGGTTCTTCTATTTTCTTACAAGGACATTAGTATACATTCCCCCACATATTCACAAGTGAATTGGGTTTTCATACTCAGTATACTTGTATGCTCAACCTACAGATATAAATATAGTTTTAGGTATCTAGGAGGACTCTGATAATTGTGCTGGACCATACTAGCTGATGAATTAGGATAGTTGATCTGTTTTTTATTAGATTTCTTTTTGGTACTATACATGGGTTTCATTGTACTTTGTATATTTTTTTTCTTAAAATATTAATGATTTGCTTTTTTTATTTTTTTTCCTATAATGTTTTTTGTAATTTATCATATTATCTCCAGATCTTGTTTTCTATAAAAAGGGTCAATGCCTTGTTTCTTGTGTGAATGTCAACATACACTTGGTGCCAGTCAACACACTTGGGCCTACTGGATGTAATAATTGGGGTTCATTATCTCTCCTTCATCTTGAACAAGGAAGGTATTGTCATCTTTTTATCCCTTCCCTCATCTTGAAGGATGTGGACTGTGATAAAATGGTATCAGAGTCATGTTATGAAATAGAGTGGAGTTCAGAGTTTTGAACAGTGAGGAGGAAAATTGATGGTATGGGAATAATGTTTTTTGGATCTTGGCATGTCACAGAGGATAGGGAAGACCGGCTAGGACACTCTATTTTAGGGCCCCCCATGATGCGATGCATGGACTCTAAGCCTAACGAACAACCAAGTTTTTCTACACTGATTGCATTGCAGGGAACATAAGAAATGTAGAAGCATTATAATGTCACAAGTTATTTTATCTCATAGGGGTGGGGTAGTGTGGGGTTAAGAAATTTAAAATAAATAATGAATAAAAATGAATTGTAAATAAATTAGATATTACTTGGAATTTGGATTCCCCTATTTACTTTTTAGCTATGGAGCCTGTTCATCATTTGCATGTGGCAAAAACATTAGAGAATCAGTAGGATAGTCCAAAAAAATTTTAGAAGGTTGATCAAGAGTAGGGGACAACCATTGGTAGAAGATAATTCATACTTTCTTGTGGAGACTCTTGGAATGTATGATGGCAGCGTTTCAGATATAAAGAGAGAGAGATGTCTTGACAGGATGGTGATGACTTTAAACTTCATCTGAGCTTCAATAAATTACTGGGTTCCTTTTGAGGTGAGATAAATGAAGGGGAAAATAACATTTGTGGTGGAAGCTTTAACATATCCAAAGGAAGGAGACACATATTTTGTGAGATGACATTGAGAAGGATTTAAGGGAAGAATTAACTTCCTTGAAAAAGAAGGATGTGAAGAGGTAATTGATACTCTCCATCTAGCATGTGAGTGTGTATGATAGGGAGATGTGGATCATGTTCAAGAATCGAATTCACTATTCTCCATATATTTTTTTTGGATGAGGAGTCTTAGGTGAGATTCTTGGAGGAGTCCCTTCATCCTTCTCTTCGGTATGTGGTTACTCCCTTCACCCTACCGACACACTTAGAGGTCCCGAACAAGGATTAGGCAGCAAAAAGGATGCACTCATGATGTGGTTTAGCTTGAGTGGGGTGGAAATTGAATTCATTAAAGGGGAAGGGTATCTGCTATAGGTTTATGGAATTAATGCCTTTTATGTTTTATCCAATGGATATCCGACCCTAATAGTTTCCATTTTGACCTTCTGGTGCTCATGATTTTCCCAGAGGCTTGGGACCAAGATGATTTTTTATTGGAGGTCATGTAAACTTTTAGATTTAGTTCCTAGTTCATGATTAGTATGGTAGAGGTAGGAAGGTTTAGCGGCCACCTCTACAGTAGTTTCGATCCAGAATCTTCCCCTAGCAGGGACAGTAGGAACATGATCCACTGAGGGGAAACAAGGTAGGTGGAGTCTAAACTTAGGAATCTACTTAGGGATCTCGACAAGAACCAGGCCGGGGAGGTGGCTGATAGCCAAGGGGTAGAGGATATGTAACAGCCCAAGATTTTATAAAAAAAATATTCTTTTTAATTTTATGTCTTGTGTTGTACGCTACACCAAAAAGGAGCTTGCACAACACGCATCCTTGTCTTGCCTTGCATTACACGCAATCGCGACCTTCCTCGATAGCGTGTGTAATACGCAATACCGAGTTTCACTAAACAACGATGTGCTATTAAAATATTATTAAAACTAGCCGTTATGAATAGTAATAACCACTTTTTAAAATTCTGTAAATCTTATTTTTCAAAATGAACTTCATTCTTGGATTCGGAGTATCGAATTTAGCCTACAGTGAAATTTTGGTACTTTTCGGATAACTTTCATATTCTGATGAATAGTGAAAATTACTAAATTATAATTAAAAACAACTTTTTTTAATCAAAATAATTAATAGTGATAAATTATTAATTTGAGTGGTTTTAAAGTATATTTAGAATATATTTTTACAATTTAATACAATGTTGGTCATTGGTTGTAATTTCACATTTAAACCAGACATAATCAAGTGTCAATCTTTTGATATATATTGTTTCCTAAAAACACGCTATTTATTTTAACAGCAGGATTTAATTATAAAATTAATTAATGCAACTTCTATGTTATGAATTTGGTAAAATAGATTTCATTTTTGAATTCGGAATATGAAATATAGCTTAGGATGAAATTTTGGCATTGTTCTGAAAAACATCAATTTTTGATGAATAGTGAAACTACTAAGTGGTAGTTAAAAAAACTGAATTTTTCATAAAACTTAATTTTGCCGCTTCTGTGAATGGAATTTCGAAAATCCGAGTGACACGGTTAATATCAAGGACTAAAATGTAGTTCAATGAGATGAAAATAATTTTTTGGTGAATAGTAACTTTTTACTTTTTTTACCGCGGTTAATAGTAAATAGGGTAACTAAGGGTAAATATGATATTACTATTACCCTAACACATGTCCTAATTCTACTGGACAAGTGTAATTTGACCAAAAAAAAACTTAGGAAAAAAATATGACCATTTAGGCCCACTTGGATTAGATTAGGACATTTATTATTAATTTATTTAAAGAAAGGTTAAAATAGTTAAAATCAAAGTTTAATAAGTAAATCATTTTTAATATGGGGTTATACATAAGATAAATTCGATTGTAAATATTCATTAGAAAGATAAAAATATTTCCTACATGATGGTATTTTATTTGTAATTTTTAGAAATAAAATAATTTAATTTATTTATGACACAACGATGATGCAGTAATTTTCTTATTAATGAAATATTGACATAATTGATGTTATAAACACCAAAATAAATGTAATTTGAGATTTTTTATGAATTAAACTAATTTTCTAGGTTAATATGATATATTAATGTTGATTTAATCAACTTGGTTCGAACATTTAATTCTGTTATGACTTTCACAAAAATCATATATCAAATAGTGTCAAAATTGACACAAAATAGTTTTTAAATCAAATATTATATTATTAATTGTTATTGTATTCCTAAAAATCTAATGTTCGTCCAAATGACTTAGATAAGGATATATATATTAATAATAAACAATTTGGGGTTCGTTTGGCATGTTATAGTAAGTTTATTAACCATATAGTGAAAGAAAACAAAAAGACATGGTAAAAGTTAAATTATTTAACTTAGAGTTAAATCTAATTGATAAGGTTAAAATAATATCCTTAACTTGTCTAAATTCTATTGGTTGATAGGATTTCGACCCATCCCCACTTTAGCTTCTAAATAAGACCCTTTGGAACCATTATAAACCGATTTTGACTTTAATATAAAATAATATTTTGAGATATTCCTAAGGTGCCCCTCTCCTCCCCTATAAAAGGACACCTCCTCCCCCTCCTCCTCACACCAATTTGAGCATTCAAGCTCGGCCAACCCCTGCCAAAATCTCTTCTCCACTTCCCTAGAAACATCCTAGAGTTTTTGGTCTTCCTCAAAGACCAATTTTAGTGCCCTAAGAGGAGGTCTCAAAGAGGCACTTCAAAGAAGAGGTAATTACCGTTACCAATTCTTTCATCTTTATTTCTTCTTCCACTTATTCATCTTAGGTTGTTTCATTATGAAGTAATAACATCAGTATCACTCATATACGGATATGTTATTATAAGTATGAAACAACCCTATTTCACCATCTATCCATCCTACGGAAAAAGAAATCACCACGCGTGCGTATGTACGGAATACCGTCTCCACGCCGTGGTGTAATCTATTTTCCACCACCACCTTACATGGATGGGTATAATGGTGTAAAGAATAACTATACATAGTTATTACAACATCATATTGATTCTGATATATTGTATAATCCACTCCAATTCAATTCAATATTTATAGAAATGATTTCATCGCTCGTGCGTACGTACGGACTACCGTCTCCACGACGCGATGAGATTCATTCTCCATGTTAACCATTTAAGAATGATTATAATGTATATATAAGAAATAATAATGAAATATATGACATTATAAAGCTACTGGATTTATGTATATATATACATATGTATGTCATCTACTTACTTCCATTTCAAGACAATAAGGAAAGAAAAACAGCGTTCATGCGTACGTACGGACTACCGTCTCCATGAACGGTGTTTTTCATTTTATTTATCTATCTATTATATATATATATATATACTGAATATATATGATATATAAATCATATTTTATATTCTGGAATTAAGTAAATCATGATATAAGAAATAATGATGTCAAGAACAACAAGTCAAAACACCTACGATAAATGAAACGATTTTACCCAAAACGCTTCTTTAACATGGAATTTACAAAAGAATGGGTAATATAATGTCATAAGTGAACCATATATGATATCATAACAATGAATATGATTCTGTAATAAGTCAATGACATTATTTAAATCATTATACAGGAGGTTCGGACACATACGAAGCAAATTGGACCTAAGGTAAGGGAAATATCACAATCTCATTTTTTATCCGAGATTGTTTATTCGTAAGTATTTACTGGGGTGTATTTTATCATCCACATCCATGTTCCCTCAATATGAAATATTGTTTCCATCCACTTGCAATAGTTTAAATCCAATTTTACCCTTAGGTGTGTTTTTTGTAAAGAATATGAAAGGAATCTTATGTCGTTTTTCCGTACGAGGTACTTTTTGACTTTTCCGACAAAAGTACGAAGAATGTTTTTTTTAACTTATACGGCATGAATGGATTTTTAAAACATTACTTCAAAGAAGCTTCCTTTACAAGTTTTCAAGTTTATTTTTAATCAACTTCTTTTATTTTAAAGTTGTATGACATGTTATGAAAGGAAAAATGTTTTTGAAGAAGAAAGGATATTTTCCTCAAGAATTCAATTCAAGTGTTTTATCAAAATTATTTTCCATCTAAGATAATAAAGGGCTCTGTTTCTATCCATATTTTTACATTGGTTTGACTATGTTGTGATGGAATTATGTTTATGAATTCCTTTATCATATATGAATTTATTTATGATGTCATGATGTTTCAAGAATCCCATTTTTGTTACATGTGTTATGCGATGATGCATGTTTTATGATTATGTGGCACACATAAGAAAGGATTCATTATAAGATGGGTGGGACCTATATCTCCCTCCAATGCATTGGGTAAAGATTTTATATCTCATGAGATAGACATGGCTGAAATGGTAGGTTATACCGGTTCAGTGAAACAGGACTGAAACGAGGGTTACTCGATTCAGAAAGGGACTTTGTCCACTAAGATAGTCTTGGCAATGAGTCATGACTAACAAGAAATAATTTTCTATGATTATGTGTACATGCCACAAAGTTTCAAGTTTTATGTTATGATTATGGGGATCTCATTTTCACTTCTATGATTTGTTCCATGTTAAGATATTATGATCTCTTTTGCAGGTTATGATTTTCAAAAAGATATGATATGATTTTTATTTCTTTTGTATACCCTTACTGAGAATTTGAGCTCACCCTTTTATGTTTTCTTTTCCCCAGGATATAAAGAAAGGTTTTAGGTATAAAATAAAAGAAGATCTTTATGGGAGATTTTGAAGATCTTTCACCACGATTAGAAGATTATATTCCGAGTTTCCAAAGACACTAAACTATTACGATCCTTGTGTGTGTGTTTTTGTTATGTACTATGTATTCCGCAAAAGTAATGTAATGTTCATGTACGTCAAGCTTCGGGTCTCTACAGGATATGGGCATGGGATTTTACATGCCGCTGAGGTAGCATTTCCATTATGGTTAGAGATTGTCTAAGGTACGGTCAATTTGTTTGGTACTCTTGCTTGTGAATTTTTTAATTCAGGATATTCACACTCCTTTGTTACAACATGTATGGCCCATGATTTGGGAATATATATAGAGATACTTTTCATGGCCCTAAATTTGAGTATGACAATCGAATATCATACCATCTTGATTGCTATTTTTCGGAGATGTGGACTAATGATGGGTCCGCATCAGTCTAGTGGGGACATATTTTTTCTAGAGATGTAGCCATATAGTGTCATCCTAGGCATAAAATGTTAATTTCTATTGTTTTATGTTATTTGATGATTTTAAAGGAGAGTCTTGTTTTCATGTGAAGTTAGATAGCTTGAAGATTTTATTGGTGAATGGAGTTTTCAGGTGGGAAGCTGACGTGTGGAGGAGCTTCTTTCTTTGTTAGCCAAGATTTTAGTCACCTCAATGTATGTTGAGATAGTGGAGGTTCTATGAGTTCTGAGAGAGTTCATGTATGTTTTAAATTTGGACTTTGTGAATCTACCCCCTTAACATGACATTGAGTTCTGGATAGACCTACATCCTGTTGGTCATCTGATTTTGTTGGGTCCTTATTGGATGGAGCCTTCTGAGATGAAGGAGTTGCAGATTTAGATTGATGATCTAATGAAGAAAAGAATTATCTGGACCAATGTGTCATCATGGGTTGATGTAGTATCATTTGTTCAGAATGATTATAACAATATGAGGATGTGAATAGACTGTTGGATACTGAATCAGGTAAAAAACTAAGAACCTTTATCCTCTCCCATGTATAGATGATATTTTCGACCATCTGAAGGGATAAATTTTTTTTCTCTTAGATTGATCTGTTGTCTACCTATCACTAGTTATGTGTAAGGGGTGACATCCTAAAAACTACATTTAGGTGCACATATGGGATCTTTAAGGTCATGGTCGTGCATTTTTTTGTTAATTACATGCCAGCCATGTTCATGGACCTCATGAACTATATATTCTATGAGTTCATGGACAAATTCTTCATCACGTTCATTGATGAAATACTGATTTTATCAATGTTATAGGCGGATCACTCCAAGAATCTTAGTACTATCTTGGAAGTTTTTCGATGCCACCATAACTAGTGGAATTTTTTCCAAGTGTATGTTTTGGACACGAGATATGCACTTACATGGCCATGTAGTATCTTAGTAGGGGATAAAAGTGGATTCATTTATGGTGTAATTAGATTTATCTTAGGATGAACCCAAGAATGTGGTAGAGGTATGAAACTTTCTTGGTATGGAAGGCTATTACCTGATATTCATTAACGACTTCTTCGGAGTTGCATCTACTTTTATGTATTTAACTAATAATGATCGGGCCTTTGAGTGGAGTGATAAGTGATAAGAAGCTTTCATCTATCTCAAAGAGAATTTGGTTAGTTTTCCATTACTCATGTTTCCAGAAGAAGGGGTATTTTTAGAGTTGTTTTTTGAAGCCTGAAGTCTAGGCTTGTGATGTGTGCTGATGTAATATTAAGGAGTGATCTCTTAAGGGTCTAGGCAGTTGCGTCCAAAGGAATGTAACTATTCCACCCATGATCTGATGCTAGCAGAGGATGTTTTTTTCTAATATTTTTGTAGAATTACGTCATTGGGGAGCACTTTATGGCCTTCACGGATCACAAAAGCCTTAGTTCCATCTTTTTCCACCATGATATGAAATTGTGGTAGTGGAGGTGGATGGTGTTTCTTTAAGACTATGATTTTGACATATCCAACACCTTAGGAAAGGAAATTTTTTTATCTAATTCATTGATAATCATGTCATAGTGAGTGGTTTCAATGGAATATTTAGAAACCTGGAAGGAAATGGAGGATTTAACTGCCCTGCACTTAGATGTGGGGAAAGATGGTAGCTGAGGGTCTCTATTTTAGATGATGGTGCAATCATCTCTGAGGTAGTAGGAGGAGGAATATTAGTTTTGAGTTATGATTTAGTTTCATATATCACACTTAGTGTTACACCTAGGAGTTTCCATGATGGGCCATAACTTATGGAAGCAGTTTTGGGGATCTGAGATGATGCTGGATGCAGTGGAGATTGTGACAAAGTGCTTGGTGTTTCAGTATGAGAAGGCATAGCACTATGTTCCCAGTGGTGTGTTGTAGACCTTAGATTTGCATGCGTAAAAGTGGGATGAAATATCTATTAATTTCATTATAAGGATACCTAGGGCTTAGGGATATTGCACTGAGATCTGGGTAGTAGTGGATTGATTGAAAAAATCGGCTCACATCTTAGAGATCAGAAGTCGATCACAGTGGATGCTTTAGTGTTGACGTATATCGATGAGTTGGTGTGACAACATGGGATTTCAAGATCCATCATCCTAGATTGAGATATAAATTTTAGCTTGAGAGTCTAGCAGTTATTGCAGTATTCCTTTCCCACTCAGTTACACCTCATCACAACCTTCCATCCTCAGACAGATGGGTAGATAGAGTGGATCATCCAGACGTTGGAGGACATGTTGTGGGAATGTGTTTTGGACATTGAAGGATCATGGGTGATAAACATTCCTTTGGTAGAGTTTTCTTCCAATAATATATATCACTCTTTAATTGACATAGATCTATTTGATTCCTTCTATGGGAGACCTTTTCGTTAACCATTTTTCTAGACAGAAGAATTTGAAGAAGTTATTCTTGGGATGGACTTGGTGCATAATATAACCAGAAAAGTGCATCATGTTCGTGAGAGGATTAAGGTAATAGAAGACTAGAAGAAGTCATTTGTCTATAACAATATAAGGCTCTTGGAGTTCAAGGTTGGGGTCCATATTTTTTTGAAGGTTTCCCCTTGATGTGGGAAACATGGGTTCAATAGAAGGGGGAAACATTATCCCATGTTCATAAGACCTTTCATGGTGTTTGGGAAAGTTGGCGAGGTGGCATAATAGTTCGTAGTGACAGCACAATTTGGGAGGATTCACGACATCTTCCACATCTAATTTCTTTGTCAGTATCGACATGATGACTCACACATCATTGACTGTGGAGAGATGTCTATCGAGGATGATGAAACATTCATGGAGAAGCCAGTTGAGATCAAGGATCATCAGAAGGAGGTTCATGTTGACAGGCCATTAACATGATTCATGTGTTATGGAGGCATTCGGGCCTCATGGGGAGTATATGGTAATGAGAGGCGTAGAACACACCCATTACAAAGAGCTTTTTTTAGTTTTTTTTTTGTGATTTTCTTAATAATGTAATGGTTGAACCTTGTTTTCCATGAGATGATTTTTTCCCTCTTATTTAATTTGTGAAAAAATCATGGCATGTGGGAAGGGTAGGACCTTATTCATAATAATGATGAATTAATTATGATGCGATTGAACCCATACAGTTTAGTCAGTGCCACCCAAAGGGAATGTTTCATGACATAGAGGAAGGGATTCCCAGGTCCATGTGTCTGGATAGTGTATCCTTTGGTGTTTTTGTGGGTTTTTAGAAAGTATATGTCAGGATATCTGTCCTTATATGAAGAAGATTCACTTCCACATTCAAGCATCAAAATGTGGTTTATCCATGAGAGGTATTTTATGTAGTGGATTTTCAGACCCCTCTTTCTTCTGGGGTTGGGTTTAAATTCTTGAGGGTGAGAATAGTTTGATAGGTATCTTATATGATGAATTGGACCTCTTCATTCAATTCATTTGTAACAATAGAGTGTTTTCATTTTTCATGGAGTTCATCATGGCATGTTCCATGAGTTTGATAGTTTTTAGTTTTCCAATGGTATCTCACAGAAAGGTGAATCACGGAATGGTTACCCACAAAACGATGAACCAATGAATGGTGACTCAAAAAATGGTAGCCCAATGAATGATAATTCACAAGAAAGTATCCCACCAAATGGATACACCCCGAATGAAAGCTCACTAAATATTATCTTACTGAATGACATATTTTAGAATGGTTCCCCACCGAACAATGTCTCACCGAATGCTGGCTCACCGAACAGTGGATCCCTGAATGGTGGATCACCAAACAGTGGCTCAACAAATGGTTACTCACCGAATGGTGGCTCAATGAATGATGACACACCAAATGGTACCTCACTAAACAGTGACTTGTCCCCAGTATCTCTTGAGAGTGACTCAACCAACGATTAGTAATTTCAAATTTTCATGTTCAACCCCTCTTTGATGTGAAATCAATTACCTACCATTTAATGCATTTCTAAAACAATTCCCATGTTATCTAGGTATAATTATTATATATTTAATATCATAATGCTCCCTAGACCTTGTAATGGCCATGTTTTGTGGTCAATCCACAATCAAAATGTTATGTACATTTAAATTGTCTCCTTGATTTTAAGATCTGATTGTTTTGAGCTGATATACTATCATCATTTAAACATTACTTTCTCAATTAGTCCACCTACAACCTCTATTTACCCAGTATCCACACGCTTGTGATGTATCAATATATTCAGTTTTCCCATGGAGTCCTTCTTGATGCTCGCGTGACCCTCTATTTTGGTGCAAGGAAGAATCGTTGGTTGCCTATTGTTCAAGTTAGAGATTTCTTTCATATCTCATTTCTTATGTATCATGTGGGGTGGTTGTACTTGTTTCGACTCTTGTCCATAACTGAAACCAATTATTGATGGTGTTACAATATAATCTTCATGTCACCGTAGTCAAAAATTTATATGGGGAAGATGATGATGTTGAGAACTTGTTTTATGAGTCATCCTTGATTTCCAATTATGGATTGTTTTGGATGTATATATTCTGAAAATCATGGCCATAGGTGGTCCTTGTGTGATTAACCTCAATATATTTTGAATAATTACTATAAATATCGATATGATTAATCACGTATACCCAGTTAAAATAAAATTATTCATTGGGATCATACGTTTTTTATCATCACCCCTATCTATTAAGGTGGAATTAAGGAACCCTTGTTGGGTATACCTAAATATACTTGTCTTTCTCGTGTGGCTATGTGTAGTATGGGTTTTGTTGGGTTTTTAACCTGTGGGGGTTCTATAATCCTACTATTGGTACCATGGTTGTGGGTTCATGGGTCGACATAGGGGTTGGATATTTGAGTGGGGTGTACTATGTGTGTGCGATGGAGATGCAATATTGGTAGTGGTTGATGTGGGCTTTGTGTATGAGGTCGTGTAGGAGATTTTATGGAATCTTATCTTGAATGATATATTGATAGTGCAATTGATGAACTTTTAGAGCATGGGATAAAATATGGGTTGTGTTATGGTTATTGAACAATGTGTTCCTATGGGGTTTCAATCTTGTTGTGTTGTAGAATGTTTTGGGTATGGATGTGGTTGGTAGTTACCTATGTAGTGCTAGAATTAAATAATCAATCTTTTTAATAAAAATTGAAAAAAATTTAAATGAAAGGTGTGGGATTATGTTTTGGTTGTGGCTGTTGGTGGGGCTGTGAATATAGGGGTAGCACCAAGAGAAATTTGTGCGGTTCAGTTGTTTGTTTGAAAACCTATAAGATGGACTGATTTTTTTCTAACCAATATTTATAAACATTTAGTTTCGTATTATTTCCATATGCACCCACATGTGTTGATAACTATGTGTCTAACACCCCCATTATTATGGGGAAGGGGGTTTTTTCCAACATCTTGGTGGGAGGATGGATTGTTGGTTATTGGCTCCCCATCTCACTCTTCTAGGAATTTATAACCCAATACTCCTTGGAAATGATGTAATGGCATGAGTCCTATTACCATATTTATGGTACTGGTTGTCTGAGAGGCAGATTGTTTTCCAGATGTCATCGGGATGAGGCTCTGGTGTTTTTGGGTGAGACATTCGGTGGCTGTGGAGTAGGTTTCTACAGTTAGAATGGGATGTGGTTTGTGGCCCATTGGTGTGTGGGAAGGATGAGATAGTGGATATTATGGAAGAGTGCAAGTTCTAGGGAGTTATCCATTAGGGAGGAGCAGTTAACTAGTGGGAAGTGGTTTACGGTACCCTATAATTTCTGTCACTATATTAGTACCTTACTCGACTTGAAATATTTGGTAGGTGTGCCTTGGTGAGGTTGGGGTGGTTAGTGATCCTTGTTATGTTATTTTGAGGTTATGATATTTTCTCAAAGGGACATTATTATGTTTTCCCCCAATTGTTGAATGGTGATTTGTGTTCTCTTGTAGAGTATACTTGTACGATCCCCATATGTATATAAAATAGTTTTTAGGTTTCCATGTGCACTATGAGGACCATTTTGGACTTTACTAGCTTGGGTGTCGGGATAGTAAATTTCCTGATGCTTAGAATTTTTTTTGGTACTATACATTAGTTTCATTGTACATTATAGTAGTTTTTCATAAGACTTGTGTTGGTTCGTTTTTCAGTTTCTTTACATATAAAGTTAATTAGAGTTGTTTTGGATTTACAATCTTATCTCCTGATCTTATTTTCAATAAAAAGCGGTAATTCCACCCATATATTGTGAATTTATTCCTACGCTTGGTGATATTATACACCCCGAGGCTTATTGGAGGTGTGATATAGTCATTTTATGTCTTTAATATTGAGGAAGGAAGGTCCTGGCATCTTTATATCCCTTCCCTCATCCTAGAGAAGGCAGATCATGACAGTAGCTGACATATTAAATCCAAAATTTCATTAACTATTTTTATTGGGTGACTAACACATATTTCTCATATCCATCATATTGTTCTTACAATGTCTTCATGTGGTAGAAAGGAATCCTTTCACTCATATCCTTTTATATAACCATATACCATTTCCCTCTAACCAATAAATAGTATTTTATCATTCATTTCCATCTTCAGACTAATGAGGTCTTAATATATCTCCAAATATATAATCTTAATGTATCTATATTGAAACATAAACCTTATTATATCATTTCCACAACAGGAAGAAAAACGCTCTTGTAATAAGACATTAACTCTACTAAAAAAATATTACAGTTTACTACTCATGTATATTTTGATTGAATAAGATTATATCATATCAAGCATAGTATAAACTATATAAGATGAAATTTACCAAGTTCCACCACTATCAAATATATTATCTTAGACTCCTCAAAAATATTCTTGATAAAAAAGAATTATTCTAAATCTATAAATAACATATCATGATGATAAATACAATTAATTAACAATTTCTAGTGAACACTATACTAAATTTATTTATCTATAGGAATCCTTCATCACCTTATCTAAATGGAACATCAACCTCTAACTACATTATAAGAATCATTTAAAAACATAATCGAATTTACATAGTTCCCACAACTGTGATATGTTCAAATATCACAAGGACATTATTTCCCCTGGTACTTTATATTGATATATTGGGTACACCAAAGCTTCCACATCCATTAATAAGAAACCAATCAGTTAAATTTATCCTTTCTACTTTGGTAGTGAAAATCATCCAAATCCACATTTTCCTTCTAGAAAATATAATGTCAACCTCTGTATGTGTAATAAAATAATCAACACCCTTTATATACATAATTCCCAACAAAATAATGCATTTTCCCCATTAAGGAATAGTTATCCAACTAAATCAAATGAAAACTATTCACTAGGACCTTTTAAATAATAGTTATTTGATGCCTTCATTCATTGAAACTATTTTTGGTGATCAAATCAATAACAAATTTACATACTCCACCAAGTGAGGTTAACAATGAATCTTTATTTTATTCCCTAGTCTATATCAAATAAAAAATGAAATTTCTTCAAAATTAATGTATGGAAATAAAATATCATAAATCATCAATTGGAATCCAACTAAAATTATATCCTCATCCATTTTCACTTCAAAAACCATATCCCACTATCTATGAGTTTCACCAGAAGTATATAACCATCAAACCACACCATTAATATTGTATTGGTATATTGAAAAGGGAAAATTGGTAATAATCATATAATACATAATTTATTTCATTCTTCCATATCATATAAATATAAGATTATAATTATTTTGGAACATAATTGGAAAATCAACTTCCTTGGGATGATCTTAATCCACAACCCTTATAATATCCTTAATATCAACAAATAATGTGTTCAAGAGTTCTCGAGCACTATCCACATTCCATGTTAGTTTTTCTAACTCTTGGAGGCCTCCCACATTCCTATACCCCACTTCATAAATAATCCATCTATGGGGAGTAATCTCTATAGTCATATAGGTTTAACTTCCCAGCCTATTTGACACATAGAGCGATGGACTAAGAAAATTTTCCACTTGGACTCAAGTGTTTTTAGCTATACGCCAGAGGCTACCAATAAGAATTGAGGATCTAATAATGGTATGATAAATACATTTTACCCTCATAATTATAGTATCTAAATTGAAAAAAATATAATATTTCAATATAAAGGATAAGTAGTATAAATAAAAAACATATGATAATAATAATTAATCGATGAACTGTAAAACACTAATTTTTGAAAAATGCATGCATGTATAAATGATTCTACATAACTAAAAAGGTATACATATAGTGGGATATACAATAATATATAGTACTTAAGAAAATGAAATAGAAAATAATCCCCTTTGTAAATCTACATGAGCTTATAGTGTTTTATCAAAATACTATGCTCCTAAGATACCATGTAAAAATGAACAATGCATGGGTATCACATAACCCGAACATGGTGTAATGAAGTCTTTCGGGTAACCTAGGGTAATGGAAGCCCAAATAGGGTGTGAGATATACTCAAAACTCCACCACCAATGGGTCTAAATAATAATATAGTCTGTGTTTTTAAAATTTATAAATGTATTGTAATAAATAATAAAGCTAGAAAATATAAATAAAAGTAAACTACTTGGGCTTCAGTTCCCCAAGGAAACCAATCCATCCATACCAGTCCTTGCCTCTACTGAAATTCCATTGATCATGAGTCACTATGTGAATATATGAATATATTTAAAAATATGCATGCATGTAGTACTACATAGAACATGAGGAGTAATTCAAGAATCCATTAAAGGGAGTCTCTAAAACTGTACTATAATTTTAGGTAATAAAATATAAATGAATAGAAGAAAATTAGTTATTCATGGACCTGTGGTATTTACACAAGGTGTGATATAATATAAAATTTCATAAAATATACCACTAAAAAAGTATAATTATAAACATGAATAATTTTGGTCATTAATCCTAGATCCCATCCATGAAATCCCATGATGAGGGTCCTATGTATCACCCAATGATCCACTTAATGTCATTAGTTCATAAACCATTCATGGTAATTTTAAAAGAAGAAACAAAATACTCTCTCATCACCTTGAAAACGCTTTGACCCAATCTATTATGATTTATAAAATGGAAATCCATGTATCATTCACATCATATGGATTGATATCTTGCCTATGTTCTTGTCCAAGTAATTCCTACCTGGTAAGAAAAGTATCTCTCATGGAATAAAACGCATAAAAAATATTGGTGTATTATATTAAATTTTTATTAGGAACCTAGTGTCACTAATGGTTTGAAATAAATATAAAACCCTCTGAGTAGTCCCGGGTAAACTAATAAGGAACAAATAATCCATCATTGTATTTTACCATTTAATTTCCATTGTACTCAGGCTATGAAATCCACAAGGAAACCCTGTATAAATTAAGTGTTCTATAGTTTCACACTGACCAAGAACCCATCCACATAATTAATGCATAGTGATATAATTATCCCATAGCGCATCCATAGTTGATCTAACAATTTAAAATAAAGTAAAACACTAAAATATATTTCTATGATCATGACTTATCATAATTACAGAATAAAAAAATTTCTACATAACCATTTATCATTTCAAATATATATAATAATTTTAATGAAAAAAATCATTCCATTCATCCCAAAAAATTTCAGTATTTAATTTAATTATTTAATTAGTTATACAACACCCCTTATGAGTGGTTTTATTATAGCATGAAGGGAGATGCTATCAGATTTAGATATTGTAATTTATATTTTTATACCATATATGTGTGTTTAAAAATCACACCTAAAATAATTGTGATTAATAGTAAACGAGATTTTTAATTATGATAATTATGATAAATAACATAGGGGGGGTAATTACCTAACAGTTATACAAATCATAGGAATATAAGGAACACACTGAAAGGGGTGGGTTGCACTTATGTGAAGAACCTCTAATGATATTTTACCAATTTAGTTTTATAAATAAACTTCAACACTTGTGGAGTCCAGCCTATGGAACAAGAACATAAATTATAAATATTCCATACATTAAGGGGGAAAAATTGTTCACCAACATCATTCTTAGTAATGTTCAGTCATCCAATATCATGTTCTGAATCAATAATTCTATAGAGAATAAGATTAAAACTAATAATTCCAAGTAATTTTTTTGAATTATCTCATATTAAGAGATAATTTAAGATGGAGAGTGAAATTTGGATTGGGGAAGGGGGTCATAGTCTAAATTGTATGATTCCAACATGATGAAAAAAAAACGTAAAACAATGTCAGTATGCTGGATTTATCATTATGGAAGGGGGGAGTAGGAGGAGCTCAAGTGACCCCCTAAATTTCAAATAGAAGATCCGAAATAATGGATAGGAACCCTTTAAAGTGGAAATGTAGAAATCATCAATTTTTTTCTATTAAGAGCTACATGGTTTGGATCAAAATTTTGGCTAGCTGTGTGATAACCATGTGGAATTAACTACACAAAGTCATGGTTATTTTAAAAACTGATGCATGATCTAGATGAATAGTTTAACTTTTTTCCCGTTTATAGCTACTGGTTATGTAGTAGTAAGGGTTTGGTCTAGGAACATTGTTTAGGTAAACATTACGCAAACCATGTAGTTCACCTCTACACACAGGCACCATGTTTCAGAGTTACACCAAGTATATTTTATAGTTTAATGAAACTATTCTCTTTCCAGGAAGGATCGACATAGATGACCAACATTTCACTACTAACCATGTGAGAACAATTCACTACATTTAGTTTCTCAATAAAATGGTGTATTTGGACGCAAACACTTTTGAAACACTACTGAAGTCCTAGGACACCTATTGGGTTTTAAACCATAAATAAAACCTATAATTATAAGGGTTCCAACACCTAGAATTACATTATTTTATTTTAATTTTTTGAATATTTTAATACATAAAATTTTAAAATTTAAATTACATATGTAATTATGCTCGATAAAAAACATGGGACATTACAACCTCCACATATTATAACTTATCATATCCAATAGGCCTTAAGAAAAAAAACACAACTTGAGCTACTCATGTCATGATGTTTTTTTTGACAGTAGTGTGTTATTTCCAAATTCAGAATGCACCTCCAAAAATCACTAAAATTATATTCAACATAGACTATATAAATATGATTAGACACTCGAATTAATTATAAGACATCATGTTGACACCGACACAAGCCTGTCAAACTAAAGACATTATCACTTTATTGACTATTTAATTCCCCATCAAATTTCTCTCCCCACCACTGGTTCTAATTGTTTAATTATAATATTGAGTCAGTGTATCTTTACCATCAAAATTTCCTATTTCAATATACCACTATCATTCTAACGGTGCTCTAGGCATGATTATTAGATTAAATGAATTGTATATAACCAATCAATCCCATTTAACTATGTTGAGAATATTTTTCATGATGAACCTTAACCAACCAACACATCCCTCACCTCATCCTAACAACATTCCAAAAGAGTTCCCTCATATAACATATTTAATGAAATAAGAGGATGTACATCGATCCAGTTCCATCCGACTACACTAAAAAATTCTCTAACTATCATATCCTGAAAGAGGTCATCTACTTAGAAGAAACCATTAATTTAATTCAAAAAAGCCTACCAAAACCTATTTCCAACATTTATTTATGTCTCATGAAAAAAAGTAAATTTATGTTTTTGAGCCTCCGTATGAAAAAGGGTGTGCTCTTGATCCAAGACACTTTGATTGTGAGTCCTAAAACATTACATCTGAGAATGAATGAAGTATAGGATAAACAATATATCAACAAATCATGTATAAGTATATCATCCCAGTTTTTCAATAATCCAATGTTTATGATAGAGACATTGTTACATAGATGAGAAGTCTAAATAACATAATGTTGACTGAGCATAACTATAGTAATATTTGAGAACCAAATTTTGTCAACTAGTCCATCCATCGATTTCCTACTTAAGAACGTCAGTATAATTCAATTGTAATTTTTCCACTATGATCAAAAAATACAACTATGTAAAACTCCCACAAAGTGTACTTATCAAAAATTAAAATGATATTTAATTTAGCTCAACATATAAATAATCATCCCTCGGTGCACTTGCGATGATGTCATTATTAAGTTCCTAATCTTCACAATGAAAAGAGTAGACTAAATGGTTATCAAAATTTCCATAGAGACTTGAGTCACCCTAAAAAACAATAATGTGTGTCCAACATGGTTTTGAACCAAAAATGTAAAACTACAAATAGAAAGGTCAATCGAACCTCTCATAATGGATTATTTTATAAGAGCACAAAATTACAATATGACATATCACAAACCCGACCACATTTATTTTAACACCTGATGAATCCTGTGATCAAAAAAAATAAACCAGTAATTACCCCTTCCAAATTAATTATTTTTGTAATTTTTTCTTATATATTTAACCATTTCATCTTCGATATACCTGACAAGCACTACTCAGTTATCCAAACTCACCAAATCCATGAAATTAAAAAAATAGAGCCATCCAATTCCAAATGGTCCATTCATGGTTTTTTTCAGTATACATAAAAGAAAAAACTATATATTTCAATCAATTTCCCAAAACTTTTAGTGTTATAATTAACATTTACTGAAATCAAAAACTCCTCCCAAGGAACACATTCCATCAACTTGACTATGATCACAGACATGGGAAAAAAACTTTTAGAAAGAATTAACCAAAAAGTATAGATAAACATGAAACTCACAAGAATGGTTGACCCAATTTTAGGAAGACATGTGCATAAATATTTCTAGATCCACAGTCATGTCATCCTTTTCATCCATAACAAGGTAAAAAATACAATCATGTAAAATCCTATTACCATATGGGGAAATGTAACTCAATAATTGAGAGAGGTCTTATTTACCTCAAATTATAGGTAAATATACCCCATATATGACTTTTGATCATCATATAGTATATTTTATGTCAAAAGTTTGCCACTAAACTCATATGGGTCACTGTATCATTTTACCAACTAGATTGGTACAACTTGTGTCAACTTTTACTACACCAAACATTCATTAGAAAATGGAACATCCTTTATAATATCCATAGGATTATCATCAATGTGAATCCTAGTTTTCAATTTCCATAAAAAATGAACTACATTTAGATTCATAACATCTCCTATGATGGAAAACCCTCCTGAAAACCTCAATTGTTACCCATCAATAAAAAAACTAATAATGGTCACATAATAGTCAATGTGGGAAACAATTTCCTTGGAATTTATAGCATTATAAACCTGAGTATCACATGATAATCATTCCTATAAAAATGGTAAATCTACTAAATGGAAATTCATCCACGCATGATGACATTTTAGATACCATGAATTCTACTCAGGATAATGGAACCAAAATGGAACATTTCATCTAAAACTATTAATAAAAAAATTCAATGGGGTTAAAATTAATAAAGAAACTACCCTCTCTGATCTAGCCCACTACAAAATTTGTATGCATCAAAATTATAGTTAGTTTTTTTAGAAAAGATAACTAGTCTATAATGAAAATAGTTTTGGTTCAACAAAACCTACTAAAATCATCTAGGACCTACATGAAAAGTTTAAATTTTTCCCCCAAGAACTCCATTGGGGAAAATAAAAGCTAACCCTTTCATGATGTTTAATAAAATAAACCCCCTTCTTTTTTCACATAATTCATTACCATAATTCACAAATTTTATTTAAAAACATTCTTTCTCGGTTTTAGAGAATATTTAGAACTCTTTATAAGGTAAATGTTCAGGGCAATTAATTTATCTAATTCCATAATGCACACAATATATTTCTATGAAACATCATTTCAAGAATTATTTATTTGATTCACATTAAATATTAATTAGATAAATTTTCACATAAATTTAATTTTAATCATCATATATTTATTCATAATATTTTTTAATTGTCATAGTTAAAGAAAATGTTAATAAAAATATTTAAATGAATAAACCCCTTAGGTTGTATTTAGAATTTTAAATAACTCATTCCACATAAAATCCTAGAAAAAAATAAATCAATGTGTGTTGTATAGTTATATGGGGTTGGTTAAGTAAGATTCTAGCAAACATTTATATTTTAATACATATAAGCACATATAATTAAATTAAATAATCATCCCTATATAATGTAGTCATCCACGAATGGTGTTATGTGAAAATGAATATCAATACAAAGGTGAGATACATGGGTCCCATCAAGCCAATCAATGTGAAATTTTAAAACATCATTAATTGGATTATCCTGAAATAATAATAAGATAACGATGACTTACTTGGGTCTGGCCATGAATAAGATTCATAATAACTTAATTTTGTTTATGAATTAAGGACTAAATTATTATAAAATTTTCACAAGGGAGACTATAATAATATATATTTATTATCTTATATGGGTTACCATTTAAAAAATTATAATGATCCCATTGACAATATTGATCGCAATTGGTTAAAATTGAATCACATCTAGTATGTTACATCCTTGGATACCAATGGTTCTTGTATCAATCATGTAGTGAATAGTATGATATGGTGTAACCACAAAACTATTTACAATATTCAATTTATATTTATATAGAGACATTAATAACAAATTTTATATCAAAATTATCTAATAGAATGATTTTAGAAGCAATAAATACACCTCCTAGGGTGTAAGCATTATCTAAAAATAACTTTTTTATGTTTTAATGAACATGTAATTATGTTTCATGGAATAGATTAATAATTTTTCAATACACAAAATTGAAAAATTCAAATTACATTGAATATTCCACCAGGTCCAAAATGATGGACACCAAAACATGAAATAAAATGAAAATAGATATTTCAAATTGAAAAATTAAATCTACTAAAAATCATGAAACAGAAAATGATAAATAATAATTATTTATATAATATACACTATTTACCTCATATTAATTTCTTTACATAAAAATTAACTCTCAAATTAACAATTAACATCAATAAAAGTATTAATTTTTGTTTGAGGAACCATATGAAATAAATTTTAAAATTGCATTCAAAGAATAACTGGTAATTTGGGTCATGATACAAAGAATTTACTAAATACTTTGTATGGGTTCCTACATAATTCAGATAACTCTACTATCTACTGTAACAAATATCTAATGATTTATCCATTAAAATAATATTTTTGATGAACTTTAGTTAAAAATACCATTATTGAAACGTTAATATAAAGTATGGGTTAGGACCACCAAAAGACATCAATTGTGTTTCTAGATCAATATAGGATTGAGTGTAGAGCTCATTGAAAAATAATATCATTGGTAAACAATTTTAACTCAATGTAAACAATAAACTAAATTTGATATGAATGAATTATATATTTTAAAAGTATTATTGATTTTAAAATACCATTTAAAGTAAAATGATGAAAAATATTATAAAAAAATTACAAACACATGTGATGAATCTGGAATTAACATTCCAACAAATATATTATTCTTATCTAATATATGTTTTTCACCTTCTCCGTAAACACATAACCAAACAACATCATGTTTATATAGACATATATAATATAATCCATATCCAAATACGTTATAATATTTTCTATAAATACATCATAGAAAAATTAATCTACATTCACATTGATATGTGAAGTCAGTTGCTATTATGAATACCGTGTTGGATTTCCAAAAATCACTCACATTAAATTCAATTTACACCTATTCCTTGAAATTTATCCAATTACATTGAAGATATGATAAACAATTTTCTTAAAAAATACCTCAAAATATTAACTACTAATAAATATAGAAAATAAATAGTAATATAATTTTTTTACTAAAACTGGTAAATATTAAATGGGAAGGCACTATATTTAAGAAATAGTTAATCAAAATCTCATTTGGTGACATGTTAAAAATATAATGTCACATAAATTCATAATAATTATATTATAGAACAACTAATACGTATTATATTTATACCTAGGATGTTTAAAAACGTCATTGATCATGTATTCTATATTCGAAACAACTAGGGAACAAGAAGTCCATCCCAAATACTACACCCTTAAATCATTACCTGAAACATCCAAATCTTTATCATACACTACATAATAAAAAACATAAAAATTATTTTCATTATGAAACACTTTTATTCAGAAACTCTATAGAAACCCAATCCATAGTAATGACTAATTAATGATAATAAAAAATTCACTTTGCAGCTATTATTGAAATTTTCTTTCATATAAAAACATTCAAACAACAAACCCATGGTTTAGAAATCAAAAAATTTCCCATGAATTCCCATTATTAACTTTATAATACAAAAATCATTGATTTTTTAATTTTATTGAAACACCCACTGTCTAATCAAGTCAAAAATTATATGACAGCTACTAAAATAATATAATTACATAAAATAATTAAAGTAAAAAAATAATGAATTAAAATCTTATAAGTATTTAATATGATAATGCTACATAAATGTTGATCATGTTACAATTATACAGCTGTTTTTCTAATATTTATAGTGGTGAAATATTCCCTCTAACCCATTTTTAATGTAATATTTGATCATGATTCATTATTTCATTATTTCAATAATAACTTTACAAAACTATATATATCATAAATCTATAGGATTCATGTATATAACGTTAATTAGTATAATGAGTGAATAATATATCACATTTCTTCATATCTTTTGACATTCGATGGTTATATGGAACTCCAATAGTGAATTTTAATATACAACACCATTGAATAATTAATTTCTTCTATGAATAAATAAATTTGGTCTTTATTATGGGGTTTATATTTTTTTTCTTTGGTTCATGAATTTATCTTTCTATGACATCATTTATTATCTAATTTTAAATTGTGATGTTAGATTTTTAAATTTCATCGGCATATAGAAGAGGATTTATTTTTGTTAAGTTTATGGATTGATAATTTATCATATTAGTGAGATTGATTGATTATTTAATTTTCCATATTATAAAACCAAAATTCCTTGGTATGTGGCTCAAATTTGAACAATGATTTGTTTCATTTCAAATGGATTGACAATTTAATATTATTAATTTATAAGTATGATTAATTATTTATAGAAAAATAAATTTTTTTGAGAAATATAATGTTTTTACAATTAATTTAGGTATAAAAATAGAGATATATAAAAAAATGAAATTTTGGAATTATTTTATGGATTTTGTATTAGTTATTTTCAAAACATGGATAAATTACAAGATTGAAAATGAAAAAAAAGAGTTTTAAAAAATTATTTTAATTGTTTTAATATTTTATTTATTATAATGAATGATATATAATTTATGGATATTTTTTAAACATTCTTATTAAAGTGTAATTATAAAATATTATTCTTGATTTTGGAAATACATTGCATGTGTATGTGTATAATATGTTATTGTTAGACAATTTTTCCAAAATATACGAATCATAAAAATAAAATTAATATTGCTAAATGGAAATTAATTTGTATCAAAGGATGCATGTGTTAATGGGAACAAAAAATTTATATTAATATTATATGAAAGGTAACACTCATTATATTGTTAGATTACATATATTTATTGTGTTTATATCCAAAAAATAGAGCTTGAATTAAAATATGGAAAACAATTTTTTTACTTCTGTTAATGACTCAAATTTTCAATGCTTGTTGAATGGAAATTATTTTGAAATATATGAAAATTTTCATTTGTTTTTTGATAAATGTAAAGTTTCTAATGTTATTTAGTGAAAATGTGACACTTTCACCGACTTTTTGGGAAAAAACAATTATTTAATATGTTTTATAAAGTCATGTTTCTTTCAAAAAAATTCAAGGAATATTGAATTGATAGTTATTATTGAAATTTGGAATTTTTCCTAGAATAAAATAAAATTGTGATATAAAAAATTGGTTATTTAGGAAGAAAATGATTATATATAGAAATAATAGATATAATTACAAGGAAAAAATATTTTGATAAAATATAATTTTTATCTTCAATTATTTCATTTATTTTAGATTTTTTATGAATATATTAATTATACTATTATAATTATATTGTAATTAATATGGTGTATCAGAGTGTAATTTTAAATTTCAATTCATGGTAATGAATAAGTGTCATGAATGTATATATATAATTATTATTCAGCTCTACAGTAAGATATATGTATATATATATGTCAAATGTTATGATCCTTGATAATGTAAAACATTAATAATCATTTTTGATGTGTAATTTTCCATGTTGAAGTTATAGTGATCAAAAAAGTGTCTTATAATTTGATATTTATTCGTATTGTTGATTTATTTAATAATTGATTACTATTTGTAGAAAAATTGGTTCTTTTTATTTTAAAATAGTTTTTACTAAATAATTCATTAATTTTGGAGTTTAATGAAAAATAAATTTGTAATGATTTCTTCAATCCAATGATACTTATTGAAATCCACCTGTAATAAGTGGACATTTTTAAGGATATTTGGTTCCATTACATGGGACTTCTCTTATGAGATCCTGGGTTTTGGATTGATATTATGGTGTAAAATTGGGGGTTTTGTGTTATTTCTTGGTATGTATGTTTGTGAGGGATGATATATTGTTGGGGGTTTAGAAATTAATAATAAAAAGATTTATCGATATTTTTTCATTATGACATTCAGTTCTTAAATTTATTGGTAAAACTATAGTTGATGAGAACCTTGAATGATTGTATTGGTTTCATTTTCAGACATGTTTCATTAAAGCCAGAATGAATCAGTTATTCATATATGAAATGTTAGATACTAAGTTACATGAAATAATTTAAAAAAAGTATTTTCTCCAATTAATGTGTATTTCCAAAAACTCAATGAAATTTATTTTAACATTTTCATGAAAAATGAAAAATAGGTTTAAAATGTATTAAATTAATAGTTTTAATTAATCAGATAAGAATTAACTAAATAAATTTAATGCATCTTACATAAGATTTTGAATATGGATTTTGTTTTAAAATGATAACTAGATTGGTTATGTTATATTGATGGGAATAATATTGCACATTGTGAAATATTACCCATGTAAAATTTATCTTGGTTGTGGGAGATGGAAAGGTTCCATTGAGTATTTTTTCCATTGTTTAATATTTTATAGAGAAATAATGAATTCTAAAATGATTATGAGCATGATTATAGATTAGTATTGGATGAAGGAGGGGGATAACGAGTCTATATAAATAATAAAAAACACATTGTTTTTTAGAAGATATATCGGGTGAAAAATATTATGGAATTGTTATATAGAAAAAACAGCTTCCTAATATATTGGGCTAATTTCATTGAAAATTGAATTAACGTCCAACATACTAGATATACTAATATGGAAGTTATACGAAATTAACAAATAGGTATAAAAGTATAATGATATCAACAATTATGAATTAAAAGGATCATCAATGATCAAAAAATTTTAATAGATTTTATGAAGTATAATGCTAGACTATTCTTGAACATTGCAAAATAAAATTTTTCAGTTATGGTATAATCGTTGGGTTTTATTGAATTACTGGATTTTCTGAACTATTTGGACGTTACTGAATTTATCATTGAATATATGTTTAATAATATGTTTCGATAGGATACGTGGTCAAACATTATTCTTTTAAAGCATAAAACCTATACATATGTGCCTAGAATAAAATATCTAATAGATACATATGTTGCCAACATGATAATTGATTATTAGTTTCTTCAAATGTAAATGAGAGAAATGAATTCATTTTGATGAAGTTAAATAATGGAAAATGAAATAAAATTGAAATCATATAAATCATAAACATACAATTCTAATGGAATGGGATGTTTGGAGTTATTCTATTATGGTGATGTTGTGTACCCAAAGACTATGTTCTGAAACATTAAATACATGTGTCCTTAGTGAATAAATGTAGAGAATGTATGGAAATATTTTTTTTGTACCTAAAAGGAGTTTACTAGTGGTTCATCGAATTATTTAAAAGGTTAAATAATTTTTAGTTTGTAACAATGAATGGATATCATAGATAAATTTGTAGGAGTTAGAAAAACTCATCAGGAATATGTTAAGAACCCTAAAAGTGATAGGATAAATATATTCTCTTATAACATGGTTATATTTAAAATTTATTTTAACATGATGGAATCTAAAATTCACGATAAAATAAATATAGTTTCCTATATTATTTATATATATTTTTTTATACTTGATAATTTCATTAATTTATTTCCAAATGATCCATTGATATTTTCCTGTTACACATGGAGTTATTTCATTATTTAATGATATGTGATAGTAATCATTTTTATACAACTGAGTGTCATTTTGTATATCACTCTTTGGTGATTTTGATAATGAATAAATAAATATAATGAGAATGTTTTTCTGATTTAGATGAAAATGTATTATTTCATCATCAATATTGATTATCTATTTCAATTTAACACATAAATTGACATTAATAGTATATGATATTTTTTTCCAATGACATATTGCATTACCAAACATTTAGACTAGAGTGTTATATTCATGATTTTAGAAAGGTTCCAATGGTGTTAAATTTTTGATGATTTCTTTGATAATATCAAGGATTTGAGCATGTTTCTATAGAAGGGAATTATCTAATTGTACATCAAAGGACTGTTGATTGATATATAAACATTTTCATTTATTATTTGTTGAAATTTTTTTGGATAATATTGATTAGTTTTTAGAACTCTTTAAAATAAAATTTTTAAGGGTTTAATATTGATGACATGTTATAGTTATGTTCAATCATTAAAAAGAAGAACCAGTTGATAGTGAAAACAATATTCCTTAAATAAATCTAATGATATTTTTCACCACCATATGGGAACATCTTTTTTTTAAATTGGTGTCCAGAATAGTTATCATTTGTAATGAATGAAACAATAAACAATTCAAAAAATTTATAACTACTTTTGATATGTATAATATAATTTTTTAGGAATTTCTTGGTTGAGTTATCAATGAACATGTTTTATATATTTGTTTAATGAATTTGATTTCCAATATATATTTGGAATCATTTTATTGAGGGTTTTTTGGATGAAGGAATTATTTGCATAATTACCGAGGAAGATTATATGAGGAATTTGAATATTTTATTTGGGGAATATAGTTTATAAATAGTTTCTAAATGTAAATATAATACTCATGTAGAGAATTTCATGAGTCATTTGATTCTATATGATGGAAAATTAATTTTATGTATGAAATTTATTTTTGGTATGATTTTGAAAACATTTGTTAACATTCATGATGACAATATATTCATGGAGAATTGTGAATATTATTGAAGATTCATTACCGACATATAGAAGTTGGATTCTATTTTAAATGATTATATTTGAGAGCATTGTAAATTTTTATAGAGTGTGAAAATTTACAGGTATTCAATTAATTAAATACTAGACTATTATTAATAAAAAATGTCATCCTCAATGTGTAATTATCTAATTATGAAGTATTTTGGTATGTATTAGGGATGGGTTTTTTATGTGTGTTGGTGAAAGGGTGTTATATAATGGAATATAGATTAAAGACTCTAAGACCTCATGATAATAATTACACATTGATGAAATTGTATTTAAATATTGATCTTGATATATATAATATTTAGAGACAATACCCATTCATAATGAAATTCATATTTTTTTACATATTAGAAGTGTATAATGTGTAATATCACGTAGCACAACCTCAAATTTAAATATTATATCTTGGATTAGAAACATAAAAATGGTTATATAAACTAAATTATATATCATATAAAGGCAAATGTTGTGATATATTCATTGATTATAAGTTTTTGAACTCCAATAGTGAACGATGGTGTAGTGTTGTTCCACATAATCAGAATTATAATAGGCTTTTATCAGGAAGTGATATAGATGGAACCACATATGTTTAAAAACTTATTCAATTTGTTGTGTATATTTATGAAGGATGCGGATGTTTTATTATCAAACACTTTATAAAAATGAATAATTGAGGACACCATAAATTATATGGTGTCTTATAAGGAATGGTTAGTTAAACTATATACTATAATGTACTTCAAATGATGAATAATGATTATTATAATTCCCATGAAGGATTTATATATAATACTTCACTATATTGGGTGAGACAGATACTCTACATTGATCATGATTTATCATGATAATATATGTATCTTTTTTTGAACTAAAACTAAGAATGAGTTTTCCTATGTTGTTTTACATTTAATTGATTGTATGTTGGTAAAGTTGGTGGTTGAAAAACTCTTGGGATGTGTAAATCCTCCACTAATTTTTACATTAAGATGAGAGGAAATTTGTAAAAATAATTAGATGGTATTTTTTGGTCATTAAACTAGCCCAAAATTATTTTGGTTATAATATACTAGTTATTGAAGTTATCTCATTTCATACAAAAATGGTAGTTCATTATCACGAGACTACTTAAATGAAAAAACAAATTCATAATTCACGTGGTTTCAAATCCTTTAATCATGGAATGAGACCCTTGAAATCTATATTAATATTATATAGGATTAGTGGGTGATATAGATAAACAGTAAGAAAGATAACATTATTTTAATTTAGAATGATTTGTATGAGATTTTGCAAATAATATCAGATGTTTATTGTTGAATCATTTTCCATTGATTTAGTTTATGAATGATAAAAGTTATCATTCCTTTATTTGTGAGTATGTGATTAAATATTTTTATAAGTTACCATGTTATATGTTTTCATGTTCATTTGAGACATATTTTAGATATCTTAAGGGACAAATACTGATGCATTAGTTGATTGAATGGATTATGTTTATTCCAATGAATATTATTTAAATAATAGTTAGAAGAAACCACACATTTATTCTCTATAATTACTCTAATTTATTTTATGTTAGAGGTTTTATTTTCTTTAATAAGACTCAATTATTTGAATGAAAACAGTTTGGTAAACATGAAATTTATATTTCCATATAAGGGGGTAATTTGAAAATATTGAGAGAAATAAGGATGTGTCTTACCATTTGAATTTTATAGAACATTAAATTATTTTTAATATTATATTTCTCACTTCATAGTTGATTTTTTTTAAATACACCCATATCATGTATTGAGGTTTGAGTCAATGTTGTTATAACCCAATGCATTATTTTTCAAGCGGCCAATTTCATTGTATAATATGGATATATTTTTTTGGGATGATGAATTTTTATATGAACCCCCATTATAAACCCATTATTGGCCTATAAATAATATAAGATTATCCCCTAAAGGATTCCTCTAATATTTCCATGTGATGATACACACACTAACATTACAAAAACATTTGAGAGGAATTAAATTTATTAATTCCCAATAAATATGAAATGTACTACCAATCAGGAGAAAATTGTTCCCACATGATAATAAGGATCCCTCTAACCTAATAATAAATATATTTCATGTTAAAAACATTAATAAAATACATGAAATGTATGATGTCTGAAATTTTGAGTTATCCATAAATTCCATCTAAGAATCTAAACCAAATGCTCCAATATTCATCACTTTATCAAGAAAACACTCAAAAAAATGACAGGTTGAGAACATGGGAGTACATTTTATGATAATCAATAATAAAAAATCATACACGTATACAACTGAGATGATTTTTTTGAAAAAATTACACCAACTAGTTAAATAGTATAAGATATATTTGTTTAACTAGAATGATATGTACAATGAATGTTCTAAATATCCTACATCACCAAAAAGCATTCCCTCAATTTTTATAGTATCGTAAACTATTCCAATGCCAAGAGTCCCAACTAATCTAAACCCATAACCAAGAATTATATAATTTATTATCCCAACAACCAATTTGAGGTCCATCATATCCCTTGTCTTCATATGTCTTGACCCTCTTATATGTTTGTAAATGGGTCTCTCAAACTCAACCACTGTAACACCCCATTCTTCCATGATACGCTTCTCTTTGAATAATACAATAGTGTTTGTTGTATGAAACTTCGAGTTCTAACACACCACAACCAATCAAACTAGCCGTTACGAAGAGTAATACCCACTTTTTAAAATTTAATCCAACTGATCATTTAAAATCGAATTCATTTTTTGGTTTGGAATATCGAAATTAGCTTAGGGTAAATTTTTGTATTTTTCTGAAAACATTCATTTTTTGATGAATAGTGAAAATGCTAAATTTTAATTAAAAAAAACATTTGTAATCAAAATATTTTATATTGCTAAATTATACTGTTGAGATGTTTTTAAGTATAATTATATTATATTTTTACAATTTAATCTAATCTTGTCCGTTGGATGTAATTTTAAATTTAAACATGACATAAGCAAGTGTCAATCTTTTGATATTTATTATTTCTTAAAAACACACTTTTACTTTTGACAAAAAAATTTAATTTAAAATTAAATTATGCCACTTCTGTGTATTTAATTTAGAAAAATTAATTCCATATTAGTAATCATGAGGTCCAAATTTTTTACATAGGTAAATTTTACTTCTAGACATTAGGAATATTTACTTTAGTAAATATTTTATTTACTGTGGTTAAAGGCGTAAATCCAGTAAATATGGTTAAAAAATAATATTATAATAATATTAAATTACCCTAACACATGTCCTAACCCTATTAGATGATACATTTCTGACCATGGGCTTTGTTCGGTCGATTTTGGAACCCAATGGATCCACTTGTAAGTGATAATGACATTATATATTAAATTATTTAAAGTAGAGAGAAAAATAAAAAAACAAATATCTTTTAGTAAAACAATTTTTATATGAGGTTATATAATTGATCAATTCAACTATAAACAGTAATTACAAATATAAAAATATTTCATACCTCATGATATTTTATTTAAAATTTTTAGACCTAAAATAAGTATATTTATTTATGACACAAAGATGATTCATTATTTTCCTTATTAATAAGAATGAAATAAATGGTCTTATAAATGTTAAAATAAATATTATTTGAACATTTTGAAGCCATCCAAGAATTTTATAAGTTAATATGATATTTTTGGATTTATTAATTTAATTTAATTCGAATTAATAATGTTTCTAATACTTTAAAAAATCAATTATTAAATAGTGTAAAAATTATCAGAAAGGATTTTTTAAAACAAATATTATATTATTAATTGAAATAATATTCCTAAATATCTATGGTTCGGCCAAATAACTTATATAATGATATTTTTATCATTAATTAACCACATGGGGTATATTAGAATTATATAGTAAGTTCATTAACCATATAATATGAAAATACAAAGAGACAAGGTAAAGGTCAAACTATTTATCTAAGAGTGAAATGTAAAAGATAAGGTTAATATTGTGACCCAATCCTATCTAAAACCTATTTTTGAGTGTTTTTTAACCCATAACCACCTTATCCTATGAATAATTCATTTTGGATCCATTAGAACCGAAAATGATTTTATTATGAAATAATATTTCTAGCTTTTCTTAAGGTCCCCCTCATCCCTCTTGTAAAAAAGAACTCACTCTTCTCTCTAATTCACATCTTCATTGCCATTAGGATAAAAAAACCCTGCCCAAATATCCTTCCATCTTCCATCCCTTTATTATAGAGGCCTTACATTAGTCAGAAAGTCATCCTAAGGAGCCCTTTTGATCAAATCAAAAGAAATAACCCAAAGAAGAGGTAAATACTTCATCCCCTCTTTCAAGTTCTATTCTTCATCCACTTCCTCTTTCATTGTTATTTCCATTCTAAAATAATAACTCTATTATCTTATATATAATGCGATGTTACTATAAATATGGTACAACCATATTCATTTTTCTATCCATCCTATGAATGACATGTCACCATAGGTGCGTATGTATGACTTACCGTCTCCACTTCATGGTGTAATTTTTATTCAATACATTATTATTGGATGGTTATAATAATGATGTTTAGTTTATATAAATAATAAATATATCATAATAATGATTATTTATATATGTTATACCATCCAATAATATATTATTTTAGTATCAAAATAATGATATTGTCGCTCGTGCGTACATAGAGATTACCGTCTCCACGAATGTGATGAGACTTATTCACCATCATATACTTTCAAGATTAACCTTCATTAGATGAATAAAAATAATGTTTAAAGACGTAATATAATTCTAAATATTAATAATATACATCCTAACCATAACAAATATTACTTACATAACAATTCATATAAAGGAAAATGAATCAATTAACACTCGAAACGATGACAATACTAAGATATTATTAACAAAGAAATGTTAACAGATCATATATGATATCATATTAATTTATATAATTCTTGTATAATTTAATAACAATTATTTCACAATTATACAGGAGGTTAAATTAGCCTCAACCAAGGGAAAGTACAAGGTAAGGGTTAATTTTACAATCTCTTCGTTATCCAAGGTTGTTTATACGTAATTATCTTCTGGGACCTCTTTATCATCCACATCTATGTCTCTTAAAAATGTGTTTCAAATCATTCTTACTATTTTATAGACTATGGGTTAAAGTAATTTGTACCCTTTTTTGACTTCTATATGATGTTTATAAAGGATTCATTCTGTTATTTTCCAAACAAGGTACTTTATGACCTTTTCAACAAATTTAAGGTAAGAATGTTTTTAACATATACGGCAGGTGCTGCTGTTTATGTCGTTATAACATTGTTGAAGCTTAACTTAAAAGAAAATTAGAATATTTTCAAATATAAATGTTTCCTTTTATAATTATATGACCTTTAAATTATTTAAAAATATGAAAAGATATTCCACTAAAATATTTTTTTCATATATCTCAACATCCTTTGATGGAATTTATGTTTTTTTGAAGTTGATTTATTATGATACCAAATATACATATTGTATTAAAGGTTTTGTGATATTTTAATTTGTATGTTTTATTTCTTGCCATTCATGGTTTACGGATAAAGTATTGATATTTTTTATTCCAGTTTTAATACGAATGTTTATGTTATGTTTAAACCTTTTTATATGAGGAATGAATTGGACATAGTAAGTGACTGGTGGAGCCTGATATAGCTCCTTGATGCATCAGTAGGTCTTATGAGACAAAATAGTGTCTTGGAACAAGGCCTTGACAAAATAATATTTGTAGTCTCGGCATAAGGACTTGACTATGTGGTTATTAAATTATGGCATTCTGTATTCCATCATTATGAAAGTGGATATTGATATTGAATATGATTATTCAACTAGTAGAATATCCATGTGAGTATTAAAAAAGAATTATTTATATTTATATTTTCCATATCATGATGAATTTTATGTTGAAAAGGTTATTGGTTTAGTTCTATAAATTGCATTAAATGTTAATTCTTATTTATGTATGTTTCCTCTATATTGTTATCCTTACTGAGCATCTGAGCTCACCCCTTTTTATATTTTATTTTTACTAGGATGTGAAGAAGTATATTATGACTGACCTGCAAGTATATTTTCTGGGATCTCAGTGTTTTATATGGAAAAAAAGTTGTTGTAGTTTTCCATTTTTGATTTAATGTAAACCTTATGAATGTATCTAGTACTTCAAAGGCTACTAAACTACTCGGTCATTCAAGACATGATCTTTTGTGATCATGACAATGTTAGGTAATAATGCACCTACTATGGGTAACTAGGGTTTGTGCATTACAGTTGGTATTAGATAAAATTTAGTAAAAACCATGGAAACTAGATTTAGATAAACTCTGATTATAGCACATAGCCCTAAGATAGACGTTGAGGATTAGTATAGAATAACTTCCTAGAATTTTGGTAATGTAGAGATTTTGCGAGTTTTCAAAGCAATAAATTCATGTCAGGATACGAGAAGGTCTAGGCAGCTCTGACACAGATGTACCTAGGGGTAAAACCTGAAGACACCGCTTTGAGCTAGACTCGAATGGGAACTAGTGCATGACAATGAGCCTTGCTGCACTCTTGGTTACGACACTCCGAGGGGATATGCTTAGGATAATTATCATTTTATTTACAAAACATTATTAACTGTTTATATGTATATCCTTTTCAAAGAAATTTTTTTTATGATAATGGATTATATCCATAAACTTTTCAATTTATGTTTATTGTTTTACTTGTTTATAATTATGTATTTAAATTCTTAAACTAATCTAGTTTATGACATTTTTTAGAAATGGCACCTAGTGGATGGAATGGAAAGTGAATCTATGCAAGAACTCAATGTATAGATTTCCCTCCTACTCAATATAATTATAGTGGAGTTGGTGATGCAACTGGAGCTGATCAGCTAATCACCATACTCAGATAACTCACTCCGATTATGAATAATAACCTTACCTGTATGGAGCACCCTGATCCACAATGTAGAGGATCAATGTCAGATCTCTTCATTAGGAAATGACCACTAACATTCAATGGGAGTAAAAATCCACTAGTAGCTATGCAATGGATAAATTTCTTAGAGAAAAATTCCCACTCCTTGGGGAGTAGCGAAAGGGAAAAAGTTTTCATGGAAGTTTACCGCCTCACTGGAGAAGCTGATCAATGGTGGCCATTGATTAAAAACACAAATGAATACAATGAAGTATTAAATATGTAATGGAGGGAGTTTAAATAAATTTTCTTAGAAAAACACTTTCCTCGTGACCATCGTGCAGATGTGGAAAGGATATTTTTGAGTCTGAGACAAAAGGAGGATGAGAATGTTGCAAAGTATGAAGCTATCTTTACAAGGTTATCAAGGCATGCTGCAGATTATATATGTAAACCAATATTTAATATTGATAATTTATTTTATTGGTTAAAACCATTTCTCCATAGAGAATTAGTCTAACAGTACTTCTTGTCATATGAAGATATTGTATCATGTGCTATCAAGACAGGAAGAGAATTATTTAAATCTTACGACTGTATTGCAAAGAAATAGAAGAATAGATCTACTAAACACTCTAGAAATGGGAATAAATGGAAGAAGGGAAATGTTTAATGTCCATTATTTAGTAATTGTGGCAAGAAACACCCTGGTGATTTTCTTGAAGGGAATGAGAGTCTGTTACAAGTGTGGTGAAAAAGGCCACCAAACTCGTGATTTCATGGGGAATAAAGAGGATGCCGATGTTGAATGCTAAAATAGTAGATATAGGGGGAATTATGAAAATGAATGTCATAAGCGTCAGTAGAACTTACCTCAGAAGAGACCAAGGGATCAAGGCCAAGCTTATGTTATCACTACTACTAAGTTTGGATCTCTGAAAGACGTATTGGAAGGTAATTAAATGGTTTTCTCAAGTTTAGAAAATTCTTTATTTGATTCTGGATCATCGAATTGTTTCATATCATCCCAATTTTCTATGAAAATTAGATATCTAAAATTTTATTTAACAAATGAGTTGTCAGCCAAAACTCCCAAGGGACGTATCATTGCAAAAATGTTGTGTGAATCAGTCCCCGTTAGGGCATATAAATTTTCTTTATGTTTTGATCTCATCATCATACCCATGATTGAAATTGATTTAATCCTCAGTATGGATTGGCTTTCGGACCAAGATGCAAACATTTATTGTATGAAGAAGGAGGTTACTATTTTTGATGAAGATGATAAAGAACACAAAATATTTTTAGAAGAATCATCACCACCAAATTCTTATCTAGATCCAACCCCATTAGCATAAGTAAATTCAATTACTGGGGAGGAAGAGACTGATATAATAGTGAGTGAGGAATGGAATGTTCAAATAGTGGATGTACCTATTGTGAAAGAATATGATGATGGGTTTCCGAAATATTTACTTAGACATCCTCTTTAACTGAGAAATTGATTTTTCCATTGATTTAATTACTAGATCAATGCCCATATTGAAGACCCCTTACAGAATTACCACTGTGGAATTAGTGGAACTAATGAAACAACAAGAGCAATTGAGTAATAAGGGATTTATTATGCCCAGTGATTCTCCCTGGAGAGCCACTGTCCTTTTTGTTAATAAGAATGATGGATCAATGAGGTTGTGCATTGATTATAAGGAGATAAATTGTAACACCACAAAATGATAAAAGTGTAAATGGATAAATGATACAACTCATGTCAACAAGGTGAAATTTCTTTTTTTTGGAGCCTACCCGATTAGAACTCCAAAGTTAAGTTTGCTTGGATTAGAGTAGTATTCATGATTTGACCTTCTGGGAAGTTTCCCAAGGTGTGTGTGAGTGAGGAAAAAGCACACTGGAAAGGACATGTGTTGGATTGTGGGGAAATTCATTAGTCCGATGACCCGTTCAGGAATTTGGGGTGACCTAGGGGTGGGATCAACATGTCTGCAGGGCAACTGGTGGGTGGGGCCCAGTTGTTACGTCAATGCTATAACAATAAATAACATGTATCACCTACCTCACATTGATGATTTATTCGACCAAATTCATGGAGCTCTGTACTTTTAAAAGATTGACCATTGATCTGGATATCATCATTTGTGTGTGAAGAAGGAAGACATTCCAAAACAGTATACCGAATCAGGTAGGAGCATTACGAGATAAAAGTAATGCCTTTTGGATTGACTAATGCTCCCTCTGTCTTGATGGATCTAAAGAATAGAGTTTTCAAAGAATATCTTGATGAATTTGTAGTGTTATTTATTGATGATATCTTGGAATAATAAAAAATATACGACGATCATGAAAATCACTTGCACTTTCTCCTGAATATACTTTGAAGACAAAAATTATATTCGAATATTAGCAAGTGTGAATTATAGGTTTAAGAGATTTCTTTTCTTGGACATATTTTCTCCAAGGATGGAATATCAGTTGATCCTTCTAAGACCAAGGAAATCCAAGAATGGCCAGCATCGACGAGTATAACTGAGGTACATAGTTCTCATGGTTTAGTAGGTTATTATCGACATCTCGTCTAGAATATTTCCTGGTTGGCTAACCCATTTACAAATCTCACACGAAAAGGGGTTATATTTGTTTGGAATAAAGAGTGTGATTAATTTTTTGAAGAATTTATGAGAATATTAGTCAATGATCCTATCTTGACTCTTCCATCGGGGAGCGATGGGTTTTTTATTTATATGGATGATTCAATGAAAGGACATGGATGTGTCCTTATGTAGAATGATATGGTAATTGTCTACGCACCACGACATCTAAAAATTATTGAGAAAAACAATCATACTCATGATCTTGAGTTAAAAACTATAATCATTTCTTTGAAGATATGAAGACATTATCACTCTAGTGAAAAATATGATATTTATACTGATCAAAAGTGTTTGAAGTATATTTTCTCACAGAAATAACTCAACATGACGCAAAAGAGATGGATTGAACTTCTCAAGGATTATGATTGCACTATACAATACCACCCAAGGAAGGAAAATAAGGTGGCAGATGCATTGAGCATAAATGATGATGGAGTTTTGAACCAGATGAGAGTTGAAAGTGATCCTATTTTCATGGATCTAGTAATGATATATATGGGAATAACCATGGAAGGTGAAACATTAATGATTTTTCAAATGGTTCCCAAACCATCTTTACTAGAAAGGATAAAAAGTTATTAGGTAGATGATGAGGAATTTCAAAAGAATATTAAATCTGTGAATGATGGGAGATTGATCGAGTTCATATATGAAGATGTGGTTTTTTAATTTGGGAATTGACTTTGTGTTGCTAATACAACTGATCTGAAAACAGAATTGTTATATGATTCTCATAGCTCCAATTTCTCTATACATATTGGTAGCACCAATATTTATTGAAATTTGAAGGAACATTTTTGGTGGGACAACATGAAGAGGGAGATTGATGATTTTATGTCAAGATGTATGGTTTTTCAATAAGTCAATGGTGTAAGGAAACAACCTGGAGGAGTCTTGCATCCTCTTCCCATACCTCAGTCGAAATGGGATAATATCACGATGGACTTTTTCATGGAGCTACCAAAGACTCCTAGAAGGAACAATGCAATGTGGGTCATTATTGATCATCTTACCATGTCAATATATTTTCTTGGTATAAGGGAAGATTTACCACATGAATGTTTAGAAATACTATATATTAATGAGGTTGTAAGACATAATGGAGTACCACTATCGATTGTTTCTGATCGTGATTCCCATTTTAAATCAAGATTCTAGAAAAGCATTTAGAAAGCCCTGGATACTAAACTTCATTTGAGCACTGTCTACTGCCCCAAACTGATGGACAATCGGAACAAACTATTCAAAAATTAGAACACATTTTGAGATCATGATCACAAGACTTTCAAGGTATGTGAGATCAATATTTAACTTTGGTAGAATTTTCCTATTACAATAACATCCTTTCAAGTATTCAGATGGCATCATATGAAGCATTATATGGAATCATATGTCGCACATCAACCTGTTGGGATGATGATTGTGGAAGAAAACTCGTAGTCCCATAACTTGTGGAGGAAACATTGGAAATGGTGAAGGTGATCCAAAACCACACAAAGTAGCTCAATGTAGGTAGAAGAGCTATACTGAAAACCAAAAGAAGGATTTGTAATTTCAGGTAGGAGATCATGTTTTCTTGTAGGTATCTCTATAGAAGGGTGTTATACATTTCAGTAAGAAGCAAAAATTGAGTCCTAGGTACATCAGACCTTTCTAAATTCTAGATCGATTTGGGGTTGTAGATTAACGTTTTGCATTGCCTCCACATATCCCCAAAGTTCACGATGTGTTTCACGTATCACTGTTGAGAAAATAATTGCCTAACCCAATGCATGTATTCACCTATGTGGAATTAGAACTGGAACCTAACCTGTCTTGTTGTGAAGTTCTTATCAAGATTTTTGATAAAAGAGAACAAGTGATGAGAAACCGGAAGACTCGTCTGGTAAAAATTTTATGGAGAAACTATAAGATGGAAGAGGCAACATGAAAACCTATGGAACTTATGATGAAAAACCACCCAATTCATATTATGCAGTAATATTCTAGAAATTTCAAGGATGAAATTATTTGAATGAGGGGAGATTTTAACTCCCCAATATTCCATGGTACACTTTTCTTTTAATAATACAATAGTGTGTGTTGTACGCAACATCGAGTTCTAACACACCAAAACCAATCAAAATAGCTGTTATGAATAGTAATACCCACTTTTTGAAATTTTATCAATTTTATAATTCAAAATGGACATCATTTTTGGGTTCAGAATATTGAAATTAACTTTGCGTGGATTTTTGGTATTTTTATGAAAACATTCATTTTTTGATGAATAGTGAAAAATACTAAATTCTAATTAAAAAAACCTTTTTAATAAAAATACTTTATAGTGATAAATTATAATATTTAGTGGATTTTAAGTATAATTAGATTATATTTTGAATATTTAATCCAATATTAGTTATTGGACGTAATTTCATATTTAAACATGACATAAGCAAATGTTAGTCTTTTGATAGTTACTATTTCTTAAAAACACATCTTTTGTTTTTTACTATAGGATTTAATTTTAAATTAATTTCTTCCACTTCTATGATTTGAATTTAGAAAAATGGATTCCATATTTGTAATCATGAGGTCTAAATTTTTTAAATCGGTAAATTTTATTTTTAGACATTAGAAATATATAATTCTGTAAATATTTTATTTACTGTTGTTAAAAGGGTTAATCCAGTAGATAAGGTTAAAAAATAATATTATAATAATATTAAATTACCCTAACATGTGTCCTAAACCTATTGTTTGATACATTTCAGACCAGGGGAATCATAGGGTTGATTTTGTGACCCCATGAAGCCACTTGGATGTGATAATAACATTATATATTTAATAATTTAAAGTAGAGACAAAAATAACTAAAGAAAATATATTTTTGTAAAACAATTTTTATATGTGGTTAGATAATTCATCTATTAGACTATAAATAGTATTTAGAAATATATAATGATTTTCTACCTCAGGATATTTTATTTATATATTTTATACGTTAAATAAATATATTTTTTTATGACACAATGATGCTGAAATATTTTTTTTATTAATGAAAAAATAAAATAAATGGAATTATAAATGTCAAAATAAATATAATTTTGTGGTTTGTTGCATACATTAATTTTAGTGGTCAATATGAAATGTTATGATTGATTAAATTAATTTAGTTCGAATTAATAAAGTTGTTATGACTTTAACCAAAATGAAGTATTAAAAAGGGTCAAAATTGACAAAAAAGAGTTTTTAAAACAAATATTATATTATTATTTGATATAATAATACAATAAATCTAATGATAGTAATAATGACTTATATAATGATAGGTGTATCATTTATGAACCACTTGTGGTTCACTTGGAATTATATATTATGTTTATTAACCACATATTATAAAACTAAAAAGAGAGATGGTAAATGTCAACCTATTTAAGTAAGAGTTAAATATAAATGATAAGGTTAATATAGTGACACAAACCTATATAAAACCTATTGGTTGAGTAGTTTTTTCCCCATCCCAACTTTATCCATTAAATAATTCATTTTTGATCAATTAAAAACCAAAAATTATTTTATTTTAAAATAATGTTTTTATATTTTCTTAAGGTTCCCCTGACCTCTCTTAAAATTGGGAACTCAACCCTATCTCCAACTATCTTCCTTTCATCCTAGAGGCCTTCCTTTAGCCAAAAATCCAGCCTATGGAGCCCTTTTGATAAAATCAAAAGGAAGAACGTGAAGAAAAGGTAAATAATTCATCTCTCCTTTCAAGTTCCTTTCATCTTCCACTCCCTCTTTCTTTGTTATTACCATTATAAAATAATAATCCCAATATCATATATATACTGGGATCTTATTATAAATATGGTACAACTATATTCATTATTTTATCCATCCTTTGAATGACATGTCACCATACGTGCATACGTACGACTTACCGTCTCCATGTTGTGGTGTAATTGTTATTCAATATATTATTATCTGGATGGGTAAAATAATGATGTGTAATTGATGTAAATAATATATATAAAATGATAATGAATTATTATATTTGATATACCATCTATTTATATATTATTTTAATATCAAAAGAATGATATTGTAGCTTGTTCGTACATACGGATTACCATCACCACGAAGGCGATGAGATTCAGTCCCCATCGTATCCATTCAATATTAATATTCATTAGATGATTAAAAATAAATTTTAAAGATGTAGTATCATTATAAATACGAATAAGATACATCCTATCCAAAACAAAAATTACTTACGCAATAAATCATATAAAGGAAAATGAATCAGTTAACACCCAAAACGACAATAATACTATGATATTATTAACAAAGAAATATTAAAAGATCATATATGATATCATATCACTTGTTTTATGTGTCATCCTTGATTTCCAATTATGGATTGTTTTGGATGTATATGTTCTTAAAATCATGGCCATATTTGGTCCTTGTGTGATTAACCTCAATATATATTGAATAATTACTATAAATATCGATATGATTAATCACGTATACCCAGTTAAAATAAAATGATTCATTGGGATCATACTTGTTTTATCATCACCCCCTTCTATCAGGGTGGAATTAAGGGACCCTAGTTGGGTATACCTAAATATACTTTTCTTGCTGGTGTGGCTATGTGTAGTATGGGTTTTGTTGGGTTTTTTAACCTGTGTGGGTTTTATAATGCTACTATTAGTAGCATGGTTGTGGGTTCATGGGTCGACATAGGGGTTGGATATTTGAGTGGGGTGTGGTATGTGTGTGCGATGGAGATACAATATTGGTAGTGGTTGATTTGGTCTTTGTGTATGAGGTCATGTAGGAGATTTTATAGAATCTTATCTTGAGTGATATATTGATAGTGGAATTGATGAACTTGTAGAGCAGTGGGACAAAATCTGGGTTGTGTTATGGTTATTGAATAGTGTGTGCCTGTGAGGTTGCAATCTGGTTGTGTTGTAGAATGTTTTGGGTATGGATGTGGTTGGTAGTTACCCATGTAGTTCTAGAATGAAATAATCAATCTTTTTAATAAAAAATGAAAAACATTTAAATGAATGGTGTGGGATTATGTTTTGGTTGTGGCTGTTTGTGGGGCTGTGAATATAGGGGTAGTACCAAGAGAAATTTGTGTGGTTCAATTGTTTTTTGAAAACCTATAGGATAGACCGATTGTTTTCTTACCTATATTTATAAACATTTAGTTCCGTCTGATTTCCATATACACCCACATGTGTTGATAACTATGTGTCGAACACTACCATTATTATGGGGAAGGGTGTTTTTTCCAACATCTTGGTGAGAGGATGGCTTATTGGTTATTGGCTCCCTATCTCACTCTTCTAGGAATATATAACCCAATACTCCTTGGGAATGATGTAATGGAATGAGTACTATTACCATATTTATGGTACTGGTTGTCTGAGTGGTGGATTGTTTTCCAGATGTCATCGGGATGAGGCACTGGTGTTTTTGGGTAAGACATGCGGTGGTTGTGGAGCAGGTTTCTACAGTTAGAATGGGATGTGGTTTGTGGCCCATTTGTGTGTGGGAAGGATTTGACAGTGTGGATTATGGAAGAGTTCTAGTTCTAGGGAGTTATCCATTAGGGAGGAGCAGTTAACTAGTGGGAAGTGGTTCATGGTACCCTATAATTTCTGTTACTATATTAGTACCTTACTCGACTTGCAATATTTGGTAGGTGTGCCTTGGTGAGGTTGGGGTGGTTAGTGATCCTTGTTAGGTTATTTTGAGGTTATGATATTTTTTCAAAGGGACATTAGTATGTTTTCCCCTAATTGTTGAATGGTGATTTTTTTTCTCTTATAGACTATACTTGTATGATCCCTACATGTATATAAAACAGTTTCTAGGTTTCCATGTGGACTATGAGGACCGTTTTGTACTTTACTAGATCGGGTTTCGGGATAGTAAATTTCATGATGCTTAGAAATTTTTTTGGTACTATAAATTATTTTTATTGTACATTATAGTAGTTTTTCATAAAACATGCATGAGTTTGTTTTTCAGTTTCATTACATATAAAGTTAATTAGAGTTGTTTGGGATTTACAATCTTATCTCATGATCTTATTTTCAATAAAAAGCGGTAATTCCTCCCATATTTTGTGACTTTATACCTACTCTTGGTGATATTATACACCCCAAGGATTATTGGAGGTGTGACATAGTCGTTTTATGTGTTTCATATTGAGGAAGGAGGGTCCTGGCATCTTTATATCGCTTCCCTCATCCTAGATAAGGAAGATCACGAAAGTAGTTGACATATTAAATCCAAAATATCATTAACTATTTGTATTGGGTGACTAACACATATTTCTCATATCCATCGAAATGTTCTAACACTATCTTCATGTGTTTGAAATGAATCCTTTCACTCATATCCTTTTATATAACCATATAACATTACCCTCTAATCCATAAATAGTATTTTATCATTCATTTCCATCTTCAGACTAATGAGGTCTTAATATATCTCCACATCTATAATCTTAATGTATCAATATTGAAACATAAACCTTATTATATCATTTCCACAACAGGAAGAAAAAAAATCTTGTAATAAGACATTAAATCTACTAAAAAATTATTACAGTTTACTACTCATGTATATTTTGATTGAATAAGATTCTATCATATCAAGCATAGTATAAACTATAAAAGATGAAATTTACAAAGTACCACCACTATCAAATGCATTATCTTAGACCCCTCAAAAATATTCTTGATTGAAAACAAGTATTCTAAATCTATAAAGGACATATCATGATGATAAATACAATTAACTATCAATTTCTAGTGAACACTATACTAAATTTATTTATCTATAGGAATCCTTCATCACTTAATCTAAATGGAACATCAACCTCTAACTACATAATAATAATCATTTAAAAACATAATTGAATTCCCATAGTTCCCACAACTGCAATATGTTCAAATCTCACAAGGACATTATTTCCCCTTGTACTTTATACTGATATATTGGGTATAAGAAAGCTTCCACATCCATTAATAAGAACCCAATTAGTTGAATTTATTATTTCTACTTTGGTAGTGAAAATCATCCAAATCCACCTTTTTCTTCAAGAAAATATAATTTCAACCTCTGTATGTGTAATAAAATAATCAACACCCTTTATATACATAATTCCCAACAAAATAATACATTTTTTCCCATTAAAGAATAGTTATCCAACTCAATCAAATGAAAGCTTTTCACTAGTCCGTTTTCAAAAATATTTATTTGACGCCTTCATTCCTTGAAAATATTTTTGGTGTTCAAATCAATAAAAAATTTACATACTCAACCAATGGAAGTTAACAATGTATCTTTATTTTATTCCCCTAGTCTATATCTAATAAAAACTGATATTTCTTCAAAATTAATGTATGGAAATAAAATATCATAAAACCTCAATTGGAATCCAACTAAAATTATATCCTTATCCATTTTCAATTAAAAAACCATCTCCCACTATCTATGAGTTTCACCAGAAGAATATAACCATCAATCCACACCATTAATATTGTATTGGTGTATTGAAAAGGGAATATTAAATTTGTATTAATCATATAACACATAATTTATCCCATTCTTCTATATCATATAAATATAAGAGTATTAAGTATTTTGGAACATAATTGGAAAATCAACTTCCTTGGGATGATATTAATCCCCATCCCTTATAATATCCTTAATATCAAAAAATAATGTGTTCAAGAGTTCTGGAGCACTCTCCACATTCCATGTTAGTTTTTCTAACTTGTGGATGCCTCCAAAATTCCTAGACCGCTCCTCATAAATAATCCATCTATGGGGAGTAATCTCTATTGTCCTATAGGTTTAACTTCCCAGTCTATGTGACACATCGAGCGGTGGAGTATGAAAATTTTACACTAGGACTCAAGTGTTTGTAGCTATATTCTAGAGGCTACCAATAAGAATTGAGGGTCTAATAATGGTATGATAAATACATTTTACCATCATAATTATAGTATCAAAATTGAAAAAAATATAATATTTCAATATAAAGGATAAGTAGTATAAATAAAAAAAAATATGATAATAGTAAATAAATGATGAACTATAAAACAATAGTTTTTGAACAATGAATGCATGTATAGATGATTCTATATAACTAAAAAAGTATACATATAGTGGGATATGCAATAAAATATAGTACACAAGGAAATGAAATAGAAAATAATCCCCTTCGTAAATCTAAATGAGCTTCTAGAGTTTTATCACAATACTATGCTCCTAAGATACCATGTCAAAATGAACAATGCATGGATATCCCATAACCCGAACATGGAATAATGAGGTTTTTTGGGTAACCTATGGTAATGGAAGCCCAAATAGGGTGTGAGATATACTCAAAATTCCACCACCAATGGTTCTAAATAATAATACAGTCTATGTTTTTAAAATTTATAAATATATAGTAATAACTAATAAAGCTAGAAAATGTAAATAAAAGTAAACTAGTTGGGCTTCAGTTCCCCAAGGAACCCAATCCATCCCTACCAGTCCTTTACACTACTGAAATTCCATTGATCATGAGTCACTATGTGAATATATGATTATATATAAATATATGCATGCATGTAGTACTACATAGAACATGAGGAGTAATTCAAAAATCCATTAAAGGGAGTCTCTAAAACTGTAGTATAATTTTAGGGAGTAAAATATAAATTAATAGAAGAAAATAAGTTATTCAAGGACCTGTGGTATTTAAAAAAGGTCTGATATAATATCAAATTTCATAAAATATACCACTAGAAAAGTATAATTATAAACTTGAATAATTTTGGTCATTAATCCTAGATCCCATCCATGAAATCCCATGACGAGGGTCCTATGTATCACCCAATGATCCACTTAATGTCATTAGTTTATAAACAATTCTAGGGAGTTTTAAAATAATAAACAGAATACACTCTCATCACCTAGAAAAACCCTTTGACCCAATATATTATGATTTATAAAAATTTAAACCATGTATCATTCACATCATATGAATTGATATCTTGCCTATGTTCTTGTCCAAGTAATTCCTACCTGGTAATAAAAGTATCTCTTATGGAATAAAACATATAAAAAATATTGGTGTATTATATTAATTTTTTATAAGGAACCTAGTGTCACTAAAGGTTTGAAATAATGATAAAACCCTCTGAGTAGTCCAGGGTAAACTAATAGAGAACAAATAATCCATCATTGTAAGTTACCATTTAATTTCCATTGTACTCAGGCTATGAAATCCACAAGGAAACCATGTATAAATTAAGTGTATTATAGTTTCACATTGCCCATGGACCCATCCACATAATTCATGCATAGTAATATAATTATCCCATAGTGCATCCATAGTTGATCTAACAATTTAAAATAATGTAGAAGACTAAAATATATTTCTATAATCATGACTCATCATAATTCCAGAATACAAAAATTTCTAGATAACCCTTTATAATTTCATATATATATAATAATTTCAATGAAAAAAATAATTCCATTCATCCCAGCAATTTTAAGTATTTAATTTAACTATTTAATTAGTTATACAACACCCCTTATCAGTGGTTTTATTATAGCATGAAGGAAAAGGCTATCAGATTTAGATATTGTAATTTATATTATTTATACAATATATGTGTGTTTAAAAATGACACCTACAATAATTGTGAATAATTGTAAACTAGATTTTTAATTATTAAAATTATGATAAATAGCCTAGGGTGGGGTAATTACCTAACAAATATATAAATCATAGGAATATAAGGAACACACTGAAAGGGGTGGGTTGCACTTATGCGAAGAACCTCTAACGATATTCTACCACTTTAGTTTTATAAATAAACTTCAACACTTTTGGAGTCAAACCTCTGGAACAAGAACGTAAATTATAAATATTCCATACATTAAGGGGGGAAATTGTTCACCAACATCATTCTTAGTAATGTTTAGTCATCCAATATCATGTTCTGAATCGATAATTCTATAGAGAATTAGATTAAAACTAATAATTCAAAGTAAATTTTTTTGAATTATCTCATATTAAGAGAAAATTTAAGATGGACAGTGAAATTTGGATTGGGGAAGGGGGTCATATTCTAACTGGTATGATTCCAACATGATGAAAAAAAATATAAAACAATGTCAGTATGCTGGATTTATCTTTATGGAAGGAGGAGAGGAGGAGAAGCTCAAGTGACCCCCTAAATTTCATATAGAGGATAAGAAATAATGGCTAGGAACCCTTTAGAGTGGAAATGTAAAAATTATCAATTTTTTTCTTTTAAGAGATATATGGTTTGGATGAAAATGTTGGCTAGCTGTGTGATAACCATGTGGAATTAACTACCCAATGTCATGGTTATTTTAAAAATCAATGCATGGTTTGGATGAATAGTTTAAATTTTTTCCCCATGTATAACTACTGGTTATGTAGTAGTAAGGGTTTGGTCTAGGAACATTTTTAGGTAAACAATATACAAACCATGCAGTTCACCTCTACACACATGCAGCATGTTTCAGAGTTACACCAATGATATTTTATAATTTAATAAAACTATTCTCTTTCCGGGAAGGATTAACATAGATGACCAACATTTCACTACTTACCATGTGACAACCATTCACTACATTTGGTTTCTCAATAAAATGGTGTATTTGGACCCGAACACTTTTGAAACACTACTGAAGTCCTAGGACACCTATTGGGTTTTAAACCATAAATAAAACCTACACTTATAAGGGTTCCAACACCTTGAATCACATTATTTTATTTTATTTTTTTGAATTATTGTATACATGAAATTTTAAAATTCAAATTACATATATAATTACGCTCGATAAAAAACATGGGTCATTACAAAATCCACATATTATAACTTTTCATATCCAATAGGCCTTAGAAAAAAACAAAAACAACACTCGAGCTACTCATGTCATGATAATTTTTTAGACAGCAGTGTGTTATTTCCAAATTCATAATACACCTCCTAAAATCACTGAAATTAAATTCAATATAGACTATATAAAAATGATTAGACACTCGAATTAAATTATAAGAAATCATGTTGACACCGACACAAGCATGTCAAAATAAATACATTATCACATTATCGACTATTTAATTCCCCATCAAATTTCTCTCCCCACCACTGGTACTAATTGCTTAATTATTATTTCGAGTTAGTGTATCTTTACCATCAAAATTTCCAATTTCAATATTCCACTATCATTCTAAAAGTGCTCTAGGCATGATTCTTAGATTAAATAAATTGTATACAACCAATCAATACCATTTAACTATGTTGAGAATATTTGTCATGATGACCCTTAACCAACAAACACATCACTCACCTCATCCTAACCACATTCCAAAAGAGTTCCCTCATATAACATATTTAGTGAAATAAGAGGATGTACATCGATCCACTTCCATCCGACTACACTAAGAAATTATCTGACTATCATATCCTGAAAGAGGCCGTCTACTCAGAAGAAACCATTAATTTAATTCAAAAAATCCTACCAAAACCAATTTCCAACATTTATTTATGTCTCTTGACCAAAAGTTCACTTATGTGTTTGAGCCTCCGTATGAAAAAGGGTGCACACTTGATCCAAGACACTTAGATTGTGAGTCCTAAAACATTACATCTGGGAATGAATGAAGTATAGGATAAACTATATATCAACAAATCATATATAAGTATATCATCCCAGTTTTTCAATAATCCAATGCTTATGAGAGAGATATTGGTACATAGATAAGAATTCTACATAACAGAATATTGACCGAGCATAACTATTGTAATATTTGAGAACCAAATATTCTCAACTAGTCCATCTATCAATTTTTTACTTAGGAACCTCAGTAGAATTAAATAGTAATTTTTCCACTATGATCAACAAATACAACTATGCAAAACTCCCACAAAGTTTACTTATCAAAAATTAAATTCATATTTAATTTAGCTCAATATATAAATAATCCTCCCTCTGTGCACCTACAATGATGTTAGGATTAAGTTCATGATCTTCATAATGAAAAGTGTACACTAAATGGTTATCAAAATTTCTATAGAGACTTGAGACACCCTAAAAAACAATAATGTGTGTCCGACATGGGTTTTAACCAACAATGTAAAACTACAAATAGAAAGGTCAATCGAACCTATCATGATGGCTTATTTTATAAGAGCATAATATTACAATATGACATGTCACAAACCCGACCTCATTTATTTTACCACCTAATGAATCCTGTGATCACAAAAAAGTTACCAGTAATTCCCCCTTCCAAATTAATTATTTCTATAATGTTTTCTTATATATTTAACCATTTCATATTCGATATAACTGAAATGAACTGCTCAGTTATCCAAACTCACCAAATCCAAGAAATTAAAAAACAGAGCCAACCAATTTCAAATGTTATATTCATGGTTTTGTTCACTATACATAAATGAAAAACCTATATATTTCAATAAATTTTCCCAAAAATTTTAGTGTTATAATCATCATTTACTGAAATCAAAAACCCCTCCCAAGGAACACATTCCATCAACATGACAATGGTCACAGACATGGACAACATACTTTTAGAAGGAATTAAACAAAAAGTATAGATAAACATGAAACTCACAAGCATGGTTGACCCAATTTTAGGAAGACATGTGCATAAATATTTCTAGATCCGCAGCCATGTCATCCTTTTCATCCGTAACAAGGTAAAAAGTACAATCATGTAAAATCCCATGAACCTATGGGGAAATTTATCTCGAAAATTGAGAGAGGTATTATTTACCTCAAATTATAGGTAAATATACCCCATATAGGACTTTTGATCATCATATAGAATATTATATGTAAAATGTTTACCACTAAACTCATATGGGTCACTGTATCAGTTTACCAACTAGATTGGTACAACATGTGTCAACATGTACTACACCAAACATTTATTAGAAAATGGAACAACCTTTGTAAAATCCATAGGATTATCATCCATGTGAATCCTAGTTTTCAATTTCTTTAAAAAATGAACTACATTTAGATTCATAATGTCTTCTACGATGGAAAACCCTCCTGAAAACCTCTAATGTTACCCATCAATAAAAAAACTAATAATGGTCACATAATAGACAAAGTGGGAAATAATTTCCATGGAATTTATAGCATTATAAACCTGAGTTTCACATGATAATCATTCATATAACAATGGTAAATCTACTAAATGGAAATCCATAGATGCATGATGACATTTTAGATACCAAGAATGCTACTCAAGATAATGGAACCTCAATGGAACATTTCATCTAAAACTATTAAAAAAAACAATTCAATGGGGTTTAAATTAATAAAGATACTACCCTCTCTGATCTAGACCATTACAAAATTTGTATGCATCAAAATCATAGTTCGGTTTTGTAGAAAAGATAACTAGTCTATACTGAAACTATTTTTGGTTCAACACAACCTTCTAAAATCATCCCGGACCTACATGAAAAGTTTAAATTTTTTCCCCAAGCACTCCATTGGGAAAAATAAAAGCTAACCCTTACATGATGTTTAATAAAATAAACCCCCTTCGAGTTTAACATAATTCATTACCATAATTAAAAAATTTTATTTAAAAACATTCTTTCTCAGTTTTAGAGAATATTATGAACTCTTTATAAGGTAAATGTTTAGGGCACCTAATTTATCTAACTCCATAATGCACACAATATAGTTCTATGAATCTTTATTTCATGAATTATTTATTTGATTCACATTCAATATTAATTAGAAAACTTTTCACATAAATTTAATTTTAATAATCATATATTTATTCATAATATTTTTCAATTGTCATAGTTAACGAAAATGTTAAAAAAAATATATAGATTAATACACCCCTTAGGTTGTAATTATAATTTTAAATAACTTATTCCACATAAAATCTTAGAAAAAAAAAAAGAAATCACTGTGTGTTGTACAGTTAAATGGGGCTGGTTAAGTAAGATTCTAGCAAACATTTATATTTTTATCCATATAAGAACATACAATTAAATTAAATAATAATCCCTATATAATTTATTCATCCACCAATAGTGTTATGTGAAAATGAATATCAATACAAAGGTGAGATACATGGGTCCCATCAAGTCAATCAATGTGAAATTTTAAAACATCTTTAATTGGTTTATCATGAAATAATAATAAGATAACAATGAATTACTTGTGTCAGGCCATGAATAAGATTCATAATAACTTAATTTTGTATATGATTTAAGGACTAAATTCTTATAAAATTGTCACAAGGGATACTAAACTAATATATAATTATTATCTTATATGGGTTACCATTTAAAAACTATAATGATCCCCTAAACAATATAGATCGCAATTGGATAAAATTGAATCACATCTAGTATGTTACATCCTTTGAAACCAATGGTTAATGTATCAATCATGTAGTGATTGGTATGATATGGTGTAACCACAAATCTATTTAGAATATTGAATTTATATTTATATAGAAACATTAATAACAAATTTTATATCAAAATTATATCATAGAATGATTTCAGAAGCAATAAATACACCTCCTCGGGTGTAAGCCTTATCTAAAAATAACTTTTTTATGTTTTCATGAAAATGTAATTATGTTTTAGGGAATAGATTATTAATTTTTCAATACACTTGAGCGTAAAAATAAAATTACATTGAATATTCCACCAGGTCCAAAATTATGGACACCAAAACATGAAATAAAATGAAAATAGATAGTTCAAATTGAAAAATTAAATCTACTAAAATCATGAAACAGAAAATGATAAATAATAATTATTTATATAATATACACTATTTACCTCATATTAATTTCTTTACATAAAAATTAACTCTCAAGTTAACAATGAACATCAATAAAAGTATTAATTTTTGTTCGAGGAACCATATGAAATAAATTTTAAAATTGCATTCAAAGAATAACCGATAATTTGGGTCTTGATACAAAAAATTTAGTTAATACTTTTTATGGTTTCCTACATAATTTAGATAACTCTACTATCTACTGTAATAAATATCTAATGATGTATCCATTAAAATAATATTTTGATGATCTTTTGTTAAAAATACCATTATTGAAACGTTAATATCAAATATGGGTTAGGTCCACCAAAAGACATCAAATGTGTTTCTAGATCAGTATAGGATTGAATGTAGAGCTCATTGAAAAATAATATCATTGGTAAACAATTTTAACTTAATGTAAATAATAAACTAAATTTGATATGAATGAATTATATATTTTAAAAATATTATTGATTTTAAAATACCATTTAAATTAAAATAATGATATATATTATAAAAAAAATTACAAACACATGTCATGAATCTAGAATTAACATTACAAAAAATATATTATTCTTATCTAATATATTTTTTTCACCTTCTCTCTAAACACATGACCAAACAACATCATGTTTACTATAGACATATGTAATATAATCCATATCCAAATAAATTATAATATTTTATATAAATACATCATAAAAAAATTAATCTACATTCACATTGATATGTGAAGTCAGTTGTTATTATGAATACCATGTTGGATTTCCAAAAATCACTCACATTAAATTCAATTTACACCTATTCCTTGAAATTTATCCAATTCCATTGAACAAATGATAAAATATTTTTTAAAAAATACCTCATAATATTAACTACTAATAAACATAGAAAATAAATAGTAATATAAATTTTTTTACCAATAATGGTAAATATTTAATGGGAAGGCACTATATTTAAGAAATATTTTATCAAAATATCATTTGGTGACATGTTAAAATAAGAAAGTCACATAAATTCATAATAATTATCTAAGAGAACAATTAATATGTATTATATTTATACCTAGGATGTTTAGAAACGTCATTGATCATGTATTCTATATTCGAAACAATTAGGGAACAAGCAGTCCATCCCAAATACTACACCCTTAAATCATTACATGAAACATCCAAATCCTTTATCATACACTATATAATCAAAAGCTTAAAAATTATTTTCATTATGAAACACTTCTATTCAGAAACTCTAAAGAAACCCATTCCTTTATAATTATCAATTTATGATAATAAAAAATTCACTTTGCAGCTATTATTGAAATTTGGTTTCATAAAAAAACATTCAAACAACAAACCCATGGTTTGAAAATCAAACAATCTCCCATGAATTCCCATTATTCACTTCATAATACAAAAATAATTGATTTTTTAATTTTATTGAAAAACCCATTGTCTAATCAAGTAAATAATTATATGACAGTTACTAAAATAATATAATTACTTAAAATAAATAAAAAGTTAAAAAATAATGAATTAAAATCTTATATGTATTTAATATGATAATGCGATATAAATGTTGATCATGTTACAATTATACAGCTGTGTTTCTAATAATTATAGTGGTGAAATATTCCCCTAAACAATTTTTAAGTTAATATTTGATCATGATTCATTATTTCATTATATCAATAAAAACTTTACCGAACTATATATATAATAATTTTATAGGATTCTTGTATATAAGGTTAATTACTATAATGAGTGAATAATAGATCACATTTCTTCATATCTTTTGACATTCGATGGTTATATGGAACTCCAATAGTGAATTTTAACATACCCCACCGTTGAAAAATTAATTTCTTCTATGAATAAATAAATTTGGTCTTGATTACGGGGTTTATATTTTATTTTTTCTTTGGACCATGGATTTATCTTTCTATGACATAATTTATTATCGAATTTTAAGTTGTGATGTTGGATTTTCAAATTTCATCGGCATATAGAAGAGGATTTATTTTTTTCATGTTTATGGATTGATATTTTATCATATTAGTGAGATTGATTGATTATTTAATTTTTAAAATTATAAAACCAAAATTCCTTGGTATGTGGCTCAAATTTGAACAATGATTTGTTTCATTTCAAATGGATTGACAATTTAATATTATTAATTTATAAGTATGATTATTTATTTATAGAAAAATAAAAATTTATGAAAAATAGAAAGTTTTTATAATTAATTTTGGAAAAAAATAGAGATATATAAAAAAATGATATTTTGGAATGATTTTATAGATTTTGTATTAGTTATTTTCAAAACATGGATAAATTACATGATTGAAAATGAAAAAAAGTGTTTTAAAAAATTATTTTAATTGTTTTAATATTTTATTTTTTATAATGAATGATATATAATTTGTGGATATTTTTATAAACTTTATTTTTAAAGTGTCATTCTAAAATATTATTTTTGATTTTGGATAATACATTTCATGTGTATGTGTATAATTGGTTATTGTCAGATAATTTTTCCAAAATATACAATTCACAAAAATAAAATTAATATTCATAAATGGAAATTAATTTGTATCAAAGGATGCATGTGTTAGTGGGAACAAAAAATTTAGATTAATATAATATGAAAGGTAACACTCATTATGGTGTTAGATTACATATATTTATTGTGTTCATATCCAAAAAATAGAGCTTCAATTGAAATATGGAAAACAATTTTTTTTACTTATGATAATGACTCAAATTATCAATGCTTGGTAAATGGACATTATTTTGAAAAATATGAAAATTTTCATTAGTTTTATGAAAAATGTAATGTTTCTAATGTTATTTAGTGAAAAAGTAACACTTTCACCCACTTTTTGGGAAAGAACAATTATTTAATAGATTTCATAAAGTCATGCTTCTTTCAAAAAAATTCAAGGAATATTGAATTGATAGTTATTAATGAAATTTGGAATTTTTAATAGAAAAAAAAATTGTGATATAAAAAATTGGTTATTTAGGAAGAAAATGATTCTATATAGAATTAATAGATATAATTAGAAGGAAAAAATATTTTGATAAAATATAATTTTTATCTTCAATTATTTCATTGATTTTAGATTTTTTATGAATATGTTATTTATACTCTTATAATTATATTGCAATTAATATGGTGTATCAGAGTTTCATTTTAAATTTCATTTCATGGTAATGAATAAGTGTCATGAATATATATACATAATTAATATTCAGCTCAACATTAAGATATATGTATATATATATATGAAATGTTATGATCCTTGGTAATATAAAACATTAATAATCATTTTTGATATGTAATTTTCCATGTTGAAGTTATAGTGATCAAAAAAGTGTCTTATTATTCGATATCTATTCATATTGTTGATTTATTTCATAATTTATTACTATTTAGAGAAAAATTGGTTTTTTTATTTTAAAATATTTTTTACAGAATAATTCACTAATTTTGGAGTTTAAGGAAAATAAATTTGTAATTATTTCTTCAATCCAATGATACTTATTGAAACCACCTGTAATAAGTGTATATTTTTAACGATATTTGGTTCCATTACATGGGTCTTCTCTTATGAGATCCCGGGTTTTGGATTGACATTATGGTGTACAATTGGGGGTTTTGTGTTATTTCTAGGTATGTGTGTTTGTGAGGGATGATATATTGTTGGGGATTTAGAAATTAATAATAAAAAGATTTATCGATATTTTTTCTTTATGACATTCAGTTCTTAGATTTATGGGTAAAACTATAGTTGATGAAGACCTTGAATGATTGTATTAGTTTCATTTTTAGACATGTTTCATTAAAGCCAGAATGAATCAGTTATTCATATATGAAATGTTAGATACTAAGTTACATGAAATAATTTAAAAAAAAATGCATTTTCTCCAATTAAAGTGTATTTCCAACAACTCAATAAAATTTAGGTTAACATTTTCTTGAAAAATGAAAAATAGGTTTAAAATATATTAAATTAATAGTTTTGATTAATCAGATAATAATTAACTAAATAAATATAATGCGTCTTACAAAAGATTTTGAATATGGATTTTTTTTAAAATGATAAACAGACTTGTTATGTTATATTGATGGGAATAATATTGCACATTGTGAAATATTACCCATGTAAAATGTCCCCTGGTTGTGGGAGATGGAAAGGTTCCATTGAGTATTTTTCAATTGTTTAATATTTTATAGAGAAATAATGAATGCTAAATTGATTATGAGCATGATTATAGATTAGGATTGGATGGAGGGAGATAACGAGTCTATATTAATAATAAAAAACACGTTGTTTTTAAGAAGATATATCGGGTGAAAAAATATAATGGAATTGTTATATAGAAAAAACAGCTTCCTAATATTTTGGGCCAATTTCATTGAAAATTTAATTAATGTCCAACATACTAGATATACTAATATGGAAGTTATATGAAATTAACAAATAGGTAGAAAATAATAATGATATCAACAATTATGAATTAAAAGGATCATCAATGATCAAAACTTTTTAATAGATTTTATGATGGATAATGATATACTGTTCTTGAACATTGAAACATAAAATTTTCCAGTTATGGTATAATCGTTGGGTTTTATTGATTTAGTGGAATATCTGAAATATTTTGAAGTTAATGAATTTATCATTGAATATATGTTTAATATTATGTTTCGATAGGATATGTGGTCAAACATTATTCATTTAAAGCATACATATGTGTCTAGAATAAACGATCTAATGGATACATATGTTGCCAACATGATAATTGATTATTAGTTTCTTCAAATGTAAATGAGAGAAATGAATTCATTTTCATGAAGTTAAATAATTCTAAATGAAATAAAATTGAAATCATATAAATCATAAACATACAATTCTAATGGAATGGGATGTTTGGAGTTATTCTATTATGGTGATGTCGTGTACCAAAAGACTAAGTTCTGAAACATTAAATGCATGTGTCCTTAGTGAATAAAAGTAGAGAATGTATGGAAATATTATTTTTGTACCTAAATGGCGTGTACTAGTGGTTCATCCAATTATTTAAAAGGTTAAAAAAAATTTAGTTTGTAACAATGAATGGATATCATAGATAAATTTGTAGGAGTTAGAAAAACTCATCAGGAATATGTTAAGAACCCTAAAAGTGTGTGGGTAAATATATTCTCTTATAACATGCTTCTATATAAGATTTACTTTAACATGATGGAATCTACAATTCACGATAAAATAAATATAGTTTCCTATATTATTTATCTATTTTTTATACTTTATAATTTCATTAATTTATTTCCAAATGATCTATTGATATTTTCTTGTTACACATGGAGTTATTTTATTATTTAATGATATGTGATAGTAATTATGTTGATAGAACTGAGTGTCATTTTGTATATCACTCTTTGGTGATTGAGATAATGAATAAATAAATATAATGAGAATTTTTTTCTTCTTTAGATGAAAATGTATTATTTCATCATCAATATTGATTATCTGTTTCAATTTAACACATAAATTGACATTAATAGTATATGATATTTTTTTCCAATGACATATTGCATTACCACACATTTAGACTAGATTGTTATATTCATGATTTTAGAAAGGGTCCAATGGTGTTAAATATTTGATGATTTCTTTGATAATATCAAGGATTTTAGCTTGTTTCTATAGAAGGGAATTATCTAATTGTACATCAAAGGACTGTTGATTGATATATAAACATTTTCATTTATTATTTATTAACAATTTTTTTGATAATATTCATTAGTTTTTATAACTTTTTAAAATTAAATTTATATGGGTTTAATATTGATGACTGGTTATGGTTATGTTCAAACATTAAAAAGAAGAACCAGTTGATAGTGAAAACAATATTCCTTAAATAAAACTAATGATATTTTTCACCACCAGATGGCAAATTTTTTTTTTGAAATTGGTGTCTAGAATAATTATCATTTGTAATGAATGAAACAATAAACGATTCAAGAAATTTATATCTACTTTTTATATGTATAATATAATTTTTTTGAATTTATTTGTTGAGTTATCAATGAACATGTTTTATATATTTGTTTAATGAATTTTTTTTCCAATATATATTTGGAATCATTTTATTGAGGGTTTTTTGGATGAGGAAATTATTTACTTAATTACCGGGGAAGACTATATGAGGAATTTGAATATTTTATTTGGGGAATATAGTTTATAAATAGTTTCTAAATGTAAATTCAATACTCATGTAGAGAAATTCTTGAGTCATTTGATTCCATATGATGGAAAATTAATTTTATGTATGAAATTTATTTTTGGTATGATTTTGAAAACTTTTATTAACATTCATGATAACAATATATTCATAGAGAATTGTGAATATTATTGAAGATTCATTACCGAAATATAGAAGTTGGATTCTATTTTAAATGTTGAGATTTGAGAGCATTGTAATTTTTTATAGAGTGTGAAAATTTACTGGTATTTAATTAATTAAATACTAGACTATTATTAACAAAAAATGTCATCCTCAATGTGTAATTATCTAATTATGAAGTATTTTGGTATGTATTAGGGATGGGTTTTTGATGTGTGTTGGTGAAAGGGTGTTATATAATGGAATATAGATTTAAGACTCTAAGAAATCATGGTAATAATTACACATTGAAGAAATTGTATTTATATATTGATATTTATATATATAATAGTTAGAGACAATACCCATTCATAATGAAATTCATATTTTTTACATATTAGAAGTGTCTAATGAGTAATATCATGTAGCACAACCTCAAATTTAAATATTATGTCCTGGTTTAAAAACATAAAAATGGTTATTTAAACTAAATTATATATCATATAAAGGCAAATGTTGTGATATATTCATTGATTATAAGTTTTTGAACTCCAATAGTGAACGATGGTGTAGTATTGTTCCACATAATCGGAATTATAATAGGATTTTATCAGGAAGTGATGTAGATGGAACCACATATGCTTAATAAATTATTAAATTTTTTGTGTATATTTATGGCGAATGCAGATGTTTTATTATCAAACACTTTATAAAAATGAATAATTGAGGACACCATAAATTATATGGTGGCTAACAAGGAATGGTTAGTTAAACTATATACTATAATGTACTTCAAATGTTGAATAATGATTATTATAATTCCTATGAAGGATTTATATAGAATACTTCACTATATTGGGTGAGATATAGACCCTACATTGATCATGATTTATCATGATAATATATGTATTTTTTTGAACTAAATTTAATAATGAGTTTTCCTATGTTGTTTTACATTTCATTGATTGTATGTTGGTAACGTTGGTGGTTTAAAAGCTCTTGCGATGTGTAAATACTCTTCTAATATTTACATGAAGATGAGAGGAAATTTGTAAAATTAATTAGATGTTATTTTTTGGTCATTAAACTAGCCCAAAGTTTTTTTGGTTATAATATACTAGTAATTGATGTCATCTGATTTCATACAAAAATGGTAGTTCATTATCACGAGACTACTTAAATGAAAAAATATTAATAATTCAAGTGGTTTCAAATCCTATAATCATGGAATGAGACCCTTGACATCTATATTAATATTAGATAGGATTAGTGGGTGATATAGATAAATAGTAAGATAGATAACATTATTTTAATTTAGAATGAGTTGTATGAGATTTTACAAATGATATTAGATGTTTATGGTTGAATCATTTTCAATTGATTTAGTTTATGAATGATAAAAGTTATCATTCATTTATTTGTGAGTACGTGATTAAATATTTCTATAAGTTACCATGTTATATGTTTTTATGTTCATTTGAGACATATTTGAGATATCTTAATGGACAAATATTGATGCATGAGTTGATTGAATGGATTATGTTTATTCCAATGAATATGATTTAAATAAGAGTTAGAAGAAACCACACATTTATTCTCTATAATTACTCTAATTTATTTTATGTTAGAGGTTTTATTTTCTTTAATAAGACTCAATTATTTGAATGAAAACAGGTTGGTAAACATGAAATTTATATTTCTCTATATGGGGGCAATTTGAAAAGATTGAGAGCAATAAGGATGTGTCTTACCTTTTCGATTTTATAGAACATTGAATTATTTTTAATATTATATTCCTCACTTCTTAGTTGAATGTTTTTTAAATACACCCATATAATGTATTGAGGTGTGAGTTAGTGTTTTTATAACCCAATGCATTATTTTTTGAGCAGCCAATTTCACTATAGAATATGGATAATATTTTTTTGGGATGATGAATTTTTATATGAACCCCCCACTATTAACCCATCATTGGCCTATAAATAATATAAGATTATCCCCTAAAGGATTACTCTAATATTTCCTTGTTATGATACACACACTAACATTACAAAAACATTTGAGAGGAATTACATATATTAATTCCCAATAAATATGAAATGTACTACAAATCAGGAGAAAATTGTTCCAATTAGATAATAAGGATCCCTCTAACCTAATAATAAATATTTTTCATGTTAAATAAATTAATAAAATACATGAAATGTATGATGTCTGAAATTTTGAGTTATCCATAAATTCCATCTATGAAACTAAACCAAATGCTCCAATATTCATCATTTTATTAACAAAACACTCACAAAAATGAGAGGTTGAGAACATGGGAGTACATTTTATGATCATATATCATAAAAAATCATACACGTATACAATTGAGATGATTTTTTTTGGAAATATTACACCAACTAGTTTAATAGTATAAGATATATTAGTTTAACTAGAATGATATGTAAAATGAATGTTCTCAATATCCTACATCACCAAAAATTATTCCCTCAATTTTTATAGTATCTTTAACTATTCCAACGCCAAGAGTCCCAACTAATCTAAACCCATAACTAAGAATGATACAATTCATTATCCCAACAACCAATTTGAGGTCCATCATATACCTCGTCTTCATATGTTTTGACCCTCTTATATGTTTGTAAATGGGTCTCTCCAACTCAATCCACTGTAACACCCCATGCTTCCATGATACGCTTCTCTTTGAATAATACAACAGCATTTGTTGTATAAATCTTCAAGTTCTAACACACCACAACCAATCAAACTAGCCGTTACGAATAGAAATACCCACTTTTTAAAATTTAATCCAACTGATCATTTAAAATCGAATTCATTTTTTGGTTTGGAATATCGAAATTAGCTTTGGGTAAATTTTTGTATTTTTCTGAAAACATTCATTTTTTGATGAATAGTGAAAATGCTAAATTTTAATTAAAAACCACTTTTTTAATCAAAATATTTTATAGTGATAAATTATAATGTTGAGTTGTTTTTAATTATAATTATATTATATTTTTACAATTTAATCTAATTTTGGTCATTGGATGTAATTTTACATTTTAACATGACATAAGCAAGTGTGAATCTTTTGATAGTTATTATTTCTTATAAACACCCTTTTACTTTTGAAAATAGAAATTAATTTAAAATTAATTTATGCAACTTATTTGTGTTGAATTTAGGAAAATTAATTCCATATTAGGAATCATGAGGTCCAAATTGTGTAAATAGGTAACTTTTACTTTTAGACATTATGAATATTTACTTCAGTAAATATTTTATTTACCGTGGTTAAAGGGGTAAATCCAGTAAATATGGTTAAAAAAATAATATTATAATAATATTTAAATACCCTAACACATTTCCTAACCCTATTAGATGATACATTTCCGACCATGGGCTTTGTTGGGTCGATTTTGAGACCCCATGTATCCACTTGTAAGTGATAATGACATTATATATTAAATTATTTAAAGTAGAGAGAAAAATAAAAAAACAAATATCTTTTAGTTAAGAAATTATTAAATGAGGATATATAGTTGATCTATTCTACTATAAATAGTCATTAGAAATATAAAAATATTCCATACCTCATTATATTTTATTTAAAATTTTTCGACCTAAAATTATTATATTTATTTATGACACAAATATGATGCATTATTTTCCTTATTAATAAGAATCAAATAAATGGTATTATAAATGATAAAATAAATATAATTTGAATGTTTTGATTCTATACAATAATTTTATAAGTTAATAGGATATTTTTTGATTTATTAAATGAAATTATTTCGAATTAATAATGTTTCTAGTACTTAAAAAAATCAATTATTAAATAGTGTAAAAATTATCATAAAGGAGTTTTTAAAACAAATATTATATTATTAATTGAAATAATATTCCTAAAAATATAAGGTTCATCCAAATAACTTATATAATGATATTTGTATCATTAATTAAGCACATGGGGTTAAATTAAAATTATATAGTAAGTTCATTAACCATATAATATAAAAATACAAAGAGACATGGTAAATGTCGAACTATTTAACTAAGAGTGAAATGTAAAGGATAAGTTTAATATAGTGACCCAATCCTGTATAAAACCTATTTGTTGAGTTTTTTAATCCCATACCCACCATAAACAAAGAATAATACATTTTGGAACCATTAGAACCGAAAATAATTTTATTATGAAATAATATTTCTAGATTTTCTTAAGGTGCCCCTCATCCCTCTTGTAAAAAGGAACTCACTCTTATCTATAATTCACATCATCAATGCCATTAGGATCAGAAAAAACATGCCCAAATATCTTAACAGATTTCCTCCCTTTATCCTAGAGTCCTTACTTTAGTCATAAAGTCATCTTAATGAGCCCTTTTGATCAAATCAAAATAAAGAACCCAAAGAAGAGGTAAATACTTCATCCCCTCTTTCATGTTCCATTCTTCTTCCACTTCCTCTTTCCTTGTTATTTCCATTCTAAAATAATATCTCTATTATCTTATATATAATTCAATGTTATTATAAATATGTTAGAACCATATTCATTATTCTATCCATCCTTTGAATGACATGTCACCATACGTGCGTACGTTTGACTTACCGTCTCCACTTCATGGTGTAATTGTTATTCAATACATTATTATTTGGATGGGTATAATAATGATGTGTAGTTTATTTGAATAATAAATATATCATGAAAATGATTATTTATATATGATATACCATCCAATTATATATTATTTTAGTATCAAAAAAAAGATATTGTCGCTCGTGCGTACGTAGAGATTACCGTCTCCACGAATGCGATGAGACTTATTCACCATCATATCCATTCAAGATTAACCTTCATTAGACGAATAAAAATAATGTTTAAAGACTTAATATAATTATAAATATGAATAATTTACATCCTAACCATAACAAATATTACTTACATAACAAATCATATAAAGGAAAATGAATCAATTAACACCCAAAACGACAACAATACTAAGATATTATTAACAAAGAAATGTTAACAGACCATATATGATATCATATTAATGTATATAATTCATGTATAATTTAATAACAATTATTTCACAATTATACAGGAGGTTAAGTTATCCTCTACCAAGGAAAAGTACATGGTAAGGGTTAATTTTAAAATCTCTTCATTTTCTGAGGTTGTTTATACATAATTATCTTCGAGGACCTCTTTATCATCTGCATCCATGTTTCATAAAAAGGTGTTTCAAAACATTCTTACTATGTTATAGATTATGGGTTAAAGTAATTTATACCCTTTTTTGACTTCTATAATATGTTTATAAAGGAATCATTCTGTTGTTTTCCAAACAATGTACTTTATGACCTTTTCAACAAATTCAAGGTAAGAATGTTTTTGACATATACGGCAGGTGCTACTGTTTATGTCATTATAACATCGTCGAAGCTTACCTTACAAGAAAATAAGAATATTTTCATATATAAATGTTTCCTTTTATAATTATATGACCTTTTAATTATTTCAAAATAGGAAAATATATTTCATTAAAAAAATTATTTCATATAACTCTACATCATTTGATGGAATTCAAGTTTTTTTTAAGTTGATTTATTATGATACAAAATATACATACTTTATTAAAGGTTTTGTGATATTTGAATATGTATGTTTTATTTCATTCCATTCATGGATTATGAATAAAGTATTGAAATTTTTTATTCCAGTTTAAATACGAAAGTTTATGTTATGTTTAACCATTTCTCTATAAGGAATGAATTGGACTTAGTAAGTGATGGGTTGAGCCTGATATAGCTCCTTGATGCATCAGTATGTCTTATGAGAACAAATAGTGTCTTGGAACATGGCCTTGACAAAATATTATTTGTATTCTCTTCATAAGGCCTTGACTATGTGGTTATTAATGTATGGCCTTATGTATTCCATCATTATGAAAGTGGCTATTGATATTGCATATGATTATTCAACTAGTAGAATATCCATGTGAGTATTTAAATGGAAATAATATTATTTATATTTTCCATATCATGATGAATTTTATGTTGAAAAGGCTGTTGTTTTAGTTCTATAAATTGCATTAAATGTTAATTCTTATTTATGAACGTTTCCTCTATATTGTTATCCTTATATAGCATCTGAGCTCACCCCTTTTTATTTTTTATTTTTACTAGGATGTGAAGAAGTATATTATGACTGACCTGTAGGGATATTCTATGGGATCTCAGTGTTGTCCATGTAAACAATGTTGTTGTAGTTTACTATTTTTTGATTTAATGTAAACCTTATGAATGTATCTAGTACTTCCTAGTCTACTAAACTAGTAGGTCATTCGAGACATGATCTTTTGTGATCATGATAATGTTAGGTAATAATGCACATACTATGGGTAACTAGGGTTTGGGCATTATAGTTGGTATCAGAGAAAATTTAGTACAAACCATGGAAACTAGATTTAGATAAACTCTGATTATAGCACATAGGCCTAAGATGGATGTTGAGGATTAGTATATAATAACATCCTATAATTTTGGTATTGAAGAGATTTTTCAAGTTTTCAAAGCAATAAATTCATGTCTGGATACGAGAAGGTAGAGGCAGCTCTGACATAGATGTACCTAGGGGTAAAACCTGAAAATGCCGCTTTGAGCTAAACTCGAATGGGAACTGGTGTACGAAAATGTTCCTTACTGCACTCTTGGTTACAACACTCCTATGGGATATCCTTAGGATAATTATCATTTTATATACAAACCACTAATAAGGGATTATAAGTATATCCTTCTCAAAGAAAACCTTTTTTATGATTACGGATTATATCAATAAACTGTTCAATTTATGTTAATTGTTTTACTTATTTATAATTATGTATTTCGATTCATAAACTAATCTAGTTTAAGAAATTTTTTAGAAATGGTGCCTATTGGAAGGAATGGAAACTCTATCTATGCATGTACTCCATGTATGGATTTCCCTCCTACTCAACATAATTATAGTGGAGCTGGTGATGCAACTGGTGCTGATCATCTAATCACTATAATCAGATAACTCACTCCGGTTATGAATAATACCCTTACCCATATGGAGCACCCTAATCCGTAGTGTGGAGGATCAATGATAGATCTCTTCACGAGGAAAAAACCACTAACATTTTATTGGAGTAAAAATACACAAGTATCTGAGCAATGGATAAATTTCTTTGAGAAAAAATTCCACTCCTTAGGGAGTAGCGAAAGGGAAAAGTGGTCATGGATGGTTACCGCCTCCCTTGGGAAGCTGATCAATGGTGGACATTGATTCAAAACACAATGGAAGACAACTATGTATTAAATAAGTAATGGAGGGAGTTTAAATAAGTTTTCTTAGAAAAATAATTTCCTCATGACCATTTAGCAAATATGGAAATGATATTTTTGAGTTTGAGACAAAAGGAGGATGAGAATGTTGAAAAGTATGAAGCTATCTTTACAAGGATAGCAAGGCATGCTGCAGATTATATACGTAAACCAAGATGTAATATTGATCATTTATTTGATGGGTTAAAACCATTTTTCCATAGAGCATTAGTCTCACAATCCTTCTTGTTGTATAATGATTTTGTATCATGTGCTATCAAGACAGGAAAATAATTCTTTAAGTCTTATGACTTTAATGCAAAGCAAGAGAATAAGAGATCTACTGAATACTCTAGAAATGGGAATAATTGGAAGAAGGGAAATGTTTAATGTCCATCAATTATTAAATGTGGCAAGAAACACCCTGGTGCTTTCCTGAAGGGAATGAGAGTCTGTTACAAGTGTGGTGAAAAATGCCACCAAACTCGTGATTTCATGGGGAAGAAAGAGGATGTCAATGTTGAATGCTACAATAGTAGAGAAAGGGGGAATTATGAAAATGACCATCATAAGCGTTTGTCGAACTTACCTCAGAAGAGGCCAAGGGATCAAGGCCAAGCTTATGTTATCACTACTACTAAGTTTGGAGCTCTGAAAGACGTAAAGGCAGGTAATTAAATGGTTTTATCAAGTTCAGAAGATTATTTATTTGATTCTGAATCATCGAATTGTTTCATATCATCCAAATTTGCTAAGAAAATTTGATATTTTAAATTTTATTTAACAAATGAGTTGTCAGCCAAAACTCCTATGGGATGTATCATTGCAATAATGTTTTGTGAATCATTCCCCGTTAGGGCATATAAATGTTCTTTATGTTCTGATCAAATCGTCATACCCATGATTGAAATTGATTTAATCCTCGGTATGGATTGGATTTCAGACCATGATGCAAACATTTATTGTATGAAGAAGGAGGTTACTATTTTTGATGAAGATGATAAATAACACCATATCTTTATAGAAGAATCATCACCACCAAATTCTTATCTAGATCCCTCCCCAGTAGCTCAAGTAAATTCAATTACTGGGGAGGAAGAGACTGAAATAATAGTGGGCGAGGAAAGGAATGTTCAAATAGTGGATATACCTATTGGGAAAGAATATGTTGATGTGTTTCCGAAAGATTTACTTGGACATGCTCTTTAACTGGGAAATTGAGTTTTCTATTGATTTAATTCCTAGATCAAGGCCCATATCGAAGACCCCTTATAGAAAGACCACTGTGGAATTAGTTGAACTAATGAAACAACTAGAGCAATTGAGTAATAAGGGATTTATTTTTCCTAGTGTTTCTCTATGGCGAGCCACTGTCCTTTTTGTTAATAAGAATGATGGATCAATGAGGTTGTGCATTGATTATAGGGAGATCAATTTTAACACCCCAGAATGATGAAGGGTTAAATGGATAAATGATATGACTCATGTCAACAAGGTGAAACTTCCTTTTTGGGAGCCTACCTGATTAGAACTCCAAAGTTAAGTGTTCTTGGCTTAGAGTAGTATTTAGGATTTGACCTTCTAGGAAGTTTCCCAAGGTGTGTGTGAGTGAGGAAAAAGCACACTGGAAAGGACATGTGTTGGCTTGTGGGGATAGTCATTAGTCAGTTGACCCATTCAGGCATGTGGGGTGACCCTGGTGTGGGCTCAACAGGTCTGCAGGGCAACTGGTGAGTGGGGCCTAGTTGTTACGTCAATGCAATAACAATAAATAACAAGTATCACCTACCTCACATGGATGATTTATTCGAACAACTTCATGGAGCTCAGTACTTTTAAAAAATTTACCTTTGATCTGGATATCATCATTTTTTTGTGAAGAAGGAAGACATTCCGAAATAGAATATCGAATCACATACGAGCATTACGAGATAACAGTAATGACTTTTGGATTGACTAATGCACCATCTGTCATCATGGATCTAATGAATAGAGTTTTCAAAGAATATCTTGATGACTTTATAGTGGTATTTATTGATGATATCTTGGCATAATAAAAATATACAAAGATCATGAAAATAACTTGCACTTTATCCTGAAGACACTTAAAAGAGAAAAATTATATTCGAATTTTAGCAAGTGTGAATTCTAGGTTTAAGAGATTTCTTTTCTTGGACATATTTTCTCCAAGGATGGAATATCTTTTGACCCTTCTTAGACCAAGGAAATCCAAGAATGGCCAGCATCGACGAGTATAACTGAGGTACATAGTTTTCTTGGTTTAGTTGGTTATTATCGTTATCTCGTCCAGAATATTTCCCGGTTGGCAAACCCATTAACAAAGCTCACATGAATAGGTGTTAAATTTGTTTGGAAAAAATAGTGTGATTAATGTTTTGAAGAATTAAAGAGAAGATTAGTCAATGATCATATCTTGACTCTACCGTCAGGGAGTGATGTGTTTGTTATTTGTAGGGATGATTCAATAAATGGAATTGGATGTGTCGTTGTGTAGAATTATATGGTTATTTCCTATGAACCACGACATCTAAAAATTATTGAGAAAAACAATCCTACTCATGATATTGAGTAAACAGCTATAATCATTTCTTTGAAGATATGGATACATTATCACTCTATTGAAAAATGTGAGATTTATACTGATCAAAAGTGCTTGAAGATTATTTTCTCACAGAAATAACTCAACATGAGGCAAAGGAGATGGATTGAACTTCTCAAGGATTTTGATTACACTATACACTACCACCTGGGGAAGGAAAATATGGTGGCAGATGCATTGACCATAAAAGATCATGGAGTTTTGAACTAGATGAGAGTTTAAAGGGATCCTATTTTCATGGATCTAGTAATGATAGACATGAGAATAACCATGGAAGGTGAAACATTAGTGTTTTTTTAAATGGTTGCCAAACCATCTTTAATAGAAAGGATAAAACGTTCTCAGGCTGATGATGAGGAATTTCAAAAGAATATTAAATCTTTGAATGATGGGAGATTGATCGAGTTCGTATATGAAGATGGGATTTTGTAATTTGAGAAGAGACTATGTGTTCCTAATATAACTGATCTGAAAAGGGAATTGTTATATGAAGCTCATAGCTCCAATTTCTCTATACATATTGGTACCACCAATATGAATATAAATTTGAAGGAATATTTTTGGTGGGACATCATGAAGAGGAAGATTTATGATTTTATGTCAAGATGTATGGTTTTTCAATAAGTGAAAGGTGTACGGAAACAACCTGGAGGAGTCTTGTAACCTCTTCCCATACCTCAGTGGAAATGAGATAATATCACGATGGACTTTGTCATGGGGCTACCAAAGACTCCTAGAAGGAACAATTCAATATGGGTCATTATTGATAATATTACCATGTCAATATATTTTATTGGTATAAGGGATGATTTACCACTTGAATGTTTAGAAATACTATATATTAATGATGTTGTAAGACTTAATGGAGTACCACTATCGATTGTTTCTGATCGTGATTCCCATTTAACATCAACATTCTATAAAAGTATTTAGAAAGCCCTATATACTGAACTTCGTTTGAGCACTGCCTACTGCCCCAAACTGATGGACAATCAGAATAGACTATTCAAACCTTAGAATACATATTGAGATCATGATCACATGACTTTCATGGTATGTGAGATCAATATTTAACTTTGGTAGAATTTTCCTATAATAATAGCTTCCTTTCAAGTATTCAGATGGAATCATATTAAGCATTATACAGAATGATATGTCGCACACCAACCTGTTGGGATGATGATGGTGAGAGAAAACTCGTAGTCCCATACCTTGTGGAGGAAACATTGGAAAAGGTGAAGGAGATCCAAAACCACATCAAAGCAGCTCAATGTAGGTAGAAGAGATATACTGATAACCGAACAAAGGATTTGGAATTTCAGGTAGGTGATCATGTTTTCTTGAAGGTATCTCTATAGAAGGGTGTTATACATTTCAGTAAGAAGGGAAAATTGATTCCCAAGTACATCAGACCTTTCTAAATTCTAGAATGATTTGGGGCTGTACATTACCATTTTGCAATGCCTCCATGTCTCCCTAAAGTTCACGATGTGTTTCACGTATCACTGTTGAGAAAATACATGCCTAACCCAATTCATGTATTCACCTATGAGGAATTAGAATTGGAACCTGACCTATCTTGTTGTGAAGTTAATATCAAGATTTTTGATAGAAGAGAACAAGTGATGAGAAACCGGAAGACTCATCTGGTAAAAGTTTTATGGAGTAACCATAAGATGGAAGAGGCAACATGGGAACCTGTGGATCTTATGATGAAAAACCACCTAAGTAATATTATGCAGTAATATTCTAGAAATTTTGAGGACGAAATTATTTGAATGAAGGGATTTTGTAACACCCCAATATTCCATGGTACACTTTTCTTTTAACAATACAATAACGTGTGTTTTACGCAACATCGAGTTCTAACACACCACAACCAATCAAAATAGCTGTTATGAATAGTAATACCCACTTTTCGAAATTTTAACAATTTTATATTTCAAAATGGACTTCATTTTTGGGTTCAGAATATCTAAATTAACTTTGCGTGGCTTTTTGGTATTTTTATGAAAACATTCATTTTTAGATGAATAGTGAAAAATACTAAATTCTAATTAAAAAAAATCCTCTTTAATCAAAATAATATATTGTTATAAATTGTAAAATTGAGTGGTTTTTATGTATAATTAGATTATATTTTGTCTATTAAATCTAAAATTGGTTATTGGAAGTGATTTCATATTTAAACAAGACATAAGGAAATGTTAGTCTTTTGATAGTTAATATTTCTTAAAAACAGACCTTTTGTTTTTACTACAAGAATTAATTTTTTATTAATTTCATCCAGGGGAATCATAGGGTTGATTTTTTGACCCCATGAACCCACTTGGATGTGATAATAACATTATATATTAAATAATTTAAAGTAGAGATAAAAATAACAAAAAAATATATATTTTAGTAAAACAATTTTTATATGTGGTTAGATAATTCATCAATTTAACTATAACTAGTAATTACAAATATTTAATTATTTCTTAACTCAGGATATTTTATTTATAAATTTTATACATAAAATAAATATATTTATTTATGACACAATGATGATGAAATATTTTTTTTATTAATTAACGAATAAAATAAATGGAATTGTAAATGTCAAAATAAATATAATTTTATAGTTTTTTTGCATCCATAAATTTTATTGGTCAATATGACATGTTAGGATAGATTAAATTAATTTAGTTTGAATTAATAATGATGTTATGACTTTCACCAAAATCAATTATTAAATAGTGTCAAAATTGACAAAAAAGAGTTTTTAAAGAAAATATTATATTATTATTTGATATAATAATACTAAAAATCTAATGATAGTCAAAATGACTTATATAATGATAGGTGTATCATTGATGAACTACTTGGGGTTCAGTTGGAATTATATAGTATGTTTATTAACAATATATTATAAAAATAAAAAGATAGGTGGTAAATGTCAACCTATTTAACTAAGAGATAAATCTAAATGATGAGGTTAATATTGAGACACAAACCTTTATAAAACCTATTGTTTGAGTAGTTTTCTCCCCATACCAACTTTATCCTTTAAATAATTCATTTTTTATCCATTAAAAACCGAAAATGAATTTATTATAAAATAATATTTTAAGATTTTCTTAAGGTGCCCCTCACCCCTCTTAAAATATGGCACTCAAACCTCTCTCTAATTCACACCTTAATAACCATTAGGCTCAGAATATCCCTGCCCAAATATCCTTACAACTATCTTCCTTTCATCCTAGAGGCCTTCCTTAATCTATAAATCCAGCCTATGGAGCCCTTTTGATCATCATATCAAAAGGAAGAACCTGAAGAAAAGGTAAATATTTCACCCCCCTTTCAATTTCCTTTCTTGTTCCAAGTGTAATTGTTTTTCAATACATTATTATCTGGATGGGTAAAATAATGATGTTTAATTGATGTAAATAATATATATAAAATGATAATGATTTAGTATATTTGATATACCATACATTTATATATTATTTTAATATCGAAAGAATGATATTGTAGCTCGTGCATACGTACGGATTACCATCTACACGAAGGCGATGAGATTCAGTCCTCATCGTATCCATTCAAGATTAATATTAATTAGATGATTAAAAATAGATTTTAAAGACGTAGTATCATTATAAATATGAATAAGATACATCATATCCATAACAAACATTACTTACGGAATAAATCATATAATGGAAAATGAATTAGTTAACACCTGAAACGACAATAATACTAAGATATTATTAACAAAGAAATATTAAAAGATCACATATGATATCATATTAATGTACATTATTCTTGTATAATTTAATAACAATTATTTCTCCATTATACAGGAGGTTAACCTACCCTCGACTAATGTAAATTACAAATTAATATTTAATTCTACAATCTCTTTATTTTCTGAGGTTGTTTATAGGTAATTATCTACTGGGACCTCTTAATCATCCAAATCCATGGTTCTTAAAAATGTATTTCAAAATATTCTCACTATTTTATAGACTATCAGTTAATGTATTTTATACCCATGTATAACTTCTATAATATGTTTATAAGGGAATCATTCTGTCATTTCCCAAACAAGGTAATTTTTGACATTTTCGACAACTTTATAGTAAGATTATTTTTTAACTTATACGGTGGGTGAGGCTATTTTATGCCATTATAACGTCATCTAAGATTCCATTAAAATCATATAAGAATATTTTCAGATATAAATGTTTTCTTTTATAATTACTTGACATTAAAATGAGTTCAAAATGGAAAGAGATATTTCTCTAAAAAGTTTTTGATATCATCTATGTCAACATCCTTTGATGGATTTTATGTTTGTTTGAAGTTGAATTATTATGATACAAAAATTCCATATTTTATTGAAGGTTTTGTGATGTGTTTGACTATGGATGTGTTATTTCATAGCATTCATGGTTTACGGATAATGTATTGACATTTTGTATTCAATTTTTAATAAGAATGTTTATGTTATGTTTAGACCTTTCATATGAGGAATGCATTGAAACTAGTAAGTGACGGGTGGAGCCTGCTTTAGCTCATTGAGGAATCAGTAGGTATCATGAGACAAACTAGTGTCTTGGAACAAGGCCTTAACATAATCTTCTTTGTATTATTGGCACAAATCCTTGACTATGTGGTTATGAAAGTCTGGCATTATGCATTCCATCATTATGAAAGTGGATATTGATATGGCATGTGATTATTCGACTAGTAGAATATCTATGTGAGTAAGTAAATGGAATTAGTTTGATTTATATTTTACATATTATGATGAAGTTTATGTGGAAAAGGATTTTGTTTTAGTTCTATACATTGCCTTATCTAGTACTTCCAAGACTACAAAACTAATCAGTCTTTAGAGACTTGATCTTTTGTTATCATTCCAATGTTATATAATAATGAACTGACTCTGGGTAACAAGGGTCAGGGCGTACTACCATTATCGAGAAAGATTGGAAGACACACGATAATAGAATAAGGTGTTGAGAATGAAATATCATCACCAAATTCAGTAAACCACACTAAAATTACAAAATCTAATACTCTAAACTAAATATCAATATATAAATACTTTATCCATAATAAAATTCAAAAACAACACAATATAGAAGTAAATATTCCAAACAACATTCCACGATATCAGCAGATACACATTAGTTGGTTAATTGAAGCATGATGTGGATCAACCATGTACTCTTTCCATATACCATCCCCTAAGATAGTCACTTTAACAAATCCTAACCATTTTTAGAGAAAATTTATCATCATAGTAGAGTTTCATGAACAAGAAGTGAATCATGCTCACGCCATACCCCTACTGTAAGCTATCAACATTAAGAACCAACACATAATGTGAACTATTATCAACTTCATATAACTATATGATGAATGTATACATATAACCAACATTAGGATATATATATATATATATCACCAAAAACTAAATGAAATCAATTTTCCAAAAAAACGAATGTATTCGCATCAACACCAACAAAATGAACCATTAATTTCCAATAATTTATACTACATCATTTCCCCAATCTACAAAACATAATATAACCACTTAAAAAATATCCATCAAAACACCATATCTTCCACACCCCAAATAAAAAAAGTTCACAACAAAAATTATTATTGAAAAAAAAATCATCATATAAAGAAACCGTATAAATTATAATTATAAAATTTTCAAAATATTCAGATAAAAAATAATTACTATTTAATAGAATCAATATAATTATTTGTCACATTCATTTAAAAATTACTAACCATTCTCCAACTAACATCCCCTTAGATATGAATTAAATATGGATGTTTTTTTTTCAACCAACCACTTCCAATTAGAAATTATCCACATAGAAGCCACCATTACCAAAAAAAGCCACAAAATCAACAATGCACGTCATATTTATCATTCAAAAATATATCCATAAACCATATATACTATATTGTAAATATTATGTACAACAAACCAATTGTCATATTTTTACAACTATACGATTATTTAATATAAAATAATTAATAAAAAATGACCAAACCCTAGTTAAATCCAAATCAACCACCCCAATTCTTTATTTTTGTTATTTTTTACCTTCCAATGAAAATTACATAATGGTTTTATAATTCATTTAAATTTAAATTAAATCATATATCTCTTAAATTTTACAACAACCTATCAAATTTTTTATAAAAAAAATTATATTCCATGTTTATCATTTAACATATTCTTCATAAAAAATTCAAATTACTATTTTTTTCTAGGAAAGTAATATAAACATATATTAAAGGTTACAAATAATATATGAAATCATAACATCAAGAAGATTATATCATTTAAAAAATTTAATTTCATATTAAATATTTCAAATATTCCCCTTAATTTATTGTTTTTATGTTATTATTCAATTTACACGGGCTATGAGGTAATTAATTATTTATAAGAACAAATATATCATGACAGTAGGAAAGTCACCCAAAATGATGAATAAAACACATAAATAACATAAAAAATATCCAAACACTCAAATATATCATTAAAGTTTTTCAATATCATTATTTATCAAATTTATTCACCTAATACAATCTACAATGGCCACCAGAGAAGAAACATATATTTAAATATTTATTCTTAATGATGACTAGAAAAGGTAATTATATGTCACTCGTGAATATTATTTATTATTTTAGTAGTGTTGTTTTAAATTATAATTCCTATTTTAATGATTCTTATATACAACATTTGATGCTAGAAGAATTTAAGGACTAAGAACCTAAAATATTGAAAGATTCTAGGGGACATAACCATAATGTAATTCTTTTCAATACATGATCAAACATCACAAATGACAAAAGGATATTGAAATGACTACCCCATAAAATGATATAACATTAAAAATATATAAGGAAATGAATGATCAAATAATGAAAAAATTATTTTAGATAATCCAAAGTGGTCGAAGTCTCATTTTAGAGGAATATGATACCCAAGAGAATATTTTAGAGAAGTAATAAAATGTTCAAGGTCACTAGATTTAAATGGAATTGAAAAAGAAAAGAACATTTGTGTACCAAATTCTTATCAATAAAAGAAACACATCATTTTGTCAGTATGACATGGTGTCTTCCATCACGATCATAGTATGTTCTATCAAAGGAGATCGAAATCATTTTATTTTAAAATTAGACTACTCATTCTTTTGTGATTATTGGTTTCTTACACATTAAAATAGATTGATCGAAATGAAACCACACATAATATCAAGAATGATTTAATTTTATATCCCAACAATGATAATATGGTCTTTTTAATGGAATTGGAAAAATATATCTCAATTTTACTCCTACTCACACATCACAATGCTTCCTGACATAGGATACAAAAATCCACAATTATGTCCATTTTATCATTCCTATATTCCATATGTAGAACCTATATGAAATGTTATAATTAAAATGGATTCCCTCATTATATAGTGACACCCTTGAAATTCAAATGGTATCTCTAAAATCTCACCAATAATTGGGCCCTAAAACATGTGAATGTTTCTTGTCTCGAATCAAATTCATTGGAAAAATGATAATATTTCCTCAACCAGATTTACACTGGTGAACACTGAATGCAACACACACATCAAACTTGGAATTCCAATCCTTTATAATTTTAGCTTCCAAAATAGACATTCAATATGATCTCTACTATGTTGTAGGAAAGAAGATGTGCTCCAAAAAACCACACCCATAGCATTATGAATAAACAAATAGTCTATTTTTCTCAATCCTTCTACATGACTCATTAAAAATCCCAATTGATTCCTCACAATCCATGAAAAAATAGTATAATAAACTAAAATTATTTTTCCTGCTACATTATGAACTTATCAAATTATTATTACGCTCACGAATTAAAATAATAGATAAAAAAATCATTAAATATTGTATGATACTTGAAAGAAAAATTTAAAACAGCGTAATGGACAACAAAAACAATTCTATAGGTTTAAAATTTGATTCCTCAAAAAATAAAAATATATTGGAAGCCCCATGACGATGGGATGCATCTCTCAACAAAGAACAACACTATAAAATGAACAGTATAACAAAATTATCTTCTTATAACAGACACACCATTAGCTAATGTTGTTATCTCAATTAATTGTTTTGATATATTATAATTCATTTTTAATTAATTCATCTTTATTATAAAATACTTTGATGGTGAGAATTCCATGATTTTATAAGAAGTTATATTTAGTTTATATTTAAATTTTTATGTAACAAAAAATTCAATGTAATTGAGTCTAAAATCCACTATAAGGGTTTTAGTGAAATGAGTTAGGTCAACCTAGACATTTCCCCAACCAATTCTCAATATGAGACTTAGGAAAATGATGATTCAAGGTTGTATTTATAAATACAGTTCCCCATAAAATAATAATTGAAATCGATTAGCTCAACATTCATAAAAACATTTGAGCTAAAAACCCAATTATTGAAATCCATGATCCAATACTAGAAGATCCTTTTAGTCTCTACTACAGTTAGATCCCTACCCTATAACACAAGGAAGAAATCTAAACCACCCTTACAATATGGATGTGAACATCGATTGGGCCGTACATCAAATATAATCCTATCTCCAGGATCGTCACATGTCCTTAGACAATACTTCATTACTAAAACTAAAAATGAACAACAAATATCTAATGTTTTAACCTCAATGTAGACTCTTCATATCATGATTATTATCAATCACTATCAATGAATCATAAAAACCAACTAATCATAAACATTATATAGTTTATAAAACTACAAAAATTCTAAACAGATTTCTTAATGTCACAAATCCCTCTTATATGATAAACAATTCATAAATAAGGAAATAAATACATATTTAATAAGTAACGAAATTCCTACAAAGACATCATGTTAGGTTAAACGCCCTTTTTCATCCACTATATTCTATAATCCTTCCAAAAAGTGATAAATATTAAATAAAACTGGGATTGATTTAGAGTTTTCACCATACAAGAGGAACCCTAAATACCCTCACTAAAATCCTCATCATCAGAGTAGGATTCCCCATCGAAAAACCATAGTACATTCGACAATTGAAATTTTAGCAATGCTATATGGAAAGATTCATCTTCCTCTATTAGAAACCTAGTATCTTAGTGATGTTTTTTAGGAAATATATTTAGAATGAAAATATAAATTTTATCATAAATCATGAAAAACCATCCATCATCACATGGTTATAAATTATTGATAAGGTAATTCCACTAATGATTAACTATAGTTCCCAACCACCTCATCCAAACAAAAATCCTCATTGAAACATGAAACTGACCCATAAAATGAAGAATTACAACACCACTATCACACAACCTGTATATCATTATTCAAATCATGATATTATGCCATACTGACAAACAACCAACACTATATAATCCACCCTAAGATATATGTATTTAATTTCCACCCATATAACCATCTATATTATCCCAATATTACTCACACATCAACCCATATATGTAAACCCTAAATATCTACACACAATAGGAAACACCAAATACTACTAGAATTTACCCAAAACCACCACACATCATTTCCTACCTTACAACCAATTAAAAAAATCAACCAATTAAACCTCCACAAAGATAATCATTTTATATGAATAAAAACATAAAAACCAAATTAATCGCATATAACATAAGAAACATAACATTGATTTTTTATGTTCAACACAACTAATTCGTTTCTATGTTTGAATGATTAATATTTTATGAGATGTGGTCTAATTAGACCAGTAATAAATATTATACACATTGAAAATAATTATAAAAATAATTGAAAGTAATAGTTTATATTACTTTTTTGGAAACTATTATTTATCTTATATGTTTATACATATTTTAAAATAGGCATTTGAATATAAATTTCATTTAAAAAATATTCTGAAAGTCCGATCAATACCTCAAGGGAGTAAATAATCAAAAAACACATAATAAATAACATCAAAATGGAAGTTATGTTATTTAAAGGAAATAATTATAAAATTCATTTTAACACTTTATAAAAAATTATAATTTTAAATTAAAACTAAATATGCCACTTTGTAATGTGTCTTTCATGTCATCCTCAAACAAAATGTTCATTAATAATATAAGTATTGAATAAAACATATTTACATATATTTGCGGGTGATAATACATAAATTACATATCTAGGTATTTCATGATGAACATACAACATGTATATTGAACAGAAAATGTATTTTAGCTTGCTTCCTTATATATTAATTAAAATAATCTACAAATTTTGACCTAAAATAATTAAAATCGTGTTAATATTTAATCACTATGTAAAATGATAAATTCATAAAAGAAAAAACATACATTTCATTATCCTTATTTTTCATTAAACAAATATAAATTTCATGGAATTTATGATATGTCATATAGATCATAAATTGTCCAACATAAAAAATAAGTAGACATGCTCGAAAGAAAAAAATGGGTATTTTTCAAGTAAAAATTATGAATTTAAGAAGGATACCATTAACACATTAAATAAATACCTATATTTAAATTATATTAAATCTAAAATTTTTCAATCATAGTTTTCTGCAAAAAAAATATATTAATAATTAAAGGAATATTGCCTTATTAGGGGTATAAATAATTGAACACATATTTAAAATAAGAATATATAAGAATTATTCCTTAACACTGTTAAGAATTATATAAACATATCAACATGATAAAAACATAAAAAATAAAATGGAAAATTTTATAATTGAAAATTTGTAATAATTATCATGGTGACACCCAGAAATGTTTAAAATATGTTAGAATTAACACTTTTTTTCCAATTATTATTCCATTTCACCCACGTTACATTATATTTAAGTGATCAATATAGTATGGAATGAAAAAAATAAATACTATAATCAAAGATAGTTTATAGTATACACAAACCAATTCATCTAATGAAAATTATACACATGCCACATTTTAAATTCTACCCCACAATAGTTAAACCTTAATAGTAACATTTAATTAGGCTTCTAAATAAAATTATTTATATAAAAGGGTATTGAATATGGATTTTTCATAGATGGTATATTTGGACTATAATTGATTTTATCCCTTACATTTATCACTGACCAACCATTCCTATGTATCCCCCACCTGTGAATACATCTAAACTCCACCCGATATTTTAATATATATACCTGATATCACTAATTCACAACCCAGCACAAATAAGAAAACCACAGTGTCATATAACCATGGTGATAGTGACACTATAAGAACACCTCAAATATGTTATTGGATTAATATTAAAACTAGGGTAATAATACACAAATATTAGAAGTGTTAACCTTATAAAATCTCATTATTGATTAAATTAATAGATAATTGAATAAAAAAACTATATTCAATAATATAGATCAAATTGACCCAATGAAACATGTATGTTAAGTAGTAAATTTCATGTAATTACATGCAATGAAAGATATCTAGAACTCCATATCATCAAAAAATTATATTTGAGCTACATGATTAGTATCTCCAATCCCAAGTAGATAGATCTAGTTAATACAATGAAAACTATTGTTATATGACTACTATATTGTTCTTGATTTATTTAAAATTATAACTAAATCATCATCCATTAAAATAATATACCTAGGATAAAAAATATTTGATAAAAAGAAATCCCATATTTTCCTTATTTATTACTAATAGGTATATAAAATTCAAATAAAATATATCTATACCTCAAGTCACATACAAACATTCTCCTTATTTTGAAAACATATTCAATTATTCTACAACCATGATTTCCAAATAATCTTCACCCTAATACCATGACCCAAAAATACCTTCTACATGACAAAAATCATCAAAATCAATATATAATAGTGAAAATAAATGCCCAATTCCCCTAAAAATTAGTACAATGGTTTCTCCATCTCAATGAAATAGTGAGAAAATAGAATAATCCCTCTCTAACTAATATGGGAGGTGAAAATGACATATCATCACCGCATACCATCAATCGTTACACTATTCCAAAATACGATACTCTAAATCACACATATACATATTATAATTCAAGAATAAAAATAATTTCACCACCATATACTAGAAAAATACATATATGTATTTTCTTAACCACACATGCGAAGTAGATAAACTATAAGATATAAGAAGATGAATTGGATGAACATCCTGAACTCCCACATCATTATAATTATATCCAAATAACATAAAATCATCTGTGTTGGGTATCATGAACTTATAAGGCTTTAATAGAATCCATCTTCTTATAATTCTTAACCACCAATGATCACTACTATCATGAGGTAACAAAAATACCTATATATAGTCACTGATAATTTATAACCATCAACTGAATGTATACATATCCCAAACAACAAAAGGATGACATATCTCCTCAAATATAATTCATATATACTTCAACCAATTGAGAGTAACCGTATTTCCAAAAATTTAATGTACATTATGTTGAATAATGTTAAATTATATTCATTAATCATCTTCAAAAAAATTACAAAAAACCACTTCCATGATCTCTATAAAATAAACATTGAAACGAAACACCAATGAATCCAATTTCATGATATTTTTTATAATTTACATCAAAAAATTCTATAATTAAAGGAAACTACATTGTAAACATTTTCTCAATTTCAACATTAATCCAAATGACAAAAATTACCATTTACTGACATCATTAGATTAATCATTACATTAATTCACCCTTACCTCACCAACCAACACCCCAACATATCTAAATAACATCACATAAGCTAAAAAGAAATGTTACACATTCAATATAAATCATCGATCAAAACATAACCAATTCCAAATAAAAAAATCCAAACAATTAAAAATCCAACACAACTATATCAATCTATATTACTACCCATTATGATATTTATCGAAATAACTAGATTCCATTTAACATAAAAATTACCCAATTTATGAAATTAAATGTTTATTTAAATTCATTCCATTCAAAAAAAATAAACCTGTTATGATAACCATATCACCCACAACATTACATTAATTTCTATAAAATTTCACAATCAATTCACCAATACATCAAGATGACTTTATTCAATTATAAATATTTTCCAACTAATAACACATAAATTTTACACCACCTCATCATCAAATTCATGGCATATTTGACATTTCAAATTTGTCATTATTCACACCCCGATTAAAATATAAAAGCATTATTCTCATTCCATAATCAAATTCATTGATAATTTAAAAGATACACATCAAATAAAAAACATATATCATCATTACTTAAAATCCATGATCAATATATATATTCACATTCTTGATCTTTAAAATATCTCTTTAGTTAATATATTTCATTTCTTTTTCATTAATTTGGGTGGGTTGGATTCCCCATAACTATTAAAACAAATGATATAGTGTACAAACTATCATAGATAAGATTTTTTATAAAATATTTAAAAATAATGAAAAAAAATTCTTCCATAATATTTTAACTTTAACCTCTTCCAATATAAGCCTTTAATCCTTTCATTGACCTACCCCCATCAATTATGATCTCCCAAACAATCCTATAAATAATAATATTGAATAATGTGTAACTATTCTTGGATGTGGTCACAATATGAAAACATGTATAATATTCTAGAAGATAAATTTTTATTAAAGTAATATTGTGCATCTTTTAATTACTACTTGATGTTATACTAGAAGGTTGAGTAATCATTGGAATAAAACCACTAAATCTATTTGTAATCCAAAAATAACAAACCACAAGGAATATATATTCAAAATATTACAAATAATCACCATTAAAATAAATTAATACGTTCCATAACACTTCAAAATAAGTGAAATCGAAAATAAAAAGGGAGTTATTGATGAGAGAGAGAACAAATATGTCAATAAAGGGATTCAAATCATAATTTAATTGGTATAAGATACCAAATCAAATTTCTAATGGAAGCAATATGGTACCTAGTGTTTTCATTAATTAAAAGGAATGTAATTAGAACTGAACATGATGGTATCTAGGCCACTATTTATAGTTAAAAGACTTCATTCCTTTTGTATGGCGTCATATCTCAGATAACAACTATGACTCTTATAGTTAAAGGTGAAGTAAAATTTCACGTATTTAAAATTACTAACTCTCAATATCGTAATGGGAATTTCTCACCACTTTAATATTGGTTCTCTAGCATCATTTCATATAACATAAAATATATTATAATATTATAGATCCCTATAAGTCTACCATAGACCTCATAATAGCCCATATAAAAATCCTTATTAATATCACCCCTCATTTAATGACTCTATAATGCCTTCAACAATGATCCCCACAAGAATTGAGATAACTATTTTTTTCAGTGTCTCATAGGTAATCATTCAAAAAACTATTGACATAAAAACAACTACCCCCAAAAAACAATCATATTGGTGGAATACCTCAATTGACACAATATCATAGGGACCACATTATTCGTTGTTACCACCCCATTTTTTCTGGTGTAATCTTAATACATGAAACCCACAAAACAATTGTTTTTCCCCAAATTAATTTCAACATCCCAAATGGTTATGAAGAATTGCCATAACATTTATGTAGTAAATTCCACGAACATCACCAATCCCTCTCCCACAATGATTTTGTGATCCTTTATAGATCCATTAATACTCTCCCCTACTCTATAATTCCTCAAAAATCATATTTATTCCCCAAAATCATAGAATAAAAAAATTAATATCTAGATAGTGTTGTGCTATTAAAAAATATAGTTATATAGGTGTTTTGGTAGAACGAGATGATTCAATACGAGGAAGGGGAGGGTTAATCAAATATAATGTATTATGTACTTGAGTTTTTCTTGTAGAATATTTTTTCTTATGACTTTTTAAGGATGATCAGTACTATTATTGGTGAATTGTTACACTATATCTTTGTTAGTTTTGAATCCTCGCTATTCTCATGATTTGTAGTCTAAAATAATAAACATTAAGAGTGTAGGTAGAGTTTCAGATCTCGGATTATGATTATCCTGAGCATGTGATTAAGGTGTGTATATTTGGTAATATTACACTAATTTTTCTTTTAATCATCATTGTGGAATCCATTAGAATAAACTCAAATCATGAAAGTTATTTTCTGTGGTTATTTTAATACCTTGGTGTTTAATATATAACTCAAAAATCATATGTTCATGCAATTTAATATTCCAGGCTAACTACATATTTTAATTAATTTTATACTACATTGAAAATGTAGATATATATTTCAAACCATATAAAATTTACAATTTATCATTTTTAATACTAATATCAAATGTAGTAATTCTTAGGGATTCTATGGGAAGTGTAAAGTGATTATATAGTGGTTATATTAGACTCTTAGTAAGGGATAACATAAAACAAAATCTACATAATGATTATATAAACTATAATGTGGAACTAAATAGTAAAATGAAACAATTAAGAATAATAACAAGAGAAAAATAAATCCATTGGTCTAATAATAATGGAAATAAGTTCACACATAGATAATAATTATTGAATAACAAAAATATTATGTATAATCATAAATAACACATGTAACTTCCTATTACCTCCTCATTGTCTTGGAAGGATAGTTTGATGTTTCATTACCTTAAAAGGAATCTCCAAGACAGAAAATGATAGAAATAAATGTTATGGGCTTCATTTCCAATTTGGGGGACAATTCTGTATTTTATGTTAACCAACATACCAAAAAACCATAAAAAAATAAAACAATACATGAAGAATTGAAAATATTAATACAACACAACAAATAATTTATATCAAACTAACCAAAGAGTAGTTCAAAAAAACTAACATCATTTTAAATAGTGGAAGAAAAACTGTTAGAATATCAAACCCAACCACATGAATACAGTGATCCACATCATTGAAGTTAAAAATCCACCAAAAAACCATGTATCATGACGTAGTAATAATTATGTGTGATACTTTACCTTTTCCTTTATCTTGATAGATTGTATTTACAAAAGAACCAAAGTGCCAAAGATGGGGTGAGTACTAAAACTCAGTAGGGTTAACCTGATGACTTCCCAACATGTAACCCTTGGATAAAGCATGTTAGAAAAATTTATATAAAATAATTTATATAAAATTATTTCTAAAATAGTTTATATCAAAATTTAAATAATATCCATTCAAAACCGGTCTCTATGGAATGTACGTAAACCATTATTTTCGTAATTTAACATTCCATTTTTTCTTACAAATTCTATGTTTCAAGACACACCCACACATGCATTATTGTTTGATTGTTCAGAAATAATTAAAGGTTTCCCTCCCAATCATCTTATGTCCCAGTGATACACATCCCCGATCTATGATCATTCCCCTTATACCCCACTAGTACATGTCCCTTATTTATGGGCACATAAAAAATTAACCTTCAGAAAACAATGTATGACAAAACCATTTCAAAAAAAACATATACCCATATCAATAACACATCCATTAATTGAAAACCATTTCAACTATTTATTTCAAAAATCCAGTATTTCCATATTTTAAAATAAATACATTAAAATCAAAAAACTAATGAACTTTTCATAATCAATTACCAAGGTTCCAAAATTTCATCAAAACCCATAAATCATCACTAATGTGGATTTATAACATGATTTTCACCAAAATTTCATAATAAAAATAAAGAAAATATAATTTAATATATAATTCCTTCCTGTTATAAATCCTGGATTTGAGAGTAAAGGAACCTACATAATGTTTTTCAAGAGAAACGAATAACAACAAGAATAACGGTCACAAAACAAGGTCCAAACTCCACGAGACATCCTTAAATATCTAACCCTATGATATTCCAAGCCAAATATATTAATATTTGGTCTCCCTGACCATAGATATACCCACAATGGGTGTATATCTAAGAAAATAAGAGAGAGAGAGAGATAGAGAGAGAGCGGAGTGGATCCAAGAATACCTAACAAGAACTTACAAGAATGTAACATTCCACAAGAATTCAGATTCAAATCACCATGGAAATCCTTAGAAGGACTCTAGATAGATGTGAGAGACTTCTTAGCCATCTAGGAAGAGATAATATTGAGTTATATCGAAATATTATAAATAACTAGGGATTTATATTGTAGAACATGTGTTATCCAAAATATTAGGATCTCATTATTAACCTGTGCATGGTTTGTCACACGAACTGTAAAATCGTGCACTAATAGTGTTCCAGACACAATCTCAAAGATTATCTCTGAATTCCTGTATCATAATGAATCTAAACCATGTGGGAGTTTTTTAAAATTTCTTGGTATCTAGTTTCATTGTTTCTCTTAGTATTTGACATTGTTTTGAAACATTGTGTGATGTCTGTGTGCCTTCCCATTAGCCACAGTCTCACTGTACATAGTTTCCTATATGTGATTCATGGTTTGAAAAAACTTGAACCCCCTGTTCCCCTATATAAAAGGTCAAAATTAATTTAAAGTTCTTCCAAACTCCCCCAAAGTTCACCCAAACACTTTATCTACATAAAAATGTTAAAGAAAGGGTTACATACCAAAAAACGAGGGTTATGAATTCTCCCCACCATTGGACATTATATAATTACAAATTATAATACCAACACAAATATGAAAGTGTTAAATCCATTTATCTCCCATATCTTTCTCTGATTCCCATGTCTCTTATTGAATCTGACAATGTTTCCACAAATATAATACTAATCCAATGCATTTTTCATGAAAAAAATTCTCATGCCTATCCAAAATACACACTAGGATATGTACCAATGAAGTATTCAACACTTGGCCTACATGATAAGATCTGATCACATGATCTATATCAGGTTTATACTTCTTTAAATGAGATACAAGAAACACATTGTGCACTCACGGACCAGTGGTTCTAATGTAAACTATTATTCCACCTCTCTAACCTCTCTGAGTATCTCTAAATTTTCTATGTACCTATGATATAAGATTCCATACATCCCAAAACAATGATTTACTCTCCTTAGAGATATCTTCAAGCACTCATGATCATTCACTATGAATGAAAACAACCAATGAAGATGATCCACATAATATTTATGATGACTCCGAGCTATCTCTATCTATTTCCTAGTCTACTAAATCTTCTCCAATGTATCCTATAAATGGCTTATACGAACTAGTGATGTATAACCTATTTTTACCCAACAAAGGGGATAATGATAAGGATACCCATACAATAATTCAAGTACAACCATTTGTTTTGGGGAATAATAGTTATTTCTGATTGAAAAAATCCACTAACAACATGTGATATTACCACCATCCATAAAAAATCCATTACACAATCCACAACATATCTCCCAACATTTGAACCATCTGTTCAGATTGCCCATCCCGCTGAGGATGATACACCACACTCATTGTCAGTTGATTCCTAAGGGTTTTCTAATAAATTTTTCATAAACAAGATAAAACCCTTAGATATCTGTCTGATATTATTGAAACTAGTATGGCATGCCTCTTTTCAACTTCCAAGATATAAATTATTGAAAAGTCATCTCCTATATTAGATTCTAGAATATGAATGAAATGTGCCCACTTTTTGATCCGAACCATAGTCACTCATATGGCATCGGGTTTCCAAACAATTATAGGGAGACTTATTACAAAATACATAGCTATATGGTCACACATAAAGATATGAATAGGTAATGAATAAAACATTCATGCTGATTATTAATGCTGTTGATTAACCTATTGAGAAGTTAAGCATATTATAGTAGACTTAGCCAACTTCCATTTCATTGCAACCCACCGAAACTATGCTTGGAATGCCTAATACATCTTCTATATTACTTGATTACAATCCCATTTTGAATGAAAATAAGAATGATTAATTTGTTCATAACAATCCCTATATAGGACCATCCAATCAAAAAATCACCAAACTAAACTCCCATCTAGCTTTAATCACTCAATGGTTTCCCCTCATTTGAGTTTTGAACTCAATGTGAGACATTATGAATTAGAAATATGTGACTCTTTAATAATAATTATAAATGAAAGAACCATCAAAACTCAGAATAATACTGAAAAATCAGATTCGTCTTTACATTCCACATGCATGACGGCTAGGATCCACATCAACTACCAATCATCTAAAACATTTTTTGGAAACTAAGAATGATACATTTAGTTTTATACATCTTCCATTGAATTTCCCTTTCCCCATGTATAAATAAAGTTAATGTCAAACATTATTAGATAATACATTCATTTTAAATGTTTTATATTCAATTACCAATGTTATAATATATGTTTCAGTCTAGTATGATCTATAAAAATAACAAATTTATCAAGAAATATGTAATAACACTGTGTCTTCTGAGCAAGGATTTCTACACCTTACTCTAAATCATTTGTTGGATAGTTATTGTCATGTAACCACTATTACCATTATCTATAGTCAACAACGTGTCCTACTTTTATGAGAACACACCCTAGACCAAACCCGAAAGAATCACAATACACCATATACGCATTTCCTAATTTTGGAAAAATCAAGATTGGTGTTTCTATAAGGTAAAAATTTAGCTCTTAAAAGGATATATGGAATTATTAACTCCATTGGAATTAAAATTTTTTCTTTTTAAAATATTTTATTATTGATGATGGGTATGATAATTAATGAAAAATTCATCGTTAATAACCACCATGAACATGAAAACGTTGTATCTCAATTTTTTCCATTTCCAAGAGATACATGTTCAATATTCCCATGATCCACTAAAATACATCTTTAAAAAGTACCTTTTCAAGGAAACATCCTTCTTATATCCAAAAAACAATCATTGATAGTTTGGAATGCAAATGATGATCCCTTAAGTTTCCCAACAATGTTTCCATGTGTTTTTTATGATCATTCAATTTATATGAATAAACAAGAATGTTGTCCATAGACACAAAAAAATCTATATATCCATGAAATATACGATTAATCAATTACACAAAGACTGATGGTGAATTTATATTACCCTAATGCATTACCAGAAATTCATAATGGTCATAACCTCTTCTCAAACTGTCTTTGGAATATCCTCCTCTCAAACTCGTAATGGGTGATATCTAGATCATAAGTCAATCTTATAGAAATGATGACCTTCCATCAATTGAATGAAATGATCATCAATTTCTGGAGAGGATAATGATTGTTTATAGAAACTTCTTTAAGCTTACGACAATACAAAAACACCCTTGGAGTTATATCCTCCATTTTTACAAACAAGACCGATGCAACCCACTTTGTTGTGCTTGACCCAATGAACCCTTTGATTTCAAGCTCATCCAACTACAATTTTGTTTCCCTTAATTTAATTGGCTCTATTTGACAAGATAGATATGAGATAGGGCTGGCCCCTAGAATGAGATCAACTGTAAACTACACTTCCATTATTGGTGGAAACCCATATAAATTTATAGGGAACACATCTAGAAACAGATCTACCACTATTGGGAAAATACTATTCTAAATAACTTCAATTGATTCCAAAGTCAACATCACCAACTAGTAAGAGATAATTTCAACTAATGGTTCCAAAAAATCTATTGGGCCTTCCTTTATATTTTCTTCTCCTCTAAAGAGATGCTCGATGCTATCCCCAATCACAAAATAAATTGCTCATATATAATAGTCGATGTTAACCTTGAGCATTTTTAACAAAACCATAATAATTATTACATCATATAAATCCATCTTCAGAACAGAAAAATAATATTTTATTTAGCTTCCATCAATAGTTCCAAAATATGATCTACACACAATGGCTCAAAATTATCTTTTTCCAGGAGGAGGTTGGCACTTTATCGCATAAGGATTCATATATTCTTTTAAAAAATGAAAATAAATAGCATGTGAAGAAATAAATAAATGTAATTAACCAGCATCAAAAAACACTTTCATAAGTGTTGAAATCAAAATATCTACACCTCTCATGGACAATGGGTTATATAAATTGTCCATAAAAAGTTGTTTTGGACATTATAATTATTTCATCATTATAGTTAGTTCCTTATTTCCTTATAGATATTGAACTTGCTGTGGTGTTATGGAATTTTGAGAATCCCCATGGCCAGATCAATTCAACTAGTGAGATTCATTCATCTAACCCAATCACGTCGAATCATACAACAGTTGCAACAAATGGGAATTGTCTAGAACACCCGACCATATATCACTATAACAATAGCACTAAACATGCCCAATTTGGTTGAAATTGTTGCATGATCTTGGTGGTGAAATATTTTTGTTAATGTCATACAGTTAACCACACTAAAAAAATACCGTCTTACTCTTGGTTCATATATAGATGTCAATCAAACATGTGGTCTGATTTTGATGTGTTCCTCATCCATGATAATACGTGTTTTTCTTCCTCTTTCTCTTCATGATAGCGTTCTCACCTCCTCCCTTAAAGACAAATATCCATTCTCCACTTGGATTTATAGTACTCATATATTCCATAAAAATTTTATTTGGTTCATGCATTGAATCAAAGGGATTAAATGTGTAAATAATGATTTTAACCAACTGTTGGATCACATGTGGCTTAGGGGAAACCACATTCTCAACTGCCTCTTTTGGAATGTTCCAAGGATGCATATCAGGTGCTATTTTCTATAAAAAAAATCTATAAGACTCAATCTATGTCAAATGAATATTTAACTTTCCAAATTCCACCACATCAACTATCACAATAATGATTTATAATATCAAACATCATTTGAAAGAAAACATTACATTCTTTTTGAAAATAATACTATTTTTAAAATAACCCATCCATGATCTTTCTAAATAAGCTTTTAAAAACAATGTCAATATATATCAAAAATTGTCTCATTTTCACTAAATCATTACATAAAATGAAATATGCACTTTTAAAAGGAAGTCCTTCCACTAATGAATGTCATGATCATCTCATTGGAAATCCACAAGGCAATGAGATTGAAAATCCTATATGTGTCACCAAAATTATTATATGAACAACGCTCTGATAACATGTAGTTCAACATTGAATGGTTAGATAAATTATTTTATTATATATAATTAATAATTCTACAATACTACACCTTTCTGCTAACCAATCTAGTAGAATTGAGATAACTCAATCCCATTCATGTTTCTATGAATGATAATGCTCCCACTCACCTACTACATGCTAATGATATCACCCACTTCTTAAAATGTGATATAAGATACATTCTAAACCTAAAATATGCTCTCTCTATCACTATGAAGATGTTTCTGGTCAATCCATTAGTTGGAAAAAATCAATTATCTTCTTTGGGAAAACATACTTCTTAGAAGGAAATGTAACATTATCCATGAATTATGCCTAAATTAAGACTCTTTTACTTTTACTTATCTTGGTGCTCTCATTTTTACAGTACGACCAAGTCCTATTACTTATCTATAATATTTGACCAATTTCATCATCATATAACTTCTTAGAAAGGTAAATCTCTATATATGGATGGAATAATATGTCTATTAAAATATACTATTGTTTCAATAATGGTTTACTCCATTATTATCTATAAATGAAGAATTAGACATATTAAAAAAAGGAACATCCCAATCAATATTTTTATTTGGACTAATAACACTCTAGAGAGAACAAATGTGATCGAACCCTGGTAAAATTGTTGCAAACCTATTTAAAAGAGTGGTATTGGCATAACAAATATTATGTACTTTAATGAGGACCTTTAGGACAGATGCACTTGGAACCTTTTTTATAACAATTATGATTCATTTACTTTTCTCAAGAATAGATTTCCTTCCAACCATAAGGAAGTTAATTTTAATTTGATCAACTCTTCTATCTAGCCCTCTATTAAGAAATTTTTTTCAAATATTATGAATAATTCAAGATGGATGATATTCCCGGATTACTCCTTGAACTTCGAGTTGGATAACTGATCTAGCACTCCCTTAAAGTCTATGAATCATCCTGATTAAACCACTGAGAGTAACAACCATTCAATGAGAGATATGGATAATTATCAAAATCGTTATATCACTCACATAATTATTCATTCTTTTGATATCTATACTTTTTCAAACATGAATGAATTTTTAATTTGGGTTCAAAATTACAATGGAATGCTTAAATCTAAAATTATTTACAATCATTATTTTTTTTACTCTAAAAATGATTATAGTTGGATAAATTATTTTTTGTAGCGCTGGATAATGCCTCCATGTTTTACACTTATTTGGAGCCATGATCACAACAATTTTCCCACATAAATGTTCCATTAACCATTGGGAATTTAGCTTCTCTCCAAATTCAGATTATGTAACCAAAACCGATAATTTCCTAATCATTTATTTATTTTTTCTACCACTGAATCTACTATTTGAAACTATATATTTGACATATTTGACTATAGATGGTTTATTATTGAATCTTTCAATTCTAAACTCAAGAGATTCATAGGATTGGAAATATCTCTATAAATTAAGAATATTTTTATTGATGTTATTACTGAGCTGAGTCATCTAATCATGTATAATAGAAATTCTATTATTCATAATAATTACTGATTTATCCATAATGTAGGTTAGATGTAGATCCTTATATCCACCCATGAAGCTGCATCTATGAAAAAGGAAAATCATGACAACAATATTGGTGACTTTGGGATTCAACTCCATATATAGATTGATGGAAATTTTTATCTTCCCCTTCACACTTTTGAAGTGTTCTTACATGATAATTTTCCAAGATCAATTAAATTTAATGTGGATGGTGCCTCCGAATTCAATCCAGGTACTACAAGTTGTGAGGCAATCTTCAAGAATCACCTTGGTCAGATCCTTGGTTTCTTTCATAGTAGATGTGACACTGGCTCTTCTATAGAGGCTGAAAAGTTAATCACGATACATGTTATTGATATTACTAATCTTTATGTTTGGAACAATCTCTAGATTGGTAGTGACTCGAACCCCATTGTGAAAGAGATTTGGAATGGTGTTACACATATTTCATGGTCAATTACTACCTGTTGGATAGATTACGTCCTCTCGCTTATTGACATCAATTACATCATCAATCATTTTTATCGTGAAGAAAATACAATTGTAGATAGACATGAGAAAAATGGAGTAAACCAAGACATTACATAGCTCGATGATCTCCATAATGATCTTCTCCCTCTTCATGAAAAGGAATCTATAATGATTCCATCATTTATTCTATTATAAAAACTTTTTTATAATAATTTTTTCCATGGTGTTTTTGGCGAAGGTACCATCCTTGAAAAACCATAATAAAATAAAACACTACACGATGCATGGAAAAAATAATGCATACTCAACATTTAATTTATATAAAACTATGGAAATAATACCATAGGAGACATAGAAAAAAATATAATTTAAACATCATATGATAATCTAATAAATCTGAAATTCATCCTTATGACTCCAAATCTCCACATTCATCAAGTTCCAACTCCAAAAAAAATCCAAAATATCATGAATTAGTTCTAAATTTGTCTGATACTTTACCTTTTGCAGTATCTCTATAGAGAGTATCTAAAAAATAAATATAGTTCCCAAGTAGAGGTGAGTACTAAAACACATAAGGTTTTCATCATTAACTTCCCAACATAAGAACTATGATAGAACTTGTTTGAAACATTTATATTATAAAAATTAAATAATATTATTTCTCAAATATCATATAAAAACAAAGATGTAAAATCAATAGTAAATTTTTTTCTAATAAAAGTACCTAAATAACTCTTTACATAATTTGACATTCCATTTTGGCATACCCATTCCCTGATTCACAACACACGCATACTTGAATCCTTGTTTGATATTTCCATACTCATGAGAGGTCTCTATTCTAATCCCCTTTTGTCCTAATTACACACACCCTCGATCCAATGTCATGTACCTCTTACCCCATGAGTACATATCACTTATTCCCAGGAATATCTATCATGGAATCACAAAAAAATATTTATTCCCAAAACTAGTACAAATAGAAAACTTCAAAAAATTAAAATAAAAAATCATTTTATTAAAAAAATTAAACATTACATTTAAAGAAATCCAAAAAAACCTTACATTACATTAATATTTTAAAATCAATAGACTAACACACATTCGACAACTAATTACCATGATAACCCAATTTCATAAAAAAATCAGAACAGATCACAAAAGAAGATTTATCACACAATTTTTGACACAATTTCAAAATAAAAAATAAATGAAAGAAATTTCAAACTAAGAATTCATGTTCAAAATATAGAAGTCGACAGTGAAGCTACCAACCTCAGGTTTTTTTGATAAAAATGAGTAATGATATAAAATACATTCACGAAACTGGGTTGAAATTCTATAATCCTGTAATAGATCTCTTCCCATAAAATAATCCAATGAAAATATAATCATATTTCGAAACCTAAAACTTATATCTACTTACAATAGGCATGAATCTAATTAAATGATAGATAGGTAGGGAAGTATATCTAAAAAAAATAAGAACATCCCAAAACAATGACTTAATATGAGAATCAGGATTCAAATAAACAAAGGATGACTTTGGATCACCTCCAAATCCATGGGACAACCTTCTATGACATTTGGGAAGTCCTAATATTGAGTTAGGGCCAAAAAATACTAATACATTGGTAGCCATAGGGTAAAAAAGTGATATTGATAGTTTTAGGATCTCACTTTTGACCCATGCATGGTTAATCGCATAGTTAGTCAAACTGTCACACCCCGACCGCAGGTATCTTTATTATACTTCTTTCTTGGACCCGATTTAAAAGTTTTCGAGGTTTAGTTGTGTCGGCAGTTTCACGTAGGTGCGCGGTCATCGCATCGCTGGCGGTGATCGTGCGTTTGGCCGGGTGACTATGTGTTCACCCGGCGTTTTAAATATTAAAGTTTTTACGTTGACTTTTTGTTATTATTACTATTTGAGTTGCGTTATTATTATTGTAATTATTTTCCGTGTATAAGTGTATATATATATATATGTCTATACATTTGTATATATATACATATGTATATACTTTAATACGTTATGTTTATATATGTATATATATATATTGTATCTATGGGTATATGTTTATATATAGGTATATATATATATATATGTTTAGGTATGCGTATATATATATACGTGTATTTTGATTATAATAATTATTATTAAAATTAACCAACTTTTATTTATTATCATTATTTGATTATTATTATTATTATTATTATAAAGTTTTATTATTATTATTATTATTATTATTATAAATTTTTATCATTTTTATAATGTTTATTATTATTATTATAAAGTTTTAATATTATTATTATTATAATTATTTTTTTCATATATATACATATATATATTATTTTAACCCTAAACCTACCCTAATCCCTCTCCCCGTAGCCGCCACCCCCCCCCCCCCCTCACCTCTCTCTCTCTCTCCATCCCCTTTCTCCTCCTTCTTCCCCGTTCCCGGCCTCCTTCCTGCGTACGCCGCCCCGCTCCCCGCACCCGGCACCCCCGCTTCCCATCCCTGCCGTCTCGGCCTCCTCGCAGCACCCGACTCCCTCCGCGACCCGCACCAGGCGTCCCCGTCCCAACCGCCGCTGCTCCCCTCCTGTCTTCCGGCGGTCTAGACGGCCGCACCGTCTCTCCCCTGCACCGGCCTCGTCCGGCGCTCCCCGTCCCGGTGTCGCCAGCCCCTCCGCGCGACTCCCGACCTCCCCCTTCCCCCGGCGTCATCCCTCCTATTCCCGTCGCTGACCACTTTTTCCCCCTGCTCCTCCGCCTTGCGCAGACCCCGCGCTGCCGTCCCGGCTTCCCCGCGCAACGACCCCCCTGCTCGCCGTCCCGTCTCTCCCAGCCCCAGCACACCCCGTCACCGACGCCCCGCCCTCTCGCCGTCTGGCTCCCCCGACCTCCGGCACCCGCGGCCTCGCGCCGTCCCCCCCTGCTCGCCGTCCCGTCTCGCCCAGCCCCAACACACCCTGTCACCGACGCCCCGCCCCCTCCCCGTCCCGACTCCCCGGCGCCGGCCTTCCCGACTCCGGCCGCCTGCTCCTTCCGTCGCCGACCCCGTTCCCCCCTGCTCGTGAGTCTTTTTTTTTATTTTTGTTTGTTTCATTTTATTATAAGTATTATTATTATGTTACTATTATTATCTTTATTATTATTATTATTATTATATTATGTTATCCTCACTAATATTATTATATTATGTTTTTATATTATTATTATTATTATTAATAGCATATTATGAATATTATTATTACTATTATAGTAATGTTGTATTATTATTACTACATTATTATTTTATTATTATTATTATTATTACTATTATCTTATCATTTTTATTATTATCATATTATAATATTATAAATATGCTAAGTTATTATTATTATCATTATATTATTATTATTGTGATTATATTATTATTATATTATTATTATGTTGATATTATCCTATTATTATTTTTATTATATCATTATTGTTTTTATTGATATATTATTATTATACTTATTAAATTATTATTTTTATATCATTCTTGTTATTAAAGTATGTTATTATTATTATTATATTATTATTATTATTATATTATTAAGATTAAGATTATTATTATTTTTATTATTTTCAAGTTAATATTATTAAGTTATTATTTTGTTATGATATTGTTATTATTATGCTTATGCTATTATTATCATAATAATAATAATATTATTATTATTATTTTCTTATTATTATTACTCTGGAATTTACTTGTGCTTTGATAGGGGTTTTCTTCATTAATTTATATTTGTTTTTGGTAGGTTTAAGACTTTAGGACCCGCGCAGGGTGTTTTCGAGAAAGCGCCATCGTCGCGCCTTGTTTCCGAGGTTCTGCCGTCTCCGCGCCTCAGTTTCGAGAGTGTTGGACTTTATCACGTGGCTTTGGACACACGTCGTGTCATCGCGCCTTGGTTCCAAGGTCGTTTTTCTGTCACAATTGGTTCTTGAGGTAGGTCCCCCTTTGCACTCGCCTTTAAATTTAGAATTTATTTATTCCTTGACTTTTTATTAAGTTTCAGCAAATTCAAAAGTATTATTAAGTAGTTATCTATAGTTTCGTGATCTGCTGATGATAAAAGTTGTTTTAATTCTAGCGTTTCATTAAAAGCGTTTTCTTGGATTTAATTCTGTGCTTCCATGGTAGTGTTGCAAGATAGTTCTTCCTGAATAATGAAAGACATGTTGAATTGGGTTTTGAAATGTTTTTGGCGTGTGTAAATTAGTAGATGTATTGTTTATGGAAAATGGTGTTTTTTGAGAAACTTGATTAGAGAAAATTTCGTGTGACCCTTTGAAATTGTTTTTGGAAACTTCATGTGTGGTTCTTGGTTGATGAAAGATGTTTTCCTTTGTTGTGTGAACAAAAGTTTGGATTTCATTTGAGAAATAGTATTCCTTAAAAAGGTGATTAAAGGCCCTTTTGGCTCTTGATAAAAGTGGGGTGCGTTTTGATATTAGAAAATAACTCTACTTGTGAAACAATTGTGTTCCAGGGTGATATGCTAATTTGAGTTTCTTAAACAAAGTTCTAAGTGTGTTTTGGTTTTCAATGAAATGGCGTGTGTAATATCCCTTTAGAAATGCTTCAATATGAAATGGTCAAAATGTAAATGATATGGCGGCCCGGTTGGCACTTTAATAAATGGGAAATGATTATACATATATATATATACGTACTTGTGAGGGCATTTCTACAGGGGGACTTCCCTTCGAGGGTTGTCGTGTAGCGATGTCCGTGTAAGGGGTTGGCAAGTGCGGTGAGATGAGTCATGCGTGCGAGGGTCTCCCACTTACACAGTGTTACAAAAACCACTATGGGTTCCTGGGCATCTTGTAGATTATCGAGTGACGGTTGCTTGCTAACCCTGATTAGACGGGTTGGTACCCTCTGGAGTTGTGGACAGGCCAGGTGGGATGTGCCACTGGTTGGCTATTAGGGTGGCCAGTTGGTTATTGACTGTGGAGTACCATGCCGGCAGGTAGTCTGAACCCGAGTATGTCCAGGGGTTTTCTAGGGATGTTCATGATCGCCCATGGTTATTGCTGATAACTTCTGGTTTATTTTTACTTGCACTTCGTTTTCCTTGCCTGTTTACCTTTACTTGCACTTGTTTTCCCTTCTTGTTTGCTTTCGGTCATATTTCACAGCCTATACTGTTAGACTTTGGGAAAAATGGTTTTCAAATGAAAATACTTTATTCTCTTTTGGTTAGATTTGAAAATGTAATACTTTTCTTTTCAGAATGAGTTTAAAACTAATGAAATGGAACTAACTTTTGAAAAGGAATAAGGGAAATGTCTCGTGTTTGATTTTCAAGTAAAGCATTGTGAAAACTTACTTTTATACATTATAGTTCAAACCTGGATTATGTATATTCTTTATTTACTGGCGGTGCATTGGGATTTGTTGTGGGGCTCACCTATTGAGTACTTTTGTGCTCACGCCTATCTTTTACCCTTTTCAGTTGCAGGTTCCTTTTGTTCAGGTTCTCCTGCTTGAGTCGCTCAGTGTGGGAGCGACGTTGGTTGTAGTTGGGTAGTGACCCGCGAGGTCACATGGAGGTATGTCGTGGTATAGTTTGTTTATGTATTTAGTGTTTGTTTGTTTGTTTAAGTTGTATTCATTCTTTTGATCCTATTTTTAGTTTGGGCTGAAATCGTTCCCAATGATTCAAATTTTAATTCCCGGCACTCGTTGCCATCCCGGGGGGATCGAGAACGCCCCTCGGGACTTGCCGAGGACCGGCTCGGGTGACCGGTTCAGGGTCGACCCGGGCTGGTTCGTGAAAAAATGGTATCAAAGGTGGTTCTTGTTATTTGGGTTGTCCGGTAGAAGGAGATTAGGACTGTCGGTACTCGAAGGGTAGGTATGGGAAGAGCGTCGCGAAATCTTGCTCGCACTGATCTTCGAGTTACCAGGGGTAGTTCGGGAATTGTGTCCTTGTCTTTTCTGGTTTGTCTTGGATTGAGAGATGACGATGGTGGAAAGCTGATGTTTCATCGTGATTTCACATGGAGTAGTGACCCATGTGGAGTTCGAGTACATGGTTTGAATTCCTCCTAGTGGTCGATGCTGACTTGGGACATGGCCCACTACCATGTCGCCAGGTTGAGCGTGACTACTAGTCCCTCATTTCAGTGATTGATGCAATTTTGGTTGCTGCTTTCGTTTTGGTTTGTGTGAGTGCATTGTTGGAAATGAAAAAGGTTTTTGAAATATTGGACTGGTTTCTTTTAAAGGACTATAAATATATGAAATGGGTTTTAAAACTGAAATCTCTTGATTTGGAAATCTGTCGTTTTCTCGGAACTGGTTAAGAATGATTTGGGTTGAAACCTCGGTTCCTCTTTATGAATGTCTGCACATGTGTGAGAATGCATGGAAAGTGTGTGTTGATGCACGTATGAATGGAATGTGGATAAAGACATGTGCAACGGGTCATGGGAGTACCTGGGTGTGTTTGAAATTTAACGCTTGAATTTGTTTTCTAAACTGGTTTTAAAGGGAAAATGGTTTCGGAATGTTTTTGGTTCGAAAGTGGATTGGTTTTTGGAAAGTGATCTTGAGAAAGGGTGGTTTTGAAATCAAAAATAAAAAAGGAATTTTAAAGAGGAGATTTTGTTTTGGGTTGTGTTGTATTTGTTTGGTCCTTGTGCTGACTGTTTTGATGAAGACGCTTTTATTGATGTTGCTTCGATTTGATGTTGGTTTTGGCCTTGTGTTTTATATGTCGCTCAGTAAATATCACCCAGAAAGGTCTCTAAGGATTCAGATATTTCATGCCCAGTTTTTGGTCCTTCTCAGACTCTGCCTATTCTCCATGGTGATCAGGGTCCGTTAGAGGCAGTGGAATGGCTCGAGGTAGTGGAGCGTGTCTTTAGAATATTGGGAACTCCCGATAATGTTAAGGTTCGTGCAATTATGGAGTTGTATGAGGGTCCAGCTCTGGACCAGTGGAAGAAGGTTACCCCATCATCAACTCAAGATGAAATGACGTGGGATGTCTTTAAAATCGTTTTCATCCAATGGTTTGTACCTGAGGAAGTGAAGCTGGGGAAAAAGAGAGAGCTTGTGCAAATTCAACAAGGCCAACGGACGGTGAAGGCATATGTTTACCATTTCAAGGAACTGATTTCTTTTTCTCCAGAGGTAGCGTCGCATGAGATCATGAAGGTCTCTCTTTTCACTGGGGGTCTTCGTCCAGAGATCAAGGAGCGAGTCCTCCCTTCTAAAGACCTTTGTTTCGAGAAGCTGGTGGAGGATGCTTTCCTGGCTGAGTTGGTTTCTAGTGTGCGGGTGGTTAATACTTCAGTGTCCCCTATTGTTGTTCGTAAGAGTTCCCCCTCTGGTGAGGAAAAGACGCCAGAGAAACCAGTTCCTAATGAGTTATCCCCTTTGGTCCCACCTTCCGGTTCATCATATCGTTCGATGGTATGCTTTCAGTGTGGTCGTTTCGGGCATTTGAAGTCGTCTTGTCGGAACCCTCCGAAGACGTGTCATCGTTGTGGTTGTCTGGGTCGTCTGGAGAAGTTTTGCAAGAAGCGTCGCTTGAAGAGGAAACTGTGATGGGAGAATGTCAGTACCTGACTGTGAGGCAGGAGATACTTCAGCCATCAGAGCCCCAGCCACAAGTCTCGGGGTGAAGCTCACGCACAGTCAGGAGTCCCCAGGGGTGTGAAGCCTTGGTCCAGGTTTTGAGTACCGTGTTAGTAGTGGAACAATCAAGATCTTTTAGTACTTGTTTTTCTTCTGTTAAGTTTTGACATTGTTGTATGTTCATTGTTTTACCATGGGGTTATCATGGACTTGTTCTATTATAATCCAAGTAGTCTGGTTTATGTAAATGTGTTGTTTTTCTAAAAAGTGACAATGGACTTGTTCTATGATAAACATAAGTGGACTTGTCGTGTGAATGTAGTATTCTAAATCGTGTGTCCTTCTCAAAAGTGGGTTTGACTCTCGTGTGGGTTGACCTCGTTTTAGTTATGTTGTTGTTGAGGTTATGTTTCGTGGACTTCGGTGAATCATATCTCCAATTTGATATTGGTTAAATGTTTTTATATGGGTTTTCCCTGGTGTTGAAGGTTGTTGACTCTAGTCGTGGGTTCAACGTCTCGACGGAGGTGTGGTTTTAATCGTGCTATGAGAGTTGGTTTGAATTGGTTGGGAGTTCCCGCGTCGACCCCCCTTTTTCCTAGGGTGGTCTACTTAGATGGTCAACTTTTTTGCACAAGTTGAGCTTTTGTGGTGGGGAGAACCCTTCGCGTTCTCCCCTCAATCTCGGACCTTAGTTTTCTCTTAGATCGGTCGGGTGTGACCTGTGTAGAATAAAGTCATCCCTGAGATTCTCAGTTTTCTTCAAGCTCCTTTAGTTCTGTTTGGGCATAGACTTGGTTTTTGTCTGACTAGTGGCATGGTGACTTTCTAGGGGCAGAAAGTTTCTGTGGTGGGGAGAATTGTCACACCCCGACCGCATGTATCTTTATTCTACTTCTTTCTTGGTCCCGATTTAAAATTTTTCGAGGTTTAGTTGTGTCGGCAGTTTCACGTCGGTGCGCGGTCATCGCATCGCTGGCGGTGATCGTGCGTTCGGCCGGGTGACTATGTGTTCACCCGGCGTTTTAAATATTAAAGTTTTTACGTTGACTTTTTGTTATTATTACTATTTGAGTTGCGTTATTATTATTGTTATTATTTTCCGTGTATAAGTGTATATATATATATGTCTATACATGTGTATATATATACATATGTATATACTTTAATACGTTATGTTTATATATGTATATATATATATATATTGTATCTATGGGTATATGTTTATATATAGGTATATATATATATGTTTAGGTATGCGTATATATATATACGTGTATTTTCATTATAATAATTATTATTAAAATTAACCAACTTTTATTTATTATCATTATTTGGTTATTATTATTATTATTATTATAAAGTTTTATTATTATTATTATTAATATTATTATAAATTTTTATCATTTTTATAAAGTTTATTATTATTATTATAAAGTTTTAATATTATTATTATTATAATTATTTTTTTCATATATATACATATATATATTATTTTAACCCTAAACCTACCCTAATCCCTCTCCCCGTAGCCGCCACCCCCCCCCCCCTCACCTCTCTCTCTCTCCATCCCCTTTCTCCTCCTTCTTCCCCGTTCCCGGCCTCCTTCATGCATACGCCGCCACGATCCCCGCACCCGGCACCCCCGCTTCCCATCCCTGCCGTCTCGGCCTCCTCGCAGCACCCGACTCCCTCTGCGACCCGCACCGGGCGTCCCCGTCCCAACCGCCGCTGCTCCCCTCCTGTCTTCCGGCGGTCCAGACGGCCGCACCGTCTCTCCCCTGCACCGGCCTCGTCCGGCGCTCCCCATCCTGGTGTCGCCAGCCTCTCCGCGCGACTCCCGGCCTCCCCCTTCCTCCGGCGTCATCCCTCCTGTTCCTGTCGCCGACCACTTTTTCCCCCTGCTCCTCCGCCTTGCGCCGACCCCGCGCTGCCGTCCCAGCTTCCCGCGCAACGACCCCCCTGCTCGCCGTCCCGTCTCGCCCATCCCCAGCACACCCCGTCACCGACGCCCCGCCCTCTCGCTGTCCGGCTCCCCCGACCTCTGGCACCCGCGGCCTCACGCCGTCCCCCCCTGCTCGTCGTCCCGTCTCGCCCAGCCCCAGCACACCCCGTCACCGACGCCACGCCCCCTCCCCGTCCCGGCTCCCCGGCGCCGGCCTTCCCGACTCCGGCCGCCTGCTCCTTCCGTCGCCGACCCCGTTCCCCCCTGCTCGTGAGTCTTTTTTTATTTATGTTTGTTTCATTTTATTATAAGTATTATTATTATGTTACTATTATTATCTTTATTATTATTATTATTATTATATTATGTTATCCTCACTAATATTATTATATTATGTTTTTATATTATTATTATTAATATTAATAGCATATTATGAATATTATTATTACTATTATTGTAATTTTGTATTATTATTACTACATTATTATTTTATTATTATTATTATTATAACTATTATCTTCTCATTTTTATTATTATCATATTATAATATTATAATTATGCTAAGTTATTATTATTATCATTATATTATTATTATTGTGATTATATTATTATTATATTATTATTATGTTGATATTATCCTATTATTATTATTTTTATTATATCATTATTGTTTTTATTGTTATATTATTATTATACTTATTAAATTATTATTTTTATATCATTCTTGTTATTAAAGTATGTTATTATTATTATTATATTATTATTATTAATATATTATTAAGATTAAGATTATTATTATTTTTATTATTTTCAAGTTAATATTATTAAGTTATTATTTTGTTATGATATTGTTATTATTATGGTTATGCTATTATTATCATTATAATAATATTATTATTATTATTATTTTCTTATTATTATTACTCTGGCATTTACTTGTGCTTTTTTAGGGGTTTTCTTCATCAATTTATATTTTTTTTGGTAGGTTTAAGACTTTTGGACCCACGCAGGGCGTTTCCGAGAAAGCGCCATCGCCGCGCCTTGTTTCCGAGGTTCTGCCGTCTCCGCGCCTCAGTTTCGAGAGTGTTGGACTTTATCACGTGGCTTCGGACACAGGTCGTGTCATCGCACCTTGGTTCCAAGGTCGTTTTTCTGTCGCGCTTGGGTCTTGAGGTAGGTCTCCCTTTGCACTCGCCTTTAAATTTAGAATTTATTTATTCCTTGACATTTTATAAAGTTTCAGCAAATTCAAAAGTATTATTAAGTAGTTATCTATAGTTTGGTGATCTGCTGTTGATAAAAGTTGTTTTAATTCTAGCGTTTCATTAAAAGAGTTATCTTGGATTTAATTGTGTGCTTCCATGGTAGTGTTGCTAGATAGTTCTTCCTGAATAATGAAAGACATGTTGAATTGGGTTTTGAAATGTTTTTGGCGTGTGTAAATTAGTAGATGTATTGTTTATGGAAAATGGTAATTTCTGAGAACCTTGATTAGAGAAAACGTCGTGTGACCCTTTGAAATTGATTTTGGAAACTTCAAGTGTGGTTCTTAGTTGATGAAAGATGTTTTCCTTTGTTGTGTGAACAAAAGTTTGGATTTCATTTGAGAAATAGTATTCCTTAAAAAGGTTATTAAAGGCCCGTTTGGCTCTTGATAAATGTGGGGTGCATTTTGATATTAGAAAATAACTCTACTTGTGAAACAATTGTGTTCCAGGGGGATATGCTGATTTGAGTTTCTTAAACAAAGTTCTAAGTGTGTTTTGGTTTTCAATGAAATGGCATGTGTAATATACCTTTAGAAATGCTTCAATATGAAATGGTCAAAATGTAAATGATATGGCGGCCCGGTTGGCACTTTAATAAATGGGAAATGATTATACATATATATATATACGTACTTGTGAGGGCATTTCTACAGGGGGACTTCCCTTCGAGGGTTGTCGTGTAGCGATGTCTGTGTAAGGGGTTGGCAAGTGCGGTGAGATGAGTCACGCGTGCGAGGGTCTCCCACTTACACAGTGTTACAAAAACCACTATGGGTTCCTGGGCGTCTTGTAAATTATCGAGTGACGGTTGCTTGCTAACCCTGATTAGACGGGTTGGTACCCTCTGGAGTTGTGGACAGGCCAGGTGGGATGTGCCACTGGTTGGCTATTAGGGCGGCCAGTTGGTTATTGACTGTGGAGTACCATGCCGGCAGGTAGTCTGAACCCGAGTACGTCTAGGGGTTTTCTAGGGATGTTCAGGATCGCCCATGGTTATTGCTGATAACTTCTGGTTTATTTTTACTTGCACTTGGTTTTCCTTGCCTGTTTACCTTTACTTGCACTTGTTTTCCCTGCTTGTTTGCTTTCAGTCATATTTCACAGCCTATACTGTTAGACTTTGGGAAAAATGGTTTTCAAATGAAAATGCTTTATTCTCTTTGGGTTAGATTTGAAAATGTAATACTTTGCTTTTCAGAATGAGTTTAAAACTAATGAAATGGAACTAACTTTCGAAAAGGAATAAAGGAAATGTCTCGTGTTTGATTTTCAAGTAAAGCATTGTGAAAACTTACTTTTATACATTATAGTTCAAACCTGGATTATGTAGATTCTTTATTTACTGGCGGTGCATTGGGATTTGTTGTGGGGCTCACCTACTGAGTACTTTTGTGCTCACGCCTATCTTTTACCCTTTTCAGTTGCAGGTTCCTTTTGTTCAGGTTCTCCTGCTTCAGTCGCTCAGTGTGGGAGCGACGTTGGTTGTAGTTGGGTGGTGACCCGCGAGGTCACATGGAGGTATGTCGTGGTATAGTTTGTTTATGTCTTTAGTGTTTGTTTGTTTGTTTAAGTTGTATTCATTCTTTTGATCCTATTTTTAGTTTTGTCTGAAATCGTTCCCAATGATTCAAATTTTAATGCCCGGCACTCGTTGCCATCCCGGGGGGATCGGGAACGCCCCTCGGGACTTGCCACGGACCGGCTCGGGTGACCGGTTCAGGGTCGACCCGGGCTGGTTCGTGACACAAACTGTGCGCTAACCATACTCCAGACACTATCTCAAGGGTGATATTATGACAAGTGGCTCTTATGGTTTCCAACCCATATGGTAGTCATGACAAATAAAACCATCTCATGTTTTATACTTTATCCTAGGATTCCAAATGGTTTTGACAAACCATGAACTACTTGTGAGCCTCCCCTTTTTCCTCTATCTCACTATGTAGTGTTTACTGCATGTGTTTCACAATTTTTAGAACGCATGAACCTCCTGGTGAACCTATAAAAATCCCATTAAGAACATTATCCTTCATATAAAATCTCTGATTGTTCCCCAAACACACTATAAACATAAAAAAGAACAAATAAAGGGTTTTTTACTAGAAAGAGAGGGTGAAACATCATAGTTATACTAGCTAATCATCAACAAAGTCATCCTATATAAATATCCAATAGACATAAAATAGCACAACATGTGTGTCTCTTGATACCTTGTGATGGATTGAGGGGATATATATTTATATTCCACACTTTTTATATTATATGTTTAATAAATCAATCATATGAATGAAATTAATAAACAACATATCATAATGTTCCAAAAGAACCCACATATATAATCAATGCCATGTAATCAGTAGTGTTCCATTTAAAAATATTAGAAAATTGGAATATAAATTTTCACTATTTCAATGTAATAATATAGTTATCTAGGTTAATATCAAATAATAATGTTATAATCCTTATGATATTCAAAATAAAAGGGAATTTTCCCATAAAAAAGAATTATAGTAAAGTAAAAGTATAACTTGTGTTCAATGAATAATTCTATCATTAAGAAATAAGAATTAAATGAATTAATTATCAATAGTATAAAACCAATGATAATAATGAAATTTCAACTCTATAAATTTATAATTTTTATGTCATATTTTAGAAAATAATTTTTGATATTGAATTTAAATAATGAATGAAATATAGGTTGGAATGTAGTGATAAAAAAGGTTACCCTATTCTAATTTACAATTTAACTAAAATTGGGTTAGATATAAGAACTATTATATAAATCAGCTTCATCTTTTCTTATAAAAATAAAAATAGATAAAAATAATACTTATAAAATTCAGAAAATTCAATGGATATATTTAGATTCATATTATTGATTACATGAATAATGGAATGATTATGTAAAATAATGGGTTATGAAAATTATTTAATAAACTTTAATGGTGATATGTCATTGAAAATATAATAATGGATTTATAGTAATAAATCATAACCACATTCCATATTGAAATGAAATTCATTTCGATAGGATTATAAAAATAAAGTAAAAGAAGAGATTATGAGACCTTATCCTTGAAAACTCATTTTGGGGACACTTTATATAGAAAATGAGTGGAGAAGTTTGATAAATAACATTAATGTGAATTTATATAGATTATAGTTGTGTTTTTATAGAAAATGATTAATAATTTATTATCTTTGTTAAGAAATCGGTTTATGAAAATAAGGTTATGGAAAACCATGAACCATTGGCTCCGCCATGGATTTGAACAATTTAATTTAATATTTAATGTTTTTAATTTAAAATTATTATGTTTTTCTAATCAATGTAAAATTTATTTACATTGTATAATGAAATATAATTTTCCCATTATTTATTTTTTGAAAAACCGTAATATACAATTTAGTCTCTAAAAAGTCCATTATCTGTATGGAAATAAAATATAATTCATCAAAATACATTATATTAATAAAATGAAATATATTTTATTATATTTTTTTCATATATTTTTTATTTAATAATTATTATGTCATTTTTTATTTTATGTTTTCTTATCATATTTTACAATTTATAGAAAAGTGTGAATGTCTAAGAAAATTATTGAAAAATCACTATTATCTAATTTTAATGGATTGATTTAAAATTTTAAGACATTTTTTGAAAATATTTTTCTATATATATATTAAATTATAAATTTAAAGAAAACTATTTATTAATATCAAAAAATAATATTTGATACAAAAAAATTAGAAACTTGTTTAAATCAAATATTTTTTATTCTGAAACCCATGTGTGTAATTATTTCACTATGATTAATCAATATATATTATTATTAATTTTTATTTAAATACCAAATTATTTTAGACATTTTATTGTATTCCTAATTGTTTAAGTGTGACAATATTATTCCAATGTCCTGATTCCCAAAATTTAAAATCTAATGGTCACCTTACACTTTCAAAAGATATATCCAATTAATAATAAACACCATTCTATATTTTAATATCATTTATATCATTATTTTATTTTCTATATTAAGTATATTAAATTGATTACAATCAAATTTGTGGTTGTCACTCACTCTCCCTCCCAACCATGGTGTTACCCTAATGCGGCGAGATATTGCTCCCTCCTCTCGATCAGAGGAGGGAGGTTCACGAGTTCATTTGCAGCGTAAGAGCGAGTACATCTTGCCATTCTCAAACCTGTATTCTCTCCCTCTATTCCTGATGTTTTTGTTGTCTCTGAAGGTCTGTGATTTATTTTAGGATGCGCCTCAGCTACCTCTATCCCCAACAGAGCTCACAAGTGCCACTAACATTTGAAAGATTACATTGGCTGCTAGGTTTCGCCATCATTTTACATCAGTTGAAGAATTTGATCCTTTTATCTATGGTTCCTGGAAGCTACAGGAGCACGCGGTGGTCGGGCTTCATGGTCAGCATAACTCTATGATTTGGTTTCAATTAGAAGAGGATATTGTGGTCACCTGGTCAGGGGCATCTCAAAGATGTAACCGAGTTTCATTCCTTCTGTATTGCGGGTGCTTCACGTTTCCTAAGCGGCACGATCTATCTACCGTCGTAACCCGGGTCAGTCTCCCTGGTCTCCCCCTTTCCATTCAAAATCCATCGATATTATGTATTATTGGGAATATGATTGGTATATATCTATGTTTTGATCGGAGAACGTCGGTCCTGTGTCACCCCATCTTTCTAAGAATTCGGGTTGAAGTCGATGTGGTGAGGCCACCTATGAATTGGGTGTGGATCACGGATGGGGAAGAATTCCAGTGGAATCAGGAGGTCATATTTGAGTCCTAGATGAGTTACTGGGGAAATTGCTATCGATTTTGTCATCTTTCACCTGTCTGTCGTGGCAGGAATGTGACTGGGAATTTGCGAGTAGTGGAATTGGGCGCTGGTGGCTATGGAAACAATGGCTTGGATTAGTCGCGGGTTGAGGTTCATCCTGGTATTTCTTTGCGTGGGTGAACTTCAAATGGTGTAAGTGTGGAGAAGATTCTGCAATCATAGGTCATGAAGCAGGCTAGAAAGATGGTCTCCTGTGAGAAAGGATTGAGGGTGAATGGGTGGTCGCATCTGCCTGTGGAAGGCGAGGTTATACAGGCTCCTGTGTCTGCAGCTGTGGTGAAGGACGTGCAACCTTCTTTGAATCCGACAGTGCAACAGGACTTTGATCACCTGAAAGGGGATCTTTGGGGCTTTAAGCAGTCTTTGCATGATGTTAATGGTAGTGGTCATCTGCAGGTTGTTTCTGTTTCAACCCATAACCAGTTTATGGTGCTAGAGAATGAGAGGAATACTCCCATTGAGGAAGGCTCACAAAGGGATGAGTCTAAGAGGATGCATATTGATCTCTTTTCTCAGCAGGCAATAATTTAGGTGATTCTTGGGAAGGATCGTCATTATATTTGTGGCAATGAGATTCCCCTTCAATGCATCAATCTGATTGATGTGCAATTGCAGTCAGTGGAGGGAGGCTGTGTTTCGATTTCAAAGGGTATGTTGAGTGGTGGATCTGATATATGCCAAAGAGTGGGTTCCATGTGCATCACTGGAAAATGTGGAAGTGTCTCTAATAGTGACAGGGAGAATGTGAGTGATGTCACTAGAAGATCTTATTGTGATATTGTTCAAAGTGAAAAAAGTAAACTGACTGTAGGTGAAGGGGGGATGACTGCTCCAGCAAAAATAAGAACGATAAAATATAACTCATACCTACCAAACCCAACAACTACCAGATCATACTCAAAGAGGGAGAACTTTTCAAGGGATGTCAATGGCGTGAATAAGGGAATGGAATCTCTTATAGCGCTTCTCGCATTGGAAAATATGAATTTGAGAAGGAAGTATGCTATGGTTCTAATGAATTATGAAAGCTCAAAGTGGGAATCGGCTACTACATATGAAATTTTCCATCAGGAATATGGTGAAGGGGATGATTTATATGATTTTTAGTGTCTATGTTGTACTTTTCTTGTTTTCTATACTTTTTCATTATTTTAATAAATGGTATGAGGTTTTCCACTGGCTGATCTTTCTAGGTCATTGATTTATGTTTTCTTGAAAATTAAATTTTATGTGATATGTTCATCCTAATTTTTAGACTAGAATCCTCTTGAGATTAATATTATTTTGGGACATTATATTATAATGTGTTCTGAAGAACTAATTTTGACCAAAATAGTGAGTGACATTTTGATGTTAAATTTCAACTCTAATGATGTTAATCGACATGATTTTATTATATAATGGTTATTTTAATTTTTTTATATAATTATTTAATTTATAATTATATATTATCCATTGTTTAAATTATTTATTTTAAAATCAATAAGGTATAAAAAATCCATGTTAAAATATGGGTAACTTCTCCCCTTTTCCTCTTCATGATCCCCTATATTATCCTTAAACTTGTGATTCCTCGAAATTACACTGAATAACTGGGTAGTCCAACATCACAATACATTCACACTAGAGATATTAATAATAAATTTATCATCATCATATGATATTATTATATATATCTATATTGTAGATTATGTGTGTTGTGTATAGAAAGAACATCTTTAACAGTATTTCATGGAATATGCCATTTACATTAGAGAAATTAGCACGAAAGAAAAAATAATAATCTATAATAATTGTTCTGTCTATAATATCAAAATTTAAAATATATGTTTCACATAGGTTCACATTCTAATTAATTTTTATAGGTCACTTCTATAGTGATACAACAATGAATACCTGACCAACGACATAATGTTATTCATCCATCATGTAAATATCATAATTGATTTTTAAACATCATTGACACATCTTTATGTGAATTATTACTAAACAAACAATTTATTTTGACCCATCAACATGTTCTAGACCAATTATATTATGTTACCCAACTTCATCCCACTCAGTTGGAGTAAAAAATTATTTCCCTTTTAAGGATTCAAATTGACTAATTTGTATACATGTGTGAGATCAAATGTTTTACAAAATTATACCTGAGGAATATATAGGCCACTTTTTAATGAAATTTAACAAAATTGACTTCAATATATACTCCAATAATTATATATTTTTTTAATAATACCCATCAATTTGATAGTGATCTCTGAAATATGTAAGCCATTTCAATCCTCTATTTTTACTATTAAATGTGCTAACATCGTAAGGTTTTCCAAAGTAGCCAATAGAGAATCAATCTTCTTTGATGTGATATGATTCCTAGAAATAAATCCCATAGATATATTTTAAAAATTCCATATTACAATAGGGAGGGTTTTAGTGTAATATTTTGGAAGTTTTTTATTATCCTTTTCATAACTTAATTTCCAGAATCATGACACATTTTAAAAAATTTCACAATTATATATTGTCCCAAATGAAGTTATCACTTACCTTCATTTGAAAATAATATAATTAATGAAACCATTCCCATTAATGATTATGTTTTCAATATATCTTTATATGAGGAAAATAATTGAAACAATAATTCCTTTTTATGTCATTTATTTAAACTATTAACGAATTATCTGATCATATGTTACTAGATATATATATAATATGCATGATGAATTATTAAAATTGTATTGTTAGACATAATCTTATCAATACCATTCTAATCATTCTTTATTAAATTATAACAACCATTTATTACCCAACCCATAATAACAAGTTAAATAGTAATTTTTTCAAATTCATGTATTTCCATTATTTATTAGGACAATCATTTTATATAAATATGACGACATTTATATAAGAATTTGAAAATTTCAAAATTGTGATGATTTTTAAATAAAAATATTTCTAAAATTTATAAACAAGTTTCATTCGAAATAATTCTATTCCATTTACAATGACTAACCACTAATAAAACATTTAAATCAATACAGGTGTTAAAAATTCATAAATATTCCGAAATAATTCCATTATATAGGGTGATAATTAGCTCAATATGTGATTAATTCATAATATAAATCCATTTTTCCCATGACAAACATGAAAAACTTTTTAAATGTAATCCTTTTTCACAAATAAAAATCTGGACTAAAAATAAACATTTCTATATGTAAAAAAATGATTCTTGAAAAAAATATTTAAAAAATAGGCTTACATAGATTTCCCTTGAAGGGATATTTATGTATTATATATGTGGCTTGAATTAAAAATTTCATAAAACAAATTTAATAATAATACAAACAATGTTTGTAATTAAAAAAATGCATTGTGCACTAAATTGATACCAAATGAATTAATGAGATATATCTGAGGATTATCTCCATCATTTATAATCCTAAGGAACGATATTATTCATAAATAATTTAATAACTCAAAATATGTTGTCATAAAATCCTCAAAACATTCATTTGATAATTTTTATTAATTTTATTCATGATCGTTAACTTGCTATGAATTCAACCCAAAAAATTATCTCATAAAACCATACCTCATGTGTAGTTGTTTTGAGATAATTATTCATACATTGTATTTATAAGGTTTAGAATAATGATCTACTAAATTCTATATTGGTGAGATTTCCTAACATGGATTATCCAATATAAACATATTTATAGGTAATATATACTAGCTAATAGTTGTTTATACACCAAAATACATGATGTTATTGTGGAAAGTGGTTTCAAACCCTGACCACCAAATATTCTATCTGATATGGTTAAACACCTCATCAATCCACATCATACATTTTTTCACCAATTGGTTATACACCTAATTCCTCAATAATCCTATAAAACCTATTAAACAATCAAGTCAGAATCTCTTCTTATAATAGGTCTTGATCTAGTAGTATAATTCATTCCTTCTTCATCAGAGTGATCTTCCTATATAATCCTATTGGATCAAACATTCTCATGTACACCTTCGTGGTAATAATAGACTTTTGTGAAAGAACTCTATTGGTCTTGATACTCCATCTATAAAAGGTGTGAATTTTAATATCCTATGTCGTTTAACACCCAAGTGCTTCTTATTTAGGGAGTATGAGATTTGTAGTACCAACTTATATCTTCTCGATATAGAGTTTAATGAGGTTGTAACCTCTTATGTATTTTATTGTTTTTACAGTAATTAATAGAAAAAATAATTTTCATATTTTATTCTCCAAATATTAATATAAATGTATTCAAATAATATTGGGTTTATAATATCTCATTAATAAATTAATTTAATATAAAACCCCCCAAAAAATTATCATCATTCAAGTAGTTATATTTAAATATTATATGAATATCTAGTTTTAATTCCCATTTATAACACATAAATATACCCATACAATTCTCCTCAAAATAATACCTCATATACTCAAGTATTCTTATAGATAAGGATTTCATTCATAACATATATTGTTTAATTTATTTATTATCTTTTAACACGATAATAATAATGGAACATGCATGATGCTATTATATAATTTCAGGATGGGATGAATTTCATTTTCATACATTAAATACCTAACTGCATACAGTTTTATTTTTAATATGTTATAAATTTATTCTATATGAAACTTTACCTCTTTTATTTTATCAATAAAAATAATGAATGATTCCAGGATTATAATTTCACTAAAAAAATCCAGATTAATGTAATTGACATATATATAAAAGATTACATAATGGATATAATTTAATATTTTATTTTCCTTCCATTATCATTACCATGATCTCTCATTATTACATTCAATTTTTAATTTTAAAAATACACGGACCCATTATTTTCATCCATAACATTATTTAAATATATATATTTATATGTTACTTTAACTCAACAAATTTATTAATGTATTTTTAATGATTAAAATGAAATCAATTATTTTATGTGATATTATGAATTATTTGGTTATAATGTTTATTATGAAAATCATCAAATTAATAAATTCATTTTATTATTCGACTGACATGAATGTATGTGAATGATATGGAATGTGAGTCATTATCAAACATAATAAATGATTTTTTTAGTGTTATAATCATCTTGACATTACATATAATGTATACAAAAAATCAACTCATTTGGTAGGTTTGTATTCAATTATACATATAATAACTCAACTAAACACATGGATGGTTATTAACGCATGTAGTAAATATGGATATTCCATGATTAGTGTTTAGATTTACCATATATAAAATTATAGCAGTGTCATTTTTGTTATTGTAGGTTACCATATATTTTTGTTGACCAACCAATGATTGTGGTTGCCCAAACATTTTTGTATAGGTTCATGGAACTATAGAAATATTCTCCGAACATCTACATAGAAGGATCATGGTAGCATTCAGAAGCTTCTTAAAATATCTCATATTATTTATTTGAAATGAGATAATCATGTTATAGGTAAAATTCTCTTCATGTGTTAAATAAAATGATTGCAGATTCACTCCTCATGTGGTTACATAGAATATTGTTTTGTGTTGAGTCCATGAGATAATATGTGTGATTGTAGTGCCATCATTGTAAGAGGATAATGAAAATTCATATGATTATCATATAGAAACATCAATTTTATCAAATAACCATAATTCACTCTCTATGATTTAATAGTGGTTGAATTTTATTTTTTTTATTTCTATAAAAAACAATTATTCTTCCCACTCCACCTTAGTAACCAACAACACTTATTTATCTTTTCATCTATTTCACTTCAATCAATTCGCAGATACAGTAACACACTCACTTATCTAGTGAATTCCCACTTTTTTCCATCCATTTTTCTCATTCATTCCAGGAACTACCTATAAATAAGAAACCAAACTCTATAATACATCATACATCTAATAAGTGGAAATGTAATAAGACCCTAGTTGGCTGGTTACCAATATGGGTTGACTAGTTGTCTTGGGCTGCAAGAATCACCTTTGAAAAAACAATTACATGATCTATTTAAATCACGTATTAAAAATTCTAGTAGCCAATGACACCATATTAAACACCATAAAACTAAGTACTTATTCCATAAAATAATATATTTTTGCATGACATTCTCAGTCTTCACATCACATTTATCAATCAATCATTATTCTAAACATCATCGCTGTTATAAAAATTATTCCAAATATATTTAAAATAATCACATCTGATAGAAATTATTAAATTTTCCCATTAATAGGCTATAATAATCCACATTTTCTTGACCACATGAACATGATCATTTTATGTAAATCTATAAAATTTTACCATTTCTATAGATCCTTGGAGTACATCAAAATATCTCTTGGACTTACATAGATACATCACCAAGCATGGAATAAAATTCCATCATCATGAATCCATTAAAATCTTCTATGAATTATAATCAACTATTCTCAAATGGTATAATAATATAAAGGAAAAATGATAAACATACATTAACACATCAATATTCCCTATTAAATTTCTTAGAAATACAAAAAATCCACAATTTTTATATGTGGGGTTTCATGACGTATTGAATGCGAGTTCCATAATGTATGATATCAATGAATGAATGTATACTCATATTCATATTTCAAGGATATAGAGTAATTTTTTAGTAGAAAATAAAATTTACATTGTATAAACATTTTTGTTTTTGTTGAAATGACAGTGATAGTTCCGTATTATGAATTATGGGATGATATATTCAAATGGGAACAAATTAATTTCTTAATTTTTTATATGATATTTTAAATAAGAAATTTTATCAATAACTTATATTAAGATAAATGTAATTTGATTCCATTATTTATTAATTATTTTCAATAATTGATTCACTATATTTGATAAATGCAGAATGAATTTATAGAAATAACACAGACTTTGGAATTAAAATGAGAATGAATGTGCTAGATTTATATGAGGTATCAATGATATTTTAAATTTTTTATTATTATCATTAATATAAATATTTACTTTGAGGATGTAAATTTATTATAGCATTAAAAAATAATATATATATTTAATGATTGATTATATTAATGATATATATTGTGTATAATTTCATGTTGTTATATTGAAGAGGATATAAGTGTTCATTGATTCATAGTCTATTTCAAAAACTCTATACTACTGAATTTTTGTGAGAATGATAGACATTTTTTTGAAAGATACATATGTAGGTGAGTTTAATTATCCATAAGTTATAAATTATACATATCTCTTGAATAAATTTTTGTTATATTATATTACAGTATACAAACAATAACACATTAAAATAAGAAAAAAATCATATTTTATAAATAATGATATTTTCAATTTTCAATTATGAAACCCATACATTGAATAACTTATATATTTGGAAAAACATTATAATAAAAATTATAGTGGGAAAACATGGATTATTTTCAATATTTTATAGTTATAACTCCCACAAATAACATAGTGGAAAGGAAAAAAATATTACTGTACTAATCGAAATTTTAGAAAATGTAAAATAAGGAACCCAAAAAAGTAATTTTAGTAAACATTAAATGAATGAATGTACATGTATCAATTGAAGTTAATATGACTGTTAAAATAGAAATACGACCATTTAAATAAAAATGTCACTAATTAATAGTAACATTTACTTTTGTGATAGTAACTATGTTATTAGAATAATAACATGATCATTGAAATAGTAATTTACCCTAAAAATAATAAAACGTAATGTCAATAATATTTTTATTGAGTATTATAAAAATAAAATAAACACTATAATTAAATAAAGTTATATTCTAAATAATTAATCAATGAAAATAAAAAACACATTATTTGTTAAAATTGTTTTAATGTATTCTATAAAAATTATAATATTCATATTAAAAAATAAACTTTCTGATGATAAGAAATTAGCATGGTAAATTTAATGGCTTATAATTTTCAGATCAAAATATTATACGTTTTTTTAAATTTTTTATTGTATATAAATTTTAACATAAATAGTAAATAAAAATCTTCTTCATTACTATCATTTTTTGAGAAAAGTTATCCATTATATAATAATAACCTAATCACTTATAGCAAGTTGGTAATGGCCAAGTATATATTTAGTATGATTAATGAGTCATTTAAATATATTAAACATGTTCCACATACCAAATATTTATTTTCTGAAGATTTAGGTATTACATTCATATATTATTCTATAATTATTTCACCTTACCTTTTAATGAATGCAATATATCAAGATAATAATGTGTCTAAAAGTCATAAAATCTATTTTTTAATCAAAATATATTTCATAATATAATAAATAATTTCACTATGTTTTCTCCTTGGATTAAATATTTTTACAATATTATATCACAAAAAATTGAACTCTCTTTAAATATACGTAACCCCTCTCCCTTCACTTGGAAAACCTCAAAAATTAAAATTGAAAATGGAAATATTCATTTCTAATAACCTATCATATATTCATCAGAATTGTTGGGGACATTTTTTAGTAATTTGATTCATTTAATTAAAAGAGTTTTTTGGAATATAAAATAAGAAACACTGAGAAAAGATTGTGTTTTATCAATTTCTATTCTCACTTTAAACTTCTATATTTTCATTATTATATTAAATAAATAATCATTAAATAGTAATTAATTATTATATTAAAAGTATATTAATGATGATAAAAGAAATTTGTTTAAATATTAATGATATATATTTCTTCATTCTTCTCATTATTTTTCTTTCAATAGGTCCCTGTTCTCAGTATGATATGAGGAAATCAGAATTTTTACATATGCTTTATTATCACCAAAAAACAAGGATTATTATAATAAAATATATAATATATATAAATGTATAAATATATTTATTTTAATATTATTGAAATAACTATTCTTAGGTATGAATGGACTTTATTTTTTTTAAAAACATGATATTTTCAGAGAAAATATAATTTCACAAAAATTATCCTAAGGAATAGAATCCAACGATTATATGTGATCAAGAGTGATAAATAAAAATAATTCCATTATAGTTTCCTATTATAATAATATAGTGTTTATAATTCATGACATGACAAGGGAAGATATAACATGTGATTTATGGTTTGTCGATTGTCAAACCCAATTCCGAGTTTGTTTTTTATCTTATCATTGTAATTATTCTATATACGTCTCTTCCTATATTTTCCATTAACATTTTATTCCAATTTAATTGAGGTTGTATATATGTTATCATACATAACAAATAAACTTATATATTAATGATTATGAGTTTTTATAGAGTAAATTATTCTTGCAAATATATTTTTGACTCATAATGAATTATTTAATGAACAATGAATAATGATATTTTATTCTGAAATACGATATTCATTAAAAATATTGGATCCCTAAACATTATTCAATTATAATTCTTTTTTAAAACATAAGAAACCTATTCCTTTATATTAGATTATTTCATGACTATTATTCATATATATTTTCTTTCAATGTGGAATGCATGATTATGATCATTAAATGAATGGATGTGTGAGACATGAATTATATGTAACTCCAATACATAAAGTAATTTTATATATCTAATGAGATTATATGCAATATTCATAATAATTATTTTCTCACTATTAATAATTAGATTGCAATGATATATGTAGATATGTTATGTGTGAATTTTTTTTATGATTTTTCACTACAATGTGTGGTATTTAATGGTTATGTTATGATGTTTAATTGTTATGCATATTCCGAATTCAGTTCCTATATCAAATATTTCAATAAATATCATTTTGATTGTCTAATAATTTTGATATGATCATTTATATTATTATAATCATTTCACTATTGATTTATTTCATATATTCCTATAATGATATTACAACTGTTTCTATAATTATAGATGACTCCATTCTTTAATTAGTATATATAGTTCATTACATTTTATAAGGGTACTATGAGATCTTCTAGGCTTACAAAGAATATTGTTTTAAATAATTTTTATGTTATATTTTATAAATATGATGTATGATCCAAATTTGGACAAGATACAAAACATATGAACTAGAAATTGTATTGACATTATTTCGCATTCCTTAAAACCGATTTAACAAAACCTATAAGAACGAAATGGGTTACTATAATTGGTATAAATGCATAACATATTTAATGTGAGAATTTGGATACGTAAAAATTAGTGAAAATAATAATTTTAATTATTTCTATAGGAAATCATATAAGGTTATTTTAATGTATAATAGTGCATGGTTTATGAAAAATGAAATCACTATTAGTATAGTCAAAGTGGATGTGGATCTAGAAAAGTTATACCTAATGATAATAACATTGAAAATGAGGTATTGGGTATTTCATCAATAATCACCTTGATCAAAACATAGTGGTCCTATTACACTACTATATTAAGACTTTTAATGTGTATGATTAGGTAAATAACAAAATATGTACAAATCATTTTGAAAGATATATAAAAAAATTATAATAAATTATAATGTTAAAAAGTATTAAAATTTATGATCCTAGTTTCTTTTTTTTTGAAAATTGATAAACATGGGGATTATAAGAGGTATTCATTTAGAATTAATTTTTTAATGTGATTAAATTATTTATTATATTTTTTTGTCTATTTATTGTTCACAAATTTACATTTTTTGAAAATAGTGGGAACCTGGATAAATAAAATCCACAACCAGTGGGATGAATAATGAGATGAATTTTTAAATATGATCCAAAATAAAATTGGTAGATGAGTTGGAATCATTCCACTTAGGGTGACACAACTGTATCAAGATATAAATAGTAATACAAGCAATATGAAAAACCCACTTTAAACTATAATTAAGACATTATCAATTTAATCCATTACGTGGAATCGAGAAATGATATTTTGTTGATCTTTTGATCCAATTATCATGGAATAATAGTTTATCTTAATAGATAATATATTCTTCAGGCTATACTATTCTTGAGAAGTATAATTTACCTTGTCAATATATAATTTCAATATAGTAGATGATCAATGGAGAGAATTGATAAATAATGTCACGACCCGTCCTCGGGCCCCGTGTCGTGACTACCACAAGCCCGCCTTCCATAGTCGAGGGGCTGGAGACTAGCACCAAAGGCGTAAATCCCGATATCTGGGAAGGTATTTCCATTATAAAAGTAAAAAAACACCACAGAGTACAAGTGGAAGTAAAACACTAAGTACAAAAAGAAAGTACTGAAAAGTAAATGGGCCAGAATACAAACCAAATCGAAAGTACAACTACAAATGAAAGAATGTACAACAAAGAGAACCAGCTGGAAGAAGATAGAAGTAGCTCTTGTGTCTTCCTCCTCAGATCCTACCTGAAGTGTAGGTACAGATAGTGTATCTCCTGGATCGTCCACCACGGATCCTACCTGAAGGGTAGGTACAGATAGCCTCCACAACACTCTCGCCCGTCAACCTACTTCGAGTGTCTCCTCCCCGTGAAGTCCACCACCGGATACTGTCTTGCCGTGAGATCTACCTCTGGGTACCGTCCAGTCCTCAAACACTCGGCCTATGTCTGTGCTGCCTGTCATATAAAACCAACACAAAGAGGTGCGGGCATAGCTCTTGGAGGGGTGAGTATAACGATACTCAGTAGGGACCCCGAGACCCTCAAGGTCTCACTAAATCCAATAAGGATTACCAGAACGAATATCTCAACAGATAACCTCTACTAGGACTTATGCCCATACATATACCTTATTTATCAAGTATCCCATCTCAATCATGAGCAAACACAAAGATTTTGAAATCAACGGATAAACACTACCCCGGTATATGCCCATACATATACCGATGTTATCAGGTGACCCATCTCAATCATGAGGAAACATAATGATTATAGACTCATCTCAACAAGGATTTTATTCATGATGTCGAAACCACAGCTGCTGGATAACTCCTCCTCTATCGAGTACAGTGGGTCTGCCACTGTTACCCAGCGCGCCCCACTATCCTTGGACTGCTGTAGTACTCCACATGTCGAGTACAATGGGCCTTCTACTACAACCAAGCGCTTCCCACCATGGGTCTGCCGCTACAACCAAGCACTCCCCCTCATAGGCTCCAGATGTACTCCTTCTGTTGAGTACCGTGGGTCTGCTGCTACAACCAAGCGCTCCTCCGCCATGGGTCTGCCACTACATCCAAGCGCTCCCCCTCATATCCTCCAGAGGTACTGCTTCTATTGAGTACCGCAGGTCTGCCGCTACTACGAAGCGCTCCACTGCCGTGGGTCTACCGCTACAACCAAGTGCTCCTCGCTGGGCTATCCGAAACACACCGAGTTGATAGATCAGTAGTCGTCAGGCCTCAGCCAGCTACTAGGTCTCTGCACTCTTCTAGCTCATCACCAGGAGGGTCTGCTCCACGAGCAACTGGTCGATACTCCATGTATCACGAAGTTCCATGAAGAAGTATCTTAAAGACCGCCTCGTCATAGGGGTCTCAATGCAACAGACGACGCGTCAGTCAGACGCCCAGTCTCTGAGTTACTAGCTTTTTTGTCCCAGGGGCCCAGTTGGTTTCGTGTGCGAACCAACCCGGCCGTATCTTGACTGTACCCCGAACTCTCATAGGGTAAGCTCATAGAGACCCTTTCTCAACGTGATCACCAACTCCACTGACGGTTCCTCAAACAGACATCCGGTCTGAAAGTTATCGGCTTTTCCATTCCAGGGGCCCGGTTGGATTTCGGGTACAATCCAACCCGGCCACTATCCAACTGCAACAAAAACTCAGGCAAAGTATTCCAAAAGTTCCATGTCATCAAGAGGAATCCAAAAATGTCAACGGCATGTCAACCAGACGTCCGGAGCTAATGATATAAGCGTTTCCACTCCGAGGGCCCGGTTGGTTTCTTATCTGAACCATCCCAGACATACCAAAGTTCTCTAACACCTTGAGTGTAATATAAAAAAACAACCGTCTCGATCCAAGGATCTCATCACAGCTGACGGTGTGTCGATCGGAGGTCCGTAGCCTTGGATATGGGCAAAAGACCGTAAGAGGTCCGGAAATAGGGGGTTCAGGCCCGGTCCGACCCGGCCCGATACCCCCTAGGTCGGACCAAACCGGGTCTTGCCCGCTTGGGCGTGGCCCGGCCCGGCTGGCGCGGTCCGTGCCGGCCCGGAGGCTCGGCCAGAATGGCCGAGTGATGGAGTGGGGGGGGGGCACTTCCCCCTTGAATGAAGCCGCGACCCCCGTGTGGGGGCCGCTCCCTGCCAGCGCCGCATCTCCCTTAGTCATGCGTGGCTGCGGGACTAGCCACCTGCCGCAGCGACTTCAGCCACCGCGGGCCTTCCTGGCGGTGCGTCGGGCGCCACTGCCTCTTGGCGACCGGCCACCGCTAATGCCCTACCAACGTGGTGTGCCTGTGGAATCTTCCGCGGACCACCGGATGCGCTCCGGTGGTCCGTTTGGCCTTCCGCCTTCGCCAGCGGTCCTCCCGGGACCACCCCCTCACTACGAAGACCACATAAAGCCTTTTTGGCCTGAATCGTCGATGTTCATCGATCCGCCATCAATCAAAAAATCCATGGAGCCTTCGAATCGCCGCCACGACGCGGCGCGACAGCGCGACGCTTCTTCGCCTGCTCTTCAATGTTCCCACGCGGCTTCGTCGCACCGCGCTGCCTAACACATGCTGCAAAAAAATCAAACTAACAAGGGGGAGGAGGGTCGGCCGTGTTCGTACAGTCCGACCTCTTTCGTTATTGCGATATCAGGCGGCTCAAATAAGACGACAATCAGCGATGAAGGTAATAATGAACAAAAAGAAAACAATCACCTACCTTGAAGAAAAAGTTCAAGGTTCGTCACAGAATTGAACATCGCGGAATTGTACGACCCTGAAGAAGGCTCCATACACGTTGACGGAGATCGTCCGAGGAGGAACGGTGTCTCCCTTCCTTTGATGAAGGAAGAAGGAATGAAAGGATGATCTCCAGGTCGTCGATCTCTGAGGAAAGCGTCTCTCACCGTCGTCCGTTGTCGGAGGTCAGCATTCTTCATCGGTGGCGGTGCATTCTTCGACTTCTTCGCGTTCTTCAATGAAGAGGAAGAACTTCATGGCTTAGAGAATTTTCTACCAATCCTCTCACAACCCCAGCAACTCTAATAAAAAAGAGTTTGTTTTATTTTATTTCTCACGCCAAGCGTTTTGATATTCAAAAACGAATCAATCAATTAATTGAATTAATTGAAACGTTTAAACTGCCAAATTAATAGTGGCCTTTTGTAAACAGATAAACGCAAGGGTTGAATTCAACTTAATAGGGGTGAGGGTGCGTCTCCTTTTTAGAGGAGGGGGTTTAGGAAGAAAAGAAAAGGTGGGGATCATGTGGGCCCCACCTCACAAATATCCTACCTTGTGAGTAGGATATTTTGGGTCCCACTCCAATCACTTATCTTAGGTTAAGCAACTTTAAGTAAAAAAAATTAGTCGCACCATTTTTATTTTAATTCTTTACATAACCATAAAATTTAAAAAAAGCACACCCGAGAAAACGCAACTCAAGAAAAGGTGTATCTAAGGAATTATCGGCGCTGCAATTCCATCAGTGCCCTTGGATTTTGATTCTGAGTACTGGTTCAAAATTTAGAAAATCCAGCTCATTTGTTCACTGAACGTACCTGAGCTAGTCTTCGGAAAATCATTCCGGGCACACCGGGCCTCATAATCATGCACCATCAGAAACAGCGTACTCACAAAATCCCAATGATAATTAAGAATAAAATTTTCCATGAAATTTCCATGTCATTACATTACTCCCTCCTCAGGTTTTTACGTCCCCGTAAAGCTATAACACAACTAGGGAAACAAAATCGGTACTGAGCACGCATCTGAGACTTCCGCAGTTGTAGTAGCTCCTGGATGCGCACCGCATGGAGGGTGGCTGGGACGATCTCTGAGCTAAAAAAGGATCTCAAAGTCTATCCAAAGGAGAGATGCCTCTTCATGCATCGGGAGAAACAAGCTCCACAATCTACCTGTTTCCATGTGCAGGAGGCTCGCTGCAAGGACCACCATAAGGTCAGCTGGTGTCCCTACCAAACCGAAAACTCGTACAACTGCCTCTAGCCAATCCTCGACTGCCTGAGGGTATGTCTCCCTGCAGAACCTAGACGGTCGCTGATGTTGAAACTCGTCCAGTGCACTAAGGCGATGTGCACCGTTAGTGGCTGGGGATGGTTGCATCAGTGGCACGTCTGGTAGAGGTACTGCCGGTGCCTCTGCTATCAAAGGGCCCTGTATCGAGGCCTCATTGCTAGGTGGGTTGTCATCCTGCACAACGCTCGGATCCCTAGCTTGCTGCCGTCATGGGGCCATCCTGAAAAGAAATAGGTGCACCATGCTTAAAACAGTATTCCTGGGGAGCTGACACAAAGTAATCACAAAGAAAACTTTTAAAACACACATGCAATCAATGTTTTTATGTATTGTGTCGGAAATCAAAAGTCAGGGTCCTGGTTTACGGATACGTCAGCTGCCGCACCAACACTGGACTCCCTAGACTGATAACCTCATCAATACCTTTAACACTATTGATTCACATAGAAGAGTGATTAGAGTCCTGAGTTCTGTGGTAGAACTGAACTCCTCTGATACTAATTGTCACGACCCATCCTCGGGGCCTGTGCCGTGACTACCCCAACCCGGCCTTCCATAGGCCAAGGGCTGGCGACTAGCAACAAAGCCGTAAATCCCGATAACTGGGAAGGAATTTCCTTTATAAAAGTTACAAAACACCATAGAGTACAAGAATAGGTAAAACACTAAGTAAAAAGAGGAAGTTTGAAAAGTAAATGGGCCAGAATACAATCCCAATCGAAAGTAAAGCAACAACTGAAAGAAAGTAAAACAAAGACAAGAAGCTGGAAGAAGATAGATGCAGCTCCTGGGTCATCCTCCTCGAATCCTACCTAAAGGGTAGGTACAGATAGTAGAACTCCTGGATCGTCCACCACAGATCCTACCTAACTGGTATGTACAAATAGTCTCCACAACACTCTCACCTGTTAACCTCCTTAGAGTGTCACCTCGTCATGATGTTCACCCCTGGATACTGTCTTGTCATGAGGTCCACCTCCGGGTGCCGTCCTGTCCTCGAACACTCGGCCTCTGTCTGCGCTGCCCGTCGTCTGCAACCAACACAACGGGGTGAGGGCATAGCCCATGCAGGGGTGAGTATAACGATACTCATTAGGGACCCTGAGACCCTCATGGTCTCACTGAATCCCACAAGGATAACCACAAGGAAGATATCAACAGATTACCTCTACTAGGGTATATGCCCATACATATACCCAAGTTATCAAGTATGCCATCTCAATCTTGAGGAAACACAAAGATTATCATATCAATGGATGACCACTACCCAGGTATATGCCCATACATATACCTAAGTTATCAAGTGACCCATCTCAATCATGAGGAAACACAACGATTATAGACTAATCTCAACACGGATTTTATTCATGATGTCAAAACCACGGCTGCTGGAGAACTCCTCCCCTATCGAGTACAGTGGGCTTGCCACTACAACCAAGCGCACCCCACTAACCTTGGACTGCTGTAGTACTCCACCTGTCGAGTACTGTGGGCCTGCTGCTACAACCAAGTGCTTCCCACCATCGATATGCCGCTACAACCAAGTGCTCCCCCTCATAGGATCCAGAGGTACTCCTTCTGTTGATTACCGCAGGTCTGCCGCTACAACCAAGTGCTCCTCTGCCCTGGGTCTGCCGCTACAACCAAGCTCTCCCCACTGGGCTATCTGAACAACACCTAGTCGATAGATCAGTATTCGTCAGGCCTCAGCTAGCTACTAGGTCTCTACACTCTGCTAGCTCCTCACCGGGAGGGTCCTCTCCATGAGCTACTGGTCGATACCCTAAGTATCACTAAGTTCCATGAATAAGTATCTCAATGACTACCTCATCATTGGGGTCTCAACACAACAGAAGGTACATCAGTCGAACGCCCGGTCTGTGAGTTACTAGCCTTTTCAACCCAGGGGCCCGGTTGGTTTCGTGTGCGAACCAACCCAGACATATCTCGACTGTACACCAAACTCTAATAGGGTATTCTCATAGGGACCATTTCTCAACGTGATCACCAACGCCACTGACGGTTCGTCAGACAGACGTCCGGTCTGAATGTTATCTGCTTTTATGTTCCAGGGGCCCGATTGCATTTCGGGTACAATCCAACCCGGCCACTATCCAAATGCAACCAAAACTTAAGTGAAGTAAGCCAAAAGTTCAATCTCATCAAGATGAATCCAACAATGTTGATGAAATTTCAACCGGACGTCCGGAGCTCAAGATATAAGCGTTTCCGCTCTGAGGGACCGGTTGGTTTCGTATCCGAACCAACCCTTCCATACTCAAAGATCCTTGAAACCTTGAATGTAATATACCAAAACGACCACCTAGATCCAAGGATCTCATCGCATCTGACGGTGCATCGATCGGAGGTCCGTAACCCTGGATATGGGAAAAAGATTGTAAGAGGTCCGGAAATTGGGATTTCAGGCACGGTCCGACCCGGTCCGATACCCCCTGGGTCGGCCCGAACCGGGTCGACCCCACCTGGGTCTGGCACCCTTGGGCGCGGTCCGGCCCGGCGGCTCTACCGAAATGGCCGAGCGATGGAGTGCGAGGGGGGGGGGGCTGCCCCCTTGAATGAAGCCGCGACCCCCGCATTGGGGCCGCTCCCTACCAGCGACGCGGCAGCCAGCACCACGTCCCCCTTGGTCCCGCGCGGCCGCGGGACTAGCTGCCTGACACCGTCGCTTCAGCTGCGGCGGGCCTTCCCGAAAGCACGCCGGGCACTGCCGCCTCCTGGCAGCCGACCAGTGTCGGCCGCCGCCGCCGCCCTGCCGGCGTGGCGCGCCTGCGGAATCTTATGTGGACCACCGGACGTGCTCCGGTGGTCCGTTCGGCCTACCTTCTTCGCCAGCGGTCCTCCCGGAACGTCCCCTTCACTATGAAGACCTCATAAAGCCTTTACAGCCCGCTTAGTCGATGTCTGTCGATCCTCCGTCAATCAAACAATCTGCGAAGCCTTCGAATCGTTGCCCCGGCGCGAGGTGGTGCTTCTTCGCCCGCTCTTCACTGTTCCCGCACGGTGCCGTCACACCGCACCGCCTAACACGTGCCTCAAAAAATAAAAATAACAAGGGGATTTAGGGTCGGTCGTGTTCGTGCGGTCCGAACTCTTCCCGTTATTGTGATATCAGGCGCCTCAAATAAGACGACAATCAGTGATGAAGGTAATCACGAACAAAAAGAAAACAATCCCCTACCTTGAAGAAAATGTTGAAGGTTCGTCACGGAATTACACGTCGCAGAATTGTACAACACAGAAGAAGGATCCGTACACGTTGACGGAGATCGTCCAAGGAGGAACGGTGTCTCCCTTCCTTTGACGCGGGAAGAAGGAATGAAAGGATGCACGTCAGGTCATCGATCTCTGAGGAAAGAGTCTCTCACCATCATCCGTTGTTGGAGGTCGGTGTTCTTCATCAGCAGCGGTGCGTTCTTCGCCTTCTTCGCGTTCTTCGACGAAGAGGAAGAACTTCATGGCTTAGAGATTTTTCTCCCAATCCTCTCACAACCCCAAAAACTCTAATAAAAAAGTGTTTGTTTTATTTTATTTCTCAAGACAAGCATTTTGATATTCAAAGATGAATCAATCAATTAGTTGAATTAATTGAAACGTTTAAACCGCCAAATTAATAGAGGAATTTCTTAAAAAGAAAAATGCAAGGGTTGACATCCACTAAATAGGGGTGCGGGTGTGTTTCCTTATTAGAGGAGGCGGTTTATGAAGAAAAGAAAAGGTGGGGCTCATGTGGGCCCCACCTCACAAATACCCTTCCTAGTGGGTAGAATATTGTGTGTCCCACTCCAATCACTTAGCTTAGGTTAAACAACATTAAGTAAAATAAAAATTAGTCGCACCATTTTTATTTTAATTCTTTACATATGCCAAAAATTTTAAAAAACCACACCCGAGAAAACACAACTTCAGAAAAGGTGTTTCTAAGCAATTACTGGCACATCGATTCCATCGATGCCCTCAAATTTTGATTCTGAGTACCGGTTCAAATGTTAGAAAAACCCACTCGTTCGTTCACTGAACGTACCCGAGCTAAACTTCGGAAAATCATTCTGGGCACAACGGGCCTCCGAATCAGGCACCGTCAGAAACTGCATACTCATAAAATCCCAATGAAAATTAAGAAAAAAAATTTCCTTGAAATTTTGGATTCTTTTAATTACTCCCTTCTCAAAGATTTACGTCCCCGTAAAGCTATAAGACAACTAGGGAAACAAAAGCGGTACTGAGCACGCATTTGAGCCTTCCGCAGCTGTAGTAGCTCTTGGATGCGCACCGCACGGAGGGTGGCTTGGACGAACTCTGAGCGGAAAAAGGCTCTTAAAGTCTGTCCAAAAGAGAGATGCCTCATCGTGCACATTGAGCATCAAGCTCCACCATTTGCATGTTTCCATGTGTAGGAGGATCACTAAAAGGACCACCATAAGGTCAGCTGGTGTCCCTACCAAACAGAAAACTCGTACAACTACCTCCAGCCAATTCTCGGCTGCCTGAGGGTCCGTCTCCCCATGGAACCTGGGTGGTCACTGATGCTGAAACTTGTGCAGTGCATTAAGGCGACATGCACCGTTAGCGGCTGGGGGTGGTTGCATCGGTGGCTCGGCGGGTAGAGGTACCACCGGTGCCTCTGCTGTCAAAGGCCCTGTACCAAGGCCTTGTAGCTCAGTGGGTTGTCGTCCTGCACAACGCTCGGAACCCTAGCTGGCTGCCGTCGTGGGGCCATCATAAAAATAAATAGGTGCACCACGGTTAAACCAGTATACCTGGTGAGATGACACAAATTAATCACAATGAAAACATTTAAAACACACATGCAATCAATATTTTCGTGTATTGTGTCAGAAATCAGAAGTCAGTGTCCTAGTGTACGGATACGTCGGACGCCGCACCAACACTGGACTCCCTAGACTGATAACCACATCAATACCCTTAACACTATTACTTCACATAGAAGAGAGATCAGAGTCCTGAGTTCTGTGGTAGAACCGAACTCCTCTGATACCAATTGTCACGACTCGTCCTCGGGGCCCGTGCCGTGACTACCCCAAGCCCACCATCCATAGGCCAGGTGCTAGCGACTACCACCAAAGGCGTAAATCCCGATAACTGGGAAGGAATTGCCTTTATAGAAGTAAAAAAACACCACAGAGTACAAGCGGAAGTAAAACACTAAGTACAAAAAGGATGTACTAACAACAAAATGGGCCAGAATACAAAACCAATCGAAAGTACAGCTACAAATGAAATAATGTACAACAAAGACAAGCTGTTGGAAGAAGATAGAAGCAGCTCATGGGTCGTCCTCCTCGGATCCTACCAGAAGGGTTGGTGTAGATAGCGCAGCTCCTGGATCGTCCACCACGGATCCTACCTGAAGGGTAGGTACAAATAGCCTCCACAATGATTCCCCTGTCAACCTCCTTCGATTATCACCTCATCGTGAAGTCCACCACCAGATATTGTCTCATCGTGAGGTCCACCTCCGGGTACCGTCCAGTCCTCGAACACTCAGCCTCTGTCTGCGCTGCCCGTCGTCTGTCACCAACACAATGAGGTGAGGGCATAGCCCGTGCAGGGGTGAGTATAACGATACTCAGTAGGGACCCTGAGACACTTAAGGTCTCACTAAATCCAACAAGGATAACCATAAGGAAGATCTCAATAGATAACTTCTACTATGGAATATGACCATAAATATACCCAAGTTATCAACTATCCCATCTCAATCATGAGGAAACACAAAGATTATGAAATCAACTGATAACCACTACCCAGGTATATGCCCATACATATACCTAAGTTATCATGTGACCCATCTCAATCATGAGGAAACAAAATGATTATATACTCACCTCAACACGGATTTTATTCATGATGTCGAAACCACGTCTGCTGTAGAACTCCTCCTATATCGAGTACAGTGGGCATGCCGCTACAACCATGCGCGCCCCACTAACATTGGACTGTTGTAGTACTCCACCTGTCAGGTACGGTGGGCCTGCTGCTACAACCATGCACTTTCCACCATGGGTCTGCCACTACAACCAAGCGCTCCCCCTTATAGGCTCCAGAGGCACTCCTTCTGTTGCGTACCGCGGGTATGCCGCTACAACCAAGCGCTCCTCCGTCGTGAGTCTTCCTCTACAACCAAACACTCCCACTCATAGCCTCCAAGGGTACTCCTTTTGTTGAGTACCATGGGTCTTCCGCTACTACCAAGCGCTCCTCCTCCATGGGACTTCCACTACAGCCAAGCGCTCCCCACTGGGCTATCCGAAACACACCGAGTCGATAGATCAGCAGTCGTCAGGCCTCAACCAGCTACTAGGCCTCTGGACTCTACTAGCTCGTCACCGAGAGGGTCCGCTCCATGATCTACTAGTCGATACTCCAAGTACCATGAAGTTCCAAGAATAAGTATCTCAAATACAGCCTCGTCATAGGGGTCTCAAAGCAACAGACGACGCATCAGTCGGACGCCCGGTCTGTGAGTTACTAGCCTTTTTGTCCCAGGGGCCCGGTTGGTTTCGTGTGCGAACCAACCCGTCCGTATCTTGAATTTACCCCAAACACTCATTGGGTATGCTCATAGGGACCGTTTCTCAACGTGATCACCAACGCCACTGACAGTTCCTCAAACGGACGTCCGGTCTGAAAGTTATCGGCTATTCCTTTCCAGGGGCCCGGTTGGATTTCGGGTACAATCCAACCCGTCCACTATCCAACTGCAACGAAAACTCAAGAGAAGTATTCCAAAAGTTCCATGTCATCAAGGGGAATCCAACAATGTCGACAGAATGTCAACCGGACGTCCGGAGCTCAAGATATAAGCGTTTTTGCTCCGAGGGCCCGGTTGGTTTCGTATCCGAACCAACCTGTCCATATACAAAGTTCTCTGAAACCTTGAGTGTAATATATCGACACGACCATATCGATCCAAGGATCTCATAGCAGCTGACGGTGTGTCGATCGGAGGTCTGTAGCCCATGATATGGGCAAAAGACCGTAAGAGGACCGGAAATAGGGGGTTCAGGCCCAGTCCCACCCGGCCCGATACCCCCTGGGTCGGCCCGAACTGGGTCGACCCGATCATGGTCTGGCTTCGGCCCTCTTAGTCACGGACCGTCCTGGCTGCCGCGATCCGGCCTGGAATCCCGGACTCTCGGTCGTAACCGTCAGCGATGGACTGCAGGGGGGGGGGGGATGCCCCCATGAATGAAGCTGCAGACCCCGCGTGGGGGATGCTCCCTGCATTGGACGCGGAAGCCACCGCCGTGTCTCCCTTGGTCCCGTGTGGCTGCAGGAACAGCTGCTTTCCAACACGGCTTCAGACGCGGTGGCCCTTCCCGGCGGCGCGCAGGGCGCGGCCGCCTCCTGGCGGCCGGCCGGTGCCGGTCGGCACTGCCGGCCGCCAGCACTGCCATGCCGGCATGGCGCGCCGGCGGAATCTTCTGCGGACCCCCGGACACGCTCTGGTTTTCCGTTTTTCCTACCGTCTTCACCAGCGGTCCTCACGGGACTGCCCCATCACTGCGAAGACCTCATAAAGCCTTTGTGGCCTGCTTCGTCGATGTCCGTCGATCCTCCGTCAATCAAACAACACGCGAATCATTGGAATCGATGCCACGACGCGACACGATAGCACGAATCTTCTTTGCCAGCTCTTCATTGTTCCCGAGCGATGCCATCCCACCACGCCGCCTTACACATGCCGCAAAAAAATCAAACTGACAAGGGGGAGGAGGGTCAGCTGTGTTCATGCGGTCCGACCTCCTCTCTTTATTGCGATATCAGGCCGCTCAAATTAGACGACAATCAGCGATGAAGGTAATCACGAACAAAAAGAAAAAAATCCATTACCATGAAGAAAATGTTGAAGGTTCGTCCCGGAATGTCAAGTCGCGGAATTGTACGACGCGGAAGAATGCTCCGTACACGTTGACGGAGATCGTCCGAGGAGGAACGGTGTCTCCCTTCCTTTGACGCAGAAAGAAGGAATGAAAGGATGCGCGTCAGGTCATCGATCTCTGAGGAAATCGTCTCTCACCGTTGTCCGTTGTCAGAGGTTGACATTCTTCATCGATGGTGGTGTGTTCTTCGCGTTCTTCGCATTCTTCGACGAAGATGGAGAACTTCAAGGCTTAGAGATTTTTCTCCCAATCCTCTCACAACCCCAACAACTCTAAAAAAAGAGTTTTTCATATTTCATTTCTCAAGCCAAGTGTTTTGAAATTCAAAAACGAATCAATCAATCAATTGAATTAATTGAAACGTTTAAACCGCCAAATTAATAGAGGCGTTTCTTAAACAGATAAAGGCAGGGGTTGACGTCCACTTAATAGGGGTGCGGGTGCATTACCTTATTAGAGGAGGGGGTTTAGGAAGAAAAGAAAAGGTGGGTCTTGTGTGGGAACACCTCACAAATTTCCTACCTAGTGGGTAGGATATTGTGGGTCCCACTCCAATCACTTAGCTTAGGTTAAACAACTTTATGTAAAATAAAAATTGGTCGCACTATTTTTATTTTAATTCTTTACTTAACCCAAAAATTTAAAAAACCACACCCGAGCAAACGCAACTCCGGAAAAGGTGTTTCTAAGCAATTACCGGCACTGCGATTCCATCGGTGCCCTTGGATTTCGATTTCGATCACCGGTTCAAAGGTTAGAAAAATCCGCTCGTTCGTTCCTCGAACATACATAAGCTAATCATCAGAAAATGATTCCGGTCATACCGGGCCTCGGAATCAGGCGCTGTTAGAAACCATGTACTCGTAAAATCCCAAAGAAAATTGAGAAAAAAAAATTTACCTGAAATTTCCGGGTCTTTACATTACTCCCACCTCAGGGATTTACTTTCCCGTAAAGCTATAACACAACTAGGGAAACAAAAGCGGTACTGAGGAAGCATATGAGCCTTCCACTCCCATGTGCTCACCTGGAGGTTTCTGTGCTGCCATCAGATGCGCAGTAGAGGAATCAACCATCCACGTAGGGCCCCCTCTTGTCGATCCTCGATCTCCACTGGAACTTCCACAAAAGTCACACCATCATCAGTGTCCAGCTCCCCATGGATGATGATATGCGCTGGGCCGTGCTCATATCTCTTCAGCTGAGATAAGTGGAAGATGTCGTGCACCCGGTGTAACTGAGGTGGATGGGTCAAGTGGTAAACCACCTCTCCTACCCCGTTGAGGACCTAGAAGGGACCAAATAAGCGCGAGGACAACTTTCCACCCCAGCCCAAACTCTGTAACTCACATCGAGGTGAGACCCGTAGGGAAATGTGGTTTCCATCCTCAAACTCTTGTGGTCATTGCCGTCTGTCATCACAAGACTTTTTCTAGCTCTAAGCTTTCCTCATCCGCTCTTGGATGACTTGGACCTTTTCTGGCCCTACAAGAGCTGCTGAAATTTATTCTTTGCCGATAAGAGAAATCCGGTCTCATCCCTTGGATGAACCACATTTTTTGCCTAATACAGTCAATCTCGACTTGGATGATACTAATCCATACCAAGAATGACATCGTAAGTCCTAGACGCTACTACAAAGAGATCCAACCGTTACTCTCACCTCCAAGGGTTGAGTCACACTGTCGGCATCAGTGTCTGGTCACTGGGTCTCCTCTAGTAGGTATCTCAATGTGAGGGTGAAGTCAACAGGTTTGAAACTAGAACCTCTTAGTAACAATATAAAGAGAGGACAGGAAGGTAAATTCCACAAGAAAGGTGTCTTTTATTACTACAACATAAAGTACAAAGACACAAAGCCTCTACAAACAAACATCAAAAAAGGTAGAAGAAAAATGAACAAAAGTCTCTAGGTCTGGAGCTAGTCCCGCTCATGTCCATCTACTCCCGGAGCTCCATGATCATAGGCCTCAGCTTCGTGAAGTTGAGCTCTCCCACATCCACCTGTTCCATGCGGTCGGGGTGGACCTCCTGGTGGTGGTGGTGGAAACACCTCGAAGTGTCATCCTCCTCCAGCTGCACGAGCAGCTCCCCTGCCTCGGTCTCCCGCTCCATGCGGTCCGCCTCGATTAAACCTCTGCCTCTGCTTGGGAGGTCATTCGTTCATCTGCTGGTCATCTGTATGGTGGGTCGGACAGTCACGAGCCATGTGACCAACCCTGCCGCAGGAGTAACACTGTCCGCGCATGGTAAGTCATTCTCCACCCAGGGTGCCTCGCACAAACGATCATGTGTCATGCGGTCGACCACCTGTAGGTCTAGTCCTCTTAGACCTCTGCGTCATTTGTCTACTACCCGCTGTAGAAGACTCTGCCGCATGCCAGCTATTGGTGGGTCTTGCTGCTGGAGACTACTCAGCAAGGAAACTCTCCACTAAGAGGGCTCGCTCCAACACCCCTGTCAGTGTTGTAATGCTATGAGAAACAACTGAAGCTCTGATCTCTCTCCTGAGCCCCTGCTCGAAGGTTCAGCCCTGAAAAATGGGTCTCGTACCATGTCTGTGGAATAGCGCGAGAGATCGGTAAACATAGACGCGAACTGGGATACTGTCATGCTGCCCTACTGCAGCTGTAGTAGCTCATAGATGCGCACCACACGACAGGTGGCTGGGACGAACTATGAGCGAAAGAAGGATCTCAAAGTCCATCCAATGGAGAGATGCCTCGTCGTGCACCTGAAGAATCAAGCTCCACCATCTACCTGCTGTCGCGTGCTGGAGGCTCACTGCAAGGACCACCATAAGGTCAGCTGGTGTCCATACCAAATAGAAAACTCATACAACTGCCTCCAGCCAATCCTCAGTTTCCTGAGGGTCCGTCTCCCAGCGGAACCTTGGCAGTTGCTGATGCTGAAAATTGTGTAGTGCACTAAGGTGACATGCACCGTCAGCGGATGGGGCTGGTAGCATTGGTGTCTTGGTGGGTAGAGGTACTTATGGTGCCTCTACTGTCAATGGGACTTGTACCGAGGCCTCATCGCTCGGTGGGTTGTCATCCCGCACAATGCTTCGAACCCTAGCTGGCTACCGTCGTGGGGCCATCCCAAAAAGAAATAGGTGCGCCATGGATAAAACAGTATACCTGGTGAGCTGACACAAAGTAATCACAAAGAAAAATTTTAAAACACACATGCAATCAAAGTGTTCATGTATTGAGTCAGAAATCAGAATTCAGTGTCCTGGTGTACGGATACGTCAGCCGCCGCACCAACACTGGACTCCCTGGACTGATAACCACACTCAATACCCTTAACAATATTTCTTCACATAGAAGAGTGATCAGAGTCTTGAGTTCTGCGGTAGATCCGAACTCCTCTGATACCAATTGTCATGACGCATCCTTGGGGCCCGTGTCGTGACTACCCCAAGCCCACCTTCCATAGGGCAGGGGATGAAGACTAGCACAAAAGGCGTAAATCCCAATAACTGGGAAGGCATTTCCTTTATAAAAGTAACAAAACACCACAGATTACAAGAGGAAGTAAAACACCAAGTACAAAAAGGAAGTACTGAAATGTAAATGGGCCAGAATACAAACCCAATCGAAAGTATAGCTACAACAGAAAGATAGTAAACAAATTCAAGTAGCTGGAAGAAGATAGGAGCATCTCTTATGTCATCCTCCTCAGATCCTACCTGAAGGGTAGGTACAGATAGCGCAGCTCCTAGATCGTCCACCATGGATCCTACCTAAATGGTAGGTACAGATAGCCTCCACAATGTTCTTGCCCGTTAACCTTTTTTGAGTGTCGCCTCATCGTGTAGTCCACCACGGAATACTGTCTCGTCGTGAGGTCCACCTCCGGGTACCGTCTGGTCCTCGAACACTAGGCCTCTGTCTGCGCTGCCCATCGTCTGTAACCAACACAACGAGGTGCGGGCATAGCCCGTGCATAGGTGAGTATAACAGTACTCATTAGGGACCCCGAGACCCTCAAGGTCTCACTAAATCCAACAAGGACAACGACAAGGAAGATATCAACAGATAACCTCTACAAGGGTATATTCCCATACATATACCCAAGTTATCAAGTATCCCATCTCAATCATGAGGAAACACAAAGATTATGAAATCGACGGATAGCCACTACCCAGGTATATGCCCATACATATACCTAAGTTATCAAGTGACCCATCTCAATCCTGAGGAAACAAAAAGATTATAGACTCAGCTCAACTAGGATTTTATTCATGATGTCGAAACCACGGCTGCTGGAGAACTCCTCCTCTATCATGTACAATGGACCTGCCGCTACAATCATGTGTGCCCCACTAACCTTGGATTGATGTAGTACTCCACCTGTCGAGTACTGTGGGCCTGCTGCTATAACCATGCGCTTCCCACTATGGGTCTGCTTCTACAACCAAGCACTCCACCTCATAGGCTCCAGAGGTACTCCTTCTGTTGAGTACCATGGCTCTGCCGCTACAACCAAGCGATCCTCCGCCGTGGGTCTGCCGCTACAACCAAGCGCTCACCCTCATAGCCTCCAGAGGTACTCCTTCGGTTGAGTACCGTGGGTCTGCCACTACTACCAAGTGTTTCTCCACCGTGGGTCTGCCGCTATAACCAAATACTCCCCACTGGGTTATCTGAAACACACCGAGTCGATAGTTCAGTAGTTTTCAGGCCTCAGCCAGCTACTAGGTCTCTGAACTCTTCTTGCTCGACACCAAGAGGGTCCGCTCCATTAGCTACTGGTCGATACTACAAGTATCGCGAAGTTCCACAAAGAAGTATCGAAAACACCTCCTTGTCATATGGGTCTCAACGCAATAAACGGCACATCAGTCGGACGCCCGATCTATGAGTTACTATCCTTTTCGTCTTAGGGGCCCGTTTGGTTTCATGTGTGATCCAACCCGGCCGTATCTCGAGACTACCCCAAACTCTCATAGGGTATGCTCATAGGGACCGTTTCTCAACGTGATTACCAACACCGCTGACGGTTCGTCAAACAGACGTCCGGTCTGAAAGTTATCGGCTTTTCCGTTCCAGGGACCCGGTTGGATTTCGGGTACAATCCAACCCGGCCACTATCCAAATGCAACCATGAATTAGGTGAAGTATTCCAAAAGTTCCATCCCATCATGAGGAATCCAACAAAGTCGACAACACGTCAACCGGACATCCGGAGCTCAAGATATAAGCATTTCCGCTCCGAGGGCCCGATTGGTTTCGTATCCGAACCAACCCGGCCATACTCAAAGTTCTCCAAAACCTTGAGTGTAATATACTAAAGAGACCGTCTTAATACAAGAATCGTATCGCAGCTGATGGTGCATCGATCGAAGGTCTGTAGCCCAGGATATGGGAAAAAGACTGTAACAGGTTCGGAAATAGGGGGTTAGGGCCCGGTCCGTCCTGGCCCGATACCCCTTGGGTCGACCCGACACGGGTCCGGGTCCAGCCCGCTTGAGCGCAACCCGACCCGGCTGGCGCGGTCCGGCCCAGCCTGGGCATGGCCCGGCCAGGGCTGGGCGTGGCGCGGCCCGGCCTGGCTGTCCAGCCTGGCGGTTCGGCGGCTCGGTCGTAACGGCCGAGCGATGGAGTTTGGGGGGGGGGGGGGGGCTGCCCCCTTGAATGAAGTCGCGAACCCCACTTGGGGGCCGCTCCCTGCCAGCACCATGACCGCCCTTCCTGGCGGCATGCTGGCGCATGCCTGCCGCCGGCGCTGGCAGAATCTTTTGCGGACCACCGGACGCGCTTCGGTGGTCCTTTTGGCCTGCCGGCTTCGCCAGCGGTCCTCCCGGGACCGCCCCTCCACTGCGAAGACCTTATAAAGCCTTTGTGTCCCACTTCGTCGATGTCCATCAATCCACTGTCAATCAAACAATCGGCGGAGCCTTCGAATCGCCGCCACTGCGCGGCGCAACGACGCGTCCCTTCTTCGCCCGCTCTTCATTCTTCTTGCGCGGTGCCGTCGCACCGCGTCGCCATACACATGCCACAACAAAATCAAACTAACAAGGGGGAGGAGGGTCATCCGTGTTCGTGCAGTCCAACCTCCTCCCATTATTTCGATATCAGGAAGCTCAAATAAGACGACAATCAGCAATTAAGGTAATCACGAACAAAAAGAAATCAATCCCCTACCTTGAAGAAAAATTTGAAGGTTCGTCACAGAATTGCACGTCGAGGAATTATAAGATATGGAAGAAGGCTTCATACACGCTGACGGATATCAGCCGAGGAGGAACGGTGTCTCCCTTCCTTTATGCGGGAAGAAGGAACGAAAGGATGCACATCGGGTCATCAATCTTCGATGAAAGCATCTCCCACCGTCGTCCGTTGTCGGAGGTCGGCATTCTCCATAGGCGGCGGTGAGTTCTTCGCATTCTGCGTGTTCTTCGTTGAAGTGGATGAACTTCAAGGTGTAGAGCTTTTTCTCCCAATCCTCTCACAACCCCAACAACTGTAATAAAAATTTTTTGTCTTATTTTATTTCTTAAACCAAGCGTTTTGAAATTCAAAAACGAATCAATCATTTAATTGAATTAATTGAAACGTTTAAACTGCCAAATTAAAAGAGGCGTTTCTTAAACAGATAAACGCAAGGGTTGACTTCAACTTAATAGGGGTGAGGGTGCATTACCTTATTAAAGGAGGGGGTTTAGGAAGAAAAGAAATGGTGGGGGTCGTGTGGGCGCCACCTCACAAATATCCTACCTAGTGGGTAGGATATTGTGGGTCCCACTCCAATCACTTAGCTTAGGTTAAAAAACTTTAAGTGAAATACAAACTGGTCACACCATTTTTATTTTAATTCTTTACATAACCCAAAAATTTAAAAAAACCACACCCGAGCAAACAAAACTCTAAAAAAGGTGTTTCTAAGCAATTATCAGCGTTGCGATTCAACCGGTGCCCTCAGATTTCGATTCCGAGCACCGGTTTAAATGTTATAAAAACCTGCTCGTTTGATCACTAAACGTACCTGAGCTAAACATCGGAAAATGATTTCGGGCACACCGGGCCTCAGAATCAGGCGCCTTCAGAAACTGTGTACTCATAAAATCCCAATGAAATTAAGAAAAAAAAATTCCTTGAAATTTATGGGTCTTTACAAATAATTCCAAGATGAATGATGAAATGTATTTAATGAAGTGTGAGTACATTAATAAGATATTTCATATCAATTATATCATTAAAGTACTTTGGGAAATAATGGAGAGAGAATTCCTAAAGCTGAAGCCAAAATATGGTTAATATATCATTGTTTTTAAGGAAACATTTACAAGGCAATCGTAATAGGACTCGTGGTTTGGCATCAAAAATTATATTTTAAATGAAATATTTTGTGGTCTAAGGATATAAATATAAAAAACTTTTACCATTTGGGACATTCAGAGTTATCATAATGTATTCTGATTTAGTCTCAAAGTAGTAATAGTGTTTTTAGAATAGACCCATGATCATGGAGATAAGAAGAGAATAAAAGACATTAATGATAGTGGATGAAATAAAAAATGGAGAATGAAAGTATATCCACCCACATGTTAAAAATAATGGATAAAGAATCATGGGAATTTCCTAAATGGGAGAGTCTAATTTTTTGTATAGGGGATTCAATTCCTCCAGGTTCAGGACTAATGATGATATATGTATTAGAAGGCCAATATTAATAATAAAATGAAGAAACCTCCTGATGCCCATCCCATGGATCAGTGGTTCAAATGTAAAGATAACTGGAACAATGTATGTAATATATATATATATAATGGCACTTTTATGGTAATAATCATACTGGGAAATTAATTAAAAATGGAGAATGTGGAATATTAATCCATAACTATAATATATGTGAAACATGAAAATGGTTTCATAATAGGAACACATCCAATTCACTCAAGAATAAAAAATATTTTTTTTATGATTATGGGTATACACATTCCATTGTATCTTATATGATTTTATAAAAAGATGAATTGAAACCATGATACATTTATAAATAGATATTCATAAAATCACAAATTTTTTTTGTCAATTCCTCCCATGGGTTGGAATCTTATTGTAATATTAATTTTGCTAATATTCGTCTAGTGAATCTAATAATAATCTAGCCAGAGAAAGGCGAACCATTATTAGGCATGGATTAGGTCACATTATATAGGGATATCATAAAATTTTGGAAAATGGAATTTTATTTCTACATCATAAACCATCCCATTCACCTATAAAAATGCAAGGATGATTATGAATTTTGATAAAAAATACATCAACAATTATGGTGTCGATATCCATTTAAGAATCATAAATTTCTAAAACGGTTCTATTAAAGTGAAACACCATCCATCAATAAATTATCATTTATGGTAATATACCATAACATTTTTTTAATATTTTCCCGACTATCCATAGATGTTGAGGTAGAGTGGTCAATAGAGGTTACAGATGGATCACTCGGATATCATAATACCACTATAGGATGGATCTAATTGAACCAGAAGATTTAATAAAACAAAAAAAATAATTTGAAAAAATAGAACATATGTTCTATAATATCTCTTAATATTGATTTGGTGCTCTATTAAAGTAAAATAATGGACCAATGAAGTCTGGTATCCTTTATCAGGATGTAAAATATACATAATAATTAAAAATTTATCCCCTATAGTGGATTGATGAATTTTTTGATCAACTAAATGTAAATTAAAAATTCTCAAAGGTGGTTCTTGGTTCTAGATATTATCAACAGAATTTATTTATGATCATATTCAAAACACACCCTTCAATGCATGGCATGGATACAATGATTTTATAATTATTTCATTTATCCATTATAATGTATGTTCAATATTAATGGAATTAATGAATACCATGTTATGGATGTCCTCTATTAATTTATTTTATCTTTTATAAATTATATTATCTTTTATATCATGAGAAATGATGATAATGAACTATATAAAATGATTATACTAGAGATATTAAGACAGAGGAAAATGTATTGTATTTTTAAGATGTGAGAATTTTTGGATGTAAGATGTCATATTCCTTGGGAATATGATAACATGTTTGGGAATTTTAATGAACTCATCAATGAAAATATCTATTAATTAATAACCCAAACCATCAATTTTAACATATATCAATTGTTTTCATTGATAAAAAGTGAAATTTCAATGATTTATTGTAAATTTATCAGGATTTCCTATCCATATATCAATGTTTATATGGAAAGGGGTAATTATGTAGCGATTCCAGAATGTGAGGAATTCATTATGGAGACCAAGAATGGTATAATCATTTCACCTATACTATAACTATAATAAAGTAGATAATGCATTGTGATATTAATGATTCTCATGTAAATATGTGGTTTTAATCATGTAGATTGATAATTAGATAGAAAATTTTTAATCAAAGGTAAATATCCATGAGAATAACAACCTAAAAAAGGATCTTGTGTTAGATACTATGATATTCAAATTAATGTTTTTGTGGAACAATATCTATTGGGATATGTATTAAAAATATAAATACTATAAGAGTATAAATGTTATATTTACATTATAATATAATATGATGAATCATTTAATATTATTAGAGATGAAAAATAATAAAAATACTCTATTAAATACCATCTTAGATTGGAGAACAAGGCAGTTTCTTCTCTTACTATAAAAGTACTGACAACAATATCCATGATGCGGAATGAGAATGTCCCTATATCTATATAAGTAAAAAATATTTATCACAAAATCATAATAATGGGGAGCACATCAAAACATTCCCAAATTAATTCCTATTAATATATCAATGATATGATCATGGATGTATAATAGGATTATTAGAAGCTTTAAAATATGGTAGATGATGTAATTTAGGGGAAACATCAAAAATTCAATATCGATGAAGAAGGATCCATATTGTTGGGAACTAGAATTTTTGTGCGATTATATACTAAATTTTATAATGTTTTATTGGATAATGAATATTGATCATATTTATCCATCTATCAAGATACTATGATATAGGAAAATCCTTGAGAGTACTTCATGTGGCACAACATGAAGAAGGAGATCAATGAGTACACCTAAATGATATTAGTATATTAGAAAGTTATAGTTGATACACAATAGTCCAAATGAATAATGAAACCATTTTCCATACCCATAATGCTATATGATTTATGGTGTATATAATAAAAAATACATCCCACATCATACCAATATAATAAGATTTCATGCATGAAAAGTATTCATGCATATAGATAACATAAGTGGTTAGCCTATATGGGAAACTAAATTGGATCTTATAAAATCATGATCCATGGACCACTTCTAAATTTTATAGAAGTTTTTAACATACAATGAATACTAAAATGAATTTTATGGCGTCCTATAACCCTCAATATGATTTCCAAAACAAATAGTGCATTCAGTCACTTGAGGATTTGTTGAGAGCATGTTCAATGGAATGAAAATGTGGACGGGTTCAACATATACCATTGGTTGAGTTCTTATACAAGTATATATTCAATTAACATATTCAACTGGCCATATATGATTCTCTATAAGGAATGTGATGTATAACACCTACATTTTTAGAATATGTCAGTGAAAAAATATAATTTGATATGATCTATTGAAAGAAATGGTAGAAAAGGTTCAAGCCATCTAAAAATATATAAAATCATCACAGAATAAGTTAATGATCATTATTAACAACAATCGAAGGGACTCCATTTTTTATATTGGTGAATTTGTTTTACATCATGTTTCACCACAGAATACTGTCATGTGATTTGGAAAGAAATATAAGGTTTTCCATCTATACATTTACCACTATGATATCCAAGATTGGGGAAAAGTGGTGGCCATTGGCTAGTAAATACACCAAGCATCGATATTGTTCATGATGTGTTCTTCATATCTTTCAAGAGGAATTATATACCAGATCCCGCACAAGTACAAAATCCACATAATGTATAATTGTATAATGACTTTTATAAAAAGGAGTATCCAGGGAAGATCTTTGATAATAGAGATAATGAAATATGTTATAATAAAATTATTCTTATTAATGTTATGTGGTGGAAAAATAAATATAAAAGGTGACAAGATAACTATACGAGGTGATGAAACATAGGTACCCTAATCTATTCTTAACAATGAATATAAGATAAAATTTTAGGGATAAAATTTTAATAAAGGGGAGTAATATAATGTCCAAGAAATTATAAATAGTAATAGTTACCTAAATAAATATGGGTTATATAATACCTTATTATACGTAAATAAATAATTGAAACACAAACAATGCATTATCTCTCAAAAGAATATCATTAAATTAGTCAACAAATAATCCCCTGAAAATTACAAATATTTTTACAAGAAAAAATTAAATAGAAACCATATAACGTCATAACATGGATAATTTTAATTTACTAGAGTTATTAATCTCATGAAAAACACAATTAAAATGATAAAAAATACTATTAAACCAATTGAATTAAAAAAAGAAAAAATAGAAACAATGGTACGATTTCTTGTAAATTTTGAATGAAATAATTATGAGGTATTTGTAAGAGGTAATATGTCGCTTAGAATAGTGATGTGACTATTGGAATAGTAACATGGCTATTGGGAACAGTAACATTACCATTGGGAATATTTACATGACAATTGGAATAATAATTTCAACTAAAAATAAAAAATGTTATGTAAATTATATTTATCATTCTTAATATTAAAAAATTTAGATATTAAAATTCTAAATAATAAATAACAAGATTATAAATTCATAGATAATATAATAATTTTTTTAATAATACATTGATTTAAAATATTTCAAAAATATTTTAATTTTTTGATTAAGATAAAAACTTCTAATGTCTCTAGTTTTTGATAAAATTAATTTATTTTTTAGAGTCATCACATAAAAAGTATAAAAGGGTATTTTTGTGTTTTTACAATTTGACTTAATTTTTATTTTAAAAGGAAATTTCTATTTTTTTCATAAACTATACGTTTTAAATAAAATAATTCATCATTTCACAATTAATTAATAAATTATATAATTATTATCTTTGAAAATTAAATATTTAATTATATTAATATGTCATTCAAATAAAATAACCTTGTTTTCCAAACCTAAAATGTTATTATAAATGTCTAATATCTATAGTATTCCCTTAAAGATAATATTTTTTAATTTTCACACTTATCCCTTTGAGTAATCTTATAAAATTTGATTTTAGAGCATTTAAAGACATGAAATAATGTTATTTAATCAACCCATTTTTCAAACATTATATATAATATTATTGAAAGGATTAAATTTTATATTATATTTTATTCAATGTTATAACTCAAAATACCACTCTCATTATGTATGAATAACCCCTCACCAATTCTTTATAAAACCATAAACCATCTAGTTACCAATGTAATTTTTTTTTTACTGAATACAAAATATTAATTCCCATTAAATATTGGTACACATTCTTGTTTGTGTCAAATCCAACAATCAATGTAGTTTAGTGCTATAGAAAATAAGAAACATTGAGAAAAGAGTATGTTTTCATCAATATTCATTCTCCCTTTCCACCTATATTAATTTAACATTGATTAAATTCAAAATAATATCATATAAAATTAATTTAAAATTATTTTTACGTTATGTTAATGATTTAAAGCTACTATGGAGATTTTTATTATTTATTAACATTACATAGTTCTGTTTATTATTCATTGTACAACGTGTCTTTAATGGTCGGTTATCCACAAGTGATAATGTTGTCAACTCCTTTTCTGTCACCACCCAAATATATGGTAATAATAAATTATTACCGTTATATTTATTTAAGAGTGTTTTTATTTTTGGATTAATTATTTAATTATACTTAGGTATAAATTTCAAAGACCAAATATAGTGATACTAATGCACAACATAAAATTATTAAGGAAAATATGATATTATAACATTTCACATTTAAAAAGGGGAAATATGAAATATTATTAATTTATTATTATTTATAAATATTGAAAAATTAAACATAATGTACTTCTATTTACATTTTTTAATTAACATTTGATTATTATTTAAGAGGGGGATATTGATAAAATACAACATGATTTATGGAAAGGGGATTTTCAACAGAAACTTTATCTTTGTGGGCTAACTTACAATTCAAATTATTATTAGTATGGATGTTCTTATATTTATGAATGTTTTAATTCGAAATTGTATTATTTTTCATTCCATTTATATATATGTTTTTAACTACATCAAATGACAAAAAATACAAATAAAAACATATTTCGATAGGGATGGTTTTTACTAATATCACATTTTTTGCTTTTAATTTGTCTCTTCATCAAATAAAAATGATATTTAAAAAAGATATGGTCTCCCATTCTATTTTGGGAAAACTCATGGTTATTTCATGATGTATGATTTATGAAAAACATAGGAACCTCTTTATCATCCCACAATTTATTCGTAGTTTATAATTTTCATATGTTCTAATTTGAGGTGAAATTATTTATTATGATCATTTTATAATCTGAGAGGTGTCCCATTAGTTATATTCCCCTAAAATGTATAAGGTAGTTTGATATATATCATGAGACTATGTATATTGTGTTTGAAAACGATTCTAGATTAGATCAAAATTATGATGTAAAAATTTATGAACTAATGTTATGTGTGAACATGATGTAATCATTGTTAAGAACTATGTGTGGTTCTTTAACACTATATTATTATGGTTAACTATTATGAATATTAAAAATTATATTGATTTATAAAACATTACCCTCAGAGTTCTAATAAGGATAATATTAATGTTATATAATTTTGTTGATTATTATAAACAATGTGCTACTATTTGATGACCTATATTATTCCAATGATATTCAAACACTTATTGTCCCATTAGTTCACCAATAATACAAATGTATATCACATAGAGAATATATATACCATGTATAATGGGAGATATTACATGAGGATAAATGAGAAGGATTTAAATAATTTTTTGATTTATAATATACGAGGGATTTGTTAGAATAATTTTCATAATATACTATACAGTTGAATTATGTATTAAAACACTTTTATATTTTTTGACATAAAAATCATTTATAAGTCATATAAGCCAATATTGTGTCTATTGTGAGATAATTAAAGCAGTCCTTGATGGAGACACACCAGAGTATTCAATGAGTATGGGGCCACAATAATTCACAAAATATTAAAAGATATTACGTACCAATAGATATTTTTATGAGGATGTTGAAGATCAAAAATTTCATCATGATAAAAACTAATCCTCAAGGGTAATAGAGGAATATAACTTTGATAAAATATATATGGAATTATGCTTCTAGATCAACACCATGTGATGTTATTCAATTGAGGGTAGAAAAATTGTCAATTGGATGACTGAGTACATGGGTGTATATTATATTTTCACTTATTCAGATATACCAATGAATAATATTATAGTGCATAAACCAAGTCAGGGAATATAACTACAATTTCGTGGATTTTCCTTTCTACGAATCATTTTAAATGATTTTTTATAATCTTGCTCTCATTGATAACAAATTGGAGGTAAGGTTTTTATATATAATTTACTAGATCAAAAACCAAAACATGTTATAGTAGTTGAAATAAATGAAATATAATCTCTGAATGTAGCCAACAATTAACCCCAACCTAGTAGTAATCTAACATTTTTATTTTAATTTGGTATTAGATTATGTTCACTATAACATTAAAAAAATCATGGTATTTTATAATGTATATTATAATGTATAGAGTGTTTTCATTATGCTAGTTAATTTGGATAAAAAATGAAGTAAATGATGATGATATAGATTTATATATTTCAACTATAAAACCTAAAAAATGAATAAAATAGATTCATGATTACTGAAGAATAATTCAAATGTAAATTCTAAAACACCACTAATTATAAATAATAAGTTTTTTACATTAAATAATAAATAATTTTAATTTATTCTTTTACTAAATGATGTTTATGGTATATTAATAATGTATTATATAGTGATCATCATTATGTGATAAAACACCAAAATGATAAAATTACGCAATAAATATTGGATTGTTTTTCAGAACTATATATCTTATTAGGAATGAAAAATTATAATTTGAAGAATATTTAGATACAGTGGAAGATGCTTTAGCTAAAAAAGATGGAATATGAAACCCCCAAATAAAATTATATAGTGAATAGGATAAAATGGATAAAAAAATTTATTTGCTGAAATTTTTATATCGATAATGTATTTTAATGAAATGTTTATAGGAAATATTTTTCTCTCACTTTTTTTATATATTCATTCCATGTATGTGAAAATTTACATAACATATATAGAGATGTAAAATATGAGTAATTTGATTTAGAGGAAGGATAAATCAATGTGAATGATGATTCATTAAAATAAATAAATATTGATCATTATGGACAAATAATGAATTTAAAATAGGATTTAGAGGATAAACTATAATGTGTTGATGTTGAGAATAAATCCCTCAACTTGATGTTTCCTACAATTGAGTTAATACTAATAAGATTGGAATTCAGACTATTTGTACCACTCCATGTTATTGAGAATAATTCTATTCCGACTCATATTTTCATTTTGAAATATGGATCATGGAGGAACCATTTTGGAATATAGAATAATAATAGATCATCTGATCAAAAATGTAATGCATCCTATGAAATTAAGGTATCCAAAAAACAATAAAGTCAGACAGAGAAAATTGTTTTTTCACATGACTATAGAGGTTTTAAAAAATTATGGGGAATAAGGATGGTTAAATCCTTTTAAAAAATTACCACATCATCAATTGTTGACATGATAAAACATATGATTTAATATTCCCAAAGGTATGTTTTGAAATGTAGTCGATAATTTTGAAAATAATACAATACAAAATAATTATTTTTTGGGAGACTATATAAAAATTTATGAAAATGGGATTAATAGTTTATTGTTTGTGTTACTGTATTTTCAGGCACACATAAGTAGAATGTTTTCATAAAATATCAATTCATGAAAATCATTGGAATCAAAAAGTGTGGAATAGTGACATGAAATAGAGGAGGAAAACTATAGATAAAATTTATCGGAATAGATATAAACACAATTATTCATTATGGAGAAAAAATAATAGAAATAATGAACCAACAGTTGTTATGAATACAATGAAAGAAGGAGACTTTCCAATGAGTAAAAACAATAATAATGAATATGGATTGCATAAATAATTTTAAATATAAATATACTCAATTAAATTACATAAAGATTAGAGATAATAGTGGGAGACATTTTCAAATAGAGAGAAACCTCCTAAAACATCATTTTATCAAATGAATATAGTAGAAAGTGTGGTTCAACCAAATAAAAATTTTAAATTGGAAGGAATATGTATTCACAATTTAGTAGAAGGTCTCTAACTTTGAGTTGCATATAAGAAACTGTGATTTTACTCAATATTTTATTATATTATTTATTCTTTATATAATATAATTGTAATTTTATTAGTGGAATTGGTGTTATAGACACTTTTAAACAATATAGTGTTTTTATGATGTCACCTTGGGAATGAAAATTGGACGAGTTCCCACATAGAGTGCCTATAATGAGAACTCTACATGATGAAGTGGAATGTGATGCACCCCATGTGGTAGAGAAAATGTCATTACATTTTTTCATATAGTAAATAAATAAATTACATTTAATTCTATAATTATTCAGAAAATGTTTTTCCACTCACAAATGTATTCCTTATTATTTAGTATATTAAATTTGACTATAAATGACGAGGTTTGATTGATGAATTAAAGAGAAACATGTTGTGTTTTTATGACTGAACATTAATTTTTCTCATTATTTGTAGAGATTTGTGTATGCTAAATATATATTAATGATAAATATTTTTAAAATAAACCAATGAATAAGTTATTTAGTATATTTCCCCATGATTTATAGTCTTTTTTAACATATACATGAACATGGTTATGTATCTCTTATTTACTACATCAGTCTATCCAACAAAGAGATAGAGTAGACTAACTATGGACACATTTTTAAGACACCCATGTGGAATCATATATCTCTTAAGAAAATGTAGAAGATAATATAATTGTTTTGAAATGAATAGGATGGTATGTAAATACCTTAAATTTATAATTATATTAGGTTTACATAATGAATAGAAAAATGAATTCATCGCATCCCATGTATTTACATTTTAGACATATGGTGTTCCTTAAAATTGAAAAAATTACATTAGAACATTAAAAAGGGATATTATGTAGTTATTTTATTTTAAAATGATATTTTACACATTTAAAAAAATGTCAAAATTACTAGTAAGAAATAATTTTTAAATTATTTTTTTATAATGTAGTAATGAATGTTATAAATGACTTTAAACACATTATTTTAACTTAAGGTATATAAGTACATAAAAAATATGACCCCAAATGTGGAAGGAAAATAGTTTAAAAGAAATAACTTGAGAATTTTAAATTGAGGATTTAATGAAATATTTTTTTACCTTGAGTCCCATCTTAGTAAATATTTTCTCTCAAACATGATAACAGAAATTATATTATTTATTTAACTGATTCCAAACATTTTTTTAATTAAATTATAATTATTAATTTTATTTTATAAAGGAAAATATCACCGTTTCTAAATAAATTAGTTTTATTTACATCAAACTTTTTAAGATCATTAAGTCCATAACCTTAAAAAAACTCATATAGGATGACAAAATTCCATGTATTCATGGTTTTAATATATAAATCATGTAATAATTATTCTAAATATTCCATTAAATATACTTTTAAAACCATCCATGTGAGTTAGGAATTAAATATAATGTATGTTGTTTATGTATAAGGTGGAACGCACATACCCTTCAGAAAAATTTTAATTTTCCTAATGGATGGGAATAAAAATATTGACTAAGTTATACCATATCAAAAACATAATAAAATTATAAATATAATATTTATTCCTTAAATGTATCATTATTAGCATCTATGCGTTGTTGTGTTGAATAATTAATTACATCATTTTGTAGAAACGTTGAACCACCCATACTCATTATCCATTTGACCCTGTAATGAAACAAAATCATAATTATTTAGAAAATATCTTATATATACATGAAATTTACCATTATAACTATACTTTTTTAATTTTAATGGAAAATTAGTTATATTTCTTTTTGGAGGTGGTAGTCTGCATGTTAGTGAAAATCATATTTTCATTTACCATATGATAGGTTGGTGGTAGAAAGAAGCCATTTCATAAAATTCATAAAATTTAAATCTATTAAAAATACTTATGTAATAATATTATGAACCTGATAAAATATTTAATGATTTATAATAATAAATAAAATTTTAATAATTTGATTATAACTTTCAGGTCCTCAAATGATATCTCCATTTAGAATACACCATAAGCCTTCTAGTATTAGAATTTTTAGAGGACTAGAACCTCTAAGATAATGATAATAATCTTAGAAAGTTATTATTTAGGGATTGTAGAATATTTATAGATCTATATTTATGGTGATATTTTGATAATATGTTCACTTTTATAAGAATCAAAAGTTGAAAAATTCTAAATATTTATAATTTTTAATATAATACATGAATTTCACTTGTATATTTATTCCATTATGTCATATATTGAAGATAATATATGATATGGTATTGATGAACTCAAATTTTTTATTAAATTTTTTGAAGAAACTGAACTCTAAAGGGATTAAAGTGTCAAACAATTAAGACATTCCTAAATAAGTGGTATTTTTTAACCACATGATTTAGTTTTATTGATCTTACACCACCATAATATACTATAAAACAATTATTATATACTAAAAAATATAAATTTCATATATTTTGGATTTTTAATGTTAATTTGCCAACCAATATCAATATCTACTTCCATAAAATTGGAATCAATAATGTCACTCAAGTATATAGAGGACGGACACCTCGCAGAAAAATATAAATCATTTTCAATCACCATCTCTAATGGGGTGATTAGAAAAATGGAATTGATTTATTTATATTTTTAATGAAATAATTATCATTATAAAAATATAATATATCATTTACTTACTTACCCTTCCATTCATTGACAGATTATAATATCATTCATTTGTTCGTGTTGATTACCACCTCCACGAATTGATGTGATTCGTTATTCATCACCACATATCATTGATGAAATATATAAGTATATTTAAATGATTAATATTTTATTTTGGATATTATGATAATTTTGGAATGAGAAAAGAGTACTTACATTTTTTCCACAATGCTATTTTGAAAATAGAAATGTCACTTCTGCCTATGTATGACCTACCATCTCAATGATTGTTACATAGTTCATTTTTCATAATCCTAATTAATGGTTGGATTTTAACGTATAAATGAATTATAAAATTGATAATTGTATTAATATTATTTTTCTGGATATTATTGAATAATGACTTTATTCATCACTGTCGTCCTACAGAACTCATTTCAGACATATGATCCAATTACTATCAAGAATACCAATGTGAATTTAATTTATTATGTAATTGTTTATAGCATCGTATTAATGAAATAAAAATAATGAACAAGAAAAAGTAAATAAAAATGAAATAATTAATATATGTTTTATATATAATAATATATAGAACATAAACAATGCCTCAACATAATGGTAAGAGACCTTCTTTTAAAAATCATATTTTAAGGTTTCCATATTAAATTATTTTTAAAAAGTCAAAGGGAGTTGATTTTTAAACATAAATCATGAATATGATTTCCCTAAAAAAATTATGCCATAATTGTTTGTGGTATTATTTATATGTTTCCTCGGTTATTTTAATTAAAAATGGTTTCTCTATTATGTGTATTTTTTTATATTTTAATATATTATTTTTAAAAGAAAATTTGATTTTTTGACTTTTTAAATTATTCAAATTATTTATAAAAAGCAATATTCTTATTGAATATCTTACTTTATATACATGGAGATTAAAATATATTCAATTTTAACATATAGTGTGACATTGATAATTTTAACCATCATATCCGTTATTTGAAGATTGGTTTTAGTGATAAGATTTCATGTTTTATCAATGAAAAAAATCCATTTCCACGTTTTGATTTTTCATTTATTGAATATTAGTGTTTTAGAATAAATGGTATTTTTATATCCAAGTTTTTAACATAGGTTTAAATGTTTTTTTAATGGGTTCTATTCAACATATGGTCATTCCGCATAGTTTATGAACCGTTGATCCCAATTATAGCTCATGGGTTATACCGATACAGTTTATTTGTTTAGAGTTCATAGATATGGCTGATTTATCCTATTATAGATTATAATATGGGTGCACATAGATACCTATTTAATGAATTGTTTAATGAACAACTTATCAAGATAATTGTATTGGAATATTTTCATATGGTTCTCCAAATTTTAAAGGGGTTTTACATGATGATATCCCAAGGAACCTACAAAAAATATATTTTTTTCCTATGAAAAACCATGTAAATAATTTATTTAAAAATATAAGATAGTTGTATTTTTAAATGAAAATATAACTAAAGTTTCTAATAAAAAGTATGTTTTTATTAAAAATTTTATCAAGGGATGTTGTGATTTCTCTAAAATTTATCATCAATTTTAATGTTGTGATGATTTTTTATTAAAGGAATTGTGGATTTATTATATATGTTTAATATTTTAAAAAAAGCATATCGAGTATATGTTTCAAAATTGTAATATATTTTTTTAGGTAAAAGTTAGGATATCACACTCTAAATACCTTAACCTAACTAATCTTCATTAATATAATAAATTTAATCATTTTTTAAAGTAACTAGAATTATTACTGATTATGGGGTGTTCCTTACATTTTTTATCAAAGTAAGGATTAGTTAACTATTGTGGATATTATTTTATGATTGAATAAGTTATAATTTAATATTACCATTATGGTTAATATGTAAGGGATAATAATTATTATTTAGGATAAATAAAAATATGTTTAGTTAACCTGATAGATGATATGTTAGTATATATCATCCTCATGAGATGGTATATTATAATTTTATTGATAAAATCAAACTAGAAATGTTGACAAAACCATAGTAACCCAGAGCCAGTACCAGATATATTACATTATCATAGATTAAGTTGTTCAAATCATCATGGACTAGTCAGTTTAGAATGTTTAGAGAACCAATGAACTAATGATACTCATTTTACACCAAGATATAAAATAAAAAGAAAAAAATGGAAAATATTTTTAATCCTTGATCACATTCAAATAATTATACTTCATAAACTATGATAAAACAAAATGAACTCAAATGCTCTGCATAATTTATGTACATAAGATTCTATCCTGAATCAAAAACCATAATCAATTTTAAAATGTAAAAAACTTAACCCACATCCCATTTAAATAACATTACAAACATTATAATATAATTGATGAAAATATGTAAATGTAAATAACCAAAAACTTATTATATTTACATAACATGACTACCATGATAAAATAAAGAATAATAAATATGGAATGATAAATAATATAAAACACATTTCAAAAAATTCGATTCTATGAATAAAATGCATATAGTTATAATATCATATATAAAATCCTATAGATAAAAATAATAATATTTTTGTTATCAATGATGGAAAAGTTTAATTACTAGACATCATGATCTCAAGAATTGTGGTATCACTACCCTTTTGATCTATCATCATGGTTGACTTTAACTATTGGCTAAAACCCCATTTGATTTAAACACCTTGTTTGTCTCATGAGAAATTTCAATGCATCTAGGGTATATCTATATCCCAAAGCAGCCTGTATATTTATTTTCATAACATTCCTTATATGAAACATAATTTGTCTATTTGAGGAATCAATATTAAAAATCAAAAAATATCTAAATTTACTATTGGATATATATTTAACAATGTTATTCAAGTTATGAAATAAAATTTAATTAAAAACCATATCAAAAAATGTTTTAATTTTTAGAGAACAATCATATCCATTATACAAAACTAATTATTTTTATAAGAAATGTTGTTTAAAATTAACAATGATCACCAGAATTTTATTGTTTCTATATAAAGCTAACATTCCCAAATGGGAGTGAGATTATATAGAAACATCTAACACATAGAAATATTAAAATAAAAGTAATTTCGATGAAATAATTAATATTTAAACATAAAATGACATTAATTATTATATAAATCCAATATTACATGTTAATGGGAAATATATTCACCATATAAATGAAATTTTTAATAGAACATTACAACATACCCCAATGAAATAAAATTCAGATGAAATCTCTTACCTCATGTTTACTTTTGGTCGAACGTGCATTAAAATAATATATAGAGGTTTTAAATAAGTTATTAAATTACTATATAACCATTATAATATTTATAAAATAATATATTATCCTTTTAAAACATCTTGTCACATGTTCATTAGTAATCATTCATTTTGTTCATTGTTTCTATTGTTAATTTCACTTTTCCACATTCATGGTTTGTTTTGAATGTTCCCATTCATGTGCATGTTATATCATTGCATAATCTCAAAAATAATAATTCAAAAATAATTATAAAATTAATATAATAATTATACTTTCAATAACAATAATTAATGATGGGTTCTAAAAATGATGTTCCATATAATCATAGAGATGGTATGCCTTATATATATAAGAGAGAATTTTCCATTTTTTAATAAAAATTATGGAATGTAATAAACTTTTTATCCTTAAATAATGATTATAATTTCATAAATACTAATTTCTTTCTTTATATATACTTATATGTATATATCATCCATGTGGTGTGGTGGTGAAAAAAGAGTCACATTACTTCATGAAGGTGGCAGTCCACACATACCACAAGGACGTTACAAAATTTCATAGAGTAATAAGAAAATTATATATTATTAGGTCAAAATGATAAATATTTCAACAATATCATAATGAAATGGTGTATATCATAACTATTTATTAACATTATACTTATCACCCTCAATGTAATTTTTTTGTGAAAGACGTATTACATCGCTTCGTGAGGAGATAATCTGCTATACACATGAGTGACATTATCATGTCCCATATAGAATGGAAATTCAATATATATATTATATTATGACTCCAAATGTAAAATAATTTTATTTATGTCATATATATATATATACATATATATATTATACCCATCAAAATATCCAACTGTGATAGGTGGTAATAGTTAAAAAAATGACAACAGGTAGTGAAGTTGTATTCTGTTGTACACATGAATGATGATTTCAAAACCCATTTGATGAAATTTGAGATGGTTATAGGTCTTTACCATAACATAAAAACTTATCATTATATTAATTATACCATGTTTTATATATCAACATTTTTCAATAGAAATTTATAGAGCGGGGTATTAAATTAAAATAAAAACACATGTTAAAGAACATGACATCATTTTGGGGGTATCCAAATTAGGTTTTCACAAAAAGACTTCCTAGGATGGATTTATTCCCAAAAAATATCTTCTAGAATGAATTAATGGAATTTGGGATGGAATATTTGAAGGTATTATTAGAAAAAATTTGGTTTTATAATCCAAAGAAGAAATGATGGTAATTAATTTTTGCTATTTTCAAATTAATTTTGTGTAGAAATTCAGTTTACATATTTTAAAATTTAAATTATAATGATTCAAAATATTAATAAAATTTTATATTTTCATTTAACAAAAGATTAAAATACTAAATAAAAATTAATCCTACAAATGTGATGAGAAAACATGTTTTTAACGAGAAAATGATCAAATATTTAAAAAGTTATTGTATAAATATTAAATATGAATATGATTAAATTGTCTTAAATATTATTATTAAATATTTATTTGGAAAATGGATATTATAAAATAAATTAAAAATATATTTATCATTTTAATTAATTTAAATAAAAAGTGTGATTTAAATTAAAATTCAATATTTTTCACTATTCATCAAAAAAATAAACATTTAAGAAAAATTAAAAATCATCTCATTATGATAGTATTTATAAGATTATATAAATAATACTATTTATTTTTTCATGAAAATTTTCTGAAATTGGAAAATTAAAATTAAATTTTTTTGTACAAATCATAACAAAATCATAATTTAGAAAAAATTGAGTTTTTTTAGAAAACTGTGTTTCTTATTTTAAATAATCCATTTTATATTTATAATCAATACATAACTATATTTTTTAGAATATAGTTATTCTTATTCATACCCTTCAATTTAAATAATGGGTTATAATGGACATTCTAAAATAATATTATTTTAATTGTGTATCATATTTCATTAAATCATAGTGTTGATTACATTGAAAGCTATGAGGAAGAATACATATATATAACAATAAATATTTATAAAATAACTAGGATAATATATTCACTTATATGAACTATTTTTCTGTCATACATTCTATTGAATACTATTTTTATATTTTAAAATACTCGGGTGTTACATTGAACCACTCTTGAATAAATTTTCCATTTATAATTTAATTATGATATTGGAAATCTAGGGTTTTTCATTTGAAAATTCATTAATATGAACATAAATTAAAAAATGGTTTATATAATTTCGTCTAGATAAAGAAAAATGGATGTTTGAATGTCACATGGAATAAGTCACACTATCTTACCAAAAAAGGAGATCATAATTTGTATTTGAAATCATAGATATTGAATAGAAAAGAAACACCCATATAATAATGTAGAGTGATAGAGACAATTGATCACAATAATGTGGGTGATCCCAATATGGTTAAAGACCATTGATCCATAAACCAAAGAGGCATGAAAATGGACATTTATATTTTTAGAAACAATGAAAATATAATAAAATTTACTCCATGATCTAATTCATAATGTTTTGGAATTACTTTCCCTTATTTATTGATAATGTATAATTATTTAATTACATGATATATCGATATTTCATAGGAATAATGTTATATTTTTTTATACCATAGATCATTATTAAATTTATTTCAAACAACAAAAAATGAATATCCATGATTAATTGGTTATTCTAGAAGCACCAATATTAAATGTTAAAATTGGTTAAATGAAATTATCTAAAAACACCCAAATTTCAAATTAACCCCTTAAATAAATAGTTAACCTTATAGATCATTAAAAATATATCTATACAAATATAAAACTAATTTCAATAAAAGAAAATTATTTTCCCATGTAAATATAATGTTGTTAACAATGTAACATTCAGAAAATATGAATATCTTGATCTCCCTAAAACCCTAATAAAAAAATGCATTCATTCTAAAATAAAATATCAGGTTGTCAAATATATTCTAGAAATCAAAACATGTAGTAAAATACAACAATGATAACAGAAAACATCAAATAACTAACAATTTTAACGGTAACCAATACTACCCCATCTGTATATAATTATAATTATTATAAAAAAATCACATAATATTGGTTATCATCCCATAATCACATGTTATCCAAAAGGATTAAATTCACTATAAATTATTACAATGAAATGAATTCATTAAAATCTAATATGAAAGGGTATTAAAATCCAATACGTATATTTTAAATTGACATTTTTATGAGAATATAATAGATAAAATAATTTAAAAACTTATTTGTGAGATCCAAAACACAAGTACATTAATCATTCAACCTTGTTCGTAACAATAAAATTTTTATTACCTTTCCCCCTCAGTTTCATCAAATTTATACTCCTTTGAATGTTTGGGAATTTATTTTTGTAAACCCCCATCTAATTCTATTTGAATTATTGTACATTTTTAATTTCACTATTGTGCTTCCTATCATAGACATGGTGTCCTTTATCTATATGATTTTAGAAAACTCACATTCCATTCAAGAATGTACCGTGGCACTTCTTTCTAAAATTATCACATATTGGAAAATCATTCTTACATTCTACCATTTATCATTTTTCTCTATCCCATAAGCCTCTTATCATTAATCATTTCAATGGAATATTTCTTGTAGACTTATTAAACTATCTTGATAGCACATAAAACAATTTAGTCACATGAATATAAATTTTTAGAGACCATAACCCTTCATGGATATGGAATAATACTTTCATAGAAATAGTTAATCATGTACTACATTTTTCATATGAGATCCATATAATACCTATAAATCCTTTAAAATGTAGCCTTATACACTAAAACATATTAATGTTCCATTTTATTTGATAGAAGGAACCTTCTCTTCAAATAATTTATTTCCCAAGAGATAAATAATTTTCAAAAAAGGGTACCATAAAATCCATAAAATACATGTGTTGAATTTATTCTTCAACATTGGTATTTTTAATCAATGAACTCCATCGTTCTAATTCTGTATTATGATAATAAAATACCATAAAAACATTTTATATGTCACTTTTCCCCATATATAGATATATATTCTCAAAGGAACATATATATATTGATTAGATAAAGATGGAATTGTAGCCCAATTTAATTATTCTAGTTGGTTAATCATGAAGTAATAAAATATATATGAATCATTCTATTTGAATAGGTTTCTCTATCCGATCATTGTAATATTTCATAAGCTGATTCAGATTCCCTAATATATACATAATTTGAACTGATCCAATACTAGCTATATTGACTTCCTTAGCAATGCAATCTCTATATTGGCCATGCGTATTTATACCCATATTCCATCCAGGTTCCACTCATAAAAATGGTACATAAGTTTTGAGATCATTAAATTACGAATTTTCTATCATAAGTTATATCATAAACATGGTTTCTATGGGGGTATTCATGTATTCAAATCCATCATAATTATCTTGAAATAAAATGAGATTTATCCTAACAATATACCATAAGAGTGTTAAACTAGATATGATTCAAGGAACCTTTATGGTAAAAAAGTTTCATTTTAGTCGAACCCAATGAACTATTTTCAAAGTTATTACCCCTAGGAACCTCTATTTCTAAACTATTTCCACTTTTCCTATCCAGACATGGATTTATTTCATTGAAAAACACTATAAACTTTTTCTTAATAAGTCATTATGATATTATTCTATACATATCCTCAATGTCTATCATATTGTTCTATTCCCCAATCATTGTTTTACTAAATCTTGTTCTAATGGTATCTACTAAACATCCACTGAAACCCACTGTGACTGTCCAAACCCGTTAACATGGATCTAATTTCTTCTTCAATATATTAGCATAGATATAAGGGGTTAAATCGTGAAGGATGGATAAGTATAGATATATTAGAGTTCAAGATATATATAATATACTTACATTACATTTTTATAAGAAATACACATAATATATATGAAAAACATATGGGATCCTTGAACTCATTACAGTTATTATTCTTTATATCTAGGGGAAGGGAATACACAAGGGTGAGATCAATTTCCTAATAATGGTAAATTACAATGAAAAATATCATTAATGAATATAAAAATATAAATAAATTAATAGAAATTATATTTAAAAAATTGGGCTATTATTATAAGATAAGGAATAATCAATATGGTAAGGTAAATAACTGAATACACAGTCCACTTAAGAAACCTTAAAATATTAATATGACAGTGAACAATCTATATGACAAAATATATATCTGAATACACATTCCATTTAATCAGTAACTGAGAATTAAATTTATCTATTGAATATATCATTGTTAAAATTTCATAGTTAATAACAATAAACAAACTATAGATAAAGGAAATTATTATCTTTCGGATCTCATGATATTAGGAATCATCATACCTCTACTATACAATTCTATCCTCTTGTAAATTTAATTACTGGGTAAAACCCATCTAATTTGGAAAACTAGTTTTAATAATGATACCAGTCGATGCATGTGGGTGGTATATATTTATGAAAAATACCCATATATTCTCGTTCAAAAAATTGTTCATATATTTAATAATATATATATTTCATGAAACATTATTCCTTAACATCCAATATCTATATTGAGTAATGGTATATTTTCAATGTTTATCAATAACTATCAATAAAATTCCATATATAAAAATGGTATATGGTTTATAAAATAGTTATATACATTATATAACAATATGGATATTTTAGAGAAATGTAATGTACTATTAACGATTTTCATATGAAAGTGATTGTCTTAATAGAATGTTAACAATCACAAAATAATGTGTGATTCTACAATAACACTTAACAATTAGTAATTTTCATGTCGTGTCTCGTTGGATGAAATAATACAAATTGAAAATTAAATTCCCATGAATCCTTATGGTTTCAGGATGTTACATGTCTAGGGGTAGTATATACACCTTTGAAATATATTTGTTTCATAACATTACACTTAGCCTCAATGAAGTGAAATTGAGGTGAAATCACACACCTCTTGCATCGCATTAGATGAACTTTACTTAAATCTAATATAGTGTTTTTTAAAAATTTAATAACATATTATAGAAGAAAATTAATATTTATAATACCATATATGATCATTTTGTTACATCTTATCATCTATTTGTTAATAATCATTCATTTTTATCATTTTTTGGGTGTTAATTTCCAATTATTATTCTCATATGTGAATTTTCCCGAATGTAGTGATTATTGTGAATATTATATAATTAAATAATATAATGATTAATAATAATAATATAATGATTATAATTATACAAAAATAATATTATTTTGACTAATCATGAATGGTGGTTTTTAAAATGATGTATGTTATGATCATGGAGATGGTAGGTCATGCTTATATATGAGTAACATTCCCATTTTTCAATGATAATTCTAAAAAGGATCTAAGTAATAATTTAACATAATAAAATTATCATAATATCATCCATAAAATATTTATTATTTAAATATAATTATATAAAATATCCATGTGGAATAGTGATGAGAACAGATTCACATCATTTAGTGAAGGTGGAAGTAGACACGAACACGAGGACATTATCATCATTCAATGAGCAAAAACCAAATGATGTTTTATCTTTTACAAATGATAAATATTTCATCAATATCATAATTATATCATATATAAGAAATATAATAATTATCTTTATCTCTAACACATTCCATGTAAGGATATATTGAATGAATAATCACATTACATTAGGAAGTAGAAGTCCACCATTCAAACAAGCGACATTGTCATATCCCTTATGGAATGTAAATAAAAAAATGTATATATGATATAAACACCATATACAAATAATTATTGTATAAATATATTATATATATTTTTTTTCCATTATCATACCCAACTGTGTGTTTTGGTAATGGAAAAATAAATGACATTGGTTCATGAGGCATTATTCTGTCGTACACATGAATGATGATTTCATAATCTATTTGATGGAAGTGGTCATGGTTTTCAGGACCTGCCTTCACCAAGAAGAGGTAAGGGACCAAAAACTACCAGAAAATTTCTTATTCTTCTTGTTTAAGGAGAGATAATGATCCCTGAGTCCCACCTTCAATATGCCCCTGAGTAGAGTCTAGCACCCATGGTATAAAGTCACACTAAATATGGGAGGATTTTCCCTTTTTAGTTAGAAGGATCAGAAGATACGATGGTAAAAACCCCAAAAACAACAAAACTGAAGGCAAAAGTAAAATCAAAACACATTCACATATACATGTTAAAGGATATACCCATACACAATACAAGAAAACTACAAAGGTAATGTACAAAATGATAAAAAAAACTACAACAAATGTCCCAACATCTGAGCTAGTACAACCACTCACAGTCCCCATGGACCTCTTGCAAACCAGAAAGCATTTTTATATATGTAGGGTGAGTATATAGGTATACTCTATAGAGAAAAATCATATGCTCTCATGCACAAGTGGGGAGGCATTCTAATTCTTCATGAGGAAGTAGATGAAACCAAAACACCTAGCAAGGAAACTATCGACCCAACCCCACCAAGGAATACTCACCAAATAAAGTAAGTCATGTATTTAATAGTAATATCACATCGATATTTGGGTACCACACACAGATTTCCCACTATTTATTAAAGACATCCTATATGCCAGACCTCCCATGCCATTTTCACTGTAGTCCCACTACCGCCCCAACAACAACCTTATGGCCCACCACAACCACGCATCCCAACTCATAGATAGCTGGGCCACCGCAACCATGCATCCCCGCTCACAGACACCTGGTCCAACACTACTATACATAACCACACACACTACCACCTGTGCTAGAACAACTACTGCCACACCCAAGTACATTGACAAAGAATCCCATGGACACTTGGGAAACAAACCTACCCGCACACACACCTGGTCTAACCACCATAACCTATCCCTACCCAAAGATTCCTACACTATAATGGACCATAGTCCATCAAATCCTTCCCAAAGAGTCTTGGTCTACTCTAGATAGGGAGTATAATGGAGCTAATAACCAGCCACCTAATCAGATGTATTGAAAAACACCATCCCCCATGAAATGGGGGTGTTCAGCAAGATGTTCTAAACATGGGAGGGGTGAGAATAAGTAACAAAAGAACTAAATTTATACATATAGGTAAACAAGTACTCATCCCAATATATAGTTCCTTAAAACAGCCAATACACAAACACCCTCATTTTTATTAATGTAAGCACATAGCATAACTACAAAAACTAGAGCACCACCCCGTCATGTTATCATGTTCATGTGGTTTCTTTATAAAATAATTCTACACTACAAGAAAACTAATAGAAACATCCATAAGTAATTTTAATCTTGGATAGAAGAAGGAGACCTCCAAACATCAATTGAAGCATTCACACCTGGATCTCTTGAAATGACACCACAACCAAAGGGATATGTGAGATTCCTCAATGTACTGGAACCAATCCAAGCATCAACGTACGACACCACATAGCCTTAAGTCCACAAACCAACAACTGAACAATAGGGGATCCAATCAACAACCACATCACCCCGTAAGCACCAAGTTGAACATTTGTGCTTATTAGGATAACATAACAATAGAGTTTTCATATTTAACCACACTATTTATCATGTTACTTCATTATTTTGTTAACTGGGTTGATCACACAAGGATTATTATTAATTGGAAATCCATTTAATCTACCAAGTTTACATCATTAAATAGTTTCTAGTATATGTACATTAAATCAAAAGTTTATACAAGGAAGCAAAGGTTCATTAGTGCATAAGAATGGACCACCAATGGAAACTATTTTCCGTGGAAATAAGCCCATATAATTCACAACATATAATAAATGATAAAAAGAGTACATCAACATTATCATCAAACACACCACTTCATTCTTTAAAGTCATTTTATTACCAATATTAATATATAGTTTTATCCATGCTTTGAGGAAACATTATCATACCCCCACCCCTTGCGTGATACACAATATTAGAGGTGAATTAAAACCATACTTGGATGATCAATGATTGATGTTTTCTCCTCACTCCAAGAACTGGGGATGCGCCACATGCCGGGAACTCCAAGGCTCAAAGAGTCAGTGGAAAGGGATCTAGTATGGGGTAAGATTCTTCTTTGGAAGGGGGACTTGAAACACACTAAGAGAGATAGAATAGAAAATGATATATGATATCGTCTTAACAAAGGCTAGATCTTAAAATTATGGATACAATTTCGATGTACATAAAAGTCGGATTATGGTTAGACCACACGGTTGGGGTTTTCCCCACGTTGTGATTAATTGAGATTTAATAATTCTCCCTATAGATTATGGAGATAATGGATATGAGTTAATAGATTTAATTTAAATGAAAAATATGTGTAATATGGGAGAGACTCTAATATAGGACAAGGGTATGACACTGAGGAGAAATTCCACATGTTTCTGTGGCTCACAGATCTCCCCACTATTTGGAATATAAAACATATTTTACTACCTTTAACTGGATTTTGAAAGTGTATTAAAATAATTTTATATCAAAATATACATTAATGAGGAAAAAGTGGAAGGTCATAGAAAAATAGGGAAGGACTCACCCTTAAGTGAGTCAATGTCACTATGTCACAATCACCCTGGCACCGCTGCCTTAGCACCATCACCCTGGCATCGTCGTCCAGACACCATCACCCAGACACCTTCACCTTGGCACCATCGCCCTAGTACCGTCTGTACCAACATTATCCATCAGTGCCACTGACACCCTTTGGCATTACTAATTCCAATGGGTGCCAGTAACGCTTATCTATGCCACTGTTCACCCCTCAGTGCCATGGATGAAGATCGTAGCTTCCGATACTCTTTAGTGCCACCGACGCTCATCTGTTCCACTATTCGTTCTACCCTAAATTTTCGAAAGTCTTTAACGAGTCAAAAATAGTCCCTAGAACACCCCCAAACACTAGAAATTGGAAATTTAATGATCCAGGAGGGTCTGAGACATTACATCAGATACCCCCAAACTATTCTTGTCCTCAAGATCCCACGAGTATACCCGATGAAAAGAGAGGCGTCTGAACAACCACCTTGTAAGATACCTTCCAGGAGTTAACGTACCTGAATTATATGAACACCTCTCCCTCATATTGATTGACTATATGGGAACTACCTCTCCCCTCCCTTATAAAACCCAACAAACATGTAAAGGTTATACTGTTTAGTAATATGGATAAGTGAGCCCCTTCCCCCATGTCATGATACTATCTTCATTGGGTGGGGCTGACTCACCCACATGGGTTTAATAACATACACTTTAATGAGTATTTATTAGAGATTAGGTTATACTGACCCCATATTCAGAACTCCTCACAATCCTTCAATGGACAAGGGAAACATCACATCTCTTCGTTATTATGGTTAAGAACTATATGAAAATTATGCACGGATCAAAAAAAAATAAACTCAAAATAGCCTTGCGTACTGGGAGAAATGTCTATGCCTCAAGTTCCCAGGTACCATCATAAAGGCCTCCGTGCTTCCATAACACCCGAAACAAGGGAATGGTTCTCTGAGTATTCACATTCTCCTGAAGATCTTTGATCATCACTAGTCTCTCTATGAATGTCGCAACATCCTCGATATCTGTCTTTCCCCATTCATGGATCTGTGAATCATCATGTAGATACTGACAGAGCTATGATACATGTAATACATTGTGTAGCCTCAATATCGGTGGTGGTAGAGCCAGCTGATAGGCCACTTTACTGACCCACCGAAACACCTCGAATGGTTCGACGAACCAGGGATAGAGCTTACTCCCACTGCCAAACCACTATTTCTCACACTGAGGGGAGACATTCAAGAACACGTGTTCCCAAAACTTGAACTACATGGGCCTCCTCCTATGATGTGCATATGAATTCATCCAGTACAGATCCCCCATCGTCCTCTCCCTTATAAGCTGAACTCTCTCTATCATGCTCTGCAACACCTCGGTCCAAAAACACCTACTCCCCCAACCTCTGTCTGGAACATGTGTGAGTGACAAAGTGTTCCATACAATCCCCAAAACAAATCCATGAAAATGGTAGATTGATAGCTTTTGTTGTAGAAAAAATCTACCAAAGTAAGGTGTCATACCCACAGTCCTCTGATGTCTAGAACAGATGGCCACTGCATGTCCTCCAACGTTTGGATGGTCTGCTCTGTTTTCCCATTTGTCTGGGGGTGGAATGCTCTGGTGAGGCATACATGGGTGCCAAAGGCTATAATATACATCGTTGCATGTAGTGCTCAGCCTTCACCAACTAACACATGAGTCATGATTCCACAAACTTCACCACATCCCTATTCACCTAGGGCCATAATAATTGTCCCCTCAAGACCTAATACATCATGGAAATTCATGGGTGTACTTCCAGTGGTGAGTTTTGGAACTCACGAAGAACCCTTTAATGCATTTACACCAGGAAAAAATGCTTTCCATGAAACATCATCTGATTCTGATCATCTTATGGACACCCTCCAGGTGTGTTGCCCCAGCTAACACAACCGTGCATCCCTTCAGCCATTATGTCCCCCTACTAAGACTCATCTACCTACTGCAACATCGAGGACTTCACTGTCATCTGAAATAGATAGCCAATTACACAATCCACCCTTGCACCCATGTGTAAGGCATCCAACTCCACCATCACCTTCCAACAATCTTTCGATTCTCAAACTGCATCATTCTGTGACTTTCTGCTCAAGGCATCGACCACCTCATTCCCCATTCTTAAGGTGTAGGATATCTCCAAGTCATAGATCAGATGAACCTATATCCACCTCCACTACTACAAGTTTCAGTCATGCTGGGAGAAGATATACCTCAAGGCATCGTCCACCTCATTCCCCAATCTTAAGGTGTAGGATATCTCAAAGTCATAGATCAGATGAACCTCTATCCACCTCCACTACTACAAGTTTCGGTCATGCTGGGAGAAGATATACCTCGAGCAGTTATGATCTGTGAAGACCACAATGTGTTCCCTGATTAGGTAATGCCGCCAAAACTTCAGGGAAAACACTACGACCGCAAGCTCTAGGTCAAAGGAGGAATAGATACATTTTTGAGGATATTAGTTCTTAGACACAAAAGAGATCACTCCTTTTTACATCATCATCAAACACCCCATTCCTTGACCTCAAGCATCACATAACATTTGAAATGCTACCCCTTCTTCTGGAAACCTTAGCATCGGGGCACCGACCAACTACCCCTTCAGATAGCTGAAGGCTACCTATAACTGCTCACTCGATACAAAATCACTGTCTTTCTTGGTCAAGGATATCAATGGTGCTTCAAATAAGGATAATTTGGGCACAAAATTTAGGTAGTAACCACATTGACCCAGGAAAAAATGAACCTATGTTACATTATTTTATGCTTCCCAAGAAACAACCTCCTCAAACTTTGACGGGTCCACTGTTATTCCCTGTTGGTACACCACATGTCCTAGGAAGTGCACTAATTGTGTACAGATCATGCACATAGAAAACATATTGTAGAGATGGTGTTATTGGAGGACCTCTAAAACCATCCTCAGATGCTTGGTGTGTCCCTCCTCTAATATTGAGTAGATCTAGATGTCGTCGATAAACATGATGATGAACCGGTCTAGATATTCTGGGATGACTGAGTTCATGAGTCCCCGGAACACAAATAGTTCTTTCATAATGCTGAATGGCATGACCATGAAATCAAAGTGCCCATATATGCAATTGAATGCATTATTTTTGATGTCACCCTCCTTCACCCCCAACTGGTGATATCCCAATCACAGGTCGATCTGAAAGAACCATCTTGAACCCATAAATTGATCACAAAGATCGTCAATTCTTGGAAGGGGGAAACAGTTCTTGATCATCAAGTGATTCAACCTTCTATACTCTACACATAGCATAAGACCTCCATAATCCTTCCTTGAAAACAAAACTTGAGCACCCCAAGGTGAGGTGCTTAGTCGGATGAAAGCCTTCTTCATCAGATTATAAATCTGAATCTATATCTCACGCAACTCAAAAGGTTCCATCTAATTGGGATCTATCAAAATTATAGGGGCACTGGGTTTCATGTCTATCCTAAACTCAACATGACGTCGAGCAAGTAGAGTCACCACCTATATTGGGAAGATGTCTAGGGACTCATTGAATACGCATGGGGCTTCTAACATTTTGGTATATTCCAGCTTCTCTAATAGCTTAGCTAACAAGGAAAAAGGGGCTCCACTTGATGGCTTCCCTCCTGAAAACCCTACTAACTAATGAAGGGCACACATTGGACACTGATATCTGATAAAAAAACCCTTATTTGGAATTATTCTACAATGGAACACATATAGATAAACCAGTCGGTACCTAAGATGACATCATATGGCTGCATCTGTAGAAAAAGAAGGTCCCCATGGGACTAATGTGGCCATACAATTAGTCTATATCCCCAGAAAACACAAGACAAGGTGATCTGACCTCCAACTAGCGTAATGAATACTAGGGGAATGAAGAGTCTATATGAATATAGACCTAGGGCATGGGAAATACTGGTTGCAAAAAAGGATTGAGAATCTCTTGAATCGAACAAGGAACATGCAAGAGTACTAAGAAAAATGATAGTACCTCGAATGCCCTCTGGACCTGCTAGAACTGCTTCCTCTGTAGCGTGAAGCATACCACACCTAGATCCACTACCCTTCTGATGTCGGTTGCATCCCTGACCATGCCTAGGTCAAGTTCTATGAGGAGTGCCATGTGGGCGACCTCCCGCTACAATGTCTGATCTCGAAAGAGTGGGAGCTCATAGTCCACATTATTGATGCTAAATGGGCCTAGATGGAAACTACTGCTACTAAGGTGGAAGTTGAACTCGGCTACCTCCATGATACTTTACTTGGTAAAGAAACTGATTCAAAATGTTTCCATAAATACCAAAATTGAAGCACCTTGGTCATAGGATCTCATAGAATGTCTGAGGACCGGGAGATCGAAACTGGAATTGCTCGGACCTGCTCCCCACCGACCGAAACCAAGATGGGCCTGATACTGTAGGTCTACTGCTAATAGCCTTCCCATTTGATGATATCAATTGGATCTCCTCACACAGAATACCCCTCAGCATGTTCATAATAACCAAAAATTCCCTCACCTTCATTATCTCTTTATGGAGGGAGAAAAGCTCTTGACTCTTCTCAACCTTCATCATGGAGGAAAGAAATTTCACCCAAAACATTTTCTCAAAGTCTATACATGAAGACTCAGCCCCTTGTTCTCCCCAAGGTAGAGCGTCCACCTCTGACTCGCCGCTCCCCAGATCTAGATCACAGCTAGTAAAACACATTACCCAGCCGGATCTCGAGTCATGTTTGAAGCTATCACCAACTCCTCGAGATAGCTTTCTATGTACTTGTTTGAGACACTGCCCCCACACTTCTCGAGGGTCTGACACTGAAATAAACAAATCATATTTTGACACTGGTCATCCTCCTCCTCTCAGTCATCCCTCTACTGATCAACCAAATCAGTCTCTGGGGCCTCGATCGCCCTCTATACTCATGCTCGTATTCCGGGTGCCATACCTATAAGGTAAACAAGGAATGCCTAATCCCAAGTAGTGTATAAGATATTTTTAAAATTTACATAATTTTTTTTCATTTTAAACTTTCAAAACTCCTAGAACACACAAGAACGCAAGTCATTATGTTGCATCCACCATTACCATGGTCTCTACTATGCAATCAGTGTAGCCACACATGGTTGTTCGGTAGGTCCAGAGTCCATGCATCAGATCATGAGGGCCCATAATATCTTGAGTCCTAGCTGGTCTTCCCTAGCCTAATTCATGCACCATGATTTCCTAACACTATTTCCCTAACATACTATGCAATCTTTAATATGATGAACTCTGAAATTCATCATATCTCTCAACAAAATTTATCTAATACCATTTTGTCACGACCCACCTTAGCCAAGATTAGGGAAGGGACAAAAAACATTTAGACCCTTCATTCTTCTTCAAGTTGATTTAGAGATAATGACCCATGAGTACCATATTCAATAGGACCTAGAGTGTAAATAAGCACCAAGGGTTTAAAATCACACATAATATAGAATTAATTACAGTTTTTATTTAGTAGGATTAAGAGATACGATGGTAAAAACCAAAACTAATCCAAAACTGGAGGTAAAAGTAAAACCAAAACCCATTCCCATATGAATGATCAAAGATATACCCATAAAAAGTACAATAAAAATACAAAGGGAATGTACCAAAAGAATGGAAAACATAAAAAACAACTATCCCACTGAGAGTGCTAGTACGACAACACATAGTCCCCAAAGTCTTCCTGGAATCCTGAAATCAGTTTTTTATAAGCAGGGTGATTATACAGATATAAACAGTAGGGAAAAACCAAATTATCATGTGGCCAGGTGGGGAGGCATTATAATTCCCCATGAAGAAGAAGAGGTCACCAAAACACCTAGAAATGAAACTATATATCTAGCCTCCCTAAAGCACACTCCCCAAATAATGCATGTTAGGTATGCAATAGTAATAGAAAATAGATATTTGGGTACCCCACACAACTTTCCCACTTGTTAATGAAGACATACTATGCGTCGAACATCCCCTTCAATTTCCTCTATAGTACAAATACCACCCAAAAAACAACCTTATTATACACCACAACTATGTATTCCCACCTACAGACTTGTGGACCACCACAATCATACATAACCACACCCATAGACACCTGTCCCAGAACAACAATTACCTTGCCCGAAGACACCTGTGTATCATCCAGAAGACACTTGGGAAACAATCCTGCCCCCACACACACTTGGGGAAACCACCATAACGAACCCTACCTGAAGTGTCTTGGGCTATAATGGATCTCAGGCTGTCACATCTTACCTGATGAGTCTTGGGATACTAGGGAGAGGGAGGTGAAAAGAGAAAAAAACCAGCCACCCAATAAGTTGTTCTAAAAACATTCTCCATCCTGATATGGGGGTGTTCAACACAATGTTCTCAACATGGGTGGGGTGAGTATAAGAAACATAATAATTAAATATATACATTTAGGTAAACAAGAACTCATCTCAAAATAAGGGTCTCAAAACCATCCCATACAGACACTCTCGTTGCTATTCATTCATGCACAAATAATAATAGCCACAACTAGAGAACGACCCATTCTTGTGATCATTTTCAAGTTGTTTCTTTAAAAAATAATTCTACACTACTAGGAAACTAACAGGAACATACACAAGTCATTACAACCCTCGACTAATGAAAGAGACAACCAAATGACACCTTAAGAATGGAAACCCAGTTCTATTGCAATTTCTCCACAACCGAAGTGATCTGTGAGATCCATCAATGTACTAAAACCAAAAAAAGACTCAACGTACGGCCCCACAAGGCCTCAAATCCCCAAACCAACAACTGAACAACTGGGGATCCCATCCACCACCACAACACCCCATAAGAATCAAGCAGAATATTCTTGGTTATTAGTAGAACAAAACAAGGGAGTTATCAGAGTTAACGACACCATTTATCAAGTTACTTCCTTTCATTTAGTTAACCGGGGTGATCAGTAAATGATTATTAATCATGGGGAATCAATTTAATCAACCGATTTGACGTGATTATCTAGTTTCCATGTTACATATATTCAATCAGAAGTTAATAAAGAGAAAAAAAGTTTCATTAGTGAACATGAAATGACCACCAACTGTTACTATTTTAAGTGGACATAAACACATATAATTCACAACATATAAGCTGAGATGAAAGAGTACAACATCATCATCATAAAACACACCCTAAATTATTTAGTGTCCTTTTATTATCTTCATTAATATTTGATTTAAACCACATCCTGAGGAAATATTATCACACCCACCCCGCATGATACACATTGAGAGAGACGAAAGGAAAACCCCACTTAGATGATCAGTGTTCATAGTGTTCTCATGATTCCAAGAACTGTGGAGATTCCACTTGCAGGATAATCTAAGGCTCCCAGGGTGAGCATAAAGGGCTCTAGAATTGGGAACACTTTTTCTATAGAATAGGGACTTCAAATTAACCAAGAGAGAGGAAATGGAAAATGAGAGATGATATCAGCTAAAGAAAAGGCAATATCCTAAAACCAGGTAGATTATTTCAATGTACAAAAAATTCCGATCATTGCAAGACCATGTGGTTGGGAGGTTCCACATTTTCAGATTAATTCAGATTTAATAATTCTCCGTGGAGTCGGTGGAGATAATGGTTGCGAGTTCATAGGTCTCTTTTAAATATGGTAAAACATGTAATAGGGCCAAGATAGTAAAACATGACAAGGGTGTGACACTTAGTAAAAACTCTACACATTTCTGTGGCTCAAGGGCGCCCTAATATTGGGGATATAAAACAATTCTAATGCCTTTACACAAATATGGGAACTGTTTAAAAACACTTTTACATTAAAAGATACATTACCAGGGAATAATTGAAAGTTCCTAGAAAAACAGGGAAGAACTCACCGATAGGAGACTCACTGTCAACCTGACACCATCACCATAGAACAGTCTCTTTGGAACAGTCTCCCTGGCTCTGTCACCCTGGTACTATCGGTTCCACCATTAAATATTAGTGCCACCGATGCTGATTGGTTCCACTGATGCTCAACAGCGCCACTAATTCCCATTGGTGCCACTGTTTGTTCATCGATGAATTTTGGAAACATTTTAATGAGTTACTGATGGTCCCCAAGACACCCGAAACCCTAGAAATAGGAAAAGTAATAGACCAGGTGGGTCCATGCCATTACATGTATATACGAAATTAACATAAAATTAAACAATATATGTATATAGATGATAATAATGCTATAATATAATAACAATTAAAGAATAAATGAATGTTCTTGTAGGAAAAAATAAAATAAAAAATCTTATTAAAGTAAATTGCCTCTTCTTCATGTGTTGTCATTATGTTTAGACCACAATAAATATTAGGTAGTATGTAATCCCAAATTACGGATTCTATAATGAAATGAGGGAATTTGTTAAGTGATTTTGTAAGGTATAGGCTGAACTAAATTGGTTTGATGGTGAGACAAAGATTGTAAAAAGAGACGAATTTTATAAGTGATGTGAGTGGCGTAGTTGAAAATTTTCGAAATAAAACGTGTCACCAAAAAGTTTCAAATTCCAAAAGGGTAAAAAATGATTATAACAGTACGTTATAAATTATAAGGCATAAATATTTCCAAAAAATACATTTTAGAAAACAAATTATTTAATTTTAACCCTTATATCTTCTGTTTAACAACTCGGTAAATACATTTTTATAATAACCACTATAATTAATTTATAGTATTCTCTATGTTGAATATTGTAAAAAAATGATTGGAAAATATTATAAAATAGACATCATTCTGAATCCAAATATGGAGTACTTTATTTTAATTTCCATTCACACATGTCGGAATTCAAAATTCAAAATTATACCCATAGAAATGAAACAATGTAGGGTTTTAAAGAGAAAATAATTAGTTGTATAAAAATATTTCATATCAAAAATAAATATAACAATTATTATTGTTACATTAATTGGATTAATGGATTTATTATGGAACGAATGGTACTTTAAAATAAAATAAAAAGAAAATTTATTATTATAAATAATTTAAACCAAAGGGAATTTTAAGTTAAAGTTTATTGTTTTCCATTGTTTAAAAAAATTGAATCTTCTCATAAAAATAAAAAAATTATTGTAAAATAATTATGATATTACAATATAAAATAATAATTTTATTTTTTATAAAGTTAAAGTTTTTATAAAAATTAATTATAAGTTTTGTTCACAAATCATTATTGAAACATCATTTAAAAAACTACTATTTATAAAGCATTCAATTTTCATTTAAATGATGTTTTTTTAATTATAATCAATAGAAAATTTTAATTTTACTATTTTATTTATTACTAATAATATAAACATATTTATCATCAATCATATAATGGTAAATTTTAAATAAAAATATTTCAACGGAGTATCGCATTTCATTCAAACCTACTGTTGTGCACATTGAAAGTTAACGAAGTGATTAAATTTAATTAAAAGTTACAATACCATAATATATCATGAATATATATTCAGTTTATGGATTATTTTTAATTTCATACATTCTATAAAATTTTAAATTCATTTTTAAAAATACTAGGGTGTCACACTATGAATTTTATTTTATTTAAGTGCTAGATCAAGTAGGAACCAATGTGACTATATATGTAAAGGGAAATTTTATGGTTGTCTAAAAGAGTAATAAAAAATAATGTGAACAATTGAAAGAAATATTTTAGTTATTCATAAAATATTATCAGAAGAAATGATTAAAAATGCGATCTTTGGTGATTTTACTAATACATGTAATATGAGAGAAAATAATTTCCGTGGATTTTAAGTGATAATGATAATAAAGGTAAATATATTAAATGAAATATGTGTTACCAATATAGATATAAAAAATTATAAAAATTCATACATGAATGGAAAAATGATTTATATGTGGTACACGAGTCTATAATGAAAAATTAATCTATGGAAAAAAATGGAAGCATTATGTTAACTCAATGAAGTGGAAAAATGTTCTACCTGATAGTTAAACTAACTATTTTAAATCTAAGTAGAATTTTCATAATGAAAATTTATCCATAATGGTTAATTCACTTGAATTTTATTAGAAAGACTATACAAAAATATTTATAGCAATAACTAATTCTATTATAGTAGAAAGAAAAGGTAACTGTTAATGAAAACAAATAGGTATTTATTATTTCATGGACCATGTTACAGTATTGTTGAATAACATGGAATTATTAATATTTTCATTAGTGGGAAATACGACCTAAAGAATAAGATAGAAAAAATGGATAATTAATTATAAAGAACATTTAATGTTTTTGGTTTCAATATTGAAGAATGATGTTGTTGTAGTAGAATTAAGTATGATAATAAGTTTAAAATGGTTAATACTATTTTTATGATGAAGGTACATTAATAAATTTTTTTAGTTTTGATAGATGTTTGATGTATATGTAACCCTTTAGTTTATATGTGAAAAAAAATTATTTTCTGAATTATTCTCCTTTCATTTAATAGACATCAGTGTAAAGGAATTATTAATATTTAGGTATTATATAATCTTTGATTTTAAGGTAATTATATGCTATTATATTATTATGAATGAAAAATAAAAACTATGAGATAAACATTAAGGATACATCATTTCATTAATGTTGAATAAATGTTTTTTAGTTTTGAGAATATTAATCGTATTTCTGGAAAGGTTATAAGGATTAAATTAATATAATTTCCAAAAAATTAAAAAGCACTGAATAAGAGAGATCTCATTTTATCTTGAAAGACATTAAGGTTGAAGACACAACTAATGGGCGACGAGAGCTCAATTCCAATAACTAGAATACATGATCTCCTAGTTTTCATGACATTTTCATTCCTCATAAATGATTTGGAAAATAAATATAATGTTGGTTTTAGGGAAATATATTCTATAATGGAGTAATCCATGGTGTTGAATTTTTTGGTTATTAAGTGATTAGTGTTATTTTGGATTATTTTCAATATTTTGGAAATTATAAAGGATGAAATTAAATAGAAAAATATTTGATTATATTTGATATATAATGTCTAAATTTTAATTCAATATAATATATGATATTATTAGGGATTAAATGTATAAATATTATTTATGAAAATTACAATCAAATCATGTAAAATACTCTATTTAATAAATTACATGTTCTTTATAAGATATTAAGATTGATTGATGTTATTTTGGATGATAAATATTAAATTTATTGTCATGACCCAACCCAAGATAAGGCTCATGACAAAACTACCCCAACTGTACCTTCATATCATTTTGTGTGATCGAAATAGCTAACATCATTTCAATAAATTTCAAACTAAGGGAATTGTATTGCTATACATGAAAAAAAACCATCAACATAGGCTATTTTTTGGCCCAAATTGGAGTTCAAATATAGGAGATATGAGTGATTGAAAATTCCTCAAAAGTTGAAATGGGGTAGTCGGAGTGTGAGGGGAACAACAATGGTATTTTTTCCTACTCCACTTCCAATCCATGTCCTTGATCGGAACACGACTCTCGACTTTATAAGAGTGTATGTTGTTCATGTAGACTACACAGTGTGTCTATGCTACCTGAGGACCAAGTTGTGTGATGCTAGATGTGTCATTGTACCAAACCCCATGTCTGTGTACTGGACCCCATTTCTATGTACCTGAGTACACTTTGACATAACTGGCTATGTCCTCTCATACAGATTCATACCCATGTTATCCATCACATTGATTTTCCAATAAGGACAGATTACACAACATGTTAGTGATCTTACATTCAGTTTCATTCTTAATTATTCAAAAACCACTAGCTACTTCCACTATGTGGGATACACATCATGAGATCATCCTTATACACGGTGTACAGTTTTGTTTTCACTAGAATATTTAGGTCCAATTTATGCACCACAAATATGTCAATATTCATTGATTTTGGCCTTCAACCAGCTTGAAAACATTTTAGCTAGGATGGATCTATCATTTAAAGACACCATTCGCCAGAAAATGACTATCAATGATGAATTAGATTTTTTTTGATTCTTAGAATACACACAACAGCTATTCTGTATTTATTTTTTGAGTTGTAATCGTTGAAATGATCATCCAATCCTTACAATGTTCCTAGATATATGATTGGTTCCTTGATCTTCTCCATGTTTCTATCACCACTATGAATCCAGGGGACTGATTGGGCTCAACACTTTTAAATGATGGTTGAAATAGCACCATGGGGTTTATTCTGTGATGAAAAGAAGGAAAAAAGTGGTGAAATAAAATGAAAAAGGTTAAATTATTGATTCCAAGAACTATTGTCCAACTGATCAACAATGGTGATCCCAAGGGTAAATTTTTTTTGAAAAAATAATAATTTATCTACACGAATGCATTTAATTTTATAACAACTAGTAGAGATCCATTAAAAATGATGGATCTGCTCAGTATTTTAATCAATGGGAATAAAAAACTAAATTTATACTCTTACCAAGATTATTGTTCTTTCATTGCCGAATAATGCATCCTCCAACAATTGAGAGGAGTCATTGTATTCGTTGTGTCCTGATATGCTCTAATCAGGAATTAATCATCATCAAATGGGATTCTCTAATATTGGAGGGAACAAGAGTTCTAGAATTATCTCATGGTTTATATGAATATCCCCGAAGAAATAATCATAGAAATATTATTATAGAGTAATTTCTTTTAATGAAACAAACTATTAAATTAAATTATTCATTAATTATATTAGTAAATGCACCGATGACTAGTGAGGAGTTCAAAAACCATACATTGATTCATTTTAAATCATGCACCGGGTAAACCCCACATTCTAGACTCAACTGTGGTCTCAGATTTCTACTCCATGCTACCAATTATGGTTTGGATTAAAATAACATCCATGGTCCATTAATATCTTTATTTCATTTATAATTTGTATATCAACCATGAACGCGTAAATATACTTATTACAAATGAAATATAAATATTTATTAATAAGGGGTAAAAAACAAACGATAAAGGAAAAATGTTACATTAAAATGTCCAAAAATTATCATATGATTGTTTTTTTTTTGACCTTCAATAATCTGATTTTTGAAATAGATCTTTTTTGATATATTTTTAATTTAATTTTAATTTATATTAATTTAATATTTAAAAAAATTTGAAAACAAACCCTATCCTATATATTATATAATAAAACATATAATTCTCATTTATTGACACTTAGAACCCCGTTTGATTCAATTTATTCTCATATCCCTTCAATTAATCCCACCACCTCATTATATAGTCCTTTTAAAGCATAATAATAACTGTAGAGTGGTTAGTGTGTTAATCACTAGATGCATACCAAATTTAGAAGTATAGTTTTGACTAAATTATGAATATTCATTTGTTATTTTAGTGTCATGGAATCCTTTCCCTATATTCAAATAGGTTATTCCCTAGCTACGATGAAGTTAGTCCCATCCCCCATCATTTAGGAAGATTTTATTACACCTTCCCATAAGGTTCTTCTACCTATTTTCTCTACTCTTCAATCCTATTTACATTCCATATTATCTATCAATATATACTTTACCAATTATGTTATACATTTTTTATGGGATTACTCAGTTCCCGCATTAATCTTCAGAGTTTACATAAGTTTCTTGCCTTTAGAATCTGACCACAGTGGCTCAATTTAGGTCTCCAGAGCCTTAATTTTCAACCTTCAACTAGTTTGTATCTAGATCATGGGAAATGTAGGAATTTGTTACCAAGTGTATTCAAAATAAGAGGCGGCCCATTTATTTCATCTGAGCAACTGATTCATGCTTGGTCAAGTTCTATGTGAAAATATAATGGGATTCAATTCTTTATTTTTTGGTCGGCATACAATTACCATATAAAATGGTACTCTACATCAACCACTCTTTGGGTATGTAAAAAATTCTAGGTTTCAATTATATAATTATTTATTTATATTTTTATGTATATATTGTGTTTAGGTGATGTATGGGTTTGTTTTAAAGATTGATGGAATGTTTTGGTGACTTTTCTAATGATTCATAGTTGGTACATGGTTTTTAGGAATTGTGAAACTTCTCTAGGGAACTGTGCAGTATAAAACCAAGATTTTTGGTGTGGTAAACTTTTTTTCAAAGCCATGTCGTCACCCAAAAGAAACTGTGAAAAGTAAAAAAGATGGATTTTTCATAGTTAGTGAATTGTTTCACTAACTGTATATGCCAATCATGGGGGTATTTCATTGAGGCAATGGCTAGTACATGGTTAGTGCACAATGATTCCTAACCATCTGACTAAAAGTTCACAATTTACGAATAAGATACTAAAAATGTGGATTTAGTCTAGTGTTAACTTTAAAATCGTCATGTTTTCTCCATTCTAACCCTTCTTTGATAATTATTCCTCCCAAAGGTTGTGGAACCACTCCCCATAATACTTGATGTGAATCGTAGTAATTTCATTGTGTTTAGAAGGATATTTATCTTGGAAAGTCCCCTAGTAAGATAGTTTTTTATATTTATCCATTGATCAACCTTCTTCTATCTCTCAAAATTCATGATCTATTCATTTTCGGATAGATCAATGGTTGTTGATTCCAACCATTATTAGATTTGGATTTTTTTATGACAGGGGAAGTGATCTATGGTTTTTTTGGAGATTCAAACTGGATTTGTTAGAGTTTCCATTTCATTCATCATTTTTTCATTAATTCCCAATGTAGGTGGATTTTATATTGACTCCACTTTTTATAAAATGAATTCTTAGTTTCAAATTGATTAAATTTATTGAATTTTATTTTGAAAATTGATGTGGAACGAATGGTGGAACCCTTCGTTAGTGATGGTCTACAAATGTGAGGATATTGGTTGTGCAAAGTGCTCTGTTTAATTTATTTTAAAATGTTTCTTCTACAATATTCTTTTTTGGAATCAAGAATTTCTTTTTCTAAGAATGATTTCAATAAAATAATATCTTATTTGAAATGGTTGAAATGTTTATTTTGGAATTTTCTTTTGGTATAAAACATTGGTGTGCATTCTTGTGAAACATGGACCTATCAAGGGATTAAGTTCCCCTATAATTTCAATGATGGATAAGGTAATAAAAATTCCCATGTCAAAATGGGATGACAAAGGCTATGATGTTTCCCCCAAAATAATGGGATGGAAACTTGTATGTACATTCCCCTGTCAAAATAGTCCATTGAGTTACAGATTATGGAATTGATTAATCACAACTCATAAGTATAGAGGGGTCAATGGTTGCATGGATGGTTGGATTTGATGATATATCAAAATAAAGGAATTATATCATAATTGAAATATATGAAAGAGTTTTAAGGTTTTGTTGGTCTCATTTCATGGTTACTATTTTATTATTGAAAAATATTTTTGTATGAATCTGCTTGACTTTAATAAATGATTTTTTGATTTTTTATATAAATTATTTTATATAAATATTCTAATATCTTATATCAGAGTGGTGTTAGTTGGGATTTCATTTGGGGAAAACCATCTGAGTTTCAGTACTGACACATGGTTTGGAATTTTAGTGATTTTGCAGATTTTGTACCCCGAGACACTTGAAAAGGTAATACATCACACTGATTTAGTTGTGGATCATGGTATATGGTCTATATTGTGAAGATTGAGCAGGTACCATGTCGGTAGCATTGTAGTTTTTTATTTGGAGTATTTAGTTTTGTTGGTTTTGTATTCCATTATCTATGTTTATGATAGTAACCTTCCATTATTGAACTCTATTTTTGTTTAGTTTTTATAAGAATAGTATACATATTTTTTGTTATACATTGTTATCTTGCAACATATAGTAGTCTTTTGTATGGGATTTATGTTCAGGTTGTTTTCTTTTAAAATTGGAAATCATACATTTTATTTCAATGATTCCCATGTAATGTATTTTAGTGGATAGGTACTTTATGAATTTATCTTACAGACAAGTAATGTACTTCCACAGTATTATGAAAATTAGGAGTTGTGCGATGTTACAAGTGGTATCATCCTGTTTGGTTATTGAAATTAATATTTCACTAGTCTTGTGCATAATTTGACTTGGTAATCATTTTTTCTTATTGATGGAGATGAAAAACATTCTTTTATATCCCTTATGTTAGGTTGGTAGGAAGGAGTAGGATTATCATTATTTGAATTTTATTGCATTAACAAATATAGCTACACTTTTTATATTTAAGTTCAAGTTACTAGAGAGTTGGGTATATATGTCTTTTAGAGACACTTATAGGACTTGGAATATCATTTTCATAGGATTATCTTATTATATAAGAATGAAATGAATTTTGGAAATAACTTCCCACTAGGAGTGAATACATCAATTTGAGAAATGATGTTTGATTTGGGGAATAGAGTTATTTTTTGAAAAATGTTTATGATATTTTCAAATTTAAGATTTTGAAAAGTTCATAGTTATTGTATTTTGAAAATGATTTGATTTTCAAAATAATGGTGTAATTTTTTTTAAATTCGTTGATCATAGGAAATGTTGAATATTTAGATGCCTTATTATTATAGATGATGTGGTCTAAATTTAAATAGATAAGCCTTCAGTTTCCAGAGAGTGAGACTGATGAAATTTTATTTTTTAATAAAATATAGAATACAGTAGACATATTATGTTCTATTTGAAAGAGGATATTGAGAATGTGGTTGAACCTGATCCACAGGAGAACCAAAAGTTGCATCAAGGCATCATTCAGGCTATTCGAACCATTATGTCAGGAATAAAACCAAATACACATTTTAGGATTTATAAATCTTTTGGAAATCAACGTGGATGATGTAGGGTTGTATTCACAAGAGGTTGTGAGATCTTTAATATTAAGATAAATAGAAAGAGATACACCTATTCTCAAGGATATGGAATAGATCTAAATTAGAACATAAAATTAATTAACCTTCCTAAAAGACACATGGGTAAACATGGATGTTTTCATTATGGTTCACTAAATTACATCAAACTCTATTGTATGATTCCACTTATAGAATAAAACAATTACAATGGTATATGAATCTTTAATTCCATTGTTTCAGTTCTATGATGTTGGGTGGATGGGACACTTCTCAATTGTTGAAGACGTCTCACTCTTTGAAATAATGATGGTAGCATAACAATCATAATCTTTAGAACAGAGCAATACATTGTTATTCTTGGAATACTATAACTCATCCACAAGATAAATATCCCGAAACCAATAAATAATAATGTGTTTTGACCAAGATAAATAAGGAGAGGGGAATGTTATTGTGGTTGTTCAGCCTATTCCATCAATAGAATGAGGTTTTCTTTTCTTCAATTCTATAATTATGAAAGATTTATTTGATATGGGTGTATACCATTTTTTTATTGATTCTCGTGATGTTGATTTTGTGGTTTTAAATGTTGTGATGATTCCTTTTTTGATTAAACATTTAACACCCCATATTCAAATAGAATGTTAAGAATTTATTTGTTAAGAATGATCTATAACAATTGATAGAGATATGTTGATATGGTATTTCTCTGTGCTTGAGGTGGATGGGAATGAAATAATTATGGGTATAGATTGGTTGACAATTTTTAAGGCCCACAATGATAGTTATACCCAGTGTATTAGTTTTATGAATGCTAATGGCATCAGGAATCCCTTTAGAGGAGAAAAGATTGAAATTGAATTTGAAATAGGATTGTTGGATCTATTAGTTGGACGGTTCTCACAATATTTTATTTTTATGAAATAGGCATTAATGGAAGAGATCAATAATATAATTTTCCCGATATTTATTGATCATTATATGGAAGTTTATCTCAAAATTTTTATAGGGTTTCCACCCACAAAATGTGGCGTTTATAATTTATCTCCTTTGAAAGACCATTCCAATTACTATTCCCTATTAATAGATGGAAACAATGTGGATATATTAAATTTAAGTGTATTTAGAATAGTTATAATGAAAAGGGTTCATTATAATGAAAAGTGTTCATTCATCCATTCATGTCTCTATGGGAAGATCATGTCTTGTTTGTTAGAGTGGTGGATTCAACTATTCAGTTGTGCACATATTATCATAAACATAACCAAGATATGATAAATAATTCATATACAGTTCCATGCATTGATGATTTATTCAATCAATTGAGGGGAGATAATTTTTTCTCTAAAATTGGATTTTTATTTGGATATAACCAATTGTGGGTCCATAAAGTGTATATTCTAAAAAAAGGATTCAAAACTACATATGGCCATTATGAATATGTGGTAATCGCATTTGGTTTTATGAATTACCCAATAGTATTTATGGAATTGGTGAATCATAAATTTCCGATGTATCTAGATTCTTTTTCGGTGGTATATTTGGATGAAAAATTAGTTTTCTCATGGATAAGGGATGAGCATAAACAATACATGGATACAATGTTGGGAAAATTTAGGGATCATAGATTGTAATCCAAACTATCAAATTGTGATTTTTGGATACAGGAGGTACTTTTCTATGGCCATGAAATAACTAAAAATTGTGTTTTTATGGATCTAGAAATGATATAAGATGTTATCTCTATATAGAAAATAAATAATGTATTGGAGATATGCATCTTACATGGACTAGCTGGTTATTACCAATGTTTTGTTCATGATTTCTAACAAATAACATCACTTATGGCAGTTTTGACAATGTAGAATGTTGGATTATAGTGGAACAATGAATGATAGAATCCTTTTAAAGATATTTATTTTAACTTTAGATCAGTAACAATCATGATTTTTCTAGAATCAGGACCACTGTATGTGGGGGTATTTTGATGTTTCAGGTTTAGGGTTTGGATGTGAAATCTTGAAAGGATATCATTTTGTTACTTATGAGTCATGAAAGTTAATGTTTCATGAGGATAACTACCCAAAACATAATTTAATGATATCTATTGTTGTCCATTAATTTAAGACATGGTTCCATTACCTATTTTGATATAATGTTATAGTGTTTAAAGATAATAAGTGCCCAAAACATATTTCTCACAGATAGATTTTTACCTAAGAAAAATATAATGATGAATTATCTATGTTTTTTTAATTTTAAATGATTTATACATTGGTTAAAGGTAATAAGGTGGATGATTCATTAATATGAATGACATAATCTCAGTTGAAAAAATAAGTGTCCGATTAATGGAAATTAATGTCAGTGATATCAGACATGAACATGGAATGTAAAGACTGAGGCGATGTTTCTAATTTTATTCTATATTGTTTTGTTCCAAATTTGGTTGTGACAGTTAAAGAGGAACACAAAACCTATTAAAAATGTGTGGAAATGAGGTCAAAACTCAATGGTGGAGAGATTATTGCAGGTTGGAAGCCGGATGAGATTTCAATGTTATGGTTTTAAAATCATATAGTCACACCTATGGATTTTAAAGAAAAAATTTATTCATTCTTCCACTATTAAATAGGGGTTGTTAATCCTATATTACAAGAGATTTATAATGTGTTGTAATAAATATTTTGTAGGTTCATTATAAAAAAGAATGTCGATGAGTTTTTTAAATGCTTATATTTTCATAGTGTTAATGATGATCATCAACATCCTTATGGTATTTAATAGTCATTACATATTCCAGTTTAAAAATAAGGGAAGAAAGACATGGATTTTATAACTATTCGCCAAGGTATGGTTCAGAAACAAGATTCCATGTGGGTGAGAGTATATAAACTCACAATTTTGGAAAATTTCAACCATATTCAAGAAACTTATATGGTAGAGGACTTTTGAAAATATATATCCAAGAATTACTAAAGAAGCATGGATGACCCATTTCGATAGTATTTGGAAGATATCAAAGGTTTATTTCTCATTTATGGAAATACTAAAAAAAATATTGGGTCTTAGGTGACTATGAATATACCTATCTTCCTCAAATATGTGGACAATATGAAAGGATTATAAAAACATTAGATCTCATGTTGTAGTATTTGTAATAGATTTTGGTGGAGAATGGGATGAGTATATACTATTAGAGGAGTAATCATTAAAAATAGATATAAGGACATGAAAAAAATTGATACTTTTGATTAATTGTATGGGTTTCCTTATCATTACTAGTTTTTTGGGATGGAAATAGGTGAGGCTACATTGGTCGGGTTGAGACTTTTCAAAGAAACAATTGAGAATATTCAATTTATCGGGAAACAGATAGTGATGAAAAAAGTCCATTTAAAATTGTATGTGAATTATATGTGATGGCCATTTTCATTAAATGAGAGTGATCATGTGTTCTTGGGGATCTCCCAAAGGCTTGGACATCATCATTTTACATAGGAGGTCAATTTATCAAATTGATACATAGACCCTTTTGAGATAATTTAACGAGTTATGTAGGTGGTATATCTATTAGCATTACCACAATAGTTCAATGTTGTTCAAATTTTATTTCATGTATTTCAATTGAAAAAGTATTTTACTGGTCTTTACTATATGATATGATTTGATCATATTGACCAAGAGATGGATGATTTATTGGTTCATATCATGATACATATTTTGGATAAAAATGAAAATGTGTTCCATTGTAAAATCATTGGTCTAGTTTGAGTTTTGTGGAAACATGGTGGGATTTAGGAACATAATTTGGCGTGGGAGAAGGAAATGGTCATGTAACGAGATGCGATTTTCTAGAAAAATGCCATATTTTATCTTTTTGAGAATGGAAGGACCGAATATGGGGTAAATGTAAGACCCTCAGTTTCAAGTAAGTAACCCTTTATTTTAACATTTTTATGTATGTAATTTTTTTATAATTAATTTTGGAGGGTATAGAAGAATTTTGGAATGTGTTTTGGGATTGTAAAAATTCATATGAATAGTGAATGTTTTTTTAGAAACTATTAAACTCATATTAAAAACCATGAAAGGAGAAACAAGGACATCTTGGTACGATCATGGTTAGGTGAAATATTTTTATAAACCACATGACCACCTAGAAAAACTATGAAAACTAGGGAAAATGTATTTTTATTAGTTATAATATAGTTCTTCTAACCATATGGGCCAATCATGCAAGGTGCTCTTTAAGAAAGTGGATGTCACTCAATTAGTGCATGAAATATCCTAACTATGTGACTAACCATGAATGGTATAGAAATAACATCCAAGAAAACTGGATAGTTTTTGGGATAAGCATCAATCCCATTGTTTTCCCAATTTAGATAAAAATTCGATAATTATTCCTCCTAAATGCTATGGAACCCTTCCTCATCGAATTAGAAGAATTATGAAGTCATTTTTTGGTGTTTGAAGCCTATTTCCCTTAAGAAGTCGTCTTTTATAGTAGTTTTTCCTAGTTTTCATTTGATTTACCTTACTTTTATATCTCAAAATCCAATATATTGTTCAGTAAGGATATATTTATGATATTTATTCCAATAATAATGATATTTTTCTTTCTTAATTTATTAGGTAAGAGATCTATGTTAGGTTTTTTCAGATTGAACCCTGTTTGGTTGGTGTTTTCATTCCATTCTGCGTTTTCTACACAATTCTTGAGGTAAGTTTTTTGACTCACTACTCTTCTTATTAAAACAGGAATATTTATATCAAATTATTTAAATTGATTGAAATTTATTTTGAAATTGATGTAAAAATCATGGTCCAAACCTTATTTAGTGATTTTTTATGGATTTGTTGAAATTGGTTGTGCAAATTCTATTGTCTCATCAATTTTAAAATATCGATTTTAATATAAGGTTTATTAGATACATGAAAAAGGTTTAGGATAATGGTTTTCAATAAAAGAAAGATTTTATTGAAATAGGTGAAATGGTTGTTTTGCTGTTGGATTTTTCAATAAAGGGGTGGTGTTTTTTCATGTTCATTTTGGAAGGATTAGGGTATGATGGTTTCCCCCATCATTAATGGGGTGGATAAAGTTATGATCTTTCACTCAATAAAATAAAACATATAAGGGTATAGATTATCCCCCATCATTCATGGATGGACATGTTTATTAACATTCCCCCATAAAAAGGTTCTTTATGTGACGACTTAATGAAAGGATAACTCACTACTAGATAGTATAATTATGTTAATGGTTGCATGCTTGGTTGTATATGCTGATATATGGAATTGAATAAATTACAAAAAATGGAATTTTGTGAAATGAGTTTAATGTAATTTGGTTACTTTTCATGGAAACTCTTTAGTATGGGAAACTATATTGGTGTTAAAATTCATGGATTTATATAAAAATATTCCTATTGTTTAAATAAATTGTTTTAGAAAATTTTCTTACATGTTATATTCTAGTGGTGCGAGTAGGGAAGCCATTCAGGTAATTCCTACTAATTTTAATTACCCACCCAAACTTTTGTACATTGGTGATTTTGATGATTTTTTTAATTGAGACACACATAGTGGTATTGTGTCACAATTCCTTAGTGGTACATCATGATAATTGGGGTGTATTTTGTGTTTGTGGATGGATCATTTTGGGAGATTTAGATTTTTGTATTTGGAGTCTTTGGTTTTGGTGGTTTTAGCTTCTGCTATGAACTTTGATGATAATAGTCTACCAATATGGTACCATATTGTGGTTTAGTTTTGATATAAATTGTATTACAGTTATTGCATTACATTGTTATAATGCATAATGTAGTAGTTTTTTTCTCTAGTAAGTTTGGATGGGATGTTTTATTTTCAAATAGAAAATCATCCCCCATCGGTTAATGAAGCCCTTATAATTTCATTCTAGCCTTTGGTAGTTTGGGAATGTCCCTTAATTGTAAGTAATTTACTTCCACCATAATAAGATAATGTGGAGGGGAATAAAGTTACATTATTTTTTATTTAGGGTCTATTACCCAATCCAAATATATTAATTATTAATATTCATCAAAACATAGTTGGGGAATTTTTATATTAGGATAGCATAACCTGTATGGTATCTCATACAATTTACCCTCACATATGTGTTGATGTTGATGTCTCTAACCATCTATTTGTGTGGATTTGGATCAATGTTGGGGAATAGATATATTGTAAAAAACATTAATGTTTGAATATTGGTTTTATTTTTTTATTTCATGTAAGTGTATGGACTTTATTATTTCAAATTTTAGTTGAGGCTATAATGAGGTTTTTGTGATTCCTAATTCGATGAATCATCAATCACTTAGAAAGGAGAAGACTGTATCCCCAATAATGTACATTGTGAGTAATATACATATTGTTTATCTAAATCTACTCAATAATATCTAAGACCCAGGAATACTGATCCGAAGTTCCATAACATGTTCAAAATATCAATGAATGATTTGTTCGATGACATGCCAATTTTAAATGACCCTTTGGGGTTTGTGGGAGCCATGCAAGTGAATACTAATGCTTCCCTAGTTTATTTCCCCATCACATTAAATTATAGATACTATTTAGTGGTGAAGCAGTCTGGTAGTAGAGTTATTATTGATTTGGTGTCTGATGATATAAGTGAGGGTGGTTCAATGGGATATAAGGGTAGAGATCCATCAATTAAAGGTACTGAATGCTGTAATTTTTTTTCAAAAGGGACCATACCGAGAATTATATTTTCTTTCTCAATTATGTGTTTCACTTTTAAGGCCTAGGAAAAGAGGTTAAGGCTATGGGTGATGGTGAACATGATTATTCCTTTTTATAAGAGCACAGATTTCCTATAGTAGAGCCATTAAGTTATTATTCTAGCCAATTTTCAAGGGATAATTCAAAGGGATGCATCGATTTTGGGATAGAAAACCTCATGAGGAAGAAGGGTAATAGGGGAATGTAATACATGGTAAACTCCATTATGGAAAAGGGAAAAAAGTAAAAAGGGATTAATGATTATTCTTATCTTACAAAACCCATAGGGAAAACATCTTCCTCGATGTCTAGGCCCATAGAGTTTGATTGTTTCTTCACTTCTAATGATTAATAACCTCTATTTGATGTTTTTGTGGAAGAAGACAAATAAAGTAATTATATGTAATATCCCAACGAGATAATGGAAAATATATGGTGGAGGATAATTCCATCTTTGAGTCTTTGATTGGGTTGGATGGCTAAAAAAGAGAGGTGTGTAAGGAGTCTTCATAGAAGGCGCCACATGGGAGATTATCAACCATTATGAGGGAATTTGTTTTGGAGGTTTCCATTCCAATTATGTACGATATTATAGTTGTAGACCGAATGATAGTGAGATTAATTCTTGTGTGAAAAAAAGGGGTAGTTCTGTTTGAACAAAAAGAATGACCATATTATTACAATATGAATAAATGAATCGATGATTAATGTTAAAGATTTCATTGAAATGCGGGAAAAGATGGATAATCAATTTGAAAACCAGATCAAGAGTGACCTATAAAGAAATTTAAATGATATTTAATGTAAAATATATATGGATTATTATTTAAATAGGCGAAAATAGGATTTTAATCGTTCATCCATTCTTATGGTCTATGACATTGTTTGATTTTACATTATGAGGATTCTCAAATTGTCCACAAATGTGCGTAACATTATTAAAAGGTAACATTATGTAAGTCATCTTCCACCTACATCAAATAATTTACAACAATTATTATATAGTAAAAATTTATATTTAATATTATGAGGTATTTTATGTTAATGGGACTACCTATATCTATATCCTCTACCATCCAATGGAAAATGATGATTTCATTCATGTGTATGAAATAACACTACCTCATGAATCGATGTAATTAATTTTCCATCACCATATGTCGTGGATGGATTATAAAGGTGAAATTAATTTTTATATAAGATATTCAAGAAATATATATCATTACTGAAAGAAAATATTCCATTTTTTTGGATATTCATTCATTAAAAATGATAACTTCATTCTTGTGAACATGTGGACTGCCCCTACATAAAGAGATGAGACTAATTATTGATCACCACAAAACATGGATGATATATAAAAATAAATTTAAAATAGTTATAGGATATTTATGATATTATGATAATTATATACTGTTTAAATAATAATGTACTTTTATCTAAACTATCATTTAAAATTAGAAATATTACTCATATATATGTACGACAGACATTTTCTATGGATGAAACACAGTTCATTTTTCATGACTATATTTAAGGTCTGGATTTAATGAATAATTGATTTATCAAAATAATAAGTATTCAAGGATTATTACTCCTATGATGATGGAATAATGACCACAGTAATGTCCTCAAACAATGTAGCTTGGAGTCGGTGCCATAAATTATAACATTTGAATATATAAAATAATACAATCCCAAAAGTATCAAAAAACTTAACTATATTGGAAAAAAAATTATACATGATACCTATATTGCATTTGGGATTGAAAATATATCATAATACATAACATGATCTAATAAACATCATCATTAATAAATCACTGAAAGAATGGTTCTTCATAACCTAGGGAGAAGAAACAAAAAAAGGGTGAGATAGAATGATCATTATGGATTATGGACAATAGAATCTATCATGAATGAATAATAATAATCATAATGGAAAGGTGAGAATTAAACACAAGTTCCCATTAAATAATTGGATAAGGCATAATCAATATAGAATGATAAATAACTAAAACACATTCTATTTAATAAATAAAATGAGAATGAAATGAATCCTTAGATAGTGGTAAAGAAAAAATCCAATGGATAAATAATAATAATAGATTAAATATTAGTGAAGTAAAATCATTACAATTTGGGCACAATTTTTTAGGAACATCGAAACCTATATCATTAAAACCATTTAGAAGAAAATTTAAAACTACAGGTAGAAACCTGTTTAAATTTTCCAAAAAACATGTCTCATGATACATATCGATCCATCGAGGGGATATATAAATTATATGCCCCACCCATCAATATCAGTCTTAAACATTCCTCATATACTAAATATTTTATTTCAATCATGAATAACATGGCTTACCAAATATCTACACTAGGTAAAAGATACTGATTTATCAATACTTTTCCAAATAATAAAATAAAAATAAAATCAAATAATATATGTAATAATGAAATATGGTTTAGGAAAAAATAATATCCATCACCCGTTAATATGTATATTCAATAGGAATAATATTTTGAATGAAAAGGTATTATAATAAATAGATTGTATTAGGAGAAAGGTAATTATCACAAAATAATGTTAGATTTCACAACTTCATTTTCCAATTGGTTATTCCCAAATAAATTACCCTCAAAATAAATGATCCAAATTTAATACTAAAATACCATGACTAATGAATTATTCATGATATTATATGTCAATGGATAAGTATATACACCACATAAATATGAATTGGTTCAAAATAAAAAATAAGTCCCAATAGAATGTAATTTTGAAGAAATTATATACATTAAAATAAATTTTGGTTGAAGTCGCATTAAACAATTTGATTATGGTTTTGAAGATGTTATTAATATATAAATCAACCATATAAATTTTTTTAATATCATATATTATTTTTTTGTAACATCTTATAATCTATCATTATTTAGGTGGTTTTGGGTGATAATTGTCTAGTTTATATAGTTTTTTTTGACATGTTATTTTTTTAATATTACATAGATAATAATTTCATAATATCTAGAGTGTAAAAAATGATGTTAAAATCATAAATAAATATTCTATATTTATTTAGAGTAATTTGTAAATTTTTTGATAGGAAATGAAGTAAACTGTTCATGGATACGTTAGACCACTTGTATGCATGAAGATTGTTCCTTTTTTATATCATATTGAAATAAAGAGAAGTAAATAGTATATCTATATTTATTGTCAATATAGTTATTATTATTTCATATATATCACATATTTTTATTAGAATAATTCATAATACATTACAACTAATGCATGAATGAATCACCTCGCATTGTGAGATGGTAGTCCTCTATAAACATAAAAGACATTTTTATATTTCCACGAAATTGAATACATGAGGGTATGTGTTATATATGAAATATAGAAGAAAAAAGACATTATAAATATCATTTATTAACCATAATTCCTTCATTTTTCCAACTATGATATGCTTTAATGGAAAAAATAACATCAGTTCTTGAGATGGCAATCCACTGTACAAACAAACGATGATATAATAACCCAATTGATAGAAGTGTGTAAAATTATAGGTCATAACAATAACATAAAAACATATCAAAATATTTATGATAATTATAAAGTTATTTAAGTATGTTATGTGAATAATTGAATGAGTTTGGCATGAACCAGCTCAGATAACCTGGTAACCCAATAACCGAGCTGGTCTGGACATTTCCTGAAATGGAATTTCTAATCGCCATGGGTTGGAAAGTAGTAGCTTACGTCATACAAAATGATAGTGGGAATATAGTTTCCCTAAATAGAATGGAAACAATTTAAACATGACAATATTAAAAATAGAAAAAATGATTAGGGAGAAGTGTATCAAATGCCAAATAGGTATGAACAACCAAATGAAAATATCAACGTTCAAAAAACAGAAATATAATCATACAAGTCTCAATGAACACAACATCTCAAAGACTATAAATCAACAAAAGTTACCACTTGAAATTGCTAAATTTATCATCCCAACAAGGCATACCATCAATCCGGTAGTCGAACCTATCACCACATGACATCAAGCGCACCTACTCGTATGCCAGAGGCTACCGACTAGCAGTAAGTGTGTAAGGACAATTCGTGGGGAGACTATGCGCTCATATCAATGTTTTCATAGTAGTATGAAAAATATATTAATAGACTGACAAAAAGGATGAATTATGAAGAAATAAATAATTTAGAAGATTTCCATTGTAATATCAACTCAATAAAAAAATGTAAACCACCAGTTTATTCAATGTATAAATGTCATGGTGGTACATATCTGAATGAAGTAAACATATCAACAAACTTTACATCTCAGAAAAAAAATTATAAGAACAAAACCCCCAAGGAAGATCTCCACAAGAATCCAAATATCAAGCTCAGTCCTTTTCTCTTAACTCCCATTTATAAAATAACAGAATAGAAAAAGTCCACAGTCCGGAAACAAGAAAATCTACTCGGTTTCCCCAGTGCAATGGCAGCCAAAATAGAATATGAGATATAGATTGTAGTAATTTGGGACCACTAATGACTAGATAAATCTAGAAAATGTAATAAAATTAAACTTCATATAAGTATACAGACGTAATTACATAATTGAATAAATAACCAACAATCTGTCCAAGTTCTTAATGGACCCCTGACGGCGATACCTACTTCAGACCAGGACTGGTATGTCTAATCATGTCAATTACAGGTATATATATATAATAACATTGTGTTTATATACAAATAAATAGATAGGTATTCTTAGAATCCTCCTATATGAACCATGTGCATACCAATGCTAAATGGAGATATACACTGGATACTATTTCTAGCTGGACGAATATGTAATTCACATACTTTTAGTACCCGAGGAAGCAGTAATGGTATTTACCCTAGTAAAAACTCCAAGAGCTCTCACAGTCTCATGAAAATCAACATGGAATGTCACACAGTCTTTCTACCCCATGCTCTCACTATACTTTATGAAAAAAGGTTTTATGGATCAGGACGCAACACACGTACATCAATCACCAAGCATTGAACACACATTCAATCCTCTGGCTTCACTCCACGAGCACTCTCATTATCTATAGTATTAGCACAAAAAACTATCATATTCTTTCACCACAAGGGCTCTCATGATCCCATGCCTCCCCTGTATTTACATGTTATAACCAATGACAACATATAATGAATGAAACATTTAACCTCTCATGAATTTCATTATCCCATTTCAATTACATATTAGAAATCATATTAACATTAATACATTAGAAAAATTGTCATAATTATTTTAGTTAAAACATTCACATGGGATTCACATTCAACATTAAAACATGAGGTGAGGGCCTATAATTTTATTCCTTGGCCATACTCAAATACATTAGCTAATTGAACAATTAAATAGGTATAGAAATCTCATTAATTAATTTTTCATTTAATTAATCAATAACACAATTCATATCTCAAAACTATATTTCCAGAAAAAATTATCTCATTTTAAATCTCAAGACACCATTTTCAATTCCACAATTAAATATCTAGTTCATAATATGAAGGTGACATAATTAATTCCCAATTTCTTATCTCAACATAGCCAAAATTTATATCTTATAATTAATCACTCATTTGATTATCTTAATTACAATTTTCAATGCCCATAATTAATTCCCAATTAATATCTAAATATAGACAATTTAATATCTCATAATTAATCCAAAAGATTAATTTTCTCAATTAAAACTCTCAATGAAAATAATTAATTAACAATTAATTATCTCAAATTAGCTAATTTAATATCTTATAATTAATCCCCTAATTAATAGTCATAATTACAATTTTCAACGTACATAATTAACTTACAATTAATTATATCATCTTAGCCTATTTAATACCTCATAAAAAATCCCTCAATTAATTATCATCTCAAAGTACATAATTAATTAATAATTAATTATTCCAACTTAACTAAATTAATATCTCATAAAAATCCCCCAATTAATTATCATCTCAAAGTGAAGAATTAATTCCTAATTAATTATTTCAATTTATCCAAATTAATATCTCATAATGATCTCATCAATTATTTATCATCTCAAGCAACATATATAATCTATAAATAATTATTTCAATTCATCCAAATCAATATCTCATAATTAGTTCCTTGATTAATTATCTACTTGACGAACATAATTAATTCATATTTAATTATTTCAGTCTTACCAAATAAATAACTTAAAAATAATTCCTCTAATAATTATCATCTCAAAAAATCTAGTTAATTCGTAATTTATTATCTAAACATAACGAAAATAATTACTCATATTTAATCCTTCGGTTAATTGTCATCTCAAATCCAATAATTAATTCATAATTAATTATTTCAACAAATCTAAATTAATATCTCATCATTAATTCCTCGATTTATTATCATCTCAAATAACATAATTAATTCATAATTATTTATCTCATCTTAACAAAATTAATTACTCATAATTAATCCATGAATTATTTTTCATTTCATAGAAAAAAATTTATTCATAATTAATTATTTTAACATGACTAATTTAATATCTTATAATTAGTCCCACAATTATTATTTGTCAAAAAAAACATAATTAATTCGTAATTAATTGTTTCATCCTAAAAAATTAATTACTCATAATTAATCTCCCGATTAATTATCCATTTTACTAAATCATTGCATATAATAAATTCAAAATTCAATTATCTCAACACATCAAATTGATAATTCATAATTAATTACATAATTAATTATCTAAACTTATTCCACCAAATATTCATATTACCACTTAACCCAAGTGTGTCAACATATAAGGGCTGCAATAAAAAGATATAGCGGCAAGCTAAATGAACATATAAAGATTGTCACTATGTTTTACCTTGAAGGAAGTGCATCTCAATAGAGGGGTTTTATTTAAAAAGCATGATTTTTTAATCTAATAAAACATTTTATATTAATATTTTTTCAGTAATTATAGTAAAATTCATTATCATCAAGAAATTAAATATCAACTACGTTATATTAATTGAGCAATATTAAGAACCTTACCTCAATGAAATGGCCCAGACAGTCCTTTCTAAATCAAACTGCTACCCTCTCACAGATTCGCACATCCACATCTTTGTGTGTGCATATATGGAATTGATCACAACACCTATCAAAAATATTTGAAACTCATAATTAGTTCATCGAGGACCAACACACACCAAAAATAATCAACCGAAACTCAAGAAAACTGCAAATACATAATCCCAATTGGTGAGAAACTATTTCTCGTGTATATAGCCTTACATGAATATGACGCCGGTGCACTAAAACAAACTGATTCGCTTCATCTCTGGAAGAGGTCGTCAGAATACAGAACAACGCATCCAAAGACATAGTTCAAACCACCTAGGATTAGATGAAAAAAGAAATCTAGGTTAATCCTGAATATAGGGTTTTGGCCCAACAGAACCTGGGGAGAAGGAGATATGAGACGATAGATGTAGAGTACGAAACATGTTGAGAAGGATTTACCGTAATGATACAGACAACATCTGTGAAGGAACCACCACGATACAACGTGCTGAGAGTGATCTGGGATAAGAGGGTGGTGCACCACCGTTGGATGTTGCACCATGGGTGCGTCGTGACTCATGCAGGAGTAGGGAGAGGTGTGCCTCCCTCTTCAATTCTCCATTAAATAGTATATTAAAAAATTTATTAAATAATTATATGAAATAATAATATAATAATAATAATAATAATAATTGCAATCATATTATTATAAGTATGCATTACTATTATAAATCTTAGATAAACCACAGCCCCCCAATTAAACACCATTTAATTAAATTCTTCTCCCAAAAATTTAATTAATTAAATTCTCCAAATCATCACTAATTAATTAAATTTTCCCAAAATAATTTAATTATGTAAATTCCTCATTTTTTATCAAATAACTTAATTCATCATAACCTTAAATTTGATTAAATTAAACCCCAACTCCACATTTAACAGATTATTTAATTAAATTCATTTCAACCAAATTTAATTAAATAATATTTTCTAACTCATTGAATTAAACTTTCTGAAAATAATTTAATTAAAAAAAATTGACACCTCATCAGTCATTATTTAATTAAATTCATTCCATCTAAATTTAATTAACTTATTTTATCATTTATAATTATTAAATTAAATTTATTGAAAGGAATTTAATTAATTTAAACCCCTATTTTTCATTGAAAAAATAAATTCAACTTAGACTTCACTTTAATTAGATAAAACACCAAATATACATTTAATAAATCATTTAATTAAATTTATTTCCAACATAATTTAATTAAATAAATATTCCAACTCATTACTATTTAATTAAATTATTTCAACTTATATTTATTAAAAAAGTGAACACCTTATTTATAATTATTTAATTAAATTCGTTCCAACTAAATTTAATTTAATAATTTCTCTAAATCATGTTATTTAATAATAATTTCTGAACATAATGTAGTTAAATTAAAAACTCTAACTCATCAACATTATTTAAATAAATTATTAAAACCTCAATTTAATTAAATAATAAAACCAATTTAATATTAATTAATTAAATTATTCTAGACCTTTAATTTAATTAAATAAAACTCTCATTTTACATTAATTAATTAAATTCTTATTTTCCTTGAGTTTAGAAGAATAAAAACCCAACTACTTATTTACACATAATTTAAATTTTACCATTTTATATTAATGTTGTTTGATAACCTCCATCTCCTCATTTACAATCCATTTAATTAAATTTCTGTCATCATAATTTAAATAAATAAAGACTCTATTTCATCATTATTTAAAATAATATTTAATTATTTTCATCACAATTTAATTAAATAACATCTTCATATCAATTTTATTTAATTAAAAAGTCTTAAAATAGTTTATTTAAATTAATTACTCTATTCAACACTATTTTATTAAATTATCTCAACCAAATTTTAATTAAATAAATATTTTATTTCACATAAATCAATTAAATCCTTTTTAAAATTGAATTTAATTAAATTTAACACCCAATTCACATCATTTAATTAAATTCATTTAGTCCTAAATTTAATTAAACATGTTAACCAAAAAAATAAAATTGCATAAGCTACAAGGTTTTACATGTACGGTTTGACAAATCGTGCACAGATCGTTTGTCTTCTAATAGACACCCATTTTAATATGCACACCTGACCCGCCTGGTTTGACTATCCTTTTATAGCCAACATATACACCTATTCCAGGCCCGATACTCTCGAAACCTATCATACTATCTGGGAAACTCCTCGCACATTTACCAAAGACGGATAGAAACACGTTTAAAGGATCCCATCTTGTGAAACTTCTTCCCGTAGATTTGTTTTATAACCAACCCCTCATTATAGAGAAAAAGGTTTAAAAAAATTCATGAGTTATCCTAGTTCAATAAAACATGGGACATTACAATTTACCCACCATAAAAACATCAAGTCCCCGATAATCCATCAAGAGATACTACAACACTAATGACCAACCATGGCCAAGAAGTATCATTTGAAAGATCAAATTGCATTCTGAAATGTCGAATGTACCATCATCCGTTTTAGAACCCCAAGACAAGGACCTTTTTTAAAGACGTTGACGACCCATGAAATACCTACCCATCATTAAACTAGCATTGTTACTTTAAAATGATTTCAACACCATCTAAATGTAAACCAAAGTCTTTACTGGAATTCTGGTGACCTCTACATGTAAAGCCATCAAATGGCTACATTAAAATAATCGTTCTGCATCCCAAATAAAATCATAACCCAAAGTACCATGAATCCTGTGTACAACCCAGATAACAACAATTTTTTTAAGTGTTATCAGCCCTATATAAATTATTCAAATACACATGTTACCATTTTCCAGTTATAAGGCACCCATACACCTTATAACTGAAATTAGATCCCATTAAAAATGTAATAAATCAATTTCCACTCATTCCACCATTTACACATAAAACATCTCTAAAATGCTAACATAAGCATTAATAGAATATCAGGTTATAATACTGAAGAATGGAATATAATCATCTAAACAAGTTATAAAATCATGCATGCTAAAGGATATCAAGGCATGGATTTACACCGAAGGCACACAATCAAAATTAACAAGTCTCCTAATAATTTAACTAAATGGCATGATATATGCATGGAATGTAAATCTATACGTGCCTTAGATGATGAATGTATACAACTTCTAAGACATATTAGGCCAAGGAATTTTTTCCAAATTCTCAAAATCAATAAGCAGTAAAAAATACACCAGTCACTCAATGTGAAATCATTTCAACTATAACCTCAAATAGTATAAACATCAATTCTCATCCCTATAAACATGGTCATTTCCCATACATGGGGTGATTAGTACCATGAATTACTATAAACAGAGAACCAACACATTCATAGTCTGCTTTCTACCAACACAAATCATAAAGACAATAGAAAAGAGAAGGAATACCAAATCCTTTTAATACCAATTTTTAACGTCCTGACCAAGCTTACCATCAAATCTGCAGTCGGACCAATCGCCACATAACATAAAACGTTCTTTCCTATACACTAAAGGTCTCCTACTAGTAGTGAGGGTGTCAGGATAGTTAGTGGGGAGACAATACCCACTTTAATACGCATATCTAACCCGTACGGTTTGACTAACTATACGTAGCCTCTACATACACCTGTATCGGGTCCAATTCCCCTGAAACCCAACCAGGTATCTATGAAACTCCTCAATCCATAACCTAATTTTAATATAAACAAGATTCAAATATTCCAACTTGACAAACTTCATCAGTAAGATTAGTTTTAAAACTGACCCATCATTACAATGAATAAAGTTAAAAAAGCTTTTATGTTTTAACCCGATTGAAAAAATATTGGACATTACAGGTAATTCATAATTCACAATCCATGAAGGAGGAAATATAGAAAAACCCACATGAACAAGTAGTTTGTGGGATAAATTATTTTTAGGGTCTCAGCAAGGATTCCTTAATATGATACCCGAATTAGTTTAACAAATAAGGCATTGAATTTTAAATAAAATGACAAGGAATTTCAAAATATTTTTTTTTCAATAATCATTTGTTAAAATTTAAATGATGGAAATGCATTAAATATATGGATTAATAATTATTTTTATATAAAACATTTTATATAAATTCACAATTCATGTGTACAATAGTTTACCAAAATTTGAATATATGAATATGAAATTAAAAATAATAAGAAAAATGGAAATCAGTCAATAGGTATGATAGTTATAGGTTATGGTATAATTTCACAATTATTTAATGAAAATGAAAATGTTAAAAAACATCCCTTTGAAACTATTCAATGTGTTCTGACCAACATCCCACTGAGGATAAGACAAGCCAATAAGTTCATGTTGGAGTTGTAAAACGTCAATCTGTTTTTCGGGAATTCCCATTCCAGAATATCTATCCTTAATAACTCACTAACTTCCATGTATTTCGTGTGTTTTTAAAAAAATAATGGTAAATTTTTTGATGACTATTCAATATAAATTTTTTCCCATTTACCATTTCAATATGATAATTTCTATTTAAAAATCAAATCAAAAGTTTTTATTTGATTCATGCCTTTTGCAAGATAATAACACTGGGTTCATATGTAAACCATTTTATGTGATTTTTTCTCAAATATTAATTTGAAATAAATTTCCCCCCATTAAATTTACCAACTAAATATTACAATATAAATTACGAAATTTAAATCAAACAATTTCATTCCAATTTTCACAATCGATCACTAATTCATTGGAATTACGTCATTTTCCACAATTGTTTTCCAAATAAAATTTAAAAAACAAATTCAATGGTATTTTTATAATAAAATAATATATATAAAATAATTAAATTAATAAATTTAGCGGTAAACTAATTTTAAATCAAAAATAGAACTGGTCACATCAAGATCACGAGATCTCAAAGCATAAAGCCCAAATAGGTGAACTCTAGAGAAGACCATCTGTAATAAATGTATGAGATTCATTCATAGATTCAAGATAAAATAAATTGGGGATTATATCATCAAGAAAATATCAATAAATACATAGGGAATTTAGAGGGGAGAGTGAGAGAAAAATAACATGAATATGAAACAAAACCATAAGAGATTGAACGTCATTTACCTTACATAAATTTGCTTTAGAATGGGTGTAGAGGAGCCTAAATCACCCCTTGGAAGAATACAAATAAGAATAAAACATATTCATATCATTCTTGCATGTCTGTCACATAAATGGAGGGCATAGATATTTTGAAAATTAACTTCTGGTTTAATTAAAATCTACACATGGTTTCTTAGGCAGGTTTCTATAGGTTGAAAAACTATGCGCCCTAGAAAAAACACAACTTTGACCAAAATTCATGGTTTATAAATGGTGGGAGAATTTTTTTCTGAACCATGCCTTAATTTTTAAACCACCCACTATTTGGATTTCCTTGGTTTCCACTAAGAGGGTGAATAGTTTGGGAAAACCATTTCATAAATATGAATAGACCAGAAACATTAAAAAATTTCCAAATTCATTCCCAAAATTACATTAGATAAACCCTAACAAATAATTGGATTTAATTAAGTGTTAATTAATACTTGAAAATTGTAAAAGGATGTTATAAAATTCCAACCATTAAAACACTCTATCCCCATAAATCATGCTAAAAATCTTCCAAGTCAAAAAGATGAGTCCATGTTATCTCATCAATACGTCCCACTCCAAAGTCAAATGTGTTTCAGAATTTTTGTAACACAGAACTAGAACTAAAGTTATTTTCCTGTCGTTATGTACCTTGTTTTATAGTCAAAAATCATAATTGGATCATTATTCATGGATAAATCATGGTCAACATCATGATCACACCATCTCAGAGCATGAGATGGATCAGAAAGATAATTCTATAAGTGTAATAAATATAAAATGTTATGTATCAATTGAATATATGATGAAAGTGATAAATGGTAATCAACCTTCCCAACATTCTCAATAACCAAAAATTGGTACCAAAAAACATGGAAAATGTTTTTTATCCTCCCAATATGTAGATGACATAAATATGGTGAAACATTCAATAAAACATGTCTACAAACTAAAAATTACAATGGAATGTGATGTCAATCAACATAAGATTTATATTAGTTTGGTTCTATAAACATTATTTAACGAATCAAGTGTATCATTTCAAACCTCTCTAAAACCATGGTAGGTCCATCCAAGGAACGTTCCCCAATCATCAAACAACACAATCATGTTTTACATGGTTTTTCATACAATGCCGAAAAAAGAGACATTCTAATCGGAGAATGGTATATATTGTTATAAAAAGATTGCAAGACATAAATGGTTACCAAAAGACCCACCGATGTTAAGAATGCAAGAGTGGAGCATATTATTACAAATCTGTATGCCTCTTTCTATCTGTCCATTTGAATGAGAATGGTATGCCATGATCAAACTGACCAGAGATCCTAGAACCTCTTAAAGGCCTCTCCAAAAGTGATACATGAACTGAGGATCCCGATTAGAGACAATAATAGATAGGACCCTATTAAAATGAAAAATCACTCCAAATTAGTTATTTTCTAACTCCAAAAATTTTAATGTCTCATGAATGGGTATAAAGTTATCTGGTTTAAAAATCTGATCTATGATAAATAAATTTAAATTCATATTTATCTAAGAAAATGGACACACATTCACAATATCCACTAAGATGTAATCCTAGATCCATGCTAGGATTGAATGTGCTTGTATTAAATCTAATGGCTTCTTATTCTTTGATTTTACCTATTGGGATGTATAATAATGATAGATAAAATTAGCAATGCATTTTATCATACCCAACTACCTAAATCTACACCAAATGTCATAGAACATCATAGTGGTTCCTAGGTGACCAAACCAAGGGAAATTATGTAAATACCCTATCAAATCTTTGCTTAATGATAATAGTGCCTCAAAAATATTTTGATAACATAGAATACCCTCCGTTGGATAATGAACACTCAAAAAACAGTCTCCCCACCATAAAAATCTATTTAATTATATGGAATTCATTATCAAGCTGCTAATATAAATGAATCATATCTAGAAGAGTGGTTATAAAATGAACACTATTCAAGGAAACATCCACCTCTAATTCTGAGTCTCAAATATGCAACTGTGAAAAAAAACCATCACGTTCCACTCATCTAATTATTGTTTCCAGGCTTGGGTAAGAAGTTTCATACTCAAAGTATCTGCAACAACATTTCCTTTCACTGGGGTATAGGAATTTTCAAATTTGAAATATTTAATGTATTTCACCCAATGCCTCCAGTGGTGATTCAATTTTTTTTAGAGAATATATAAATAATTCTATTATGGTTAAAAATGATGGTTAAATTTTCTATAAAATGTAATGATAGAAACTATTAAGTCCATGCATCACATCTTCATGTTCATGGTCATTATGGGGAAAATTCTTCTTGTCTGGTCTCAGCTTGTTAGTTCCATTAAAAATGATATGATAACCTTACATTACATCAATACCCAAACCCATACATGATGCATTATATATGACCACATAGCCTTACCTGATGTCTATATGAGTCAAAACAAACGCTATAGTAAAATTATGTCTCATCAGAATAAAATAATTGTGATACTTCTCATCCCATGAAAACCTTTCTCCCTTCTGAGATATATAAATCATCAGAGAATCCAAATTTTGAGAAGTCCTATACTAACTGGTGAAAATATCCAGGTAATCCCAAAATGCTCTAAATCTCATAAACCATTTATGTTTGTTCACATGTAATAAAAAAATTTACATTTTAATTGTCAACTATAATACCATGTTTTGAAACCACGTTCCCCAATAACATCACTTCCCGAATCCATAAATCACATTTCTAAATATTGGCATAAATTTAATGATTCATCAACAATTCCAAAACATTTCTCAGCTTCTAAAATTAGTCTACATTGATATAGATTAAAAAATGTTGTCATCCACAAATACCACAAAAAATGTATCATGAATTATTAGGATCAATATGTTCATTAAACACATAAAGACTATAGGATCATTGGTTAAGACAAAAGTCTTTAAAAGGTACTCATAATGGTAATACCTGCTCCGATGTTTATGTTTTCAATGTTTAATTCTTTTATTCTAAAAAGATGATAACCTTAACTGAGATCAATATTTGAGAACCACCTCACCAAATTCAACTATTAAAATATATCATAAATTTATGGAAATATATATTTAATTTGTACATTAACTCTATTGTGTTTTTGGTAATCAACACAATAGTGAAGTGAACCCCCATCTTTCATTGTAATGAGAAATGATGCTACCCAAGGTGACAGACATGTGTGTATAAATAATTTTTCTTAAAGATAATCAAACTATATCCTCAATTATTTCATTTCATCTAGTTCAATGTTGTAAGATGGAATAAATGTTGGTTTCATATATGGCACTATGTTGATATGAAAATACATCTCACTTACTGATAGAAAACTAAAGAATTTAGAAGAAAAAACACTGAAAAGCTCAAAAACACTAGAGGAAGATCATCACACAATGAAATTCCCTATAGTTCATGTCTGAAGACTAATATTAATTTCTGTAACTCTAGATAATAATTTATGGATTTACTCGACCTTGGGTTCTATTTTCTGTCAATGACATGGAACACCACATCAGGTTTATTGAATAAGACCCATATAATATACAAATCAATCTGCGATTCATTGGGAATTGTCTAATCCATCTTATATATGTCATCAATATGATTCATTTCCGGAAACAAAAGACTCTGAAAGATAAAGATATGAAAAATATGAAATATCCATGACTATAGAGACCCTTCACTTTCATTATTATGAGGGGTGTTGTAATATCCATGGAATAAGATAAAATAAATATACGAATATTAATAAAGTCAAAAATTATGGTGGAAATAGTTGAATAGGATGCACTAGTATCAAATAATGAAATCAGTAATGAAAAAACTATAGTGATGTTACCTCTCACAGTCATCGGATACATATTTTCTTCTAAAAGAGACTCTTCCAATGAATGAAGAATATTATTTATGGAAGCTTTTGGATTGAACCTTTTTTTTGAAGAATCTTTTTTTTTGAATCTATTTTAGTAGTTTTTGATGATATGGTTCCACTAAGAAGAGTGGAATATATATTATAGAGCAACTAAAAGTTACCTCAACGTCCATAGGAACCACAAATCATGTGTACATCTATGAAAAACCACATTGTGTTCCCAAGATTACCACACTATTAAAAAATCAATGTTCCACTTCCAAGCACTACAAAAGTTCTATACAACCCCTTATATAGAGATCCACCATGAAAATCCTCAAAACTCAACTTCCCTTTAATGGATACCACACCTCCACAATAGAAACCAAAACCCAGACAACCTTAACTTGCCAACTAGTTATATTTTAACCATCAAAACTCAATACAACACATCATCATAAGAAATAATATTTATCAAAAAGCCTAAGAAAAGTAATTATATTTATTCCCCAAATTGAATAGTTGATTATTCATCTTATCATTCGAAAAAATTTCTTTTCGAATTGCACCAGCATAGAAAATAAGTTTTTGTAATCTGTTAATGTCATATATGCCAGATCAAGTTTTAAAAACTCTCTATCTGTGAACAACACCGTCGACTCTAGGTTAAAATGACCGTTTAAAAGAACATTAACTTATTGTCACTATAATACCTCATGATTCCTTTCTATCAACATCAGTTCAAACAATCTTTTTATTGATTCCCCCAGCACAAAGGTGGCACACGTTGTCATGATTTCATCATGCGTCTCTAAGAACTCAAAAAAACATTACATAATTATCATCCAATCCTCAGACACTTAGGTATCATTGGTGACCTTGAATGTCAGTGGAATTTGGTGAATGAACTCATGTGTAATGTTCCAAAATACACCCCTTTGAGGTCACACAGCTGGAGCCTGATCAGGAACATGTGGAAGTGTACATCCGAGAGCATGGACAATACACACAATCACTTCAACCATACCCAGGTCGACTAGATGGCATACCCATGGTGGTTCATCATAGCTTCTTGATGGATCAAATTCTCACTTCATCACAGATCTATGATACAACACTACACCTGTAGAAAACATTGAAGGCAATAGAAAGGATACTCAGAACAACACTCAAACAAACGCAACACACCAAATGATAGACAAAAACATTTTTATTTCAATCTATCCAAACCAAAATTTGGGAAAATACTAGAACTAGTCCTCAAGAAATTTTCTAGACATAACTAGGTTATTTAATGTTTATTTTGGTTATATAAAGACATTCACTTAATCACAAATACCATCTAGGTCCCAAAAATATTAGACAACTTCAAACTAACATCAAGGAATGATGCTTAACCAAAACCATTGATACAAGTTTGTTAGGAACCATCCAAGAAAACTTGGTATCCTTATTACCAAATCATTCATAAAATATCCTAAAGGGTATTCCCTATCCACATAAGTTGGAGACTAGCACCTCACATAGTAAAACATGAATGTGGGGAGGAATTTTTTCCAAGATACACCAAAATAAAGATAAAAAAATCAGTTTTCAAAAAAGAAAATTTCTATAAGGATAAGTGAAACAAAATTCATATAGGTATAAACAACCCAGGGTACATCTCGAAGTACAAAAAAAATAGAAATATAACTAGATAATTCCTAACTAACACATCATCTCAAAGCACAAAAATAAACAGAAACTACCACCTCCACATTATTCATTAACTTCATTCAACCACATAGGTGGAACTCTACAAATTACTAACGTCATAAGTAGTGTTTGAGAAAAAATTCCATTAGGTTTCAACAAGGATAACATAATATTCTTCCACAATTAATAAAAAAAGTAAATATTTTAATTTTAAATAAGTCGGCATGGATTTTCAAAATCATATTATAAACAAATCATGTTTTACAATTTAAATGATTGAAAGACATTATAAAAATAGATTCATAACATTTTTAAATAATTTTTTTATATAAATTCACATGGAATGGATAATGTATTTTACAATCAATAGAATACACACCAACACACCTAGAAACAAAAACACACACACAAATATATATATATATATATATATTATCAAAGAATTTACAATAAGAAACATGGTCAACTACCGAGATATATAAATGTACTAGGTTACAGGATCCTCATTGATATTATATAATGAAAATCAAAATGTGAAGACACTTCTATTTAACAAAGGTCAAAGATTAATAACCAATATATCAATGTGGATAATACATTCCAATATGTTCATGTTTGAGTTGTAAAGCATCAATCGTTTTCTAGGAAATTCCCATCCATGAAGGTTTGTTTCTATTAACTGACATACTACATAGGCTTCCATGTGATCTAATAATTAACAAAATGGGATATTTATTTCAATATTACTGAAAATAAATTTTAATCCCATATACAATATTAATATAGAATGTTCCATTTAAAATCCAAAAAACAAAATTCTAATAAAATCATGCCATTTATAAGATAAAAACACTTGGTTTCTAGGTAAACTATTTTAAAACATTTTTCAGAAATATGAATTTGAAATAAAATTTTCAATATTCAATTTCAATATTCAAATTCACAATTTACATCCAAAAAGTTTCATCAAATTTTCACAATTGATCCTTAATTTAATGACTAAACTCTATCATTTTTTCCAATTTTAAGAAAAATCACAGAAGAAGATGTACATCATGAAGGGCCAAAATTAGGGGAGGCCCAAAGCATCATTGACAACAAATTGTAACCCAGAAGAAGGAAAGGAACCTAAATCCATAAACAAGGAAACATTTTGGTTTGTAGAAGCTTGAGAAGCCAGGAATGCTACTGCCTTATTTCCCTTTTTCCATGTTTGAGAGATCATATTGTGATAACCCAATATATTTTTACAATTCTGAAGGTGATAAGCTATGTTATAGGGACAACAACCATAGCCTTTTACCGCTTTATAATGTAGCAATGAGTCTGCCTACACTGCCATCAAATTAATTTGACTTTGGTCACATAATTCTAAACTTGTTTCCACAACCATAGCCTCGGCCAGTAGAACATCACCACTTCAATAATATGATGTGAATGCTGCAACAAAAAACCCCCTTGTGGTCCATAAATACTCCACTCCCTCTCATCTCCCCCAAGAGTGACCCGTCTATGTTGAGATTATGCCCACTACTATGGGGAAACAACCAAACCCAATGACCCAGATACCTCCTCTCGCTATGATTATTCATGCATAGGATTAGGTGTCTTGATGACAAAGCAACCTAGAATTCTAAAAATAAATTGATCAAGTCTATAAAAGTATTCTTTATTCAAAAGTTGATTATAGGGTGATATCCACTGATGTTCTTATGGCAGGCATCTTTCATTGATTTGTAGAGGGTCCAACAGCCCACTATCAGAATAATTGCAGGCCCATTCATTTCGAGCCATTGGTCACCGACACCACTAAACCAGCGACTGTAGAAGTTTTTGTGCAGCCCACATTGATCCTATCATCCTTTAAACGTGTCGTAGGCCTGCCAGAGCCAGCGAGCCCATTATCTCTGAAAAATACATGATCCACTGAATCTTGTTTGTGGTGTTTGCAACACCAGCATCTAGAGGCTAGGTTTATGCCCATACATTGGATATTCTCTTCAATAGATAAGAACTTATTCCTCACTCGCCACACCAGAAATTTGAACTTCAGGGGGATACCATTGCACCACAATGTTTCCCCCCACTATTCTCTGACGTTTTGGTTCCTCCTAACATGATTAAAATCATTGCTAGAGAACTCACCTAACGATGAACCAATAAGGATGATTCTATCTTACTCTTTGTTGAAAACAGTCTCCTTGAAAGATGTACATTGTTCTTCATCAAGGATGCTATGAATGAAGCATGGGTGATGAATTTATTCAATAAGAAACATTTCCAGGGTGGGGAAACCTGGGAACCACTGCCTCCCACCCCCAATCCCGAAGATAGAAATTTATGCCACCTCTTCCCACTAGCTACATGGCAAGAGGCCGCAGGGCCTTTATATGCGGTTGAATAAATTGCCAAATACTCGATGTCTGAGGCCTCTGCATAGTCACCTCTAAATCGTATTTATCCTGCATTATCATTCCCCATAAAGTTTGGCCTTTCATACACTCCCAAGCAAGCATGGCATGCATCCCTTGCATGGTCGACATGACACTCCTCATATTAATCCCCCCTTCAGAGGGGGTACTTGCAAGATGCTTCTTAGAGGCCCAATAATGTCTGCCTTCCCCCTTTCCATCCCATATAAAAGACCCCATTATCTTGTCCATATTAGCAAGAATACTTTTTGGAACCTTCATAGTGTACAACAGATGCATGCGTATGGAGACTAAGACACTATTAACCTGAGTTATACAACCTCCAAAGGATATATGCGTATTTTTTCAATTGAGAATGTGTGCTATTATCATTCACACTATCTTATCAAAATGATGGGCATGAAGGGAGTTTGGACTCACATGCACACCAAGACACTTCATAGGTAAAGGCCTTATTTTCATGATCAATATTTCATCTATAACCCTGGTCCTCCTATCTGATGTTCCCATACTAGTATAATATTAACTTTTCTCCCTGTTCACCACAGCGCCACTCCATTTACTATACTCCCCACTCAGCTCATTCATACCATTCATTTAACTCCTACTTCCATTAGTAAAAAGGATGGGTTTATCTACAAACATTAACTGTGAAAAACCCATTGTGGCATTCCTGTCCTGATATGGAAGAATTTTACCCATTCATGAACCCCTCTTTTTGTGATTACTGTGCCCATTTTGAGATAAAATAAAGAGAGTGGGGGAAGTGGGATCCCCTTTCCTTAAACCTCGACATTCCATAAAAATACAAAAGTCTTTCTTAAGAAGGAAGTTGAAATCCATGTCGAGAAGAAGCAGTGAAATAGCCGGTCACAGGTCTAATTGGAGAACCCCCTGCATGCCAACACCTACCTCAATATCATGGTATTTCAAATAATAAATCCCTAGTCAGGAAAGTCCAACAATGCACATCAGTAATGAATAATTGATAATAAAACCTAGATTAAATATTTGATCAAAAGGTGTTATCTCCCCCAAAAACAATGATATCTATAAATTCTCATGATAGAGAGAAGAGAGAACTGAATAAATAGAATTTGAATAGGAAACAAACAAGGAAGATATTAGACATCATTTTCCTAGAATCGAACCACTTGTAGAATAGTGTAGTAGTGATAAAATCACCACCTGGGTGACGAAAAAGGGGAATAATATGTATTAGGGTCTTTCTGGCTCTTCATGAAAAAAATAGAGATTTTTAGGATTTAATAATTTAATTTTAACATTAATTAAAATCAGTAAATGGTTTCCAAGGAAGGCCCACACTATTTAAAATCTATAGTCCCTAGTTGTGTACCCCATTTTTCCCATGGTGATAGTTTTATACTATGTTGAAGAATGGGATTTAAAACCACATTACATCTATGCTAACACACAATAGTTTGGGGTTGGATGACTTTTATAGAGGGGGTGAACATCCCCAACCATGTAGGACTAATAAACATTCAAAATTTTCTGAAATTATTCACTAAACGATTTGAGATAAACACCAACCAAAAAATGAACATAATAAGATATTATTTAAGAGATAATAAGATTAATAGGATTTTACAAGTGTTTAGATATAAATAAAACAATTATTCATGTTGATTATCATTACAACTTCCTTGGGTAACTTCTAATTGGTTTGGACAAAAACCCATCCATCGGCGACTTTCTGCCAGAATTAAGGCCCCTAGGATGAAGGGAGGGAATTTGGTATGTGAAATTTTTATGGTATGGAGGAGAAAAATGGATTGGGAGGTGTAAATATGTTAGGTGTGTTAGTTCACTTTTATTGGGTAGTGGGAGTGGAATTCTTGTGAATACAAAAAAGTAAACACTATTGGGAGGTATCCATTAACATATGTTCCTCTAATAATGACCCATTTTCAATCCATGAAGAAATTTTGTCTAAATATAGCTATAAAATGGTGTTCAATCATATTTTCAGTCATTTCTACACATTATATTTTATGATTAACCACTAAGTAAATAACATCTAATGATTTTATGATATTTTTATTCTTAAATAAATTCAATTTATTATAGTTTTTACATTGCACAAACTAACCATGATATATGGTTAAATATTAACCTCACTATTAGGATAGTAATGAAAACATTAGTAATAGTAATGTTGATATTATAAGAATAAATTCACATATGATATTATAAATCAAATTTTGGAATGTGACGAAGGATAATATGATATATTTATGTCATATAATTTGTAAATAAGTGTGTTAAAAATGATAAATTATGTGTTTGTATTTTTGAGATATATAAATTTATTTTTACAATTTTATATTTTACATAATGATTTGAAAGAAAATTTACATTTACAATATTGATTCATAATTTAATATTATTTTTTATTATAATTTTAAAACAATTTTAGGTTACCATGGTTATTTTTGTAATGTTTCTTAAAAACCATTAGAATAATGAAATTAGAATTTTTTAGATAAATGTTGATTTTAGTTAAATATTAATTTTCTCAAATAATTTAAATTATTTTTATTAAAAGGTTTCCATTTTTGAAATATAAATATTGAAAAAAATGTTTAATTTTTGGTATTTTTTCTAAAATAGTTGATTTTTGGTAAATAGTTAAATATATTAATTTATGTTATTCAATATTTTTAGCCAAATAAATGAAATCCTGAGTTATTAATGAATACATAATTGATTAGTTTGAACTCATATGAACATGTCATAATACCTAGTCGTAATATTAAAAAATAATGACATTCTTGATCCAAATTATAAAAAAATGAAAAAAATAATCCAAAACACCCATCTCTACTAACTATAAATACCACCCTCAACTCTCCCTATAATGACACCTTTTAAGGATTTAAGCTTGTGTAAATTATTCAAAAACTGCTCCCAAGCCTCTTTTCCCCATCTGAGATCTATTAGTCTTACTAAATGACCAATTCCATGTGTTATAAGGAGGTCCCTAAAAAGACAATATTCAAGAGGTAAAATCCTCATTCTTTCCATCTATTTTTTCATTTCGCATCCAATACTAACGTATCATATAAAATGTGTCTTTGTGACCATATTTTGATATATGTACATTAATTTTATTATTCTAAAGAAATATCTATCACCAACTCTCTTATCTTCCCCTTTAAAAAAACACAGTCTTAAAGGTTTCGATTCACCGCCTATGTTGATGATGTGTTTTTTTTTCATTTCCAAATTTAAATCTGATCATATACCCATTTCTATGGTAAACAAAGATTAAACTATATATATTAATACTTTTTTAAAATTATGGATCCATTATAAAACATAAAATTATATAAAAAATAGTAGTTCGTGGTGGTCGTAAGAACTGCCAAAATAAACTAATAATTTTTCATTAACATTTTAGAAAATGAATCTGAACCATATGATATAACCAAAACATATATGATGAACATTTAAAACAAGGGATGTATATTAATATCATTTCATTCAGATATTTTATTTTTTCTTCCATTTGACAAAAACAATAATAATTATTCCTAAGGGAACTGACTATAAAACCATGAAACAAACTCTTATAGAACAACGAAATTAATTCTTATAAATCATTATGGTGGAAAAATATGAACATAATAAAATTATAACAAAGTAAATATATTTTTAAGAGTTTTTTTATTAATTACATAATGAATCAAATGTATCTAGGAAATTATGTACAAGTTATTAACTCATTTCGACGAAACGTATTGGCTTTTTTGTATCACACTAATTTTTAAGGGATACATGCAATATTTATCACTTATTTCCTCTGTTTACGTCAAAATTTATTTATTATCATTATTCAATGAATATTTTATAAAATATCTTAATTTCATATATCATTTATATGATTTTTTCCTTAGATAAGTACCAATTTTTCATATGATGTTTACTTTGGATGATGTTTCATTAACATGGGAAATACTTTTGACTCCATATATTTTACTCATAGAGATATTTGTTGATATATAATATGGATTCATTAATTAAATCAGGCTATTATATATTTTATTAATGTTATTGAAATCCATACAAGGGTTGGTCCTAGTTGTAGATATACCCTCGATGCATTGATAGGTCTCATGAGACAATATAGATGGAAAGAAACTCTTAATGTTTTGATCCCAGAAGAATCAGATAGGTCTCAACCCATAGATATAAACCATCTTCTGAAATTTCGTAAGAGTATTGTTTTCTGTTCTAGATAAATTATGTCCAAAAATTAATTATTTCTTTCAATTAATATTTATTAATTAATAACAATGAGATTTTCACTATGTAAATAATTTATGGATGCATTATTAGTATCAGTTTATTTATTAAATGGAATGTACTTTTTTGTTATTTACATTTACTTATTAATCATGCCTTATTTTTTATTATTAACTTTTTTTGGATTCATTTTTATGCTATATATAACTCTTAACGAGCTTTTTAGATCATCCTTTTGTTTGTTTTCCTTACCCAGGTTATGAAGATGAAATCTTTGAGTAATTGTAAAGGAATAAATTTTTTTTCCTTTTTGTTGTTATATAATTAATTACTAATGTAAAGTGGAACCATGATTATATTTAGTTCAACAATACTATAAAACTAATTGATCTATTGTGATAGGGTGTCCTGTATATTTTATAATGTAATAAAGTGCGGGTCCATCTATGAGGTTCTAGGATTGGGATTATCATATTTGGTATTGGGGCAGGATTAGTAGAATCCTTGGGAATAGATGTTAAATAATTATAAAACTACCATAATGATAAGTATTTGCAATGGGATCCCATTTCAAATAAGCTTTAGCGATAGGGCCCTGTAACAAATATCCCATTGGAGAAAACATCGTCGCAAAAATATAATATTTGTGATGGGCCCGTCGCAAATAATATTTTTTGCAACGGGCAACATCACTGTCACAAATAATTTTTTGATTATATACATTATATATACAAACCTTTTTTGGATGGGCCCGTCGCCAATACCTTTTGTGATGGGCCCGTAATCCCGTCTCAAATACTTTTTTGAATAAATTTATTTTGAATATTTGTGACAGACATGTCGCAAATACTTTATGGGATGGGCTCGTAATCCCATAAAAAATACATTTTTTAAAAAATTATTTACTCTATTTGTGACAAAAACCCATTGCAAAAGATCCCATCACAAATAATAAATAAATTTTTAAAACAATAAATTTAATAAAATTATGATTATTGAAAAATAAATTTTTAAATTATTAAAATAATAAAACAAATTTTAAATTTTAAATTTTCACAAAAAAATATAAAAAAAATCATAAAATAATATTATTAATATTATTAGTAAAATAAAAAATCATCCAAAAAATATAATACTGGAAAAATATTTTTAATAAAATTATGATTAATGAAACAATAATATTAATATTATTAAAATAATAAAAAAATAAATATTCTTAAAATTCTCAATATTCACAAAAAAATAATAAAATATTAAAAATTAAATTATGTAATATTCGCACCGATATAAAAGACATAAACTGTAAATAGTTCGAATTACAACAAATGTTAAATTCAAATGTTTTTACCATAAAAAATCACTGGGGTCGTCTTTTTGAGGAGGTGGGGGAGATGAAAGAGATGGTGGAGGAAACTACATCCCTAGACTACAAGTCAGACGGAGCATGTACACCATCTGCTCTTGACGATGCTGGTGCCATCAACACATCTCCTCCTCGTGCTGCTACTTATGTTGTTGCTGCTGCTGATGCATCTATTCTTATTGCTTATGCAAACACTCTATAAGGTCATTCTGAGCTCAGAACTGCTCCTGATACTGTGAGGCAGAAGATGATGCCTCTCCATGAGCTCCTCTTGAGCTGGACTCTGGCATCACAACAGTAACATAATAAGTACCATGAGTCACGTGAGATATGAAACCAACTACTCAGCCCTTCTCAAAGCCATACCGAGTCATCTGCATCCATGCTGCCTAGTCTAAATGGTGGGCACTAATCTGATCAGTCCCCTCGTCCTGACCCTCAGCCTATGTCTGAGTGGTTGTAGCCTCATATGACTCCTTTAATTCGAATTTGATATTAAATTTGTAAAAATATTATATGCATTTAATTGTCAAACTGAAAAAATAAGGCTAACCATAATCTGACACTGGTGATCACCTTTAGTCTCTATCGTGGCTGGATGAGTGTGCATCCTCTGATAAACATCGTACTCTATAATATCTAGATGCTCTAATGCCTATAAGAATAAAAAAAACTATTTATATTTGATGTTAAATAAAATATTTGAAAATAATAATTACCATATTCTCTCTATGCATACTGAATGTATGTCTACCAGCTCGATGCATCACCTCCTGTCTCCCCCGGTTCTACTGACCTAATGAAGACCTCCTCTGAAATCCACCACTCAATCAGTGTGCACATAATCCATCCCAAACCTGAGATGAAATGTACTCTGGCCAATGGGCTCTACATGACTCATCAAATATTGTCTCTCCTTCTTTATTAATGGCTGTCTTTCACAAATTGTGCAAAAACTGATTCAAACACTCACGAATAGCCACCTCCCATGCGACATGGACATCGTCACGCATGCTATCATCGATGGGATACCATATAACCTACAAATAATTTATAATATCACTTTATTAGTAAAATAAAATTCAAAAGAAATATTATTTATTTATGTAGCAGCAAATTATTATACATGGCGAGCTACACATCTACGAGAATTTTTTCCAATGTGGTCCATGTCTAAGAAAAAAAATCGCGCAAGATAGCTCTCCCCTGTCCAAAAAATAATGCGAAAAACTATAAAAAAAGATTAAATAATAAAGAAAATATTATATACAAAAATAAATTAATGAAAATGAACTAAAATATACAGGTTGCCGAACCTCAGTATGCGTGGATCAAAGCCAAGACGTGGACGTCGCTCTGAAACACAAATTTTTTTTTGTTAGTAGATAGTTGAAAATAACTATTATATATATAGATATATATTAGATATGATCAAAAGCAACATTTAACTGTGTCAATGTTCACCATCATCATCATCATCATATCTAATGATGTCAATGTCTTCATATTCCTCTTCAACATCATCAACATCCATATGAGTTTCACTTTCACCATCCCCTATCATTTCAAATTCATTTTTAACACCATTAACATCTTTATCACCATCGACCCTTAATTGTGGGGTGTCATCATCGATATTCATGTTTTTTTGTGAGAAAGATCTATTTTGAGTATCCTCTTGAAAAATTTCAATTCCTTCTAATTCAGCAAGAAAAAAATTCCGTTTGAGTAAATTGATTTTTCCATGATTTCATTTTTATTATTCTCCACCAATCACTCACGTCTCTTAAAGTAGCACAGTACATTGTGTAATAAATTTGATGTGCCTATTGAGCCAATAAAAATAGTTCATTTACTTCAAGAAGTCTTTTATATTTAATTTCGATGATTCCATGATTCAGATGAACATGAAATCCTATTACGGTATCCAACCAGAGACATTTAAACATTGTTATGTAAATCATTACAAAATAACATATCTCAATAATTTCATCCAGAATACCGTAAAATTCAACTTCAGTTTCTCTATGATTCAATCCTTTCAATAAAAATCCATTTTTCATTGTTTTTTTGATTCCCCATATTCATGTGTATGAAATCGAAAACCATTCACCCCATATTCATTATAAAATTTAACCATTTTGGATGGTGGGTTACTCAATATACATAGTCGCTTATCAATTTTATCAGCATGTTGAGACACCAGAATGTTTTAAAAAAAACTATCAATATAATGAATAGTAAACTAAATTGATATTAAACTGTAAATAATTTATGTTACCAGATTTTGAAACCATTGGGAAATTTTTTTTGTCTTAGTTTTTCAAGAGTAGGTGTTCTAATTTCTCGAAGTTGTATCTTGATTTGATTATCATAAAACCTAAAAACAAAATAAGTTTAAATACTGTAACATAAATTATAGAATACATGATAGAAGCACTCACAGTACAAATTCTTTCGTTTATTCAGAGTTGAGTAGAACATATGTATGAGCTCTGTGATGTTCATCGTCTGAAATACATCATTCTTGAACTCCACTAAAGCTAAGATTTTTCTAATTAAAAACTGATAAATGATTTTCCAATTCATCATTAACATTTCCCTCATTCCATCCCATGCAGTTGTGATTTGAGGGATATTAAGAGTCAAAACAGTGAGAGAAGAAAAAAAGAAATTTTATCTTGCAAATAAGCTTCAATAGTTGAGTCATCAACTGATGCTTTGTTATGTACTTTTTTCATCATTTTCTGTATGCATATCTCGAATGGGTAAATCTATTGAAACTGTACTAGACCTCTACATTGAGATTTATGTGGAAAATGTAGTATCAATTGTTCCATTGATTCATAGAAATAAGGCGGAATGATTTTTTCTAGTTTACATATAATTACAGCAACATCTTCTTCCAGTTTTCATAGCACATTGTAATCTGTTGTCGCTACACAAATGTATTGAAAAAAATATGATATGTCTATTATCATATCCCAAATCATAGAATAAAACAAACCTCTGAATCCAATCGGCATAAGTCTTTCAATTATAACATGACATTCATGACTTTTTAATCCGGTAATATGACAATTATTAACACATTTTACCAAATTGGATGCGTAGTCATCTGGAAGTCTCAAATCTGCAATCCACTGAAAACATAATAATCGACTCTCTTTGGAAAGTGTATATGACGATTTTGACTTCATTAACCTCTATGATTTGACATTTTCAAATAGTTCTGGTTCTAGTCCCCTGCAAATTTGTTCAAGATCTAATCATGATTTTACAATATCATTGGTCTTAGCTAGTGTATCCATAATTTTATGTAATAAATTATCAAAATAGTTTTTCTCAATATGAATGACATCCGACATGTTACAGACTAAAAAATTTAACTAATATGGGAGATCCCAAAAAATGCATCATTTTATCCAATTATGTTCTTTCCCAAAGCCATGATTTTTCTGTTAGTTTACTGTTGGCGAAAATGTGATGGGAGGTAATGAAAATACAATAGATTTTAACTATGTACCTGAGATCATTTTTATAGGTTCATGCCTTTCAATTGTGCCTTTTCTGAAATGAGATTTTTTCCTTCGAAAAGGATCATCGGTTGGAAGAAATCTATGATGACAATCAAAATACCAAGGTTTCTTTCCATTGACAAGCATAAAAGATGTGTTGTCTTTCATATAATTAGGACATGATTTCGGACCATGTGTACTCCAGCCATATAACATTCCATATACCAGAAAGTCACTAATCGTGCACACCAATGCAGTTTTTGATGTGAAATTTTGTTTCGCAGTAACATAATATGTTCTAACACCATTACCCCAAAATGCATTTAACTAATTAATAAATTGTTTGAAATAATCCTCTATATTCTTTTTAGGATGCCCTTTGATTAATAAGATCAAAAATATATAGGGCACCTTCATCAAAATCCATTGAGGTAGATTGTACGAAGTTATAAAGATAGGTAAACATGAATACAGACTACCATAAGAACCAAATGGATAGAAACCATTAGTATAAAGAACCAATCACATGTTTCAGGGTTCTAAAGAAAAATACGGATGTAGATAATGAAAATGTATCAATTAATCACCATCAGATGGTTGATTCAAGCTTTTACCAGTTGAAATTTTGGATTTGGGCCATGACATCATTGACACTGTGTTATGAGACATAAATAAACATTGAATCCTGGTTGTAAGGGGGAAATATGTCAACTGTTTTATAGGAATCGATCTAGACGTCCCTGGTTGATCTTCTTTATACCTTCATTTTCAAAATGTGGGGAAACTATCCAATGAATCATTTTCACCAGATTATAAGATGCAATCCTTTTCACATGCATGAATCATCCAATAACTAAGGCCTAGATTATGAACCAACCTCTTTATCTAATACTAATTTTTTGGAAAAACATTTCCTTCAGGTAATATTGTTTTAACAAAATAGAATATCTGATAAAAACAGTTGTTTGTCCTTGCATTATCTGATTTAATAGCCATAAATTTAGCGAATGCTTCTAATTTTCTTATCTTACAACCAGGATATAATACGTCCTCAGTAGACATCAACAAATCATAAAATTAAAATGGTGACAACTCAAGGGTTAAATAAATATCAATGTGAGTTTCATTTTGTTGAACAGATGGACCTATAACATCATGTACTAAATTTTGGAACTGTGATGGATCCAGAATCAAGTTATTAGTATCTTCTCTTGAACTTCGTTCACCGTGTTGATACCAAAAAACAGAATCTAGTTGAAAACCAAAATGCAAGAGATGTCCCCCAACCTTGTCAAATGTGTTAAACGTTCACAGAGCACATTTTTTACAAGGACACTTAATTGTGCCATCTGAAAAATATTCTAGTTTTGATGATGAAAATGAAAAGAAAGATTCAGCACCCTCAATATATATAGGATTTGAACGCGAACCATTTTCATTTCTGTGCTCATTTATCCAAGCGCTACCATCTAATAATGTATCATGACGGCTTCATTATTTCAATTTTTTCTACAAAATATAAAATCATCACTATTTTTTAATAATTTGAAATTTGAAAAATGCTATATGAAAAAAGAAGACAATAATTACAACTACTTCATAATAATTACCAGTAATTAAGGGAGACACAATTTATAGTGGATTGATGGCTAATTTTCTGTCTCACGGCTCATTTCTTGCATCATTCACACACATAAATCACAATGAAGAATTTGGTCAGAGGTACTCATATTCATTCTCATATGCATGGGAATGAATATGAGTACCTTCGACCAGATTCTTCCTTGTGATTTCAGTGTCCGAAAGATGTATGTAAATGTGCCGTCGGACAAAAGATCCCCCTTTTCATCGATGAATCGTCTTCTTCCAACTGTCACCGCTTGAAAATATTATAAAATTATGATCCTACGAATGCATATCCAATCTCGGGCATATGAGATTTAAAATTCATATGTAGCTGCATATTTTTCATAATGATTTGAGTTGATGAGAGTTGAAAGGTGAAATTTCATCAAGCAAAAGGAGTGTTGGCAATCCACAAGAAATTGTGCCTAGTTCTTAAAATTTATTACTTTTTATTAATTTGTTTTCAAACAGTTCCTAACTATTCTTAACTAATTATTACTATTTATTAATAATTATTACTAATTATTACTAATTATCACGATTTATTACTAATTAATACAATTTATTACAAATTATTCCAATTTAATTCTAATTATTCATATTTATTAATAATTATTCATATTTATTACTAATTATTCAGATTTATTACTAATTATTCCTTTTTATTACTAACTATTACTATTTATAGCTAATTATTACTATTAATTACTAATTATTTCTATTTTTACTGATTATTATTAATTTTTACTAATTATTCGTATTTATTACTAATTATTCATATTTATTACTAACTGTTCGTATTTATTACTAACTATTTATATTTATTACTTTCCTATTTATTACAATATGTTACTATTTATTTCTAACTATTATTATTTATTCTTCATTATTACTAATTATTCATATTTATTACAATTTATTACTATTTATTCCTATTTATTCATATTTATTCCTATTTATTACTAATTAATACTAATTAATACTAATTATTATTAAATACTACTAATTAATACAAATTAATTCTAATTATTAATATTTATTACTAATTATTAAAAATTATTACGAATAATTCCTATTTATTACTAACTATTCCTAATAATTCATAATTATTACTAACTAAACCTAATTACTACTAATTATTCCTAATAGTTACTATTTATTTCTATTTATTACTAATTATTTCTATTTATTACTAATTAATTCTAATTATTGCTAATTATTACTAATTAATGCTAATTATTACTAATTATTTCTAATTTTTTATAATTATTGTAATTTATTTCTATTTATTTCTACTTATTGGTAATTGTATCTAATTATTGCTTTTTATTGTTAATTATTGTTAATTATTTGTAATTATTAGTAATTATTCGTATTTATTACTAGTTATTACAATTTATTACTAATTATTACAATTTATTACTAATTATTATTAATTATTCCTATTTATTACTACGTATTCCTAATTATTCCTAATTATTACAAATTATTCAAATTTATTATAAATAATTCTGATTTATTTATATTTATAGCTATTTATTACTAATTATTACTATTTATTACAAATTTTTTCTCTCTATTATTATTTATTCCTAATTACTGCTAATTATTACTATTTATTACTAATTATTCTTAATTATTGCTAATAATTGCTAATTATTAGTAATTATTAGTATTTTATACTAATTAATAGTATTTATTAATAATTATTACAAATTATTATTAATTATTACTAATTATTACAATTTATTACTAATAATTACAATTCATTTCTTATTATTTCAATTCATTTCTAATTATTACTAATTATTAATAATTATTAAAAATTATTACTAATTATTACTAATTATTACTAATTATTACTAATTATTACCAATTACTTGTATTTGTTAGTAATTATCTGTATTTATTAGTTATTATTATAAATTATTACAAATTATTAGTATTTATTAATAAATATTACTAATTTTTATTGTTTATTCCAATTTATTAGTAATTATTTCTGTTTATTACAAATTATTACAGTTTATTTCTAATTATTACAATTTATTACTAATTATTACAATTTATTACTATTTATTAGTAATTATTACAATTTATTGCTAAATATTACAATTTATTACAATTTATTACAATTTATTAGTAATTATTACAATTTATTACTAGTTATTACAACTTATTACTAATTATTACAATTTATTACTAATTATTGCAATTTATTACCAATTATTACAATTTATTAATATTTATTACTCATTATTACTATTTATTACTAATTATTTCCATTTATTAATAATTATTACAATTTATTACTAATTATTACAATTTATTACTAATTATTACAATTTATTAATGATTATTACAATTTTTTACAAATATTACAATTTATTAATAATTATTACAATTTATTACAAATTATTACAATTTATTATTACTTATGACAATTTATTACAATTTATTACTCATTATTACTAATTATTAGTATTTATTATTATTTATTATTATTTATTTCCAAATATTATTAATTACTACAAAATAACTATATACATTACTAATTATCGTTAATAATTATTAATTACTGCAAATTATTGAAAATTATAACTAACAATTTCAATTTATTAGTACAAATAAATACTCATGACAAAATAATTTAATATTAATTTAATTAAAACTAAACAACAATAATAAAAATTAACATAAAAATGAAATAACCAATTTATTAAATAAAACATAAATACCTTTAAGCATGATTTTCTATTGATGTAGATGGCTTTAGAACATCTTCGTGAACAAAAAAATGAACCTAGAATAATTTTCCCTCCAAAATCAGAGTTTAGAGATAAACATGATCTAAGAATTGAGGGGAATGAGAGGAAAAATAGATGGGGGTATATATTGGTTAGACTATTTGAGATGGGACTATTTGCGACGGGATTACCCTCCCGAATAGTACTTTTAGCAATGGGGCCCATCGCAAATAACATTCACCTCATTAATTACTGTCGGTGGTTAAAAGATTATTTGCGACAGAGTCCCGTCGCAAATAGTCTCTGCCGACACACCTTTTGCGAAGAGACAAAATCCAGTCACAGAACACTATTAACCGATGCTGGGTATTTGCGACGGGACCCATCACAAATACTTCACTATTTGCGACTGTGGTCTCCCACCATCGCAAATAACCATTGCGAGGTTTAGTGCGCTACCTGCACCAAACATTTTGTGATGGGAGATGAAATCCCATCGCAAGTACTTGGTTATTTGCGACGAGTCGTTACCCCATTCACAAATAACCTCTTGGATGGACTTTTTGCGACAAGATTTATTCCCATCGTAAAAAGTCCTATTTCCCGTAGTGTGATAATGATAATAATTACTAATAGTTAATTTTTGGCTCAATATTCATGATGGTTTTGAGTTAACTCAGTGTGTGCCATTATTTAGTTATGGAGCCTAATGGAATAAGTGGGATCAATACTTGTAAAAAATATCGGGATTTCGATAACGAGTAATCATCATAGTTTCAATTTGAGCAGGGAATATCCTGACCATATTAGAACAATATACTCAGGTTATGGCGAAAAACATTATTTCACATATGCAAGATCAATTCATGCAGATGATGCCCCATATTTCAGTGGGGCTACTAATCCAACGGAAAATGAGAAATGGATCAAGTACCAAGGAAATATCTTTATGGAATTGGTTGTGATGAATGGTAAATGTTAGTGCAAGGGGTATATTTCATCAAGGGTGATGTTGTACTATGGTATTGATTTATCCAAAATACCATAGAGGAAGATAAAATATATGAAATAAATTGAATTAATTTTAATTAAATTTTATTTTAAAAATATTTCCCTTACGATCAATGAACTGAAATTAAGATAATATTGTTATATTAACAAAAAAGGAAGAAAAGGTTCTTGTAGAGTATGATTCTACAATAAAAATACAATCCTTGTCTGATATATATCACACACATGATTTAAAATAAAATTTTTACCCTTCATTGAAAGTATTAAGAAAATTTTCTAAAGGAAACAAACTTCTCAAACATTTTCATCATATGAGGAAAATGTATTAAGTTCGATAGAAACTGGGAGAAATTTTTTAAGATCCTATATGAACATTACAAATATAGAGAAGAATAGGGATTATGATAATCAATATTAAGTAAAAAAAAGAAGATATGGGGAACAATTAAATTCACATTATGTGAAAAATATGGATAGAATAATTCTGGAAAATGCATGGAAGGCATTTGAGATTGCTATAAGTGTTGTGAAAAGGGTCATCGAGAAAATGAATTTAAGTGGAATAAATAAAAAAATTAGTTTCAATCCTTCACTATTAATTAAATGGGGGAATTGTTCAAAATAATATCCATAAATTGAATCATCCTAAAATGATGGTAAGGGTATATTTCCTAGCTAAAGGGACCACCACAATTGAAGTAGAAGTACCCAATGATGTGGTGGAAGGTACATTATTCCAATCATAAATTTTTCCCAAATATTTATTTAATTATTGATCATGAAACACTTTTTAATCTACACAATTTTCCAATTAAATTATATATTCACATTTGGATTTAACAAGGGTGTTGTCAATAAAAACTCGTAAGAGAAATCTCATTACAACAATGATGTGTTAGTTCATCCCCATTATTCATATAAACATGCTTATTTTATGACCTTATCATCACACATATTGTTAAATTTGATATAACCATTAGAATTGAATAGATTTATAAATAATAGGAATAAATTTATTTCAAGAAGAGGAAAATTAAAATTTCCATGGAAGATATATAATTCTTTATCATTAGAGAAGAAACATTATCATTTGAGTCTTATAATGATCCAACCTAGTAGATCTACTGAATTAATATAACTGGGATGAAGAGAAAAACAATAACTAGGGATAATGAAAATAATTTTAAAATTAAGGATATACCACTTGTATAAGAATACATTATTATATTTCTAGAAGAATTTTCTTTGACACCTCCCAAAGCATGAAGCTGAGTATACGAATTATTTAATCCATGATGCAGAACCAATATAAAATAATCCTTACATATTCGACGCTATAGAAATATTAGATCTAAAAAACAACTAGAGGAGTTGTATAATATGGGATTTATTCACCTCAGTGTTTCTCCATGGGGTGACAATGTTCTATTTGTTATGAATAATGATAGATCAAAGATTCTATGCCTTCACTATAGACAAACAAATTCTATTACAATAATGAAATAATATCCTCTTCCCTACGTTGAAGAATTATTTTTTTTAACTTCACCAAGCTCAATATTTTTTTAATATTAACCTCTGTTCTACGAATCATAAATTTTGGGAAAATAAATAAGATATTAAAATGAGAGTTTTTTTAAAGGAGGTATAAACATTATGAGTTCATAGTAATTCCAATTCGATTGACTGATTCCCCCTCATTTATTAATGATATGATAAATAGAATATTCAAGGAATACCGTGACATTTTTTATGGTATTAATTGATTATATTATTGTGTATTCTGAAATAAATTAAGTTAATTAGAATCACATTAATATCAATATTGAGACTCTCTAGGGGAGGGGGTAAGGTTATATTTTAAATTTTAAAAATATCAACTTATCCTTCAGAAAATTTCTTTTCATTACCATATTTTATCATTGAATTTAATCTATGTTGATACAATAAAAAAAGAGAAAAAATTAATTGAATACCCCAACGAATAAAACCATAGTATTGAGTGTTTTTAGTTTAACAGGCTACCATAAGTATTTTGTTCAGAATTTTCTTGATTGGCTAGCCCATTAACCAAGATCACAAAAAAAGAGGTTATGTCTATTAGTAAATAATAATTTATAGAATTATTTGGATAATTGAAGATAAGATTATTCAATTATAAAATTTTGACTCAACCATCCAGAAATTATGGGTTTATAATATATATTGATGCCTCAAACAAAGTGTTGAGATGTTTCCTTATAGAAAATGATGAATTTATTGCATATACATCAAGGATGTAAATGATTCATAATAGAAATTTTAAAATTCATGATCTTGTTTTAGAAGGTGCAATCATTTTTCTAAAGATATGGAGACACTATCTCTATGGTAAAATATATGAGATATATATATATATATATATATATATATATCAATAGTGTTTGAAATAAATATGTATACAGAAAGAACAAAACAAGAAGGAAATAAAATGGATCTAGGTACTCATTGATAATGATTTCTAAATAAAATGCCACCCTAAAAAATAAAATACGATATCACATGAATGAATCATGGAAGATCATTGACTTATAAACCAAATAATTATTTAAGAAGATCCTTTGTTCAAGGATTATGTAATGCTGAATATGGGAATTTAAAAAGGAAAGGGAAACATCACTCATTTTTCAAAATTATTTTGCAATCATATTTATTATTAAATTTAAAAATTTCTTCATTTATTGATGAGAAATTTTAAAAGAAAATTAATGAAATTATATATGGAATATTGGTATAATTCATGTATGAGGATTCAATTCTAAAACATGGACAATGGTTTTCTGTTCTATTAATACATGAGTTAAAAAAGTGACTATTAGGTGATGCTCATATCCAAGATTTATCTATACATCTTTGTATTATGAGGAGGTATAGTGATATGAAGGAAAAATTTTATGGGATAATATAAAGTGGGAAATTTTTGTCTCGGTGTCATGATGTCTAGTTTTTCAACAAGTGGGGGATGATATATAATCTCTTAGAGAAGTCATGTTACTTCTACCTATATCTTTGTGGAAGGGGGAAGTCATTGTGATGAAAGTTTTCATAGGAATACCATGGAAACCTAGAATAAATGATGTGATATGGGACATTATTGATCATAATAGAAAATAGGAACATTTTATTCATATAAAATAATATTTACCTCATGATTTTGTAGAAATAATATGAATTAATGAGTTTATAATATTTCATTGGGAATCTATATATATTGTGCCTGATTGATATCCCCATTTTACATACAAATTATAGAAGAATTTTCCATGATTTTGAATAATGAACCTTATTATAGTATTTCTTATCACCATGAAAATGATGCGTAGTCCAAAAGGAATATTAAATCATTGGAAGGCATGTTGAGATAATGCCCACATAAATCATAAGGTATATGGGAATAGTATTTAACATTTTTAGATCATTTCCAAAATAATAGTTTCCATTAAATTTTTCAAATGTTTCCACATTAATCATTTTTTGGAAAAATATTTCATACTCCAACATGTTGGGATGAATAATGTGAGTGGAAACATGTGGGTCTCAAACTTATTTAAGAAACAAGAAAAACTGTAACCACTATTCGAGATCATATAAATGTATCTCAATGTAGGAAAAAGAGTTATAATGATAAATTGAGAGAAGATTTCGAATTTCATGTGCGATATCATTTTGTTCTGAAATTATATATGTGGATGTGTGTTATAAGGATCCGTATGAAAGGTAAACTGATCCACAGGAACATTGGTCCATTTGGAATTCTAGAATAAATTTATTCATTATCTTACCACATAAAAATTCCACAAATTCATTCAAAATTTATGATTTCCTCAACATATAATTGTTAAAAAAACATGTTATAACCTAAAATGGTACTCACTTATGAATAAAGAAAATAGGTACCTGATTTGTCTTTATGTGTAAAGCTGATAAAGATTCAAGAAACTAGAGATAGAGAATTATCATATTAGATGACATGACTTGTAAAAGTTCATTCGCGAAACCAAAAATGGATGTAGAGATGATGGAACCTATGACTGTTATGAAGATGAACCACCCTCATCTATTTAAAATAAAATATTCATGATATATGTTGTGGATGAAATTTTTGAAGGGGTAAAAAATATAAAAACCCATAATTTTAAGAAATGTATCTTCTTAAAAAATACAATTTATTTGATAGTTTACATAACCTGAAAAAACTGTGATAAACTATTAAATATTAACATGGTAGATGGAATAGTAATTTAATCATTAGGAATAATATTTTTTCTATTAAAATAATCACCTCACCTATGAAATTATAAATAATTTTTTTTTTCAAAAATATATATGATATATTTTTATCATAGAGTATGTAATTAAATGTTATTAAAATTATAAGAAAAGTGATTGTATTTTATGTAACATATATGTTTATTTACAATTTTATAAATAAATGAAATATTTAAAATAAAATCTGTTATAATAAAATATATTCAAAAATTAATATTTTATTATATTTTTATTATAAGATAAATATATGAGACCATTATTAAATTTTTAACGTGTTATAAAATACTCTATAACATTAAAATGGCATTTTTCAAATAAATAATTATTTTAATTAATAAATAAATTTCTCATATATAGAAATTTGTTTTCACAAAATAGAGTAAAATTTTAAAATATAAATAATGATAAATGGTTATTTTTAATTTTTTGGATATTTGTGAAATAGATAAATTTTTTGTGAATAGTGAAATATAATAATTTATAATAATTTATATTTAAAGATAAATACGTGAATTTTTTAGTCATGGGAAACGTAAACACACTATTAGTATGAATTAACTTGAACTATTTACTATACATAGTCACAAGAATCAACACTATTAATATTCTTGAACATTGGTTTGATTTCATATTAATTAAAGTGGAGATAAATAAATCTTATTTAACAGTAATATTAAATTATCTGTATATAAGAAAAAACAATGTTATAAAATAATAACTATTAACATTTGTATGAAAGAGTAAAATTAACATATATACTGAACAACACTTAGCTCATTTTTTAAAAATTTCTTTAGAAAATTTATTTTTGATTACACATTATTCCTCGAAACATTGGTATTTTAATCAATCAATACCCTCTATGAGGTGGGTAGGGATGTTAGCAAGGTATTTGGTTAGGTATTGGTCAATATATGAGGATCTTGAATTGTGAATATAATAGAATACTTGGTGTCCTATAATAAGTGGGGTAGTGGACACACTAATGTTTTTTTATACCAAATAGGTCTAAAAAGTCCCTTCCCATATATAAGTGGTGATATAGTGTAAATATAAAAATAAATACATTTAAGGAATGTTATTATTTCATCTTAAACCATATACTTTTAATTTTAACCCACTTATCCCATTTTTACTCCTATTATTGTAACTGTCCTTTTTATAAATTAATATTAAAATTTGAAAAATATAGAAAGAGGCCTCATTTTCTATTTTCAAAATATTTATTAAAAATATGGGTTATGTTTCATCAAAATCATTTCTTATATGTGAATAAAAGTACATGTAAAATAATATTGTAAAATGCGTTGAAAATAGTTTAAAAAAAATACAATTTTATGTGTAATTTTTTCGAATCAAATTATAGTATAATGATAATTAATATTATATTTTTTTTAATATTATTACTAAAAAGGAACTAATGAAATATATTAAAAAGATACACTATAAAATATTTCTATTTAAATATATTAATGATAACTAATTTTTCATATAGATTTTTGTTTTCCACTATTAACCAAAAAATAATCTATTTTATAACCCATAAAACATAAATCACCAAATGATGGGTTTAAATTTCTAATAAGAAATATGATATCATTATGAATAAACTCAAATTCAATAATTTAGAAATTAATATTTAACATAAAAATATATATAATATATAATTAAATTAAATAAGAAAAAAAATATTTACTTAGTTGTAATCATTTGACATTAAAGTTACTATAATTAATATAAAGACACCAAATTTAATTATTTTATATCAATGAGGCTTGAATTTTATTTTCTATTATCATTACATAGTATTTTACATTCATCCTCCTTTTTGAAATTTCATCCTCATAATTATTTAATTACTTAATTAATTAGTGATACTTTCACATCATAATATTTTCTTATTCACAAGTTGTTTTTTTCACCCATATTTTTTACTCAAATTCTTGACATTGTCTATAACATTATTTACTCTTACTCTTTGTGGTCATGAATATGAACATTTTATTAACCCTATTAATGATTATATTATACTTAAATTATATCAGGAATCAATAACTAAGACAAATCATACACATATTTTCCTAACAATGAAATGGGAAACACATCATGTTATATGGATAAATTCAAAAGAAAATTACACTCAGTATGAAGCTAATCTACCATTCATTATAATTTCATACAGCCAAATGAAACACATACATATCATTCCCTTTTTCATAAATCTGAGTATAATTTTCGATAAAGATTCTATAAGAAAAGAACGATTTCAAACTTATAATGAATTATTCATCCTATAGTTATATGTATTACTATTATATATATAATGAGCCATCATGATATGTGGCTTATTCAATATCACATTTTCAAACATATATTCATCCCATTATAGTTTGAATAACTTTTTTTTCACAACATTCTTCCAAAGAAGATGTAGTCTAAAACTAACTTACATATATTGATTTAAATGGTTGAGTCTTTATACTAAAATTAACTATGTGTTTAAAATAAAATTATACGAATAAAATAAGTTGATCCATCCTTCCCTAAAAATCAAATGAAAAGATATAATCTTTTCTTTTATTGATTGAGTATTTCTATCTGACGATCCATCTGATAGATCATGGAAATCTGTACAATAATTTAATTTAGTACCCAATGAATTATGAAGAGTTTTTAAAATATTAGATTTAAACTAGGAATCATGGTTAGATACAATGGAGGGAGGATCTCTATGTACCATTAATATTTCTTTCCCATATAATGTTAAAAGATTATATGAAGACATGGTTTCTTATAAATGATAAGATGTGCTTATTTTGACAAAATAAAAATAAGAAACTAAAATTTCATTAATACATTGATATTTGTTTGGAATTTTAAAAATAAAATGCATATATATATTTTCAAATTTCAATTTTTTTATTATAAAAATGTGAATTACACCCTTTTTTAATTTTTAGATAATATTAAACTATTTAAATGTAAATAAAATACATTGTATTATAAGAAATATTTCTTTTTATTACAATCCACTAGATTTTTCTTAAATATATATATACATTATTGTAATTCTAGGATGAATGTAAAATAGGGAACTATGAGAATATTTAATTACTTTCTCTTTAACTAATAATAGAAGGACCTCATAATATATTTGAAAATATGATGTCACCTTCTTTTGAACACTACACTATGATGATATACCCTTGTTTAATGATTCTACATTTTCCAAAAAAACATGATTCTTATTTCTCAGATATATTAATTATATATGAAAAGGATGGATAAACTAACACATAAAAAATCGCATCATTTCATGTATAAATAATTTATTGATTAAATTTTATTAAATCACTTGCTAATGTATGATTTTCTAAACACAAAATATGTAATGAATCATTGTCATTATAATATAGAGCATCTATGACTCACATTTATTTAAATAAATGGTTATGAATGATGTAATTATAATATATAATGAGTTCCATCCATATTCATTATTGTATATTTTTTCCCTTTTAAGTGAATATATGCATCAATATTTTATGATCAATAAGAATTTTTCACTACAATAGATATAAATTTTTTCATCATAAATTTAATGAGAAAAAAAATATCTAATTTTTTTTGTAGTTTAGTTAAACATAACAAAATGTGGATTAAATTATCATTAAACATGCAAAATTTAATGATAATTTTCCATTTGAACACGATGCACTCATTTTCTGTTAAACATTTTAATCAAATTTTAGTTTTATAAGAATAATTATTTATCCAAATGACCTCAAATTTGAAAGATTAATTAAAATGTGGGTAATTATAAATGTGGAATTAAATTTGGTATAAATGGATTAGTATATTTGAGATGAGTTTTTTTGTTATGTTTTTTATTTATTTGGTTTATATTTGATAATGTGTTATGATTTTTTATAAGTATGATATAAAAAATTTCATGAGTTTTATAATTAAAAAAATTAATGGTAGGCGCACAACAGTACTCATCATATGAAATCTCACCATATATCCAAGACCAATAAGAAAAGTCACCCATGTTTCATTAGGAGATCTTGTTAAATCCAACATGAGAATGGGGGATCTAATCCTTTGTATGAGTGGGTTGTGTGTGTTTTTCCTCATGGGTAGTATGGGTTTTCCAAAGATCATGCAATCTGTGTGTTGGTTCAACAATCATTTGGGTGTGTGTGACTGATAAACGAGATCTTATCCCTAGTTCAAGATTCAATATTGATGTCCCCCATGACTTTTTTATAATGTGTTGTGAAACCACATCTATTTTCAATGTGGGAAACTATTTTTTCCAGTTACTATTCACCCATCCTTGGCTTCACCATGACCTACCACTACTGCCCTCAATTTTTACACTATTAATTGCTATAGTCTACCTAAATCATCGATGGTTTCCCCTAGGAAACTAAAAATCAAGCTCATTCTCTACATCCATCACTCTAGAATCACCTAGGATCAGCTCTAGTACCTCATATGATCGCCACAGAAGATTCGAATGGCTTCTATTGTGACTGGATGAAGGAGGACATCATTTCCCCGATCAAAGCCACACTACTCAAAAATCATTCTTCATGATAATGTCTACCTCCATGATGCATACCCTCAAAAAACACAGCTAACTCCATTGAAGGGTATTCATTCCAATGTTAGTGTTGTATGATAAGAATTATTCTACTCACTACCACCACCGCATTCCGTGTCTACAGCCACTGATCTCCACTTATCCTAACTACCATGCACGATCTTGTGCACAAAGTGAATCCCACATAATCCATACCAGCTTCCCGAAATGATCGTTACAAATTCACTACCATGTGATCATAATCCACTCTATGAACATAATCACTTAAGATCCTTAGTTTGATTTAAATCTCAAATCTAAGGGTACTGGGGTGATCCTAAAATATTATCCCCAAGAAACTTGTTCTAGGATATTGACCCAACAAATGAGGCTACTTCATAGCCCCCCTCTCCCTGGCTCTATAATAATGGATCCATGATATTGTCAAGGGGATATCAACCATTGTTATGGGATTCTCACACTGGAGGCAAAAAAAAAAATATTTTTCTATTTCATTTTGTTTATATTAAATTTATTATTATGTTTTAGTTTCATTTTTAATCTTAATTTCCAATTTTGTATGAAATAAATAATTTATACGTAATTTTTTTTGTCATACCCACTCTTCTTCTATTATTCTCTTCTTATTTTTCATCGTTTTTCAATTTTTTATTTATTCATCTTATATTATTTAAATATTTTCTTAATATATTATCTATATTTTATTATTTTCTATTAAGTTATTCTTATATCTCTCTTAGTGACCTCTATTATATTTGTCTAATTTAATTTTCCTATTCTCTTATTTTCTTCTTTAATTCCCCAGTGAAAACATACTATAAAAATTCACATCAAACAAAATTCATGGCTCAAGAGAGGTAAGTGGCATTTCGATTTCAATGTGAACATAAATTTAATATTTAATTTATTTTTGTGGAAATAAATAATTAATTTAATGAGTGTCTTTATTTCCCTCAATATATTATACTCCAAAAAATATATTATTTGTTTAAAATTATTCCCTCCCTTCAACTAAACATACAATCTTTATACAACAAGGTCGAGTCATTATGAGGATGAAACATCATACGATTATTTCATGTTTTGAAATGTGTCAAACTATCGATTGACATGTTCTATAAATCGTGATTATAGGATTTCATAGAGTTTGTATTTATAAAAGAATTCAATATTTCACACCACTAAATAAAATTATTTTAATTTCCGAATGATGTTTCAGAATTGAATTATCAAAATAAATCCAAACACCAAAAATTAAAAATATTTAATACATGAACCAATCCACAAATTCCAAGTAAATTATTCACAAATCACATGTTTTCATTTAACCTTAGTTTACATTTATAGTAATTTATTTATCTTATTTTATTTAATAATTTTCATAATACATATAATAAAAACAAATAAGTGGTTTAGGTGAGACATAATATATAGTTGATGAAAAGAGAAATATACTCATGTGATATGACAATAGCCAACCTATTTGTTTCATTTGGAAAATAAATGTTCAAGTACCCCACCCTATGATGGTAAATTATTCAATAAATGGTGCCATTTCCATTGACATAAGTGGTAGACTATTTAAATTTTTTCTCTTTTTAGTTAGTTTTCATTGTTTTACAATAAAAAAACTAAAAATTTCCATCATGTTTTAAAAAATCAATTTTTTCAATTCATGGAATAACTTGTCATGCATGAAGCATACAATAAACCTCTTACCCATGGTTAAGAAGGATATCCTAAAAAAGGAAAGATGGACACATTAACATTTCCAATGATATATTGAATGGGAACAACACATCAATTTTATTTCAGGAGATAACCTATATGTTCAATACATTTAAGGTTGATATTTAGAGATTGAAGGACAATTAGAAATAAGCACTAGTTTATTTATTTCAAATTAAGATATATAGGTAGTTGATAAAAATACACGAAGATCATAAATAGCCAAAACTTTTGAGGAGTTAAATCCAAGACGACCATGATGAGCTAGTGTATATTCTTGAGGTTGATGAATTACATGCTGAAATACATTTAAGATACCAACGGAACCTAGAAAACGTTTAGTATGAGTTTGAGGTACATTGTGATCTCCCCATCTTTTAATGAAGAGAAGATCAAACACCACTCTCATTGTCCCTTGGCATGGAGTGAATAAGTCTACACAAGTGATTTAATTTTATGAAATGAATGATGAGATTGAAGAAATACATCCCTACTCAAAGACCCACATTTAATAGTGACTCACCACTATTGTTGTGATTGAACCAAAAACCATTAAGGGAGGTGTTCTTATTTTAAATTTATTTTATTATCATATTCATTATGATTTGAGTATCACTCTGTATTTTTTTTAATTTTTAGATTTGGTAAATTCATTCCATGACTTAAGGGAGTGTGGGAAAATAAAAAATTTACTTATTGAGGAAAATATTGAGAACCATGATTTTAAGGAACATACATTTGAGGGGGCCCATTGAGAAGTCCATGTATGCGAGCATGGGGGAATGATTAATGATTTTACTCAATCTAAAAGTGAGAATTCTGATTTACATTATTCTTGTTTAAAATATTTCACATTAATAATACATTCAAACTCTTATTTTGAAATAACAATTCATGTAGACTATGTTTATGTAACCCTAAAAGAAGAAAAGGTTTCACAAGTTCAAACCAAAAATGAGGATGATACAAACATTATCCATCCTCCTCCATGAATTATATATTTTATTTTCAAGGGTTTATCTTTTGAATGCAGTGTCCATGGATCATTACTCACCAATAAATAATATGTTTATGTATGGAAAATCTATTTTTAGTTGTTCAAATCAATTAATATCCACCATTATATTATGGATAAATTTTTTTACTACCTTGTAATGGGATTAGAAAATCAGTACTACTTGGGTTCTTAGACCAGAAATTATCTATTTAACGTATTTCTTGTATTTTAGATTTATATTTAATTTCATTAAAATTATTCCATATTTAATCACTTTCCCTCTTATCTTTTTCTAAGTAAAATTACACGATCCTTGTATTTAATTGAATAATTTTCTTTTATAGGTCCATGATATAAAAAGTAAAACATAATTATTTATTGAAGAAATATGTTTATGATTCCAGGTAATGTTTTTTCATTTCTAATGTTATCTTTATAAAATTAAAGTGTAATTTAAATGCCCACAGTTTAATTCATGCTTCACTACACTAATCAAGGTGACATGAGTTTCTTAGGAATCCTTTGATTCCATCCTTTATTTTTCAATGTTAATGAAGTTTAATGTGTAAAATGGAGTATTGGATTATTAATGTGATATATGGATATTAAAATGAGGACACCTGATTTGAGATAATTAGTTTACTCATGTAAATGATATTTCCCAATAAATAATTTTCATTAAAATTTGGAACATTATGTGAATTGATTTCTTATTTTAATCGTTACTTCAGTGATTTTGTATCATAAAATGTCTCAATCCTGATAGGATTTATAGACCAAATAATTTCTTTATTGTTATGATCATATTTCATGAGTGATAATGGGACCTTTCATCTAACATAACATGAATTTGAACATATAAAATAATTTACTGCATAATAAAACATAAAAAATTATTATGGGATAATTTTTAAAAACATTATCTATAGGATAAAAAATTTATATCATTGCTTGTTTAATAAAAAATAACCATGAATGAACTTGTTAGGGACAAACCATGTTTCTTCCCATTACTATCCATTCAAACCCTAATCTTATTATTTTTCAAGATATTTTAAATTTGAAGTGTAGTGTGAATAGAGTCATGGTGGATGTGGTGAATTTTTTTATAAGGGAGAATAATGGGGTTACTATATATGAGTGTATTGATGGTTTTATTTTCATTCTAATATTTAATTTATTTAACTATTTATAAAAAAAGGAAAAATGAGAAAAAGAACAAAAAAATATGAATGGAATAAGTTAAGATTTTGGAAAACCAAAAGTAATGATTTCTAAACTTATTTGTTTCATATGGGGTTACATCTTGGATGTGAGGTTTATTATAATAATACAATTTGAAAAAAATGAAAAATGATCTTTGAGAAACAAGATTATAAATTTTGAGAAAAAATCAAGACATATCAACAAACATTTATAATGCTTAATTTCATGATGATCTTTACTTTGATATTTGAGTGAAATTAGAAAATTTTCAAATTGACAGTTATGATTTCACCAAAATATTACATTTAGTATCATAATTCACCGCTTATAAGATAAAAATACATGGTGAGACTTAAATTTTAAAACAAAATGTCCAACCAAACATAATACTCCAAGAAAGTTAAACCATAATTTTAGGACCTCACGATTTCATTTGTCATTTTAAATAATAAATTAGAAAAATTGGTTATTCTATAAGCTTATAAATAAGGATGATGTTTTCATTATATGATTAAAATTCCACATGAATTGTATCATGAGATATGAATGAAATGATTTAAAAGTAAGAGAAACCATGAATTAGAAAATTTAATAAATATAAATAAAAAATATTTGTGAATGAAAAGAGAATTTCCATAATTTCTAAAAGGTTGATAAGTAAATTTTTTGATTTGATTGTTTCATTGGAAAATAAGAGATTGAATTTATATTTTATACAATTTTTGACATCATACTTTAAAATTGATAATCATAGGAATATAATACATTGAAATATAAATATTTATTACATTGGTGCCATCTTATATTCCTTGTCGGTATTTTATGCTTGAGGAAATACTTGTATAAATCATTGGTGTATTTTAAACAATCATTTTATATGAAACATTTTAATAAAATTTATATTTGTTTTAAATTAATTTTTGATCAAAATTCGTATGAATAACGAATTATTATTTAAAATTGGGTATTTGTAAATCTGGAATTAAATTTGCAATAAGTGGATTGTTATTTTTGAGTTTTGATTTTTGATTATGATTTTGAATTGTTCTGTTTGTTTTTTATAACATGTTAAGATTTTATCTAATTATATTTAATTTTTTTTTTGGAGTTTTATAGTTAAAAAATGTACGACTAGACCAAATACAGATTTAATCTTAGGAAAGCTCCCCACATAGGCAAGCCTAACCAGGCTAGCTGGATAAGCCATTCTGTGAGTTCCTGCTTGATCAAGAATGAGAATGTTCGATCAAATGCTCTCAAAGTGTGTCTTCCTGGTGTTCAACCCCACAATAATAATCAGTGGGACTATGCATGTGAGCGTCGCAAGTACATGAAGCCCACATTTGAGTGTGTGGGAGTGAGAACTTGGATCCCATCCCTAATGCGAGATTATGACCAATGGTACCCTTTCCTTTGTTTGTTATTTCTTGTGGAACCATGTGTTGTTTCCATTCGGGGAATGATTTTTGGGGGTTGTTTTTCACCCCAACTTGTCTCGATCATGCTCTGCAACTATCACCTTTTTCTTCATCTCTTTTTATTGATGCAATCACATAGAATAAACCATGGAGACCCCTTGGAACATTAATCCAATGGTCTTTCCCCTACTCCTTTACATGGTATCACCCAGTATCGCCTTCAGTACCTCATACGATCACTATAGAGGATTTATAAATCTTTCTGTGTGGACATATTGATGAGACCGCCACATCCATGATCGATACCCCACTACCCAACATTCATTCACTATATAGAGGCCTACCACCACCATGGATTTTCTTGTGACTCTCGTATCAATCCAATTAAGGATAATCCAAAAACTAGTAAGTATGGATGAGAATATGGATTCTCTAAACTACCAACACCACTTTCCATGTCCATGTACACCGAGTTTCACACATCCTTACTACCATGCATGAGCCTATGCACAAGAAGGAGGGCACACGGTCCACATCCAAATAACTATTGGATTTTTCACATCCATTGATTCATGATCTTCATCTGTGCTAAAAACATAATTTCCCGAGATCCTTGCATGATTTAAATATCATATCTAAATGTCTTAGTGTGTTCTTAAAATAAGATAACATGGGATCTCATTCTTGGATCTTAACTCATCAGTGGAGTCCACTATTGAGACCCCCTCTCAATGCCTCAATTAAAAGAGGATACATGTTGGCGCAACGGGGAATTCAACCCACACTAAATGATCCTCACCTTAGAGTTCGAAATATAATATATTTTGATTCATTATTCTATTTTCTTTTTTTATTTTGAGTTTCATTTTTAATGCAATTTAAATTTAGTTTTAAATATATTATTCATTTATGATTTTCCTAATTTTTTTCTGACACCCATTCTTATTCTCTTATTATTTTCATCATCTTCATCTTTTTGTTTTATTTTATTTTGTTATTATTTTCTATTTAATTAAAATTATGTTAATATATTATATATATATATATATATTTAATTATCAATTTTATTTTGTTTGTCTGTATCTATATTATTGATGTATCTATTTTTTTTTCTATTTTATCTTCTTCTTCTCTTCTATTCATCTATCATTCCACAGTGAAATCATACCCTAAAAAAGTATACGACTATCCCAAGGATTTTTATGTGACATATACATGAAATTACATTTCATTATTAACATAATTTATTATATTAATTTATATTTGTTGTGTGTGTGAGTGATGTGAACTAATGTGGTGATTTCCCACTATGAAATCAAACTCCAAATCACTTCTATTATATTTTTGATTTTTTCCTATCCCTTACACTAAATAGAAGTTGTTCATATGATGTTGTTTGGTTATTTAGTGGATGAAATTACATATAAAGTATTTGGTTCTTGGATGGTGTAATACTCATAATTGAGGTGTTCCATCAATCTTTATTAAAGGTTGAGGTGGAATTGAGATTACTAAATGCATTAATGATTTCACAACACTAAATAAAAGACTAGTAATTCATGAAGGAATTATTATAATTGAATTATCAAAATAAATCAAATCCCAAATGAGGATAATAATAAAACCCATGAACCAAACATGAAAGGACATGTACTTTCTTCACTAATCACATTATATCATTGCATGTTTTTTTTTAGTTTAGAAATATATTTATCTTGTTTTATTCCATTATTTTAATATAACATTATATAATTAAAATAAGTAGTTTTGGTGGGATTAAATTAGTACTTGAACAACTGAAAAAGAACCTCAAGTGACATGAACCTGGTCAGCCTCTATTATATAGAAGGAGAATAAAATTTCTTTTTCTAAACCTTAAATTATGCTTGCATTCAGAACACAACCATTTCACTTTAATGGATGATATCTATATATAATAAAGCCATTATTTATATATTCTAGGGCTAAAATTATATATTTTCCTATTTGTCTAACTCAACACACACATCAATAAATATGAGTAATGTATCAACTTATAGAACAAAAAAATTAAAATATTATATGTTTTAAATAAATGAATATCGAAAAAATCATGTCCCAAACCCACGATGATTAATGATAATGTATCAGTGTATACAAGAAAAAAATTCTATAACTCATATGTAAGAATTTTTAACTTTGAATATTATAAAAAAATATCATATATGAGTAAAATCACTAGGAAATAATTGAAAATGTTTATTTAGGAGAAGAAAATGGGTATACTACTATTAAATGGGCGACAATAAAAAGTCTCATATCCCGAATTACTCTTTTAGTAGCATAATCAAAGATGCATCAGTAAAAATGGAATAATATTCAACTAAGGCTTATTAGGTACGGTATCACACTAAAATAGAAACTGAATGTCCATAAACCTTCACGTGTTATCCTAGATTCCTTATAATGAGCCTAAAAAAGGCGAATACCATTATTAAAACGTCATCAGGTGGTGGAAAAACCTCCCTTAATCAAGAAAAATAACGTTAACATAAAAAATCTCAACTCTATCAAAACCCATTTGATAATGGGTTTAAATACATAAGTAAGAACATAAATAAAAAATCATATAAACAACTTAAAATTGTAACAGAGATAAAAAAAGAGATAAAAGACTCAATCATGGTTGAAATGACAGAAAAGAATAGAGTCACACAATTTTTTAGAGGGTACTTATCTCTATAAAAAAATATCCAATACATTGGAAATCTATTTTTTAAAAATATATAACATCCCAATAAAACACAGTTGATATCACTGCTCAGAGAATATCACAACAATTTATCAATAATTATAAAAAAATAAATTTGTTTACTAAGAAAAATTGTTAATAAATGAAATCGAATATCCTCTTTAAGATAAGAACAAACTATTAAAAAAATCAATCTAATATATACGAACAAGGTAAAACCATTTATAAATTAAGAAGGTTGTTTTAGTACAATGGGATATATTAAAAATATGGAAACCCTAAATTTAATCTATGGAAATGTAAATTTGTATAATATAGTTGATTCAAACAATATGAACATACCACATTCCATATGTAAAAACATCAATGAAATTATATCAATCACTATTAATTAATAAAACTAATTTAAAATAAAAGTGCTTTTGAACCATGATTTTCACACAACATTTCTAATTGAAACACTAATAAAACATGAAAATAAATAATAATAAACTATTTATTATATATATATCTATTATTTTTTCATTATTACTATTTATAAGTACAATTAATCATGGTACAATTTAAAATATAGAAATGGAATGGGAAAACCTTTAAAGTAGGGATGGAAAGATGACACATTCGACTAACAGAACAAAAAAAAATCATCATGGGATGGATCAAATACATTAGAACCCAAAAATCTGAATATTAAAAAATTGTGAAATAATAATTAGTCACCCATGACTACTAAGGATAGAAGAAATGAGATAGTAAGAGAGAAACCAAGAGTGTAATAGTTGATAATTACCTACCTATTTATCATAATGAATAACTAACTAAAATCCTCTCTAAAATTGTATTGAAGAGATTTAGATATTGAGAAAACTCCATGAGAAGGTCCATGAATGAGAAGGAATGAAATGGGAATCCTTGGAAGGAAACCCAAATTTAAAAGAAACCAAAATGAATAAATTACCTCCGCCTAAGAATGGTTCACTGTTTTTTAATGTTTACCAAATTGTGTGCAGATTGGGTAGCTTCCACTATCCCAAACCCTTATAGGTTTTACATTTGTCTCCCATGGTTAAAAAAACCAGCACAGACCATGCATCTTCTTCTAAAAAACAAAGATGGTAAACAATTTTTTTTCATAATTTCCCAAACCATGATTTTTAATGAAAAACCCAATAAAATCATTAAAAATAGTACATTTAAATCATTGGACACCCTTAACCAATGGTATAAAATACAAACAATGTAAAACCCAAGAACATGAAATTTTGTAGTGTTAAAAGTGAGAATAAATAAAATAAATTTTAAATATAGTTCTGTTTCATATAACATTAAAATAAGGAATTTTAAAAGAGATTAAACACAAGAATTTTCATCTCAACTTCTTATAATTGAGAATATTCATATAGATTAATATTAACATATTGTCATATAATTTGAGAAATTAAATAAAAAGTATATATAAGAGATATTTTTATAATAAAAATATTGTTGTCCATAATTTGTATTTTGTTTTGAAAAAAATGATATTAGTTTAATACATATTGGGTTTCCCATAGATATTTGGTAATAAAATACAATAATATTAAGATGAATAAATGGAATTATAAAACATATTTATTTATTGAAAAACATTTATTTTGATTTAAAACATGAAAATATATTTATTTACTCACCCCCAAAAAATCCATTATTGTAAATAATGAACACATTTGATGGAATCATTACATTGTGTCATAGTGGAATGAAATATCATATCATTATATCTTGATGGTGTGTAATAGTATTTGAAAATAAATATTTTCCGAAAAAAATTTGCTAATTTTTATAGAAATAATACATATTTTTGTTTCTTATGAAATTATTATATTCTCCCATAGTGTACTATATTTTAATAGTTGTAAAAAATTATTATTTTTAAAATGAAAAAATGTTATATATATATAGTTTCAATGTATTGATTTTATATTTTAATATAATTTTATAATTTTAAAAATTTAATTGAGTTATTTTAATAATATTAAATCATTCTACAACTAAGTTCATATGAAAATGAAATTTTGATTACAAAAAAATTAAAGAGATATTACTCCACATATCACAAAACAATTACCCCATATTATAGAATCATTTTACATAAGGGAATGATTTGGAATGTTGGAACATAAATTTTGTGGTTTACCTAATTTTATGTTAAATGTTTTGTCCATTATCATGAAATTAACTATAAAATAATTATTTTCATATTTTAATGCATTGAGTTTTTGTTTTGACGTGATCTTGATAATATCTTTGAGATTTTAACACAATCCCAGCTTTAGAGATATGTAACTCATATATCTTTTTTTGCAAATCATGAATACTGTCCCTCATATTAATAGAAATTTCTATATATCCTTATAATTATATATAAATAATACTTTCAATGTTGACCTCTATAGACTAACTTACCAGCAATGAAATATATTAATTAATCTATATTTTTAAAATAGTCATGTAAAAAACAAAATGATTTAATTTAATATTTTATATTAATTTAGTTTCAATAATATTTTCCATTATTATGTTGAATTTATATCAACAATAACTGTATGCCATTTATTATAAATTTGTTTCCTTTTATCCACAATTTTTGTATTATTTTTTGGAAGGGACTATTTGGTAAGTGACTTAAATATCTTTATCTAGATAGTTATATGTATTTATTGATATATTTTATCAATATTTATCATTTTTCATGTATATATTTGAATATTAACGTTATAATATTATCATATAATATAATATTTACTTTCAGATGACCTGTATACGTGTAATTTATTTAATATGTAAAATTATAGAATATCATTATTATCTAATAAAGAATTTTAGATACCGAAAATTCGTGTTGGTTTCTCAATGAAGAGAGGGTGATTAATCTAAATTGTTCCCAAGGTAATATATTACTAATTAAAATATAGGAGTAGAAATTAATGTGTTCTAGAACCCATTTTACTTTGAAATCTCTTTCCCTTTCAGTCATGTATAATTCATTAAAATTAAATTAAAGAAATCTCCTTAATTTTTGGAAAATAAATTATAAAAAAGAACAAATATAAATTTGTAATATGAACAAAAATATTATTTGTTATTTATATTTTTTTGAAACACCATTTAAATATTTTTTAAATTGATGAAATCTGCATTCTATTATTTCTTTTATTAACATTCCATAAACAAATATGCATAAGTTGTTTAATTATAAATATATAAATTTCAATTAATTTCTAAGATTAAAAAGTAGACGACAATGACTTATAATATCAAATATTAAATTCTAAATCAAAATACAAATTAATTTATTAAAAAATAACCTCAATATCATAATTATATCAAAATGATTAAATATAAAAAAATAATTCAACTAGAACATCACTACCGACATAAAATAACTTATCCTATTGAATGGATTTGAGATACATACCATATTTTTATAAAAAAATATGATATAAATAATGAATAAAAAATCCATAATTAAATACTAGATCATCAAGAAAAAAACATACAAATATTGGTTAATCATATTTCCATTTTTTAAAATATAAATTTATCCAATCTAAATAAAATCTAATTGAAACTACTGATGGAAGCGAGGGAAATTTATACCCTACATATATGATCAGTAGATATTAAAAGTAAAAATGTATTTTGGGGGATAATTGTGAGGAATAAGAGAATTAATGTGTAAACTAACTTTGTATTTTAAAAGCACAATATTGTGTGTAAAATTGAAGGAACGAAGTAGGTTTGCAGGGAATTAAATTCTAGTTTTATATAAATAATAATTAATGTTATATAGATTTTAATGAAAATTTAATGAAAAGTATTTCCATACAATATTATTTTTTTCCCATAGATTAAATGAAAAATCTGATACATATCCTTCATAAATACATAATACTCATAATTTAATACTACATCCAATCCTCAATTTGAAGTTAGAAGATTAAATGACTTACATACAATTATAATATGATCACAAAATTTATAAAAAAATTATTGAAGAAAAATTATATCAAATATTGTCAAATATTAATATATTTACAATGATTACATAAATAATATGACGGGTTTAAGGAATAAGTAGTGATTAATTAATTATTTAATTAATATTTTCATAAAATTATTTATATATAACAATATAACCCAAAATCATTTCATCTTTAAAGGGATGTAAAACCACCATGATTAGTGTATATGCCGGACATCTAAGATTAATAAAAAAATCTACTCAATAAATGATATTGATAAATATAGAACTGATACATATAATACCTAAGAGAAAGTAAACATTCCACATAAATACAGGTACCATGAAAATTCTTTTTTCATCCATTTGTATATAGTATTAATCATGTAAATTATCTATTTTCCCATATAAAGTATATGAATTTTTGTTCCCATCATTCCTTTAACAAAAAGAATTAGTGGAATTTGTAATCATTGATTATTATTATAGTTTCATGATTCCAATAAATACTCTAGGCTATCCTGGCAAACATTATTGGTTTCCTTTATAAAATAACACTCCATGAAGAAATTTTAATTGTTATTATTCAATATTCACATTCTATCAAATAGAAAAAAATCACAATTACATCCATAATAATGATAATTATTGTCATTGAAATATATGACCAATTTTAGTATATTTCATTACGTACATTGATTTATACCCAAAGATACATTTCCATTATATAATTAAATTAGTGAAGAATAACGTAAATCACAGTGTATGAGAAGTGTATTTAATATATTAAAAATTTAAATTTCCTTAACCACAGTAGACCAAATAAGAAGGTCAAATCAGTAAATTGGAAAATGATATAGGTATTAACAATTTAAATGACTAAATAAATTATAATTCTTTTTATACTCATTAAATACTTGAGACTTTAATTACATTTTATAATATAATTTACATCATAGTTAATGTAAATATTTTTCATCCTAAAACTGAAAAAAATTAGTTCATCGTATCATGGGTGAGGGAAAAAATATTGGGGTGTGATCAAATTCATTGGAAGTGTTTTGTACACTAGATTCTATCATGGATCAATAAGACATAATAAACATGTCAATGTAAATATATAAATACACAACATTTTTAATAAATAACATTGGTAAAAATAATTGCACAGGGGAATAAATAATGATAAAATAATAAAATATAAATTATTACATGATCATAAAACTATTCAATTAATAACATTAGTACAATATTATCATGTATAATAATTACTAATTTCATAATGAATGAACTGATTATTATTGGTATCCATGCCCCTATACGTCATGATATCTATACCATCAGGAACATTCCCCAAGATAGTTCAAAATAATTGATGAAACCCATTTATTTTCAACCTTCATATTTAACTCGTGAGATCATTTGATGAATTATGGGGTTATATAATCAAGGCCCCACATAACAATTCATGTAAATAGAATACATCTAATACCAAATGATCGATTTAGTTAATAAATAGTACACCTTACCAATAAATATCAATATAGAATATTGAATAAGAAATATTAATATTTCCATATTCAATCAAATAATTTTTATAATAAGACACCGTATGTAAAAGTGATACACTATAAGGACCTGACCTTAAAAATTACATAATATTGAACTAAATGAATAATTCACAGTGAGGATCTTTTCAGGTTTAGAGTTATAGAGAACTAGGACATTACTATTACATATCAATAGACTACAAAAAGTATACACTTTTACACAGTTTCCATTTTTTTCATAAAATAATAACTCCTGAAAAAAAGAGTCTTGTCTAGTTTAATGTTTTAGATAGAATGACTTTTCCTTGATCTAATCATTGACCCTATTCATATTTAAGTCATGTGAAAACATTTCAAAACATGGGATGAGCATAAAAATATCAGTATGGGTTATAAAACAAAGAAAGAAAACATATGTTCATAAATACATACAAAACATAAACACTTTTACTAACCTCATGAAAACATAAGATTTATGAATAACATATAGAAATCATAAATCATGAATGTAACATGTGGTAGCAATAACATTCCTATATTATAGCTATCACAACTACACAATGAGTTACATTAGAAAACCCATCACAGTATTTTCTATAAATATCTTAGGAGAAACATTCATGTTTACCTCCATCACATTACCCATTACATTGGAGAGCTATCTCGGGCTCACATGACGTAATTTTATCACAGAACCACCCGTATAAGTAATCAATTCCCATGAACCATAACATATTCATAACACATAACATAAGTATAAAGGAAAGATAACATTCCCACATTGTAATAACAATATATCATTTGAAGATATTGAAATAATAAATCCATTCTCAAAATCTATATCAATACAAAAATACGTAAAAAAAGTATATCGTATTTATTTTTCCTTTTAAAAACATTGCAGCATGTTATAGAAGCCAATGATCATATAAAACATGTAGCAGTATAAAGGTCATTATCACCACTTACGTTAAAAAACATTCCTTTTTTTCATTTAGTAAAACGATTAGTATAAAGATATTCCATTTAATTGAAATCAAAAGTAAAAGGGGTTTATACCCATATAAAATAAAGTCATGTATATAACTAAATATGCCTCAGTGAAAGGTGACTGAGACGAAGTCCCTTACCTCATGTCCGACTTGACTCAATCATTCTATAATATCCTGAATAATAATCTAAAGTTAATTTCTAATTTATTATGAACCTTTTTAAATTTTATTATTCCATTTCTATCACTTATTACCATGTTATTAACAATATGTAATCATTTAAGTTAATAATGTTCATTTTGTTGATATTTGGTACTTGAGTCCAAAATGAACACCTTATATTTACATGTTGCACTTGTGGTCAATAATACATTATATACAGAATGATATTCCTTATAACCAGAATGATATTCACTATTTATATATAATATATATCATATATATCCATTATATACATTTATTTACAATAGTACATAACATTTGGAGGTAAGAAATGAAATGCACCGTTCATGGAGACGGTAAGCCGTACGTATGCAAAAACACAACATTCATTTGTAATTCATACTTTAATGGAATTTAAAACATAATGATTCATAGGTATATTATAATTACAATATAATATCATAGATTATATCATTAAATCTATTCTTTATACATCCCACCTATGGCATGAATGAGTCATATCACTTTGAGGGGGAGGTAGTCCACACTTTCTCAAATGAAATTATCGCTTTTACCCATAATGGAAACAAAAAAGGTATTCTATAAAAGAAAAATACAGAAACATAAAGAAAAAATAATCATAATATATATCATATATAAATACAGTATCATATTAATGGCCACTATGAGTGGTGGTAGAAGATAATCAAACAATGATCATTTTGTGAGGCGTCAGATTGTCATCCACAGAAATAGTATGTTCTTCGCACATTAAATGGAGGTGTGTGTAAGTGTACTTCAAATAATTCTCATAAAAACACATTTTATATTGAGGATACTGGTTTTGTTATATAATAAAGTAATATAAAGAGTATAGGGGTTGGGGAAGTAAAATAAAACAAAAGAATATAAGAGAAATCATTACCTTAAATTGGGGTAACTTCTTTTGGTTTGATCCAAAAGGAATTCTTGATGTGACTTCTGCCTAAGGTAAGGATTCTTGATAGAGGAGAGTGATGTGGGGAGATTAATTGGGAAGAGGTTGGATGACCCAAAAGGTTTGAGAGGTGTGAGTAATTGGTTAGAAATGGTCTACTTTTATAAGGGGGGGGGGAGGGGCTCTTTAGGAAAGTATGCAAATAATATTTTATTATACAATGATATTCGATTTCTAAAAGTTCAAAAAACCATAAGAGTCGATGTTAAGATGACCCATGATAGAAATAATACCAGCTAATAATAATTGGAAAGGTTTTGGATGTAATTTTAATATGTATAATCTTATTTAATTAAATGATTTATTAATGAGGTAAACACTGCATCATTATTGTGTCATACATAATTTAATTTATTCGATCTCTAAAAATTATAAAAAAAATACCATGATGTTGAAAATCATTTTTAGCTTTCTATTGAATATTTATAGTAGAAAAAAAACTTATATATAACCATGTAAATATTAATTTACGAAAATATATTTGTTTATGTCATTTTTTTCATTACATTATATTAATTAATCTAAAAGGTCATTATCATTCATAAGTAGAACAATGGGGTCTCAAAATAGACTCAAAGATACCCATGGTTGGAAATTACTCATAAAATAATGTTAGGACAAGTTCTGAGTTAATTTTGAATTATTATAATATTATTTTTACCTTGAATTAACTTTTTTACATTTAATTACGGTAAATAAAATTCAAAAGTTACTATTCACCAAAAATTAATTTCATTTTATTGAACCACATTTTACTTACTAAAAACAACCATTTTTGTCAGATTTTCAAAATTTAATTCATAGAAGTAGTAAAATTTATTTAAATGAAATGTTAGTTTTTTTGACTACTCCTAAGTGGTTTCACTATACATCAAAAATTGAAGTTTTTCAGAAAGATACAAAAAATTCAGCCTAAACTATATTTGATATTCCGAATTCTAAAATGATGTCTATTTTACCAAATTATTAACATAGAAGTGGAATTAGTTAATTTAAATTTAATTCCTGTTGTTAAAAAAATAGCATTTTTGTAAGAAACAATAACTATTAAATGATTGACAGTTGATTACGTGAAAATTCAGAGTGAAATTAATTAAAATGTCTAATGTTGGATTAAATGGTAAAAATATATTATAATTTGACTTTAAATCCAATTAAAAAGATAATATAACTATATAAATAAATTATATTAAAAGGCACTATTGAATTAAAATACAACATTTTTCACTATACATTAAAAAATGAACATTATCGGAAAAATTCCAAAACATTACCCAAAGTAAATTTTGATGTCCCCATTATGAATAAAAATTTTATTTGTTCATATAGAATGTATTAAAGTGACAAAAACTATATATAAAGAGGGTACGCCATTAAAAGGTGGTAAATCGACCTTTTAATATAAATTATGCTTAAAATTAGATTCATTTATATTTTAAGCCTATAACATTTTATTGGTTAAATTTAAAACATTTAAAAAACATGTATAATCATATTGTAGGTAGTTTTGTTCATTCCTACCAATACAATGGCTAGAAGTTAACTGCCATTTAAAATAATAATATTATGTAATTAGTGTTCAACATAAGATTTCAAAAAAACTCGTTGTTGGGTATCGGGCACGCTATCAAACATAGAAACCCCTTTAAAGTAAAATTAATATGTAATTCATAAATATTAATAAATATGAAAATCTTTTATTCTTCATTTACATAGGAGGTTACATCCTTCCTTCATTTTGGGTATTGTGTCCTCGCAATTTTACTAATCAAAATAGGTGGGGGTATTTATCCCACATAGAATTTTTAGATTCCCATGTTGGCTATTCAACCATATGGTTTTCCACAAAACCATTACCTAGTGAGTTACCCTATACGCAAAGCAGTCTCTCTACGGTAAAGAATACGGACTGGTAATTTTTCATAAGAGATATTATCTTCCAACTGAACTACCATGGAATCAATACATGGGATGGATCTGGCATACACTTTCTCAACATAACAACATAAAAAACATTTTGTACCTTGGATAAACTTGGAGGTAAAGCCTCTTTGTATGCAACTGATCCAATTTTCTCCAGGATTTCATAAGTTCCAATGAAGCTCAAACTCAACTTTCCCTTATTACAAAAATGAATCACCCTTTTCCATGCTGAAACTTTGAGAAAGACATGATCACCCACTGCAAAAGAGTGATCATTCCTCTGGTTATCTGCATAACTTTTCTATCTGCTATGAGCTGTTCTCATGTGCTTCTGAATCAACTAAACATTATGTGCCATCTCTTCTACCAATTCTGGTTCAATCAGATTCCATTCACCTACTTCATCTCAAAAAGCTAGAATTCGACAATGAATTCAATATAATGCCTCAAATGGAACCATCTTTATACTGGAATGAATACATTTTTTATATGAATATTCAGCCAAAGAATGATGTTGGTCACAACTTCCCTGATGATCCATTGAGAAAACACATAACATATCCTCCAATGTCTGAATTTTTTGTTCAGATACCCATCTGATTGAAGATGAAAATCTGTACTAAAATAGAATTTATTACCCAACGACTTCGGAATGCGTTTCCACAATTTAGAAGTAAACCTGGCTTCACGATCAGATACAATGGAGAGGGGAACTCCATACAACCTGAATATCTCTTTAACATACAACCAAGAATTTTGCTCTAGAGACCAAGTATCTTGAATAGGAAGGAAATGAGCATATTTAGGTAATTTTCAAACAATAACCCAAATTTCATTATTACCTTGTGATGTCTTAGGTAATCCCACAACGAATTCCATTGATATATTTTTATATTTACACTCTAACACTGGTAATGGATGATGCATCCCTTTCAGTAACTGCCACTCTACTTTAACCTGTTTTCAAGTCAAACACATCACAGTAAAATCCAAAATTTCTCTTTTCATTCCATCCCATCAGTAATACTCTTGAAGATCTCTATACATCCTAGTACTACCAGAATGAATTGAAAATAGAGAACTTGGAGATTTACATAAAAACTCATTCTTCAACTATGAATCAAAAGGCACACATAATCTCTTCCCAAACCTCAAAACACAATCATTATCAAGGTTAAAATCAGGAAACATACCCTTCTAAACCACCTCTACCTTTTTTTCAACTCGATGTCTTCTTTCTACGCTTTCTTTATTCCGTATGATAGAGATGATTTCACTGACACCTAAAACAAAATAGAATAATTTCCTGCACTAAGAAATTCTATTCCAATTTTTTTCAAATCAAAAACCAAAGGATCTCATTCCAAATGTAGCATGGTTAATGAAGAAATTCATTTTCAACTCAAAGCATCAAACACTTTATTTGATTTTTCCAGATGGTAATGGATCGTGAAATCATAATACTTGATTAATTCCAACTATCTCCTCTTTCTCATGTTCAATTCTTTTTGAGTGAATATATAATTTAAACTTTTTGATCAGTATATATTTCACATTTTACTCTACAAAAATGATGCCTCTAAATTTTTAGAGAAAATAATACAGCTTACTCCAAATCACGTGTAGGGTAAATTTAACTCATGTGGTTTCAACTGACGTGACAAATAAGAAATTTCTTGATCATTATGCATAAAGACACATCCATGTATTTTCAATGAAGAATCACTATAAATTGAAAACTCACCATTTTTGGAAGGTAGTGCCAAAATTGGATCATTCACAAATCTTCTTTTCAATTCGTGAAAACAATAATCATATTGTTTTTTCTAAATGAACTTATCACCTTTTTGAGTTAATATAGTCATTAGACTAGATAACCATGTAAATATTTTCAAAAATACTTCTGTAATAACCACCCAAAATATGAAAAATATGATTCTGAGTTATATTTGTGGGTTTTGGACATTCTTTAGCAACATTTGTTTTAGAGTGATTAAATGTTATGCCATTTTTTGAACCAATGTGACCATGGAATGAAATTTGTTGTAACCAAAACTCACACTTGCTGAATTTCCCAAATAGTTTCTTTTTTTGAGGTTATCAAGACAACCATTAAATGAATTTCATGTTCCTATTTACTTTTGGAAGAAACCAAAATATCATCAATGAAAACAACCAAAAAATTATCCAAGAAGTCACGAAAAATTCTATTCATAAGATCTATGAATATAGATGGTGCATTTTTTAACCCAAAAGGCATAACTAAAAATTCATAATGGTCATATCTAGTACAAAATGAATTCTTTAGAATGTATTCAATCTTTACTTTAAACTGATGGTACCCTGACCTCAAGTCAATTTTCGAAAAATACTATGCTCCATGGAGCTGATCATACAAATAATTGATATGAGGAAAATGATACTTGTTCTTAATAGTGATGTTAATAAATGATATTTAATCAATGCAAAGTCTCATTGAACCATCATTATTTTTAATAAACAAGACAAGAGAACCACATTGTGATGTTCTTGGTTGAATTAAACCAATATCCAATAAATCCAACAATTTATTCTTTAAATCTAAACGTTCAATTTGAGCTATTCAATAAGGGGGTTTTGGAATTGGCTTATCATTAAGAACTAAGTCTACAGTAAATTTACCTTCTAGATCAGGTATAATACCAGGTATCCAATCAAGGAAAACATCAAGATACTCATTTAACACTGGAACATCATTAATCTGAATAGTTCCTTTGTTTTCAACAATATGTGAATGGTAACATTCATTTCCATCTTTTACTAGTTTCCCAGTTTCCTGATATGTTATCAAAATCAATGGTTCATTCTTGTAGAAAAATGAAACTCTTTCTAAAATGAAACCTCTTTAGATCTGCAGTCAATCTTAGCATGATTAACATATAGCTAATCCATGCCCAATATAACATCAAACTTTACTAGAGGAAAGACAATAAGGACTGTAGGTAGATTCTTTTCGCACAAAAGGACATGAAGGTTCTTATATTTTTAGTCTCAATATTTCCTCTAGGTGTTTAAACCATAAGTTCTATATTCATATATTGAGATGGAATTCCCTATTTACTAAAAAAATTTCTAGAAATAAAAGATTGTTTAGACCCTGAATCAAACAATGCATTGTAGAAATATGAAAAAACAAACAGTGTACCTGATACACCTTCATTTGATGGCCCAATATATACTAAAGTAGTAGTAAAGGATTTCACCACCCCTTTCTGCTTGTAGTGTAGCTGCTTTCCATTATTAGAGTTCATTGATGGACACTAATTTTCATAATGACCCATTTAATTGCACTTAGAACATTTTACTAACTGTAAATCAGATGTTGTCTTACCATTACCCTGATATTTTTTAGTGAAATTATAAGCCTTATATCTCATTTTACCACATTGGTAGCACTTACCCACATTCAAAAGGCATTCCACATTATGATTTTTACCACAATTTTCCCAAATTATAAAGTTAAGTTTCTTACCATCAGACTTTTTTGAAGTGTTCTTCCCTTTTTTCTGCAACCTAAACATCTTATACTGTTGTTTGTCAAAGAACAGTTGATCATCGACAAACTCCATTTCCACCTTCTCCGCACAACAGACAAGTTTTTCATAACTTTTGAACTCACAAAAAGCTAAATCCCTTCGATACTTTGGCTTTAATCCCGAGTAAAAACGGTAGATTTTACTATTAAGATCTCAATGAAATTTGGATAATACCTTGCCATTAGAGTGAATTTTGATTCATAAGCAGCCACTGTGTCATCCTCTTTCCTCAAATCCTAGAATTGTTTTTCAATCCTAAGATGAACCACATTAGGAAAAATTTCTGAAGAAACATTCCTTTGAATTCATCCCAATCAAGAGCATCAATCTCCTCACTATAACTGATATTTTTCATGACCGACCACCACTGGTCAGCTTCACCTTCAAAACAGTAAACATAAATACTATCCTTTTGATGTTATGAACACTCCATGACATCAATAATTTTCTCCAGTGCTTTAATCCACACTTCTGATAGAACATGGTTAGATAATCCTCTGAATGATGGGGGATATTGCCTCATGAAATACTCCACTAGTGACATGTTCCTCTAAGGTTGATCTGGATGATCTCATGCATGGATACAACCACCATTTATAGCCTGAGTCAACTATGCCATCACTGCATCATACAGTTCAGTTTCGATTCCAACCGTCTCTGGTTGCTGATTTGGAAGGTTGTTTTCCTCGTAATGTCGTCGCAACATAGTTGCCCTGTTTCCTCTGTGGTAAACCATTCTGAACATATAAATGTCTTTGATAACGCAACATGGTAATTCATAGATGCTATATCATTTTAATATTAACATAAATTAATTTATGGACATTTCTTTAACAATATCGAAACCCTTAAAGTTATCTAAACTGACCTCTGATACCAACTATAAGGACATGTCCTTAAACATTACATAATATTGGATTAAATGAATAATTCATAATAAGGATTTTTTTAGGTTTAGAGTTTTAGAGGATAAGGACACAACTATTACATCTCAAAATAATAAAAAGTAGACACATCAATATAGTTTCAATTTTTTTTCATAAAATAAAAACTGTTGAAAAAAAGATTCATGTCTAGTTCCATGTTTTAAACAACATGACTTTTCCTTGATCCCATCATTGACCCTATTCATTGTTAAGTACTGTGAAAACATTTCAAAACATGGTATGGGCATAAAAATCACAGTAAGGGTTATTAAACAAAGAAAGAAAACATTTGTTCATAAATACATCAAAAACATAAACTCTTTTACATACATCATGAAAACAAAAGATTTATGAATAACATATAGAAATCATAAATCATAAAGGAAACTTGTGTCATCCATAACATACTTATATTATAACTATCACATCTTCATAGAGATTTACTTTGGAATACCCATCGAAGAATATTCCCTAAATCTCTTAGGAGAAACATTCACATTTACCTCCATCACATTACCCAATGCACTGGAGAGAAATCTTTGGCTCACCCACCCTATGATTATCACAGAACCACCCGTATATGTAAACAGTTCCCAATAACCATAACATAATCATAACACATAACATAAGTATAAAGGAAAGATAACATTCACACATTGTAATAACAATATATCATTTCAAGATATTGAAATAATAAATCCATTCTAAAAATCATTTTAAATAGCAAAATACATAAAATAATTATATGGTATTTATTTTTACTTTTAAAAACAGGAGGGCGTGTTAAGGAAGACAAAGATCAAATAATACTCGTGGCGGCGGAATAAACGTTGTCACTACTTACGTTAAAAAAACATTAATTTTTGTCATTTAATAAAATGATTCATATAAAGAGATTCCCATTGAATGAAATGAAAATTAAAAGGGGTTTATACATGTATAAAATAAAGTTGTGTATAAAACTAAATATGCCTCAATGAAAGGGGATTGAGATGAAGTCCCTTACCTCGTGTCCGACTTGACTCGATCGTTCTTTAATCTCTTGAATAATGAACTATTGTTAATTTCTACTTGCTGAAGAACCTTTTTCAAGTTTATTATTCCTTTCATATCACTTATTACCATGTTATAACCATTATTTAAACATTTAAGTTAATAATTTTTGTTTTTTCGATATTTGGTACTTGAGTAAAAAATGAACACCTTATATTTACAAGCTGTACATGTGGTCAATAGTCTATTATATCTAGAATGATATTAATTACATTCAGAATGAAATTCATTATTTTGATATAATATATATCATATATATCCAGTATATACATTTATTTATAACAGTACATAACATTTGGAGGTATGAAATGAAATGTGTCGTTCATGGAGACGGTAAGTCGTACGTACGCATGATCTTAACCTTCATTTCTATTTGGTACATTAATGGAATTTAAAACATAATTATTCATAGGTATATTTTTATTACAGTATAATATTATAGATAATATCATTATCTCTATCTTTTATACGTCCCACTTATGGCATGAACGAGTCATATCACATTCAGTGGGTGGTAGTCTGCACTTCCTCAAATGAAATTATCACGTTTACCAATAATGGAATCCATAAAGGTATGATATAAAAGAAAAATACAGAAACATAAATAAACCATAAACCTAATATATATCATATATAAATACAGTTCCATCTTAATGGACACCATGAGAGGTGGTAGGAGATAATTGAACAATCATCGTTTCATGAGGTGTTAGATTGCCATCCACATAAGTAGTATGGTCTTTACCCATTAGGTGCAGGTGTGTATAAGTGTAGTTCGAATCCATATCATAACAACATCCTAGTATAAATAGGATGTTTTTGTTGTTATTAAATAAAGCAATAAAATGATTATGGTCGTTGTAGAAGTAAAATAAAACAAAATAAAACAAACGATTTTAAGAGAAATAGTTACCTTTAATTTGGGTAACATATTTTTCTTTTAACCAAAAGGAATTCATAATGTGACTTCTGCCTATGTTAAGGCTTTTATGTGAAAGAGTGGGTTGTTGGGAGCATAACTGGTAAGAGTTTGAAAGGTTCAAAATTCTTGATAGGTGTCAGGAATTGGTTTTAAAAGGGCTTCTTTCATAAGGGGAGGAGAACCTAATTAGGAATGTGTGAAAATAATATTTTATTATATAATGATATTCTCTTTCTAAAGGTCCAAAAATCATTAGAGTAAAAAAAGGACTGATGGTCGAAATTAAATAAGCCAATAAAAATTGGATAGTTTTGGAAATTTATTTTAATATTTATAATCTTATTTAATTAAAAGATTTATTAATGAGGTAAACACTGCATCATTATTGTGTCATAAATAATTTAATTTATTTGATCTATAAAAATTATAATATAAATCCATGATCTAGGAAATATATTTTATATTTCCAATGAATATTAATAGTCTAAAAAATAACTCATATAACACCATGTAAAAATTAATTTATAAAGAGATATTTGATTATGTCATTTTTTTCATTACGTTAAATTAATTAATCTAAAATGTCATTATCATTTATATGTGGCGTCATGGGGTCCCTGAATCGACCCCAAAATGCCCATGGTCGGCCATTAATCATCCAATAAGGTTTGGAAAAGTTTTAAGGTAATTTTGAATTATTATAATAATCTTTTTACCTTGAATTACCTTATTTACCTTTAACAGCGGTAAATAAAAGTCAAAAATTACTATTCACAGAAAAGTATTTTCATGTTATTGAACCACATTTTAATTACTAATAACAACCATGTATGTTGGATTTTATAAATTCAATTCACAGATGTGGTAAAATTTCATTTAAAAAATGTCGGTTTTTTAACAACTACTATGTGGTTTCACCATTCATCAAAAATTGATTTGTTTCAGAAAAATACCAAAAATTATTCCTAAGATATATTTGATATTCCAAATTTAAAAATGATTTCTATTTTACAAAATTATGTACATAAAAGTGACATTAATTAATTTAACATTAATTCTCATTGTTAAAACAAATAGCGTGTTTTTAAGAAACAATAACTATTAAAATATTGACACTTGTTTATGTCTAAATTCAGAGTGAAATTAATTCCAATGACCAACATTTGATTAAATTGTAAAAAGATATTATAATTACACTTTCAATCCAATTAATAATATAATATAAGCATATAAATATATTATATTAAAAGGCACTTTTGAATTAAAATACAGAATTTTTCAGTATTCATTAAAAAATGAACTATATCGAAAAAATTCCATAAATTTACAAATAGTAAATTTTGATGTCCCCATTCTAAAGAAGAATTTTATTGTTCCAAATAGAATGTATTAAAGTGACCAAAATTATATTTAATGATGGTTCTCCATTAAATGGTGGTAAATAAACCTTTTAATGTAAATTATGATTAAAATTAGATTCATTCACATTTCATGCCTCTAACATTTTATTGTATAAATGTAAATACATTAAACAAAAATGTATAATCATATTTTAGTTAGTTTTGTTCATTCCCGCCAATAAAAAACTACGAGTTAACTATAATTTTAAAAAAAAAATATTATATTATTTGTGTACAACGTAAGATTTTAAAGAAACCTGTTGTTGTGTATCAGGTATTATATCAAACATAGAAACCCCTTTAAAGTGAAATTAATATTTAATTAAAAAATATTATTAAATATAAAAATATCATATGCTTCATTTACCTAGGACGTTACATATATGGTTATGGAAATAATTATATCCATCATACACCAAATATATATTTTCAATATGTATTGATAAGAATAAAGTTATTATTTCAAGATAAAGTTAATGACTATATTATTAATCATTAAAGTGAATGTAAATATTTTCCCTTCTAAAACTAATCGTAAACCATAATGTAAAAGGATAACTATGGTGTCACAACAAAATTTTACCAATGATGTATAATTAAAATAATTATTTTTTCTCATTTTTGAATTGAAATAACATTATAAAATCAATAAAAACATTTAGGAGGAAAAATAACATTTAAATTTCTAATTCTATTTTTAAAACAAAAAATATAGAGAATATCAAGAATAACATTTTAATTGAAAATAATATTGTACACATGTAATGGAAGATTCAGTACATTGTGTGTTCATGATGAAGTGAATGACTATTTCACAGTGAGTACGTTAAAGCGAATATTACGTTACCTTTTTATATGAAAAGTAATAAAGTAACATAGTAAATAAAATGAAAGTAATATTAATTTAATAGAAATTTAAATGTAAAAGATGCGTATAAAGTTATTTAATAATTTAATGGGGATTATTAACATTATTTTTGAAAAATCTATTAAAAATAAAACATTGGGAAGGAAAATGAATATTGAATGAAGTGGTATATAATGTTTTATTTTCCAAAAAATATTTTCACATTTTTATTATGAATCAATATATGTGAAATGGTACTATTACTTTAAATCATCATGATTTACCAACATAGAGGATAATTAATGGATTTTGATAGAATGTTTTCAAATAATTTACTTCAATTGGAATTCATGAATACAAAATATAATTTAAAACTTGATTTTTAAATTAAATTTATATCATGTTACTGATTTTCAGGTACTCCATGACCTTAATTTTTGACCATTATTTTTTTTAGATTTTTCACTTTTTGATTCAGGTTGAAACATGAAATGTATTTAAATTTCATAGCCTTATTGGGTTGTTTCATTGTTTTCCAAAATGGTACGCCCACATAGTGAAAACTACAAAAACACTAGAATGTAGGGGTTTGAACGTATGGAATATGGTTTAAAAGAAACGTACCCACATAGTAGATAACATGCTCCCTATTATAGTGGTTCACCATGTTTGAACTGTGAATCCCTTCCATACTAACATTAAATTTGGTAATTTTAATTAATAAATTATTATTAAATTCCTTGAAAACTATTTTTAACTCCCACTAAAACCTAATTTTGGATATCTCTATTTCATATGTCTTGGAGGATCTCAAGAGCATTGTTTATTTCCTCCATACACATATTTTTAGAAGCAATGGACCTATGAATAATCTCATCCCTCTATAGTATGTGATTCTCCTCCAGTTATTTCTCTCCATATCTCTCTTTCATTCCCCATATGGGATCTCAACATAGCATGTGATCAATTTATCTAAACATCCTTGGATTGAATATTGATTCTCCATGGGATTTATAGATATTTTATCACCATTCCTTGTTTGAAAATCCAGCAATGAGTGTTGAGTTTTTATTATTAGGAATTGAGGTATGTGGTTTTGTTTTTACATTATTCCATATAATTGAACCTTTTTTAATGTTTTGTTTTAAATTGAAATTCATTGATTTATAAAAAACCAATTTCATTTTATTTATAATTGAAATTTATTTTGATATTAATTTTGGGTAAAATCCTAAATTATAATGGAAGTGGAATTTGGGGAGAATTTTTCAAATTGATGGTATTTGAAAATAGATATGTGAAATTATTATTATTTTTCATAATATTGAATTTATAAAATATATGATTGAATTTGTCTTGAAAATAAATTTAGGGATGAAAACCCATTTTTTTGGTTTTAAATGTGAAATGACATTGAAAAAGGAATAGTAGAAAATTGAAATATGAATGGAGATTTTGAAATTAAAATGAAATGTTTTTGAGTTATCTACTAATTGATTGAGAACATGTGATACCAAGTACTTATTAGGTTATTTTGGACAATCACGCTAGGATTAAAAATTAGAAGTAACATATTGATGACGAATGATGAAACTAGTACATAGTTTTGAAGATCTTATCCTAGACAGAATATTAATGAGTTAATTAGGACTTAGCCAGAGGGGAATATTTAATCGTTTCCATTTTTGCTAACATGAGTGTGTGGGGATCCCTTAACTAGTATCTATTGTATATTAGAGAGGACTTCCATCTTCGATGTTGTAATTTATTTAATATACAAATCCATTATTTTAAATCTTCTTTACTCCAACCGATTTATTTATATAAACTGTTTTTGTGAATTTTTAATTTAAACCATGTCTTAAAAGTTTTCCTTAATTATTAAATAATGAATTTTTTGTATTATGTTGGAAAATGTAATTCCATTAAAATTTTCTATAAAATATAACACATGATTTTATTTATTTTAATTGAATCTTTTAGTGGGACAATTGGTGAAGCCTTACTGGTATTTTTAGCTGACACCCTAGCTTTTCCTTATTGAATTCATATTTTTTTACCAGGTCTGAGAAATGGTAAAATGACTCTTGGAGGAGGTGGATGTACTAGATCCATTTCCATGGAGTGATGTGACTCATGGATGATTGTCTTATTAGAAACTGAGTACTTTGATGATGTTATAATTTGGGGTTTTGGTATTCCTGTTTTGTTTTTGGTACTAACCACATTATAGGTTTGGTGTATATTGATATTTATCTTCCAAAATTTATATGGGAAATTCCATCCCTCTTGTAAATATTAGGATTTCATGTGATAGTTGATATCCCTTGTGTGCCGATATAGCCCTTCAGGACATGTTGTTTCTATATCGGGAATCAAGGTAATGGGGTATCTGAGCTAGTTCATTATGAAGTGGTATCAAAAGTAGGATTTGAATATTTACTTGAATTTAGTATGTAATTTATAGTACATTTTGAAAACATATGAGGTAGTATATTGTGATTTCTTGGAAACCTCTCAACATAATTATATTTAATTAACTAAGGGTGCTATTGGAAATGCATTTTGAGGAATAATTATAGTTTATTCCATGCGTTATATTTCGATAGGTCGAAATTTGAATCTTTTTTTAATATCTAATTAGATTAATTTCTATATTTATCTAGTTTTGAATTTTTTTCAACATAATTATATGATTCCATGAATGTACTAAATTTATGTTTAGTTGAATCATGGATCCTATAATACATGTGAATATGATCATAGAAGAAGTTCTTGATGAATCAAAATGAGTAAATCCTGTAATGGAGAAAAATATGGTTTATGTTATTGTGTGTTCTATCCAAACACTGATAGAGGCACCTGAACCCATACACATTGAGGAATTAGTTGTAGAAGATCAAATTTATATGATCCAAATTCATGATATATAGTCCCTTAAACAAAATACTATTTATTTCCCCAACTATAATAATCCTCAAAAGGATTTGGATTGGTCGATCAAGAGAGATATTTTAATTGAGTTATAGTAAATTTATATTCTAATAAATGTGAAATGTTCCACCTTCAAGTTAGAGGGACCTAGAAGAAGTTGTTTGGATTCCATGTTTATTAAACCTATTCATTAGGTTCCTAATTATAATTACATTAAACTTATTTTCACTGTTTAGTTCCTTCTAGAGTCTATGGTTCTTGATAAGGATGTAGTTTTTTGAAAACTCAAGTAGGATTATAGGACCATGAAAAATAAGAAAACAGACTCACTAAGATTGTACAGTTTTTAAACAGGATATTATCTATTTAGAATATAAAGACTCATATTTGTGAGATGGGAAATTGAAATGATATTTGTTCCCATATTTTCTTGATGAAAATCCATTATGATGCTATTGTGCTGCATAGATTCTTATTAGTTAATCTTGTACAATATGATAAGTTAGTGATGATGGGATTTTTTTCTATTATTTGTAGTTTAGTGAGTTCTATAAAGGTAATACAAAAGATGATGAGTAATGTGGAGGATCTTGATAGTCGTGTTATTCCTAAACTAATGAAAAACCTATCATTGTGCATCTGACTTACTTATTATTTGGATATCATTTGAATTCAAACCCGATTTTAACAAATTAACCGATGAAATTATGTTCCTTTGGTCATCCAGTAAAGATAGATATTTTCTGTAATATCATTTATACCCCACATAGTGGCACCATCTCATTATAATTAATGAGTACTACTACATAATATGATTATTCAATATCTATGGGGTTTTATCTAAATTCATCATGAAAGAATCTTCTTGACATAGAAGAATAATGACTATATAAGGTAGCTACAAGTCCAATAACTTCAAGAGGAACCACCAATATTTCTTCTTCTCTAGTGAATTCTTTATTTTTGATAGATTCATCTCATTTTTTCATTTCACAGAGTGTTGTTAACCTTCTAAATCTCCCTACGCGGCTTTAATATTATGGGATTGATATTACCACAAAACTAAAAATGAAGAGAGGGAAGGGTACTAATTTTTTGGCCTTTTATCATTATTATATATTAAAATGTAATGGGATTTTTTGGTTCATGACAATAAACCCCATGATTACATCCTTGAGACATATTGCTTTATATCTAATAAGGACCAAATTAACTGATATCCTCATCAGGTCTCCTTTACTACTCTAAAGGGGGTGTTCTATATCTTTCTAGGAGGATAATACCCGAGTTCGAGTACAATAATACATTGTTATCTTGAGTTGGTAAAAGTAATATCAGTTTATTATGTTGATCTAGAGATGGAATATTTGATATGTTATCTCCCTTTGATTTTTATAGAGTTTATTGATATTTTCCCTTCTGACATTATTATTTTCCAACTGGTAAGTGGGGTAGATATTACTATTGATTTAGTCAAAGGTATTCAACTGTTTTCAATAACTTCTTACTATATAGATCTATTTGAAATGAAATAGTTGATGATATATTTGGATGACTATTTACAAAAATTAATTATATGCCTAAGTGCATCACCTTAGGTTGTTTTTTGTTCTATGTCCAATAAATTATTATGGAAACATTGGATATCTATTGAATAATGGAAACAAAATGGAGTTATGGTAATGAAAAATTATGTTCTTCTATAGATTGTTGTTATATTTCATCATATGAAATATGGGAAATTGTATTGCAATATTGATCTTTGATTTTGTTTTCAAAATTTGAGAATAAAAAAATATGACATTATTAAATCCACCATCTCGAGTAGGTGTGGAAATTTTGAGTACCATTTCCATTCATTTTTTCTCTCAAATACTATTGTTTTATTTGTTATTTTAAATAAAGGAACATCCACATATATATTGATACATTTTTTGGTGTCTTTATGGATGACATCCTAGTTTACTCTAAGTTAGAAGTGGATCATATGAGTCATTTTTTATAAGGTTTGTAATGGTTGAAAAATCAAAAACATTATTTGAAGCTATTGAAATGATATTTCTAGATTCAGGATGTGATGCTTTTGGGAAACATGGTATCTGAACATGGAATTTCAGTTGATCATGATATGTAGAATGTTGTGATGAACTAAGAGAAATTGATTAATGTTTTCAGAAATCAATGCATATTTGGATTAGTAAGGTATTATCTCTAGGTTTTAAAAGATTTTTAAAAACCCTCTTCTCCGATGAAAACCATAACTTATATTTTATAAATAATTTTTTGGATGATAAATTTCATAATGTTCTGGTTGAACATAGTCATATTCTAAATTCTGCATTAGTGTGGACTCTTCTAAAGTCTTAACCTGGATATCTAGTTTTCTATAACACACATGTCTTGGGTTTTCACTGTTTTCTTATGAGTATAGATTATATAGTAAACTATGGATTTCAGAATATTACGCCAGAAAATAATAATTATTACTCCTATGACCCTCAACTGATAGTTGTGATGTTTTTTCTTAAAAGTTGGAATCATTAAATGTATAGAAAAAGGTTTACCATGTATTCTGATCATAATAAACTGAGATATATATTCTCTCAAAAATATTTGAATACCTACAAGAGGAATTGGAATGAGTACCAACAATATTTTGATTTCAAAATTTAATTTTTCCTGGGGAAATGGAATTTCTTAATAAAGAATTATAGAAGAAAACATCCAAACCTTTACGTGAAGGAATAATATAAAGAATGTAACATGATATCTCAAATTTCATAGATTCATATAGGAGTTCATGAAATAGGGGTCACGATTTTATTTGAGATTTTTACAGTTTACCACCACTCTTCTCATGATTATTTTTCATGAAAAAAAATTGTTAATAAATTATATGTCCATAGAGACACTCTCTATGGTTGGGATACCATTTCTAAGTGTCCATTATCCACTGAGATTATTATGTATTTTTTGAAATATATTCGTTCTGCCTTTATTTTTGAGGAAATATATGATGTGGGATTTCTAATATTCTAAGTTGAATGTAAACTTCGGAATTCCAAAGATGTTTTATTATATGTGGACTCTATTCGGGTGGGCATGTATGATATGAAGCATTCCTGATTTGGTCTCATGTTGTTATAATTTCTAATAGGTCAAGTTCGAGCACCAGATACCTTTGGGTTTCCATTATCCATATCTACTACCTAACTAAATATGGTATGATATCTCTATCAACATTATGGTTGGTTTACCATGTACCATGAGAAATAATAATGTGCTATGTTTTTTCATTTATTGGAAAACCAAATCATCAATCATTATACAGATTCATGATACATCAAATGCCGAGGTGTGTAGTTAAATAGATGTGTGATATATTTTTAATTTTCATATAGTTATATATTCTATTGTTTATGACAGGGATCCTGATTTTACATGTTTATTTTGTAGGGTATTTAGTAATTACTTGGATTCCATGATCATTTGAGTATGGATCACCATCTACAGAAGGATGGCCAAAAAGTGTGGATGTGAATATGTTTTATGATAAGCATCATGACTATGTCTACATTTTTTCTGGATCTTTCGATGACCATTAGGAAATGGTAAAGATCACTTATAACAATAGATATTGTCAATGGTAATAATGGCTCATTATAAGAACTTATATAACTACCCATGTAAATCTAGTTTCTACTGGTCAATGAGTGGTGAATTTTTATTTGTTATACCAGTGCTAGTATAAAAGAAGAAAATAAATATATATTTAATTCATCAAAGGATTTTTACAGAAAAGATCATGTATAAATCATTGTCAATCATATTAACTTATCCATGGTGTTCTCAACTATTTACCAAGTGTTTGTTTATATCTCACCTCATTTATTTCAATGACATCATTCGATGTAGGGAAACTTGATGCATATTTTAGGGGAATTTTTTAGGTTTTAGATATGGTGGGTAAAATTTCATACCATTTAGATATTCCACACTAGTTGATATCAGTTCATAATGTGTTTCATGTATCTCAATAATGAATGTACCTTTATCATCATTGTTATATTTTTTGTTGGAGTTATGTTTTTATTGATCTTGATTTATCAATTTTTGAGATTCCAATCATGATAGTAGATTTTGAATCAAAATTATATCATTAGAGGACGATACTTTTGTTCCATGTGCTATGGTAGCATGGTTCTGATTCACACGTTGCGTGAGAGAGGTAGGTTCTTATGAGACTGTAGTGACCATATATATTTCTTAAAAAAATTTCTTAGTATGATTTCTGGGGGAAGAGAGTTTCTATGGTTGGATGGTTGTAACATCATGTTATATTCTTCAGGTACTGTGGAACCCCCATTTTTTTATTGTTCTATGGTTGGAGATTATCTTTGGTTTATTTGGTGGGAATGTGTATTTTTTATATTTTTGGGTTGTGCATGGTAGGTGAAAGGATTACCCAAACCATACACAAAAGATGTGAAAAATGTACATCCTGAGATAGTGGGGGTTTTCACGATTTTTCCACAATATAAGACACAATGAGAAAACATTGTAGAAATGTTTCACCCCGTTATAGGGGCACACTATTTTTATAACCATTACTGGAGTAATTTTGATTCTATAAAACTATTTTAAAACACTCCATCCACCCATTTGAGCTCATCCGTTACTATAATTTGATATATTTCGAATTCATAGGACTTAGAGACTCTCATATACACATTTAGGCTCCTATAGACCTCATTAATGTGAAATCAATGATAAGTGTATGATATGATTCCTCTCTGATAAGTGATGGTACACCCATTATTTCCCACCCTATATATCATTGTTCGCTCCGAATGGTTGGTTCTATCATCATGTGTTTTATAGATATATAATCTCTTGATTTGAAGCATTATTATAATTGGGATTTATAGTTCTTCTTTATTCGTGTTCTTCTTTATAAAATTTCTGTACATATGTTGATATTTGATTACTCGGATTAAAAGTGGGTTGTTCTATTTTATATTTCACCATATAATAGAACATATAATTGATTGATTTGGCTAAAATTTAAATTATATGATTTACGAAATAGAAATTTCCTGTGATTTGGAATTTAAATTTCCATGGAATTTATTTTTGGGATAAATCCCCATTTTCAATGGAATTGGTAATTTGTGCATATTTTGAAAATTTATAGAGTTTTTAAAGTTATTTGAAAATTTTCTTAAAAATTGATTGAATTTATTATATAAAAATATATGATCTGTCTTCTTATGAAAAGGCATCAATTAAAGAAGAATAAATGTTTTGGTTTTGAATGTGAATTGGCATTTGAAAAGGAAAAGTTGTAAATTGAATTGTGAATGATGAATATGAAATTTAAATGAAATGATTTACAGTTTTCATATAGATTGATTGAGAACATTTGATCCTGGGTATTTTTTGTGTTATTTTGGTAAATATTGCTAGGATTTTAATTCCCTAGAAATATATTGAAGAAAAAATCAATATCTAAAACCATATTTTTAGATCGTTTCACAATATGGATGTTGATGAGTCATATTCTTCCTTGGCCCATAGGATATGTTTAAACATGTCCATGATCACAAACATGACAGTGTGAGGATATTATAATATGAAATTTTCATACCATTGGGCATATGTAAATTTGTCTTGTTTTAATTGATTTGATATATATTCCACTAACTTTAAAACTTCTTTAATCAGGCCTTATGATTTAAATAATCTATTTAATATAATCTAATAAAAGTCATATTTGTAATATTTTACATCATTCTGAAGAGAATTATGTTTTGTTATATATATAAAAATGTACTTCCATGCTTATTATATTTTATATTGAAAGCATGATAATGTTTATAACATTGAAATATTTTTATGAAACACTTGGTGAGACACTAGTTGGGATTTTATATCAGACATCTCTTTATCATAGATAGTTTTTAAATTTTTTTCTTATTGGCCTGAGAAAATGTAAAGTGACTCTTAGATTAGGTGGATATACATTATCTCATTATCATTTACCATAGAGTTATGTGGATATTAGGATCTTTTTGGGTTAGACACTATGTAATTTGATGATGTTCCAATTTTGGGGTTTAATATACCTTCTTGGTTTTTTAACAATATCCCTGAGCATTTTTTAGAATACAAATAAAATTTTTTATCTTATATTTTTTATAAATATATTTCCCTATAGTATATTGAATGATTCGAGGTGTTATTCGTCAACCTATGAGGATCGAGAACTACCTTTAGGACATGTTAGTGTCGGCTCGGGTATTAGGGTATCTAGGTTGGTTCATAAAAACAAACCATTATAAAGATCACAACATTGATATGATAATTAAAAAATTCTATGAATATGTGTTTCAATTATAAATCAACATATAAAACATGAAATACAATATTAAATAATTAAAAGATATTAAAAAATCATAGAATATAAATTACAATGATGTAATATTATAAAGTGAAATGATATTTTGTTATGAAATTCCTTTATGCATGGTAACATTCCTGTTAAATCCCTTTTGTTGATATATTTTGAAATACATCAAAAAATATAATGTAGTAATATCGATTAATGTTATTACAAGTAAAATTGGAAGTGTATAGGTAACACCATAAGTATGGTTGAAAAATTTCCATATAAATTTAATATGTTTGATATTTTGAATTACAAAAACAATTTATTTTTTAGGATATAAGAAAAAATGTGTTTACCTTTCATTACACACAACACCATGTTTTACTGAATTGTGACATACGATTAAAATATTAAATTTTATATGATAGATATAGCCTCAACATTGTAATGGTTGGTATGAATAAGATTAAATAAATTATGAAAATATATGGTTTACACATGTATATAAAATTAATTAATTGGTGACATTAAAGTTAGAAATGGAAATAAAAACTGTTTAATAATAATGTAAATCATTTTCGTAAAAACTATTTTCAAGCACACAAATCAATTTTATGTTAATTCGTTAAAAAATAAATTTTAGTGAATGATTTTGTTGAAATATATATATAAAATAATAAATAAAATTATTAAAATTCAATCTATGTGTTTTCAATATAATATATTTTATTCAATCCATTTTTTTGTTTTGAAAATGACTTAAAAAATGTTTTTTTCACATATAGGGAACTTATATTAAAATTAATGTTTTAAAATTTTATAAATTATATTTTAAAAAAATATTTTATTTTGAATTGATTATATCAAAAAACGTAATAATATATTTTAATTCATTAGAAAGAATTTCATATTTACTTTTTTTAAACATTTTAATCTTTTGAAGATTTTTTTTGAATATTTATTTCTCATCATGTACTTGAGATTTAACTATAATTAAAATTTTCCACATATATGAATAGAATTTGAAAAAATGGATTAAATATTTTGAATCAGAAAAATTTATATTATCAAAATGTTTAACATAATATTTGAAAAAAATGAATAGTAAAGGCAGTAAAAATAAATTACAATAGTTAAAGTGAAAATGGGTTTACTTGGGGTGAAACTAAACAAATTAAAGGTAAAATAACTTAGTAACTTGTCTAGAAAACAATTTAATGGATATATATTATTCTTATCTCCTATATGGTTTCATAACTGAACATTTTTTTATCATTGTGGTGTGTGAAAACCGTGGGTATTATTTTTTCCTACAAAAAAATTACATGTGTGACACTTACCTCACATATAAATGGCCAACAACTCTCATTTTCACTTCAATCTTCCAAAGACTCATTGGATCCCAAAATACATACAGATTTACTTAAATAATTCCCTCATATAATGATAGAAATTTTTTTTGGGTATGAACCATACCCAATGATGTATTTTTGTGAAAACCAGAATAAGTTGTCTGAAGAAGTGGTGATGTTCATAACTGATTATTTTATCTTATTTACCCATCCACCCCATTATATTATTATTATATAAAAACATAGAATATTATATATAATTAATTTATATTAAATTAATTTAATATAAAAAATTATTCTTTTTTTCCATTAAAATGTATATAAAATCATTACTCATGTTTGAGGAGGATTACCACCTTTCAAAACATTGTGATGTGTTTTCATTTCTATTTTTTATTGATTTTTCTATGGATTTATTAAATAAATTTATATCATATTTTTAGAATATTTATACTTCCTTACACATTATATAACTTATACCTCATTAAATTTCATGTATTAGAAGTATGATAATGTTCTTCTTTTGTATAGAATAATACCACCTCAAGTAGTGATGTTATTCATTCATCATTTATTCTTTATGAGGGAGGTTATAAGTATATGATTTCATATTAATATTTTATATAAATATATGATATAAATATTATTCTATAATTTTAATATGATATCTTTATTTTTCATTTAATTTTTCAGGAAAATGGAATAATTGTTCAAGAATACGTATTGTAAAGACATGTAAATTTCAAGGAAAGTTTTTTCATAATTTATTTGAGATTTTATGAGTACGTATTTTTTGACAGCACATGATTCCGAGGCCCGGTGTGCTCGGAATCAATTTCCGAAGTTTAGCACGGGTACATTCAGTGAACTAACGAGCAGGTTTTTCTATCTTTTGAAAAGGTGCTCAGAATCAAAATCTGAGGGCACCGATGAAACCAAAGTGCTGATAATTGATTAAGAAGTCATTTTTTTGGAGTTTCATTTACTCAGGAAGTGTTTTTAAAAAAGTGGATTAGGTATGCAAAGAAATAATATTGTGTTACAAATTTTATATCACTTATAAGTTGTTATGCCACATGTGTGGGAGTTGGGGTGGGACCCACTAAAATTATAACTCCTCTTGATATGATATTAGTGAGGTGGGGCCCACACGAGACCCACCCCCTCAAATTCCCTAACACCTCTAACCCCCCCAAGTAACTCTTCCACATTAATGCATGCTAACTAAACACCTAATTAATTTGACAACAGAAGTTTAATTAATTAGGTGAATTCAACTTTTGAAATTTTAAAAATGTTGGCATGTGTAAATAAAATAAGGCATAGCCTTATTTTATTTTAGGGGTTGATGTGTTGTGTAGAGAATTTAGAGTGGGAGAATTCTTTACATCGAATAACTTCATCTTCCTCATTGACGAACCCAAAAAACGACATCACGCCTTTCATCTTCCCTCCACGTCAAAGAAAGGGAGATGCCGCTTCTTCCACATACGTTCTATGTTGATGTATACGGAGCCCCAACCGTGATGTCGTATTCAGCGATGATAGCTTCCTCGAACTTCTATGAGGTAGGGGTTGTTTCATTATTCAAGGATTACTATTTTGACGATCTTCGTTATTTCATGGCCGCTTGTTATCAATGAAATGGGAGGAGTTGGACCGCAAAAACATGACCGATCATCCTCCCCTTTTTGTTGATCGATTTTCTTCATGGATTGAAATGGAGGGGGAACCGTTGCACCACACGAGGTCTAGAGAACCGCAGATGGAGCGGGCTGCAGTAAAGGAGCGCGGCGCCGTCGTGCCTCGCCGATGAAGCCGAAGGTGGCCGCAGCCAAGTGAGGGCCGCGACGGAGGGGTGTGGCGTCGTCGCACCGTGCTGGAGCACCAGGAGGTTAGGGGCGGCGCGTTCCACGACGGAGGGGTGTGATGCTGTAGCGTCATGCTGGTCGGATAGGGTCCACGTCTAAAAGCTGCAGTGGTGCAGAAAAGGCGGCCAGACTCAGTCGACCGTCGGCGCGTCAGAAGCCGGGAGCCCTGGGGGGTCCCGTGGAAACTCACCGGCCATCCAACAGGGTCGGCCATTTCTGAGAATCACGGGGGCGTAACCCCCAGTTTATTTAGGGCAGACCCCACCAAAAAAGGTGGGCCGCGATTTCAAAATGAGGGAGGCAGTGCCTCCCCCCTCCGCCTCCAGCTCGGCCTCGAGCTGAGTCGCCGCCCACACCGGGCCGGACCGCCTGCACCGGGCTAGGCTACCCGCACATGGCCGGGCCGCCGCACTGGTATGGGCCGCAATAGCCGGGCCGGGCCGCACCCTATCAGGACGGACCCGGACCTAGGTCGGGTCGACCTGGTTCAGGCCGACCTAGAGGTTATTGGGTCGGGTCAAACCGGGCCCAAACACCATGTTTTCATACAGATTCGTCAAAATACCCATAACATGGGCTACAGTCCTTTGATCGACGGACCGTTAGTTGTGTAGTTATCCTTTGATTGATAAAGTAATTTCTATATATTACAACCAAGGTTTGGATAACTTTGGGTATGGACAGGATGGTTCGAACATGAAACCAACCGGGCCCCTAGGACGAAAAAGCCAATACCTCATAGACCGGGCGTCAAATTGACGCATCATCTGTTGCGTTGAATTCCTATTGACAAGATAGAACATTGTGATAAATCAGCTCTGGACTTCGTGAAATTTGATTTATCGACCCTTGGCTCATGGAGCGGGCCCTCCCGGAATTGAGCGTGCTGTGTGTCAGAACCCTAGAGCTGGCTGTGACAAAGATGACGACTTCCGTACAAGGATACTCAGTGGGTTCGAAGAGGATGACTACTATACTAGGATCCTCGATGGGTTCGACATGGAGTAATACCATACTGGGATCCTCCATGGGTTCGAGGGGGATGAATACTGTACCGGGATCCTCCGTGTGTTCGACAATGACGACTACCGTACTGGGATCCTCCACGGGTTCGATGACGATGTCTACCGTGCTTGGATCATATGTGGGTTCGACAACGATGACTTCTATGCTGGGATCCTCCATGGGTTCGGCGACGATGACTTCTATACTTGGATCCTTCGTGGGTTCGGTAGTGACGACATTTGTACTTGGAACCTTCGTGTGTTCGGCAGAGGAGATGATTCAGATGCAACATCAATCATCTCCACCTCTATTTTGAATAATATACCTATGTGAGATGAGTCTTGACTTTCAATATTTATCTTCGATAATATGGACTTGCTTTCCTCTGTGGATTGGGTTGTGTTTTCCTGTGTGGTTTGGATTGTGCTTTCCTATGTGGACTGGGATGAACTTGGGCTCGAGAGTTAGAGAAGAACTAGAATTGATGTCTAAGGTATAAGTATAGTTATATACCTATGTAGAGTTTGCTGATACATTGTGATTTTATCTTTCCTTTTTGGTTTATCCTTTATGAATTCAAGGAGACCATCCAGAGTCTCGGGGTCCCTACTGAGTATCGAATACTCACCCCTACATGGGATATACCCGCACTACGTTGTGTTCATTGCAGACAATGGACAACGCTGATCGTGGTTGAGGCTTATGAAGCGGGATGATACCCGGTGGTGGTCTATCAGGCGGGACATACACGGGGAGGATGGCTGGAATCGAGGAGTCGACACGACTATCTATACTAACCCTTCAGGTGGGAGTTCTAGAAGATTACTTCGTGGCTGCTGCTTTACTTTTTAGTTGATGTGCTCTCCTTCCTGTTGTACTGAACTTTCAGTTGGGTTTGTATACTGGCCCATTTAAATTCTAGCACTTACTTTTGTAATCAGTTTACATAGTGTTTACTTCATCTTGCGTAATTTGTGGTGTTTGTTTTCTTATATAAAGGCAATGCCTTCCCTTTCAATTGGATTTACGCCTTTGGGGCTAGTCACCTACCCCTGGCCTATAGAAGGTGGGCTTAGGGTAGTCACGACACGGGCCCTGAGGACGGGTCGTGACAAATTGGTATCAGAGGAGTTCTGTTCTACCGCAGAACTCAAGACTATAATCATTCTTCTATGTGAAGCAATAGTGTTAACGGTATTGAGTGTTGTTATCAGTCCAGTGAGTCCAGTGTTGGTGCGGCGGCTGACGTATCCATACACCTGGACCCTGACTTCTGTTTTCGGACTCAGTGCACGAAAACATTGATTGCTTGTGTGCTTTAAAAGTTTTCATTGTGATTACATTGTGTCAGCTCACCAGGTATACTATATTGACCACGGCACACATGTCTCTTTTCATGATGGCCCCACGACAGCAGCCAGCTAGGGATCTGAGCTTTGTGTGAGACGGAAGACCTCCGAGCGATGAGGCCTTGGTGCAGGGCCCCATTACAGCAGAGGCTCCTGCAGTACCTCTACCCACCGAGCCACCGATGCCTCCAGCCCCACCCGCTGAGAGTTAAAATTTCCTTAGTGCACTGCATGAGTTTCATCATCAGAGACCTCCCAGGTTCCATGGAGGGACGAATCCTCAGGCAGGCGAGGATTGGCTGGAGGCTGTTGTTGAGTTTTCAAATTAGTAGGGAAATGAGGTGACCTCATGGTGATCCTTGCGGCGAGTCTCATACAGGCAGAAGCAAGTATATGGTGGATACTAATGCTCTTGGTGCAAGAAAGGGCAACAATTCGTTGGACGGACTTCAAGAGCCACATCCGCTCGGAGTTCGTTTCAGTCACCCTACATGCGGTGTGCATCTAAAAGTTACTACAACTGCGGAAGGGCAGCATGACAGTATCCCAGTACTCTTAGAGGTTTACTGATCTCTTGAACTAATCCATAGATATAGTATAAGAGGTGTTATTTAGGGCCCGAACATTCGAGTAGGGACTTAGGCATGAGATCAAGGATTTTATGATCTCCCTCAACATCCCGATGTAGGCGAGGGTGATGGAGAAAGCCCTTATAGTGGAGAGTTTTCTCGCTGAGCAGTCACCAGCGGTGAGAATTTCTGTAGGACGACCCGCAGCGGAGTCTTCTGCAGCCGGCAGTTCACAAATGACGTAGAGGACCAAGTGGGCCAGACCATCAGTTGATCAATCTCAAGATACAAGTTTGCTTTTTTGGGGAACACAAAACAGAGACAGCCACACGAGGAAGAGACAGTGCTCTGCATGCGGCGGGCATTGTCACATGGCTTGAGACTACCCGACCCGCCCTGTAGATGACCAGCAGGCAATATAGGGGCCTCCCAGGCAAGGGTTCGACCGTGGCAGTCTGTAGGGAGTAGGAGGACAAGGTAGAGGAGCTGGCCGAGCAGTTGGTGGTGGGAGACGCTTAGAGGACCTACCACCACCACCACCAAGAATACCACCCCGACCATAGGGAGCGGGTGGACAGGGGAGAGCTCATCTTCAGGCAGTTGAGGCCTATGACCATGGTACTCCGGGAGCAGATGGAAAATAGTGGGACTAGCATCATACATGGAGAGTTTTGTTCATGTTTCTTCTAACTTTGTTGATGTTTTGTTTTTGGATGCTTTGTGTATTTGTACCTTGAGCTGCAGTAATAAAAGACACTTGTTAATCTGACATTTTCATTTCTTTCCTTTTTATGTAATTGATACTGAGAGGTTCCGGTTAATGCCGTTTTCTTGACCCTCACTTTAGAGATTCCTACTAGAGGATACCTAGTGACCACACACTGCTACCGACAGTGTGACTCGACCCTTGGAGGTGAGAGTAATAGTTCGATCACTTCGTAGTAGCGTCGAGGCCTTACGACGTCGTCCATGGCATGAAATAGTACCATTCATATCAGGATTGATAGTTTTAGGCAAAGGATGTGGTTCATCAATGGTATGAGACCAGATTTCTTTTTTCGACAGAGGAGGAATCTCAATAGCTCTTATAGATCATAGATGAAGAAGGGTGGAGTTGAGTTATTAGAAATGGATAGTCTCACCCAGTGTTCGTCAAGTGAATGGTTTTCGGTTCTCATCAACTAAATAGACTCAGGTGTATCTTTTCTCAGATGTACATGAACCTGAGATAGCGGCGATGGAATGAGTTCCTCCAGGACTATGAAATCGAGATAGTTTATACTCCTAGAAAGGGGAATGTTACATCAGATGCTCTCAGTAGGAGACGTGGAATTCAACTGTTAGGTGTGGCGAGACAACAGTTGGCCTCATTTTCAGATATCCATTTTGGATAGTGTTGGTGTGAGTACATGTAGAACCAAAGATAGTTCAGGCTACGACAGAGAAGGTGCAGATCATCCAGGAGCAGATGAGGACAGCTAAGAGCTGACATAAGTCTTATGCTGACTGGAGGTGAAGACCACTAGAGTTCGAGGATGCCGACCACGTTTTCTTACATGACTCACCACAACCTGGATTATAGGGATTTGGCCGGGGCAAAAAGTTATATCTATGCTTTATCGGACCATTCCAGGTTCTTAGTAGGATAAGTGAGGTGGCTTATCGCCTGGATCATCCTCCTTAGTTGCACCGGGTGCACGATGTGTTCCACGTAAATCAGTTGACGAGATACATGCATGACCTGACGCATATCATCGACCATGGGCAGGTGGACATTAATGACGGGGAAACATTTGTGGAGGTCTCTGTGGAGATCGAAGATCGACTAGATCAGGTCCTATGTGGGTGGTCAATTCCTCTAGTGCACATCAGGTGGAAGCACGAGAACCTCCAGGAGAGAACATGGGAGCGGGAGGCTCAGATGCAAGCACAATACCCTCATTTGTTTTTCTAGTTTGTGATGTATATTTACGGGGATATAAAGCCCTGAGGTGGGAGTAATGTAAAGACCCATAAATTTCATGGAAATTATTTACTTAATTTCATTGGGATTTTACGAGTACGCAGTTTTTGACGGAACTTGATTCAGAGGCCCGATGTGCCCATAATAAATTTCAGATGTTTAGCTCGGGTACGTTCAGTGAACGAACAAGTGGGTTTTTCTATCTTCTGAACTGGTGCTCGAAATCGAAATCCAAGGGCACCGATGAAACCGCAGCGCCCGTAATAGCTTATTCAAAACGTTTTTTGGATTTGTGTTTACTCGGGATGAGCTGTAAATAATGTGGATTTAGTATTAAGAGAAATAAAATTGTGTTACAAATTTTATTTCACTTATATGTGGTTAAACACCATGTGTGGGAGTTGGGGTGGGACCAACTAATATTCTAACTCCTATTGATAGGATATTAGTGTGGTGGGGCCCACATGAGCCCCACACCTTCAAATTCCCTAACACCTCTAACCCACCACATGAGATATGTAACACTTCCACATTAATGCATGCGAACTAAACACCTAATTAATTTGACAAAACATGTTTAATTAATTAGGTGAATTCAACTTTCGAAATTTTTAAAATGCTGGCTTGTGTAAATAAAATAATCCAAAGCCTTATTTTATTTTAGGGGTTGATCTATTGTTTGGAGAATTGAGAGAGGGAGAATTCTATACATTGAAGAACATCATCTTCCTTGTTGAAGAATTCGAAGAATGCTGTCACGCCTTCCATCTTCCATCCACATCAATGAAAGGGAGACGTTGCTTCTTCCACAGACGTTCTCTATGGATGTATATAGAGCCCCACCCGCGACTACGTATTCTGCGACGCTAGCTTCCTCGATCTTCTTTGAGGCAGGGGTTGTTTCATCATTCCAGGATTACTATTTTGACATTCTTCTTTATTTCTTGGCCACCTGTTATCAATGTTACAAGAGGAGGTTGGACCGCACATACATGACCAAACCTCTTCACCTTTTTTTCTAGATTGATTATATTCGTGGCTTGAAATGGAGGTGAAACCATTGAACCACACGAGGTCACGAGAACTGAGGCCTGAGAGGGCCGTGGCGAAGGAGCACGACGCTGTCAAGATGGGTTGTGCCGCTTAAGACGATGTTGGCTGCGGCCTAGTGCCGGCCACGGCAGAGGGGCGCGGCGCTGTCGCGCCGTACTAGAGCACCAGGAGGCCGCGGCTAGGGTGGGCTGCAACGGAGGGGCTCCACGCCACACCGGTCAGATAGGGGCTGTGGCTTAAGGCTGCGACGGTGTAGAAAAGGTGGCCGGACTCAGCCGGCAATTGGTGCGTCGGATGGTGGGACCCGCAGGGGGTCCCGCGGTAGCTCACCGGCCGGCCAACAGGGCCGGCCGTTTTTTAGAATCCAGTGGGCATAACCCCTGGTTTATTTATGGTGGACCCCACCAAAAATGGGGACCCCGCCATTTCAAAATGATGGAGGCAGCCTCTCCCCCCTACGCGTCCAGCTCGGCCTCGAGCCGAGCCGCGAACCGTGCTAGGTCGTACCGCCCGCACTGCTCCGGACCACCCGCTCCGAGATGGACTACCCATGTCGGGCCGGCACACGCCATAACAGGATGGACCCGGACCCGGGTCGGGTTGACGCGGTTCAGGCCGATGCATGGGTTATTGGGCTGGGTCGGACCAGGCCCAAACCCCCTGTTTTCGGACAGATCCATTAAAATACCGATAACATGGGCTATAGACCTCCGATCGACACACCGTCAATTGCGTAGTCATACCTGGATATATATGGTGATTTCAGTAAATTACACTCAAGGGTTTGGATAACTTTGGGAATGGACGGGTTGGTTCGAACACAAAACCAACCGGGCCCCTAAGACGAAAAATCCAATAACTCACAGAGCGAGCGTCTGATTGACGCACCGTCTATTGCGTTGAGTTCCTATTGACCAGAAATAACTTTTTGATACATCAACTAATGAATTCAAGAATGTTGATGTATCGACACTTGGTTCATGGAGCGGGCCCTCCCAGAATCGGGCGTGCTGTGGGCGAGAACCCTAGAACTTGTTGCGATGAAGATGACGACTTCTGTACAAGGATCCTCAATGGGTTAGACAAGCAATACTACCATACTAGGATCCTCAGTGGGTTAGATGTGGAGGGCTACCATACTGGGATCCACCGTGGGTTCTACGAGGAAGACTACTGTACTGGGATCCTCTATGGGTTCGACAACGACGACTACCGTACTGGGATGCTCCATGGGTTCAACGATGACGTCTACCTTGCTGGGATCTTAAGTTTTTTTTGACAATGATGACTTATGTGCTAGCATCCTCTGTGGGTTAGACGATGATGACTTCTATACTTAGATCCTCCGTGGGTTCGGCAGTGATGACATCTGTACTTGGAACCTACATGGCTTTGGCAGAGGAGATGATTCAGAGGCTACATCAACCATCTCCACATCTCTTGTGAATAGTATACGTATGTTATCTGAGTCTTGACATTTAGTCTTTATCTTTGATAATATTGAATTGATTTCCTATGTGGATTGGGTTGTGTTTTCTTCTATGGTTTGGATTGTGCTTTCTTGTGTGGAATGGGATGAACTTGGGAACGAGAATTGGGGTAGAACTAGAATTGATGACTTAGGTATATGTATGGGGATATACCTAAGTAGAGTTGATTGATACTTTGTGATTGTATCTTTCCTTTGTGGTTTATCTTTTGTTGATTCTGGGAGACCTTTGGGAGTCTCGGGTTCCCTACTAGGTATCGAATACTCACCCCTGCATGAGCTACACCCACACTAATTTGTGTTGGTTGTAGAAGACGGACAGTGTTGAGCGTGTTGGAGGCTTGAGGAGCGGGACAGTACCCAGTGGTGGTCTATCAGGCGGGACGTACACGGAGAGGACGGCCAGACTCGAGGAGCCGACGAGACTGTCTACACTCACCCTTCAGGTGGGAGTTCCAGAGGAAGACTTCGTGGTTTCTGATTTACTTTTTAGTTGTTGTACATCCCTTCCAGTTGTACTGCACATTCACTTGGGTTTGTATACTGGCCCATTTACATTCTAGCACTTACTTTTGTACTCAGTTTACTTAGTTTTTTTACTTCAGCATGCGTACTCTGTGGTGTTTTTTTCTTTTATAAAGGCAATGCCTTCCCTTTAATCAGGATTTATGCTTTTGGTGCTAGTTTCATACCCCTGGCCTATAGAAGGTGGGCTTGGGGTAGTCACGACACAGGCCCCGAGGACGGGTCGTGACGCGTATAACCTACTATCTCCATGAATATTTTATTTTTTTTATACTCCTGAATTTATAGATTACTATGGATACATATATACAGAATACATAAAATATTAATATGCGAGAAAACATTATGGAGATTTTGGGTCAAATTTTAATGTAATAGGACTACAAATAAAAAATTAAAACATACATGATAAAAAAATATTTATTATATGAATCATGATATTAACATGGAATTGTTAATAAATGAGTAATAAAATATAATATGTAAGTCATATATGGTATGACATATATAATTAGAGTTATTTAAATGATTAATAAAAAAATTACATTCATTATATATGAGGGTTGATCATGTAATAAACAATTTTATATTTGAGGTAATAATTTTCTAGTCACTCATTTATTTCTAAAAGGCTTCTTCAATATTCACAAAACATTTATTTTTTGTGGTTTATATACTCAAAATTTTATAAGTTATATCATAAAAGTTATTCAATAAATTATATTATATATTAGATTTTAATTTCAATTTAAATATTTCATGGTGCATAATATTAAATATTATCAATGTGAAAATGGTTTTATGATTCAATAGCATCATTAATGTGGATTAATTATGTTTATGATTCCAATTATCCAATATTATGATACATCACATAGAAATGTCATTATATTCCTCTTAATCTGGTTATTTAATTAGAATACATGTTTTTCCCACATTTTACTCTCTTTAAGTACTCAAGAGTTTAAAATAATAGTTTCATGAAAATATAATTATAATTCCCTCTTCAAGTCATAATTTCTTTCATGTATTTCAACAATAAATGTACCTTTACAATCAATCTCATGTTTTTATTGGATTCATCTTTATGTTGACCTAGATTTATACATGACTGAGTGTCTAGTTAAGATAGTATATTTTTGAACCAATTTACACAATTGGAGCACAATTCCTTTGTTCCTTGTTCTATGGAATCATGATTATGATTCGCATGTTACTTGGGAGAGGGAGGCACTAATTAGTGAGTAGTGGAAAAATCATTTCTTGTACATTAATTCTTATTCTTGATTTTTGGGGGATGGGTGAGTCTATGTTTTGATGTTTATAACATCATGTTATTTTTATTCTGGTCTCTTGAACCCTCATTTTTAATTATTTTCTTTTTGGGGTTTGTATTTTATTGTTTTAGTTACAATGTGTAATTGTTTTTATATTTTTGGGTTGTTTATGGTTGGTAAAAGGATTATTAAAACCATACACCCACCAATTGAAAACCGTACAACACTAGACAATGGGTTTTTTCATGGGTTTCCCACTGTTGGGGAGATAGAGTGCCCACATAGTACAAAATGTGCACCCCATTAGAGGGGCATACTGTTTTTATTATCCATCAACAAAGTTATTTTAATTCTAAAGAAATATTATAAAACTCTCCAAACCCCCATTTGAGAACATTCTTGACCACAAGTTGATATATATCAAATTTATAGTACATATAGGGTCTCAATAACCCATTTGGGATCCTCTAAACCCCATTAATGACAAATAAATACATCAGTTGATGATCAGTTCCCTTTCTAGTAAGTGATCATCCTTCAACTATTTCTCTCCCTATCTCTTATTCTTCCCTCCATAGGGTTGGTTATATCATCATCTGTTTAATGGATATATAATCCATTGGATTGAATCTTTATCCTACATATGATTTATAGATAATTATTATTTTAATCTTCTTTAGAAAATTCAAGTTCATGTGTTGAGTTTTGATTACTAGGAATAAATATATGCGGTTACATTTTAGACTTCACCAATTAATTAAACATTTATTCTTTTGATTTTACATAAATTTATATTAATTTATTTATGAAAATACAATTTCATGTGTATAAAAATTTGAATTTTTGTGTATTTTGATTTTTTGAATAATCCTCAATTCTAATGGAATTGGTATATTTTGTGTATTTTTTATATTGATGGAATTTTTAAATTGATTTTAGAATTTTATAGAAATTTTTTAAATTTAATATATAAAAATATATGATTAGTTTTTTTAAATGGAATGAATTGGTGAGATGTATAAGATTTGGTTTTTAAAGTGAAATAGAATTTAAAAAGGAAAAGTGGAAATTGAATTATGAATGATGATAATTAAATTAAAAAAAATGATTTTAAATTTTCAATAGATTTATTGAGAGAATTTTTCTTGGGAAGTTACTTTGTTATTTTGGAAAAGAATTCCATGATTTTAAATCCATAGACATGGATTGAAAATGGAAAAAATAACTAAATCCTAGTTTTGATGATCTTATCTAAGATAAGAAATTAATGAGTCATATTCCACCTTAGACTAAAGGATGTGAGTAATAATTTCCTTGAAAACTAAAATAATAACATGCAGATTCTATAATTATAAATTATTAAAACATATGGAATATATCCATGTTGATGGTTTTCATTTATTTGATATATATTCCACTAATTTTGAATCTTATTTACTCATTTCTAGAGATTTATATAATCTGTTTTATATAATTTTGAAAGTCATATTTGTAATATTTTACATTATTTTGAAATTAATTATGCTCTGTTTTAAATATTAAATGTACTCCCATGAGTATTTTATTTAAAATTAATATCTTGATTCAGTTTATAATTATGAAATATTATTATGGAACAATTGGTGAGACCATACTAGGTATTTTATCTAAGACCTTTTCTTTTCCATAGAGTGTTTTTAGTTGTTATTATTATAGGTTGGAGAAAATCTATAGTGGCTCATAGATAAAGTGGATTTAAGTTATACATTGTCTTGGAGTGATGTGACTCATGGGATGTATGTTTGGTCAGACTATTTTTATTATGATGATGTTCTGTTTTAGGTTTTTAGTATGCCTTCATAGTTTTTACTAAAATATCACTGAGGAGTTTTGAGAATACTGATATAGATTTTGATCTTAATATATTTTTTTGTGGAAAATGTTTTCTCTATTTTATATTTCATAATTTGAAGTGTCATTATTAAACCTATGAAGGATGGGGAACTCCCTTATATACATGAAATTGTCGGCCAGGGTATTAAGGTACCAGATTATTTAGTTTAGTATATAAAAACAAAACATTGTAAAGATTATAACAATGATGTGATAATTAATAAATTATATGATTATGTGATTGATTTTTAAATCCATATAAAAAATAAAATAAAACATAAAATAATTAAAATATATTACAAACATAATAGTAGAATATAAAATAAAATGATGTAATATAATATAGTGAAATTTTATTTCGTTATGAAATTCCTTACCACATGGTAAAATTCCAGTCAAATTACCTTGGTTGATATAATTTTAAATACATCAACAAATATCATTTAGTAAAGATGATTAATGTTATTACATATAAACGGGGAAGATTATTGGTAACACCTTGAGTTTTTGTGATTTGTTTAAAAATAAATTCAATAAATTTTATATTTTTTACTACACACACAATTAACTTATTCTCATGTTATAATAAGCACTCTGTTAATCTTAAATTATACACAACTTTGAGTTCTATCGAATTGTAACAAAATAATAAAATATTATTATTTTATATGATATTTATCACCTCAAAATGGGAATGGTGGGTATGAATATGGTGAAATAAATCATTTCAATATATTGTTTACACATGTATATAATAAAAATTCTTAGGTGACATTATCGTTAGATAAGAACATAAAAACTGTTCTAATATAAATGAAATCTTTATCTAGAAATCTATTTTTAGTCCAAAAATAAATTTTAGATCAATATATTATACGAATAATTTTTGGAGAAATATTTTAATTGTTGTATATATACAAAAATAAATAGAATTATAAAAATTAATTATATGTTTTTTATAGAGGATATAATAATCAATTTATTTTTATGCTTAGAAATTTAATTTTTTAAAAAGTGTTTTTATCACATATTGAAAACTTATTTTTAAATAAAAATTTTATAATTTTAGAAAAATTACATAAAAACTGTACCAAATTTTTAAATTCATCATTTAAAAATTATATTATGTTGAATATTTATAAATTATTCTTAAAATATAAATTTTTCAATGAATAATGAAAAATTACTTGTTTTTATTGATATTTTTCATTTCATTTAATTATTTCTAAAACGTATAAAATATATTAACATGGGTTTAATAGAAATTTATTTTCAATAATATATATAGTAATCTAGGTTAAATTTTGGTTTTATGTTATTGGAAAAAGTTTTATATATAATTTTGATTTGGAAACATTAAAATATTTTGATGATTTTAGTTTCGAGAAAACATTTCTCTCATCAAGTCAATGAGATTTATTTCAAATAAAATTATTCCACTTATATGAATGCAATCTAAAAAAATTGATTAAATATTTTTGAATCAAAATAATTCATATTGTTGAAATTTTCATCAAAATGTTTATAAAAAATTAATAGTAAATGTAGTACAAATTAATTACAACTTTTACAGTGAAAATGGGTTTACCGTGGGTTAATAAATATATCTTAAAGGTGAAATTACCTAGAAAATTTCCTAAAATCCATTTATTGGAAATATATAATTCTTATAATCTCTTTGGTTAGATAATGGAATTATTTTCATCCAGGTGTTGTGTTAAAACCATGTGTATACATTTTTCCTTCAAAAAATTACAAGTGTGACACTCACATCACATATAAAAGGCCACCACCTCTCATCACCAAATTAATCATTAAAATTCCCATTGGATCACACAATACCTATAAAAGTACCTTATTAATTCACTCATATCATCTTAGAATAATTATTTTGGTATGAACCATATCCCAAGAAGGAATTTGGTGAAAAACAAAATATGTTGTTTGAAGGAGAGGTGATGTTTAAAAGTGTGCATTTTGACTTATTGAGTGATCCTGATAATTTAATTCTTATTAACCCAATATTATATAAAAAATTTAATATTATATATAATAATATGTTTTAAAATTATTTTAATAGAAAAATCACTTATCATCTTCCATCAAATTGTATATAAAATCATTGGTCATGTGTTTGACAGATTACTGCCTTGCAAACCGATGTCATTTGTTTTCATTTATATTTTACATTGATTGTAAGAATTATTTATTAAATAAATATAAATTCTATTTGTAACATATTAATACTTCATTAAATATTATTTAACATGTACCTCTTAAAATTCCATTAAGTGGGTATACGATAACGTCCATATTGTGTATAGAAGTATACCACCTTACGTAGCGATAGAATTCATTCATCATTAATGATCTATATGGGAGGATATAAAGATATGTTTAAATAAAAATATATATCATAATATATAAAATAATAATTATTCTTAAATTTTAATATAATATTTTTCTTTTTTCATTCAATTTTTTCAAAATGTGGAAACATTCTTGAAGCGTATATATGAATAATATCTCCATGAACAATCTATGTTTCTTATATCTCTTGATTTATAGATTAATATGGAAACGTAAATGAATATTATATATAATATTATTGTCATGGGTAAGATTATCAGACCATGATTAATGTAAAAGGACATAAAACTACAAATCAGAACATATATAGAAAACATAGTAGATATTATGTCAAATTTGATTTTAACAAGGAAGTTTTAAAAAATGAGTAATAAAATGTACTAAGTAAATAATATATGGTATGATAAATATAAATATAAATAATTAATAGATGAATAAGAAATATATTCATTATACCTATGATTTTAAAATGTGTGGGGGAATTTCATTATTGTGGTAATAAATTTATAGTTTCTCATTAGTTTCTAAGAGACTTCATCCACATTAAGCACTCATTAATTTTATGTGGTTAAATACAATAAATTTGATAGTATATATCATGAAAATTATTTTATAAACTATTTCTATGATTATTTTATTTTTATTCCTTCAAGGAGCTCAAAACTAAATATAACCAATTTTTAATGGTTTTATGATAAAATCTCATCATTTATATGGATTATTTATGTTTATGATTACAATTAAGAAATATTATGATCAATAACACATGGGTCTCATTAATTTACTCATCATTAGGTAATGTTATTAGAATAAATGTGTTTCAATAATTTTATACTCTTTATTTACATTAGATTTTAACATAATGGTTTCAAGAAAATCAAATTTTAATTCCCTCTTCAGTTGAAAATACATTTTATTTGAAATTATGTTTTCTAAAATAAACTCATATCAGTTTTTAAAATATTCCAAAATATTTATTATAATTTTTTCACATATTTAAATTTTTTGAAAAAATTTAAATGAACATCCATGTCATTTTCCAAACAATCCCTATCTATATTTTATTAAATATTTAAAAGGAAGAATTGGTTTCACTTGTACAACATGAATTAAATTTTCCACCCTCATAACCAACTACATGTTTCAAATATTTTTCTAAATGTTTTTATAGGTTATTTTGAAGGAAAATTATGTTTAAAATTTAATTTAAAATTTTTTAATTGGGATTTTCAAGAAGGAAAGAGTATATTATTAAAATATATTTTAAATTATTTTTAAATGTTCCCTTATAAGATTTTTTGGATAGTTTTAAAGAAGATGAAAATGAATATGGATCCTATTTTAAAAAAATCATTTTTCAAAATTAAAAGGATATTATCATCAATAAATGTTCCTAGAGAACTTTCAAAATATTTTTTCATATAATATGAGATCCTTCGATGTGAATAATGTTTTAATAACGATAATAGAAAATGATAAAATTAATTTTCATTCATCGGAAGGTTTTCGATTGTTATCAAAAGATATTTCTTAAAACTATATCGATACTATGGGTCATACGATGATAAAATACATATAAAAAGAACTTATTTTTCATTGGGATATTATTTGATAAAATGATGAAATGATTATATAAACTATTTTTAACATAGTTTATTTTATGAAGGTATATTTATTAAAAACATTAATATTCCTTGGATCTAATATCATGATTGTTTGATAACCTCAACAAACAAACACATAATATTTTAATTATGTGATTTTGATTACGTAATAACAAAGGTTGGTTGTTATGTTATAAGAAATATGGTTGGGACAAACAGCTCTTTGAAATTAATTGGTTAATGATTGATATATTTAGAGATAAATATGATCAGAAAGGGTATTAAACCTTGTTCTATAATATATTTTTTCCTCTATGATAACATAGATAATGTAAATTCACAATTATGATTGATTTTGTTGTAAACCCATTCCACACATGAGTATTCACTCCCAAGGGATAATAATTGGAAATTGAAAACTCATTTGAACCATCATAATGTATTTAAATATATTCAAAATACGGATGACCTATGATAAACATTATGTTTAATAGATTAAAAAGGATGTTGTAATGATGTAGTCATCTTACAAATCATTTTATTGGATTATATTCTTTCACATTATGAAAATTATTTCTCAAAATATATTTTTAGTTAAAAAAATGGTGAATATTAATGAACTATGATAAAAATAAGTTTTCATAGAGTAAAAATGATGTTTTCAAGATTTAGTAGTCCTATAAATAATTTTTCATGATATGCTGGCTTTCCAATTGTAAATTGTTTTTGACAAAATAATTTTCCGTTTTATTCTATAGTAGTAAATATATGGAACTATATTTACTTTTAATGTGACACACAATTCATTATGAAAATAAAAATATGATAAAGATATGATTTAACAGTATTGTGATTATTACCAGTGACTTATAATGATATATTATTAATAAGTTACAACAAAACCGACTCTCAATTTCACTAAAAAATAGAAGTATGATGATTATTGAGTGTTTTTGTGGTGGTGAAAATGGAAAAAAGAATAGTAATATTTCTATATGTCAATAATGATGAAAGAAGATATCTAGGGAATATCTCAATGGATGGTAAAGTTATTTAATGTTTAGATAAAAATTTCACAATGTAATATATTAATAATGAAAATTAGAGGTCTAGTTAACACAATTTATTAGAATAGTGGTTTCTCTAATACAAAAAAATGGTCTAATATTTTAAATGTGGAACGAATTTGAATTATAAGATTCAATGTTGGAGGATGAATGTTTTTGAAGAGAATATACAATGCTGAATGAGTAATTATTATTCTATTTTTGGTTATGAGACCATAAACCAGATATGAATGTAATGAGGAATTGAGGAATTAGTAGAAGAATCTTAGTTAATTTTTTTGTAATTATATAGAATTATTGAAGTTCTTATTCATTGGAATTTAATAAATATTACACATATATATATATTGTTCATTAAATATTTTCCATTATTTGTTTTCAAGAATATGTTTAATGGTGATGATGACCTAGAACTTGATTTAATCGAATAATGATACTCATAGAAAAAAAACATATTAAGGGAAATATTACCCTTATTTTTTCCTGATGTTGAGGAAATTATGTTAGGATATAAATATGATGGACATGAATAAACGAAATTGGATTGTACCAACTAACATGAAGCTTATTAATTATTCATTAACAAAATATTTATAGCCTTAATTAATGGAGTTTAATGAATTTAGTTTGTTTAAGATATATCTACAATAATTAATGTTTTTATAGAATAAATATTACTATATAATTTCAATAATATTTTATGATAATTTAGGTTATTTTCATGTTTCAATATAATTCCGGATGAAGGAATTACAATTATTTGTGTCTGACTGTTAATAGATACTTAATGCTTCATACGTGATTTATGATTTTTTAATTTTAAGAATTTTGTTACCATATTTGAAAAGATATGTATTTTAAAATATTTTAATTGTCATAATGTTAACCATTTATGAAATTTTTGGAGATTAAATTGGATTTGGATTTATAGATTATTGTATTTCTACATCATAAGAAAATTAATTCATATTAGATACCATATGGTGATGATTTTTAATGATGATAATAAAAGATTAATGTATGACTTATCATTACATTAAATACCTTATGATCAATTTTTACTTTAGAAATATTGAAATTATCATCATTTTATAGAGTAAAAAATTATGTGGAAATTGATCAAGGAAAACCCAAAGGACGAGTTTGGTCGTATGAAATGGAAAGAAAATCAAGTATATGTATCTTCTCATGAATATTCATCCACTTTAGTAAAATGATTGTGGAATGAAATTTTATCTTATTAAAATCATTTTTATGATATCGATGACATATTTCACACCTATTTTGATAATGGATTTTTGGTAGTTTATTTTCATATGATCATTCACTTATATGGGAACAAATATCTTTGTCGGTCACCATCATTATTTAGATATTATAATATTCATCCATGTCTATATCATCACTTCTCACCAATTTTATCATATTTGGAAACATATTATGTGTTACTCATAATTACCATTTTATTATTTGTTTGTCACCTTTCCTGAAAAAGATTATTAACCACTTAATGATGAGGGTTCCCGACAATGGGATTATTAAATGTTAATTGCTTTGTTATCAATCACATATTCAAATAGCGAAGATATGTTTTTTAAGGTTTGTAGAATATAACACCTTGAGATTTTGAGAAATATATTTTCAATTAAATATAATATTTTGATTTTTTTCTTAATAATCAACATTTTAATTGGTTTTTATTACATGAAACACTAATATTATCTTGGGTTATAGGAAACATGAGTTTTTTTTAAAACCATGACATTCTATTATAATATAATTATTTAACATTATAGTTATCACTTAGCAATTGGAAAGGATGGTATGCATATTAATAACTAAATATTGAAATTATATGTTTTTAAATGAATATAAAATCAATTCTTCGTCGACTAATTTATTAGATGTAAAAATAAAAAACTATTTGAAAATAATTTATATATTTTTCTAAAAATCAATTTTTATGCAAAAAAACATTCTTTAACTTAATAAATTAAATTAGTCACTTTTAATAGAATTGTTTTAAATATATATATATATATATTAATTATTTAATATAATTCTTAACATTAATTATATTTTTAATGGTAATAAATATGAATAAATCTAATTTTATATATAAAACTGTATTTTTATAAAAAGAAATGTTGTCACATTTTTTAAAACATATTAGAAAAAATAATATTTCCACATTTTGGAAATTTATTTCCTTGTATTAAATATATTATTGAACTCAGTGTTTAAAAACAATCTTGGGGTGAATTTTTTATAATTTTTTTAGAAGGAATTTTTTTAATGAATTGTGAAAAAGAACAATTTTTTAATAAGAAATTTCATTTCCATTAACTCATTTGAAATATCTATGTTATTTCATTATTATATTATAAAAAATATTATATAAATTATATTTATATTATTCCATTTTTTTTTAAATTTTATATTTAAATTTTATATAAAAACATTGTAAATTTTTGAAAATTTCCTCTTCAAAAAATAACATTTTCATCTCATACATGAGATTAATTCATAATTAAATGTGTCTACATCATAATATTGAATTAAAAAATATGGATTCCATGTTTTGAAACAGAAAAATTTATATTAAATGATAAATTCAACATAATTGTTGACCAGAGTGAATGGTGAAAAGTTTAGAAACCAATAATCATTGTTAAGATGAAAATATGTTTCTCGTGTTATAATCAAAAATTTTAATCACTAAAATGACCATTAATATTTTTCAGCGCCCATTTTATGGAAATATTTAAACCTTATCACCTAAATAGTTTTATAATGGAACATTTTTTAGACATGAAAATTTGAACAATGTTGATATAACTGTTTCATGTCAAAAATTACATGTGTGAAACACACCTCACGTATAAAAGGCCACTCCCACTCCTATCCTATTAACTCACAAAAAATCTATTTTCATTAAAAAATACATTTCCAAATCATACCCTAACATTCACCATATCATCCTAGATGTATTATTTTAGTCATAAACATTAACTAGGATGAATTTTGCAGATAAACTAATAGAAATTATCTAAAAGAGAGGAAATGACCATAAAAGGGAATTTTAATAAATTTATTAATCCATAACTATAAATATTTATTAAATCATTATGGTATAATGACTATAGTATCTTATTTATACTATTTTGTTATTTTTTTTAATTTAATAACCTATATCCTTTTCATCTAATAAAATTTTTTATTAAAATTTACCACTCATGTGTATGGAAAACTATCTTCTCGAGTACCGATAAGATATGTTTCTCCTTTATATTTTACATAAATTTTAGTATGGATATATGCAATTAAAATATATGATAATTTTAAAAATGTTTACGAATATTTAATTATTTTATAAATTATACCCTATTAATATATATCTGTTGGAATATGATTACATATGCCTTGTTTAAGGAAGACAAACACCTCATGAAGTTATATGATTCATTCCTCACATATAAGTTACATGTTTAATAAAAATGATATATTTTAAAAAAATGAATACGGAATTTTAATATTTTTTACCTTTATTTTATTTTATATTGAAAATGGAAACAACATTGATGAATACTATGTATTATCATCACATGGAAACAATATATCATTGTCTATCTCCAAATATTAATGATTAACATAATTAATTATATTTAATTAATATATATAATATTTATACAATGTGTAAAATTATAGAGATGATGGAATCATGATCATGATAATAGGAACTAAAATAAATGTCAAAATATAAATGATAAAAAAGTGGTAAATATCTGAAATGTGATTTTAAAAAGGAATTGTTTATAAATGGGTAATAAAATGAATTAATTAAATTATATATGTAATGATATATATAATTATGGTTCATTAATATATTTATAAAACACATATATTTATTATACATAAGGATTGAATGTGTAGGAAGGAAGTTGAGATATAAGATAAGAGATTTTGAGTCTCACTTTTATTTTTCACGGTCTTATGATATATTCGCCACTAGTTTATTTAGTGTGTCACATATAATTCCATAGTGATCTATTATATAAATAATTTCCTTATATATAGGATATTTTTTGTTTCATTTATTTTTATTCTTTTATGGGGCTTCGTATTTAATGTTACCTATGCTTTAAAGGAATTATTATACAATCTCATTTTATTGTCGTATTTTTAATATTTAAACTCACAAAAATGAAATCTTATGTTACATAAATCAAGAAAAAAATTAAATTTATTTTCTTATGGTTATTGCATGAAAATACACGTTTTACATTCATTTTACTCTCTTTATATACTCACGAGTTCAAATGAATATTTTTTAGATAATCTGATATTTTCCATCATCGATCAAAAATAATTTTTCTTTCTAAAAAATGTTTTCATCCAATGTTTCAAAAATGTTTATAAAATTTTCCAAATTATTTATTAAATATATTTTTAACCTTCAATTTTTTTTACAAAATATTTAAAAGGAATCATTGTGTTTTTTTTGAAACAAAATCATAATTTTCTTTTTCCAAAATTTTTAAATTAATTAATTTTTAACATGTAATAATTGAACATTATTTTCAACAATAATGAAAAAAATAATTGTTTTAAATAATATTATTCAATTTATCAATGTTTATTTTGAAATAAATTAATTTTAAATTTTTTTTGAACTGTTTTGTAATAAAATTTAATCCCCAAAATGGAAAGGAGAATTTCGGCCTGAAATTTTTTACATTGTTTCAAGAGTTTACATTATTATCTTTGAGGAATATTTTTAAAGAAATGTCTTTTTATAATTATTTATGTTTTAAAAATCATTTTTATAATTATAAAGGCTATTTTACCAAATAAAGTTTTGAAGTGATGTTTCAAAATCATTTTCCAAAAAAGATAGAATCCATAAATATTTAATATTATTTAAAAGGGATATAATCCAAGCATACCGTTATTATTTTTTCACTAGATTATTTTTATTTATAATGACTCATTTTTTATGAAACTAATTTATCCTTAATAAATTATACAATGAAAATATTTTTGTGAATCCCATTTATTTTCTACAATTTATTCTGTCATAAAATAATGAACTCTTTATGTATCCTATTTATTTTAAACATTTTATTTTATAGTTATATATATAGTGGTCCAATTTTTTTAATCGGAGACGATATTATTAATATTTTATGATCTTATGGAAAATGTTTTTATGATTTTCTTTATTTTATGTATAATAAATTATAACCATGGATGGTGGTTATGTTAAAAGAATAATAAGTGGGACCTATATCTCCATCCAATGCTTTTGGTAAATAATGATATCTTATGATAAAAATAGAAATATAATTGGTCATGAAACCAATTTAGTAATGTAATATTTTAACTATGATCGACTTGGGACTTCTCCTTTTCTATATTGATGGTTTCAGATGTGAACCCATTCCATAATGATAGCTATTGAAAATTTCCATAATTACTAAGGAAATGATTATATATTATTAGTTGTATACAAAAAATCAAATACATATGCCACTGTTTTCTTCTCATGTCACATGGTATCTTGTTATATGTTGAGTTATGTCTTATAATCATTAATGATTTATTCCATGATACATTTTTATGTATTCGATCATACATGATATAATTTTTATACATTATTATAACGTTCTTATAAACAAATACTCATGTTATATTATTTTATTCCCTATTTACCCTTTATTTTTTCCATAGGATAATACTAAAGGTATTATATTTGATTTTACATAATAAGGGTACTCTTTAAAAATATCTTAGTGGGAGAAAATGTAGATCACATATGGTCAAGTTATTTATATGTCCATGTTTTTAAAGGCCCTAGACCTAAATTGTTCTAGAAATGATCATTAAAATTTTAAATGATTATTATTCTATTAGTATTTCAAATTTATTAATGATAGTTTTGGGACTTTATAGTATTCACTATGTTATATTAATTGTAGAATAATATTCAAATATTCCACAATAAAAGGAATTTGATATAGAATCTAGTACATCAAATTTAACTCTAGTTGAACAAGATTTAAACCACTGTATAATGGTTTTATACATGGTATCAATTTATAATCGAACAATATTCATATTTATGATATCATATATGATATTATTTTTCCTTTTAATCATCTAGTAATTGATAATATTTCATTATTACAATTCTTTAACATGTTTACTACATTGGGTTCACATGTGTGTTTCATCATGTATGTTTTAGTTCTTGAGATTAGAATATATATCTATCATCTAATGAATTATATTTCTAATACAAATTTCATATTAATTCATTGGATAAATGATTAGAAACAATCTTGAATGTTGGAAAAAGAATATTAATAATATCACTTTATGAAGATGGTAGGTCATGTATATGTTCGAGCGATGATATGATTCCCAGAATGGGTGTAACGACCTAGAAGTGGATGACTTATTAATTTTATATAATTAAAATAATTTCGTACTTATCTTATATATTTTTTATTTCCATCATTTTGACTATCAATGTGAATTGGTGATGGGAAAAAATTACATCGGTTTACGAGGTTGTAGTTTGCTGTACAGACTCAATATTTCAATATATTCCACATAATATAGAAATTGGTTGTTAATTATATTCATTGAAAAATAAAAAATCTAAAAATATAAGAGATAATTCTTTTAATATATATAAAATTTAATATATAATTTTCTGTGGAAAACTAATACCTAAAATGAACGAGCTTAGTGAAAACTATTAACATCTCTTAGAAAAAATAATTTGGATTTCTTATTTTGGACAATAGGGAAGGTTCGTTGAAAAGAACCCAAAATATAAAATTGGTATATGTAATTTGGGATGATTTTTAGTGGATTCATGATAAAAATTACTTGATATCTATGGGGATGTGAGGGGAGGGGTTCCCTTTTATAAACACATAGTGGTATTTTTGTAATGAAAAAAAATATTCAATATTGGGAAGTCAATTACTCCCCATGTTTCTAAATAATTGATAAAAAATTGATTTGTTGTATGTCATTGTCGGTTCACACCTATACCACAAAAAACAAATGTTTTTGAAAATTTTTATTCCATTATCATTTTTTACTATTATCAATACATTATCTACTTATAGATAGTGATGACTGCTCTATGATGTCTAGAAACTTGAATTATATACAATATTTTATTCCATTGAGGTTGTATTCTAAGAATTATACAGACTCAACTATGAATGATCCAATAAAAGAACCTACAATGAAAAACCATATCACATCTAGAAACGAACAGGAACCGAACACATGCACTGAAGAGGTTATAAGGTCTACTAGAAATAATGGTTTTAGAAAAATGAAAAAATGGAGTTGTAAGTCCATATCTATGTTTAAATGAAGATAATGTTTTGTAATTTTTAGGGTATCACTTACTATGACACATTCATTATTTTAAAAAGATTGGTTAACACCGATCGTCCTATGTTATTTTCTATTTCTGAACCTACAGTTAAATTTTCCTCAAAATAATCATATTTATGTCAACATAATTATGTGTTAACTAGTGCTATGAATAATAATCTCAATGATGATTCATTATCGATTTTTTGGCACTAATCTTTATAGAATAATCGTGATTTCAATATGTCTAACCATATTCTTACTTGTACCTTCAATTTTGAGGTCACACATACATTATGCTTCTTTGTTTAGGCTAAAAATAGATATTAATAAATAATAACTCTTTGGAATATTCTAATATATATATGAATTATCATTAATGTCCACTTGTTTATTATTGGTGATATTAATTCCATTATTAACATAAGAGTGAAAACTAGACCATCTCATGCTTCCATATCCACAAGAAAATTTAGTTCTTCAATTGAAGCCAACAATCTATTTGAAAATAATATTATTAGTATGAAATAAACTTTTTATAGGATACAATATCACAAAGTGGTTACCCCTAAATTGGATAGAGCCTTCAGAAATGTATCTTCTTTAGATAAATGGGACATTATCTTCAGAACCAATCTTCACAGGCTGAACCATGATCATCACCCCATCCAATTCAATGTCACCTCCAAAGATTTGAAACCTAGGTTTCCCATTAGATTCAATAGTGTGCGGTTCTCTCATAATGACTGCACCCATATCCTCAAATAATTTTGGTCCTCAATGTCTCAAAACAAAGAATCCTCTACCTTTAACCTCAAATTAATGAATCTCTAAATGACTCTAAATTCATTGTGCATTTCTAAATCTAAACAAGTTTAAAATAAAATCATGATTCATGAAGAAAGATATCAATGATATTAAAAATAATAACACCACCTACGACCTCAAAACGGATCCTAATAAAGAACTAAACATTCCCATCAAACTAAACTCCGTTCTAATGTTTAATGAAAATATGAGAAAAAAGTGTTTACAGTGAATAGATAACTAACAGTGACATAAATACCAAATTATATAACTCACATTAAAGAATTAATAAGGCATGTAGGTCGTTAACCTTTCTTAAAGAAGGGGACAACATACTTGAAAATGAATAGGACATCACTTATCATATCGCCTCCTACTATGTATCCATCTTCAATGGTCCTAATATTAACAATCACCTCCTTTATGTTATTATTAATTTAGTGATCATTGATGAGGAAAAAACCAACCTCCTCAAAACTCCGATGAAGCATCAAATCAAAGACACCGCCTTTAGTGTGAATCCTGATAGTGCTTCGGGTCTATGTGGCTTCAATAATGGTTTCATCCAACAATATTGGGATCAAATTCATATTGATTTTTGTATACTGTTAAAATCATTTTTTCTAATGGGGTTTTTCCTTAAGCCCTCACTGAAATGTTTATCACATTAATCCCGAAAAATTTATAATGCCTATGAGATCCACCTATTTATACCCATTTCTCTTATAAATAATCATTAAATAATCATCAGAAACTTCATTGCTTATATAATTTCAACTATCATAAAATCAATAAATTTGATTAATTATAATATTATTGACCTTATTTTACATTAAAAATATTTTTTAAAAAATCGAATTTTCAATTTATTATAAAAAAGATTTTTTCTTTAAAAATCAATAATTTTTTACAATTCTATGGAAAACATACTTCTAATAAATTTTAAAAAATTTAATCTATGAAAATATTAAAATGATAATTTCACAAATTATTGATAATTTTTAGATACATTTTACTAAATTGGTAAAAATTAATTTTCAAATCATAAGGTCATAAAACAAGTTGAAAAAATATTTAGAAAAGAAAATGTATTTTTCAGAAAATATTTATTTTTTATCATTCAAATGATATTTGTATTTAGTTATAATAAATTGATATAAAAAATGATTTAGACATGTTTAAATTTTTTTTACATTATTTTGATTTTATATTCATATCTTCCAATTTAACAATTACGTTATTTCTACTATATTTAAATAATATATTTCACAGTTCCTTAAGGATCAATGTTATGTGTCATAAAAACTCAGAAACAAAATGTCACTAATTTAAAATATAATTGTGTAAAATTCTCCCTAACTTCAATAACTTATTTCCTTAAAATTTTAACTTGAAATCAGAATTCATGGGATTGATATTTGATATCATATTTAATGAAAACTGACTTCTTAAAAAGTGATATTAAAACATACTCTTTATAGAGTAAAATAAAAATATAAAGGTCAATCGGAACAAGAAGGAACTATGATTCCTTATAAGAGATCATTGGTGGGATGTGATAATATGCACTTGAATGAAAACCAAAATAACCATATAATTATGTTGAGAGATAGATCTAGATAATCACAATAATGTGAGTGATAATGAGAATGTTCTCAATTAAAAATAATAAAATGATGTGGTGTGAAAGAAAAAATCAATTCATTAGAAATGAAGGTAATCAGATTACATTTTTTAAGATGAATTTACTAGAATTGAGTAATTTTTTACTATAAAGTTAGATAGAAACATGAAATATACTTGTTAGTATTATATTTTAATATAGGAAATTTTGTTTTTTATTCATAAATTAATTGAGAAATCATTTATTACACCATGAAATGAATATCCAATATTATATTTGTCTTCCTAAAGCACTAATGTATACTTTTAACTGATCATAAGTTCCATAAAATACTGAATACTATGTTCATCAAAGACTATATATCTACCAAAAAATATAATGTATAGAACACGTTAACCAATACAATACATTAATATCTAAAACCACAACATCAACATCCAATATTCATTATAATCATCCCCAAAGTATCTTTTATAATCATCATTAGAGTAAAATAAATACCATAATAACTAGTAAATCATGTAGTCTAGTTGTATGTTCTATTACCATGTCACCCTTTAGTTATGTTTTTAATCCCCACAACATTCCCATATGCGATGGGTTGTCACCTAGTATGATTTTGGTACTTTTTATAAAAAATTATTAATATAATTCCTATAAACTCACAAAAATATGATAATAATCATAATAAATACACATAATAATCCAATAAATCTTTTAGATAATGGTTTGTATACATCTTATATTATATAGGAAATTAAGAATATTAGAACTGAAAATTATTTTCTTAATATCAGTGATCAAATAAAGCTAAAAGGTTATAAATACATTAAATAGTATTCAGAAATAATTTAGCAACAAACAATACATCATGTTGAAACTATATACTAAATATACCTTAATAATATATTAAAATTCCTTAAATGTCAGTAGGGTACTTTCACCACATAAATCCTCAAAATAGGTATATGTTTTATTAAAAATATTATAAACATTAGACTTCATAACCATAAATGACTATTAAAATTCATAAATTATATTTATATGATTCATAAAATTTATATATTTGTGGGCTTATTTTTTTATATATTTTAAATTTTTTTATAATAAAACATCTAATTAATAAAATCATACCACCGAAAAGTGTCAAACTAGTTGTGAAGAATGTCTATTTGTGGTGAAGTAGGTAATGATCGAGTAAAATTCCAATGAGATCCTTCAATGTTATTACCCATAGGTAAAACTATTACAAGTCCAAATTAGCATGTAATATATATATATATATGGATGTAATTTTTGTAAATCAACATAATATCTACTTTTCCAAAACATTAATATTAAATAATATTCTTATATTAATCCTCAATGTCATACATATGATAATGTTGTCAAATTTTTATTTTACTAAAATTGCATCCCATTGATTATACTAAAAGTTATATGATGCATGTTTTAAAGGCCCTGACCGTAGTATCCAAGAGACTATGGTAACTTTAGTACTTTCAAATATATTATAGAGAATCATATAAAAAGTTACTAAATTGTTTAGTAGTATTTTTATGTGAGTTACATATTTTAATTATTAATTATATTGTGAAAAAATTACACTAATGTTAATGCTAATGATATGTTCCCTTGAACTATTACAATGATTCATTAGTCATATGATAGGTATGCGAAAAAATAAGGGTGGGATGAAATTCTCAATAAGGGTCATGTACAAGGAAATGGTTCATGAATCCATATGGAATAGTTAATATTTCAGGGAAAATAATTTAATAATGATTCTATTTAGGTTGTAACATGACTAAAAATAATAGTATGGTTGGAATACACAATGATAAAAAAAATACTATATAAATAATCACATGATATTTAATGTAATACAAGGATAATCTATATTCATTAATCAAATGTATAATAATAACATAATTAAAAATATTTAAATTTTTTTTTATGTTTATTAATAATCTTACACATCATGATATTTCCAATGTAATTACCTATAATCATTATAGTTTAATATTATGGGTAAATAAACTTTTATTATCAATATAATTATTAATTTTATAAGACCAATATATTCATAAAGGTTTAATATAATTACATGCCCCACCCAGAAAATAATTTCTAAATCAGTCATAATATATTGAACGATCAATATAATTAATGAATAAATTTCATTGTAAATAAAAACCTTTATTTAAAGAAGAATACAAAATATAAATATTTCTCTACTCATTCAACTAAATTTAAGAATAAAACTAGATATTCCATAATGGGTTATAGTTTAGAAAATAGTAATATCCATGAAACAAATAATATATAAATGTATTTTTCAATGATAAAAAGAGTTTATTGTTATATGTTAATGTTAATGTTTGTCAAATTAATCAAGAAATTTAATCTCAATAATTTCTCTAGTTGAATTGATCATAAATTATTAACATAATGATAAGTTTTTTATCATTAAGACATATACCTACTGGAATATAAGAATTAAAAATTATTTTTCTCATTTATTAATATAAATACAATTTTAATATGAATATAAATATACTTGACCAAAATACACATTCCACATTGAATTTCATTTTTTAAGAAGTGATATCAAAAATATTACAATTTTTTTATTAAATGAACCTTCAAATAATTTTATGTAAGAATCAGAAAAATTATTTGACATTGTTAATACAATAAATTATAAAATAATTACATTATATTTGATATGAAATTTGAAATAAAACACTGAGTTTAAACAAACCATGAAATATATTTCATTAAATTTAATCTCTTCAACAACTTATATAACACACAACCTCAAATAAGATTTAATGTTAATATTTTATACAATTATAATGATAGGTTAAATTGGTGGTTATTAATAATAATTAAAAAAAATATAAAAACAATTTTTATCAATTTATTATAAATAAAATTAGAATATATTAAATGAAAATTTTAATATAAAAACAATATTATGTCTAAATGACGGTTTCGTTTCCCATTACATATATTATTTAAAATTAATATATAACACTTTAAAGAAAATTAATTATTTTAATTATAATTTTTTATTAAATAATAATTTCAAAACATTGCATGGGTTATTTATTTTATTTTTCAGAAGTGAATTATTTTTTGATGAATATTGAAAAACACATAATTTTAATTTAAAAAAACATTTTTTGTTCAAATAATTTAGAAATATATCATAAAATATAATTATTCTGAATAAAAAATTATATATATTATATATATATACATAAAATTGAGTTTATTTTAATAATTTTCATATATTATATTGATATAAAATCATTTCAAATATTTGATCATTTTTCATTGAAAAGCCAATATCTCATTGCATCTACAAGATCAAATGTATTTTTAATATTTTAACATTTGTGAACTGAATTTATAAAAATTCATTCAGTATTTGGAATTAGAATAATTTATAATATCTCATTAGGGAAAATTAATTTCACAAATTTGACTAATGAAGACAGTAAGACTTATTTTCCACATTTAAGGTGAAAATGGGTTTGCTGTGGTGGATTTTTAAAATATAATAGTTAAACATACCTCAATAATTTAATAAAATATATTATCATGAAATATTTAGACTCTATAACAACCATTTATTAATATTTATTCATTTTGAGCAGTTTTTTATGTGAGAAATGTGGGTACACCTTTTCAATTCCCAAATTTACTTGTGTGTTAGTCACATCACTTATAAAAGGGTATCCACTATACTATATTCCCAAAACAATCATGAAATTTTGGATTGGATGTTACCTAACCAAATCACATTAAATAATCCATAATCATACTGTAAAAGTCATTTATTTGGATTAAAACTTTTTTTTAACGAATTTGGTAGGATACCTGAAAAATTGGCAACATTATTTATTGACTGGTTTTATTTAATTTCTTACTCCACCTATTAAATTATTATTTAAATATTAGTATTTATTAAACTCAGAATATTATATATATTAAGGTTTTTTATTTTAGTTTCGTGACCTAAAACCATCCCCACTTAAAACATTAGGCCACAAAATTACCTCTTGTGTGTTTGATATACTACCGCCTTACGAACTAATTTCCTTAATTTTTCTAATACCACATCTCATGGATGGGTATGATGATGAATATAATGTATATATATGATATTTGAAACATTAATACACCTATATAGTATTAATTTCATATATATATATATATATTTACTATTATTTCAATTTGGGATTTGATAACATCACTACTGTGAATTAATGAGTACCTGCTAATGAAGAGATGTAATTCGACATTGCCTAATTCTATAAATAGAAGGTGATAAATATAATGTTAATGATATAAATTAAATAATTAATACATTAATGAAATATTTATAATTAAATAATAATTATATATTAATTTATTTCTTACCTTTTTAGTCAAACAAAGATGATAACATCATTCATGTATGTGTGGACTACCACCATTACAAACCGTTGTGACTCTATATTGATCACTACACAATTTGAATGATATAAACATAAATACTTTATTATTTAATGTAATAATATGGTATTTATGATATAATTATCTTTTATTATATATGAAATATTACTTACAAATTTTCCATAATGATCGTTGACAAATTGAAATGTTCCTCATGTATACATATGACCTTCCATCTAAATGATCATAACATACTTCATTTAAAAATACAAATTCATGATTTTTAATAATACTATAATTGATGTATAAGTATGATAAATATATACTGATTTCAATTCTTCAGTTGATGGAACAATTTAATATGGAGAACAACAACTTGTTTCCTCACAAAGAACTAATGGGAAAACAAGGCAATTAACACCTGGAAAAATAGAAAAAAGTGATTTATTATTAACAAATGGTTGTTAATATGTTATAAAAGATAATATATGATGTTATAAATATAAGTATGGTTAATTAATAATTTAATAACATTGTTAATACCACTATACATGATGATAAATCTGGTTCAACCAAAAGAAACTGTAAAGTAATGGACTCCAACTCAATTTCTCTTCATTGAGGCACATTGTAATGTTATAAAAAAAAATTCAATTTATAAAGTGAATATATGCACTTTTGTTATTTAATATCATAATTACATAATAATTCATCATATTCAATGTTTTAATATGAATTATTTCATCAATGGGGATCTAACATATTTGTTACCAAGTGTTAATGAATTTAGAAACTCAATTTCATTTTGAGTGGATTATATATTTTTTCTTTATCTTTCATATTCAATTAATATATCTATAGTAAATTTTAATTGTATTATTTTTTATTTCCACCTATTAATTGTACATTTAATATTTATATACATACATAATTCATTGAATAATTATCACATTAATGTTATGGTCAATGAAAGGGTTTATTACACAGTCTCATTCTTATCAAAATTGTTTATTCTTCAATGTTGGTTAATTAAACTTTTATGATTATTTAATAATAAAATCATATCATTATCTTCTTATATGGTTATTCTTGATATTTTCTAGTAATTTCACAGTTTTCAACTATTTTTTATATAAAATAATTAAGACAATGTTTTTAATACAATAGAGATTCTTTTACCTCTTTTCCATGAAATCTATATTCTACCAAAATCATGTTTTCAAGAAATTTTAATAAACTTTTAAATATGGTACTTTAAATTCATTTTTACCCAGTGTTATTTATTTATTTTTTAAAAGGAATTTTCATGAATTTTTCAAAATAATTCATGTTTGGATTTTACCAATAAAGTGAAGGGAATCGTTGTTATAAAGTATATAACATGAACCAAATTTACAACCACAATGAACACCCAAATTTTTTAAAGAATCATTTATTAGATTTCAAGATTATTTTGAAAGGATGTTATTCTAAAAAAGTTTTGGGAACATTATCTTTCGAAAATTTATTTTCAAAATTGAATAAATGATTTCCTCAAGAACGGTTTTATAGTTATTATCTTGGTATTTATATTCATCCATGAAAACAAAAAATTTTAATTAATCCAATGGGTATATGTTGTATTTATAAAGTCATTATTATTCCTTTGGATGTTTTATGGTCATTTTGACCCTAAAATTTATTGAAATTATCATCACTGATTTGATTATAAATTCATTAGCATTATTTGATTTTTGAAATTCTTATGGCCATTATATTTCTCCCATATACTTATATTATTTATCATGGATATATTTAAATCCTAAATTTTATATCAATTCAATATAGATTGTTCTACATTAATTTTTTTGTATAAGAAAATATTAGTAAATATATATTCCTTACTAGAGAAAGATATTTTATCACAAGGTACATTTTTAATGAATTCAAATGATTACACAATATATTTGGAGTAATTTTAATATGAAGCCATGGATGGGGCCCAGTTTTAGATTTTCCATCAACGAATATATGAGTCTCATGATACTAATCAATTATCCAAGCTAGATGAGTTTGTACCAATTAATTTTAAATCAGTTAGAATAACTATATGTCTTTATACCCTATAGTTTTAAACAATCTTTTAAAAGGACTCGATAGTAGAGGTATCATGTGTCTAGAACATGACATCCAATGATCAAGCATATTCTTCATTGAGAAATATGATATCATATTTTCCATTATATATTATCAATGATATTATATATGGATTCATATTATTTTCAGTTTATTGATTAAATAACATGAGTTTTTAGTTATTTTAATTATGATATTGATTACACCATACCTTATCATGATAGTCATGTTACTCAAATATCATGTGTGTTATGTTATTTATAATTCCAAATTTATTATTATTCTTGATTTATGATAACATCTACTATATGTAAACCTTACAGAGAATTTGATATCACCCTTATTTTTTTTCATTCTTATGGAATCCTATATGTGTACTTAGAATACTATGAAAAGGTTTTTTAGAGGGATTACGATTATTATTTAAAAAAAATGATGTCCTTGTTTTAAAATGTACTATTGGAATTGAATATGTGTCTATTTTACCAAGACTAGTAATATTTTTGTTATTTTGGTATTTGATTCATTGTATCTCATTCCAATGTCCAAAATTAGAGCCAAATCTAAGATTCTAGGGTCGGGGTAACTATATTTTGTATCCAAGGATGTTTAATAAAATCACTATGTACTATATTTAGGAAAACATAGATTAGATAAAACAATAATATGATATAATTTGAGTATATTTATAGAGGAATATGATAATGTTTTGGTAAATACTAAATTATGTGATTTTTCTAAACTAGTAATCCTTGTTTGGAAACTACAACTTGACATGGTTCTGGCATAAAGGTTCCTAGTGTAATAAATCCAATAATGGGGGAATTTGCCTTGTCATAATAATCTCATAGATAATGAAAACATGCCTTACAATAATATTGAGTTGAAAATCCCAAGGTATATGGTTAATATAATTCACATTTTATTTAAAAATGATTATGATTCTTTTGAAAGAAGATAATTTCAAAAATAAAACATGTTTATGAATACAATAATAACAATATATAAATTTTCCAATTTGTATTATGTGTTTCAATGATTTTTTATAATTTTTGTTTCATAATGATATAATGTAATAAAGGTTATGAAATCATTTAAAAATGATTCATAAACGAAGTAATGATGTCTTCTTTAGTGAAAACATTTCTAAGAATACGAAATATAATTTATATGATGGGATTAAGAAAATATTTTGAAGTGATATAGTCTCCTAATTATTCACATCATTTGTTAAAATCTTATCAGGTTTATGAATGACAAGCAATGAAATAAATATTTATTTTGGATTCAATGTCAAGCAGGGTAAATAATGGATGGTAGTGAAAAAATATGGATAAAGGGAAAAGGTGAAAAAGGAATTAACAAAATTTTATTGTTTTCAATAGAAAAAACATTGTGCTTTCTTATATGTTATGGGATTTTTCTAAAAGTGTCGAAAAAAGGAAACTATTCTTGTGATTTTTAGGTAATTGAAAAAATATCCAATGTTTAATTATTATACTACTATGAGATGGTGTACTATTAAAATACTTGTCTCACATGTAAATGGTTTATAAATAAAAAAATACAATGGATGATGGTTAAGATTATGCAATTACCATAGGCAATGTGTGTTAATTAATGTTTTTGTGTTTGGATGCAAGAATTACGAAATTTGAGAATTTAATAAATCATATATTGGTCATAATATTTTTAAAATTTATTATAATTGTACTATATTCCGTTTTCAATAAATTTTTGAATATTTATGTTGAAGTTTACCAATGAGTAAGAATAATGATTCAATGAACCGTGAAATTTTCAAAAAACTAATGAGTGAGGAAAAGATAAAATTTTATATTTTCTAAAAGATGATAAAATTATTTTTGAATAATGTGATGATGTATATGGATATTTTAAATTGTATAGTACTAAGATGATGGGAACTGATTAATAATTTATTAACAATGTGGTTAATGCTATATTTGATATAGATTACAATAATTATGGATTTAATTAATATATCTAATAATAGGTGTTTTACTTAACTAATAATGAATCATTATTAATTTCAAATTGGTTTTATTGTAACTGAGAACATTATAGTGTTTTTAGAGAATAAATTTTGACCGTATTCACATACTTGGTTTGTGATGGCCAAGAGATACTTAATATTAACTTTGAAATTAATTATAATTTAATTTTATAATTTCAATGAACTTTTTTATAATGTTGTGGATATTAATATATAGTAATGGAGATAAGTTTAACCACTTATGAAATGGTTTAAATTGAATATTTTATGAGGTTTATGATATTAATGCACTTCTTAAACATATAGAGATTTATGCATATTGGATAATATGTGATAATGATTTTTTAATAATAATAACTAAAAATAAGAGGAATGAATTTCCATTAAATTTTGTATATTCAAAACCATTAAATGTAAAATTTATTATTTGAGGAAAAAAATAAATTTATATATATTCAACCCCTATAGTGAAGGATGAATTAGAAATTTATCGAATAAAAACCAAAAGATGAAATTATTATTATGAAGTATGAACCAATCTAGAAGTTATATTTATATATATTTTTAGACTATAAATGGGTTCGTCAGCTCGAAGGGAATGGATATATTAACAAAATAATTATCCCTATACTTTCATTTATTTCGATTCATTTGGTAATTTAATTCATAATGCATTTATGGTTTTGATGTTTATAAACATCATTAGATCACCAAATATCTTTTGAATTATGATCTCTTTCACACACCATTAATCCTTGGTAGTTAGTATTCTATTCCAATTCCATGTATTCATTTCCGACCATTGTTTTCTTAATTAGAAGCCATGTCTTGTTTTATTATAGATGACCTTAATAATTCACTTTCTATCTTATTAAAAGTATGTTTTATTGACCATTTTTTGACATGGGGGTTTTTAAAATAATTAAAATATCAAAGCCTTGATTCCTGAGGCCATTTTTAAATTTATAAAATTCAATTTATTTAAGTTGGGGAAACATTAACCCCCAAATATTATAAAATATTAATATTTTACTTGATAGTGCATGTGATATTCAACACCAAACATAAACAACCCACTAAATATATTTCATTAAATTTAATCACTTTGTCGGATTACAGAACACACAAACCCAAGTCTAAATGATCAATTCTTATATAATAATCAAACTGGTGGGTATTAATATTTTATACTAAATTATTAATATTATGGTTATCTATTGACTATAAATAAACTAAATAAAATATAAAAAATGATATGTTCTATGAATAACTATTTTTTAAAATATTGTTTATTCTCTCTTTGCACATATAATTTGAAAATAATTTCTTCCACATTAAGAAAATTTAATAGATATAATTACAATCATTTTTTAAATATAAATATTAGTATTATCATAAGGTGATTGTTTTGGATTATTTTGAAATGTTTCATTTTATGACGAATGGTGAGAAATAAGAAATTTTAATTGAAAATTTACTTGTCATTTAAATTATTTATAATGTGGAAATATATTATCAATTTTTTCTGGTAAACATATTTCAATTATTTATATTAATCCAATTTATGTCATTTTAATATTTTTAAAAATTAATTATGATGTATTAAAATTTAAAACATTTCAATTTTCTTTTTTTAAAACTTGATTTCTCATCATCTCTATGGGATTAATTTTAAACCAAAATTTTCTACATGTGTGATTTTAAATTTTAAAAATTTATTCAATATTATTAAACATCATAATATATATAATTTATTAAGTCCCACATAATTTTTAATTAAAAATAATAATGAAAAAATAATTTTTATTTACCACTTTTAAGGTAAAAACGTTTTCCAGGGGTTAAAATAAAAACTTAAGTGAAAAAATAACATAAATTATATAAAATGTAATTTTAATGCCAACATAGAACATATAATTTCTATGTATCTATATTAATCCATATTTACCATTTATAATTTGAAATACCTTGGTATAATATTTTAATTACTAAAATTATGGGTGGGCCACTCAGCTCTATTATAAAAGGCCACCCATTCTTACCTCCAATTCTAACCTTACAAATAATATTAATTAACCATTTAGTACCAAATTAAATTACTAAACGTCATACCCTCATCCATAAAAGATTATTTTTGAAATCATATATTTTTGAAAACTTATGATGTATACCCAAAGAAGATGTATCATTGTTCAATAATAATTATTCTTTAATTTATTCATACACTTAATTAAATTGTTATTATACAATGATGATAAAATAAATGTATTATTTTACATATATTTTAGAGTTTTGGGGTTTTTAATGACCTAACACGATCCCCACTTCCTTAAAATGGTATAAAAAATTATGATCCCTTTGTATGATGGACTATAAGATCACAAAAAAATGTCATTAATTTTTAGGTTAACACATTCCAAGGTTTCTAATATGTTGGTTATGATGTATATTATATATATATACTATATATTCCTATTGAGTAATTTTATGATATGTAACTTTTTAATTTTTTTTCCATAGAGGACGGGATAACGTCACTCCTGTGTATGGTGGACTACCTCCCTAGAGGGAAATGTTATTCTTCATTCACAAACTCTACAAATGGATGTTGATATGGACAAGGTTATGGTTTATATGTAGATAATATAAAATTTATGATATTAATGAAATATAAAGGATTTTTTGAAGAAAATATGTCATTTTATTTCTTCCCTTTTCAGTCAATTAACGATGATATCATCGTTTTTGTACGAATGGAAGACCCCATTTAGTAAGTTATGTGACTCCATTCTTTATTAGAACACAACAAGGATGATATATACTTATATAAATAAATAATATTTTATTTCACTTACGATGATAATTATATATAGATTAATTATTATATAGCACATTTCGATAAGGTTTGTTAAAAAAAGAAGTGTTACTCATGCATATGCAATACCTACCATCTCCACAATTGTAATGTACTCTATTTATGAAAGAAATATTTCAGGATTAGTATAATAGTTATTATTTATGATTAAATATTCTAAGGATTTCATAATTATTATTTTGGATAATGTGGAAAAAAATAATGTGAACAAGAACTAGAACATTAATGATATTGCAAGAAAGAAAAAATAAGTTAATTAACACATGAAACAATAAAAACATTGAATTATTATTAATAGATGTGTTATAAGATGTCATAAAAGGATCATTAATGATATTTTAATTATTAAAATGGTTCTTTAATAAGTAAATAAATTTTTAAAACCCCAATAAAATATTTTAAAAAATATTCCACCAACAATTATCATGTGTAAGGGTCTTCATCTCAATTTTTATTCATTGAAATATATTATATTGTTGTGTTCTTAATTAATTTTATATAGGGTATATAATTATCCTATTACTTGATATAACATTAGTTTTTAATATTTCATGGTATTTCATTTTTCAATTTGAATTACTTTACAAAGGGTTATTGAATTAATTGTTTTGAAATATTAAAAAATTTCACAGATAAATTTAATTTGATTGGATTATATTACTTCACCGTCATATTTGATGTTATATCATTATTTAAGTAATTTTTTTTAATTACAATATGATTTATTTAATCATTATTTTTTACATTTTCATAGTTTATATATTCAATAATTATCACATCAATATTGTTATCATTGTTAGGTAATATCAAACAGTCTCATTATCATAAAATTGTTTACTCTTGAATTTTATATGAATTAAATATTTTTATTGTTCTATAATAAACCATGATTTTATTCCCATACTATGGTTATTTATGTTATCTTTAATTAATTTTTCCACATTCCTACTCTATGGTAATTAACATTATTTTGTTAATGTTTTATGAAAATATTACTACATTTATTTATTTTCTCAGAAATATATTTTATTCAAAACCATTTGTTGCAAAAATAATTTTGAAAATGTTTTTAATTTTTCCATGTTATTTGTTAAATTCTATTTTAATAAAAGTTACTTTTTAATGTTTTTTTTCCGAAAGGTTTATTTATGTTGTTTTCAAAATAATGCATGTTTTCCTTTTACAAAAAATGTAATAGGAATCCTTAGCTTAAGGTGTATGGTATTCAAGGAATTTTTTTCCATCATGCCCACTGAAATGATTTAAATGTTACATTATAAGTTTATATTAATATTTTATAATAGAATCAGTTTTGAATTTTTTTTGTGAAGTTTTAGTTTTAAAATGTTATTTTCAAAATGATGGTATATTATCTTCGAGAATGTTATAAAGATAATTTTTTAATTTCTATTCATAAATAAAAAAATCATTTATACTTACTCCATTTAGTGATGTTAATTTGATACATTCCTTATTATTATTATAGATGGTTTATAATAATTTTGACTAATGAAAGTGTTGGAATTCACGTTCGTTATTTATGTTTATATCCATTATCGTTTCCTTGAATTACTCACTTTCCTTTGGAAATTAAATTTTCCCTAAATATAAATATTAATATAAATGGATATGTTAATTTCTAAAACCATCTATCATTTCTACATATGTGGTTTTCCATTGAATGTTGTTTTTTATATTAGAAAATATTGATAAATTTGTATTCCTCACTCAATACAGATACTTGATGATAAAGAACATTGTTCGTGAATAAAAATGATTATGTAATATATATAATAAATGATTTGAACATATTTTATTGGGTTGGGTATGGTTATTAATATATCCTTGATGAATTGATAATTCTCATTAGACTAATCAGTTTTACAATCCAAATGAATTTGTACCCCATAGATTTGAATCAGTTGGTGAAACCAAATGAGTTGCTACCCAGTAGTTCAAAATCATCCCAGGGATGATCTTGATATTAGAGATATAACGTTCCTGATAAATGATGTCCTATAATTATAAATTTCTTTATTGAGAATATAGTTACCATTTTTACCATTGGATTTTCTCCATGATATAATAATTGGATTCATTTAATTCTCAATTAATTATTTAAATGAGATTTTTTTCAGTTATTTTCCTAGTCATTTTAATATGTCCATATCTTATCATGGTAGTAATAATATTTACATTTCTTGTCATTTAGTTATTTGAAATTTCATATTTATTATTCGTATTCACTTGTTATGGATTCCAAAATACATAACCATTACAGATAATATGATATCACCCTTATTTTTACCCTTTCCCAAGAATCCATGAATTGTATTAAAAATTAATCAAAAGGGTATGATAGAGTGACTAACATTATTCTAAAAAAATTAATTTGAGTTTTAAATTATAATATTTAAATCCTGTATGTATCTATTTTACAACGACTAATAAATTATTCGGTCATTTAAGATGGATTCCTTATATATTTTATCAATGGAATAAAGCATACCATGGATCCAAGCTGTTAGGGTCGGGGTATCTATATTATTAACGACATGTTTTTTGTACATTTTTGTCGACTATGTTATAAAAATGATTCTTGTCACATTTTTTAGGAAATTAATATATTACCTCATTCGGAAAATTCATGAAATATTAATTTTAAAAATTATTTAAAAATTTAAAAACTAGTAAAAATTAATATAATAAATTATTTTTGTCTATTAAAATCGATATTGAAAATATTTTTTTAAAACATGTATTTTAATGAAAATAAATTTATAATTGAAAGATAAACATGGTGGTTTTTTCATATTACGTTTTTCACAATTATACTAAATTATATTGATGATAGAATTTTATTGTTTCATTAAAATTTCATGAATAACTATATGATAAGAGATTTAAATTAACTTAGTAAACAATGATAAAATAATTTCTTTCAATGGAAATTAATGCATTAATAGTCTCTATTAAAATGCGATTAAGAAATAAACCTTGATAAATATCCTAAAATTGTTGTGATAATTATTCTATGAATTGATTATGAGAGGATAATGTAATTCCAGATTAAACAATTAGATATAAAACATAACATATCTAAAATTAATTACACTCATAATCCAACAACATAAAATTCAATGAAGAGGTAATATAACCCAATGAAATGAAATTGGGTTATAATATTCCATACAATGTGGTGACATTCAATTAAAATAGACAATGTTGAAATATTTTGAATATCATCCTTATAAAAAATTGCTTGGGATATGTTATTTATATGAAATGTTAAATGGTAATTGTATACACTATTTAGAAAAATTGATGAATAACATTAAGAAAACCATCATTGAATAGAAACTTAGATAAAATCTCACACCTCATGTTTCCCTTTAATTTAAAATTATTTAACCCCCTATAAATTTACTAAAAAAACATAATCATATTTATAATATCATATTTAATCATTATATAACATATTATCATCCATTATTTAATAATATTACATTATATTTGTTGTTTTTGTTGGGAAATTCTTTTTTTTATCATGTATGTTTTTTCACAGAAGTTACTGTTCGATAGAATTTGATACAGATAAATCGTATCCAAAATTATAATATGGTTATTAAAATAGTATTTACTTATTTATTATAATTTAATTACCATTCTTGGTTTTTGGATATGGAAAACTAATCACATCGCTTCATGAAGATGGTAGGTAGTACATTCATCAAAACGATGATATCATTCCTTTAGTGGGATAAAGGGTAAGTAATTAGATGATTTATTAATTTTTTAGAAATAATATAATTTTATATTTGTAATATATATATATATTAATTATTTCCATAATTATGACATTTCATGTTTGTCAGAGATGGAAACAAAATTATGTTGGTTCATGAGGAAGGGTTCCACCAAACACAAGAATGATGGAATTGTTTACATTTTTATGGATACTTGAATGGATTATTAATTTACCATTGAAATATTAATAATTCATTATTAAATAAATACTATTTTTACTATATTTTAATTTTTAATACATAATTAGTGGTAAAAAAATAATAATTCAAAATGAATGAGCTTATTGGACATGATTGTCTTCTCATTGGAAAAAATCCTTTGGATCTCATATTATAATCAATAGTGATAGAGTTTTAAAATTAATATATGATAAAAAATGGATTCAGAAATTTTTTAGATATTTTATTATGTTTATGTTGACATGAATTTCTTGGTACATGTGAGGGAGAGAGGAAAGTGGTTCCGTTTTATAATTGGCGAGGAGTTGAATTTCTAAAAATCTCCAAAACTATTTACTAATGGGATGCCACCCTCAACAAAAGTTCCAAAAAATTGATAAATAATTTAATGTAGTTTTTATGTTTTATTCAAGTGTCAAAAAATGTATAAACATTTTTTGAAAAAGTATTTCACTTATAGTCAATTTTTATATACTTAACCATTTTACTTTTCCCAATAGTACATTTTTAATACAATGTAATTTATCTTTTATGCTAAAAATATAATAAAAAAAAAGATAATTTCGACCAAATAATTCTTAATATGAAATGTAATTTTTTAAAAAAAATTACAATTTTATGGAAGATAAATTTTAATACTAATGCTCTTATCATGAAAAGTGAAGTTTTAACCGTAATCATGGTAAATAAATTTTACTCTCTTTTGTAATCATGATGACCAAATACATGATTAAAATATTATATAACATTAATTATTTTCATTTTAAATATAGAATATAATTTATAAAATTAAACTCATAGATGAGGTATAATTTAATTTTATATTAAACCCAGAGAAGCGATGAAAAAAATGTGTTTTAATTGAAATGTTTTCAAAAGTAAATAAAATTACATCTCTACTAAAAATATTTTTTTACACTAATCTAAAATAGGATAATAATAATATAATTTAACAAATTATAATTAAAAATATTATAAAATAAATTCTTCTTTATGTTTTTAAAAAAATGAATGAATGTTTTTAATAAAAATCAGTTATTTTCATTAATGATAAAAAAAATAATATTTAGATAATTATTTGAAATACAATCTAATAAAGTTTTGGCTGTATGATTTCAAAAATGAAGTAAATTTTTTCCAATTTGTATTAATAAAATAGTAAATTTTAATTTTAAGATAATTGAAAAATAAAACAATGAGAGATTTTATAAAAAAAGCAGAGTTTGTTATATAAACAATTCTTTTTCATTCAAATTATCGTTTTTCAGTTAAAAATATAATAAAAATAATAACATTTTATAATCTGTAAAAAATATTATTTTTATTATAAGGCCCCAGCCTAAAATATTACTTAATATTGAATTAAATGAATAATTCACATTGAGGATCTTTTCAGGTTTACAGTTTTAGAGAATTAGGACATAACTGTTATATCTCAAAAGATTACAAAGTAGACTAAGTTTCCATAAAATAAAAAATCTTAAAAAGAAACATGTCTAGTTCCATGTTTTATATAGCAGGACTTTCCCATGATCCCATCCTTGACCCTATTCCACATTATGTCCTATGAAAACAATTTCGAAAAAACATGGGGTGAGCATAAAAGTCTCAGTAAGGGATACACAAAGAATGAAAACTGTTAGTTTTTCAAACATCAAGTAAACCATGTATACTCTATCAAAGTAATACCTTCACCTTCATGAAGTAGTAAAAACACTTCACGGAATAAAATATCATTACTTACCCTTTTGTAAGCAAACGATTACAATAAAACCCATTTAAATAACACATAACATATAATAGTAACTCGGGACATAAACATACTTAAGTTGAATAACTATACGGTCGACTTATAGACATATCACTTAATGGAATAGCCGTACGGCCAACTTCCATACATACTTAATGGAATAGCCATACAGCCGACTTCCATACCCAATCCATTGGAGGTTATAATGTAACCACCCATCCTGGTATTCACAGAACCACTTGTCTTATGGTTTATCACGTAACCACCCGTCAAATGTCTAAGTACCATTATAATATCATAAGACATAAAACAAATATAATGGAAAGAAAACATTTCCACACTTTGATCACAATATATCACTCAAATATACTATAATAACTAATCTATTATATAAACCATTTTCAATACCAAAATACATAAAATATTATATGACATTTATTTCATTTTAAAAACATCATGGCTTGTTGAGGAAGCAAGAGACCAAATAATACTCACGGTGGCGGAAAAGGTCATTGTCACCGTGTATGTTGAAAGTAACTTTCCATTTTGTCGTTTAGTAAAATGCTTCATATAAAAAGATTCCTTTTGTATAAAAGTAAAATTCATAGGGGATTATACACCGTATAAAAGATAGTTCTGTATAAAACGAAATATGCCTCAATGAAAGGAGATTGAGACGAAGTCCCTTACCTCGTGTCCATCTTGACTCGATCGTTCTTTAATGTCATGAATAATAAAATTGAGTTAATTTATACATGTTTAAGAACCTTTTACATTTTAATTATTCCTTTTATATCACTTATTACCATATCATTAATACTATGTAATTATTTAAGTTAATAATGGTCATTTTAACAATCATTGGTACTTTAGTCAAAAATAAACTCTTTATAATTACATGTTGTTCATGTGGTAAAATATCCATTATATCAAGAATTTTATTCATGATGTAGATATATATATATATCATATATATCCAGTATATACATTCATTTATAATATTACATATTCATTTATAGGTAAGAAATGAAATGCACCGTTCATGGAGACGGTAAGCCATACGTACGAATGAATGTTACTTTCTTTTCTATGTCATATTGATGGAATTAAAACAAAATGATAGGTATGTATATTTTAATTTCAGAATTATATTCATCATTTATATGTAACATAAATCATATATAATAACTTTAAATCCATCCTTTATAAGTCCCACATATGGCATTAACGAATCAAATCACTTTGAGGGGGCAGTAGTCCGCATTTCCTAAAATGATGATATCGCGTTTACCCACAATGGAAACCATAACGGTATACAATAAATAAAAAATACATAAGCATACAGAAAACATAAACATAATATATATAATATATAAATATATTTACATCTTAATGGCCACCATTAAAGGTGTTTAAATGACGATTGAACAATCATCGTTTCGTGAGGCAGAAATTCGCCAACCACAGAAACAGTATGTTCATTAACCATTAGATGTAGATGTGTGTAAGGGTAGTTAGAATTATTCTTATAACAACATCCAAGTATATTGAAGATAATGGAGTTGTTACAAAAGAAATTAATAAAAAGAGTTTAGGGGGTTGGATAATCAAAATAAAACAAAAGGACACAAGTGAAGTCATTACCTTATAATTGGGTAACTCTCTTAGATTTGAGCTCAAAGGCTTCCTTGGGAAGACTTCTGCCAAAGTGAGGATTCTAGGAGTAATAGAGGTATGTGGAGAGACAAAAAGAGCAGAGTTTGGCTGATCCAATGGCTTGAGAGGTGTGGGTATGGTGGTAGAGGTGGGGGCCTTTTATAAGAGGAGAGGAGGGGCACTCTTGGAAAGTAAGGAAATGTTACTTTATATTAAAATGAGTTTTGGATTTAAAAGGACCCAAATTGATATAATTCAAGGATAAGGTGATAGGGGTTCGAAATACACCCATCTAATAGGTGTTGGACATGTGTAGGTCTTAGATTTTACATTATCTATCAATTTTATTTAATTCGTTAAATAATGAGGTAATCACTGCATCATCATGGTGTCATAAATAATTTTATTTAGTAAATTTCTAAAAATTATACAAAAAATACTATGATGTATGAAATCTATTTATATTTCAAATGAATATTTATAGTCAAATAAATGACTTGTATAACCCCATTTAAAAATTGTTTTAGTAAAACAACTCATGTTTGTGTCATTTTAATTTTAACATTAAATAAAAAGATATTAATGTCATTTTCCTACCAATCTGGCTCCATGGGGTCCTCAAGTCGGGCCATGGATTTTCTTGGTCTGCCATGAAACATCCAATAAGTGGCAGGACATGTGTCATGTTCATTACATATTATTAAAACATTATTTTTACCATAAACTACACTAATTACCTCTAATCACGATTAATAAACATAAAAGTTACTATTCACCAAAAAATTATTTTAATCCCACTGAAACAAATTTTACTTCTTAATGACAACCAAGTATGTCGGATTTTTGAAATTCAAAACATAGTGGTGGTAAAATTTCATTTAAACGGAAAATCAGTTTTTTTAAGTACCACTTAGTGGTTTCACTATTCATCAAAAATTGATGTTTTTTAGAAAAATACCAAAAATTCACCCTATGTTATATTTGATATTCCAAATTCAAAAATGAATTCTATTTTACAAAATTCAAAACATATATGTTGCATTAATTAATTTAATAAATAATTCCCGCTGTCAGAGCAAATAGCGTGTTTTTTTGAAACAATAAGTATCAAAAGATTGACACTAGTTTACGACCGATTTCAAAGTGAAATTAATTCCAACGACCACTATTGGATTAAATGGTAAAAACATATTCTAATTTCACTTTAAAACCAATTCAAAAGATAATCTAATCATATAAATAAATTAGATTAAAAAGAGGTTTTGAATTAAAATACAACATTTTTCACTCTTCAATAAAAATGAACTTTATCGGAAAAATACCCAAACTTTACACAAAGTAAATTTTGATGTCCCGGTTATAAAAAAAGAGTTATAATTATTCCAATAGAACGTATAAAAGTTACCAAAACAATATTTAATGATGTTTCTCCATCAAAAGGCGATAAGTGAACCTTTAGTGGAAATTAGGGTATAAAAGCCTAAAATTGAATTCTATTCATATTTTAAGCCTTTATATTTTATTGGATAAATGTAAGAACATTTTAAAACATATATAATCATAATTTAGTTATTTCTATCCATTCCCGCCAATACAAATGCTATGTTTTAACTACCATTTGAAATAATATTATTTTATTACAAGTGTGCAATGTAAGATTTCAATGAAACTCTTTGTTGTGTATCAGGTACGCTATCGAACATAGAAACCCCTTTAAAGTAAAATGAATATTTAATTCGTAAATATTAATAAATATGAAAATTATTTATTCTTTATTTACCTAGGAGGTTACATCCTTCCCCCTTTTGGGAATTGCGTCCTCGCAATTTTATTCACTTATCAAAATAAGTGGGGGTATTTATCCCTCAAACCATTTTCAGATTCCCACATTGCATCTTCAATCATATGGTTTTTCCACAAAACCTTTACTTGGTGGATTAACTTATTTCGCAACACTTTCTCTCTTCGGTCAAGAATCTGTACTAGTTGTTTTTCATAAGAGAGTTTCTCTTCCAACTGAACTATCTCTGGGCTCAAAAAATGAGATGGATCTGGCATATACATCCTCAATATCAAAACATGAAAAATATTGTGTACTTGAGATAAACTCGATGGTAAAGCCACTCAGTAAGCCACTGATCCAACTTTCTCCAGAATTTCATATGGTCCAACAAACCATGGACTCATCTTTCCTTTCTTACCAAATCACATCACACATTTCCATAGAGAAACCTTGAGAAAAACATGATCACCTACCTCGAAAGATAGATCCTTCCTCCGGTAATCTGCATAACTTTTTTGTCTGCTCTGAGTTGTTCTCATGTGTTTCTGAATCAACTGAACTTTTTCTGCCATATCTTCTACCAATACTGGTCCCATCAGCTTCCTTTCACCCACATCATCCCAAAAAGCTGGTGTTCGACACCCCTTCCCATATAAATCCTCAAACGTTGCCATCTGTATAATAGAATGAAAACTGCTATTATATGAAAACTCAACCAAAGAAAGATGTTGGTCCGAAATTCCCTGATAATCCATCGAACAAGCTCGTAGCATATCATACAAGGTCTGAATTGTTCGTTCTGACTGCCCATCTGATTGCGGATGAAAAACTATACTAAAATTTAATTCAGTACCAAACGACTTCTGAAGGCCTTTTCAAAAGTTAGAAGTAAAACTGGGATCACGATCAAAGACAATATAGAGATGAACCCCATGTATCCTGACAATCTCTTTAAGATACAAACAGGAAAGTTCAACTAGGGAAAAAGTATCTCGTATAGCAAGGAAATGAGCAGATTTAGTTAAGCGATCAACAATAACCCAGACTGCATTATTACCTCGAGATGTCTTCGGTAATCCCATGAAATATTCTATGGATATGTTTTACCATTTCCACTCTGGCACTGGTAAAGGCTGAAGCATCCCTTTCGGTAACTGCCGCTCTGACTTAACCTGCTCACAAGTCAAACACTTCACAGTAAAATCAGCAATATCTCTTTTCATTCCATCCCACCAGTAATACTCCCGCTGATCTCTGTACATCTTAGTACTACCAAGATGAACTGAAAACAGGGAACTATGAGCCCCACATAACAACTCATTCTTCAACTGTGAATCACAAGGCACACATAATCTCTTCCCAAACCTGAAAACACAATCATTATCAATGTTGAATTCAGGCAACTTACCCTTCTGAACCAGCTCTACCTTTTTCTACGACTCACTGTCTTCCCTCTGTGCTTGCATAATTCTGTCTGATAGGGATGATCTCACTAAAACCTGAAACAAAATAGAATAACTTCCTACACCAACAACATGCATGCCAAAGTTAATAAAATCCTTAACCAAAGGATCACATTCCGAATTCAACATTGTTAATGAAGCATTACTTTTTTGACTCAATGCATCAGCCACTTTATTTTCTTTTCTTGGAAGGTAATGAATTGTACAATCATAATCCTTGATTAATTCTAGCCATCTCCTCTGTCTCAGGTTCAATTCTTTCTGAGTGAATATATACTTTAAACTTTTTTTATCATTATATATTTCACACTTCAATCCATACAAATTATGCCTCCAAATTTTTAAATCCAAAACAACAGCAGCTAATTCCAAATCATGTGTAGGGTAATTTACCTCATGAGTTTTCAATTGACGTGAAGCATATGCAATTACCTGATCATTCGGCATAAGGACACAACCAAGTCCCTTCAACGAAGCATCAATGTATATAACAAACTCACCATTCATGGAAGGACGTGCCAAAATAAGAGCATTCACCAATATTATTTTCAACTCCTGAAAATAATCATCACATTCATTTTTCTAGATAAACTGAAAACCCTTCCGAGTTAGCTTAGTCATTGGACTAGATAACCGTGAAACATTTTCAACAAAACATCAGTAGTAACCTTTCAAACTATGAAAACTATGGATTTCAGTTATGTTTGTGGGTCTTGGCCATTCTTCAACAACTTTTGTTTTAGAAGGATCAACAGTTATGCCATATTTTGAAACAATGTGACCCAGGAAAGAAATTTTTTGTAACCAAAACTCACACATGCTGAATTTTCCATATAGTTTCTTTTCCTTTAAGGTTTGAAATATAACCCTTAAATGTCTTTCATGCTCCTATTTACTTTTAGAAAACACCAAAATATCATCGATGAAAACAACCACAAACTTATCCAAGAACTAATGGAAAAATCTATTCATAAGGTCCATGAATACTGCAGGTGCATTGGTTAACACAAAAGGGATATCTAAAAATGTATAATGGCCATATCTAGTACGAAACGTAGTCTTCGGAACGTCTGCTTCTTTTACTTTCAACTATTGGTACCCCGACCTCAAGTCAATCTTCGAAAAATACAGAGCTCCCAGGAGTTGATCAAACAAATCATCGATATGAGGCAAAGGATACATTTTCTTACCAGTAATATTATTCAATGATCTATAATCTATGCAAAGTCTCATTGAGCCATCTTTATTTTTAACAAACAAGACAAGAGAACCCCATGGTGATGTTCTAGGTCGAATGAAACATTTATCTAATAACTCCTGTAATTGCTTCTTTAACTCTAAAAGTTAAAATTGAGCCATTTGATAAGGGGGTTTTGAAATTGGCTTAGAATCAGGAACAAAGTCAACAGAAAATTTAACTTCCCGATCATGAATAATACCAGGAAACTCATCAGGAAAAACATCAAGATACTCATTTACCACTGGCACATCATTAATCTGAATAGTTCTTTTATTTTTAACAATATGTGCAAGGTAACATTCATTTCCATCTTTTACTAGTTTCTCAACTTCCTGATATGTTATCAAAATCAAGGGTTCATTCTTGTACACAAACTAAAAATCTTTCTGAAAAGAAACCATTCTAGCTCTGCAGTCAATCTTAGCATGATAAACAGAAAGCCCATCCATGTCCAAAATAACATCAAACTCTACTAGAAGAAAAACAATAAGGTTTTCTGGTAGATTCTTTCAACACACAAGGATAGGAAGGTTCTTATAATTCCTTTTTGTCTCAACGTTCCCTCAGGGTGTTTTTACCATAAGTTCAGGATTCATATCTTGAGATGGAATTTCCAATTTATGAGAAAACGTCTCAGAAATGAAAGAGTGTGTAGACCCTGAATCAAACAACACATTGGCATAATCTGAACAAACAAATAGTTGACCTGATACTACTTCATTCAATGGCCCAACATCTGCTGAAGTTGTTTCAAAGTATTGCACCACCCGTTTCTGTTGTAGTCTGGCTACTTTCCCCCAGTTGAGTTCTTCGTTAGACACTCATTTCCATAATGACCCATTTCATTACACATAAAACATCTTACCGCTAGCTTTTCAGTGCCTGCTAGATCATATTCCTTATAGCTACGAGCAAAATGACTAGACTTACCACACCGAAAGCACTTACCAGACATGGATAAACATTCTCCAGGATGCATTTTACCACACTTATCACAGGATGGATATTTGGTTTTCTTAACTCCTTGCTTCTTTAATGAATTCTCCCCCCCTTGCCTTCCAACTGGACCTCCTATTCTGTTGTTTGTCAAAGAACACCTGATCATTAGCAAACTCCATTTCCACCTTCTACGCACATCAACAAAGTTTTTCATAACTTTTGAAATCACGAGAAGCTAAAGCCCTTAGATACTTTGTCTTTAACCTTGAGTAAAAATGGTTTATTTTACTATCAATATCTCGTATGATGTTTGGAGCATACCTTGCCCATCGAGTGAACTTTGCTTCATTAGAAGCCACTGAGTCATCCTCCTAGCTCAATTATAGGAACTGTTTTTCCACCCTAAGAAGATCCACCTTAGAAAAATATTTTTCATGAAACATACCTTTGAATTTGTCCCAGTGAATATCCTCAATCTCATCACTATCCCTAATATTTTTCACAATCGACCACCACTGATCAGCTTCACCTTCGAAACGGTAAACATCAAGACTAAACTTTTGATGTTCTGAACACCCCATGACATCAAAAATCATCTCCAATGATTTAATCCACTAATCTGATTGCATGGGGTCAGATGATCCTCTGAATGATGGGGGATGTTGCCTCATGAAATGTTCTACCACTGACATGTTCCTTTGTGGTTGATCTAGCTGATCTCGTGCATGGATACCACCACCATTTATAGCCTGAGTCAACTATTCCATCACTGCAACAAATTGTTCAGTTCTGATTCTGACCATCTCAGGTTGCTGATTTGGAAGGTTGTCTTCCTCCTGATGTCGTCCCAACATAGATGATTTGTTTCCTCTGTGGAAAACCATTCTGAACACAAAAATATCTTAGGCGAAGAAACATGGAAATCTTTTAATGCTATATCATTTCAATCATACCATAAATTAACTTATAATTTAACACTTTTCTAACTCCTAAAGTAGTCTAAACTGACCTCTGATACCAACTATAAGGCCCCAGCCTTAAACATTACTTAATATTGAATTAAATGAATAATTCACATTGAGGATCCTTTCATATTTATAGTTTTAGAGAATAGGACATAACTGTTACATCTCAGAAGATTACAAAGTAGACTAAGATTCCATAAAATAAAAACTCTTAAAAAGAAACATGTCTAGTACCATGTTTTAGATAGCATGACTTTCCCTTGATCCCATCCTTGACCCTATTTTACATTAACTCCTGTGAAAAACATTTCAAAAAAACTTGGGGTGAGCATAAAAAGCTCAGTACGGGATACACAAAGAATGAAAACTGTTAGTTTTTCAGACATCAAGTAAACCATGTATACTTTATCAATGTAATACCTTCACCTTCATGAATTAGTAAAAACTCTTCACTGAATAAAATATCATTACTTACCATTTTGTAACCAAATGATTACAATAAAACCCATATAATGAACACATAACATATAAAGGTAACTTGGACATAAATATACTTATGTGTAATAACCATACGGTCGACTTCCACACATATCACTTAATGGAATAGCCATACGACCAACTTCAATACATACATAATGGAATAGTCATACGACCAACTTCAATACCCAATGCAATAGAGATTGTAACGTAACCACCCGTCCTAGTATTCACGGCACCACCCGTCATATGGTTTATCACGTAACCGCCCTTCAAATGTCCAAGTACCATTATAAAATCATAAGACATAAAACAAATATAATGGAAAGAAAACATATCCACCCTTTGATCACAATATATCACTCAAATATATTGACATAACAAATACATTATAAAAACCATTTTCAATAACAAAATACATAAAAATTGTATATGGTATTTATTTCATTTTAAAAACATCACGTCTTGTTGAGGAAGCCAAAGATCATATAATACTCGTGCCGGCGGAAAATGTCGTTGTCACCGCGTACATTAAAAAAACATTCCTTTTTTTTGTTTAGTAAAACGCTTCATAGAAAAAGATTCCTTTTGTATAAAAGTAAAATTCAAAGGGGTTTATACACCATATAAATGATAGTTGCGTATAAAATGAAATATGCCTCAATAAATGGAGATTGAGACGAAGTCCATTACCTCGGGTCTGACTTGACTCGATCATTATTTAATGTCGTGAATAATAAAATTGAGTTAATTTCTACTTGATTAAGAACCTTTTTCAAGTTATTTATTTATTTTAAATCATTTATTACCATATCATTAACACTATGTAATTATTTAAGTTAATAACGGTCGTTTTAACGATTATTGGTACTTGAGTCAAAAATAAACTCTTTATAATTACATGTTGTTCATGTGGTAAAATATAAATTATATCAAGAATTATATTCATGATGTTGATATATATATCATATATATTCAGTATATAAATTCATTTATTATATTACATAATCATTTATAAGTAAGAAATGAAATGCACTGTTCATGGAGATGGTAAGTCGTACGTACGTATGAACGCTACTTTCATTTCTATGTCATATTGATGGAATTAAAACCAAATGAGAGGTATGCATATTTTAATTCCTGAATTATATTCATCATTTATATTTATCATACATTATATATATTATCTTTAAATCCATCCTTTATACGTCCCACATATGGCATTAATGAATCAAATCACTTTGAGGGGGCGGTAGTCCGCACTTCCTAAAATGAAGATATCGCGTTTACCCACAATGGAAACCATAAAGATATACCAAAAATTAAAAATACATAAGAATAAGGAAAACATAAACATAATATATATCATATATAAATATAGTGACATCTTAATGTCCACCATTAAAGTTGTTTAAAAGTAGATTGAACAATCATCGTTTCGTGAGGCAGAAATTCACCAACCACAGAAACAGTATGTTCTTTAACCATTATATGTAGATGTGTGTCAGTATATCTCGATTTATTATTATAAAAACATCCTATTATATTGAGGATACTGGAGTTTTTACAAAAGAAATGAATAAAAAGAGTTTAGGGGGTTGGAGAAACAAAATAAAACAAAAGGACACAAGTAAAGACATTACCTTAAAATTTGGTAACTCTCTTAGATTTGGTCTCAAAGGATTCCTTGGGAAGACTTCTTCCTGAAGTCAGGCTTCTAGGAGTAATAGAGGGATGTGGAGAGACAAAAAGTGCAGAGCTTGGCCGAATCAAAGGCTTGAGAGGTGTGGGTAAGGTGGTAGAGGTGGGGGCCTTTTATAAGAGGAGAGGAGGGGCACTCTTGGAAAGTAAAGAAATGTTACTTTATTTTAAAATAAGTTTCTAATTTAAAAGGTACCACATTAATATAATTCGGGGATAAGGTGATTAGGGTTCGAAATCCACCCATTCAATAGGTTTTGGACATGTTTATGTCTTATATTTTACATTATCTTTCAATTTTATTTAAATCGTTAAATAATGAGGTAATCGCTGCATCATCATGGTGTCATAAATAATTTAATTTAGTTAATGTCTAAAAATTGTAAAAATAATACTACGATGTAGGAAATATTTTTATCTTTATAATGACTATTTGTTGTCAAATGTCTGACTTGTATAACACCATTTAAAAATTGTTTTAGTAAAACAACTCATGTTTCTGTCATTTTAATTTTAACATTAACTAAAAAGATATTAATGTCATTTTCGAACCAATGTGGCTCCATGGGGTCCCCAAGTTGACCCATGGATTTTAGTGGTCTGCCATTACACATCTAATAAGGGTAGTACATGTGTCAAGTTCATTTCATATTATTAAAACATTATTTTTACCTTACACTATAGTAATTACCTCTAATCGCGATTAATAAACATAAAAGCTACAATTCACAAAAAAATTATTTTAATCCCATTGAACCACATTTATTTTTTAATGACAGCCATGTATGTCAGAGTTTTGAAATTCAAAACACAGAGGTGGTAAAATTTTATTTAAATGAAAAATCAGTTTTTTTAAGTACCACTTAGTGGTTTCACTATTCATCAAAAATTGATGTTTTTCAGAAAAATACCAAAAATTGACCCTAATATATATTTGATATTCCAAATTCAAAAATGAAGTCTATATTAAAAAATTCAAAACATATAAGTTGCATTAATTAATTTAATAATTAATGCCCGATGTCAGAGAAAATAGCATGTTTTTATGAAACAATAAGTATCAAAAGATTGACACTAGTTTAAGTCCGATTTTAAAGTGAAATTAATTCCAACGACCACTATTAGATTAAATGGTAAAAAATTATTCTAATTTCACATTAAAAACAATTCAAAAGATAATCTATTAATATAAATAAATTAGATTAAAAAGTGGTTTTTAAGTAAAATACAACAATTTTCACTGTTCATTAAAAAATGAACTTTATCGGAAAAATACCAAAAATTTACACAAAGTAAATTTTGATATCCCGATTCTAAATAAGAGTTTTATGTGGTCTAATAAAATGTATAAAAGTGACCAAAACTATATTAAATGATGGTTCGCCATCAAAAGGCAATAAGTGAACTTTTAGTGATAATTAGGGTATAAAAGCATAAAATTGAATTTTTTTCGTATTTTAAGCCTTTATCTTTTATTGGATAAATTTAAAAACATTTAAAAACATATATAATCATATTTTAGTTATTTCTATCCATTACTGCCAATGCAATGACTATGTGTTAACTACCATTTAAAATAATATTATATTATTACTAGTGTGCAACCTATGATTTCAATGAAACTCTTTATTGCGTATCGGGTACGCTATCGAACATAGCAACCCCTTTAAAGTAAAATTAATATTTAATTCATAAATATTAATAAATATGAAAATGATTTATTATTTATTTACCTCGCATGTTACATTTATATATTTTTTCTAATTAATAGCTTCTAATTTGATTATAAAAATAGAATTGGAATATTTAAATAATATATTTTGGGGGGTCTTTTAAAATCAGTGTTTCTTGTTGTACACAACATCCGATATAATGGTTTCTTTATAACATATCCATGAGTTACAAGACATATTTTGTTTCAATAATACGTCACATGAATTCTTACAAATTATTTATTAGGAATATCTTTATTTATTTATTAAAAAACATGCAAACACTTCTTCTAAATTATCAAAAAAAAATTATCATAAAATTTAACATGAACGTCTATTTTTAGTTCCTCATTTTCAAATGTTATTTAAGTATATTAGTTAATTATGTATAGGATTATGAATAACCTATAACTCCATTAATAAAAAAAGTAAAACAAACTAAATCTTCCACAAAAATTCAATTTACACTCCATTAAGTTGTCAAAATCACTATCACACCCATTTTTAGGGGGAATCACATTAAATATCTAAAAACTATCACATTTTCATTATTAAATATGGTTAATATAGTTTATTTTTTTTAGGATCTATTGATTTCCCAAAACAAGTATTAATGGACTAAAATTTTAATAATTACCAGACACATACAAATAAAATACTACACTATATTAAATAAAACAACATTTGAAATTTTATATATATTCTTCCAGTAATCATTCAATATCTAATTAATATTTTTCATGGTAATAGTACATGTCTTCTAAACCTATCAAAATAATTCTAACCAACAGACATGTAAAAATGAAGAATTATTCATTAAATAATTATATTTAAAAATCTAATATCACATATGTTTTGTCCACATTAATCCATTTAATACATTACACATATGAGAAAAAAGTTGAGGGGAACAAATTATAAACCCAAAAAACATTATCATAACATAACAAGCTAGGAAATTACCGTAAGGTCGAATTATAGACTAATAATTATAGAAACCCTCATGACATGATAAACATTAATTTAAAATTTTTCATTTATTATCAGATCATCCTTGGGAAATTCATATAAAAAATATCAAATTCTTTAAATATCAACAAAAATTAAATTATGGAATTCAAATAATTTATTATATTTAATCCCCAATTTTTCAATGCTAAACATCTATAAAATAATTATTTAGTGAGTATAGAAAATTACCAATAAAATTTAAATGATTTAAATATTATAAAATAATCACATTTACATATCAATAAAATAAAATGTTATTAAAAATACACTTATAGATGAATAAAAAATTATACCGAATATAATACAACACTCTCCCTCTTACATGATCATATTGTTTAGTTGATAATTTATATTTAAATACAATAGGATTCATTAAAATATAATATATATTATATGGATGTTGATATTTTATTAAAAATAGATTTTAAAAAATATCTATGATAATTAAATGAATTTACTGAAAATGCGGGGCAGATTAATATTCGACTCTATGGTTCTTTTAATTACCAAACCATGTCCAAAATTATTATGACATAAAATTTATAGATGAAAAGTGAATATTCTATAGGGAATTATTATTAACATGTCCTATCTTACACCATTTCATGTATGATGTTATCTTCAATGGGAATTTCATATTGTCTCAATACATTAATCTAATGATTATTATTTCTTAATAATTATAAAAATAGTTAATTAACATAATGAAATTATTTGGGTATTAACCTTGTTTTTATTTCTTATTTATGTAGTCATGTAAATATTAATTATAAATCATTTCTAACAATTTATTTCAATTGGTAAATGGTTGTGGCCCTCTTAATGTATTCAAGACTTGTTACATGGAATTTTTATGGACATAGACTTCTAATTGTTAGATTAAATAGATAAATGAACTCTGAATCCGTTGAGAAATATTGGGTTCCTATCTACCAACAACTGTGGATTGGATCATGTGATTTGGAGACTATATAATTACATCAATGATACATGGGCTTCCATTTTACATAATTCCTAGGTTTTTCTCATAGTTCAACTAATTTTTAAATAAATCATGTGTGATACACTTAATTCATTATTCATTCACACAGTATTTTTCGTGTACATTTACTTTTGTGCTTATTGTTCCTAAGGGGAAACACAATTGATAGTATTAATGTGTAGCTGATTATATTATTCCACAAGTGATACTATATCTTGAATGGTCTTATAGGATTTTGTATTCATTCTATGCCCAGAGCGATAGTAGGGATTCAATTTTCTGATAACCATGGATGGAAATTTTTGTTATTGGTTATTTATAATGCCCTTGGAGTGATAATTGGGATTTCATTTTTGTACACATAATGATGTTCCCAAAAAACCTCTTATTAAATTATAATGATGAATTTTATTCTAAATACGAGAATGAATAGTTTTAATCTAGAGACATATCGTCCAAGAAAAATCACATTCATGGGGTTTATTCCTTATCTTTATTATTATTTTATAATGACTTATTATTACCACATATCATGAATTCAAATGTATATTTCACTTTAGACATATCTAGATTTGGCTGATCATGGTAGTTGTGGTCTTGTATCATAAGAGGAAGTAGAACAATGGTATTTATTATGTTTTCAACTTGAATTTATCATTATTTATGTATAATGTTTTATTTTATATTAATAGACTAGATTATAATTTAGACACTATTTTTTGGCCTAATAATTGTTCCTTACATCCTACTTGATCCTCCTTTGCACAAGGGTACTTGAAAAGACCTCATGTTTTCATGTTCATAGAATATGGATTGTGTAGGGCATTGTAAATGGGTGTTGAGGACCAGACACCTAAGCTAGGACTCAAGATACTCATAGATATCACCCTTGAGGGTTTTTTAAATTTCATTGATAACCTATTTTATTGTATTCAATTCATTATGTTTACGAAATTATATATGTGGTTTTTCATTGCATGATTTTTTAGTTTTATGAATTTAGAGTTTCCTATCATTTTAATAAGTTAATATATTTATCATTAATAACTATATCCTTATTTATATTACTTATAGTTTTTTGATTTATTCATTATCTCATGTACCATGGAGATACTCTAATCATAAGGGTATTTTCTCCTACTATTCCCTCATTGGACCTTTGCTGATAGCTAGAAGCTTATGAAAAATGGTGAGGTGCAGTTGATTCTATGTAGTGTCTAGTATGACAACTACTCTTATAGTTAGTTTGTCCAAGGCATTTCATATATGACTAATTTTTTATACATTATCAATTGTTACATTTGATCCATTAAACTCAAATATGTATTATATTTTTATTGCACACATTTTTTTTATGGAATATGAAAAAAATATTCCATTAATAAATCTATTTTCGTACATATTTTTTCATTTCATTCCTTATAAATTAATATGTAATATTTTAAAAATTAATGGAAATAATTCATTTTAAATTTACTCAAGATACATAATACATAACTAATAACGTTTCAACCTAAATTTTCAAGGGGTATATTATAAATATTTACTATAGTATTACCTTACTATTTCAAATAATATCATGAAATTATATTTATAATCATGATAGTTCATTCCCTAATGTTAATTTTTATATTAATTATTTCAACCAAATTTTTTTTGAATAAAAATGATTCATCCACTTAATATACCATTCCATGATATTTAGGATACGAATTGTGTGATTAAATAATGAACTCGATTTTGTAATTAATATGTCGTTATTCCATCCCAACATATTTTATTTTTGTCTTTACATCATATTGAGATTATAATTTCATCTATTTTATGAAAAATTGGAATTGTACATCCAATTGATTAGTAATAATCTATATATTGAATATAATATAGTATAACATTATTTCTATTAATCGTTAACTATACCCTCACATACATGGGAACTATATCAATAACATTAGTATGTAACTTCTTCATGGGGAATTTAGATTTATTATAATCATACCATTATATAATGATTAAAAAATATGCAAAACATCTTCCTATCATTGGGGAAAAAGAAATTATTCCATGGATGAGTTTTATTCTACTAGTGAACCAAGTGGTTTCTCTAGAGTAGAGTTCATAAAATAATTTTCACCTTCTTATTTTGTTAGAAACCTTATAAAATTTATTTTAATTTCTTTTCTGAATATTATATTATGTCAATGGTTATTGGTTGAGGTTTTTTTTTGCAATTAAATTTCTAACCGAGCCTATTATGTTATTCAATAATTCATATGACTGAAAGATATATGAAAATATCCATAATCTATTCCTCCACACTATTGCTTTAATTTTTTCAATTTAAATATTAAAAACAAAAATATAATTGTCTTATAACCTTCTTCATATATGTAGAAGAGTTGAATCAAATAACAGAAAATCGACACATGCAATACTGAATTTTTTCGTGTTGTCTCTTAAAACCATGAGTTCCCACTACCCCTTTATCATTTGCTGAAAATTTCTTTAAACATCACAGATAATCCCTATCTTATTCAATATAATATAGACTATTACAATGTAAAAAGATTATTTGGATCAATTTTCAATGAAATAAATGTTATACATATTTAATACTATACAAGATCAAAACTGATAATCTGAACTACTTGTGTATATACCCATTATAAAAATTTATAAATTGATATAAATTATATTATAATGAAATAAACATTACAAAAGGTAATCCTATCCTTCCCCTAATCACACCATGGTTAACCAACCATGTGAATATTAATAGTAATGAACTGAGATTAAGAAAAAATTATAACATGATGATAATAATAAAATGAATCCAAAAGTTAATGTTCATTATGAGAATCACCCTTAATCCATGTCCCTGAACACATTTTCCTCAAATTCACCTTATATTTCATCGACATACTTATTATTTTTTCATATCAATACACTGGTGATCCTTACATCATTTATATCCACATCTTCCCCTTTCACCCAAGGTCTTTGACATTACACCATAACATGATCATATAGGAAACATATAGATTTAATATAAATGATATTGGTTGATATTTTTTTGTATTTTTTGTCAATTTTGAATCCATTGAATGGTATAATGAATGTTTATGTTGAATCCTATATATTTTTCTTGTTTTGTAGATGAATTCCCTATGCAGCACCTTTATAACAATATGGAAACATGTGGTTAACATTACAAATGGTTGTAATACCATTTAGTCCAAATTTATATACTTTAAAAAGCCTTGACACCATGTCAGTCAAATTTATTCATCATATTTTTTACCTTAACACAGCGGATGATAAGACCTTATCCCTTACAAATAATTTCAAGGACATCCGAAGGATGCTTTTACATCATTAGAGAAGGCATGTTAAGGGATGAATTCAAAATGAATGGCCATATTCGATATATTATGATGGTAACATTTTTTGATCAATAATTTTTATGATCCCCTAGTAAATATTTTAACTAACTAAATAATTTTATCAATACAACAGATAAATGATGAATCCATATGATCAATATTCATATACTCCCTCAAAATATAATGGGGAATAAAAAGTAATATTATCCAATATATAAATATCATATGATTACATGGATCTCATGGAATTTGGCTTTTGAATATTTTTTCCTTGTACCTTTATCTAATTTTTGATCTCTAATAGTGATCAAATAGTGTACATAGTGTATGATTTTCACTATCATCCAAAAATGGATTAATTCATTGAGTAATATAATAAAATTCCAATTACTAATTTAATTCCATGATATAGGAATGGCTTCTATAATGTTTCTTAATGTTTATAAAAACAAAAATATTAATGATTAAATCCATTAAATAATTAAGAAACACATTATTTAAATTGAAAAAATGGTGAAATTTACACATAAATTAATCAAAATTCATGGATTAAAATAATTGAAACATAAAAAAATATGAATGTATTGTATTCTAAAATGCACAACACATAATTTTTATACTCATGGATAACTAAAATTCAAATAAAAATCCAATATGAATTCCATTATTTAACAATATTATACTTTTATATTTATCCATTAATAATAATAACATTTCCATTATCCTCAAAATGTATATTCAATTAATATCCACTTCTTTTATCCAATCAGTCAAACATATACCGACCTTCCAAGAAATATATCATTATTTACTCAATCCAGAATATCAAGTCTTGTTTCCCTCATTCTCTGTTCATGCATTTTTTTACCATAAGAATAATTAATTGTGTCATATCCACATAATTATTGTTTAATTTAAACATATCAGGAGGTATTTTTGTTTTTTTATTGAAGATACATGTTAATAGATTCAGATGATAAAAATCATTTGGTTATTTGGATTTCTAGATCTATATTAATGTATAAAATATGATTTTTAGTTTTTATCATGAATATTTTAATACATTTATCCTTTTAAAACAATTTTGATCCTTTATTTTTAATTCTATATGATCATATCATTCAATTTGAATTTGTTGTATTTTTTTCATTCCTCTCTCTCTTACCATTAGCAGTTTTGTATTTTTTTTGTCTTTAATTTTTTTATTAAATGACGGTATATAGGGTCATTAATGTTTTCTACAGTATTTGTGATATCTCCGAAGACAAAAAATAGTTAGTATTCTAACATAGTTGACATGATCTCAAGCCTTCAATTCATATCATTATCACTTTTTCTTAACTCGATCCTACCAAAAATAAATACATTATACATTTTAAAGAAAATTTTGGTTTCACCAACAATATAGGTATCCTCAAAACTATTATTATCATACTTGGGTAATTTACATTACTATAATAAAATTTCACATCCATAATTTAATATTTTCATATATTATTGTTTCATCTCTCTTTGATAGGGAATTGCCGTTTAGATTTTATTTTTGAGGGAAATATGAATAGGTTTCTCTCATCTATATAGAGGTAGTATTTTATTCCCATACTGTAGTGCTATGATTCCATAATTTCAGTCAGTTTCATATTTATTTCATTCATTAAATTCTAGTAGAAAATTTCACTCAACTCGTGATTTTTCTCAAACAGATTCAAAAAACTATTCTTTCAAAGCTCAATTTCATCCCTCACCCTTAGATTTATTCAAAATAGATCATGAATCAATATAAATATCATGGTTTTTGGGTATATTAAAAATTTAATGTTAATACATAAAAAAGTAATCCATGGATACTAATTGTTATAATGACTAAAATATCAAGCTAGGGTTTAAATATGATTTTATTATAAAATGGGAATAAATAAAAAATAATTCATTAATACATTATTTAGAATGGTTCTTTAAATATCCAAGACATTAATTAAATTAATAAACATGTTATGGTTATCTAAAAAGGATATGGTTCTATCATGATATTGAAATTTCAAAATAAAATTTAAAAATTAATTTACAGACCTCTTACATAAGTGATTTAAAATTATGGATAATATTTCATGGAATGTGATTAAAATTTATATTGTCTTGTATGAAATTGAATCATAATGAAGTTGATGAAAAATTCATATAAAAATTCATAGAGATGATTAAATTGGATTAATCTATTTATCAAAAATTTCATAGAATAATAATTTTAAATTGAATTCAAATTATGACCCATAGGTATGATATATTGACAAAAAACACAAAAAATTGAAAAACATATAATAAATTGATCTTTTATAAACCAATATTGTTTGATCAGGGGCACATATATGATTTTGTTTACTCAATGAATTCTATATCATTTAACTGGAAATAATGAGTTTAAGTGGAATCAATACAAGTATTTAATTGTTAGTAATATATATAACCTAAGGGTTTATTATTGATATATAGAAGGGAGGAGTGTGATATTTTAAAGTAGTCCTTGGGTCATGTTTGAAAGGAATTTATTCAACCTATACCTAGAAATACTAAATATGGTTTCCACTTATTCTTTCATTATCTTGAAAATATGAAATGGATATACATTAGTGGAACAAATTAGACCTTACCATATAGTATAATGACCATGTAGAATCATTGCTATATGTTTCATATAATTATACATTACCCTAATTTTCTGATACATTTTATTAAATATATTTTTCATGATATTAACTTTTGATAACATCTAAAATTCAATAGTTTCTTTTAAATTTTGTGTAAATTTCGTTGAGTCCATATAGAATTAATATCCTATTTTTATCGAGCACCTTACTTGTCTTGATTCATATATCATATAGCCTAGTTGGTTTTTTTTTCTATTTCAAATAGTGTGAGACAAATCATTCTACATATAATCATATATAGAATCATATTTTGATGTGTTCTCGATGTTATAGTCAAATACCATTATGTTTATTCCAAATGTTAAATCGAATAATTTTATATTTATTTGGTATATTACATCAATATTTCATTGAATTATCTAGTTAAAATATCACCATCCCATTTATCATTGGATTTTATAATATTGATCTCTTTTTTATCACTATATAGTTTATAATTATAGATTATATTTTTCAATTTATGAGTTGGATATATTGATAATTGATGATAGATCATGGAACTCTAACATTATATACTATTATATATCTAATAAATTCATAAAAAATTATAATCATTAGAGTTCATAGTTTTTTATTCTGATCATTTTGAGATAAAATCCTATTCAATAATTATATATGTTATTAATAAATACTTGATTTTTTTTCTAATAAAATCTAAACCTCATACATAAATTTTTTAAAAAATTAATTTGAATTTGTAGAATATATTTTCACATTGAAATATTTATAATTACATTAAATTTCATATATTTTAGAATATATCCACTTGAATATTTTAAAAAGTTAAACCATAAAATTGGATTTTATAAACTAATTAAGGATACCCATTAGGGTTAAAAATCACCTCTATAAGAAAATGTGTTTATAAATAAAAAAATCAATATCACTTAATGGAAAATATCTTATTAACATATTTTTATAAATGAATAATGATATGGGACTTGATTAATTTTAATCTATTTAATTTCTATATTTTTAAATTTCAAGTAGATAATTATAGATAATATATAATAGGGTAAAAAAAATCACCTTATCATCATTCTGTGGAACTTCTATTTCAGCCATGTATAACTTATCTACCCGAATATGTTAAATTTGTTGTTTTCATATTTTTTAATGTCATCATTAAAATTTATGTCCATCCTACTATGGTGATCAATAAATTATTTCATACTTACATTCTTATTATTGATCTTTCAACTGAATTCTATTATATAAAAACATCTATCTATCTACCCTCATTTTATTATGAACCTTCATCAGCAAGTACCAAGTACATACATTATTAAAATGTATTGTATGATTATTTCTATACATTTAGGAATATAAATTTTTGAAACAATTAAAACTATATGTTATTCTTATATAATGATTTTGTAATTGTGTTGGGAATTATATGAAGTTCTCAAAAAAATACAATGTTGTGTGGATTACCTTCAATTATTTGAGAATATGTTTCTATCATATAATTATTTGTACCATCAAAATATTTCCAGAAACTTTTCTCATTGTCATATAGTGGTATGACTAGTGCGGTGAATGATATTCACATTATTTTATAAAGTGATAATCTCTATTGAATACTAATATTTAAATAAATTTATTCAAAAATTTATTTTTAATATGGAAGAACTATCATATTAATGTTATTTATAAATTTCCAATAAATTTATTTACATATTAGAAAATATCAAACAATTTTTATAGAACATGGGTAAGGTAAAATATATATATAAACTCATTTTATTGTTAATCTATATTAATTCATTATTGTTAAAAGATATTTCCCTAAACTATTTAACTTTATGCTATAAAATGATGTTTTTTAATCGAAACATTTTATTCTCAATAGTAGTTTTCAAAAAAAAATATATATATTATTTTGGAACATATCTAATCAATCTCCCAAAAATTTATATTCATCCATTTATACATATTATATGTACTCAATTCGACCATAAATTATATTTACCATAAATTTATAAATTGTACATGGGTAATTACATAATATGGATGAATAGTTTTTCTTTTTAAATTCTATAATAGGATTGTTCAATGTCGTATTTTTCTATTCACCTATATTAATGGATAAATATATATTTTCTTGGAATCTATCTATGAAACAATATTTATTTTGTCCTTCTAACCACTGTAGTATTTGATTAATGAATTGGATGAAAGAATAATCATTCCTAGTGAATTGATTTATTTTTATATAGTTTATAATGTCTCTATAAGTATTGATTATTATTATAGATATTATATAATTTTTTTCATATTTTAAAATGGTTTATCTAGTTTTATTTTGAAATATATGGATACATGATAAACATTTCAACATAGATATGTGGTAGTTGATTTTTGACTATAAATTATTCTCTATCTCCTTCATCACAACATCAATAAAGGTATAATTATTTTTTATATAGCAATATATCACTACTTTAGAATCTACCATATCGAGAAAAAATATTAATAGGTTATAGGATTATTCATTTTAATTTCATTGAAATAAATAATTTTATTGATTTATTTTCATTATTTGATCGAACAGTTTTTGAAAATCTTTTTGAAAAAATATTTGTAATTATTAATGATAAATTTTATCCTTTTATAAATTATTAATTATATATATGTATGGGATTGTTATTTAATTCATTATCTTGTGGGTTTTTAATGATAAAATAATAATTAATTTCCCTTATTAATCATGAAATAATATAAAACATAAGGTACAATATCATCTTCTTTTCTATGAAACAATCATTTAGATTCATTAAAAATGTAGATTATACCTCTTCCTCTAATATAAATATATATTTTTGATTGTTTGAATGATTAATTATCCATGGGTTTTTAATTAAACAGTATATTCATTTATGCATTAATTAATTTTTATTATCTAAATATTACACTTGTGGAGTTAAACTGATGTCTGAATGTATATGAATCAAATAGTCAAATTAACAGTGATCATGGAGTGAAAAAAATAAAAAATTATAGAGTTGACTATAAACACCATTGTATTGTGTCCTTTTTGTACAATTTTTAGATTTTGGATATCTCATAGAATGTTTATCATGAAACATGGGTGAAAATTATTTGATTTTTTATACCAATATGTTAGATAGATAGGTGACCTTTGAAAAAAATTATATATTCACACCTAACCAATGCATTTTCAGTGACACCAGTGAGAAATTTTTTATTTCATTTTACATGGTATATTTTCACATTAGTGGGATGATATTCTCCCATTATCATATAGTTAAATAGATGGTATAACATAACTTAAAAATGTGAACCAATATCCCATAAATTTTTTATGTGTTGTAGAACCAATTTTCCATGGTTGAGAGATTTACATAGTCATTGAATCTAGTATTTATCACTAGTGTGATTAGTGATAACAATTCATAATAAATAATTCCTGTCGTTCCCCTGAATCCTCCATATTTGGGTGAAATTTTATATATGGAATAAAACAACTATGGTTATTTTTTTGTGTACCTTCAAGAAAATAATATTATTATTATAAGTCATGAATTATTTGAGAATTTCCCATTGATTTTTTCGTCATGGATATTATTTATCAATATATTTATTTATGGGAATATGGTTTGTAGATATTTATTCCTTATATTGTACCATTATAATATTAGTTTTTTATGTCTTTTATCAAGGTTAATCTGTCACATCCATCTCTGTCATTTTCACATTTTATTGATGGATATTAAAAATATAAAAATAATTTTTGTCATTGATTTTTTTAAATTTAGTTGTAATTTATCATGTTTTGGGATTTCATTTTGATGAATATCCTTTAATAATGTTAATTTACCTATGATAAATTCCGTATTAGGAAAATAACTATTTTAACAAGCGCATTTCTATAATTTATTTAGAAAAAAATAAATTATTATGTTGAACTGGTTCATAAATCCTCTATATTGGTCCCCATCATTACAAAAACTCATTCTTAATTTCTTTAATAAATTTCATTCACTAGTATATAATTATTCATTGAGTCACTATTGATATAGTGAAAGAGACTACTATCTGTATAAAATCTTCAAGACATATTCAAAATGGATTTTTACAAATTGTCTTGTGGGAATTAATGGAATTTGTTTTGTTATAGATAATATTGATATTGTTTTTTTGGTTTTAATAGGGATTTTTTAATATCATTAATTTATTCTAAAACCGTAATAGATTTGGGGGTGGATCCTCTATCCATGAATTTTTATTGAAATTTACACCCCTTAATGGGGCTACAAATCACTCCTTACACAACACTTTATCATAGTATTCAATTAACATGTTAGGTGATGAGAATAAACAAAATAATATATTCATTTTATTATTATTTTTTCAATGTTATTTATCAAAGAAGAATATTTCTCTATAAAAGTCAAAAATTTAATAATAGTGATGATTATATGTTCTTAAATATTTTATGTCTATTTTTCCCATACCTCATCTGCGAAATTATTGTGAGTTTTGATAAAGTTTTACAATCTTCCATATGGATTATGCTAGTGATTATACTATAAAGGAACCATAATTGGTTGAACCCACATGGTTTTGATTATTTTCATATAGGCCTTCAAGGAAATAAATAATGATTTATTTCCCCGTTACATTTTTCTATGAATAATTGACACTTGATTTATTATACATTTTTCAACACCCAATGAGTTGTTCTATATTAATCTATTTAATTGATTACATCTCATTAAAATGTATGTTCTCAATAATGTATACAATAATATTTATATGAATGTATACTGAATATTATACTAGTAATGAACCTTTACTACTTATAATATAGAAACCACTGTCTATCATCACACCAAATTAAAAAAGGAATACCCACATCATGAAATTCTCCTTATCCACACATCTTTGATTTAAGGTTGAAACATGCAATGAAAATTCTTTTGAATATTTTTATTGGTTTCTACTTACCATGATATAAAATTTAATATACTATTTAATTATTTGAGTTATAAATTGATATTTATTTTAATGGTATGACATGGGGTAATGATTATATTTTTTAATTTAATGTACGACGCATAAATCTATTTAATTTATATTTGGGATTTTGTAACACCCGTAAAAATTCAGGTTGTTACTATATTTTTTATCTATTATAGTGAATTATAAAAAAAATTATATATGTTCTCTCTTGTGAGGGGTAATGTGAATCCTTGGAAGAAAATTGGTCAATCATAAAATAGAAATATAGTCTTGTTTTGGAAAATATCACCTTCTATAATGTTTTCAAACTAGAATTCCAACATGCTATAAGGACCCACTCACAAGTTGTTCAACTTAATTGATGGTGAGAGAAAAAACCATGATTGTGGATAACCGGATTGAAATTTTAGTATTGAATCCTTTGAAATTTTCTAAAACCACACTTTTTCATCTCCATTCTTCCCATCAACACTTACTCATCATGTAAAGATGTTTTAGGATCTATATGGAATGGATGTATCCCTTATCTTTTATTTTTATTTGGATGTGTGTCCTATTATCAAATCTCTACTTTAATTATTACCATCGAATCATATCCCTTGATGATTCATTATTAAAAATATATCTTGTTGGAACCCTGATCTATTAAATTTTTCTATAATAAAAGTTAATTTGTGAGCGATTCTTGATTTAGAGAATTGTTATTGGAAATTGGAATCCATTATTCATGATATATAAAATCCTAAGCATGTCAGAAAATTTATATAATTTTTTAGTTCTTGATTAGAATATTGGAATTTGTGTAACATATGATACATTTCTTTGTGACTAATCATTATATGAGTCTAATTATATCTATTATTCCTTTCGATATGGTTATGTGTGAAGACTAGTGAAACTATTCCTTGTTTTATGATTAATATGTACTCTGTAAATATATTGTTGACATACATCAGTGAGATGGTTGAGTGTAAGAATAATGTTTTCTATTATTTTATATTATCTTCCATATATAAATAAGTGTAATAGTTGATTTAAAAAAATTATATTAATTTTTCTTACTAGTTTCCCTCTACTGAGATATCAAATGTCTAATTCATTGAATGAATTACATGTCCGGTTTATTATTATGGGGTGAGTTTAAATTTCATTTTCTTATAAAAATTCTTTGAAGCATGTAGGACAAGGTATCTTAGTATACAAATCATAGTATGATAAATGGACTTGTAGTGTGGTTAAATATACATTATATTTAGTCAGTTCATACAACGTTTTACACACACGATATAGGTATTCTAATGATGCATGGAAGGTTATATACTAAAATTTATTATCGCACAATTCCTTTAAATATTTGCGCACATGAATATTTTATGGACATGGATCTAGTAAACAACAAGAGAAATATATTGGGTAGTTGATAAGGATGATAAAGGTCAATCAAGGATATTTCATTATATATACTATGATTTTTTTCTATATTTTTTATTTTATATTTATTTAGTTTTGTTTATTTTTCTACATTTTTCCACAAAATGTGGTGATCTATTGAGTATTTGTTAATCATATATTCTATCTTATTAAATTTACATTATTTTTTAATGTTTTTCATCTAATATATTTTTTTAGTGTCAATGAATTAGCTCTTTTAATGGTTTATCATTACCTATGATTGTTGGAAATCTACTACTATGGGAATAGTCTTCCAACATTGGATTATTGACCCTTAGTTTTTTTTATTCCTTCACGCACTCTAGGTGGTGAAAATGTGGTCTTTTTACCATACATCATGGAACCAGTGATTTAAATGTTAGTATTACATGTTTTTTTCAAGGTCGTTTTGTACTATTATAATTTTAGAATTTATAGAACATATATAAGATAGTTCAAACACATGTAGAGGATTTATTGTACATCTTATCCAATACACATATGGTGGACCTCTAAGTTACATAAAATGTGGTGTTGATCAATTTCTTGATTACAGTTTCCGATCATTTTGTGGTTATTATTATTTTCAAATACATAATTTGATTATTTTGGGGACCATTATTTGAGTTGATTTACCATGGATATGAATGTAAATTTATATATCGTATAATTGATTTCTATGATAGATATTACATGAACATGTCACAATTTTGTATATATATATTTTTTATTATATTATTATAAAATCATGTAATTATCCTTTTAGAAGTTAATGTCATGTTTCTCTTGAAACTAGGAGTTTACAATTACGGTATGTTTCTATGGGATACAATCAATGAACTAATATCACAAAATATATTGGTGATTTATGCACTTAAGGAAATTTTGGTTTATTCTTTTATCACTTTACAGATACCAAATTGGATACATCCCTTTGTTCCCATAAGGTCGCTTGTTAAGAGTTTCACAAGGCTGTAGAATCTTTTATAGGGCATTCAAATGTATCGTAGGGTCTATCTAGTATGGTTATAGTTGTTTTTTCACTAGAACAAATAGCGGAACCAATCCAGGATATTTTTTTTTAATTTATTTTTTTCATATTGTGGTGGATAAAATAAGTAATTACCATAATGGGTGAATTTTGATTGGGATTTTTAGTTAGGGAAAACATCATTATTCTAAATAAAATTGGTACCTCATGATGTATATTATTTGATGGATTATAGTGAGGTCATATTCAATATGTATGAGACTCATGACAACAATATGGTGAACCAATATCATATATGATTATGGGATACACTGAAAGGTGGTGGGTTATCATGAATCTAGTGAAGAGGAATGAGGGTCTCACACGAGGAACATTAAATAATTTCATCTTGGAATTATTTTCTTAGACTCTACATTTAGCTAAAATACATTTTTAATGAATATTGTACTGTGTGTAGTATTCTATGCCAGTTATACCACATGTTTTGTGAATTAACTATTATTAAAATGTTAATAGATGTGTATGAGTCCCAAAAGGATAGGAAATTTGAAATTAGATTACAAATAGTTATGAGGAACTAGTTGAGTAAAATCAACATGAAATCTTGTAATTTTTTTTTACAATTTCAACAAAATTGTGAATGGTCTAGAGTAGGATCTAGTATAATTTCATATTACAAATTTCAATTAACTGATGAGTGGCTATTATGGTAGAATTTTGGGTGACTCATCTAGTGGTTTGAATATGAAATCTATATATATACAATAGGGTGGTAGATGGAATATAATGATAATTTGTGGCTCTTCATATTCATCCTTAGGAGTATTTCTCTCACAATGCTTCATGCGAAGAAAAATTGGACATCCCAACATGTTCTATAGTAGTTCATATAGAGATTTTCATTAGTGTTTTGTTATTTAGAAAAAAAAAATGTCATTCAATAGAGTATTTTAAAAAGATTTTTTCAGAGGGAAAATAATGTGAAATCATATATCTATGGATTGTTCAGCGGGATTTATAATTATAGTAATGTTATTATAAGAATCGTTATATATGGAGTGGTCTATGAATCTTACTTCTAGTTATTTAATTCATTTAATCTAGTGGTCTAATCGATCTATGGATGGTAAAAAAAATACTTTATATCTATTTTATGAATAGATTATATGATTGATCATGTCCAATATACGACTATAGAGAAAACCATTGTCCAAAAATGTAATGTAATGATTATTTCAATGTTTTCTATTACATTATTTGAAAAATGATAATCATATCCATTTATATTTGTTCCATAATTTTATTGTTTATAGTAGATAATCATGTTTTCTCTCATAATGTTTTTCCATAAAACCCCTATAAGAATGATTAAAAATATCATTTAATTATTTTTGTTTGATCGTTTAGTCATATAAGTGCATTAAAAATAATAATTCTTTCTATTTTGTTAAATGATATATGTTTTTATCTTTGGTAGCGATGGTTTTTTCTGAGCTATAAATTAATTCTATTGAAAGGGAATATCCATTAACGAACATGAGAGACATGATTATTTTTTACAAGAGAATGAGATTTAGGAGAAGGAAAAATTTGATTAGTCCTTAGTTAGATCATGACCATTGTATAATATGTGATATCCGTAGATATACCAAATATATGGATCTTATTTTATTAAATATTCTATATGTGATGTACCATTACTATGAATTTTTTTCAATGAATTTAATTTGACTTTATTTTTAATAGGAAATAGTTTTTTTAATGAACTTATTCATGTTCATATCCAATATTGCTTTATCATATCATATAAAACCAATAATGAAATAGGAATCAAAATTATTGTTTTGGGAATTAGGGATGAAAGGTTTTATTAGGAAAATAAATTCACTTTTGGGCTCAGTTATCATATTCTGCATGATGGAAGATTCCTAAATTTCATTATTAGAGGGCTATTAGAATCAATATCATGAAACTACGTAGAATAAGTATATAATACAAAATAAAAATCACATTTCTAATATTTTAAGAGGTTTTTTGGTGGTTATTCAAGGATTTATATTTAATATGGTTATAATTAAACTTTGGTTGGGACTGAGGAAATTCCAAAAAATATGTTCAAAAGAAAGTATAATTTTTTTGGTGTATCATCATGCCAATTAGGTTCACCAATTTTGTATTATTCTTTGAGGATCTCAAAAAATGGACTATTCATTAATATATAGAATTCCATGTCATTGATTTTTCAATGTTATATTGATGAACTCATAAACCATGTAGTTACATGGGAGATGATTTGAAATTTTTGTTAGTAAACATAGAGCCCATAATCTATAATCCATTTTCACTAAGTGTTATTTTTTGATACCAATGGTACATTTCATCCCCCATTCAATCTATGAACATTGAATATTAGTATATTCAATGTAATATTAGGTTGTAATGACATGGGAACTAACTAAAATGTGTTCTAGATTAATTTTGATTTTGTGTTTGATAAATATTATAAGTTGTTAATTTATGGCATATCTAATTTTGAATCCTTTTTGACTGAGAAGATAAATATGGGGGGTGAAGAATGTGTGGGAAATTAATTTTGAATTGACTTCTAGGGAACTAATGTGGGGGATGATATATACTTCTATAATTACTCTTTTTAACCTGTAGATTGAATATTGATTATATTTTGATTCATCATGAGTATAAAAAAAGGATTTTATGATGTTAGAATATCATGTAGTAACTTATGTGTTTAATTAGAAACAACTCCGTGATTCGTATAACCGAAGTAATGAACTATAGTGTGCTGACGGTTTTTATTCCCTGATGCTTTGGTGTTATTATATATTTTGAGAGAGATATATCATCTACACAGTCAATAAAATATTGTGATTCATTTTATCATTGTGAAACATAAATTAAAAATAAAAGCGTTGGGTTGGGTATATATACATAATCGATATTATGATGGAATACATCATGAGGAAATAAAAACTTCTTGTAGACTATATTTATAGTAAATAATATAATTTTGGGAATGGAAAATTATAAATTATGTTAATTTTCATGACCATTAATTTGGATTTAATGATGGATGTTTTGGAAGACCGAATCATTATCATCATTTTATATCTGATAATTATATCATATTCTTTAGATAATGTAAATATGTGACACCCCTAAAATTATAATATAAAATATTTTATTTGATATTGTAGAGCCTATCAATACATTGTGGTATATTTAATATTTTAAATAAATTTTAATTATATTATAGATTTCAATACACACATTACTGATTTGTCTTGCATGACACACACCAAAGACTTTCATTGATAGCATGCACTTCATGTAATATCGAGTTTTCTCGAGAAAAAATATATTATTAAAATATAATTATTTAAAATATTAATATATAACTATTATGTAATATGATGGGTTTTCGAATAAGTTCAAAACCACTCACATTTTGAATTTTTTAATTAGTGGCTATAGAAATTTATTTTTCAATCATCATAACTCAATTACATGTTTTTGGTCATCCCAATATCATGTTTTTGGATGGGTTTAGAGTTTTGAAGAGAGAATAGAGTGTTAAAAGGATTTTTGGGTGCGTCGGAGGCCCAAAGTATTTTTTTGGAGGTTCAGGTCCATGTCCATGGTTTGGGGTAAACTGTGCACCCTATTTTTGTACCACTTAATTGTTTGAAAAACCATGTGGGGTAAGGCACATTGTTGTGAAACACTAATTGAGCTGTTAACCGAGGGTTATCACACATGTTATTCTTGGTTACAGTAAACACTGTTTCAATCCACATAGGTAGTGAGACTTTGTAACACACCAGGTAAATAAATAATATGAAATCTTTATATTTATCCATATTTTTGAATAAAATAATATTATGACATTAAAGGGGACGCTATGCTCGATGGCGTACCCAACACGCAACAACGAGTTTCTTGGGATTCTTACGTTGCACTCTAATAATAAAATAATATTATTTTTAAATGGTAGTTATCATGTAGCCGTTGTATTGGCGGGAATGGATATAAGTAACTAAAATATTATTATATAGGTTTTTAAATGTTGTTACATTTATCCAATAAAATAAAAAGGCTCAAAATACATAAAGAATCCAATTTTAGGCGTATATGCCCTTGTTTTCACTAAAGGTTCACTTATCGCCTTTTGATAGAGAACCGTAATTAAATATAGTTTTTTTCACTTTTATACATTCTATTAGACAAAATAAAACTCTTCTTTAGAATCGGGACATCAAAATTTACTTTTTGTAAATTTTTGGTATCTTTCCGATAATGTTCATTTTTAAATGAATAGTGTAAAATGTTGTATTTTAATTCAAAACCTATTTTTAATATAATTTCTTTATATGATTAGATTATCTTTTCAATTGGTTTTAAAGTGAAATTAGAATATATTTTTACCATTAAATCCAATATTGGTTGTTGGAATTAATTTCACTTTGAAATCGGACTTAAACTAGTGTCAATCTTTTGATACTTATTGTTTCATAAAAACACGCTATTTGCTCTAACAGCGGGAATTAATTATTAAATTAATTAATGTGACTTATATGTCTGGAATTTTGTAAAATAGACTTCATTTTTGAATTCATAATATCAAATATAGCTTAGGGTGAATTTTTGGGATTTTTCTGAAAAACTTCAATTTTTGATGAATAGTGAAACCACTAAGTGGTAATTATAAAAAATGATTTTTCGTTTAAAGGAAATTTTACCACTTCTATGTTTTGAATTTCAAAAATCTGACATGCATGGTTATAATTAGGAAGTAAAATGTGGTTCAATGAGATTAAAATAATATTTTGGTGAATAGTAACTTTTAAGTTCTTAATCGCGATTATAGGTAATTAGTGTAGTTTAAGGTAAAAATAATGTTTTATTAATATGAAATGAACTTTACACATGTCCTAACCTCATTAGAGGTGTCATGGCAGACCAAGACAACCCATGGGTCAACTTGGGGACCCCATGAAGCCACTTTGGTTGGAAAATGACATTAATATCTTTTTATTTAAAGTAAAAGTAAAAATAAAACAAACATGAGATGTTTTAGTAAAAAAAATTACATGGAGTTATAAAAGTCATATTCTTGACTCTAAATAGTCATTGGAAAGCTAAAAATATTTCCTACATCTTAGTATTTTTTTTATAATTTTTAAACATTAATAAATTAAATTATTTATGAAATCATGATGATGCAGCGATGACCTCATTATTTAACGATTTAAATAAAATCATAGAATAATCTAATATATAAGACCTAAACATGTCCAAAACCTATTAGATGAGTGGATTTAGAACCCTTATCTCCTTATCCTCAAAGTACATCAATGTTGGACCTTTAAAATCCGAAACTCTTTTTAAAATAAAGTATCATTTTGTAACATTACAAGAGTGCCCCTCCTCTCCTCTTATAAAAGGCCCCCACCTCTACCTCCTTACCCACACTCCAAAAGCCTTTGGCTCGGCCAAACCCTGGCCATTTTGTCTCTCCACTTCCCTCTCTTACTCCTTGAAGCCTCACTTTGAGAATAAGTCTTCCTAAGGAAGCCTTTGAGCTCAAACCAATGGGAGTAACCCAATTTTAAGGCAATGTCTTCACTTGAGTCCTTTTGTTTTATTTTGCCTCTCCAACCCCGTAAACTCTTTTTATTCATTTATTTTGTAACAACTCCAGTATCTCCAATATACTAGGATGTTGTTATAATAAGTATTAGAGCTACACCTACCCACAACTACATCTAATGTTTAATGAACATACTGTTTCCGTGGATGGTGAATTTCTGCCTCACGAAACGAAGGTTGTTCAACACTCATATAACACATTCAAAGGTGGCCATTAAGATGTAACTATATTTATATATGATATAAAATATGTTTATGTTTTACTTAAGCTTCTGTATTTTTCATTTTTGGTTTACCTTTATGGCTTCCATTATGGGTATACGCAATATCTTCATTTTAGGAAGTGCGGACTACCGCCCCCTCAAAGTGATGTGATTCATTAATGTCATACGTGGGATGTATAAAGGATGGATTTAATGTTATTACATATGATGATATAATGGAATTATAATATACCTCTATATCATTATTATTTCTTTCATTAATTTATGAGATAGAAATGAAAGTAGCGTTCATGCGTATGTACGGTTTACCGTCTCCATGAACAGTGCATTTCATTTCTTCTCCACAAATGTAATGTACAATAATAAGTACATGTATATAATGGATATATATGATGAATGATAAATCTAAATGATGAATATAATTCTGGAATTAAAATATACATACCTCTCATTTAGTTTTAATTCCATTAATATGACAATGAAATGAAAGTAGCGTTCATGCGTACGTACGACTTACCGTCTCCATGAACGGTGCATTTCATTTCTTACCTCTAAATGATCATGTGATATTATCAATACATGTATACTATAGATATATATGACATATATGATATCCAAATCAGGAATGTCATTTTGGATATAAAGAACCTTTTACCACACGAACAACATGTAATTGTAAGATGTCCACTTTCGACATAAGAACCAAATATCAACCAAACAGACATTATTAACTTAAATGATTAAATAATGTTTATAACATGAAAATAAGTGATATAAATGGAATAATTAACTTGAAAAAGGTTCTAACGCAAATATAAATTAACTCATGTTTATTATTCAGGACTTTAAAGAATGATCGAGTCAAGTCGGACCCGAGGTAAGGGATCCTACTCCACTCTTTCTTTTTAAGTACACTCTTTTATGTCATTCTTTTTAAAGCTCATATTTCTTGTTATTGGGATGTTCTTTTATATTAATCTTACTGTAATTTTTATGTTCATGTGATTAGAGACCCTATTATGTCTCATCAATCCATTTTGGAAGTTTTGAGTGGCGCCGTTAGGCTGCCGAACTTTCGTAAGAGATATAACCTCTCTCTTTCTTTTTAAGTACTCTCCATTATGTCACTTTTTTAAGCTCCTCTTTGTTATGTTAGGGGATGTTCTTTTATATTCATCTTTCTATAAAATTTATGTTAATATGATTAGATACCCTATTTGATCTCATCAACCCATTTTTGTAAGTTTTATGTGGCGCTGTTAGGCTGCCGAGTTTTCGTAAGGGATTTTTCATCTCACTTTTATTCCCATGAGATTTATGCTACATTTTCCACAATTTCATTTGGGTGGGGTATGTACTGCCCATTATTTTAATCGTTGTGTAATATACTTTCTTTTATTATTATTTACATCAATGTTGTATTGTCCTTCTTTCACGAGGTGTATGTTTCGAAAGATACCCATGTCAGTAAGGGAACCTTTCACCCTGCTCTTTTTAAAAGACTTCTTTTATTGGGTCTTTTAATTTACATATTGTTATGTTGGGATATGTTCTCATATATCCTTATTGATGTAAATTTCATGTCCAAATGATGAGATACCCTTTTTGTTTATATCTCATCAACTCATTTTGATGTGACGTCGTTAGGCTGTCAAGGGAACTTCTTAACCCAATTTCGATTTCTTTGGGTTCAACATGTAGTTATTGAATATGTCATACTTTGAATATGTGTGAATGACCATTGATTATTTTACACTTAATATCCACTTATATTTGGTGTATTCGTTTGTCACACATAATTATGTAATTGATTTATCCTTAAACCAATGATACCGTCTTTGTAAGGGACTTCGTCTCAATCTCCATTCATTGAGGCATATTTTGTTTTATACACAACCTTCTTTTATATGTTGTATAAACCCATTTGACTTTTATGATTTTCCAAAAAGGAATACTTTTTATATGAAGCGTTTTACTAAATGACAAAAGGGAATGTTTTTTGTCGTACGTATGCAGCGACAATGACTTCTTTGCCTCCGTGACCATTATTTGAGTTTCGTCTTCTTCTACAAGCCATACCTTCTTTTTAAAAGAAAAATAAATACCATGTTATACTTTTCTTTTATTTTGGTAGTGAAAATGGTTTTCATAATGTTTTTTTATCAATGTGTTGTATTGATATCTTGTTATTGAAAGGTGGAAATGTTATGTTTCCTTTATGCATGTTTTATGTGATAAGATTATGTTATGGTTCTTGGGAATTGTTATGAAGACAGGCGGTTATGTGATAAACTAAGGGCGGGTGAGCCCGATATAGCTCTCCAATGCATTGGGTAACGTGAAGGAGTGAAACGTTAAGGTTTCTCCGAAGAGATTTAGGGAATATACTGTGGTGGGTATTCCAAACATAACCAAGAGGGTTACTCCATACATAAGAATATTATGAATGCCTCAAGTTACCTTTTTTGTCTTATGATTTCTATGATTTATTCATGATTTGATGATGTATTTTAAAGTGACTATGTTTTATGGGTAAAGTATGATTTCATTCTTATATATATATGAAGTCATGTTTCCTTTCCATATTTTTATAACCCTTACTGAGCTTTTTATGCTCATCCAAAGTTTTTGAAAAGTTTTTCATAGGACTTAACGTGGAATAGGGTCAAGGATGGGATCAAGGGAAAGTCATGCTACCTAAAACATGGAACTAGACATGTTTCTTTTTAAGAGTTTTTTTTTATTTTATGGAATCTTAGTAGAAGTTTCTACTTTGTAATCTTTTGAGATGTAATAGTTATGTCCTAATTCTCTAAAACTGTAAACCTGAAAAGTTCCTCAATGTGAATTATTCATTTAATTAAATATTAAGAAAGGTTTATGGCTGGGGCCTTATACACTTAGGCAGTGCTAATGCACTGTAACCCACACGGTTGCCGCAGATTTTGGAAAATCTATCTAGGTAACCATGTAGACCATTAAAGAAGAAAAATTATGATTTTAACCTCCCTCAATATTTGGGTTATCTCTTTCATATCTCCACCAAATCATGCGTATAGTATTGGGGGAACCTATTTCCATTCACTTCATAGATTTGATCCAACTCCTTCATTGGTGCTCTATTTATTGGTTCCCCATGAGGATTTGAATTATATTGGTAAGGATCACCTAACCAATGCCACTATTCTACTTTGGTCTCTCCTCAGAGAGTGATTAATCCAATTGAGTTGTCTTTGCCATTTTTCTAGGATCTCAGTAGAAGTCTTAGTTTCATTCAATTCGAATAATGTTAGAGGCTAATACTAGATGTTCATATGTCTATGATTCTAGTGTAGGTTGTTCATAAATTTCAATATGTATTCATACATGTTTCGAGTAAGCTAATTTTTAGCATTCCATTGGGAAATTGAGTGAAGCACATAGTAATTTGATATCATAATGATAAATTTATTTTGTGAACATATGGGATGATATTGGGAATACCCTAGATAAATTTGTATGAATGAGACCTTATTAGAGGTTGTTGACCACCTATGAAAGTTGGGAAAAGATGTGTTTTTAATTAAATTTAATTGTTTACTAAAATTGATTTGAAATATATAAATATGTAAATATTTATGAAATTATATATTTGAATGTGAAGTGATCTGTGGGATTATTTTTGGATTTCCTAATGGATTGAGGTTGTATGACCATCTAGATTGAGAATACATGGTCTTCTAATTGGGCTTGGATTTGATATTTTTGTTGACGTGCTAATAGGTTGGGAATCATGGTCGTCCGTTGTGGCGTTGAGGCTGTTAGGTTGATAGAATTACACATGTTATTAGATTGAATGGTGATCATACTTGAGTAAAATGGTCACACGGTCATGAGGTGATAGTTGGATATGGCTTAGGTATTGTATTGGCGACTACTGCTCACTCGTGATGGCCAATGCACCGATTGGAGTCATGTGCAAAAAGGTTGACTCATTGATGAAGTGGTTTCAATCACATGAGTTAGGAGAGGGCCCTATTAGTGTGTAATAAAAAAAAATATTTGTGGTATATTCCATATTATGTCACAAGAAGGCGAGGTGACTTAGGAGGATCGCATTAAGGCTATCTGTTGGGGGATGAGGCTCTCCGTATTGAGCCTTCTAGACTTGGGATATTTTAGGAGGATGATGATAATTGTTCTTCTGGATGTTATACAATGGGATGACAAAGATTTAAAATGTGGATATAATATTTATATTGACTCTTAACTCCATCTTCAAGCCAGAGGATTTTGATCCACGGTCTAAGGTACTGGGTTACTATTTTCATGGGAGTTCATTTGGGACAGTAGTACTTCACTTGTTAAACAAGGTGTAATGAGGAAAATTCTTCCATGTTATTTTTTGTGAGGTTGAACATTATGGTTCACCTAGGCTATTATACATAATGGGATTCCATGGGTAGTGGGATAAGTGTCCTCTCTTCTAATGATATTCTGGTGTTGTTTGAGGTAGGTAAAAGTTTCCTGGTTAATATGGAGCACCTGGGAATATTATTATTAATTAAATATCATTGTGTGGGTTTGTTTCAATTCATTATTCACCTTCTTAAAAATAATTTTTATTATTCCAACATGGGTGGTATCATAATGAGACTCATTATAACAACCTACATGGGCACTTCATGATGAATGTAGACATTATAAATTTATGTTTAGGTGTCAGGTGAAATTCGATAGATGGATCCGAGTATGATTTTCCACAGTTAGAAAGTAAGGGACCCTGATGCCATGTTTCATCTTTAATTTTTTTATTTTTCTTATCATTATTTATTAGCATACACTATATGTATGTAGCTAGTATTTTAGGTCATTGGAGAACCCTTATAGATATTTTATTATATGAAATGATATGTATTCATGATTTTATTAGTATCTTCAAGTGGAATGATTTATTTTTTACATTATTCTATTGTTTTTCATTATTTTTATTCTTCTATTACTTCTGATTGATTGTTCTTCTGCCATGTTGGGTATAGTTTGATTATGATGAGTCTATATTTTCCACTGCATGTTATATATATACTTGAATACTAATTATATCATTCTATATGGTTATATCCACCCAACAATTTCACTTTTACTTCCTCACTACGAGTTGGAAGCCTTTGGCATATGAATAGGGGTGCTGAAGTCTAGTTTCACCCGACCTGATAACACTGTTCAGGTGGATAATCATGTTTGAGACACAATAAGTCGTATCAGAGTGAAATTTGGTTGGCTGAAAATGATAAAAATGATTTCGTTTTCTTTTTTCTGGTCTTAGTATTTGGGTTATGGTGGACAGCATATTAAGATATTGTTAGAATAGGGATTAGAACATTTTCCTATGTCCTAAATCCTTAAGTTTGGGGGATGGACCATGTTACAATGGGTAGGAAATGATGTTATATTGTTTTTATTTTATAAATTATGTTATTTCCACCATGATTGATACACATGATATTGGGAATTTAAAATTTCAATTACATGTTTCCATAGTCTAGTATGGAAAGAGATGAGATATGGAACCATGGCCTGATATGTATATTATGTGTAGTAATGTATGTATGTTTTTCCTTTAGTCAACAATCCTGGTAGGATGTTTTAATTATGTGAATTGAGAACCTTTGAAATGTTCGTGTGAAAAGAGATTTGTATATGTCTATATGTCTATGTGATATCAAAATTATTGTGATGTCTTATTTGAAGTTGGTTTGGCTCTAATAAGTGTAATAAAGAACTATGATTTTGGATGATGTTGATCACAGGGTTGGGAATCTTGTTCATTGGGTTGTGGTGATGTGATCATCCAGTCGTGAATGGATAGAGGGATTTTAATACATGGACCTATTGAGGGAGAGTAAGGATTCGATGAGGCTAGGATGTCATTTGGAATGGTTGTGATGGGGGAGAGTGAGGGTAGTGAGTTGACGATTCATGTTACAATTTAGCCTATATAAATTATATATATGTGTTAACCGGTTTTTTGACTATTTCATTTTATCCATTAGGTTCCACCTACACAACTCAGATACAACATTAGGTAAATGATGTTTCCATTTTGAAGGAGCACAAGAAGGTTGAGACCCCTTAAGGTTGGGTATAGTAGGTACAACCATTGGTACATACTTTGGTACATGTTATTGGGTAGATGGGAAGCTATTAGATGTGACCAGCATTGTTTCATGGATTGAAAAGTAGGTCTGAGCGAGCATGGGAATTATGATCTAGGGTATTTATATGGTCCCCATGAAAGAGCGTTGTCGCACGCACTCTCAAAAGAACTTCAAAAGTGAGTTACGTTGGATAAAACTCCAAGCACAACACTCTATGAAGCTAATGTTTAGTTTACTTGGTGTAGCATAGGGGGCTAACCAAGGTCGTCTCTCAAAGGAGGAAGTGAATTAAAACATCTTATTAGAGGTATTCTAAAAATAAAATAAAAGAGAATAAAAACACTACTAGAAAAGGATGGGGGTTGTTTATAGTTTATGAATCTAGAAGAAGTTTGCTGGAAGAAGATTGTATTTTTTTTGTTTTTAGTTTTGAAATGAATTCCGATTAAAATAACACAACAAGAAGATGTTTTTTTTAGAAAATATTTTAAAAGGCGTAATCGATCTAACTCTACCTCTTCATTTACATATTAATCATTATCATTTAAATGAATATCCACTTAATTATGATCCTCTAATTTGTTAACCCTCGAACCCTACAAGAGTTAACTTAACCAAAAAGATGGAATTACTTAAACCCTAGGCTAGCTTCGGAACATGCAATCGTAGAACCCTGCTTTGATTGTTGTTCTAAGGTTAGCTTATGGTCAGTGGTTAATTAGAGCACAAATCCATTCTGGAAATGAGGATGAGTTGTGTTTAGAGATTATATTTGAACTCTACAAATTTATCCCAAGTGGTCTTGTATTACCGATTAAGCTCTCACTCTCACAATTTACACAAAATCTCGACCTCGCGTGTTTTTGTATTAATTGTTCAATTGCTTGCTTAGTTTCTTAAAATTTAAAAACATAATTCATGGATCATATTAAGTGAATTACAGTAGGCTCAATGATTCAAAATAATTAAATGAATAGGGTAGAAGATAGATCGATCACTAAAAATTACTCTTCCATGGGTGGCGTAATCATCGTAGAAGCGTTTTGCATGTGCAAAGGTTTATAATGGGTATAACCCAATATCGCTTCTACTCAAGAATTCCAGCCCCAAGAGGAAGATTAAGAGAAGAATAAATTTAAATAAAACAGAGTAAAAGAGAAGAAATAAAAGAATAACAAAGAAGTTTATTACACAAACAAAACAATTACAACATGAAGGAGAGAAGGAGGCTTCGATGAGAGGATCCTTGCTTCAAGAGCTACCTCTCTTACAATGGTTGGAGAATTTGGTTGAAACCAATTCTCCTCTTCCTCCAATCTCCCAATGCACGAACCAGCCTCTCCAAATGATAAAATCACTAATTTATAGAGTGGAGGGGAGGCTAGGTTTAAAGTGGTTTCAAGTGTGAATGCAAAATCTCGGCCAAATATTTTAATGAACCTTGCACCGCCCATTTGACCTCCAAAACGCGTGAATTGACCGGCCTTCCAGAAGGATGATTTGTGCCACATCATGTTCCCGAGCTGTCCTCAAAATTTGGGCTCAATCCAAGCCCGTATGTAGAGGATATGGCCCAAATACAGAACCTTCTCCATTCTGGCGAGCCCAGCCCAACTTTGACTTCATGGCCCAATTTCAACAACCAATTTAACTCTTTAGCTTTAGTGTCCTGAATAAAAGTTGTAGATACTTAAGTTAGGAACACTGTTACAAAATTGGAAATTCAAATAATAAATATAAAAATATTTATCTTCGAAATAATACAGTGCACTATTAAGGGTAAAACTGGAATTTTCACCAAATTTTCAAATGAATGATCAAATCCCAAATATTTTATAAATAAACATATTTAACACAATGTGAGGAAATTATATCATTTATTATCAATAAAATATTCAATAAAATAGTGTTTTATCAACTCCCCCACACTTACCCTTTTGCACACCTGGGCAAAACCTCATATCAAGTAAACATCAATATCAAATCAAAACCAATTTTAAAACACATATCTTTAAGATCAATCAATTTCACACCAAGAATAAAAAAGATATCATGCCTCATAAAAAACCTTATTTCAGGTTCTCCATTTATATCATTCAATATATTTCCACTTCATTTATCCACCCATGCACAAAACACTTACCTCGCTTGAATTTTCTCTCATCACTCAAATATCAATTTTTTTGCAATGTCTTTCTCATCCAAACTCATACAAGGGTCACCATAGGCTTGATAGATTCCTACATCGCTACCCGATGTGAGTCAAGGACATATGTTTATCATGAGGACTTTTCAGGGTTGTTCTGTGGCTTTCGGTTGGTAGGATTAAGATGTGAAAAACTCTGAGGCTGAATGAGGAGGGCTTGACTCTTTTAAAGCAAAATTGCATTAATCTAATTTTCACTTAAATATGGTCTTCTCTTCAATCCCCATAGTATCAATTCAGCTCCATCATCATGAAAAGTCATGAAAGGTTTACACCATTCATCATTTCAGCATAAAAATGTCAATCTTCTAAAACATGATTTTCTTGAAAGCTCCAGATGGGCACAGCTTTCCACCTCAATTAGAAGCTCCAGAAAAGGCACAGCTTCACTTGTCATGAAAGCTCCAGAAAAGGCACAGCTTTCAATATAATGACTTTCTTTAGCAGCAAACACATCTCTTCAGAATTTAATTTTCCACCCAAAGTATCACATAATGTGGTGGCACAACACAAGACAGCTTCCCCCACACTTAAGCTCAACTAGATTATGCAATTTCACTTCAAGAGTTGGTTGGATAGGGAAAATTGGCTTGTAATGTGGCTTAACCTAACAGGCTGTGCATGGCTTCTAAGGGCTACAAGGATTAAATATTCATGGTAGGCCATTATAAAAAAGGATTATTTGAAATAGGGGTTTTAATACCAAACAAATGCCTCAATCATTTAAACACAAGTACCTCAAACCCTCAAGTTTTGACAGGAATAGATCAAATTCTGGTTAAATCAAGTATGGTTTGGCTCTCTCAAGAAGTGAGGTGAATGTAAAGAATATGAAAATAATGGTTTAGAAGCCTCACAGGAAAGTGATTTCAAATATAAAGACAGTGAGATTGGCATGGGATTCAAAATTCAGCGTACTTTGCATGAAATTACTAAATATTTGAACTTGAAACAAAGTCATTTCAGCATTTATTTAAGCTTAGTTTCAAGGGGTAAATTGTTTCACTTATTGATATGGATTTAAAAATGGTGATGAGAATCATTTCAGCTCAAAAGTTTCAAAAACACACAGAAAATTGTAAAATAAACACACAAATTTTGAAAAACACACAATTTTTTTTTTTTTTGGTTTTTTTTAACAGGAAAACAATTGAAATTACTAAACTAAAAGGTTCCCTCCCTCACACTTAAAATATTGCATTGTCCTCAATGTGAACCCGTGAGATGATATATGCACATGAAATGCAGAATTTTTAAATAGGAAAAATAATATAAAAGTGAAAGGGTTAGGAACAGCCTGATGTGATCAAGTGATGATGGGGTCATGCAGTGTGATAAAATCCACTGCATCAGTAGGATGTCCCTCAATGTATCTCTTCAAACGTTGCCCATTGACTGTAAAGCTCCTTCCAGTGTCCTCTTGTGTGATCTCCACTGCACCATAAGGAAAAACATTAGACACAATATAAGGACCTAACAATCTGGAACGCAACTTACCAGGCATCAACTTCAGTCGTGAACTATAGAGAAGGACTTTCTCTCCAATATGAAACTCCCTTTGTTGGATCATTTTGTCATGAGCTGCTTTTGATCTTTCCTTGTAGAGCCTTGAGTTCTCATATGATGACAGGCGAATCTCCTCAAGCTCTTGAATTTGCAACTTCCTTTGAATTCCAGCTTGGGCCAAATCCATGTTACATTTCTTTATAGCCCAATATGCCCGATGCTCGACTTCCACGGGGAGATGACACGCTTTCCCAGAAACAATCCGAAATGGGGACATACCAATGGGGGTCTTGTATGCTGTCCTATAAGCCCACAATGCATCATCCAAGCGCTTGCTCCAATCCTTCCTATTTGGCTGCACGGTTTTCTCCAAGATTTGTTTCAACTCACGATTTGAAACCTCAGCCTGGCCATTTGTTTGGGGGTGGTATGGTGTTGATGTTTTGTGTGTCACCCCATACTTCCGAAGGAGGGAAGCAAAATTCCTATTGCAAAAGTGTGTCCCTTGGTCACTGATGATGGCCTTTGGTACTCCAAACCTGCAAAAAATATGTGCTTTGACAAAATCCACAACAACATGAGAATCGTCAGTCCTGGTGGCCTTGGCCTCCACCCATTTACTCACATAATCGACAGCAACAAGGATATACAAGAAACCAAATGAACTAGGAAAAGGTCCCATAAAATCAATTCCCCAAACGTCAAAAATCTCACAGAATAAAATGGGTTGTTGGGGCATCTCGTGTCTTCTTGAAATGTTTCCAGTGTGTTGGCAACGAGAGCATGACTTACAAAATACATGGGAATCATGGAATAAACTAGGCCAATATAATCCTGAGTCTAAAACCTTCCTAGCTGTCCGTTGGGGTCCAAAGTGTCCACCACAAGCAAGTGTATGACAGAAATGCAAAACAGACTCAAACTCATGATCGAGAACACACCTCCTAATGACTTGGTTACTACACATGCGCCAGAGGTATGGATCATCCCACACATAATACCTAGACTCACTTTTTAATTTTTGGACTTGATGCTTCTTCAAATTTACTGGGATTTCAGATCCAACAATGTAATTAACTAAATCAGCATACCAAGGATGCTTACCTGAGATGGTATAGAGATGCTCATCGGGGAAAGTGTCCCGAAGTGGTACCTGGTCCAAGGTGTCACCCTCTAGTGTGTGAGTAAGCCTACTCATGTGGTCTGCCACCAAATTCTCTAACCCCTTCTTGTCCTTTATCTCAAGGTCAAACTCTTGAAGAAGTAGCATCCAACGGATAAGTCGTGGCTTTGCATCTGGCTTCTTTAGGAGGTACCTCAAAGCTGCATGGTCAGAAAAAACAACTACTTTAGAGCCCAATAAATATGAACGAAATTTATCTAAAGCAAATATAACAGCAAGAAACTCCTTTTCTGTTGTGGTGTAGTTTGATTGGGCTGAATCTAGTGTCCTCGATGCATAGGCGATCACATGTGAACGTCCCTCCACCCTCTGAGAAAAGACAGCTCCAATCGCGAAGTTGGAGGCGTCACACATAAGCTCAAAAGGAATCTCCCACCGTGGGGGCTGTATGATCGGTGGAGTGGTCAGACACTTCTTTAGCTCATCAAATGATACCCTGCATGAATCATCAAAATTGAAGTCAATATCTTTTTGAAGCAATCGAGATAAGGGTAGAGCGATCTTACTAAAATCTCTGATGAAGCGTCGATAAAATCCAGCATGTCCAAGGAATGATCGAACATCACGCACACATGAAGGGTAGGGTAAGGATGAAATGATGTCTACCTTAGCTCTATCAACCTCTATCCCATGTTTTGACACTACATGCCCTAAGACAATGCCATGCTCTACCATGAAATGACACTTTTCAAAGTTCAGGACTAGATTCTTCTCAATACAACGATTCAACACATTTTCCAAACTACTTAGACATTCATCAAATGAAGATCCATACACTGTAAAATCATCCATAAATACCTCCATGCAAGTCTCAATAAAATCAGAAAAAATACTCACCATGCATCTCTGGAAGGTACCTGGGGCATTGCAAAGTCCAAATGGCATCCTCTGATAGGCAAATGTCCCAAAGGGACAGGTGAATGTAATCTTCTCCTGATCCTCCGGAGCTATAGGAACCTGAAAATATCCAGAAAATCCATCCAAGAAACAATAGTGTGTCTTCCCAGCTAGTCTCTCAAGCATCTGATCAATAAATGGGAGGGGGAAATGATCTTTGTGAGTGGAATGATTTAGTTTCCTATAATCAATACACACGCGCCAACTGTTTTGTACCCTCATTGGAACTAACTCATCTTTCTCATTTTTAACAACAGTAACACCACTTTTCTTAGGCACAACCTGAATAGGACTTACCCACTGAGAATCTGAAATGGGATAGATTATACCTGCCTCGAGCAATTTTTCAACCTCTTTTTTAACAACCTCCAGAAGGGTTGGATTGAGTCTCCTTTGTGGTTGCCTCACCGGTTTAGCTCCATCTTCCAAAAGAATCCTATGCATGCAAATGGAGGGGCTATTACCTGATATGTCAGCCAAGGTCCACCCGATTGCCCTGATGTTCTCCCTCAAAAGATTCAAAAGTTTTTCTTCATGTTCAAAAGAGACATTGTTAGCAATGATAACAGGTAATTTTTCACCACTTAACAAGTATGAGTATTTGAGATTTGGTGGCAATGGCTTTAGTTCCAGTGATGGTGGCTGCTGAATGGATGGAAGCATGAGTGGCGTAGACATCTGTGCACAATCATACATATCATCTGAATGAGAGAACAATGCATCAAATCCATCAGAAAAATTAGCAGCCATATCATAATCAGAGTATACATGCTCAGAATTCGAATATGATTGGACAAATGAACCAATCCCAAGATCAGAAAGATCATGAATTAAAGGGGATGAAGTAGAATGAGACATCAACTTGGACCCAATAGTCATTATTTCATTAAGAAGTGAATAGTCCCCAAGAGATTGGGAATCAAAAATAGAGGGACTATCACATGGAGACTCAGAATGAGAGAGAAAGAATGCTGAGTGTTCCTCTGGTGGGTACTTCATAGAATCCAGGATTTTAAACCTCACGATTTCATCCCCGAATTCCATGGAAAGAGTACCCTCATGAACATTGATAATGGTCTTAGCAGTTTTGAGGAAGGGTCTACCAAGAATGATAGGGGCATGAGAACTTACCTGGTCATCTTCCATGTTTAGTACATAGAAATCAGCAGGGAAGATCATGTCATTTACCTTTACCAACACATCTTCAAGGACACCAGCCGGATATGCTGTAGCTCTATTCGCTAGCTGCACCACTACCCTTGTAGGCTTGAGCTCACCAATCTGCAATGAAGAGAAAACAGAGTGAGGCATCACATTTATTGAAGCTCCTAAATCACAAAGAGCATCAGAGAAGTGAAACTCCCCTATGGTGCATGGGATGGTGAATGTCCCGGGATCCTTGCACTTTGTTGGCATTGCTAGAGTTGGTGTAATGAGTGCTGAGACATTCCTTCCAAGGTTGATCCTCTCATTTCCCTTGAGCCCTCTTCGATTGGTACAAAGTTCTTTTAAGAATTTGGCATACCTTGGGATTTGCTTAATGGCTTCGAGTAGAGGAATGTTGATCTCCACACGCTTGAATGTGTCCAAAACCTCCTTTTGCATTGCTTCTTCAACCATCTTCTTGGTTTGAACAACCCTGTTTGGAAAAGGAAGTGGTTTAGGAGGAACATCATCAATCTTTTTCTTACCTTTATCTTTCTCCTTGGATTGTTCATCAGTTGGTATGGAATGTGGCTTCTCTGAAGTTGAGGTGAATCCCGGTGGAATGGTAGGTACAGCTGTATCGTTCATTTGCTTCCCACTTCTCAATGTTATGGCACTAACATTCCCCTTTGGATTTGGAGTGGGTTGGGAAGGTAGATTTCCAGAATTCTTACTTACAAGTTCATGGAGGGCGGTGGCAATCTGGCTCATTTGAGTCTTCAACTCCCTCAGCTCCGAACCTTGACTTTTCAGCTCATTCTGTTGATTAAGAACAATTTGTTTCAAAAGATCATCAGTGTTAGAGTCTACCTTGGGTTGGAGATTCCCTTGTTGCTGACTTGTTGATGTTTGAGCTTCAAATCTCCTTTGGGGTTGTTGGAAACCCTGTTGGTAAGGTGGAGGCTGCTGGAAGTTTTGTTGAAAGGGGGGCCTTTGTTGTTGTCCAGAGCCATACCTCATGTCCAGATGATCTTTCCACCCTTGGTTGAATGTTGGATCGAACTTCTTCTGGGGATATGGTTGTTGCTGCTGCTGCTGATATGGTCTCCCAGGGAACACTGCTGCACAATCTTCTGTTTCTTGGAGTTGTGGGCAACAGTCAGTTGGGTGGCTTGTCTCAGTGCAAATACCACAAGGCCTTGAAGGAGGAGGTAAAGATGTCTTTTGTGCCAAAGCAATCTGCCTTACCATAGTTGTCAATTCTTCTAACTTGGTATCAATCAAATGACTCTCAAGAGAAGAAGGACTTACCTGATGTACTCCCCTGACATGTAGTGTACCTCTATCGCCAAATTGTTGGGAGTTTTGGGCCATCTTGTCAATCAATGCACGTGCGGCTATTGGTGTCTTGTCCACCAATGCCCCTCCAGCTGCGGCATCCACCATGCTTCTCTCCATAGCTGTGAGTCCTTCATAGAAGTACTGAATGAGGAGTTGCTCACTTATTTGGTGATGTGGACAGCTTGCACACAACTTCTTGAATCGCTCCCAATACTCATACATGGACTCCCCTTGTGCTTGCTTGATCCCCGAGATCTCCTTACGAATGGAAGTGGTCCTCGATGCTGGAAAAAATCTCTGCAAGAAAAGACGTTTCAAATCGTTCCAACAAGTTACATCTTCAGGTTGTAAATAATACATCCAATCTTTTGCAGCTCCATCAAGTGAGAATGGGAATGCTCTTAGTTTGATTTGATCTTCAGAGACATTTTTAGGTTTTAGGGTTGAGCAAACCACATTAAATTCTTTCAAATGTTTATTCGGATCCTCACCAGAGAGGCCATGAGACTTTGGAAGTAAGTGAATTAACCCTGATTTTAGTTCAAAGTCCGATTCGAGATTTGGGTATGCAATACAATTTGGTTGATAGTTAATATCAGGTGCAGCCAATTCTCGAATGGTTCTATTAAGTTCATTTCCATTATTATCAGCCATTGGTTCCTCTTTTATGTTTGAATTTGAATTGCTTCCAATTTCAATGTTCTGATATTGGAGTAATTCTCCAACTGGTTGAATGTTGAAACTTCCCGTAGACTGAGAATGTCTGATTCGTGCCCTAAGGCTACGTTCAATCTCAGGGTCAAGATCTAAGAGATATTCGGGATTAGTTCGTGTCATAGATCAAATAAAAATGAAAAGAAAGAAGGTGGACCATAGTAAAATAAAAATGAGAAGTTTGAGTTGATGGTCCACAAAGAAGTAGGAGAAAATAAAAGAAGAGGATGAACAATCAGATTGGGTAAAGAAGGAAGAAAGAAGAGAGGAAAATAATAAAATGTAAAATAAAATAAATACCTCTAGTTGGTTGAAATAATTACTTGCCTCCCCGGCAACGGCGCCAATTTGAAAGAGCGTTGTCGCACGCACTCTCAAAAGAACTTCAAAAGTGAGTTACGTTGGATAAAACTCCAAGCACAACACTCTATGAAGCTAATGTTTAGTTTACTTGGTGTAGCATAGGGGGCTAACCAAGGTCGTCTCTCAAAGGAGGAAGTGAATTAAAACATCTTATTAGAGGTATTCTAAAAATAAAATAAAAGAGAATAAAAACACTACTAGAAAAGGATGGGGGTTGTTTATAGTTTATGAATCTAGAAGAAGTTTGCTGGAAGAAGATTGTATTTTTTTTGTTTTTAGTTTTGAAATGAATTCCGATTAAAATAACACAACAAGAAGATGTTTTTTTTAGAAAATATTTTAAAAGGCGTAATCGATCTAACTCTACCTCTTCATTTACATATTAATCATTATCATTTAAATGAATATCCACTTAATTATGATCCTCTAATTTTTTAACCCTCGAACCCTACAAGAGTTAACTTAACCACAAAGATGGAATTACTTAAACCCTAGGCTAGCTTCGGAACATGCAATCGTAGAACCCTGCTTTGATTGTTGTTCTAAGGTTAGCTTATGGTCAGTGGTTAATTAGAGCACAAATCCATTCTGGAAATGAGGATGAGTTGTGTTTAGGGATTATATTTGAACTCTACAAATTTATCCCAAGTGGTCTTGTATTACCGATTAAGCTCGCACTCTCACAATTTACACAAAATCTCGACCTCGCGTGTTTTTGTATTAATTGTTCAATTGCTTGCTTAGTTTCTTAAAATTTAAAAACATGATTCATGGATCATATTAAGTGAATTACAGTAGGCTCAATGATTCAAAATAATTAAATGAATAGGGTAGAAGATAGATCGATCACTAAAAATTACTCTTCCATGGGTGGCGTAATCATCGTAGAAGCGTTTTGCATGTGCAAAGGTTTATAATGGGTATAACCCAATATCGCTTCTACTCAAGAATTCCAGCCCCAAGAGGAAGATTAAGAGAAGAATAAATTTAAATAAAACAGAGTAAAAGAGAAGAAATAAAAGAATAACAAAGAAGTTTATTACACAAACAAAACAATTACAACATGAAGGAGAGAAGGAGGCTTCGATGAGAGGATCCTTGCTTCAAGAGCTACCTCTCTTACAATGGTTGGAGAATTTGGTTGAAACCAATTCTCCTCTTCCTCCAATCTCCCAATGCACGAACCAGCCTCTCCAAATGAGAAAATCACTAATTTATAGAGTGGAGGGGAGGCTAGGTTTAAAGTGGTTTCAAGTGTGAATGCAAAATCTCGGCCAAATATTTTAATGAAACTTGCACCGCCCATTTGACCTCCAAAACGCGTGAATTGACCGGCCTTCCAGAAGGATTATTTGTGCCACATCATGTTCCCGAGCTGTCCTCAAAATTTGGGCTCAATCCAAGCCCGTATGTAGAGGATATGGCCCAAATACAGAACCTTCTCCATTCTGGCCAGCCCAGCCCAACTTTGACTTCATGGCCCAATTTCAACAACCAATTTAACTCTTTAGCTTTAGTGTCCTGAATAAAAGTTGTAGATACTTAAGTTAGGAACACTGTTACAAAATTGGAAATTCAAATAATAAATATAAAAATATTTATCTTCGAAATAATACAGTGCACTATTAAGGGTAAAACTGGAATTTTCACCAAATTTTCAAATGAATGATCAAATCCCAAATATTTTATAAATAAACATATTTAACACAATGTGAGGAAATTATATCATTTATTATCAATAAAATATTCAATAAAATAGTGTTTTATCACCCCATTAATCACATCCTTCAATATTGTATCTTAATCAAGAGTTCTAGTTATAGCACATTGAAAATTTTTAGTGTGGGGGTGGTTTGTTGGAGGATGAGAACTAGATCAAGGATATGAAGATGACTTTTAGCCAGCTAGAGATGCCTCTATAAATGAGGGTAAAAATGAAACATATACTCTTAAAGGAATACAAAGCACTAGTGAGACATGTAGGATTAAGAGGGTATGAAAGATGGAATGACTTGGATGGACATTGAGGCATGCGTTTTTGATAATTTCTTCATAGAGGCACTGATAGTAGAAAGAAATTATGAGTTATTGGAAATTCAGTAGGAAGACAGTTTGAAAATGGAAAATTTAAAAAAATTCCCAAATTGTCTATCATTGAACTCGATATGGTGGAAGACAACAACTTGAGGTTGATGTGATTAGAGTATGGATTAATAAACATAATTCAAGTGGAGGAAAATATCTTAGGATGGAATTATTCTCAGTGATGGTGAAACATGAAATCCCAAATGAGAGAAATTGGGTTTTTCACTCATACTCGAGTTGGGTTACGCCTTCAGATGAATTTAGTAGTGATGATTCAGATGTCACGATGTGAGGCATGGATGAGTCAATGAAGGGATGTCAGGCTAAGGAATCAGCTAGGAAAATTAATTATAGATATTTTATGGGTTTCATTCAGATCGGGTAGCGAGGACATGTCAAAAATCATTAAGAGAGATATATATATGAGTTTTAGACATTCAGGAATGTTAGGAATCTTGAGGGGTTCAGTTGGAATCCTTCTCGAACATCAGGTAGTAAGGGACTGAGGAAGACTCTCACATTTATTATTGGACCAGGAACAGTACTAGGTGATGGTAGGAAAGATACATTTTCATGTAGAGGTCATGATAGAGATAGAAGGACCCAACCGTCGGGTTAGTGGACTTTTTATGGTGGATCACCATAGAGATTTTAGACATCAGGAAGTTTGGATTCAAGCTACGTTCATGTCATGACGCATCCAAGGGATTACCAGGTTGGTGAAATAACAAATTCTTGATGTACATCAGGGGAATATACATTTTTTTCTATTTTTTTTATCATGGACTATGTAGTCATGTATTTTTTGGTTCCACCAGGTGGATGAAAAGTAATTATAGACTAAGAATGTGCTTATAAGTAGGTTTGAATCGTATTATATGCATTATGTATTTCCTTAGCCCCATAATCCATGAAGCAATGAATTATTTTGTTACATTGGAATGATCATAAGAAATGAAATCCTAATGGAACAGTAAGTTTAGTAGCATTGAAAAATTAAAATTCAAACATAATATTTACATGACATCATGAAATGGAAAAAAATATAGAAAATATATTGAAATAATTATTATTAGAATTTATAATTACTATAAGTCAATCATAATATAAATCATCGAATCATGGAAGATATATAAAAAAGAAACATGTGAGCATAAATGATCAATAAGGGTTAAAAATACAGTACAAGTCGTCATAAATAAGAATATAATTTTAAGGCAAGGTTTAAAACTGAAATAGAAGATTGTATACATCACATTGAGAATAATATTGGAAAAATGCATGGAGTAATTCCATACAAACATTCACATAGATATTATACTAGTTAAATATTCATATGTAATATCAATATCTAATCTCATAATAGGAAATGTATAATGTTAGACATAATAGTCATATGATCAAGGCTTTAGAGATGACACCATACATAAGAAGGTAGGACACAAGCCAATAAAAAAATAGTTTGTATCATGATACCTATCCCTACATCGAGGGGATATAGCAGGCCTCGAACCTCAATTGCTATGTCCAAAAAATTCTTCTTATGAAAAGTGTAAAATATAAAGAATATAAACAGTCATATTAAAACTATCATATGTATTTTCAATACATAAACCATAATATTTGAATGATATAAAAATAGAACATCCACAATTAAAATAAATCATTAATCATACAAGGAAATATGTTAAATTATATGTTAAGAGAGCATCCTATATTAAATATTATATTCAACAAATGCAGTTGACAACGATGAAAACACTTTAATATAATCATCATCACATCCTGAGAGAAATACCCTATTTATTTTAAAATCTTCTATTTTAATATTAATCAAATTATAAATGGAATCATTTATTTTTAAAATAACATTATTATATATTAAATGGAAATTTAAAATATGAAGACATCAGGACAATGGAAAGATACACACACATTGTATAAGTTAATTTAAACATTCTTCTCATAGTATTTCGAAATAGTCAAAATATTACTTCACAGGGAAATGATAAAAAGATTATATCATACCATTTTATAAAAATTCCAACATGGTTAAAAATGTATTTAAAATTTTTAGGATAATGTTGAAATATGTTTTTATGAAACATTGACCTGGATGATATATATATATCCCAATGAATACTTATTTATTAAGAATCTTAGATGACAAAGAGTTTATAAAATAAACCTAGACCCTATAATTTACATTAGTTGAGGCGGAGTTAACATCCAATATAATGGTTAAATAAATTTATTAAGTTATACTAGAAATATAACCTATATTTATGATATCATTTATGATCCTCATATATCATTTTCTTAATAATATTTTGTTATTATCATTATTTCGGGTGTGAACTACTCTATTTTCATATGTTGATTTTCTCATTTAGTTCTTGTTTCTTTTGATTTGGACATAAATTTGACATATAAAAAATGATATTAAGATAATAAAAATATATTCAATCATTATATACATTTTCCTAATAACTCATTAATTGTTTTAGTAGAGGATGAAGATCATCACGTCATAGAGATGGTAGGTCGTACGTACGCACGAGCGATGGTATTATTTTGTAATTGTAAATGTTAAGGAATAATATGGAATATAAATTATATAGAAACTTTATAATGTCATATTTTTTAACAAAATTCTTTATTTTCACCTCTATGGAAATCTAAATTAATTATTGATGAATAATAATTTACACCATTGTGAGGAGACACTATGTCGTATGTACACACACATATTGAAATTGGTTTTTGTAGAATGGGTAAAAGGTGGAATATAGATATAAAATAATAATGAAAACATAAAAAAATATAATATATAATGGAATAATTAATTTATTATTGAAACAACTTAGTAAAAGTATCTAGAATAAAGAAATAACGTTGGAAGAGTTGGTAAAACAATTACCGCTTATTCATGTATCTTTTTTATATTTTTCCCTAAGGAATCCAAAGGTTGGATTTATGCTTGATGTATTTCTCTAGAATGAATTGATTATAAGATTAGAAGATATTTTTTCATGTGTTTTCCAATGAAAAGGGCTTTATAGGTGTGAATAAAATTAGAGGAGATATTCCCTCTTATAAAAGAGGGGAGGGGCACTTTTTGAAACTTCACAACTATTATTTTAATATAATTTGATAATGAATTGGAAATAGATCCAATGTGAGTTATTTATAGGATACAATTAGTATGGGTAGTAATTATTTCAAAACAAATAAATGTAGACATGTTTAGGTCACAACATCAACCCTATATTTTGGATTTAAAACTTATTTAAAAAATTTAACTTTTACCATGACAACTGGTCTTTTAAACTATAGTGTTAATATAGTTACTATAAAAATTAAAATTACCTCAATCATTTCATTTATATAATCTTAAACATTATCCTACTTAGTCTTTAAAATTATTTTTTTTTATAAATTATATATCATTTAATAAAATATTATTTATTTTAAAATATCGTTAATGTCAATTTTGACATTATTCAATGTTTTTTTAATAAAAATTTCACAACAACTTTATAAATTTGAACCAATATATTTAATATATCTCTATTATGTATAATTATCATGAAAATACTTTGATGTCATAAATTAAATTTATTTATATTTATTTTAATATTGTTAATATCGTTTATTTGATAACTCAATTAATTAATCAATTATTTCTTTATTATAATACAAGCCATTTAATAAATTATCTCTAGTATTAAAATTAAAAAAAATTATCAAGATAAATATAAATTTCTTATATTTATATATAATATTTATAGTAAAATTTATCTTATTTATTAATCTATATTAAAAATAATTTATTTATAAAAATTAATAATATGGCATTTTTAAATTCCCTTTTATAAAATTTTATAAATATATTATTATTACCCAGGTGGAAGAAAAAAACATAATATTGGACTAAGGTTGATTTTAGTCAAAACCCTATTATACAAAGAAAATTAGGACATGTGTTATGGGTAATTTTATAATATTTTAATATTATTCTTACCTTTAATTTCACGGTTACCCTTTAACTATGGTAAGTAAAATAGATACCAATGTTACTATTCACTAAAAATTAAATTGTTCATATTATACAACTTGTTTGATAGCTTATTGTGTGATGAAAAATGATGTGACGTTTATAAAAAGAAATTGAATTATTAAAATAGAAGTGTACATTGGAAGCATTGTGTGTTACATTATTCCCACCTTTAAAAGAATTAGCCTATAATTTCATAAATATCACTTCATAAAATTATTTTGGTGGTACTTCTTGATAGGTTATTCAGGTTACCATCTCTCATCTCAAAATTTATAGTTTCTCCAATGATCTTTTAACAGTCAAGTCATCTGATTTCTCAACACTAGTTATTACTTTCATGATTCTTGATACGAGCTTCACAGTAATACAAATAAAGTTCATGTTATATTTAATCATAGGTGATTACATGCATTGTGTTACATAATAGTGTTACGTTGAAAACATCATGAAATTTAGATATACGTGGCGAAATTTCTCAATAGTATTTTAAATCTCCAATTTATTACATAAATTCAAATGTTCTGATATACCTTGGGCACAATTTCCATTCCATTTAAAGTCCTATAACACCCTTCCATATTTATACATTCTCTAAAACATGATCTCATACATAAAATTCCAAATCCAACATTCATTTATTAGCATAGATCTTTTGCTAATTTGAGATGCTTTGATGTGGGTTTGAAAATTATTTACCTTTTTCAATTGATTCCATTATATATTCTTGGCCTACAAGAATCCTTTCACAAAATTCTACTCAACGGGTTGGTGCATGAAATCTGTTTCCAAATAATTCTTCATAGGAGGGCATTTGAATACATTTGTTGAAGCTATTGTTTGAGGAAAATTATACTGGACGTAAATAATGATCACATAACCCTTTAATGTCTCATGAGAAAGAACTCAACAAGTATTCTAATGTTTGGATATTACTTTAGGATTTACCATCAGTTTGAATGTTGTTTTCAATACTCAAATGAATCTTAATATACAAGACTTTTGAAGACATTTGCAATTTTTTTTTATAAAATGCAGATCTCAATTAGAAAAAATCGATAGACGTGCAACATAATTCTTTAAAAATTAATTAATATAGTGTTTCAATACATTATAAAGAGGTAAAACAAATATCATAGTATGAATATGTGCTTATTTGGTAAGGTGATCAACAATAATTCATATCACATCATTCCTTTTTAGAGTTTATGGTAGTCCAATGACAAAGACCATCATAATGTCATCCAATTTCCACAAAAGTATAAGAATATGCTACATGACTCAATTATGATGATGTCATTCAACCATCAATAGGTGAAAAATAATAGATCTTAACACATAGGCAACAATTTCCTGCATCATATTATCCAAACAAAAATGTTACTTCAAATGTCTATAGATATTATTACTACCATGATGTATAGGGGTGTATGAGATATTAAAATCATCCAACAATTTTATTTTTAGCTCGAGTAGAGAGGTGAATGTCAGTTGTTTTGAAAATATCAACACTCTATCTTCATATATGAATTATATCAATCCCCCATAATTTGCATCATTAATTTACTTTTGAAATTCATCATTATCAGACTGAGAAATTTTTACCCTTTCTAGTATAGATGGTTTGGAAACCATTTGATTAAATAGGGATGTTTCACCTTCGTAAAAAATTCTTATATCTATATTTACAATATTAATGAACATAGGATCCCTTAGATTATCGTTTTTTTCATAACTCCATGTCCCTGCCTACTCAAAGCATATACCACCTTATTTATATTCCCTAAGTGATAGTGTATCTTAAAATCATAGTCATTGAGTAGCTAAATAATTATTCTTTACCTCATGCTGTATTTATTCTATGAGAATTTATATTTCAAACTCTTGGGGTCTATATATATCTCACCGTTTTTACCATGAGATAGTCCCAACATTTCTATAGAGCAATGACTATAGCTACAAACTAAAAATCATTTGTCGAATAGTTCTATTCATGATTTTTAACTCTCTCTTTGCATATGATATATCACTTTCATCCTAAATAAATACACAACCAATTAATTTCCTTGATGTATCTTTAAAAAAAAATAACCATTTATCAATGGTAATGTCAAGATCTTTTCATTGAATAATGTAATCTTTAATTATTCAAAATAATCTTCACATTATTTTTCATACTTGAGCATAACCACTTTTCTTAGGTCCTTGGTTTATGGGTTAGCCAATATGAAAAAAATTATTAATGAAAAACTAATAGTAACCTGATAAACATTTAAAACTACAATCCTTAGTTATGTTCTTTAGTGCATTAAATTCTTAGATTGAATTTTCCATTTTAGGATTAATAGAGATTCTAAACATGGAGATAATATGAACAAAAAAGGAATTTTCCAGAAGCTAGATATAAGGCCCTGACCTTAAACATTACATTATCATGTATTATTTTGACAATTCACATTGACGATCTTTTAAAGTATAGTGCTTTATAGAATTAGGTTATAACATATACATAATTTAAATATTACTTGTAGACATTTCTACCCACTATCCATTTTTTCAAAAAATAAAAACTCCTGAAGAAAAGAGTCATGTCTATTTTAATATTTTAGAAAGCATGGATTTTACTTAATCCCATCCTTGACCTTGTTCATCTTTAATTCATATGACAAACATTTGAAGAAAAAAGTTTTATGATCATAAAAAGCTCATTATGGTATACACAAAGAAGAACAACTATTAGTGTTAATTCAAGACAACAAGTAAACAATGAATAAATAATAATAAGTAATACATTAAACATTTAGGAAGTTATATATACTCTTTACAAAATAAAATATCATTTCTTACAAATTTGTAACCAAAATATAACCATAAACCCATAGAAAGAACACATGACATATAATGGTAACTTAGGCCATAAACATACTTAGATGGAATAACCATACCATTGACTTCCACACTTATCACTAAATGGAATAGACATATGACTGACTTCTATACCCAATGAATTTGAGGTTAAAACATAATCACCCATCCCGGTTTAACACGAAACCACACGTTATTTGGATTATCATGTAACCAACCGTCAATTGTCCAAGTACCATCATAAAATCAAAACACATAAAATATTGAAAATATAAATATTTCACTAATAACATTTCATTTTAAATCAAAATATATGATTTCAAGATATTGAAACAATAAATCAATTTGAAAAACCATTTTCAGTTCCAAAACTCCCAATAACAGAATAAGGGTTTTTTCATTTAAAAATCAATAAGGCTCAGAGATAAAGGCAACTCACGGTTACGGTGGTAGAGAGGTCATTGTCGCCACAAACGTAAAAAACATTATTTTTTCATTTATTAAAACTCTTCATAGAAAAAATATTACTTTTGAATTAAATTAAATGTAAATGTGCTTTATACACTGTATAAATGAAATTCGCATATAAATCAAAATATGCCTCAATGTATGTAGAGTGATACGAAGCCCCTTACCTCTTACTAGACATCATTTTTTCATTATTTAAACTCCTTAATAATAAACTATAGTTAATTTCTACTTTCTTCAGAACATATTTTCAAATTTATTATTCCTATTATATCACTTATTAGCATTTTATCAACATTACGCAATCATTTAAGATAATAATGGTCATTTTGTAGTTATTTGGTACATGAGTAAAAATGAACTTATTATATATACAAGTATTACATGTGGTAAAAATTCCATTATCTCCATAATGATATTAATTATTTGAATATCATATATATCATATATATGTATTTATAATAGTATATAACATTTCGATGTATTAAACGAAATGCACCGTTCATGAAAATGGTAAGCCTTGCGTAAACATGAACACTTTGTTCATTTATATTTTGAATTTAATGGAAGGAAAACATAATTATATATACGAATATTATAATTCCAGTTCAATATCATATATAATTTAATTAATTTTATCCTTTATACATCCCATGTATGGTCTGAATGACTTAGATCACTTTGAGGGGGCGGTAGTCCTCACTTCCTCAAATGAAATTATCGTATTTACCTATTATAGAAACCATAAAGGATTGGTATTAATGAAAAATACAAAAGAATAATGAAAAAAATTAACATAATATATATCATATATAAATATTGTTCCATCATAAGTGCCACCATGAGAGGCGGTGGGATAAATTTGAACAATCATTATTTTGTTAGGCAGTAGTATGCATTCCACAGAAACAGAATGTTCTATACCCATTTGACGAAGGTGTGTGTAAGTGTAGCTTTAATACTTCTCATAAAAACAACATAGTATATTTATTATACTGGTGTTGTCAGAAAATTGAGGAATAAAAATATTTTAGGGGGTTGGATAAGTAAAATAAAAGAAAAGAATGTAAGAGAAGATAGTACCTTTAAATCAGGTAACTCTTTTTGGTTTGATCCAAAAGGCTTCCTTGAAGTGCCTTCTACCAAATTTAAGGCATCCAAGAGGACGAAAGAGATCTAGATAGCTTATTTGGATAGGGTTTGGATGATTTTTGGGGCTTGAGAGGTGAGAGTAATGGATTAGAGGTGAAGTCATTTTATAATGTGGGAAGAGGGGATTTTTAGGAATGTTCGAAAATATTATTTTATTATATAATGATTTTCTATTTCTAATGATTAAAAACTCATTAATGTCTAAGATAATATGACTCATGTTCGAAATAAAATCATCCAATAAAAATTAGACCTTTTTGGATATTGTTTTAATATTTATCATTTTATTTATTTAAATCATATATTAAGGAGGTAAACACAACATCATTAATGTGTAATAAATATTTTTCTTATTTTTTATGTCCAAAAATTAAATATTTAAAATAACATGATGTAGGAAATATTTTTTATATTTTTAGTGAATATTTATAGTCAAAGCTATAACTTATATAACTACATGTAAAAACTTATTTACTAAATGATATATGTTAGGGTCATTTTTTTCATTACATTAAATTAATTAATCTAAACTGTCCTTATCACTCCCATGTGGCTCCATGGGGTCCCAAAATAAACCGAAGTATTCCCATAGTAGTACATGTATCAATAAATCAGATTAGATCCCTTATTAGGGTAATTTAGTATTATTTTTTTACGTTGAATTAACCTAATTACATTTAACCACCGTAAATAAAAGTCAAAAGTAACTATTTACTAAAAAAAATTTCCTCATATTGAACCAATGATTACATAATGATAAAAACCATGTATGTTGGAAATTATAAATTCAATTCAAAGATACAGTAAAATTTCATTTAAATGAGAAATTTGGTTTTTTTAACAATTACTCACTATTTACACTATTCATTTAAATTTTATGGTTTTCAGAAACATACCAAAAATTCATCCTAAGATATATTGGATAATATGAATTGAAAAATGATTTCTATTTTACCAAATTAAAAACATAGTAGTTGTATTAATCAATTCAAAATTAATTCGCGTTGACAAAACAAAAAACCTATTTTTAAGAAATAACAACTTTCAAAAGATTGACATTCTTTTATATCTAATTTCAAAGTGAAATTACTTCCAATTTAAAAAATTGTATTAAATAAAAATAATATAATAAAATTAAAATTTAAAAACATTTATAAATATAATCTAACCATATAATGAAATTATATAAAAAAAAATTTGTATTAAAATGCAGTATTTTGAAGTATTCATTAAAAAAATAACATTAACAGAAAAATACCAAAAATTAAAAAAAAAATTAATTTTTGAAGTAATAATTCTAAATAATAATTTTATTTTGTCAAATAGAAGATATTAATGTCAAATAAACTAGATTTAAATAGGTTTCCCCATCAAAAAGGTGGTAAATCGACATTTTAATGAATATTACACTATTTATGGTTAAAATTAGATTTATTCACATATTAATCCTCTAACTATTATTGGATAAATAAAAAAAATTTAATAAACAAGAAATATTATATAGTAGTTTGTTCTGTTCATTCCCACCAACATAATGAATAGGTGTTAACTACAATTTAAAATAATATTATATTTTTATTTATCTGTATAACTCAACGTTGTGTGCAACGTAAGATTTCAAAGAAACCCGTTGTTGAAAATTAGGTAAGACATAGAACATGGCATCACCTATAGAATAAAATTAATATTTAATTTAAAAATATTAATATAAAAATGAAAATTTCATATTCTTTATTTACCAAGGATGTTACATCCTTCCCCCCCTTTTCAATTTGCATCCATTCATTTTTTATTCACTTATAAAATAAATGGGGGTATTTATCCCTAATAGAATTTTAATATTCCCAAATTTCCTCTTCAACCATATGGCTATTTCGAAAAACCAGTAGTTGATAAATTACCATATTCTAAAAAATTTTATATCTTTGTCAAGAATCAGGACTGGTTGATCCTAATAAGAGAGATTCTCTTCAAACTGAACTACCTCTGGGCTCAAAACATGAGATGGATCTGGCATATACTTTCTCTAAATTAGAACATGAAAAACATTTTGTACCTTTTATAAACATGGAGGTAAATCCACTCTTTACGTAACTGATACAATGTTCTCCAGGATTTTATATGGTCCTATGAACATTGGACTCAGCTTTCCCATCATACCATAACGCATCACACTTTTACATGGGGAACATTTGAGAAACACATGATCACCTAACTCAAATGAAAGATCCTTCCATCGGTTATCTATTAAAAAAAATATTCATCCGATCTATTCTCATGTGCTTCTAAATCGACTGAACTTTTTCTTCCATCTCTTCTACCAATTCCAGTATCATTAGGTTCCTTTCACCTAATACATCCCAAAAAGACGATGTTCAATATTTATTCACATATAATCCCTCGAATAGATGCATTTTTATACTAGAATGAAAATTATTATTATAAAAAAATTCAAAAAAAAGAATGATTTTGGTCCCAATATCCAGGATAATTTATTAAGAAAGCACGTAACATATCCCCAAATGTCTGAATGTTTTGTTCTGATTTCACATCAAATTGAGGATGAAATGATGTTCTAAAATTTAATTCTGTACCCAAAAACATTAGATGGACTTTATAAAAGTTATAATTGAACCTGGTATCACGATCCAATACAATGGAGAGGTGAAATCCATGTAACCAGAATATCTAAATAACAAACAATCAATATAGTTGATCTAAATACAAAGTATATCGAATAGAATGTAAATGAGAATAATATTTTAATCGATCAACATTAACATAAACACATTTATTACCTAGAGATGTATTTGGAAATCCTACAATGATTTCCATTGATATATTTTTCTATTTCCACTCTGGCACCGGTAAAGACTAAAGCATCCCTTTTGGTAATTGCTCTTCTTCTTTATCATGTTGACAATTCAAACACTTCATAGTAAAATTAGCAATATCACTTTTCATTCAATCCCACCAGTAGTACTCCTAAATATATATGTACATATTAGTTCTGCAAGGATAAACTAAAAATAGATAACAATTAGGTTTAAATAACAACTCATTATTCTACTTTGAATCACAAGGCACACATAATCTCTTCCCAAACCTCAAAATAAGAATATTATCAATGTTAAAATCAGGAAACATACCCTTCTGAACTAACTCTACCATTTTTTGAAACTCACTATCTTATATCTATGCAAGCTTAATTCTATCGGATATAGATGATTTCACAGACACCTGAAACAAAACAGAGGAATTTACAACACCAAAAAATTCTATGCCAAAGTTCATTGAATAGTTAATCAAAGGATTTTATTTAAAATGTAACAATATTAATGTATCATTAATTTTTCAACTGAAAGCACCATCCACATTATTTTCCTTTCATGGATAGTCATAAATTGTACAATCATAATCCCTGATTAATTCTAGCCACCTCCCCTATCTCATGTTCAATTCTTTTTTATTGAATATATACTTCAAACATTTGAGGTCAGCATATATTTCACATTTTACACCATACAAATGATGCCACCAAATTTTTAAATCAAAAACAACAACAGCTAATTTAGATCATGTGTAGGGTAATCTATCTCATTACGTTTTAACTAACGTGAGGCATAAGAAACTACATGATCATTCAGCATATGGACACAACCATGTCCTTTCAATGAAGTGTCACTGTAGATGAAAAAATGACCATCTCTATATGTTGGTACCAAAACTGGAGAATTCCCCAATCATCTATTCAATTCCTGAAAACAATCATCACATTATTTTTTCCAATTAAGCATATTACCTTTTCATGTTAACATAGTCAGTGGGCTAGATTTCCATGTGAAATATTCATCAATCCTCAACTAATAACTTTCTAGCCCCAGAAAACAACTGATATCATTTATATTATTTGGTCTTGGACATTCTTCAACAAATTTTGTTTTAGTAGGATCAATTGTTATACAATTTTTTGTAATAATGTGACCAAGGAATGAAATTCATTGTAACCAAAACTCACACTTATTGGATTTTTTATATAGTTTCTTTTCATTTAATCTTTTAATGAAAACCCTTAAATGATATTCATTCTCCTGTTTTCATTTAGAATAAAACAAAATATATTCTATGAAAACTACCACAAACATATCCATGAACTCATTGCAAATTCTCAACATAATATCTATGAATATAGTCGGTGCATAGGTTAAACCAAAAGGCATAACTACAAATTCATAATAGCTATATCTTATATAAAATATGGTCTTCGGAATGTTTGTTTCAATTACTTTCAAATGATGCTACCCCGACCTCAAGTCAATCTTTGAAAAATACTGAGCTCCCTAGAGCTGATTAAACAAATCATTGATATGAGGAAAATAATACAAGTTCTTAACAGCGATGTTATTAAATTCTCTATAATCAATGAAAAGTCTCATTGAATCATATTTCTTTTTAACAAACAAGACAGGGGCACCCCATGGTGATGTGCTAGGTCGAATGATAATATTATCAAATACCTCATGCAATTTTTCTTTAACTATAAAAGTTAAATTTTCGCCATTCTAGAGGGGGTTTTTGATATTGGCTTAGCATCAATAACTACGTCAATAGTAAATTCGTCTTCCTAGTCAGGTATAATACCAGGAAACATATCAGGAAATTCATCAAGGTATTAATTTGACACTAGAAGATCATTAATCCAGATAGTTCTTTTGTTTTCAAAAATATGTGAAAGGTAACATTAATTTCCATCTTTTACTTTTTTCACAACCTCCTGATATATTATCAAAATTAAGGGTTCATACTTTTACACAAACTGAAAATATTTCTCAAAATAAAATGCTATAGCTCTTAATTCAATTTTAGCATGATAAAAATGAAGCTAACACATACCCAAAATAATAGAAAACACTACTAGAAGAAAAATAGTATGTTTTTCATGTAGATTCTTTCCGTACATAAGGATATTTAGGTTCTTACAATTTTTTTCTCTTACCATTTCTTCTGGGTGTTTTTACCATAATTTTGAGATTCATATATTGAGATGGAATTCCCAATTTTCTAGAAATCTCACAAAATTGACAGAATGTGTAGACCCCGAATCAAACAACACATTGGCATAATCTGAATAAACAAATAGTGTACCATATACTATATCATTTGATGGCCCAACATTTGCTAATGTAGTTGAAAATGATTTGAACAACCCTTTCTACTAGTAGTATGGATTATTTACCTCAGTTATGATGTTTGATAGAAACTCATTTACATAATGACCCATTTAATTGCACTTAAAACATCTTACGTGTTGATTTTCATTGCCTGCTTGATTATCCTCCTTACAGTTAAAAGAAATATGACTACACATACCACACGAAAAGAACTATATAGATCGTGATAAACATTTTCAAGGTTTATTTTAATGCACTTTTCAAAAGATGAATATTTTATTATCTTACCTCCAGGCTTCTTTGATGAATTAATTCCCTTTTCCTGCCAATAAGAACTCTTCTTTTATTTGCAATATTTTTACACCTGATCATCAGAAAGCTACATTTCTAGCTTCTCAAAACATCTGAAAAGTTTCTAATAGATTTTGAATTCATGCATGGATAATTCTCTTCGATGTCAGAGCTTCATTCCTGAGTAAAATTGATTTATCATACAATCAATATATTGGATTTAATTTGGAGCATACCTAGTTAGTCGAGTGAACTTTTCTTCATAAGCAGCCACTGACTCATCCACCTGCCTCAATTCTAGGAATTGTTTTCCATCCTATGTCGAACCACCATAGGAAAATATTTCTCAAGATACATACCCTTGAATTCATCCCAATCAAGAGAATCAATCTCCTCACTATCCCCGATATTTTTCACCATCAACCACCAATGATCGGCTTCACCATAAAAAAGGTAAACAACAAGACAAACCGTTTGACGTTCTGAACAACCCATGACATCAGAAATCTCCTCCAGTGCTTTAATCCAATATTCATCTAGAATAGGGTCGGATGATCCTCTAAATTATGTGAGGCATTTCCTCATGAAATTCTCTACTACTGACGTGTTCATATGGGGTCGATCTAGTTGATCTCGAGCATGGATACTAGCACCATTTATAGCATGATAAATTGTGCCATTACTCCAACAAACTGTTCAGATCCAATTATAACCATCTCATGTTGAGGATTTGGATGGTATTTCTCCTCTATATGCCTTCCAAATATAGCTACACTATTTCCTCTATGGAAATAAATTCTGAACCCAGAAATATCTTAGATGAAGAAACTCGATAATCAAAAAATTCTATATGTTTTCAACCTTACCATAACTTAATTTATTGAAAATAATTTAAACAATATGATAACTCCAAAATTTGTATAAACCGACCTATGATACCTAATATAAGGCCTCGAACTTAAACATAACATAATCATGAATTATGTTAATAAATTTCATTGAGGATCATTTCATGTTTAGAGATTTAGAGTATTTTTTCATAACATATACATAAAAATTTGAATATAATATGTAGACATTTCTAACCAGTATCCATTTTTATCAGAAAATAAAAACACTTCAAAAAAGAGTCATGTCTTGTTCCATATTTTAGACATCATGGTTGTTCGTTGATCCCATCCTTGACCCTATTCATCATTATGTCCTCTAAAAACATTTGAAGAAAAACATGGGTTAAGAAAAAACTGCTCATTATGGGTCTCACAAAAAAGGAAACTGTTATGTTTTTTCAAAATAACAAATAAATCATGAATACTTTATCAAAAGTAATAATTTTAACCTTTATGAAGTATTAAATACTTATCACTAATAATAGATCATTTCTATGAATTTTGTAACCAAAATATTAAAATAAAATACATAGAAGAAACACATATCATATAAATGTGACTTGGGATATAAACACACTAATATAGAATAAAGATACATTTGACTTCCACACATAAATATAAATGGAATAGCCATATATCTGACTTTCATACCCAATGCATTAGAGGTTATAACGTAACCACCCATCCTGTTTTATCACGACACCACTCGTGATTTGGATTATCACGTAACCACCAGTAATATTTTCAAGTACCATCATAAAATCATATAACATAAAATATTTCAAATATAAATAATTCACTAATAACATTTCATTTGAAATTAAAATAAATTATTTCAAGATATTGAAATAATAAATCAATTTCAATAACCATTTTCAACACCAAAACAACCAAAAACATAATTAGGGGTTTCTTTTTCATTTTAAAAACATTAATGATTTTAGAGGAATCCAACTAATGAATATGGTGAAGGAGAGGTCATTGTCACCGAAAATGTTAAAAACATTCCTTTTGTAATTTAGTAAAATGCTTCATAGAAAAAATATTCATTTTGAATAAAAGTAAAATACAAAGGATTTAATACACTGTATAAAAGAATATCGTTTATAAACCAATATATGCCTCAATGAAAGGACACTGAAAAAATGCCCCTTAACTTACGTCTGACTTGAATCGTTTGTTCATTAACCTCCTGAATAATAAAATAAAGATCATTTATACATTCTTCAGTACATTTTTTCTAATTTTTTAATCCTTTTTTTCACTTATTAGCTTTTTGTAAACATTACATAGACATTAAATTTAATAATGGTCGTTTTGTTGATATTTGGTACTTGATTTAAAAATGAACTTCTTATATTAACATGTTTTCTTTGTGGTCAAAATTCATTTATATTCAAAATTATATTCACGATTTAGATATTATATATATCATAAATTTCTAGTATATATATTTATTTATAATAGTACATAACATTTGGAGGTAGGACTTGAAATTCACCATTCATGGTGAAAGTAATTCGTACGTATGCATGAACACTACCTTCATTTCTATTTTCTATTTAAGGGAATTAAAACACAATAATACATAAGAATATTATAATTACTATATAATATAATATATAATATAATTAACCCAATCCTTTATACATCCCACATATGGTATGAATGTGTCATATCAGTTTGAGGGTGTGGTAGTCCGCACTTCCTTAAATGAAATTATCGAATTTAACCATTATGAAAACAATAAAGGTATGATATAAATGAAAAATAAAAAAGAATAAATAATTAAAAAAATAATATAAATCATATATAAATAAATTACCATCATAATTTCCACTATGAGAGGTAGTTGGATATATTAAAACATTCATCATTTCCTTAGGCAGTAGTATGATGTCCATAGAAACAGTTTGTTCTATACCCATTAGAAGGAGGTGTGTGTAAGTGTAGCTTGAATTATTCTCATAACTAGCACAAATTATATTGATAATATTTGTGTTTTTAGATAATAATGTAATTAAAAGTGTTTATGGTGTTGGAGAAGTAAAATAACAGAAAATAATTTAAGAGAAGATGTTACGTTTTAATCGGGAAACACCCTTTGGTTTGAACCAAATTTCTTCCTTGAATTCTCTTATACATAAGATGAGGATTCTATGTAGAAGATAGAGATCTTGAGATCCAATTTGGTCCAGGGATGGAAGAGCCAAGGGACATTAGAGTTGTGAGTAATGAGTTGGAGGTGAGGTATTTTTATAAGGGGGAGGATCAACTCTTTGATAATGTTTGAAAATATTATTTTATTATATAATGATTTTTGGTTTCTAAAGATCCAAAACTCATGAATGTCTAAGATAAGACGACTCATGTTCAAAATAAATTCATCCAATAAGAATTGGAGAGGTTTTGGATAATGTTTTAATTTTTATAATCTTATTTATTTAAATCATCTATTAATGAGGTAAACACTACATCACCATTGTGTCATAAACAATATTATTTATTTGATGTCTAAAAAAAATAAAAAAATACCATGCTCTAGGAAATTTATTTATATTTATAGTTAATATTTAATGATTATGAAATAACTTATATAACCCCATGTAAAAATTGATTATTAAAAGATACATGTCTGTGTCATGTTTGTCTTTACATTAAATTAATTAATATAAAGTTTCATTATCACTCCCAACTAGCTCCATCGTGTTGCAAAATCGACCCAAATATGCCAATGTTTAGACATGTATCAACCAATAGAATTAAGACAAATGTTAGTTTAATTTAATATTATTATAATATTATTTTTACCTTGAATTACCCTATTTACAATTAACTGTGGTAAATAAAAATCAAAAGATACTATTCATCAAAAATTATTTTAATCTTATTGAACCGCATTTTACTTACTGATAACAACTAGGTATATTGGATTTAAAAAATTCAATTCATAGAAGGGGTAAAATTTAATTTAAATGAAAAAATAGGGTTTTTAACTACTATTCAGGGTTTTCAGTATTCATCAAAAATTGATGTTTTTCAGAAAAATTAAAAATTATTCCTAAGCTATATTTGATATTAGAAATTCATGAATGTTGTCTATTTTACCAAATTCAGAACATAAAAGTTGTATTAAATAATTTATATTTGATTACAGATGTCAAAAAAAGCGTGCTCTTAAGAAATAATAACTATGAGAATATTGACACATGTTTATGTCCAATTTCAATGTGAAATTATTTCCAATAACCAAAATTTGATTTAATGGTAAAAATATCATCAATTTACAATATAAACCTAGATAAAAAGATAATATAACCAAATAAATAAATTATATTAATATATATTTTTGAATTAAAATGCAGTATTTTGCACTATTCATTAAAAAATGAACATTATTAGAAAAATACCAAAAAATTACCCAAATTAAAGTATGATATCCCGATTCTAAAAAAGAATTTTATTTTGTCTAATATAATATATACAAGTGGATAAAATATATCTAAAGAGCGTTCTCCATCAAAAGGTGGTAAATTGACATTTTAGAAAATATTAGAGTATTTATGCTTAAAATTAGATTCATTCACATTTTAAGCCTTCAACATTTATTGGATAAACGAATTTTTTTTAATAAACATGTATAATTATGTTCTAGTTAGATATGTTCATTTCTTGCAATACAACGGCTTGTCATTACATACCATTTAAAGTAATATTATATTATTTTTTTAGTATAACTCAATGTTGTGTGCAATGTATTTTTTCAAAGAAACAAGTTGTTTAGTATTGGGTATGCCATTGAAAATAGAATTCCCTTAAAATTAAAATTTAAATTTAATTTGGAAATATTAATATAAATATGAAAATTTCATATTCTTTATTTACCAGGGATGTTAAACTAGAATTCATGCTTTCTAAACATCACATATAGTTATTCTATTCTTAATTTCCTCAGAATAATATGACAGTGGTTGTTATGTTCATCATAACATTTAGATTATACTAAAATATCTTAAGTAAATACTACAAAAAAATCATCAAAATTTTCCTTGAACACTGTATGAACTAGATCCATGAAAAAATAGGGTAAATTAGTCAGTCCAAATGACATTACTATAAAATCCTAATGCCCATTGCTGGTTTGGAATGTTGTCTATAGAATTTCATCTGTATTTACACACAATTAGTGATGTCCGAAAAGGCAGTAAATTATCCAAAAAATATTGATATTTATTATTATTATCAAATTCTTTATCAATACATGGTAAAAGATGCATGTTAATTATTATAATAGCATAGATTTATATATATTCAATGGAAAAACTCATTGATTGGTATTTTTCTTAAAAAAAATAAATGGGGATCCTCATAGAGAAATTGTAAGGGGAATAAATCCCTTATTACTTAACATGTCTAGTTGTTTCTTTAGAACTGCTAATTCCACAGTGTCAATTCTATTGGGACTTTTATATATTTGCCTTTCCTCAGGGATTAAATCAATAGAAAACTCAACCTACCACTCTAGAAGATATCTTGGTAAATCATCTAGAAATACATCAATGTATTATTGTATAATATGTACAACCTCAATTTAAATATTTATTTATTCACTAATGGATGAATTTTTCTCTTACTCCCCATGAATTTCTTTCAGAAGAGCTATATGGGGTGTATCTGGATTAGAATCACATGATGATGTTTGTACTCTAATCATTATGGATTCTACATCATCCACATAAATCACAACTTCCTTCTTCATAAAATATATTTTTTTCATCATGTTTTGATATGAAGTACATAGTAAGGATTATATAAAAGTAGATCATTGATATTATGATAAATTAAGAAGATAAATAATTTTTATTAGACATAATGTCAACTTCCTAACACATCTTTTTTTGTAATGATAATTCCCCTAGGTGTTTGTACTAACAACTCATTTTTTAATTTTAAATTTATATATCTATTTTTTAAATAAAACTGTGAAGATATAAAGGTTTGTGGTGAAAATTAATCAAATAAATAATTTTCTATATTTTAGGAGGTCATTAAAGTACCTTACACCACATCATTAGTAGCATCAACATCAGTTTTAACTACAAAATCATGGAATTGTTACCATGGCATTTTATACGGCCTGTTTACTTTAGGTTTAGGAGAGTATTTTTCATAATTTACCTATATATTTAATATTATAGATTTGAAAATTGATATATTCTTTTTATCCCCTATATTCACAGGTTAGGTTTTTGTTATCACCACACATGTAAAAGACTGTCATCCCCAATAGACATGTTCCATGATGTTTCCTTCCACATTTTTTTCAAGATATAGTGTAAACACATCCCTTCATACCCTTTTACTTATATTATTTTCAATAGTACTGAATAACCCTCTTATTTCCTTTCATCTCAATAATGTTATATGACCTAGAGAAATCATTGGTCGCCTTGATAGCACATGAGACATTATATTCATATGAATAGAATGTCTGGGAGACTGGTACCCTTCAGTGGAATGGTTTTAACCCATTTAAACCAATCAATCTATTTCATTGGAATACTTATGTAAACCACGTCATTACTTACATTCAAATATAATGTCAACATCATACATAGAGATTTTCTTATCCTCTATTTTCCATTTAAATTGAAATATCCTCTCCATATTAAACCGATGTTCATAATGAAAATATTTTTCTAGGAAGAGTCCATTAAATTCCACCAATATCATGTTTTATATTTCTTAGTCTTCCATCGTGTTTTGAATCAATGGAATCCATTTATCCTCATCTAATAAGAGATGATAAATGGTCTATAAAACCTTCTTGATTTTATTAATTTAGAAAAATATATATATTCTATAAGGAACATATCAATTTCTCATCAAAAAATAGATTTTTAGTCCCATTGAATGTTGGTTTGTGTTGTATCATGAAGAGGTCTATAATTGTTACTATATATTGTGGATTAGGATGAACTAAATGGGGATGGTAATTATTTATAACCTGAGCAAGCTATCCCATTATGTTAATTTGTTTTTCAGCAGTAGATGTTGCTCTTACTTCAACATCATTATCTTTCAAAAGAGGGAAATCCCTAATTGGATTATGGGAGATGATACTATTTCCATTTCATCAATTAGTATCCATTTCTAATCATTTTCATTCATTGGATGCGGCTATGAATCATAATGCACAAATTTTTTCAAGTAAAACACATAACATAAATTCAAACATTTATACATAGTTAATATCATATTAATACAAATGGTTTCTTTGAAGACCCATCTACTTATAACTCCTTAATAATTTTTTTAAATTAAATTTTGTATTATCCTAATAATATCCCATGGGAGTGTCAAAATCGGTTCATGGTATGAGCAATTATTGTGCACCGGGTTTCCCCGAGTCAGGCCCGAAACACCATGTTAGTGTTATTACCCCTATGTAAATTTATACCAGAACCATGCCCAATTATAGAATCCAGAAAATTGTGTATTTCATGGAATACCAAAATTATCTATATCTTTCCATAATTACTAAATTTTATTATATAATTATTCACAATGTCTATAATAGAGTAATTTTTTATGATTAATGACTTTTATAAATCTAATTTCCAATGTTTTTTAAAAAATCATCTGATACCAACATTAATTCCATAACCCTAATAGATCTGTGCCCATGAATTATTTTAGTGCATTAGAATGATCACAAGAAAAAAAACCAGACAGAATGATTAGTTGAGAAGCCTTGCAAATAACTAGATACGAACATCAGTTATATATTACACATTGAAATGAAAAACAATATAGAAACTCCTTTGCAAACATTATTATTCCCTATTCTAATTCCTATATTTCAGTCATAATATACATCGTCAAATACTGTTATAAATAAAACATAAGAAAGGGTGAGATTAGATTCTCAGTAAGGGTAAATAATATAACAGAATTCATCATAAAAAAGAATAAATTTTGAAGGAAATGTATAAAATTGAGACATAAATATTTTGAACATAACCTTAAGAAAAATATGGAAAGAATAAGTCAAATAATTCCATATAAACATTCACATTGATATTCTAGTTGTATTAGAATCATATTTAATATTGATAACCAATCTGATAATGAGGAAATTCAAATTTCGTGACAACACAATTATCCCGTCAAGACATTGGCCTAGAAACCATACATTAATGTGTATGACCTAGACCAATACCCAAACTATTTTTTCCCATAATCTATGAATTGAATATAAATATCACATCATAGTAAAAACACTATCATAAAACATACATTAAAATATGTTAACTGATATCATAAGAGATCAAAATCAGTTAAACATAAGATCCAACAAAGGATATTGACATAGATAAATCTACCCTAATATAACCATTAAAACATTTTGAGAGAAATATCTTTTTTATTTTGATAACATTTATTAAAAAAGAAAAGAAATTATAAATGGAAAATAATAGTTTAAAAACAACCATATAATATTTGAAAGGTTTTTTCATAATTTGAATGCATCGTGATGTTGGAAAGTGCCACTCGCACCATACATGTTACATAAACCATTATTCTCATACAATATCTAAAGAGTCAAAAGAATACATCACAAGAAAAATAAAAAAATGTTTTATTTCATACCATATTCAAAAAATAATAAAATGGGTAAATGGTCTTTCAAAATTTGTAAATATTTTTAGGAAAATTGCATATTGAGGGTTAATAAGTCTAGGTAAATACACATGTAAAATATTCTTGGATAATAATGAGATAGTGAAATTATCCCTTACCTCGTAATTTTATTTAGTTGAGGATTTATTAACCTTATATATAATTGGTAAATAATTTTATTATTTTATTCCTGAATTATTATTATTATTTATAATATGATATATGATCCTCTTATATCATTTTTTAATAATATTTCATTATTATAATTAATTAGAGTGTGAACTGATTCATTTTCATTTACTTATTTGGTTGTGTAAGTATTGCTTCTTATGCATAAGATATGTCCTCTTCATATCCTGAATTATATTATGTTCCTAAATATTATATTCATTAATTTTATTTATTTTCATAATAATTCTTAAATTGTTATAGTGGAGGATGAATCTCTTTACGTCATGGAGATGGTAGGCTATACATACACAAGAGCGGTTGTATCATTCTTTAACGGTGAAGTAAATTGAATTTTATTTTTAATTAATTATTAAAAGAAAATATGAATTCATATTTATTATTTAAATACTTTATATTCTTCATTATACCCATCTATATAATGTATAAATGAAAAAAATTTACACCGTAGTGTGGAGACGATAAGGCTTACGTACACACACATGGTGATGCTGTTTTATTGTAGAATAGGTAAACAAAGGAATATCATTGTAACATAATCATAAAACATCAATATATATTTTATATTATTGTATATATTACATTAGTATAAAAGTAGTAATGGAAAATAATGTATAAGAAAAAATAAAATTGAAAGTATTGATTAAACAATTACCTCTTTGTTGGGTGTCTTGTTTTGATTTTCCCAAAATGACTTCATATGAAAGATTTATACCCAATGTATGGCCTTTAGAGTGAATTTTTTTAAATTTAGATGATAATTGTGGAGGATTTATCAAATACAATGGAATTTATATGAATTAATAATATTTAAGGAGATTTTAATTTTTATAATAGAGGGGAGATGCACTTTTTAAAACTCCAAAACTATTAATTTAATATAAATTCATTTTCAATTTCAAATAGATTTAACGTGATTTATTTCATTCCTATAGTGATGATTATGCATAGAATTTGGCTAAACGAATGAATTATTGACTTTTTTAGGTCACAATGTTAACCTTATCTTTTGGATTTAACCTTAGACAAAAAAATTTAACTCTTTCTATGACTACTTGACTTATATACTATTGGGTTATTATATATACTATAAAATCACAAACGAAACACAATTGGATAAATTATGACATATATAAAATTATCTCAGTGTGTTGATTGAATAATTGATATTTTTGAGTCTTATTAAATTAAATGAAATATTATTTATTTTCAAGTAACATTTATGTCAATTTTCTCACTATTTATTATCTTCATTTTTAAAAATCTCATAACAAGATGATAACTTCAAACAAAAAATTTTAATATATCTCTATAATGTCTATGATATTTATGAAATTCATAAATTTCATGAATTATGTGAAATTATATTTATTTTATTATTTTTTATTACATTTATTTGATATCTCAAAGAATAATGTAATTACTGCCACATTAATACGCTAACTATTAATTAAATAATATCTTATATAAAATTTTAAGAAATAACTATCATGATAATGATAAATTTAAAAATTTATAATGAATATTTATAGTTGAATTTATATAATGTATAACCCTATATTAAAAATTATTTAATTATAAAAATTATGAATACATCATTTTAACTCGTCATTATATAAAATATTGTAACGTCCCGGATCCAGGTGCCACTCAACAGGTGCCACGAACCCAGTTCGCCACGTGACCTCATGCGCATTTCCCCAGACACTAGAGGCTGCCGACTAGCAGCGAGGGCCCAGGTCTGATAGAGGGGATACTATGCACTCATTTGTCAAAGTGTAGTACAATGGAATAATAAAAACATTCAATAACAGCAGAAGCAAATAACCATACACATTTAAAATAAAAAACTGCAGTAAAAGATAAGAAATAGTTATATAGAAAATGATGGAACATGTTTCATGTTCTTAGAAAATTGCCAGAAAATGTTACACAACAATAAAACACTGTACAATACGGAGTACAGAAAAACAAAACAGTCAGTAGCATCACGATCCTAAGACCGATCCAATGCTTCCCAACTCCTCAGCAGCAATCATGTTTCTGAATCGGGACCCTTTCCCTTATCCACAACTGTAGAAATGTAATCTCATTGGGCCGAACACATGACCCAAACAGGGTGTGAGAAATAAATCCCAGTAGGAACCCACCAAAGGCTCATGCTCAACTGTGTGAAAATTAGCAACAATAGTGTGGAGTAGTAAAATTCAATAAACTAAGTATTGCTCAAAAGTAACTAAATTTTCCATTTATATTTCCATTTTATTAGTATTTTAAACATTCAAGTTAAGATATCACCACAGTGAATATTCTATGAAAAATAGCCAGAGTCCTCAGACACGTAAACCCTTACCCTCAGGTAAATAGAATCCAAACATAGGAATATACCCACAGTCATATTGAATATTTCCCACAGGTGTACGAGGTGTCACCCACAGACACAAAATCAACTGCCCACAGGCACATAAGAATTTTTCCACAGGCTAAGTAGTACATTGCCCGCAGGCTAGTCACAACACTGCCCTCAGGCTAATCTAGTAATCAGGCCATGCCCAACATGTAAACAAGAAATATACATGAAACAGAAAATGAAATTCCTCTTAAGGAAATTCTACAATCGTTATTATAATGTCATACCCTCAGGTATCCTGGCCAAATAGATAAAGAGAGGAATGAACCCCCGGGGTGGTCCTGCATTCATGCATCAATCCCAAACAACATTTTATTATCACATTTAAATTACCTAAACAATTCTAGGTATTTAATTAAACAAGGCCTCATCCATACAACACCCCATTCATGGGCACGTATCTCAATGGTACACAAAACACACATCAGTTGGAAATTACACACGAAGAAACCTACCATAAACACCCATGAATGTTATAACCAAACAACGCCTTATGAAATTTCCAAAAACGTCATAGATCCGAGGTAAAAGAATTATAATTCAATATCAAATAAAATCTATTAGAATAATAATTGGAAAGAACTACGCAATGATATGGGAGGTATTACCTGTGCGGTTCTAACAAGATTGACGGAAGAGGAAACTGATTCTCGACGCTCGATCTTGAGATCCACGAAGGTTTGGCCATCCTCTCCTGTGCTCCCATCCAGTTCTATGCCAATCCTATAAACATGGATGTCTAATGCCCATTTTAAACGAAAAAAAACAAAGTTCATGGCATGTAATTTTGACTACATGGCGTGTACTCCCCTCATTTAACTATTCCAATGGCTGCACCGCGAAGCTGTTCATCCGTGGACATGAGTACACAACGTGTATTCCGGACTACATGGCGTGTACTGTCACCCAGTTGGAGGCTGCTCCCACAGCCATACTATTTCATCTGCCGACTGACTACATGACGTGTAAAGGGCAACTACACATCGTGTGGTCGGTTTTTACACCATTAGTTACTAACAAGGCTACACACCATGTGTACTCACACCACATTGCCAAAGTACACGATGTCTAGAAAAGTACATAGTGTGTAGTCCGAAAATTTAGGATTTTCCCCATTTTCCTTATTTTCTAAAAAACACTTAAGGAAAAGAGAAAGGAAGAAACCCGTACCTCATGTATAAGAACCATGTTCTTAAAAACATCCCCCCTTAAAGAAATTCATCCCTGACTTTCCCTTCCAAGGTTGGTGAAGATATATCTGTGAAAAACTCCGGCCACTGAGCACATATGTAGGCCTCTCACTCCCATGTTTCTTCATGCACTTGACCATATTGCCATAGCACCCATACGAGAGGAACTGACCAGCCATGGAGAACCTTTGTGCTCTTATAAATGATACAAATATGATGCTCCTCAAAGGACGCATCGACCTCAAGAAAAACCTCCTTGGGATAAATAAAGTGAGACGGGTCTGAGTGATAGCGCTGCAGCAGAGATACATTGAAGATGTCGTGCATGGCTCAGTACCACTATGGTAACTGTAACCGATAGGCAACTGGCCTGACTCTCAGTAGAACCTCAAATGGCCCTACATACCTCAGTGAAAGTTTTCCATGTCTCCTGATCCGGCTGTGTCCCAACCTCGGTGAAATATGCAAGAAAACCTGATCCCCGACGATGAACTCCAATGGTAATCTGTGGCGATCAGAATAAGATTTCTGACGAGATTGTGCGGTATCCATCCGCTTCTGAATAATGTGGACATGCTCAGAAGTCTCTTGTATGAGATGTGGTCCCTGTAAAGCTGCCTCACCTTCCTCTAACTAGAATAAGGGTGATCGGAATAGCCTACCATATAAAGCCTCATAAGATATTATCTGAATAGTTTCTTGAAAAATATTATTATATGCAAACTCAACTCAGGTTATTTGGTTCTCCCAAGAACCCCCAATGTCTAGGACTTATGCACGCAACATGTCCTCAAGAACCTGTATCGTATGCTCTGACTGACCATCGGTCTGATGGTGGTATGCAGTGCTCAGAAGCACTTGTGTACCTAGTACTCTCTGAAAACTCTACCAGAAACGAGATGTAAAATAGGCATCCCTATCTAAAATTATAGAACATGGGACCCCATGAAGATGTACGACCTCTCGAATATAAAACTTCCTGATCTCATCAATTATGAAGGCCTCCTTGATCTGCAAAAAGTGATATACCTTTGTGATTCTGTCCACACAAACCCACACGACATCATTGCCTCAAGGTGACCTCGGAAACACAGTGATGAAATCCATCATGAAATTATCCCATTTCCATGCTGGAATGGGTAACTGCTGCAAAAACCCAGTTGGACTCTGATGCTCTGCCATCACCTGCTGACTAGTGGAACACCTCGTAACAAAACCAGCTACATCCCTTTTTAATCCAGGCCACCAGTACTGACATCTCAGGTCTCAGTACATCTTGGTAAACCCAGGATGAACTTCCCAAGCTGAAGCATGAAACTCCCGCATCAACTCCCCGTGTATATCTCCCGGAACCCACACTCGTCCATGGAAACACAATACATCATCATCGCCTATCATCCAACCAGGAGAAGGGTCTTCACTGGTCACTGATTCTCATAGATCTAGGCGTTTTGAATCATATGGCTATCTCATCCTCACTATATCCCGAAGGGTTGAGGTCATAGATAATGAAGAAAGATAGGTATACCCCAGACTTTGGTGAACCTCCAAATGAATCTCAGAGAACAAAGCCATAATCTTCCATTCACCACTATCCTCTTGCATTTCCATTATCTTATTCTTCATGCACAGTGCATCAGCTACTGCATTACATTTACCAGGTGTATATGCATGCGCAAAATTGAAGGACTGAAGGTCTTCCACCCAACTTCGCTGTATCAAGATAAAGTCACGCTGGGTAAGGATGTCCTTGAGAATTTTGTGGTCCGTGAACACCACAAAATGTTCTCCCAAGAGATAATGTCTCTAACAGCACAACGCATGAACAACTGCAACCAACTTGAGATCATGCGTCGGGTAAATCCTCTCATATGGACTCATGTGTCGAGACCCGTACGCAACTACTTGATCGCCCAACATCAACACATCTCCTTGCCCAATACCTGCTGCATCATAGCAAACTGTATAACTCTTCCCCTGCTATGGGAGTATTAGGATTGGTGCTGATTTCAACTTTTCCTTCAGCTCCTGGAAGGCTGTCTCGCAAGCTTCTGACCAAACGAACTTCACACCATTCTTAGTCAAACCCTTCAACGACACTGCTAACTGGGAGAAGTCCTGTATGAAGCATCTGTAGTTACCAGCCAGCCCCAAGAAACTCTTTATGTCCAAAAATTTGTTAGGCTTCTCCAATGATACTACTACTTTCAACTTCTATGGGTCTACTGCAACTCCTTCCTCTAAGATGATATGACCCAGGAAGTGTATCTGGTCAGTTCAAAAGTGGCACTTTGATATCTTATCATATAGTCGATGCTCTCTTAGTGTACACAATATGATCTCAAGATGGGTGGAATGGTCACGTCGAGTGTGAGATTACACCAAAATATTGTCCACAAATACTACCACAAAAGAATCCAGATAAGGATGGCACACTATTCATCAGATCCATGAAAACTACTGATGCGTTTGTGGGTCCGAAGAGCATAACCGCATACTCATATAGACCATAACTGCTCCTAAAAGCTGTGAGAGGTATATCGGATGGTCTAAAAAATAGCTGAGGATATCCTGATCTCAAGTCAATATTTGAGAACACTCGTTCTCTACAATGTTTATCAAAAAGATCATAAATCCTTGTTAAGGGATATCAGTTCTTAAATATCAACTGGTTCAGCTTTTGATAATCCACACAGAGTCTGAGAGTACCATCAACCTTCTTTGCAAAAAGGTGAAGAGAACTCCATGGGGAAGTACTGGGTCTGATAATACCCTTTTTCTGTAACTCCCCTAACTATCTCTTGAGCACCTGCAACTTCAGTGTAGCCATTCTATAAAGAGGACTGGACACCGATGTTGTTCCTGGAACAAGCACAATAGATAAATCCACCTCTCGGTCCAGAGGTAGACCCAAAAAGTGGTCTGATAAGACATCCAAGAAATGATCAACCACTAGAGGGAAATCCTTCTGAAAAGTCCCCTGGTCGTCCAAATATAAGCTCACAATCTGGGATGTGATACCACCTCACCCCTGATGCTTTGATCCAGCTCGACTCGCCTGAACATTCCACTCACCCTTGTATAGAAACCCTCCACCCTCTGGTTACGTGAAACTCACCCCGTGATAATAGAAATCCAAAAAGGCACTAAAGGGAACCAACCGGTCCATCCCGATAATGACATCATAGCTCTTTATCTCTAAGACATAGAGGTCCCAAAGGAAGTGACACCCACCAACCTCAAGGGGGCACTCATTTAACTGATGCACACTAGCTTTTCTTTTCCCAAACGGAGTGTCTAACGTCATAACATCAGAAGAAGAAGAAAAAAAGAGCCCAAGGCTCTCCACAATAGTTATAGATATGAAACTATGTGTAGCTCCCATATCAAAAAGCATTGTAGATAAAATAGAAGCCACTAGAATATTACCTCTCACAGTAGAATGATTGGGATCCTGCTCCGGATGGACCTGTTGCACTGCATATGCCTGCCCAGTGTCGTAGCCCTACGACACAACCTGGGTACCTTGAGCTGTCCCTCCTTACTGCCTCTGAGATCCTGGTGTCTGGATACAACGACCACATCAACCATCCCTGCCTGCACACCCTGATGTATTCCAGTTCCCTGAATTGTAAGATGTTTTTGGTCCTGGTCCCGCATGCGGAGTCTGCACAGAACCCCTCTCACTAGCCACTAGTGGAAACTCCCTCCAAAAGTGCTGCAGATGACCCATCCTACCGCAAGCTCGAAATACCACATGGTCTCGTGGAAACTGAGGTCTCTTGTGCCCTTCCTTAACAAACTTGTAGCACATGACATGACCACATAAATAATTCTTCTAACTGGTAATACCACCCGGATAAAAAGAAGAAAAATTCTATTATAAAATATTATATTAATTATTAAAGTATATTTTTTATCATGGACATGAATTTTTAATATTTATGGATTTTAAAATCACCTTAACTAATTATGAAATATCGAAATAATATTTATTCAACAAATATTAGTATTAAATTTAATCATTCAAAAAACAATAAGTGTAATTAAATTTTCCAGAATAACATTTTTCAATTATTTTTTATCAAAAAATTACTTATTAATGATATGTGAAAGCCCTATATTCCAATATATTCTATTTCATGATTATCATACTATCATTTAAAATGAATAGTTCCAAAATTTAACATTAATGTTATTTTATAATAAACAATATTTTATTAAATGATTCAAAATTCAAAAAAAAATTATATTCAGTGATATAAATATTATGTAGTTGGAAATATCAATTATTTTCTATTTATTGATCAAATTTTTCTTTACATTAACATTCATGACCCATAAACAGTAAAAAAGTATATCATTCTAATGGGAAAAAGGGATAGCATAGGTGAAATCAAAATGATATGGATGAAAAAATTACCAAAATAGGTCAAAATTATTTATTCCTAAGATTATTTTGGCTAATACTTATATTTTATTATAATTATATTAAATTTTCATCATTTTTTCTTTGAATACTAATTTAAAAAATTTAATATAATTAATGTAATCCGAGAAAGCCCCACCACTCACTTGTAAAAGTGAACATCATCTCCCCAATTGTTTAGAAGTTTTTATCCATAGATCTCATGAAATATATACCACAATACACTAAAAACAACCTTAAAAATATCTTATAGTTTTTTCCTTTCCATAATTCGACCCTTCCAAGTTAAAAAATATACATTGATGAAGGATTCTAAATGAACAGGTATAACTATTAACGAAGAAATTACAAATTTATTTCATATTATAATTTATCTACAAACATGGTATGTATTGTTATACAATGACTTAAATATATTAAATACACATTTTTTTATTTTAATTATAGAAAATATCCATTTTATTTATATCTATTTGGAAATTATAATGTCGATCTTATGTAAGTGTGGAGTACCACCTCTACGAAGTGATGTCACTTTTTTTTAATTATAATTTACATTGATGGTGAAAGGAAAAAATATAATGAATAAATAAGATATATATTATATAGAAATTGTAATATAAAAGTGAATTATTATTTTAAAATATTTCATTCCATCTATTGAAATATAAATGACAACACTAATGTGTACATACAACCTACTGTTTCAATGTACAATGTAAATTATTATTAAAAAATATATAATTTATGGATGAATATAAATATTTATTTTATTTATAATATACATATTATATTTATATCATGATTATAAATATATATATTATGGAACCATCTTCAAAGAAAAACGATCAAAGCTACCAAATAATAATTCACAGGACAAATGAAACAATTATCATCGAAAGCATGTGATTTTAATAAGGGACTTATTTATAAATGGTTGTAAAAATGTTATAAATGGATCATATATGACATTTAATATGTGTATATGAAAATTTTATAGTATCACACCAAATTTAAATTTTTCTGGAAGATATATAACTTTTAATAAAATTTAATATTTAGGTAAGGGTTTTACATCAAAATCTAAATATTTTTAGGGAATGATTATGATTATGTGTATGATAATGATATTACCTGATCTACCTATCAATACTTCTCAAGAATTTTTATCATATTGTTTTTTCTGGGGATTAAATTTTATTCATTCAATGTCCTCACGTTATGTACTTATGATTCCAAAAATAAAATTAAGAAAATCAAACATTACAGCTCTATTGGGTCAAAATGTTTTTTTTCATCCACCTCCACGTTTTTAATAAATATATTGAATATTTTTTTTACTATTATTCAGTGATTTTATAATTTTATTTAGAACATGATTTAATTTATTAAAAAACCAATTGAAATGAATATTTGTGATATTTTTTTGAATGTTGTACTTATAACTATTTATCAAAATATGAAATGAATCATTGATTTAGTTCAATATGTTGTAATATAATTTCCAACCATCTTGAATAATCAATATTTTTTATATTCCTATATAAGTTTTCAAGGTACCTTCCAAATATAAAATTTTTTATAATATAATGGATAATTTTATATTTTAATGATGGGATTTTCAAATAAAAAGAGAATTTGTCTCATTAAAATTTTCTTATTATTTTTTATATTCATTTTTATATTATATAAAATCATTATTTGATAAATATTATTTATTAGAAAAATTATACTATGATATAATGCTTACTTTTTTACATATATGGTTTTTTATTATACTAATATGATACGTTTGAAAAATAATTATTTTCCCATGTATATTCAGCGATGAAATGATTAAAATTTTATGTAATGTTTTCCTTTAAATGAATTTTGATATTATGAAATGATATTATAGAACAGATATTTAAGATTATTATTTATTAATATAATAACCAAAATTATTTGTCCATATAAGGAATTGGATAAATATGGATATATCAATATATAATATTGATTTTAATGGATAATAATCCTAGTTCTATAATGGACATTTTCTAATATAATAGTCTTTAGAGGGATCCTTGACTAAAGATAAAATGGTTTGGAAGTGATGCCAATCCACTATGATTGTCTTAGTAGTGATAAATTACTAATAATGTTGTGATATTCTATAATTATGTGTATTCCATAAGCTTATGTCATATGACAAAGCTAACCTTTAATGGATCACGTTCTTTGATTCCATTATAAATCATGTCTTCTGAATTTTCATACTTTATTCATGATTTATTTTTATTATCTATGATATGTTATGTGTGGTTTCAAATGTTAATTTCATATTCTCCTATCATAATTCACATGCTATTAATAAATTACCATAGATATATCCCTCGTATATCATTTCTCGTTATATTAACTCACAATTTATTATGTTTTCTTTCCTTATGTAATCAGAAAAAAAAATTATTTATGACCTTTCTATGAACGGTGTAAGTTATGAAGAACTTAGTGGTACATGATGAAGATAACATTTGAAGCCTTTGTTTATGTATTCATGTTTCCCAATATTTTAAACCTATAAGATTATAGTGTACACTACAATAATGTAAAAATATATTCTAATATAATTAAGTGATATAAATTTTAAAAAAATTATGGTCACTATAAATGTCATTTCTATTGGAAGCGCATAAAACATGACATTTATAGGTTTTTCACTCATTTCTTAACATCTTTGTAGGGTATATCAGAAAAATTATCCATTGGATTGTTTCATCAAATTATAATTCTTATTTATTTGTATGATGATTAGATGATTTAATTTATCACATTACCAAACAATAATATGAGACATTTAGATGTATTATTGTTAGTGGTTGACAAACTAGTGAATAATTATCACATATTAACTGTTTTGGAAACCATATATATTGATAATATCTATTAGATATATGTGTGACATATAATGTAACATAATGTCTAATAACATAATATAATTTCATATTTGGTTACACATTTCAAATAGATGTCATGGAATGACCTACTGAAGTTGTTTGTGTCATAGGTCATCAATTTAAATTACAAGAAGATAGATGACTTTTCTTAGATGATGATCCAAATTCAAGATGATACAGTCATAGAATGAATTCTAGAATATGATTTTTCATAGGATTAACTTCTATTATTAGATGATTGTTTATATTATTTAATAATGGATGATTATATTTAGATGGATAAATTGGACAGATGTTATGCATGACTATTCCATTCAACCATGTTTTTTCTTGAGACAAGTGAGATAGATGAGATTGGAAAGAACCTAATGTTGGATATTTCAGATAAATACCAATAAAAATTGTTTTAGGATAATTCTTAGTGAAAATATTTTTTCCTTCTAATGGTTATGTCTCATGGAGATCACGAAGTGATATCAGATCTTCTTTTGAGTCTTACATTATTTAGGTCATATTTATTAGATGGAAATAGGAGAATATAGTTAAATTATGTGTTATTATATTTGAAATTATGGATGGAATCAATAAAATGAATTATTGATTATATATACCTCCACATTATTGAATATTACATGATGTGATTCATGATTCATATATTAATAAATATGATCTACACCAGAAACATGTGATCAAAATCCTGGATGATGATATTGATTAATATGTATTATTGATGAAATGATAGGTGAAAATCATGGACTATATTGATATGTGGATGTAAGGGAATATTTGATATCTTATCCTTGTATTGTTGACACATGGTTTCATACAAATGGATATATGATAATGATATCTAAATATTTTTATGTAGTGGCCCAATATTTCTAATGAATAACCCAAAAAACATCACACGGATGAAATTTCTGTGGAGCTGGCATTTTTTGAAACACATTGTTCTACATGTACATCAAAAATTATGTGATTCACAATTGTATAGTAAGATAGAAATCTTGAATATGAAATAAATATCTTGAAGCAATGTTTTTCACATGTCACACCAACAAATGACAAATGAGTTACCCTCTTTCTGGAGAAATCCAACAACTAATCAATGTATTCCTAAATGTAAATTTTAATAAAGTAATAAATGCAATTTAATGAGAAACTATATTTCTTTTCTATATTCTTATCACCAATCATCACACAACGTGGATAGATGACCAATGAGTTACCCTCTTCAAGATTCATTATAATTCAATCATATTACGACTATTTTTTTAATCCTATGTTTTTGTGTGTGGGGATTTTTCAATATCATCTTCATGGGAAATTGTACTCCAATAATCATGATATAGGAATATTTTAATATCTTATTAAAATTTAAAAGATATGGAAGACGATATTTTCATGTTGTTTTTTGTATATATCATGAGTGATTTATGTATAATTGAATAAAAGGTGAGTAAATATTTATCCCAAGAAGGTGTTGAAATACAATTGATTGGTTCCATAGAGCAAAGGATTCATAACTAATCATTTTTATGTGAAATAATTATAATACAGGTTCCGATTACATAATCAATATCTAATGATGAATTAGTTGATATGTGTACTAAATTAGGTTGTAGGTATGAAATTTTTTATTTCTATCTATTAGTTTTTTTAATAATGGGATCCCTATACCCAAATTAACAATACATATCAGTTACAAATCAATATAAATAATGTGTTATACATGTTTTATACATACCATTATAGTGTTAACAATTATGCATCTAATATTTCAATGGTAATTTCTATATTTTTTTTGTATTTAATGATTTAAGTTTTTCCAAGGATATATCATAAACCTCGTGATAGAACAAAATTTTTTTTAACCGTATTATATATGGTCTAGATACATTATATTAATTGAATATAGTTGATAAATAACTATCAAGTTATGGAGGTTGATATTCATTTATAATTTATCCCATTAAGTTCGCACATAGAGAACTCTAGTTGGCTAGATCATAAGAACAGTTTAACCAAGAAAAAAACACATGTATCTAGTTTTATTGGTTGTCCAATCTACAAATATGATTATTTTACTATTTATTAAGGTCATTATCTATGTGTTACACTTTATCATGTACATTGATGCATGAAAAAAACCTAGACTCTCATGTTGTGGTACGGTAGCTTGTGTTGGTTATGTAATTGGTGGCATGACACTACTTGAATGATCAAGAATGAATTTTGTTTCTTCTAAGAGGAAGTGATATCTGAAGTCAAATTCATTATGATGGTAGTAACATTATTAAATCTATGACATGGTAGAAGATGGTACTTCATTCTATAATGGTTAATGAATAATATTTAAAGAATGAATTATAAATCAATGTGTGTATCCTGCTTTATGAGATATAAATAAACCAAGGGATTATATTAAACTATGTATTTTTTGGGAATGGTTTTCATTGTTATAAAAATCCCTTATTTTTTTTGATCCCTTCATGGTTAGATACGATCCCTAAATTGATTGTGAGTAGTAATTATTTTAATCAATATAAGTACCTAGAGGGACACCGAAAGTGTTGTATTCAAGAGTATAGATTTTTCTTGTCAATAGGTATACCCTAAATAGTGGGATCAACCAAGGATTCTGAGAGATTGCAAAATTTTAATGATCAACTATAAATAAATATGTTCGTTATTATTAATGTATAAAATAACTATTTTGAAATATTTTATTAAAAGTATTTATCTACATTCATGGATACTATTTTGACATATTATATAATTAGAGAATACAATTAATGGTTAATATTTTGAGAGAAACTATTCTATTAAAAAACATAGTTTTATAAAGTAATATGTCAATTATTTATTACAAATTGGTGATAAAATATAACTACCATTTATCACATTGTTATTTGATCATAACCACTTGTTTATTTCAGATTTAGTGGATTTTTCATATTCATGGTTTAGGGAACCATAACCGTGAATTCATTGGCTATGATATAAGATGATCTAAGGCCTACATCCAGTAGACTACTAATTATAATGGAATGAGATCCTCTTAGTACTTCTTCATAGTAGAAAAAGGTATAATTATTCTATTTTCTCGAACAAATAACACTTTTTCATATCCCATAAAGATAGTAGGGGTGATCATCGTGTTATTGAAGAAATAATAAGAGAATGATGTTAAAACTATTACATTGATGATTGGATTCACGTGGGTTGTTTAATTGTGTGTTATTGATCTATAGGGGTTTGATCTCAAATTATTCAAGATTAAATCATGATCTAAAAATTTAGTGAAACATGGTACTATCATAATTGAGGTAAACATTTATTTAATTTTAGTTCTTATTAAATTCATGTGAGAACCTCATTCCACTATATAGGATGAGATAACAGAAGAAGACAATGTTTATTCACACTAGTTATGGAAAAATTTTAATGCATGAACCACTAAAATTCATTGAGAATCCCACTACCATCAATTTTTACGTCAACAATCATGTGAATTTCATGAGTCAATGAAAAAAATTTATTTGACTAAAATTTATTTTGATGATATAACATGGCTAAAAAATATATAACTTCTGTTGATCTTATTTTTGTAGGCCATGTTATTCCCATCCAAAAAATTTAATATGTAACAATTTTATTTTTTTAATGTATTAAATTTAATAGAACCAACAGTTAAAATATATACTAATTTTATTCCAATTCATTTTCTGATCGTGCTTATGGAGGAATCTCATTATCATGATAAAATAAAGACACCAGAACGTCTCTAAATGGGGATATAAAGTTCTATACTACATGGAATATTTAAATAAATCTATCAACTAATCAATATGATTATTTTAAAAGAACATTTGTAGGATGATGTAGTTATAACAATAATGAATAATAATTATATAATTTATTTTTATTAATATTGAGACATGACCTTCTTCATTGAAATAAAATGGTGTTCTATATTTTAAAGAGTTGAAAAGGAGTGGATAAATACCACAAATCCAAAACGTAAAAAACACTTCCAATGGATCAATAGAAAATGGAATATTTTTATTTAAATAAAAAAGTATTCTCATGGAAGCCGTCATTAATTTTTTATTCTTTCCCCACTAGTAGAAATCCATATCTCAAATACAATTCAACACTAAGTTGTTTTTTGGTAGCATCCAGTTACACATGAACTTTTGTATCCATTTTCCCCATGAGAACCATCTAATAGCATACTGGTGAACCTTTATATGAGGCCCTAACACATAAATCCATTCCCATAAATAATTGGTCTCGATCAGGCTAATACATATGTCCAGTTTGTTCATTAAAACCTAATCCACACATCAACCTAGCTAACAGTCTTCAAACATGGAATAAGATAGTTCATGTTGACCTGACCTAGAACAACCCCACAGTAGGTCTTCAAGGAACATAATGGGACATCATAAGGTCAACCATATGAGAAATGTTCCACTGTGGGGTTTCATAGATGGGTCATATTTTTTAATGTAAAAAATAATAATATATTAAACGTTTAATAAAAAATAATAATATAATATTATTCAAAAAAATTATTTAAATTTTTAGATAAAAATTAATTAATTAATTAATTTATTTTTGGAATATAATTAAATTAATATTTTTACAGAAAGGAAAATAAATTATTTGAATTTAAATTAATTTTTTTAATTTATTAATACCCCTTAAATATAAATTTATTCCAAATTATGATTGATGATCATTAAATTTTACCTCTCGAATGGACATGATTAGTGACCAAACCTTTTTAAATGATTAATTTTATTTTAATAATATTTTTAAAAGATTGTGATTTCTTTAATATTTATATATTTAAAGATGGTTTTGACATATTTATTTTATAATATAGTTATATGGTTATGTACATCCATATGTTTTATTTTTGTATGTGTTTTTTTTTCATGAGACCCACTAACCTACATGTTGGTATTTAATTATTAACAATGATAAAGATGTAGGATGAGGACCACAACAATATAGGACATTATCCCCGATGATAATTTGAAAATAGATGATGGGAGAAGAGAAACAATCCAATACAAGACATGATTCTTTTATAACCCTTAGGTTATCCTTCATCCAGGGAGTTTATATTTATCAACATATTTTATATGGTAATGATGATGAAGATATTTTTTGTTGTTTATATATTGTTTATTATTTTATGGGTTTTGATATTTTTAGTAAAAACATAAAATAATTTATATGAAAATTTCAAAAAAACATGATGGAATTTTTCCTACAGATATTATAATTTGAACATGAAATAATTTATAAACATACTAATCGAAATTTATATCATTAATAAAATATATTAAAACCCCTCATAGAAATATTAATATATGAATATCTTTCCTTGGGAAAATTTGTAATCAACACGGTGTATTGGGATCACATTGGCTACTGTTGGGGGTCTCTCATTCTATTGGGGTGTTCAGATGACAGTGATGGCTTAACAAACTAATGATGGAAGCAATGAAATTTAGAAATATATATTTTTGGATATTTGAAGGAAAATATGCAGTAATAATTTTTATGTTTTTTTGGAGCTGGGACTTCACTCATTGAGTTGAGGATCAATGAATTAATATGATTGTCCAATCAAACACCTACCATGGAACACTCTTCGTAGTGGTATATCAATATCATGTAGACTATGAGGAGATGATTCAATGATCAATTAAACTATTATAATAAATCTATAGAGTATTCTAGTACATTAGTGAGGTTTACTAGGGATCAATAAAATATCGGGAGATATTTAATGATTTTCATAATAAATAATTAGTGATCTGCGATAAAGATTAATGTACCAATCTAATATATATTTTATTATATAGTATGACATGAAATACCAAATGTACAGTATGATAACTACTGAACATTGAACATTTCCAAAATAGAATTAATTCCCAATATAAGTTTCAGCACATTTACAATGTACTATGATATAGTACATTCCTGGTGACTATGTCTCCAATAAATAATGAGAAACAATAAGAGGTTATGTTGAGTGAATTTCTTATAGGATACACTTTTATAACACATAAGATGGGTTTTTAATAATTCTATCAAAAACACCTAATGGGATATATGGATATTATAGTATAACAATGATTATTTAAGATGTTATGTCATCTCTAAGAATCCTGATAGAAAAAACGAGGAGATATATAAAGAATTCATGAAATCACTTGATATGTGTGAATTGATAGATGAATAAAAATCAATCAAAAATATCTTCCTCTCATATATTCCATCAATTTATCAATGTTTCATTACATTGTAAAAAAAATTACTAGTATGGAGAAAATGCTTTATGATATTTTTAGTAATTCCATCCATGAAAATATGAACATAAAAATGGTTTCTCCTTTTGGTTAATGGTTAAAATATTTCCATAAATAGGTAAAATTATCAATGGAATGTGTGACACCAAAATGAATTTCACTTTGTATTTTAAAGAAAAGAGGTTGGTTCCTGTAAAATAGGACATTTTCTTTACATGTGTATTTATAATATTAAATGAATATAATATAATTGAATAATAAATTAATTACTTTTTCCTCACCTGTATTCATTATTGTTTATAGTATTTCATATCATGGGTAATAAATACTATATTCAAATCACATATGTGTATTGAAATATGGTATCCATTTTTGTAATTCTTCTGCCTGAGTTTCCCGAAGTTGGTGTATTATTACATAATAATGGCATGATAAAAAATGATCATGTCTCGGAAGACTGATTAGTTTAGTATCCCAATAAAAACTAGATACATTCATAAAGATTACATTACATCTAAAACTAAAAACTACAACAACATCATGTCTCCATAGACCAAACTCATATCCCCTCATACTATCCCTGTAGGTCATTCATAAAATACTTCTTCACATGCTCAGAAAAATAAAACATAGAATGTGGTGATCTCAGATCCCCAATAAGGATAAAAATATAGGAGAAACATTCATAAATAAGCATAAACATTTAAGTAAATGTATAACTAAAACAAAAGCCTTTTAAACTTAAACATCAGCATAATATGGCAGAAATAAAATTAAATAATTCCATTAACTTATTCACATGGATGTTCTACTAATCTAATAATCACATGAAATATCAATAACCACTTTCATAATGATGGAATTCATAATGTCTGACTATCATAACCACCTAGTCAGGGCATTGTGCCAAGGCTACAAATAATATTTTTTCAAGGCCTTGTGCCAAGACACTAGTTTGTATCATGAGACCTACCGATGCATCAAGGAGCTATAGTGGGCTCCACTCATCAATTATTAAGTCAAATTATTTCATCATATGAATAAGTTTAAACATAACATAAACATTTCTATTAAAACTAGCATATGAAAATTCAATAATTTCTCCCTAAACCATGAATGTTATAAGAATAACACATCCACATTCAAAAATATCAATAACCCATCAATACAATATTGAAGTTTTGTATCAAAATAAATCAACTTTTAATAAGATTAAAATCCATCAAAGGATGTTGACATAGATGAAAACAAAACTATTTGAGAGAAATATCTTTTATTAAATCAATTAAAAGTCAAATAGTTATAAAACAAAACATTTACCTTGAAAATATTCTTATAATATTGTAATGGAAGCTTCGACAATTTTATAATTGTGGAAAATAGTAGAACCCGCCGTATAAGTTAAAAAAAATACATTCTTACCTTAATTTTGTCGAAAAGGTTAAAAACGACCTTGTTTGGAAAATGAAAGAATGATTCCTTTATAAACATCTTATAAAAAGTCTTACAGGGTATACATGAATTTAACCCATAGTATTTAAAATAGTAATAATGATTTTAAATACATTTTTAAGAATCATGGATGTGGATTATAAAGAGGTCCCAGTAGATAATTACGTATAAAAAACCTCAAATAATGAAGAGATTGTGAAATAAACCCTTACTTTGTACTTTTCATTGGTCTAGGGTAGTTTAACCTCTTGTATAATGGTTAAATAATTGTTATTAAATTATAAAAGAATCATATACATTAATATGATATCATAAGTGATCTTTTAACATTGCTTTGTAAATAATATCTTAGTATTATCGTCGTTTCAGGTGTTAACTTACTTGTTTTCTTTTATATGTTTTGTTACATTAGCCATGATTGTTATGGATAGGTTGTATATTATTCATATCCAGATTTATACCATGTCCTTAAAAACTATTTTTAATCGTCAAATGAGAATTATACTTGAATGGATACGATGGGGGATGAATCACATCATGTTCGTGGAGACAGTAGTCCATACGTACGCACGAGCGACAATATTATTCTTTTTAATTTTAAAAAATATATAATTAGATTGTATATCATATATAAAGAATCATAATAATGATATATTTATTATTTAATTCAATTACAAATCATTATCATACCCATCCAAATAATAATGTTTTGAACAACAATTACACCACGAGCTGGAGACGGTTAGCCCTACGTACACACGTATGGTGACATGTCATTCAAAAGATTGATAGAATACTGAATATGGTTGAACCATATTTATAATTACATCACATTATATATAAGATATTAGATTTTTTTATTTTATAATGGAAATAACAATGAATGATGAAGTGGAAGAAGAAAGGAACTTGAAAGAGTGTGGTGAAAACATTACCTCTTCTTCGGGTTCTTCATTTTGATTTGATCAAAAGGGCATTATATGTTGGATTTCTGATCAAAATAAGTCATCTATTCTGAATTTAGAGAAGTTTATAAAATATTTGGTTAGGTTATTGCCGATCAAAAAGGCTTGGAAGGTGTGAAATAGAGAGAAGGGGGAGTGCCATTTTATTTGGGGGATGATGGGAACCTTTTGAAAAGCTAGAAATATTATTTTATAATAAATTCATATTCAGTTTATAATTGTTTTAAAGTGGATTATATAAAGTTTATGGTGGGTATATGTCAAAAACCACTCAACCTATAGGTTTTAGACAGGTCTGGGTCACTATATTAACTTTATCTTTTTTATTTGACTCTTAGTTAAATAGTTTGACATTTACCAGGTCTCTTTGTACTTTTATACTATATAATTAATAAAAATACTACATACTTCCAAGAGTCCCAAAAGTGTTCCATTAATGATACACCTATAATTATATAAGTCTAGTGGCTGATAATTAGATTTTTTGGAATATAATATCATTTAATATTATAATATTTGTTTTAAAAACTCCTTTATGTCAATTTTGACACTATTTAATAATTTATTTTTGTTAAAATCATAAAAACTTTACTAATTCAAACCAAATTCATTTATGTAATTCTAACATGTCATATTACCCAATAAATTATTTCTATGTCATCAAAACATTAAATTATATTAATATTAACATTTATAATACCAATCATTTGATTCTATCATTAACAAGGAAAATACTGCATCATTATTATGTCATAAATAAATTTAAATATCAAATTTATAAAAATTATAAATATAATACCATTATGTAGGAAATAGTTTTATATTTCTAATGAATATTTATAGTCAAAAATATAACTTATATAACCCAATGTAAAAATTGTTTTCCTAAAAGATATATGCTTATGTCATTTTTGTATTTACTTTAACTTAATTAATATAAAGTGTAATTATCACTATCAAGTGGCTCCATGTGGTCCACAAATCGACCCAAAGAAGCCCATGGTCCGACATTTATCAACCAATAGAGTTAGGAAATGTTTTAGGGTAATGTAATACTATTATAATATTATTGTTTACCCTAATTTATCGGATTTACCCTTCAACCATGGTAAATAAAATATTTACAGAAGTAATTATTCAAAATGTATAAAAATAAAAGATAACTATTTACACAATTTAAACCTCCTGATTCTAAATATGGAATGATTTTTTTTAAATTCAAAACACAGAAGTGGCAGAAATTAATTTAATATCAATTCCCGTTGTCAAAACAAAAATTGTCTTTTTATGAAATAATAACTATCAAAAGATTGACACATTCTTATGTCCAGTTTAAATGTGATGTTATGTCCAATGACCAACATTAGATTAAATGGTAAAAATATAATCTAATTATACTTTAAAACCACTCAAATTAATAATTTATCACCATTAATTATTTCGTTTTAAAAAGTATTTTTAAAATAAAATTTAGTAATATTCACTATTCATAAGAATATGAATGTTATCAGAAATGTACCAAAATATTCACCCAAGATAATATAGATATTCCAAATCAAAAAATGATTTCCAATTAGAATAATAAAATGTATTAAATTTCAGAAAATTGGGTATTATTATTTATAACAGCTACATTGATTTGTTGTGGTGTGTATTAGAACCTCGAAGTTGCATACATCACATGCTACTATATTATTCAAAGAGAAGCATACCGTGGAAGTTTGGGGTGTTATATTATACTCCCCTTAAAATATTTTAGTTCTCTAAATATCTAGAATATTACTATGTAAAAATATTTGGATGGTATTTTATCATATGTTCCTCGAGTTCCCACATTGTCTCTTCAATCTTATGGTTTCCCAATAGAACTTTTACCAGACGAGTCATCCGGTTTCTCAGCACTTGTTCTCTAGTATCAAGAATCTTGATGGGCTCTTCACAATAAGGCAGATCGGGTTCAAGTTCTATTTCCTCCTAGGTGAGTACATGCATTGGTTCAGACTTGTATTTTCTCAATAGTGATACGTGGAACACATCCTGAAATTTGGAGAGACTTGGCGGCATTGCCAAATGGTGCGCTACTTCCCCAATTTGTTCTAGAATTTCTAAGTATCTTATGTACATGGGACACAATTTAACCTTCTTACAAAAACGTATAACACCTTTACATGAAGATACCTTTTTGAAAACAAGATCTCCAACCTGAAATTTCAAAACCATCATACGGTTATCATCAGAGATATTCATCCTACTTTGAGATACTTTTATGTTGGATTGGATTACCTTCAACTCTTCCATTATTTCATCAAAAAGTTCTGGGGCTACATGTTTTTTCTCACCAACATCATACTTACAGGTTTGTGTGTGACATCTTTCTCCATATAATGCTTCATATGGCACCATCTAAATACTTGAATGGAAGCTATTATTATAGGAAAATTCCACCAGAGGTAAATATTGATCCCACATACCCTAAAAGTCATGTGAGCAAGATATCAACATGTATTCTAAGGTTTGAATAGTCCGTTATGATTTTCTAATTGTTTGGAGGTGGTAGGTAGTGATCAAATGATGTTCAGTATCCAGTGCTTTCTGAAGACTTTTCCAGAATCATGAAGTAAAATGGGCATCACAATCATAAAATATCGATAGGGGTACTCCATGAAGTCTCAAAACATCATTAATATATAGTCTTGATAGATGTTCAAGTGGTAGATCTTCACTTATAGCACGAAAACGTGCTGACTTGGTAAGGTGATCAATAAATACCCATATTGTATCGTTGCTTCTAGGAGTCATTGGTAGCCACATGACAATGTCCATCGTAATATTATCCCATTTCTACTTAGGTATGGGAAGAGGTTTCATGACTCTTCCCGGTTGTTGCCTTCCCGCTTTCACTTGTTGACAAACCATACATCTTGACACAAAATCAGCAATCTCCCTCTTCATGTTGTCCTGCCAAAAATGTTACGTCAAATTTATATACATTTTGGTGCTTCCATGGTGTATAGAAAAATATGAACTATGAGAATCATCCAACAATTACCTTTTTAGATCAGGTATATCGGGAACAGAAAGTCTCTTCACAAATTTCAAAATTTATTGTTCATACTCAAAGTCACTCAATCTCCCATCATTCACAACTTTAATCTTCTTTTGAAATTCATCATTATCAGTCTGAGAACTCTTAATCTTTTCTAGTAAATATTTTTTTCCAAACATTTGAAAAAGTATCGATGTTCTACCTTCCCTGGTTATTCCCATATCCAACATTACTAGATCCATTAAAATTGGATCCCTTTCAACTCTCATTTTTTTTAAAACTCCATGATCCTTTCTGCTCAAATCATTTTGAAACATATTTTCCTTCCAACAGTTGTCTTGTATCATGCAATAATAATCCTTGAGTAGTTCAAGCCATCGCCTTTTCCTCATGATTAGTTCCTTTTGTGAGAAAATATACTTCAAACTCTTGTAATCAGTATATATCTCACATTTTTCACCATAGAGATAATGTCTACAAATCTTAAAAGTAATGATTATAGTAGCTAACTCAAGGCCACAAGTATGATAGTTTTTCTCATGAATTGTCAGTTGTCATAAAGCATAGGCAATAACCCTATCATTTGGCATAAGAACACAATCATGTACTTTATTTGAAGAATCACTATAAATAACAAAGCCATCATTTCCCAATGGTAGATTCAATATAGGATCATTGACCAATCTTCTCACCAGTTCATAAAAACATTCTTCACACTCTTCTACCAAATAAATTTAACCCCTTTACGTGTGAGCTTCGTTAATGGGTTAGCCAATCATGAAAAATTCTGGACGAAAAGATGATAATAACCTGCTAAACCAATAAAACTACATACCTCAGTTATCCTCATCGTTACTGGAAATTCATGGATTTCCTTGGTCCTAGAAGGATCCATGAAAATTCCATCCGTAGATACAATATGGCCAAGAAAATAAATCTCATAAAGTGAGAATTCACACTTGCTAAACATCCCATATAATTCATATCTTCTATGTGTCTTCAGGATAATGAGAAAGTGATTTTAATGTTCTTCATAGCTTTTGGAGATACCAAGAAATCCTCAATAAATACCACTAAAAAATCATCCCTATATTCTTTGAAAACTCTGTTCATTAGATCCATGATTACAGAGGGTGCACTAGTTAGTCCAAAGGCATTACTGTAAACTCGTAATGCCCATACCTGGTTCGAAATACTGTCTTCAGAATGTCTTCCATCTTCACATAAAACTGATGGTATCTAGGCCAAAGGTCAATATTTGAAAAGAATTGTGCTCTATAAAGATGGTAAAAAAATCATCTATTCGAGATTGGGGATGCATGTTCTTTATTGTTACAGCATTTATTTCCCTGTAGTCTATACATAACCTCATAAATCCATCTTTCTTCTTAATAAAAAGGATAGGTCCCTCCATGGAGAAAAACTAGGGTGAATAAATCCATTATTACTCAATTATTCTAGTTTTTTCTTTAGTTCAACTAATTCCACAATGTCTATTCAATAAGGGGTCTTCGATATAGGCCTTGAACCAGAATTAAATCAATAGAAAATTCAATTTCTCATTTTAGAGGATGCCTAAGTAAATCATATGGAAAAATATCTACAAATTATTTCACAATAGGTACATACTCTATTTGAACATTCCTTTCCTCACCCAAAGTTATTTAATTCTCTTCCTCCCCGATAATTTAATTTAGCTCAGCTACTGGTGGTGGATCTAGATAAGAATTAGCTGGTGATGATTATTCTATAAAGATATGGTGTTCCTTGTCATCATCATCATCAAAAATCGCAACCTCATTATTTTTACAATAAATCATCTCATCATGGATTTAAAGGCAATCCATACCGAGGATTATATCAAATTCAATCACGGGTATGACGATGGTATCAACAGATCAATAACATTCATGTGCGCTAATGGGGACTGATTCAAAAAACATTGTTGCAATGAAACTTACCATAAGAGTTTTGATTGAAAACTCTCTTATTATATCAAATTGGAAATATCTAATTTTCTTACCAAAATGGGATGATATGAAACAATGTGATGATCTAGAATCAAATAAATCATTTTCTAATATTGGTGACACCATTAAATTACCAACCACTATGTATTTCGGAGCTTCTACCTCAGTAGTAGTGATAGAATAAGCACGAACTTGATCCCTTGGCCTTTTCTAAGATAAGTTCCTCAGTAGTTTAGGACATTCGTTTGAATAATGTCCCATATCCCTGCCATTGTTGCATTGAACATTGGTATCTTATTTCATCCCCTGGCAATCACGAGCTTAGGGGCAATTTTCACCACACTTGTAACAGACTCTCATTCCCTTCAAGCAAGTACCAAGCTGTTTCTTCCCACATTTACTCCAGAATGGATATTCAACTTTTCGCTTCTACCCTTTATTTCCATTCCCATGAGTGACTAACAGATCTCTTATTCTCTTTATTTTCTTAAAAGACATATGACTTAGAAAATTCCTTTTCGGTCTTGATAGTACATGAGATAATATCTTCATACGACGAGAAGGATTTTAAGACAAATGCTCGATGGAGAAATGGTTTTAACCCATATAATAATCAATCAATCTTATTCCTTGGGTTATGTATATAATATGCTTCATGCCTCACTAACATTGTAATGTTAGCTGCATACTTTGTGACATTCTCATCCTCCTTTTGCATCAGACTCAGAAATTGACTTCTCATATCTGCTCGATGGTCGCACGGAAAGTAATTTTATAAGAAAATAACATTGAACTCCCTCCATTACATATTTGATACTTCATCATCTTCTATTGCGTTTTTAATCAACAAACACTGTTTTTCAGCATCTATAGTGAGGTGGTAAACTACCATGATAACCTTTTCCCTTTCACTACACCCCAAGGCATGAAATACTTTCTCTATGAAATTTATCCATTGCTCAGCTACTAATGGATTTTTACTCCCATTGAATGTTTGTTGTTGTTTCCTCATGAAGTGAACTAACATTGATCCTCCACGCTGTGGATCTAGGAGCTCATTACGGGTATGGTTATTATTCATAACCTGAGTAAGTTGTCACAGTATGGTGATTAGCTCATCAGCACCAGTTACATCACCATCTCCACTATAATTATATTGAGCAGGAGGGAAATCACTACATGGAGTGCGTGCATTGATATCGTTTCAATTTCTTCTACTAGGCACCATTTTAAAAAAATGGCATACGCTAGATTAGTTTACGAATCGCAATACATAAATCCATATTTGTAAAACACATAACATGAATTGAATAGTTTATAGTTATAATCCATAATCATAAAAATGTTTTCTTTGAGGAAGAATATCCTCATAAAACCTTCATAATTGTTTGTTAATAAATTATATTTATCCTAAGAATTTCCCCCAGGAGTGTCGTAACCAAGAGTGCAGTAATGCCCATTATCGTGTACCAGTCCTCGTTCGAGTCTAGCTCATAGTGGTGTTTTTTCGGTTTTACCCCCTAGGTACATCTGTTCCAGAGCCGCCTCTACCTTCTCGTATCCAGACATGGATTTATTGCTTGGAAAACTCAGAAAATCTCTACAATACCAAAATTTTATGAAGTTTTTCAATACTAATCCTCAACATCCATCTAAGGTCTATGTGATCTAATCAGAGTTTATCTAAATATAGATTCCATGGTTTGTACTAAACCTCCTTCTAATACCAACTTTAATGCCCTGACCCTAGTTACCGAGAGTCGGTGCTTTATTACATTACATTGGCATGATCACAAATGATCATGTCTCGAAAAACCGGTTAGTTCAGTAGCCTTAGAATCACTAGATACGTTCTTAATGTCTACATTACATCATAAAATTAAAAACTACAACAACATCTTGTATACATATACTACACTCAATCCCCTCATACTTTCCCCGCAGGTTATTCATAAAATAATTCTTTTAATCTTGGGAAAAATAAAACATAGAAAGTGGTGATCTCAGATGTCCATTAAGGATAAAAATATACTAGAAACATTCTTAAATAATCATAAACATTTAATGAAATGTATAACTTAATCAAAGGCCTTTTAAACATGAACTTCATCATAATATGGCAGAAATGAAATGAAATAATTCCATTTACTTATTCACATGGATATTCTAATGATCGAATAATCACATGAAATATCAATAACCACTTTCATAATGATGGAATGCATAATTCTAGACCATCATAACCACATAGTCAAGGCCTTGTGCCAAGGCTATAAATATGATTTTGTAAAGGCATTTTGCTAAGACACTAGTTTTTCTCATAAGACCTACTGATGCATCGAGGAGCTATAGAGGGCTCCACCCGTCACTTATTAAGTCCAATGCATTACTCATATGTACAGGTTTGAACATAACATAAACATTTGTATTAAAACTAGCATACAGAATGTCTATAATTTCTCCATAAACCATGAATAGTATAAAAATAAAAAATCCACAGTCAAACATATCACAAAACCTTAAATAAAAAATGGAGGTTTTGTTTCATAATAAATCAACTTCAAATAAGCTTAAAATCCATCGAAAGATGTTGATATAGATGAAAACAAAACTATTTGAGAGAAATATCTATTTTTTAAAATTTATTTAAAAGTCACAAAATTATAAAAGGATACATTTACATTGAAAATATTCATATAATCTTTTAAGGGAGGCTTCAACTATTTTATAACGGTGGAAAATAGTTGTGCCTTCCGTATAAGTTAAAAAAGGCATTATTACCTTAATTCTATCGAAATGGTTAAAAAGGACCTTGTTTGGAAAACAACAGAAAGATTACTTTATAACTGTCATATAAAAAATAAAACAAGGGTATTAATGAATTTAAACCATATTATATAAAATAGTAAGAATTATTTGAAATACATTTTTATGAAACCTAGATGTGGATGATAAAGAGGTCCTAGTAGATAATTACACACAAACAAACTTGGATAATGAAGAGAGTGTGAAATAAACCCTTAACTTCAAATTTTCCTTTGTCGAGGGTATTCTAACCCCATGTATAATGGTGAATTTTTTTTTTATTAAATTATAATAGAATCATATAAATTAATATGATATCATATATGATGTTTTATGATTGATTCATTAATAATATATTAGTATTATCGTCATTTAGGGTGTTAAATTACTCGTTTTATTTTATATATTTTGTTACATAATCCGTGTTTTTTATGGATAGGTTATATCATATTCATATTTAGAATGATATCAAGTCCTTAAACTTTATTTTTAGTCATAAAATGAGAATTAGGCTTGAATGGATACGATGGGGGATGAATCTTATCTCATTCGTGGAGACGGTTGTACGTACGTACGCACGAGAAACAATATCATTCTTTTGATATTAAAATAATATATAATTGGATAGTATATCATATATACAGAATCATTATAATGTTAAATTTATTATTTATTTCAATTTCACATCATTATTATACCAATACAAATAATAATGTTTTGAAGAACAATTACATGACGACGTGGAGATGGTAAGCCGTACGTAAGCACGTATGGTGACATGCCATTTAAAGGATGGAAAGAATAATTAATATGGATGTAAAATATTTATAATAACATCATATTATATAGAATATACTATATTTATTATTTTATAATGGAAATAACAAAGAAATAAGAAGTGGAAGATGAAAGGAACTTGAAAGAGGGTGGTGAAAACATTACTTCTTCTTCGGGTACTTCCATTTGATTTGATCAAAATGTCTCCATAGCTAGACTTTCTGATAGAAATATGGCCTCTAGGATGAATTTAGGGAAGTTTAGAGAATATTTGGTCAGATGTTGGCCACGAAAAAAGGCTTTGATGGTGTGAATTAGAGAGAAGGGGGGAGTGCCCTTTTATAAGAGAGGTGAGGGGTACCATTGGAAAATCTGGAAATATTATTCTATAATAAATTAATATTCAGTTTCTAATGGCTGAAAAGTGTATTATTTAAAGGCTAAGGTGGGGATAGGTCTAAAACCACTAAACCAATAGGTTTTAGACAGGTTTGGGTCACTATATTAACTTTATCTTTTTTCTTTTACTCTTAGTTAAATAGTTTGACCTTTACCATGTCTTTTTGTATTATTATATTATATAGTTAATAAACATACTACATAATTCCAAGAGACCCCCATGTGGTCCATTAATGATAAACCTATCATTATATATGTTCTTTTTTTGAACCTCAAAATTTTATGAATATAATATTAATTAATAATATAATATTCGTTTTAAAAACTCATTTATGTCAATTTTGACACTATTTAATAATTAATTTTTGTTAAAGTCATAAAAAATTTATTAATTCCAAAAAAATTAATTTAAATAATCCTAACATGTCCTATTAACAAATAATATTTTTGGATGTCATCAAAACATTCAAATTATATTTAATTTAACATTTCTAATACCAAGTATTTGATTCATTCATTAATAAAGCAAATTACTACATCATTATTGTGTCATAAATAAATTTAATTATTCAATGTATAAAAATTATAACTAAAATCCCATTATTTAGAAAATCATTATATATTTATAATGAATATTTATAGTCAAAAATATAACATATATAAGCCTATGTAAAAATTGTTTTTCTAGATGATATATACTTAGGTCATTTTTGTATTTAGTATAACGTAATTAATATAATGTTCCATTATTACTTAAAAGTGGCTCCATGGGGTCCCAAAATCGACCCCAAGATGTCCATTGTCTGACATGTATCAACCAATAGGGTTAGGACCTGTTTTATTGTAATTTAATATTATTATAATATTATTTGTTTACCCTTATTTTATGGATTTAACCTTTAACAATGGTAAATAAAATATTTACCGAAGTAATTATTCAAAATGTATAAAAATAAAAGTTACCTATTTACACAATTTGGACCTCCTGATTATAAATATTGAATCAATTTTTCTAAATTAAAAACATGTAAGTGGCAGAAATTAATTTAAAATTAATTCTAATTGTCAAAACAAAACGCGTGTTTTTAAGAAATAATAACAATCAAAAGATTGACACTTTCTTTTATCTAGTTTAAATGTAAGATAATGTCCACTAACCAATATTGAATTAAATGGTAAAAATATAATATAATTATAAATTAAAACCACTAAAATTCATAATTTGCCACTATTAATTATTTCGATTAAATAAGTTGTTTTTAATTAAAATTTAGTAATTTTCACTATTCATCAAAATATGAAAGTTGTCAGAAAAGTACCAAAAATTCACCCTATGATAATATCGATATTAGAAATCCAAAAAGGAAGTCCAATTTGAATAATAAAATTTATAAAATTTCAAAAAAGTGGGTATTAGTATTCATAACGGCTACATTGATTAGTTGTGGTGTGTGTTGGAACCTCGAAGTTGTGTACAACAGATGCTACTGTATTATTCAAAGTGAAGCGTACCGTGGAAGCTTGCGGTGTCACAATTTTTGGAATGAAAAAAAAACAATAATTAAGGTATTTTTATAAGAATATGAGGATGTGTGGCTCCTAAGATAATTGTTATAACTATAAAACATAATATTTTAATGTTTATTTATTCTACATGATCTTCTATTATATGTTTCCAAAAAAATTATCTAACAGGTCATTCAGACATAATGACACAATCATCCAGTTTATGATTGAATTAATTTTTTTTCTATAATACATAATGAAATTTTCAGTGATACTTGAATTATTTTCATTAACTGAGGTATATAAATTTAGGATATAATACCAATATATAGATAAATAAATCATTTTCAAGTAAAACTAAAATTGGAATTCATGAATATATCATGAATGGTATTAAAATTATAAATAGCTAAAAACCATATGTATTATTGAAATATATAATTATTTTTGGAAATTTAATTATATAGAAATAAATGTACGCCAGAATACAACCTGAATTAGTATATCTTGAGAATATGAACTATTACAGATGTAAGGTAGTGGTAAATATACATCATATGATTCATTTAACTGTTTTTTATATTATAATAAAGTTATTTATGTTATATTCATGGTTTGAAGATATTAATATATTAAGGATAGTGTGTCGAACAATAATTTCACTAAAATTTCATTGGTCATTATACAGTTGTGTAAAGAAAATATAAAACACAGAAAACTTATAAACATCAATGTTAGGTTGTTTTAATGGATGATTGACAATGACTATTGCTTGATAAAGTTGATAAATATAATTTAGTGTAAATTAATTCATGAATTTAACTTTTCTTATAAACAACATATCTATGATTTATGAGAAAGGAGTACCAATATTGATACTCATATACATTATTGTAACATCCTTTTTTATGATATGAATCACAAATAGAAAGGTTATCCCATAACAACATGCCAACTATCATGAAAAACCTAAATCATATGTGTTAATGTATGATGGAAATCAATTATTTCATAAGAATGTTTTTTCATATTATATACATTTTTTTGGATATAAATATAATTTTATCAATAAAAACACAATGTTAATATAATGTGATTAATCAAAAGGATTATAATTATATTTCTAGAATCACATATAAAGGATAGAAACACTTTACTGATAGACTATATTCCTATAAAAGGATCCATATCTATATTTGAGATAGTGGTATCTTGAATGACATGGAATTAGTGAATTCCAAATATTAAAAACTAGTTTTAATGGGAACATGTTTCAAAAGACCATGTGGAAAGGAAATGTTCCAAAGACACAAACTATATAGGAAGGATAAAGAATAAAATTAGTTTTTTCATTCACCATTGATGATGATGCAATTTAATTGAGAAAAATAAAATCTAAAAGTATGTGGTATATGAAAACCAGCTAACATTGAAAAGATAAATTTAATATTTTTAATGGATTCTATATATTAAAGTACACGAGGGTTATTGTTTTGAAATTATGATGCATATTCATGTGATACTATAAATGGATGGTATATTCATGGTAAAAATGATATTCATTATCTAATACAATTTTTTATGCCTAAATTCAATATATTTTAACTTTTCATTGAAACCATTTATTATTATTGAATCGTGGAATTGAATATTAAGACCAATATTATTGGAAGCCTTCTACACCGTGAAACCCTAAATCCTTGACTGCACCAAGAAATCCAATAACATGCCAAATTTACTAAAATACATTTTTTGAATTTATTTAGGGAACAAGATCATATAATACTGATTTTGAATGAATTAAGTCCATGTTTCTATAAGAGTTTAGTGGGAGGAAAAAAATATCCAGGTAAAATATATTTCATAACATATATAAAACAAATATTGGTCTCATAGTGATAATGCCTTAATGAATTTAACTCTATAGATATTTATTTAATGTGGAAACCAATATATTAGGGGATGAAATATATTAATTTTGATCTTACAATTACTTGTACAAGATCAATAAGTTATATATTTACAAGCTATTGAAAAATACAATGTGGGGTAATTTTGAGAGAGATGTTTTTACTAATGTAATGTGGAATACAACACTCCAAGTATATATCCATTGGAATATGAGTCAATTAAAGAGTTTATAAGAATTATATAAGATATATAGATTAACATATAAAATATTACATGTTATATACTATGAAGATTATTTAAAAAATATAATTAATGTTATTAAAATATTAGTTATAACTAAGAGAACTATAAAGGAATAAGTCAGAACTATCCAATTATACAAGAGAAATTATAAAGGATATATACAGAAAATTTAGATATGAAGGGATAATAGTTTTTATGGAAAAATATTATAATTATATTGATCAATATGATATAATATAATATCTATTCTAACATAACATTAAATACATGATCATTCAATCTTGTGGGATCCACATATACAAAAATAGAGTAAGTAGTAGATTCAAAGGAAACTAAAGAAGTTGTGTAGATTGCAAAATGATTTTTTCTAGTTCATATAATATCTCCTAGAAAGTAATGTTTTATCAAATTATAAACAATGACAATTGTCATACTAGAACTAGCAATGATGTGAATTTTTCAATGTGGACTAAATGATAATTACATAGGTTTTATATCTCTCGAGGATTCTTTCTCAAATATGTGAGTTCATAGTTGACAGAATATCCAAACATTAGAATCACAGAAAATCCATAAAGAAAAAAAGACATCTATAGAAAAACGTTTTTACCATGTGAGATCTAACAATGATGGCCAGTATGTTGGATCTAGTTAATTAGATATTATTGGAATAATGGATTCTATAGTATAAATTGAATAATAACTTTTAATTATCATTTCATATATATAGTGAAAAATGCCTTATGTAGGCATGCCATTATAGTGTTGATATTTTTGAATCCACTATTTAATTATTAATTTTCAATGGATTATTTGGTTTTAAAAATGTTATATCACTTCCTAGGATATAATGAGAACTATGAGATAATATGATATTAATAATAGGCATATGTAATATATACAAGATACATCATACTGATGGATGTTTATGATGTCTGAGTAAATAGTTTTGGGGATGATAATCACTGACAATTCTTCTCAGGATTTGTTTATATGGTTATATAAAGTATGTGAGATCCTAGGGACATTCCCTATAATACTAACACATCGTTTTTTATTTCGTTGCTAATTTATATATATTCACTTCTGTATTGGTCTCTAATAACTATATTATTAACACTATGTGTAACTTGAGAACTTATTATTTTGAATGGAAATAAGCATTAAATTGATGTTGTGGTTAGGATATTTTTGTTTTTTCTGTCATTTGTTGTCTGGAATTCATTAAATGATGAGGAGACAATTTGTCACATTGGATAAGAAAAGATGTTTCCGGACAATTTGATAAGGATGTTAGTTCCATGAATAAATTTATGGACACAGTAAAAGTAGGTATGTTCATCAAATAAGGTCAATGAATAATAAAGAAACAACTGATAATGGTACAATGTGTATATCTTATATTTTGATATAACACAAGAAAAAGATATTATATTACCTAGTTTATGTTTATAGAAATGGCTGTGGATTTTATAAAATTTCCATTTCAATTTAGGGACTACAAGGTGGTTATGGACAATGGTCCATGTTTGTGAATAGAACATAATTACTTTCAGTTAATTCCATAGAGGATAAAATATATAACATATTCAAGAGTCTTCAATGTTCTATTGAATAGTTACATAAGAAAAAGTGGTCCCCAACAAACATTCGGAGTGTTTTATTTGTTTTAATGACCACCAATGAATAATAAAATTCAACATTATTTGATTATAAGATAATTGGTTTGAATTTATTTATTAAAAGTATTCAAAATTATTTTTGAAATTACCTTGATTATATTATAAGAACAAATATTATTGTAAATGTTATTACTTTTTTACATTGTAGTAATTATGAGATGAGTTCATTTTGATAAATTATCATATAATTATTTTTTTTATATTACATGAGGTGATATAATATAATTTATTATAAAGGCATATTTACTTTATCATAACTATTCAGTTATTGATTAGTTAGTGTTTTTTACATATACAGGGTCAAGGGAACAAAATCCAAGTACATAATATGCACTCGAAAATATATAGAGAGGCACACATATAAAAAAATATTCATTTAGATAGATTGAAAGACATTGTATCCACCTATATACCAGATAGAGGAACACTCCTTAATTATTGATTTAAGAACACCTTCACTGATCCAAGTAAGGTAGTCGAGGTGATTCTCATGATGTTAAACGAATCATCATACCTCTATGTAAGGACCCATAGCATAGTGAATGACATAAAAATATATTATTGACTTTTTTTGATACTCTATATGGGTTATATATTAGATCCTTTGTCAAATTTTCATTAGGGTCAAGCATCAGTTTAATTCACTACCAATTCAAACATGGTAATCATTAATTTAATTGTTGTTCATAGTAAAGTCATGCATGAATCTAAGACCTATACATGTACATAGATCAACATAGAAGAAAATTGTTCATCATTAGACTGATGTAAGATTTTATATTCCAAGCTCACCAACTTCCTCCATGTCCAACTATACTATCAGTAGGGATATTGTTTAGTCATGTAAAAAAATTTCTTATGGTGTTTATTATGTATTTTCCCAGAATTTGAGACATTATTGAGACATGGAATTGATTTTTTCACTGGGATTTTTATATGTGACTTTCTATACATCAATTATATTCCTAAATATGGTAAATTCATGTATGATATGAGTTTAGGTTAGTTTGGTTAGTACATCATGACTCAGTTTGTAGTGTTAACACAAAATGTTTATTTGTAGTCATATCATTCAACATAATATTATAATTTTTTCTCATAATCTAGGGATTCATTAGTGGATTCCTACTAGTATTTATTCACACACCATGCATTCACATCTCAGTTTCTAGATTAAATTATGGTAAATAATCTATTTAATGTAATGAGATTTAAGTAGGAGGATGAGTAGGATGATAAGGGTGCGCACAAGGGATTCTAGTATAGGCACTAGGAAATTTTTTATTAATTCCCCATTTATCATTATGTGTTTAGATTATTTCATAACATTCATCCTTCATATGTGGGGATCTATTTACATGATAGTAATCTTGCAATCCATCTAGTTACTACATGGATTTGATTTTCTTTTTTTCTTTAGATGATATTCAATTGTGTTTTATTGATTAGTTTTTTAATTAATTTCAATAGAGTTTTTATATTTTTACATTTATTACTCATGGAATAGTCTACCAATGTATTAAACTAGATATTCACCTATAATTTGTATCATCTTGTGTACATGTATTCTCACCTGAGGCCATGCGAGCCTCAATATCAGACCAGGTGAATTATGGTTGGGTGAAATAGTTTACTTACTTAATAGTAATCTCAAAATGATCACCGGAATATACATATTATTCAATGTTATTTACTTCATTATAATAATGTGAATAAAAAATTTAAAATTCATGTTAAAAATGTCACATGATTTTTTAACATCAAAATGATGGGGATTGATATTATAAAATTAAGCCATCAATTATTTTGATAGGCCTTCCACTTCATGAATGGAAAATACACTGCATTTTTTATTTCTAAAATCATGTAGTTTATACATACTAATATATACATTGTTAAATATTGTTCTACTATTTACTCAAGGGTTGTATTTAGAAAGGTGTACCCAATATTAGTTGAAAATATTATTTCAGATAATAAATAGGGAACCATTAAATATTATTAGTTTTGGAACTGTGTGAAAAAATACCAACATCAATATTTGGGTAAGAGATGTTGGGTATGATTTTCTATATTTCAATGTTTATAATTTCATTAAGTAATTCAAAAGATGTTATTTTAAATTTATTTGTGCGAGGATCCAATATAGTCTCTTTTATCACCCTGGGTAGAATTATGGTGGAGAAATTATTCCTAATTATCTTTTCATATTGAACTACACTACGACTACTCTATATAAGAGCTTCAATGAGTGAACCTCAATTGAATAAGTATATATCACAATAGAATCTTCCCCCATAACTGTCAACTACTTATGCCACAAAATGTGATAATTTTTGAAGACTTAAATAACCATTCGTAGAAAATTCCATAATATATAGTCTGGAACAATATAAATGTTGATTATTTAATAGAGAATAAATAAAATAATTATACATATATATTAAAAAAAATAGTTTCATATGATAATATGAATTTATATATTGTATTTATTCAAAATAAAATAAGAGAATTGTATTAATTAATGTATTATGGATCAAGAATTTTCAATGTTAATCCAAAAATTTCCAATATCTCAAAGGATTATCATAAAATTTCAAGGGAAATTAAGGTTATTTGGGAGGTAGAAAACATTAAAAAACAATGAAAACAAAAAAATGAATGTATCAATTGACCTTCTCTATATTTTTCCCACAATAAACTTCCCATATTAGGTATCCCTAATGGATATCATTACAATTTGGATTCATCAGGTGATTCCAAAATTTACCCTACATATAAATGCATTTGTTTTAGTACATGTAGGGATTAAATTGACATATACTGAAGAAGTAAACTTCAGCCACATTATCTCTATGGGCTATTTTATATGAATTGGCATATATTTTGGTTTATTCTACCACCTCAAGATCCCACGGTACAATTCCCTTTGAATAATACAATTTCTTGTGTCGTATGCAAGTCATGCCCAAACACACCACAACCAATCAAACTAGTCATCATGAATAGTAATACCCACGTTTTGAAATTTTATATAATTTCATTTTCAAAATGGACTTCATTTTTTAATTATGAATATCAACATTAGCTTATGGTGAATTTTTGGTATTTTTCTGAAATCTATCAATTTTTTATGAATAGTTGAAAAACCTAAGTTATAGTTTAAACCGACATTTTATATAAATAATAATTTATTTTATTCATATTAAGTTTAGGTAAAAATAGTTACATAATACCTATATAATATAAATTTAATACATTGAATTCATTTAACAATATGTTTAGATATATACAATTTTATTGAACTGTTTACCGTCTTTTACCCACCTCCTATGAGAATTTGCAAATTTGTATAAAACATATTTTTTCTGCTTCTTGAGTTGAATTTCAAAAATACGAGTGACACGATTTATAATAGTATGTAAAATGTTGTTCAATAAGATTAAAATAATTTTTTGTGAATGGTAACTTTTGACTTTTATTTACTGCGATTAAAAGTAAATAGGGTAATTAAATGTTAAAAGATATTATAATTACCCTAACACATGTCGTAATTATATTGAATAAGATTAATTCTTCAAAAAAAACCATAAGAATAAAATATGATCATTCTTGGTTCAAATGGATTACATTAGGACATTTATTGTTATTTATTTTAATGAAGAGTTAAAAGTATTAAATTCCAGTTTTCCTAACTAAAATATTTTTAATATAGGTTTAGAAATAATATAAATTTGTCTATAATATTTCATTAGAAAGATAAAAATATTTCTTACATAATGGTCTTTTATTTATAATTTTTTGACATTATACAATTAAATTTAAATATAACACAATGATAATGTAGTAATTACCTTATTGATGAATAATTAAAATAATTGATATTATAAATATCCAAATAAATGTAATTTCAGGCTTTGGATGAATTCCACTAATTTTCTAGGTAAATATGACATGTTTGGGTTTATTAATTTTTTTTTTGAAGTAATCGATATTTTATAACATCAACAAAGACAAAATAACAAATAGTGTCAAAATTGATATAAAAGAGTTTAAAAGAAATATTATAATATTAAATGATATAATTACCCAAAAAATATACGGTTTAGACAAATAACTTACATAAATATATTTATGTCATTAATTTACCACTTGGGTTTCTCTTGGAATTTTATAGTAAATTTATTAACCAATTGTTTTAAAAATACAAGAATGCATAGTAAAAGATAAACTATTTTACTAAGAGTTAAACATAAATGATAAGGTTAATATGTTGACCCAAAAACTATCTAAAATCTACTGGTTGAGATGTTTTCTACCTATCCCAACCTTATCCTCAAAATAAATTAATTTTTATCCATTAGGAATATATAATAATTCTATTATAAAATAATATTTCAATCTTTCCCTATGGTTCACGTCACCTCTCTTATAAAAGAGAAATTATTCTTCTCTCTCATTCCCACCTCCGAAGACTTTTAGATCGGCCAAACCCTACCCAAATATCCTTATAAATTCCTTCAATTCAACCTATATGCCGTAGTTTGATCAGAAATCCAACCTAAATAGCCCTTTTTATCAAATCAAAAGTTAGAACTTGAAGAAGAGGTTAACATTTTATCAACTCATTCATGTTCTTTTATTTATCCACTTCCACTTTTTTTGTTGTTTCCATTCTAAAATAATAACCCTAGTTTATTATATATATTGTGTTGTTATAATAAAAATGGTAAAACGGTATTCATTATTTTATTCAACATATGAATGACAAAGACACCATATGTGTGTACGTACGGCTTAACGTCTCCACATCATGGTGTAGTTGTTATTCAATACATTGTTATTTGGATGAGTATAATAATGATGTATTATTGATGTAAATAATAAACATAAAATTTTACTAATTTGGTATATATAATCTACCATCTATTTACAAACAATTTTAAAATCAAATTAATGATATTGTCCCTCGTGCGTACTTACATATTACTGTCTCCACGTACACGATTAGATTCTTTCCCCATCATAACCATTCAAGAATAATATTCATTTTATTATTAATTTTATTTAAATAACTTAATATTATTATGTATATGGATTAAATACATCCTGTAAATTTTTTTACATGACTTGCACAACCAAGTACATAAAGGAAAACTAATCAGTTAATAACTGAAACGACGATAATATTGAAAATATTTTTAATGAAGCCATATTAGAAGATCATATATGATATTATATTTTTGTATGTGGTTATTGAATAATTTAATAACAATTATTTGACTCTTATAAAAATTTTAATGAACCCTAGACCAAGGAAAATTACAAGGTAAGGGTTAATTTCCCAATGTCTTTATTATCGGAGGTTATTTTCACGTAAGCATCTACTAGGACCTCTTTATCATCCACATCCATTTTTCTTAAAATTTATTTTAATACAATTTTACTATTTACTAGAATATTGGTTATAGTAATTTATACCCTTGTTTGAAATTTTATAAATTTTTTTGAAAATAATCTTTCCCTAATTTTCCAATCCATGTACATTATGAACTTTCTGAAAAAATTAATGAAAGAATGTTTTTTTAACATATACAGTGGGTGAGGCTCTTTTATACTACTATAACACCATGGATGCTTCCTATACATGTTTATAAAAATATTTTCAAAATAAATGTTTTATTTTATAATTACTTAACTTTTAAATTATTTCAAAGTGGAAAGATATATTTCTCTATAATAGTTATTATTTCATCTATGTCAACATAATTTGATTGATATTACACTGGTTTGCATTTATGATACAATCTGTTATATTGTATTTAAGATTTTGTGATATGTTTCACCGTGTATGTGTTATTTTTATAGCATTGATGGTTTGTGGTTAATGTACTATCATTTCATATGTTATTCTTAATTCGAATGTTTATGTTCTGTTTCAACATTTTCATATGAGGAAGTCATTTGACTTAGTAAGTGAAGGTCGGAGCCCACTATATGTCCTCCATGCATTGGTAAGTCTCATGAGATGAACTGCTGTCTTCAAAAAAGGGCATGGGAAAATATTATTTGTAGTCTTGGCACAAGGCCTTGACTATGTGGTTATATTGTCTGAATTATGCATTCCATCATTATGAATTTTGATATTGATATTGAATGGGATTATTTGACTAGTATAATATCCTTATGAATATGTAAATGTAATTATTTTGATTTATAATTTCCATATTATGATGAATTTTAAGTTTAAAAGGCTTTTTGTTTTAGTCTTATACATTTCCCTAAATGTTTGTGCTTATTTATGAAATTTTATTCTATATTGTTATCCTTAATGAGCATCTTAGGTCACCCCATTCTAGGTTATATTTTTTCCAAGAAGTGAAGAAGTATATTATGACTAACCCAAAGAGGTAGTCTAAGGGATATGAGTGTGGTAAATGGGGACAATTTTGTTTTTGTTTTTCATTTTATAATGTAATGTAAAACTTATGAATGTATATGTTACATCCAAGACTACTAGACTAATAGGCCTTTCAAGACTTGGTCTTTTGTGAACATGCCAATGTTATGTGATAATGCACCAACTCTGGGTAACATCGGTTGGGGCATTACAGTTGGTATCAGAAATATTTTAGTACAAACCATGGAAACTAGATTTAGAAAAAAAAACACTAATTAGTGCTCATTATCCTAATATAGTCTTTGATGATTAGTATAGATGAAATTTATAGTATTTTGGTAATGTATAGATTCTATGTAAATTCAACGAAATACTTTCTTGTCTGGATATGAGCAGGTAGATTCGGATCTGGCACAGATGTACCTAGGAGTGAAAACTCCGACAAAGAGTTTTGGGCTTGTCATGGGGTATCCTAGTACACGACAACACGTCTTGATGCACTCTTGGTTATGGAACTCTCAGGGGATATGCTTAGGATAATACACATTTTCTTCACAAACCATTAAAAAGGATTCATGAGAATATACCTCTTAAAAAAAAGTTCTATGATTATGGATTATATCTCTAAACTGTTCAATTTATGTTAAGTATGTTATAAGTTTGGAATTATTTATTATGATTCAAAAAGTAATCTACTATATGCCTTTTTTTAGAAATGGAGCCTAGTATAAGTAATGCAATCTATATCAACACACATACTCCATGTAGGGATTCCCACCTTCTCAAGATAATTAGAATAGAGCTGGTGTTTCAACTGGTGCTAATCAAATAATATTTATATTTGGACAGCTCACTAAGGTTATGAATAATAGCCTTACCATTTTAGAGCACACTGATTTACAACGCAGAGTATCAATGTTAGAACACTTTATGAGGAAACAAAATCCAACATTTAATAGGACTAAAAATCCATTTGTAAATGAGAAGGGATAAGTTCCTTATGGAAAAAATTTCATGCTTTGGGGAGTAGGTAAAGGCAACACCTTTTCATGGATGTTTATCACCTCACATGAGATGCATATCAATGGTGGACATCAATTCAAAACAAAAAAAAGATGAAGAAGTGTCAAATATAGAATAGAGGGATTTTAAAGAGATCTTATTAGAAAAATACATTCCTTGTGATCATCGATCAGATATGGAAAGACAATTTCTGAGCATGAGGCCAAAGGAGGACGAGAATTTCGTAAAGTATGAGGCCAATGTTACAAGGTTTGTAAGGCATGAAATAAGTTATATATGTAACCCAAGAAGTAATATTGATCGATTATTTGATTTGCTAAAACCATTTCTCCATCGAGCATTTGTCTCACAATCGATCTCATTATATGAGGATATTGTCTCATGTGCTATCAAAATAGAAAAATAATTCTCTAATACTTACGACATTAAAGAAAAGAAAGAGAATAAGTTACCTTCTGAACACTCTGGATATGGAAATAAGGGGAAGAAGGGAAAGGTTGAATATCCATCCTACAGTAAATGTGGGAAGAAACACTATAGTACTTGTCTGAAGGGAATGTTATTCTATTACAATTGTGGTGAAATTGGACAACAATATCATTATTTTAATTGAAAGGAAGAGGTTGTCAATGCTTAATGCTACAATTATAGATAAAGTGGGAATTATGAAAATTAATTTCTTATGTGCCTAGTAATCTTACCTCAGAAAATTCGATGGGACCAAGGCCGTGCTTATGCGATTACTACTGCTTTTGTTGAAGCTCTGAAAGATGTGGTGGCAGGTAACTTAATTGATTCATCATGTTTGGCCAATGCTTTATTCTATTTTTCACCATCACATTGTTTCATATCTTCCCAGTTTTCTAAGAAAATAATATATTAACAATTTGATTTAACAAGGGAGTTGTCAGTCAAAACTCTTAAGGGAAGTATAATTGCAACAAAGTTTTGTGAATCAGTCGCTATTAAGGCATACAAAGGCTATTTATCTACTGATATCATCATCATAACAATGATTGAATTTGATATAATCCTCGTTATGGATTGGATTTCATACCATGATGCGAAAATTTACTGTATGAATAATGAGGTTAAAATTTTCCATGATGAAAAGGAATACCTTATCTTTAGAGAAGAGACATCAGCATTTGATTATTATCAAGATCCACCCCAAGTAGCTCTACTAAATCAATTACTGGGGAGGAATAGAATTAAATAACTATGTGTGAGGAAAAGAATGTTCAAATAGAGGATGTACCAATTGTGCAAGAATATTTTGATGTGTTCCGAGAGGATTTACCTGGACACCATCTTGAATGAGAAATTTATTTTTCCATTGACTTAATTCCTAGTTCAAGGCCCATATCGAATACCCCTTATATAATGGCCATTGTGGAATTTTTGTAGCTAGAGAAACAACTAGGGGAGTTGAGTAATAAAGGATTTATCCTACCTAGTGTTTCTCTATGGGGATCCCATTTTCTTTTTCTTTAGAAGAATGATAGATAAATGAGGTTGTGCATTTACTATAGGGAGATCAATGGTATAAAAATAAAGAACATGTATCCCCTACCTCGCATTGATGATTTATTTGGCCAACTTCATGGAGCTCATGTTGTTTTAATGATTGACCCACGATCTGGATATCATCAGTTGTGTGGGCATAAGGAAGACATTCCAAAGACTACATTTCGTAACTGGTACATGCATTTCGAGTTTACATTAATTCCTTTTTGGATGACTAATGAACCCTATATTATCATGGATATAATAAACAGAGTTTTCAATGAATATATTTATCAAATTGTAGTGGTGTCTATTTGTTATATTTTGGTATACATAAAAAGCAATGAAGATCATGAAAATCACATATGCATTCCTCTAAAGACTCTTAGAAGAAATGAATTATATGGGAATTTTAGCAACTGTGAATTCTGGCATCAAGAGATTTTTTTTCTTGGACATATTCACTATATGGATGAAATTTTTATTGATCATTCTATGACAAATTAAATCCAAGAATTGCTAGCACTAACGAGTTTAATCAAGGTACGCAGTTTTATTAGTTTAACAGGTTATTATCGATGCTTTGTCCATAATTTTTCATGAATGACTAACCCATTAATCTAGATCACACGTAAAGGGGTACAATTTGTTTGGACAAAATATTGTGAAGTTTTTTTGAATAACTAAAGAGAATATTATTCAATTCTAATATCATGGCTTTTCCATTGAGGAATGATGGGTTTGTTATTTATAGTGATGCTTCAAAGAAAGGACATGGTTGTTTCCTTATTCAGAATGATAGAGTTTTTTTCTATGCATCATGAAAACTACAAATTAATGAACAAAACTATCCCACTAATGATACTGAGCTTGAAAATGAAATAATTTCTATGAATATATAGAGGAATTATCTCAATGGTGAAAAATTTGAGATTTACACTCTTCTCAAGAGATTGAAGTATATTTTCTCACAAAAATAACTAAACATGAGGAAAAGGTGATGGATTGAACTACTCAAGGATTATTATAGCACTATACTCTTCCACCCGGGGAAGGAAAATATGGTAAAAAATGCTTTGAGAAGAAAGGATCATGGATTTTTTAACAATACGAGAGTTGAAAGGGACCCTGTTTTCATGGATCTAGAAAATATGGAGATGGGAGTTACCATGGAAAGTGAAACATTAATAATTTTCCAAATGGATTCCAAACCATATTTACTAGAAATGATAATGAGTTCTTAGACCTATGATGAAGTGTTTGAAAAGAAGATTAAAGATGTGAATTATTGGAGGTTGAGTGACTTTGTGTATAAAGATGGAATTTTGAAATTTTGGAAGAGGCTTTGTGTACCTGATATACCTGATCTAAACATGGAATAGTTGGATGATGCTCATAGTTCCAATTTCTATATACACCTTGGTAGCACTAAAATGTATATATATTTGAAGGAATATTTTTGGAGGGACCACATGAGGAGAGAGATTATTTATTTTGAGTCGAGGTGTATAGTTGATCAACAAGTGAAATCTGGAATAAAACATCATAGATGAGTCATGAAACCTATTACCATAACTGAGTGGAAATGGGATGATATTAAAATAGAATATTTCAGGGAGATACCAAATACTCTTAGAAGGAATGATGCAATATGGGTCATTGTTGATCGTCTTAAAAAGTCAGCACATTTTATTACTATAAGAGAAGATCTATCTCTGGAACATTTAGCAAAAATAAATATTAATGAAGATGTAACACTTCATGGAGTACCCATATTGATTGTTTCTAATCGTGATCCCCATTTCACATTACAATTATGAAAAATTCTTTAGAAGGCCTTGGAAATTGAATGTCGTTTGAGCAATGTCTCGCACCCTCAAACTAATGTACAACCAGAATGAAAAATTCAGACATTAGAAGACATGTTAATATTTTGCTAACATGAATTTCATGGTATATGGGATCAATATTTACCTCTTCTATAATTTTCCTATAACAATATCTTACATTCATCTATTCATATGGAACCATATGAAGCATTTTATGGAAAGAGATGTTTCACAACAACTTGTTTTGATGATGTTGGTGAAGGAAAACCTGTAGGCCCAAAACATGTTGAAGAAACAATGGAAAAGGTGAAGGTTATCCAAATACACATCAATGAAGCTCAATGTATGAAATAGAGCTATTCTGATAACTAAAGGAAGGATTTATAATTTCAGTTTTGATATTATGTTTTCCTTATGGTATCTCCGTGAAAGGGAGTTATGCATTTTTTTAGAATTGTAAATTTAGTCCCAGGTACATCGAAACTTTCAAAATTCTATAACAAATTGGGGATGTAGCTTACCATATTGATATGCTACTAAGTCTCCCCAAAGTCCAAGATTTGTTCCATGTAAAACTGTTGAGAAAATACATGCCTTCCTCAATGCATGTAATCTGTAATATGGAAATAAAACTGGAACATGATCTGTCTTATTGTGAAGAGCCTGTCGATATTCTTGGGTAGCAGAGAACAAGTGTTGAGAAATGAGATGACTTATCTGGTAGAATTTCTATAGGGAAACCATATGATGGAAGAGGGTACATGAGAACCAAAAGAACATATGATAAAGAACCACCCGAGTCTTTTTGGAACTCATATTCTAGAAATTTAGAGGACAAAATTATTTGAAGGAGGGGAGAATGTGACACACCATTCTTCTACAGTACACTTCACTTTGAAAAATACAATAGCTTGTGCTACACACAACTTCGAGCCCAAACACACCACAACAAATCAAACAAGCCATTATGAATAGAAAATCCATCTTTTTAAATTTTTATAAATTTCATTTTTCAAATGGACTTCATTTTTTTATTCAGATTATCAGAATTATCTTATGGTAAGTTTTGGTATGTTTCTGAAAACATTCAATGTTTGATGAATAGTGATAAACACTATGTTATGATTTAAACTGACTTTTTATTTAAATAATTATTTATTTTATTTAAATTTGTTTTAGTTCAAAATAGATACATAATACCTCAATATGTTCAATGTAATACATTGGAGTCATCTTAAAATAAGTTTATATATATATAATTTTATTGTACTTCTTGCCATCTTCTACCCACCTGCTTCGAGCATTTGAAAATTTTCATAAAACATAATTTTACCACTTATATGAGTTAAATTTCAAAAATATGGGAGACACAATTGATATCATTAAGTTAAATTTGGTTCAATTAGATGAAAATAATTTTTGGTGAATAAAAACTTTTGAGTTTTATTTACAGCAGTTAAAAGTAAATATGGTATTTAAAGGTAAAAATGATATTATAATTACCCTAAAACATGTCTTAATTCTATTGGACAACTATAATTAGACAAAAAACAGCATAAGGAATAAAATATTATTCTTTTTGTTCTACTTGGATTAGATTATGAAATTTATTATTATTTTATTTAAAGAATAGTTAAAAGTGTTAAATTTATGTTTTCCTAATTAAAATATTTTTAATATAAGTCTATACAAAATATAAATTTGACGATAAATATTCAGTCAGAAGAAAAAAAAATTCTACCTAACGGTATTTTATTTATCATTTTTAGACATTAAATAATTATATTTATTAATGACATTATGATAATGTTGTAATTACCTTATTAATAAAAAATTAAAATAATTGATATTATAAATATAAAAATAAATGTAATTTGAGACTTTTGATTTATTCCAAAAAAATTATAGGTTAATATGACATATTATCTTTTATTAATTAAATTTTTTCAAAGTAATCATGTTTTTATGACTTGAACAAAAACAAAATATGAAATAGTGTCAAATTACACATGAAAGAGTTTTTAAAAAAAATATTATATTATTAAATTATATAATAGCCCTAAAAATATATGGTTATGTCAAAGAACATAAATAAAGATATAAATGTCATTAATGAAAAAATTGTGGTTTTCTTGGCATTTTATAGTCTGTTTATTAACCAATTATTATAATAATACCAGAATACATGGTAAAAGTTAATCTATTTAACAAAGTGTTAAACCTAAACGATATGGTTATTATGGTGACCTAAACTGGTCTAAAACCTATTGGTTGAATAGGGTTTTGACACATGCTCACCATATCCTCGAAATGAATCATTTTGGAGCCATTATAAAGCAAAAATTATTTTATTATAAAATAATATTTCAATCTTTCCCTAAGGTGCCACTCACATCTCTTATAAAAGAAAACTTACACTTTTTTACAATTCACATCCCGAAAGCATTTTTGCTCAGCCAAAGCCTACCCAAATATCCTTACAAATTCCATAACTTTAACCTATATGCCTTAGTATGATTAGAAAGACATCGTATGGATCCATTGTGATCATATCAAAAGGAAGAACCCGAAAAGAGGTAAATATTTCATCACCTCTTTCAAGTTCTTTTCTTCATCCACTTCCTCTTACTTTATTGTTTCCATTATAAAATAATAACTCCAATATCTTCTTTATACTGTGATGTTATTACATAAATGTTAAAACCATATTCATTATACTATACATCATATGAATGACAATGTCACCATCCGAGTGTACGTATACATTACCGTCTCCACATTGTGGTGAAGTTGTTATTCAATACATTATTATTTGGATGTGTATAATAATGATGTATCATTGGTGTAAATAATAAATATAACATTTTAATTATTATTTATATTTTATATACCATCTATTTACATAAAATCTTAGTATCAAAATAATAATATTTTCTCTCTTGCGTACGTACGGATTACCGACTCCATGAACGGGAAGAGATTCATTCCCCATCATAAACATTCTAGAATAATTTTTATTTGATGGTTTAAAATAATTTTCAAAGAACATAATATAATTTAGTTTATGGATAAATTACATATTATCCATATGAAACATGAGTTATGTAACTAGGTATACAAAGGAAAATGAGTTAGTTAACACTTTAAATAAAGATAATACTAAAAATATAATTAAAAGAGAAATATTAAAATATCATATAAGATATAATATTAATGCACACAGATATTTCTTAATTTAATGAAAATTATTTAACTATTATAAAAGATGATAACATTTTGTATACTAAGGAAATGTACAAGGTAATGGTTAATTTCACAATCTCTTTATTATCCGAGATTGTTTTCACGTTAGCATCTACTGGGACCTCTTAATCATCCATATCTATATTTCATAAAATGTGTTTCAAAAAAATTTCACTATTTCATAGTCTATGGTTTAAATTCATTTATAAATTTTTTTTTGTTTTTATATTTTTTTTTGAAAATAATCATTCTTTCATTTTCCAAACAAGGTATATTACGACCTTTTCGACAAAATTAAGGAAAGAATGTTTTCTTTAACTTATACAAGGGGTGTGGCTATTTCTTGCTGTTATAACTCTTTCGAATCTTACCATACAAGAATATAAAAATATTTTCAAAATAATTGTTTTATTTTATAATTATGTGATGTATAAATGATTTCAAAATAGAAAGATATATTTCTCTCAAACAGATTGATTTCATCTATGTCAACATCTTTTGATGGATTTTACACTTGGTTTAAGTTATGATACAACATTATATATTGTATTAGATGTTGTGTTATATGTTTGATTTTGGATTTTTTATTTTTATACCATTCATGGTTTATAGTTAATTTACTAACATTTCATATTCTAGTTTCAATACAAATGTTTATGTTATGTTTCAACCTTCTCATATGAGGAATGAATTCTAATTTTAAAGTGATGGGTGGAGCCTGATATAGCTCCTAGATGCATAGGTAGGTCCCAGGACTCAAAATAGTGTCTTGGTAAAAGGCCTTGAAAAATCTTATTTTTTTTCTTGGCACAAAACCTTGCCTATGTGGTTATGAATTCTGGCATTATGCATTCCATCATTATGAATTTGGCTATTGATATTTCATGTGATTATTCGACTAGTAGAATATCAATGTGAATAAATAAATGTCATTATTTTGATGTATATTTTCCATATGAAGATGATGTTTAATTTTAAAAGACTTTTGTTTTAGGCTTATACATTACCTTAAATATTTATGCTTATTTATGAATGTTTCCACTATATTGTTATCCCTACTGAGCATGTGAGCTAACCCCTTTCAATTTTTTATTTTTCTTAGGATGCGAAGAATAATATTATGACTATCATGAAGGGATAGTCTAATGGATATGAGTGTGGTGAATGGTGAAAATGTTGTTGTTGTTTTCATTTTATAATTTAATTTTAAAATTATGTTTTTATCTAGTACATCCAAGGCTATTAAAATAATATTCCATTAAAGAATAGATCTTTTCTGATCATGCCAATGTTATGTAGAAATGTACCGACTCTTGGTAACTAGGGTGGGAGCGTTAAATTTATTATAATTGATGAAATAAATATTTATTTTAAATTAGATAATATTTAATTAAAATAAAAAAATTCATTATAATGGGTTGATCCTATGTTGCTTGGGTTATAATGTATGTATTTTTTTCCTATAAATTTTCAGACCACTTGTTGAAGAGGTATTATATGAGCGATGAATGTTCCCAACATCATTATATGGTTCAATCCATACAAAACTCCTGCAATAATCATAAATGATATTATGGAAGAAAGTTTATGATCACTCTCAATAATTTCATAATTCTATTACTCTAAATATGTATTCACTACGGTCATAAAAGATAATGACGATTAAAATTCAATGAATGGAACCGTCCAAAAAAATTTATAAATTTTAATAAATAAAATAAATTCCAATCTATCTAAAAAATCCCAATAATTAATCCAATAAATGGTTATAGATACATTGATATATATATATCCACGAATGATTGAAGTCATATTATTATGAAAGAATTGAATACGTGAAAAATAATTAAATAATGCACACCCTAGCACTTTGTGGGGAATTTCACAACTATTGGTGTGGAAAAAATCACACAATGATTCACCAATATCAATTTTACATGAAAAATTATACAAATTTTGTATGATAATAAGTATAAATTTTATTAATAAAAAATTTTATATGATCATTTTACATAAGAAAAAATAAACATGTGATATGAAAATGAACGTTTAGCATTGCAATGAAGGAATAGAACATTGACCCCTAGTTCATTCACCCCCGCCATCATAAATTGTCACCATTTGTGCCTTATGATTATGCCCTATAATTCAATATCATTCCCACTAATACGAATACTCAAAAGGGGGGTGATAAAAAAGGGAATGAGGACTTTTCAATATAGAATAGAAAAATATGATCAAGATTATACCAACTTTTTTATGTTAAATTTTTAATTTGAAAATAGATGAATCAAGAATGTTAACAGAAGATAAATATATTCATTAAATCACCCTATAATTTATTTATAAATTTATGGCCAATTGGATGTTTGATTAGGATGTTATATGTAAATTTATTGGTTGAATTTAAGGGACTTCAAATCTGGGCCATAATTTAATCTTCAATAAGCGCCTCTAGGATCACCTTAAAAATGTCCAAACTATTTCTCATAAAATATGAATGAATTATTCCCCGTGATATTATATGTCATCATATAGAATTTTGTTATCATTGGGAATGAATTTTGTCACCCTATTATTTTAGGGGCCTTTAGTCTATTCTTCTTTTTCTAGAAACATCTGCATCCATAGCAAAAAATTTCCATATTTTTTTAATATTCAATTAATACTAAAAAATGTACCATAAATGTGATAAATCATATAAAAAATAAAAAATTCAAATACTAGATATAATATAATCCATATGATGATTATTATTTCAGCCCAAATTGGGACACTCTAATGATGATTTTCACTTCTGATGTGACATATTGATCAATTTATAAAATTCACTAGATCTTGTTTTTATGTAAATTGAATCAAATGAATATTAAATTTTAAACAATGAATTTTATTCTCATTTAGTGGCTAATTACCCCCAACATGAGTAATTCTACATTGAGAAAAAATAATATCAGTAATATAAAAATTGAATTCTCTTTGACAAAAAAGTTTAATCATACATTTCTAACCAAAAGAAATCATACCAAACAATCATGAAACCTATCATAATAATTTATCCCAAAATAGTTTCACAATTATATCCTAATCCCCAACATTTTCTCAAATTAATCTCATTATTTCATTCTTTGTCAATTAAGAATGATTATGAATTGTGCATCACCATATACGCGGGGATTTAATTTCATGTTTAGGGGGGATATGTAAGCAGTAGGTCTGAATCACTTAAAGCTATAAGGTATGTATCAATTTTTTTCATTTTATAATCTTTCTAATGGTGATTGTTTTTTCATTGATTTTTTTACCAAGATAGAGATGAAAAGTCCAAATCTGGGAAAGAAAACTATTGATTCATGATCCCCAAGTGTCATATGCCACACATTGTTTCAATTCCATGATTTAATATTCGGTTGTAAATCCAAAATGTGGGAAACAAGACCATAGAGTAATGATCCCCATGTTATGGATTCCATGAAAAAAAATTCTCAATATTGTCTACATTTTTTAAATAGTTTTTTGGATACTCAATTTATAATCAATGTGACCCCAAACCCCGTGATATGAAAAATGGACACTACAAACCCAAAATTTCCCCCCCATAAACAAATGTTTTGAATTTTGGAATTGTGATTAAATGAGTGAAACTTTTAATAGTAAAATAATCAGATTACACAACCACACATTCTAAAATTTACACATATGAACATAAATATTAATTAAAATCATAATCAAGGTATGCAATATTTTTAATATTTAGTTTTTATATATTGCAATTTACATTAACACATGTAAGGATAATTAATTGATATGCTCTATTAAATTCCTCTTTATAAATATCATATATTCACTCCTCCCAACATTTAATAACAGTAACTTCATTTTTGAAAGAGAATATAAGAGGGATTTCAGAATTGGGATGTAATGTTGTGGATATGAAATTTGAAATTAAATTATCAATAAAAAGCACTCAATTTTATGTTCATGACCCATTAATAAGAAATTGATCACGTCAATTTTTTGTCACAAGTACACAACTCGTGGAGGCATTAAGGATATAATTTAACTATATAAGTCTTGTTTTTCATTTTAAAATAATAAAGTAATCCAAATATAAATCAAACTCACAAGAAACATTATATAAAATTGGACATCTCAAGGGGGTTCCCTTAACAAGAAACCATATAAAAAAACTTAATAAAATAAAATAATATAACTATCGAGAATCTGGGTTTCTTCATTGAATTTTATTTTTTAAAATTCATTAACTTGAGCATGACCCCCAACATTCCTAATGACATCTTTATTCATCTTAAGGGAAGAAATTCTCACCACTTATACTAGATTTAGATTCATACATTTTTGAAACATTTTTCACATAAAAACCTTTCCCCAATAATTATAAATGAAATAAAAGCAACATTAGAAATGGAAGATATAATTTCTTCTATAATATTACCTATGATATCTAGGTTCATTACACACACACACATACAATCCATATTTAATATTTTCCAACACTTTTAATGGATATGTGTGAACCTTAATGAAGTTCTAAACAAAGAAAAATTAAATAGATTCAAAACCTTTGAAACCCACCTAATTCAAAATCTCAAAATCCTCTAATCAACCAAAAATTAAAATTAAAATAAATCAAATACCACCATAAACACCATCCAAATCACCACAATATTATGAAATGAAAAACCACATAGAAATTTGAAATTGGAAAATAGTGAAACCATCATCATATTTTGGTTTTGGTCATAGTGAGATGCCTGACACCATCATCCAACATCATGCCTTAGTCTCCATCACAAAAAAATGTGGTCACCATAATAACCGTTGAACCATCCGAAACCCTCTTGACCATTGAACCGCTAGAAAATATCTCCATCATCGAGAATCCAACATCATATCTACCAAGACACCAGGAATTTTCGAGTTCGGATATCACCCATGGGATCTTTTATCCTTTGGACCTTCTCAGGAATCACTAGAATATGGATAGCCGACCCCACCTCACTGATGAAAGTACGTGCCATGAATTTTGATGGTCTCTGAACCCACATCCCCAAACCTCAGTGTCATCCAATACCCGATCTTCCTCGAATAGGTGAAGATTGACATGAAGTGAGAGTTGGGAACCAAGAGGGAGAGAAATTAAAATGAATTCATGGTGATGGGGATGAAAAACAGAAAAAATAAAGGCTGATGCTGGAGTAATTTGAGAATTAAATCCACCAAATTAATAAATCCCAAACCTCTTAGATACCCCACTTTTTATCCTACTTGGAATTATTTGAGGGATCGAAAGGTCAGAGTAGGGTAGCAGCCAATGGATCCAATGAAATCACTAATTTCCAAACTCCAAAAAAGTAAGGATGAATGGGAAAGTGACGAGAAGAGGAGGATAGGAAGGAAAGGAATGATAATCACTCAAATGTGATCCCAAGCCTACATCATAGAGTTTCACAAGGAAACCCTAGGTTGGGAGAGAGGGAAATGGTGGTATCTCCAAGGATCATTCCCCAGTTGTTATTTTCAAGGGAAGGATGAATGAAAACAATAAGGTCATGATTATACTCTTTCATGGGATTGTTCATTTGGGAAGGAAGGACTGAAATTCTAAGGGTGGGATGAATTATATTTCCTAATGAAAAATGGGACATTAACTAAAAAAATTATTCCCCAGAAGTATTAGAAATAATGTAGTCTATTAGAAAATATGTTTCATCCCACAAATTTAGAATACATATGTCAGTGGTTGGTAAATAATTAGATTTAAATAATTACCGAAATGGTTCAATGATTTTAGTTAAGAAAAAAATCAATAGAGGAATATTTAGGACACCTGATCCATGAAGTCAAATTTCCCATTTTAAATAGATAAAATATGTTTCCTCTTGATTTAATGACCTTGGTATAATTTTTTGATACTCTTCAGTTACCCCAACTCCGTAGGATGCATCATTAAAAATCTCATGATTTGTTTTTTGGATACTATATACTCAACAAAATTTAATGGAATGGAAAATCATTGAAGGGATGTGTTCCTCACTTGATTCAAAGAATTAAATAATAATTTTAAATATTGATCCTTGGAATGCATTCTCTCCAATTTAATACATAATTTTACAATAAATGTATGGGGAATAGAATGGGTTTGAGTTTTAAAATTATTTAATTTACCAAGATTGATCTGTTTAGCCACCAAAGGGAGTGATGAAAATTTATACTTTAATAATTCATCATCTAAATGATCACATATCTCATTGGGTGTGAGGTAATAATTCATGGATTGATCAATGATATTCCTAAGTTATGGGATTCTCTATATTGATTTACCATTTGATTACATAATGGTTATATGATGGAGAAATTTTGATGATACTTAATGGGAGTGGAAAAAATAGTATATGATATTCTCAGGACACACAAAAAAAGAATGTGGAAAGGAAAAGGGAAATATGGATGAAAATAGAGAATTTAATTAGAGAAAAGGATATGAGTGTATAATATAATATACATAGGTCACTATAAATGGTTCCAAAATGGGGTGATTCTAAAATTTATAATATAGGTAGATGCATTCATTATAGTACAAGTAGAGATTGAATCCACATGGACTAAAAAATTAACCTTCAAAGGCATACATTTTATAGAGTATTGGATATGAAGTGGCCAATATTTGGATGGACTATAATTTAATAACTAAATTTCTAATTTAAATAAAAACCATTACTTATACTAAAACGATTAATGATGTTGGGTTTATCATTTGATATTTTTAGGGATCTTATAGATTTAATTGGGTTCGTATGGATTTTCTGGTCACAAGTAAAAGAAGCATCTAAATAATACGAAAATTATCTTTCATAATCCACAAAATTTATCCCTACAAAATGACATGGATAATCACCAATGCAAACATAATATCACATTCATGGTCACTTTAGAGAATTTTTCGTACTAGTAATCAAATTGTGTATTATTTAATGTTTGTGAAGATGAAGAATAAAATATTTTAACGAATGTAACTATCAATCCGTAGATATAATTATGAATTTATTAATATAAAAAAATTCAATACATCTTAAATAAAAAACCTAGAATCTATTAAAAAACATATTTATGATGCTGTTTTTAAAATCCTCTGAATGGAATGTCGAAGTTGACTTATAAAGGAAGAATTGAATAGGTGAAAAGTATTGAAATAATGAACACTCCACCATTTTTTGAGGAATTTCAAAATCATTGTTGTGAATAAATTAACACCATGTTTCAACAGTATAAAAATGCTATATATAGCCATATAAAAATTTAATTATAAGAAAATATATAATTTTATTTGTATAAAACTTCATCCAAACATATTAAAAAAAGAAAAAAATAAATATGAAATGACAAAAGGAAAACATTACATTTAAATTGAATGAATAACAATTCATCCCAATATTCTGTCACCAACACCACCTTAAATTTGAAAATTTTTTCATTAGGTAGATCCCCCATAATTCTATATAGTCCCAATTAAATTTTATAGTCAAAAATTGGGTGAGATAAATGGAAAAGTGGACTTTTCAAAGATGACCATAAAAATTATATTAGGATTCCACCACCTTTTGATGTAAAAATTCGACTTTGAAGATGGCCAAATCTAGGATATTCATAGAAGATAAATATCTTCTTCCACATTTCCATTTTATTATTTATATATTTATAAAAGAATTTATATTACTTTTGGTTTATATTATGAAATTGGTGTGATGGCATTTTTGACCTTCAAATATAACAATAACTTATTATTCAAATTGGCATGCACAGATAACATTGAAAACATCAAAATTCGCTACTTTCACTCTTGAAATAAATATTATGAATAATATTATATATGACATGTTACACATTTATCTTCATTGGTCATTAATTATGGTCCACATATTTAATTTATTATCCTAAGACCCTTTACTCTTTGTAAAAAAATTATGCATCTATTGAAAAAAAATTCAATATTACTTTTTGAATCATATATTGATTCTAAAATAGAAAATATTACACAAATTGAGAAAAATAAAATCAAAATAATTCAAAATAAAATAATGAAAATAATTTAATACAAAATCTGTTGAGTTAATGGTCTCAAATTTAAACACTCTAACCATGAATTACATATGTGATGAGAAATAAAGTTCACTTCCTAAAATGCACAATAAACATGTTTGTTGACATTGAAGGATATGAATATTAAAATTAAAACAATAAATATTAGTCTATTTCAGTGGATATTCAGCAGCCATATGATTTTTTCATGGAATATTGAATTTCTAGGGATAAATTTAAACATTTTAATAGTGTTATGATTAATAATAATGTTATATGATTGTTAATAGGATTACATATTCTGTGTAAGTGATCCAATTTCATACTCTAACTAATATTCTTATATTAATATAATATTCAAATGATCCTAATAATAATGCCATTCAATGAAATAAAAATAATTTAATTTGGTTTTTGAATATTTAATCTCAATCCCTTTGAAAATTTTAGAACTGAAAATATGATGAATTATGTGTAATATATTGTCATTCATTCTAAAAATTATTTAAATCAATGTATATATACATCAAATGTCAATTAATAGTGAAATTTGATAATTAATGTAGCTCATCCCTAACAAATTCTATAGTGAATAGAGAATCTAATATTTAAATTTTCATTCATTTTACTAGTAAACACTAAATTATTCACATTGGAAATAAATTTTGTACTTAATGGGGAATTACTCAAAATGATGGGATTAAATTCATCAAATAAAAGTAAAGTAAAATTATATATTTTTTTATCAATTAAATACAACCCATTTTATTTCATAAATTAAAGATACATCATTATATGATTCATATTACACCAATCTCCATTGATTGATATTGAAAATTCAAATATTCAATTAACCAATTTCTCCACCCATATACAATTAATAAAAAAATTTCTCTACACAGATCTCATATAATATTTCTTGAATCATTAATCATATAATAGTAACACTTATAATATTGATTTAAATCACTCATTCTCTTGAAAAAAATAAAATAAAAATATTAATTTCAAAAAAATTTAAGTTGTCAAGGTTTATATCTTCAAACAACAATATGTAATTTACTAAACATTCTCAATAAATAATAATAATTTCACATGTCCTCTTGATTTATAATGATACATCATCTAAATAACTTATTTACCAATTAATTTTTTTATATATATATTAATAAAAAATATTTTTAGATATTAATTTATGAATATAGATTATTTATGATTTATTTATCCTCTGTTATATTTAATTTTAATTTTTCAGCGACCCTGTGAAAACATTTCTACCTCCATGATCTCATTAACTACTTATAGAAAATATTAATTGAAAATTATTTTCATTGACCCTTTTATTCATTTTAGAGTGTCTCTTTAATTAGCATTAATATAATTTTTCATGATCCTCCCTCAATGTTTACACCTTCTAGGCCATCACAAAAGCTTGTGAGTTACCCCAAAAACCAACCTCAAATAAACCAATGGATTTAAACTAGAACTGATGGTATATGATACCAGAAAATGGTATCTATTGACCATAAAATATAAATAATAAATAATAGATGATAAGATGATATATCTTAATAAATTATATATAATAAAAAAATATAAGTCGAGATACACGAATATTGTGTCGTACAATGAGGAAACAATAGAAAATAAAATAATGTATTCCAATACATGATCAATGAAACATTAACATCCTCTAAAAACATTACAATATTATAAATCCTATCCCACTCAATTAATAGTTACAATATATCCAAAAAATATTATATATATAAATTTATTAGTTTGGAGTATATATATATGGAAGGTAACCTGAATCATCTTCCCCACATGTTTTTTTATCTCATTCTCCAAGTCATCAGGTCATGTCATATAATCCACTCTATGAATCATCTTTCACAACATTCATATGTTTCATCGACTTATCATCATATCATCCAACATCCCATCAAATTAATTAAGACAATATAATTATGAAATACTATAATGTGACAAATATATATAAATTCATTACATCTCATGTGTCATGAGCTATACCTCCAAACCCATATACCCAATGCAAGAATAAATATATGTAACAACTGCCAATATCTATATATAAAAATATTAAGTGACATTATTCCTCTATGTCACACATAAATATGTATATTATTAATGAGATACAAAACAGCCCACGAAGGATTATTCCTCAGACCTAAAGAACTAATAACCAGTGATACTCCTCCATAAATTGACAATATCTTAGGGAAATAAGTGTAGTGTTATAATACATACATACATTCCCTCAAAAGTTTAGATTATCAGAGAAAAAAACCCAAAAAATGTGGGTTTCAGTTCCCCCCCCCACTCTGGTGATGACGAATATGTAATCAAAAATTATAATTAACAGTATATTCCACAATTAAAATTAGGGAAACGATATATAATTTGAACAAAATAAATCTGTAATCCCACATTATACTATAAGAAAATAAATAATGTCTAGGAAACTATAATATATGTAATCGAATATGATAGAAGCTTCAACATAATCAAATTCCAAAATTATATTAGAGATTACTATTTTTTTCAATTACCCCATTTTCTTTTTTAATATTTTTCTTTTCTGATAGGTCAAAATTATTTGAAAATATAGTTTTAAAATTCAAGTTTCACTTTCATGAACATAGTTTATTCATTAAAACCATACTAAGGATTCAATTGTTTATATTTATAAACATGAAAATCTATCCTATAAGGAGATTTATAGTTCATTTACTATTCAACAATCTGAACAATATAGAACCCTATCGAAACTACAACATGTAAAGATCTATGTACTATGAATAATACACCAAAGAAAATATAATGGATGTAATGGAAAGTGGCAATAACAAAACTAGACATCAATTAACAAAGATAAATTATTCCATCCTCTCTCTCAACCTAAACTTGTTGACTCGCCATCAAATCTAGCATAATAACCAAGAGAAAAATTGAATCATGTCTCTAAAGATTCACTACCCATTCCCACCGTTTCCCCAAGAAATACACTAAATATATAATGTTTAAAATAAACCTCAATATGTTTTTTTAAATCCTATCACATTCATATTTTGAAATAATATAAATTTATAGAAAATAATTTTAGTAGATTGTAAGGCTATCACACTTATGAAAAGTGTCCTAGAATTTAAACAACCGAAAATACATTAATTTTAGTATTCATCATTTTAATTTAGCATAATGAAATAAATGACTTAGTTTGACAATATTTTAGAATAAAAAACATCATCTAATAGTAACAAATAATTAACAATAATAATGTATCACAATGTGTTTACATCATCAGTAAAATTCAATAAATAAATTTAATTCTGTTCACATTAAAAATATTTTCATTAACTTATTATACCTAATTTAGATTACATAACATATTTTCAATATTACATCCATTATATGGATAAAAATAGTCACTAAAACAAATTTCAGTCTATATATAATTTATCATGAAAGATACTATCATAGAATAAAAGACATATGATCAAAAAAATATCATTCTATATAATTTTTATTTATAATTTTTATATTTTTAGTAAAATTTCAATATTTATAAATTGGAATTAAAGAATTATTATCCCATGGTTGTATAAAATAAATTACATATATCTATTGAGGCATAATTGAATTAATTAATGGTATTAGATATTTTTCATCATGATTAAATAACCAGACAGTGGTGTTTTTGGATTTTGTGATATTATTTATAATGATATTTAAAAAATGATGATGTTATCATGTTTTAAAAAAATTTGTATATTTTTCCTATCTTATAAAATTTAAAATTTACTAAGAATAAGGCTTTTAGAACTAATTATATGGCATAGGGTGATGAGTTTATAGCATTTCCGATGAACAAAACACTAATTGTCTGTTTATATGTCCTTGATCATAACCTTTTGAATTAATTCTAATAGATGGATTCATTATATGGAATGAGAATTATTAAATGAAATCCTATATATTTTTAATGAGGGTTAAGATTATATCATTGTATTCTATGAATATAAATTTAATATCTATTAAATAAGACTTCAAAACATTGTGACATTCTGATATTCTTCAAGTGAAAAATGAGTTTTTATAAATTAAATAATATAAAGAAAAACCCCATCATTTCCAGAATTGATCTTTGATGTAAAACTCGACACATTTAAAATGGGATTCTAGATAATTTAAAAATAGAAATCAAATATGATACATTTTTTATATTATTTTAATATACATGATAAAATATATAAACCATTTTATTTATTGAGTACAAACACATTAGTGAAAATGATCTATATATTTCATATGGATTGATTTTTTGGTCATTTTGTGCATATATTAATTTTATAAATCCAATAATACTCAAGAATTTTTTTTTATTGTAATGTGTCATGTTTATATTTTAAAGAAAATATGTGAAATAGTTCCTGTGTTTGGACCTTACAAAAAGATAAATATAGTTTTGATAATAACCAACTTAATATAATTAGTTTTAATAAAATAAGTTGCAATTTTTAGCTAAGGTTATTTTAGAATGATTAGGATGAAGAATATGTTCCAGTGTATATATATATACATGTGTGTGTGTGTGTGTGTTTGACAATTATTCATCTAATTTTGAGAAATGTGATGGGAGAGATCACATTATTTACATTATCAAATATTTCAAATAATGTTTCATGAAAAAAATGATTTATATATTTATTTATTATATGATAAAACATAATATCCCCCTAGTATTCATTTTAAGGATTATATATTTTTTGGGAGAAATTTAATACGCTTAAATATAATACTATTAAAAAAAATTTGTGACTGAGATTTCAATAAATGAAATTAGAAGGTGTAGAAGGGCAGATTGTTTTGAAGAAGAGTGTCTAATTCTTGAAGCTCAAATCCAGTCATTTATATCAGTTTTAGATTAAGAATTATGTGAAATAATATGTGGATATGATTTAGGGGTAGTTATATTTAATATATTATTTAATTTAGAAGTATTTCATGAATACTACGAATGTCTTATTGAGGGAGATCTACATCTCCTATAGCGAATGAAAAATGACATTTCAAGATGACATGTCTAATCATGATAACATATTTTTATGAAGGCAGTTTAGAAAAACATTGTTCCGTGTGAAATTGGATATGATGGTGTAACTCTATTATGAAAATATTATATTTTTATTTGATTTCACATATAGTGAATAATTAAGTGTTGTGGAGGCTATCTAACCATGATAATTAGTAGCTTAATTGAGACAGGAATGAACATTATAAATATCATTGTGTTTAATTTACAATTGTTTTAAAAAAACATGAGTATGTTTGATACACTAAAACAGAGTGAATAAATCCATAATAGGTATAAAATATTTTATCTATTATGGAGGAATTTTAAAATCTATTGTACACATATTAATACACCTTTTAGAGAAGATATATTCATTCCTAGAAAATACAAAGGAAAAGATTATGAATGTCGTACCTCAACTTAAATATTTCAATGTTATATAAGTATCAAAAAGTGAATGAACGAATATTTCCAAAAAATATCCCTTGAAAAATCAAGGATCCGTAAAGATTTATTCACTAGAACACCATGATATTTTAGAAAGGAAAACTATGTTTGATAGTGTATTGGTTGTGAACAACTGATCTTAAACGACCTAGGAAATATATAAAAATTCTAAAATATCCATAAAATTGAATATTTTGTTAAATAATAACCACTTAATGATAAATATATATTTATTCCCAACATTATAAAATATATTGTTAAATTTCTAGTAAATAATAATTCATTTTTTAGAAATGTAGTTTTATTCTTCGAAAATAGTTTTTCTTCAATTTTTTTTGCTTTTGAGGATATAATATTATAATAAATTTTGGGAAATTTTATATAATTTAATTAATAAAATTAACATCATATCTGAAATCAAAAAATCAAAATTTAATATGTTTCAAATTTTATGAACTTTCAATGAATGTGGATTTTTTAGTGAATGGTGAAAAATATATATTTTTGTACAATTGTATTTTATTTTCAATAAATTAAAATAATTTAAAAGTCCAATTATTATTTTAATATGATATAAATTTACATGATTATAATTTAATTATATTTTATTCACATACTTTAGTTTTTAATCAAAATTATGTTGGATTTTTGTAAATGTTTTTCATTGTTGTTAAAAGTGGGAGTTTTTTAAAAACAACATTAAATTTTATAATATTCATCATTTTATGAATTAAAATAAAAAATAATTTGAAATTAATTGTAATGGCCTGGACCTCTTCGGCCCATTCCTTTTTTGAAAATAAGGTCATGAAGTGTTCTAGAGGGTAGAGTGGTCTTTTCCCACACATTTCATAATTTTGTAACTACATGTCGTGTAGTGTGAGTACACATCGTGTACCACCTTGCCAGGTATACCCTATGTTTTAGCCATGTTCTTGAAATGTGAAATAAATGAGTACATGTTGTATAGCCCGTACTATAGGCTCTCTAGTGTCTCCTGGCGTACCCGTTACCCTCAAACCATGTGTTGACCAGTCAACGACCGTGTGCCGCGTTGAAGGCTGTGTTGGAAGCCGCGTGTCGACTGTGTGAAATGGATGAGTACACACCATGTACTAGAAATTACAAACTACGTACAATAGGTTTTCTTGCCTATAAATGGAGGGCACCTCTCCTCCTTTTCAAATCACTCGTCTCCTCCCCTCTCCTTCGAACAGAGCTCTCCCAAGAGACTCCGAAGCTCTTTTCTTCCATAACTTCTTCGTCTGAGCCCCGATTTATGATCCTTCAGTGGCCACAGGATTGTAACAACGAGGAGGAACATTAGAGATTTAATCTTTTGCTTTCCCTTCGGACTTTACTTCGCAGCATCCACCATAGGAAGATTTTCTGGGTTTTTCCAGAGGAGACGGACACTAGAGGACGTCTTCTAAAGTTGATCTGGGGGAGTGTTGTGATCAGAAACTGTTGAGGTAGGGGTTTTACCATCATCTATATAATTTTGGCATCAGGTGGGGTGGGAGTACTCTTGTTTATGTGAAACACATTTGAATCAGTTTAATAAAGATAACAAATGTCTTATATAATGGGGATGGGAAGTTTGTGAATGCAGTTACATTATTTATATCCTGTGATATTATGTTGTGAATTGAATAGGCTTATTCCTATTGAAAATCATGGTCGTTGGGGGACTTTTCTTGGTCAATTAAATGCTTCCCTATATTTATAGACAGTTTATGGAAGGAAACATTGTTTAATGTGGAAATTTTTTAATCACGTAAAGCTGGATGATTAAATGAAAATTTGTAACCCTTGTGTGATCACCCCGGTTGAACCAAAACTGAGATAATTAACATGTGGGTGCGGGTTAGGGTTTATTTATAAAATGAGGTTTTTTGTGGGTTGTTGTTTATTGGGTGAGCATCGGGGCCGCGGTTGGCTTGGCTGTGGGTTGGTGTGAATGCTATGTTGGTGATGGGCATCGGGGCTGCTATTAATGGTATCAAAGGGATGATGATGTTTGAGTTTTAGTGTGTTGCGGTTATGGTGGTTGGAAGTAGGGTTGGAGGGATGGATTTAAATGTGAATGAACTATGGGTTGTGAATAATAAATAAAAGTGGATGAGTTAATGGATAGTGGGGAATGGTAATGGAACAAGAATAATAATCAATGGTGTTGGTTGGTAAATAAGAAAGGAATTTTTTGTGTTTCTTGTGTTTTCCTAACTTGATTTGTGGATGGTAGGGATATGTTTGATGAACGATCGATGCGGTTGGTTGTGGATAATTTCCCAGTAATTAAGTAACTAATATCCTGATTCTTCTAAAACATGAGAACATAAATGTGTTTGGGGTTGTTTTTGTATGCATGCTTAGAAATAGCAGTGCCGAGGCACATGCTCAGTTCTCTTTTTGTAGCCATAGGTTGGGATATGTCTTTGGTATACATATATATAACTGTAACTTTGTGTTTTCTCGCACCCCACCCGTGTTGAGCACTTAGTGTCGAACACTCCCATTTCATGGGAGAGAGTGTTTTCTCCTTAGTTACTAGCTCCTTCCTACGCCTTCTTCCATAGGCTATGATGGCTTGAGGCGACCTTACACCCAAGAATCTTCCTGTAGGTTTCGATTGGGGTGATTTGTGCCCAAGAATATTCGGGCAGTCATACTGTTTCCCATGAATCTTCAAGATGAGTCCCAGGTGTGTGCGGGAGGGATGTACGGTTGTGAGGCCCAGGTATGTGTGGGCAGGATCTGCGGTTGTGTGGCCCAGGTGTGTGCAGGTGGGATAGTGGTTGTGAGGCCTAGGTGTGTACGGGCGGGAAGAGTTTGGTAGCATGAGGACATTCATTGTTAGGAAGAGCAGCTAACTAGTGGTAAATGGTGTGGGGTACACAATAGTCATGTTCATATATACTACTACTACCTGTTGTTTTTGTGTTTTTGGTGAGAGTTGCTGGTGAGGTTTTGTGGATTGAATTTCTTGTTAGGTTTTGGTTTCTTCTGTTGTTCTCACGGGACGTTAGGATGCCTCCCTAATTGTGCAGGAGAGCTTTAGGTTTCCCTACTGATTATAATTGTATGCTCACCCTACGTTTACTTTCAGGTTTTCTAGAGGACTACCAAGGACTACAAGACCCTACTAGTTAGGAACGTTGGAGTTATTGTAGTTTGTTGTATTCTTGTTTCTTTTGGTATTGTACTCTTGAGCTTTATTGTACTTGTACTTTGATTCAAATTTGTTTAAACATGCATGTGGGATTGGTTTCGGTTTCTTTCAATTTACTTGTTATCTTTCTTTTGGTTTTTGACTGATCCTATTTCCCGATCATAAATAATATAAAGGGTAATACCTCCCATATTCTTAAAAACTCATACCCTTGGTGCTAGTCGCCACCCCGGGGCCTATTGGAGGCAGGACTCAGGGGTCATTATCTCCCTTTCACCATTTCCAGCTCAGGTTGGGCATCATTGGTGGGATGGGTCATGACAGAAGGGTATCTGAGGTGATGGTTGAGAGATAGGATGGAGTTTGGAGTTAGGCATAGTGAGGATTTCATGGGATGGTATGGCAACAATGTTGGCTGATCTTTGTACGTGAAATAGGCCAGGGAAGACCGGCTAGGACACGAGATTTTAGGGCCCCCCGTCAACCGATGTAAGGACTCTAAGCCTACTGAACGACCATGTGATACTACAGTGATTACAGGTTAGAGACCCTAGGGAAGGTAAATGAATCATCATGATTGTGTTTTACTTGATTTGGGTGTTCTGGGAAAGAAATTGAAAAAATGTAATAAAATAAAACCTTGAGAAATTTCTTTACTACTTTGGATTAGGAGATTTTTGTTTACCATACAGCTGTGGCACCTGTACGTCATCCCCGGGTGAGTCAGATAGTTGAGGCCCAGCAGATTCAGGAGGGGGATAATTTGAGGATTGCCCAAGAAGAGGATGATACCCAGTGCCAGAGGTCTCTCCGTTCATTCCAGTAGAAAACCCTCATGAAGTATGGGGGAAGTACTTCGGATATGGAGACAGAGGGGTGGCTTGAGGAGCTAGGGATTGATTTTATTTTGATCTATGCTCTGAGGGAGTACAGGGTTCCCCAAGTAGTCAGTCAGCTGAGAGGTGTGGCACGTAAGTGGTGGACACTCTACCTCGGAGAGAGGACTGAGGTAGAGGTTCTGTGGGATGACTTTGAGAAGGAATTCCAAGAGGAATTCCTTTCTTCCATGATCATGGTGGAGAATCAGCAGTAGTTAATCTCCCTCTAGTATGGGAGTACGTCAGTACGATAGTTGGGGATCAAGTTCAAGGATATCCTACGAATTTCTCCATATCTCTTTCAAGATGAGGAGTCTCGGGCGAGACGTTTGGAGGAGGCGATTCGTCCTTCGCTCCAGTATGCTATCACCCCCTTCACCCTTCTGAAATACATGGAAGTACAACAGAAGGCAGAGGTTGTAGAGAGGATACACTCAAAGGGAGGTTCTCCACAATAGGGGATCCAACAGGGTTCGTCGAAGGGGAAGGCAGTCAGTAGAATGTCTCCTACAACGGGACCTTCCAGATTCAGGCCAGTAGGGAGCATGCCCCAGCAGTTCCAGTTCAGATATTCAGGTCCTCGTCCGTCTTTCATGAGCCTTGGACCGAATTGTTTCTTTTGATGAGGTTTCAGGCACATTCAGAGTCGTTGCCCGACCCGAGCTCAGTACTGTGGAGTTGGGAAGGTTTAGCGACCGCCTCAGCAGCACCAGTTACCGGCAAGTCCCTTCCAGCAGTAGCATGACAATGCTCTTCCGATGGAAGACTTCACAGAAGGAGGCTGACTTCTGGGTGCTTCTCAAGGACGTCGACCATGATGAGGTTGGGGAGGTGGTCGAAATTTGAGAGGCAGCAGAGCTGGACGTGGACATTTTCACGCAGCAGAGTTGGCAGCTCTGGCAGGACCACATGTGGTGCGAGGTATGATTTGTCTTTTCAGAACTATCATTTTTTCCTTGTTCCATTCAGGAGCTTCACACTCTTTGTTGGACCTGGTCTAGCCCATGCTTTCAGACTAGATGTAGAGAGACTTTCCATACCCTCAGTGTTGAGTACACCAGTTGGAGGCCAGCCCAACATATCATGTGTTTTCCAGGGTTTTGGGCTGATGTTGGGACCACATCGATCTAGTGGGGACCTTATTTTACAACAGATGCAGCCATACGATGTCATCCTAGGCATCTATTGGTTGTTTTCTATTAGTGTATTTATCAAATGCTTCTGTAGAAGAGTCGTGTTCACTGACGTGGATGGGCAGCAATTATCTTTTGTTGGATAGAGGATCTATCAGATGGGAAGATGGCATGTGAAGCCTCTCCTTTACTTTTTAGGTGGGTTATCTGTGGTTTCAGCTGATATATAGATGATGGATTTTCTAGAGGTTTTTGGGGAGTTCCTCGATGTTTTTCCCGAGGAGGTTGTGACTATACACCCACCCCCTGACGTGACGTTGATTTTGAGATAGACTTACAGCCTGGTGCCCATACAATTCCGAAGGCCCCTTATCAGATGGTACATTCGGAGTTGCGGGAGTTTGGAGATTATGATTGATGATCTTTTGGAGAAGGGTTTTGTTCGACCCAGTGTGTCACCATGGGGTGCTCTAGTTTTGTTCGTCAAGAAGGCAGATGGTGGTATCAGGATATGCATAGACTACCAAAGGTTGAATCAGGTAACGGTCAAGAACCATTAACCCTTCCAAGGATAGAGGATCTCTTCGACCAACTGAGGGGAGTAGGTTGGTTTTGTATGATTGATCTATGATATAGATATCATCAGATGAGGGTAAAGGACAATGACATCTCGAAGATGGATTTCAGGTGTAGGCATGGACACATCGAGTTTGTAGTGATGCTGTTTAGAGTTATGAATGAACCAGCTGCATTCATGGGACTTATGAACATTTTCTTCTAAGAGTTTCTGGACCGATTCATCATTGTGTTTTTTGATGACGTCCTGATCTACTCAAGATCAGAGGAGGAGCACGTTCAGCATCTCAGGGCAGTCTTGGAGATCCTTCGACACCACCAACATTATGGTAAATTGTCAAAGTGTAGGTTCTTGATGCCAGAAGTACACTTCCTTGGGCACGTGGTGTCTCAACATGGAGTTTCACTGGATCTGTCGAAGGTAGAGGAAATTGTTTCTTGGGAAACACCCAAGAGTGTGGTAGATGTTTGTAGTTTCCTGGGGTTGGCAGGTTATTATTGGAGGTTCGTTTCAGACTTCTCTTGAGTTGTTTCTCCATTGACAGCTTTGACTAGGAAGAACCAGGTCATCCTATGGAGCAAGGAGTTCCAGAAAGCTTTCGTCTACCTGAAGGAGAAGTTGGTCAGTGCTCCAGTACTTAGGTTTCCAGAGGAAGGGTTGTTGTATGAGGTTTTTTGTGTTGATTCTGGCCTTGGTTTGGGGTGTTTACTAATGCTGAAGAAGGGTGTGATCTGTTATGGGTCTAGGCAGTTGCGTCCTCACGATCATAACTATGCCACCCATGACCGATTTCTTGCAGCAGTAGTTTTTACACTGAAGTTGTGGAGACATTACATCATTGTGGAGCGCTTTGTGTTCTTATCAAATCACAAGAGCTTACGTTATATCTTATCCCAATGTGACATTAACATGTGGCAGCGAAGATGGGTAGAGTTTCTCCAAGACTATGACTTCGAGATCTCCTACACTGAAGGTAAGGGCAACGTTGTGGCTAATGCCCGAGTAGGACAATGCATAATGAAGTGGTTCAGGAATCCTGTGATGCTTGCAAAGCGATGGGAGAGTTGGTTGCCTTGCACATGGATGCAAGGGTAGAGGGTGTTAGAGTCTGTTTTTTTAGATGACAGTACATCCCTCCTTGTTGTAGCTAGTGGAAGAGTCTCAGTGGGGGGAATCTGAGGTGGATGTAATGCGCTATCGTGTCGATCGGGGAAACACTTCAGGAGGATTGTTAGAGGACAACCGACATCGGATGCCTTTCCATGGTAGGTTTTTTATTCCCGAGGCGATGCATGAGGGAGTTCTCTGTGAGTTCCATATCTCAGCCTTGGCGGTACATCCGAGAGTTTCAAAAATGTACCGAGGCCTGAGGAAATAGTTTTGGTGGCCCGGGGTGGAACAGGAAGTGGCAGAGATTGTGGCTAAGTGCCTAGTGTTTCAGCAGGTAAAGGCTGAACACCGTGATCTCAGTGGTTTGTTGCATCCTTTAGATATCTCCAAGTAGAAGGGGGATTACATCTCGATGGACTTCATCACATGACTACCCAGATCCCAGGGTGGTTATGATGCTATCTGAGTAGTGGTGGATTGAATGACAAAGTCAGATCACTTTTTAGCAGTTAAGGAGTCGGGCCTGGTGAGTACCTTAGCACAGAGGTACGTATATGAGGTGAGGCATTTGCATGGAGTTCCAATGACTATTTCCTCAGATCGAGATATTAGGTTTACCTCTCGGGTTTAGATGGGGTTACAATATGATTTTGGCAAGCAGCTACGCCATAGCACTGCTTTCCACCCCTAAACTGATGGGAAGACAAAGCATACTATCCAAATGTTGGAGGACATGCTGTGAGCATGCTTTCTTGAATTCGGAGGATCATGGGTACGTGACTTTCCTTTAGTAGAGTTTTCCTACAACAACATCTTTCACTCTATATTGGCATGGAACCGTTTGAGGCTTTATATGGAAGACCATGTCATTCACCCGTTTGCTGGGCAGAGGATGGTGAGATAGGTTCTCTTTGTCCATAGGTAGTACATTGCACCACAAAAAAAGTTCAGCTTGTCCGTGAGAGGAAGAAAGTGGCTCAGGTCCGACAGAAGTCTTATGCTAATCGTCGGAGGAGGCCCTTGGAGTTCGAGTCAGGAGATCATGTGTTCTTGAATGTTTCCCCTCGACGAGGGTAGCATAGGTTTGGGAAAGGGAGTATGTAGAGACCCGAAGCTTGACGTACATTGAAATTACATTACATTTGAGGAATACTTAGTACATAAAAAAACACACACACGGATCGTAATAGTTTAGTGTCTTTGGAAACTCGGAGTATAATCTTCTAATCCTGGTGAAAGATCTTCAACATCTCCCATAAAGATCATCCCTTTTTTTTATACCTAAAACCTTTCTTTATATCCTGGGGAAAAGTAAACATAAATGGGTGAGCTAAAATGCTCAATAAGGGTAAACAAAAGAAATATCAATCACATCATATTCATAAGAACATAACATTTTTGAAATCTTATCCTGCAAAAGAGAGAATAATTTCATTACATGGGATAAATCATAGTAGTGAAATGAAATCTCAATAATCATAACTTAAAAAATGAAACATTGTGTCATACACACATAATAATAGAGAATCATTTCTTGTTAGTCAAGACTCATTGCCAAGACTATCTTAGTGGACAAGGTCCCTTTCTGAACTGAGTCACCCTCGTTTCAGTCCCGTTTCACTGAACCGGTATAACCTACCATTCCAGCCATGTCTATCTCATTAGATATAAAATCTTTACCCAATGCATTTGAGGGAGATATAGGTCCCACCCATTTCATAATGATACCATTCTTATGTGTGCCACAAAATCATAAATCATACATCATTTCATAACCCATGTAATAGAAATGGGAATCTTAAACATCGTGACATCATAAAAAATTCATATAAGATAAAGGAATTCATAAAAATAATTCCATCCCATCATAATCAAATCAATTTAATAATAGGGATAAAATCAGAACCCTTTTATTATCTTAGATGGAGGATAATTTTGATAAAACACTTGAACTCCATTCTTGAGGAAAATATCCTTTCTACTTCAAAAACTCGTTTCCTTTCTTAACATGCCATACAATTTTAAAATAAAAGAAGTTGATTAAAAATAAAATTGAAAACTTGTAAAGGAAGCTTCTTGAAAATAATGTTTTAAAAATCCATTCATGCCGTATAAGTTAAAAAAAGCATTCTTCTGGTACTTTTGTTGGAAAAGTCAAAAAGTACCTCGTATGAAAAACAACAAAAGTTTCCTTTCATATATTTTACTAAAAACTCACTAAAGGGTAAAATAGGTTTTAAACAATTGTAGGTGGATGGAAATAATATTACATATTGAGGGAACATGGATGTGGATGATAAAATACACCCCAGTAACTTTCAAATTAAAAACAATCTCGGATAAAAATGAGATTGTGATATTTCCCTTACCATAGGTCCGATTTGCTTCGAAAGTGTCTGAACCTCCTGTGTAATGATTTAAATAATGGCATTTACTTATTACATAATCATATTCATTTTTATGATATCATATTTGGTTCACTTACAGATTTATATTACCCGTTCTTTTGTAAATTCTATGTTAAAGAGCGTTTTGGGTAAAATTGTTTCATTTGTCGTCCGTGTTTTGACTTGTAATTATTCATATGATTACTTAGATAATGATTACTTAATTCCAGAATATAAAACATGATATATATATATATATATTCAGAATATACATATATATAATAAATCAATAAATGGAAAGAAATACACCGCTCATGGAGACGGTAGGCCGTACGTACGCATGAACGCTGTTTTCGTTTCCTTATTGAGTTGAAAATAATTAAGTAGATGACATTCATTTATATACACATAAATCCAGAAGCTTTATAATGTCATATATTTCATTATTATTTCTTATATATACATTATAATCACTCTTAATTGGTAAACATGGAGAATGAATCTCATCGCGTCGTGGAGACGGTAGTCCGTACGTACGCACGAGCGATGATATCGTTTCCATAAATATTGAATTGAATTGGAGTGGATGATACAATATATCAGAATCAATATGATGTTCTAATAACTATGTATAGTAATTATTTACACCATTATACCTGTCCATGTAAGGTGGTGGTGGAAAATAGATTTCACCACGACGTGGAGACGGTATTCCGTACGTATGCACGAGCGGTGATTTCGTTTTCCGTAGGATGGATAGATGATGAAATAGGATTGTTTCATACATATAATTACATATCAGTATATGAGTGATACTGATGTTATTACTTCATAATTAAACAACCTAATAAGAAGAAGTGGAAGAAGAAATAAAGGTGAAAGAAGCGGTAACGAAAATTACCTCTTCTTTTAAGCGCCTCTTTGAGACCACCTCTTAGGGCACTAACATTGGTCTTTGAGGAATACCAGAACCTCTAGGATGTTGCTATGGAAGTGGAGAAGAGAATTTGGCAGGGTTTGGCCGAGATTGAAGGCTCAAAGCTGTGTGAGGAAGAGAGGGAGGAGGTGCCCTTTTATAAGGGAGGAGAGGGGCACCTTTGGAATAACTAAAAATATTATTTTTTTATAAAGTCAGGTTCGGTTTTAAATAGCTCAAAATTTATTTATTTTGAGGCTAAGGTGGGTATGGGTCTAAATCCTCTCATCCAATATAATTTAGACAAGTTTAGGTTCCTATTTTAACCTTATCATTTAGATTTAACATTATGTTCAATAATTTTACTTTTACCGTGTCTTCTTGTGTTCCTAAACTATAAGGTTAATAAACTCACTATAAGAAGCCAAACGAACCACACATTGTTTATTATTAATATATCTAACCTTATGTAAGTCATTTGGCCGAACCGTTGATTTTTAGGAATAAAAGAACAATAAATAATATAATAATTTTTTAAAAACTATTTTATGTCAATTTTGACACTATTTAGTAATTGATTTTTGTGAAAATCATAACAGAATGATAAGTTCTAACAAATTTAATTAAATCAATACTAACATGTCATATTAACTTAAAAAATTATTTTAATTCATAAAAAGTCTTAAATTACATTTATTTTGATATTTATAACATCAATTATGTCAATATTTCATGAATAAGATAATTACTGCATCATCATTGTGTCATATATAAATTAAATTATTTGATTTCTAAAAATTACAAATAAAATACCATTATGTAGGAAATCGTTTTATCTTTCTAATTAATATTTACAATCGAATTTATCTTATTTATAACCCTATATTAATAATGTTTTAGTAAATAAACATTGATTTTAACTCTTTTAACTCTTCTTTGAATTAAATAATAATAAATGTCCTAATCTAATCCAAGTGGGCCTAAATGGTCATATTTTATTCTTAAGCTTGTTTTTGGTCGAATTACACTTATCCATTACAATCTTGACATGTTTTAGGGTAATAATAATATCATTTTTACCCTTAATTACCCTATTTACTTTTAACCGTGGTTAAAAAAAGTAAAAAGTTACTATTCACCAAAAATTTATTTTCATCTCATTGAACCACATTTTACTTACTGACATCAATCGTGTCTCTCTGATTTTTTGAAATTCCACTCACAGAAGCAGTAAAATTAAGTTTTATGAACAATTCAGTTTTTTTAACTACCACATAGTGGTTTCACTATTCATCTGAAATTGAAAGTCTTCAGAAAAAGACCAAAAATTAGGCCTAAGCTATATTTGATATTATGAACTCAAAAATGATTTCTATTTTTCCAAATTCAAAACATATCAGTTGCATTAACTAATTTTAAAATTAATTTCCGTCATCAAAACAAATAACATGTTTTTAAAAGATAATAACTATCAAAAGATTGAAACTTGTTTATAACTGGTTTAAATGTGAAATTACATCCAATGACCATCATTGTATTAAATTGTAAAAATATATTCTTAATATAAATTAAAACCACTAAAATAAATAATTTATCACTATTAATTATTTTGATTGAAAAATTTGTTTTTAATTAAAATTTAGTAATTTCCACTATTCAACAAAATATGAAAGTTATCCGAAAATTACCAAAATTTCACCCTAAGCTAATTTCGATATTCCGAATCCAAAAATGAAGTCCATTTTGAAAAATAAAACATAAAAAATTTCAAAAAGTGGTTATTACTATTCATAACGGCTAGTTTTAATAATATTTTAATAGCATATCGTTGTTTAGTGAATCTCGGTATTGCGTACTACACACGCTATCAAGGAAGGTCACTATTGCGTGTAATGAAAGGAAAGTCAAGGATACGTGTTGTGCAAGCTCCTTTTGGTGTAGCGTACAACACAAGACATTAATGAAACTAAAAAGAATATTTTTCATAAAATCTCGGGGTGTTACAGAGTAAGCTCACCCCAAGGTTAATTAGACCTTTCGAGGTGCTGAGGTGAGTCGGTGAGGTGGCATATCAGCTAGCCCTGCCACCTCATTTAGGGAAGTTTCATGTCGTCTTTCACATCCCCCAACTTCGTCGATACTTACACGACGAATCTCATGTTATCGACTGGGGATAATTAGATATGGGAGACGACACGACCTTTGAGGAACCACCAGTCATAATCGAGGATCGTAAAGAGAAGGTGCTTTGTGGATGAACCATCACCTTGGTTCGTGTGTTGTGGATGCATGACGGCCTCGACAAGAGCACATGGGAGAGGGAGGCCCAGATGCACGCTCAGTACCCAGAGTTGATTTGACTTGTGTTTTTTCTTTGTTCTTCTGAGCTTTGTTTTGATGTTATAGTCTGTACCATTGATATATGGAATGCTTGGCCTGTTGGTTGTGAGACCTTTTTGTTTCCTTGTTCTCTGGAAGTTTGTAACATGTTCGGATGTGTGGGGAAAGGGAAAAACCTGATCCTTAATCAAGACACATTAATGCAGATGCGATTGAACCCGTGCGGGCGAGTCAATGCCACCTAAATAAGATAATATCTCGACATAGGAGAAGGAATTTCCGCAAAACACATGTTCAGGTAGTGTGTTGGTTTTAATGTGTTGGGTGTAGTGTATGTTGAAAAATCTTAATGCATGGAAGTGGGAATACCCAATTCATAATCGAGACGTATTAATGAAGATGTGATTAAATCCGTGTAGGCGAGTTAGTGCCTCTTAAAGTGGATAATATCTCGACATAGGAGAAGGAATTCCTAACACATATGATTAGGGTTTTTGGATGGGTTCCTGTTATAATGAGAGCCCTAAGAAGAATCTTGTTGGGTTCCTCTAGGTTGACTTTGAATTCTCGGGGACGAGAATGTTTTAAGAGGTATCTGATGTAATGTCCCAGACCGCTCTGGCCCATTCATTTGTTGAAAATAAGGTCATGAAGTTTTCTGGAGGGTAGAATGGACTTTTCCCACACTTTTCATGATTTTGTTACTACACGCCGTATAGTGTGAGTACAGGCCATGTACCACCTTGCCGAGTATACCCTATTTTGAAGCCATGTCCTTTCCATGTGAAATAAATGAGTACATTCTATGTATCCGATACTACACGCCATGTAGTGTCTCCTTGCCTACGCATTACCTTAAAACCGTGTTTTGACTATTCTACGACTGTGTACCGCGTTGAAGGCCGTGTTGGAAGCCACGTGGAGACCATGTGAAATGGCTGAGTACACGACGTGTACTAGAAATTACATGTCGTGTACTTTAGTTTTTCTCGCATATAAATGTAGGGGGCCTCTCCCCCTTTTCAAATCACTCTTCTCCTCCCCTCTCATTTGAGCAGAGCTCTTCCAAGAGACTCTGACGCTCTTTTCTGCCATAACTTCTTCATCCGAGCTCTGATTTACGATCTGTCAGCAGCCAAGAGATCATAACAACAAGCCATAACTTTTGAGCATTTATCTGTTGCCTTAAATTTAGAATTTTCTTCCCAGATCCCACTCAATGAGGTTTTATCGGGTTTTTTCAAAAGTGATGGACGCTGACGGACGTCTTCTAAAGTTGATACGGGGGAGCGTTGTGATCTGAACCTGTTGAGGTAGGGGTTTTACCTTCGTCTCTATGATTTGTGAATCATGTGGGGTGGGTGTCCTCTTGTTTATGTGAAACACATTAGAATTGATTAATAAAGATAATAAATGGATTATATAATGGGGATGGAATGTTTTTGAATGTAGTTACATTATTTATATCATGTGATATTATGTTGTGAATTTAACAGGATTATGCCTACTAAAAATCACAGTCGTTGGTTTCTTTTTCTTGTGCAATTAAACGCAGACCTATATTTATAGACCGTTTAGGGATGGAAACTTTGTTGAATGTGGAAATTGGTTAATCACGTAATGTTGGCTGATTAAATGAATATCCAGAACCCTTGTGTGATCACCCCGGTTGAACAAAAACTGAAATAATCAACATGTGGGTGATGGTTAGGGTTTATTTATAAAAGGGTGTGTTTTGTGGGTTGTTGTGGATCGGGTGAGCAGTAGGGCTGTGGTTGGCTTTGTTGTGGGTTGGTGTGAAAGCTATGTTGGTGATGGGTAGCGGGGCTGCGATGAATGGTATTAAAGGGATGATGATGTACGAGTTTCGGTGTGTTGTGGTTATGGTGGTTGGCAGCAGGGCTGTAGGGATGGATTTGAATGTGAACGAAATATGGGTTGGGAATAATAAATAGCAGTGGAAGAGTTAATTAATGGTAAGGCATGGTAATGGAATGAGTATAATAATCAATGGGGTTGGATGGTAAATAAGAAAGGACTTGTTTGTGTTGCTTGTGTTTTCCTAACTTCATTTGTGTATGGCATGGATATGCTTTACGAATGATAGATGTGGTTGGTTGTGGATAATATCCCAATAGATAAGTAATTAATAAACTAATTCTGTTGAAACATGAAAACATAAATGGTGTTGGGGTTGTTTGTTGTATGAATGCTTCGAAATAGCAGTGCTGAGGCACGTGCTCAGTTCTCTATTTAAAATCCGTTGGCTGGGCTATGTGTTTGGTATACATATATATATATCTGTATCTTTTTGTTTTGTCGCACCACACCCATGTTGAGAACTTAGTTCCAAACACTCCCGTTTCATGGGAGAGGGAGTTTTTCCCTTAGTTACTAGCTCTTTCATGCTCCTTCTTCCATAGGCTGTGATGGCATGAGGCGACCTTACACCCAAGACTCTTCAGGTATGCTTACTATTTCCCAACAATCATTGCGATGAGGCCCAGGTGTGTGCGGGCGGGATGTGTGGTTGTGAGGCCCAGGTATGTGCCGGCGGGATATGCAGTTATGAGGCCCAAGTGTGTGTGGGTGGGACATGTGGTTGTGAATCCCAGGTGTGTACGGGAGGGAACAGTGTGGTAGCGTTAGGATGTTCTCCGTTAGGAAGAGTAGCTAACTAGGGGGGAATGGTGTGGGGTACCCAATACTCTTGTTCTTTTATACTACTACTACCTATTGTTTTTGTGTTTTTGGTGAGCGTGGATAGCGAGGTTGGGTGGATAGAATTCCGTGTTAGGTTTTGGTTTCTTCTGTTGTTCTCACGGGAGATTAGGATGTCACCCTTCTTGTGCACGAGAACTTTAGGTTTCCCTACTGAGTATACTTGTATTCTCACCCTAGGTTTAATTTTAGGTTTCCAGGAGGACTACCAGGGCCGTGCGGGACCCTACTAGTCAGGATAGTTAGATTTGTTGCAGTTTGTTGTATTCTTGGGTCGTTTGGTATTATAATTTTTAGATTTCTTGTACTTGTACTTTGATTTAGAATTGTTTAAACATGCATGTGGGATTGGTTTGGGTTTCTTTCCATTTACTTGTTCATTTTATTTTTGTGTTTGACTCATCCTATTTCCCGATATTAAATAATAAAAATTGTAATGCCTCCCCTATTTGTAAAAACTCATACCCTTGGTGCTAGTCGCCACCATAGAGCCTACTGGAGGCGGGACTCAGGGGGTCATTATCTCCCTTTCACCATTGCCATCTCAAGAGGGGAATCTTCGGTGGGAGGGGGTCATGAAATTAGTTATATGAAATATATATATAATGTATCATAAAATATTAAATTTTATTCATATAATAATTATTATTTGTAATTGTGTTAATATAAAATCTTCACTTCATTGAAATGTACACTTCCTAATAAACCATTATATCATCACATCTCTGTGATTAATTTTTAGTTATATTATTATATAAATTTGAATTGAATTTAGTATAAAAATTTACATATTATTAATAATCATAATTTATATTTTCTAATATGGGAAACATAATTTTTTAAAATTTTGAATAGGGTAAATATAGAAAATTAAATTGTGTGGATAAGGTGAAAATATGATTAACATGGGAAACTAACACTTATAAGAGTAAAAATCAGAAAAAATAGATAAAATCTATTTAAGGTCAATATTTATACCGTATATAGTCTATGTCCCAAAAATTATCCATTTTCAGTTATCTATCCTGTGAAAAACATGGACACACCATCTTCTTTTAGAAAATTTATAGTATACCTCCCAGAACACTTATAAAAGGCCACCCCATATTCTCTCTTATTGAGAACATAATTTTTTTGGATAAGATAATACCTTCTAAAATAACATCAAAACACCAATCCACATAACCAATAATTCATTTGTTTGTTTAAGAATATGTTATACTCATACATTAGGAATAAGCCTAAATAGGTTTTCCGTGATGATGTAATATTTATAACTATGTATTTTTTGTTTTATTTCTTATTAAACTACCTTCAAAACATCATAAATTATGAAATTATGTCCACTAAAGTATCTCATATATAGTTACATGTTATTATATAAATTGAATAACCAAACTCCACATATTATTCCTTTAAATTGTATATAACATTATTATTTGGGTGGACAAACGACTTCCACCTCACGAACTGATATCATTCTTTTTCTATAATCAACTCTAAAAATTATTTGTAATTAAATATTTTATGTATATATATAGTATTTTTAACATATATAATGTCACTCGTTTGTACGACAGACTATAACCTCATTGAACAGTGTGATTCATTTTTCATAATATAATAATATGAATGTTAATGAGGATAATTAAAATGAATATTTGTGAAATAAATCATATTATAATTATATTTTTGACATTTATATTCTTTTAAAAAGATAATATATGACTTTTTTCTTTATAGGGAAAAATGATAATGTCAATACTCTATGTTTGGAATACCACCTCCATGAATAGTTGGGATACAAAAATTATTTATGATATTTTTATCAATATTGAAATGTAAAAAAATAAAAATGATCATTCCATAATAATTATTGAAAAATTGAAATGTTACTCATATAAATGTACAACCTACTATCTATATTATCATAAAATAATTCATTCATTATAACCATTTTTTATGATTTTTTATAAATTCAATATTGATAAATAAATATTAGTGTTAGGAAATCATTATTAACCTGTATATGTTGAATAATTGAAAATTTTAGAACTATAAACATAATGATTCCATTTTGAAAAATGAAGGATATTGATACAATACACCTAATATTGATTAAATAGATTAAATATTTCAATGGTCCATTTAAAATAAATAATATCAATAATTTACGTATAAATTATAATCCCTATAAATTTTTTATGTAATAAAATAATTTATGAATGAATATTATACATGTATTAATGTACAAAAAATTACTTGTGTACTCAAGTCACAGATTCCACATATGTCTTTTACTTTTACGATACATATTTTATATTAAATAGATTTTTTAATTTTTAGTGAATATATTTTCCACATTACGTGTAATATCAGTAATACATAATGCTTAATTTTACTTTGACATACAATTTTATTTAATTTATCCAAGGGGATTTAATACAAAGTTACCAAGTGGTAAAGTGTTTCTAAAATCAATTTCAATTCATTGGGTAATAAAATATCATCATTCACATTATTATGATTCGATTGTGTATGAAGTTATCTATAAATAATTTATTTTTATATTTAAAATTTTTTAAGGATTTATATTTTTACACATAATCAATTGATTTATTATCTATAAATTAATTGATATGATCATTGCAAGGGTTAATCATCCCAAATTTTATTCCTTGGGAAATATTTTTTTGATATAAGCCCATATACTGTATAATTGTCACATAATTAGATTTTTAAATGTTATACCATGAATGTACTTATGTTCATGTTATTTAATGTTTTAATTGTTGTTGTTCTTTTATGTGGATTCTTATTAATGATTTACCAAAGTGAACAACACTTTATGTTAAAATACCATTTCTTCTTGGATTGTTTATGTTCCTTTATTTTTGGAGGATATAATGACATATAATTTTCCTAGAAAATATATATTTTATTCTCTTGTTTCTATTAAGGCGGATCACATTTTTATTTTCTATTTAACCATTTACTTATTTTTGAATGATCAAGAAAATCATTTTTAGTGATAATGATAATATATTTTCTTTTAGATGAGGTTACTTTCTCTTCTATATCCATGTTTTCTATATTATTTTTGAAAATATTCTTTATATAAATAATATATTTTATAGATTTATTTTTCATGGTATTTTACTTTATTCTATAATGATACAAAAATAAATTTCATATTTTTTTCAAAATAGGTCTCTTCTCACTATCTTTTTAAAAAAATTAAATTGAATATTTACTAATAACATTTATGACATAAACAGATTTTACAGCCATCATGTCCATTATATTACAAGAATATTCTATTACATGGTTAAAAGGTTGTTCTAAAATAAGATTATATTCATAATATTTGATAATTTTTTCGTTTTAAAATGTGATTTTTAAAATGAAAATTTTATTCTTCAAAAAAATTGAATTTAGTGATTCTTAATAGTATTTCAAATCATGATATCAAAACCCCATTTTTTAATCATCCTCTAATTCATATATTTTTTTATATATCACACGCTTTATTTCTAAATAAGTATTATAGTGGTTTCAATTATATTGTTATTAAAAAAAATTCGTTTCTTTGGGTTAATAGTGCTCTAAGGATATAGTTATGTCACTTGTTTCATTTCTTTTGATTAATAATATTTCAATAAGGTTGATATAGAACTAACTTCGTTTATTTGTGATAATTATTTTTCAAAGAAATGTTTTGGTGTCCCCTTTCTATTCAATGGGCTCATCATGTTTCAAATATATTTTAATGTAACCTGTTTCATTTCAACATGTTAATAATTATTTAAATAGAATTTTATGAAACCTGTTTCTTCTATATAGGTTAATTTTTATTCAATAATATTTTTATGGATATATTTTATTATCCATGGTTTAATATTATTTAGATAAGAATAAATGTTTTCTCAATGAGTTTATTATGAGTGAATTAAATATCCACATTATTCGAGATATAGCTAATGGAAATTTTTTATACTGATAGATGAATCTATTATAAACAATGGATGGGTGGTTATTCTATTAACTAACAAAATATTGTAATTTTACTAACCAAGTAGGGCTATTTGCATGATATTCCAAATACATGTAGAATCATGACATCCCTCTAATGCACTGGGTAATGATTATGTTGTCCTTAGAACTATATTTGAATTAGACCATATATTTATTACAATTATATGGGAATTATAATAGGGATATGAGGATAATTTTCCAATATAAAAAAATTATATATTATTGTATTCGGATTATAACGTTTCATAAAGGCATGAATGATATTACAAAGTCCATTATTATTTATTCTGATGAATATTTTATTTATTAAATCATGATTTAATATTTTCATGTTTAGTGATCTAGGTAATCATGGGTATGAATATTCTTATGTCATACTCATTCTCATTGATTATATCAACATAACCTTATTTTCATATAATTCTACCTGATGAAATTCAATAATTAGTGGTTATGATTACCCTTACTAAGAAATTTAGTTATCCATTAATATTATTCATTTTCCACAAGTATTAAAGGTTTAGGATTAATCAATTATTTATATAAGGGATTCATATGGATTATGATGACAACATAATGTGGAATACGAGAAGATATTTATAGTGGGATATGATGTTAACAATTATATGTTTTTATAAATCCATGAATTGAAGAGTATTTAATAATTCTACAAAAATATAAGAAAAAATTTCCATGAGAATGTATGTGATCTTATATTTTTGATTTGATGTTGATGGATTTATATAGAAAAACATTTCTCACCTTAATTGGTATCAATGCCAAAAATGTAATGTTTATGTTTTCAATGTCAGATCCTAGAGTGTATATTAGGGAATATCATTTTAACATCATATTCCTTTTTTAAAGGAAACACTCTATTCAATAGCATTCATCATAAAACACATTAGTCATAGACGAACAACTGAATATTATAATTAAATATTACCATTATAACCTAATTATTAGAATAGAAGGTAGGATCCTGAAAAAAAAATATGAAAATATTTTTTATTAATTTTATATAAAATTAAATATTTGTTGACTAAATAATTATAAATAAAAATCCCTTTTAATATAAATTGGAATGTTTTAATAAAAATGTATTTAAATGTGCCCAATTTATATTATAATAATAAAAAAACATCTTATTGAATTAAATTAATGTAAAATATATATAATATATTCAAAATAATATTTAAAATTCAGTTTATGTTTTTTCAATACATGTTATAATAACAAATCAAATTTCAAAGAAATATGTGTTTTTATAAAAAAGATGTTTTACACCATTTGATGGAACACTTGATTTGAATATAATTTTTTATTGTTTGATAAATTTTAATGACCCATCCCAGTGGGGCCTATGCCACAAAACCCCAATCCTGACTCTAATAGGCCTTTGAATGGTGTCTACAACTGAGTTGGTGTCTCACTAACATGGGAGGCATTTCACAACTACCTATATATACTCACAAATATCTATTTCCACAAATTATGAAAGTTAAAAAACAACTAAAGAAAAAAATGAATGCATACTACTAAACCCAACCAATAGAGTACAATAGAATGTAAAGTGTAGAAATGTAGACTGGACCAGAATAAAAGTCGATAAAAAAGAAAGCATTTTCAACTACAAACCCTACCTATTAGAAAACAAGAAAGGCACTGGGACTATTGCTTTTAGCCGTAGAAACACCTTAGAATTCCTGAAACATTTAAATCTATATCTAGTCCAGGTCTACCATGGACACCATGAAAATGTCACTCGTCTTCAAAAGACATGACACAAGAATGAAATTCCCATGTGGGGGTGAGTATAACAATACTCAATAAGACACCCCATAAACCACAAGAAATACACACTATAAATTTACAGTCATATCTAAAGAGTGTATGTATATACTACATATAACAAGACCATATCCATAATTCTTAAATCCCAGACCCATAATATATGGGTATGTCACAACGATTGCATTCCCACACTAGTGATTAAGTATGACGATTCCACAAAGAACTCATTCAGGAGAAGTCACCCCTTAGTCTAAAAGACATGACACCATCCATCTGAGATGTATTGTTCCTCAGGATCCACATTGAGAGAGATACACAGATTGATATGAATATAGACTATGATTCACTTGCTCTGGGGGAAAAATCCCTAAGTGTGGATGATGAAAATTTAAAGAAGAGGATCCATACCAGAGCCCTGTAGTATAATATGACTCATCCAAATTCACATTCTGTGTAGAGGATTTACATAGGTTTTAATTGGAAATTTTGATAACATAAAAATTCCATGGGTAGAATAATGGATAGAGGATCATGCTCTGGGTCTCTCGATGGGGGCTCCTAACTCTATCCAGAATGTCATAATAAAGGGGGCCATACAACTATGGATATGAAATTATAAACTCTAACCTTCAGTGAAATTATCAAGGGATCACAAATCCAAATTAAACATTTCTATGATACGTTAGATATGAAGATAAATCCATGTAGAAAATAGTAAATTACATTTATAATTGTCAAACAACATGCCCCTTGTCCATGAGTACTTTTCGTGTACAATTGACTTTGTCAGAAGAACATGACTTAATGGAAAAGGTATTCCTATCATGTAGAGGGGTTCACATTCCTTTTCAAACAATCCAGGGTATGATCCTTCTATGCTGGCCATATTATAGTACATGGATTCAACCTGTAATTTCCTACCAATGTACCTGTACATTGGGTAGCCGTGTATCTGGTCGGGGTGTGGCCATGTGGTGGAATATAAGCTATCTACTCCACCCTATTTCTAGGTATCCTCTAGGATACAAGTTGAGTTTCAGGGAAGGTCCCACACATTTTGTGAAAGATGTTGGACACCATGTTCCACCTATCTGTTGCCTGAAACCCTAGCCACCACTGGACTGGTTCCACACACTGTGTATTCATAGATACACTCTGTGTTCATCGATATTTGCTATATTTGATAATCATACTCTATTGCTTCGGTTGATCTTCTGGTTTTTTATCCAATGATCGGTTCTCCTAAACATTAATATATAGGGTTATATCTTCCTTTTAAAACCGATTTTGTACCACTTAGGCCTTAAAAAAGATCTAAAAACCGATCCTGATCATCATTATAATGAATGATCAAAAGATAACTTCTATTTGAATATGTTGGTTCATCTGTCAGCATATTCGTTTCACCTTCTCTTGGCTATCATGATGATGGATATATGATTATAGATAATTGACTCACAAAATGTATATTCAATGACCCTTTATTCATAACCCCATGAAGAATTAATAACACATGGGAATATAGGTGTAAAATCACCAAGAAACAATCCAATGACCCAACATAGATTATTGTTGGTTATGGGCTTTATACACTCCTATTAGAAGAAGAATGAAACTAAATCTAAATAGAATCCACTCTCTGAGTAAAACCCTTAAGAACATCTTCCGCAAGAAAGAATGATCCATGGGTTAACATGTTTGTCGGTTGACCCATGGTCATATTTATATCAATGAATAAGAAATAAATTATGAAATCACATGCCCTATATCATGTCTGGACTGATTGTTGATTAAGAACGATTGTGATTCAATCATCAAATAGATCCTCCAAATCTATTGGAATAGTGAATCATGATCTCTTGATTCGTCATCATTCTTTATCAGGTGGTTTTTCAGAGGGTGTCCTCTCCAACACTCTATATAATTTCAGGGTTATGTAGATAACCATGTAAATTATACATAATAGATCATTTAAAATCGAAGGTTTAATCCTTAGTTCAATGTAATAATAAAATAAATATTATATTTATTTTATTTACATAAAAATACAAACACAAACAATCATAAAGGGCCCATGAATGCTAGTGTTAGGACTTGCCGAAGGTCAAGTCACAACTCTGAACACAACAATGCCCATGGATTTCTAACCCAAGAACCAGTTCAAAAGTTATTATAATTTTTCCATAAAACTTCTTGGGCAAGCTATTTAAGAGTTTAAATTATTTCAAACATTTATCCTTAGAACCACAAGCATTATAATCACATTACTTCTCACCACTTTCATTGAATTAATTCCATAAAATGTTTAAAAATAGTACATGGAAAATCTAGGATATTAACTATGGTCATTTACATCCCCAAAAATCCAAAACAATATGATACTAAAATATATATGGATATTTCACACAAATATGAGCCTCCCGATCTTATGTTTTTTCTTAGAGATTCACGTGCTTCCATTAGACATGCACAAAGGAAATGGATCACTTATTAAGGATCCTCTAATTATGATCCCCGATCTCCACCCGGTACTCAGAAATGGTCTCTCCATTATTAATGTGTAGAACACCCTAATATATGACATGTGTCAGGTCATGAATGCACCTCATTATCTTCAAAACATGGAATACAACATAACTCTGATGCAACAACAGCAACATTGCTTAGAAATATGCCATCTCGCTAACACTATGTTGTATCTATAATGGTCTGATGAACCTTGGAGATAACTTTCTACCCCGAACATATCATTGTAACTATTATTGAGGTGAGACCCAAAGTAAGACATGGTATCTTTCCTTGAACTCCAATGGTGTTCACCTTTTGTTGGAATCTGATTTCAACTGACTCAGTGAAATCTTCATCCACTACAGGATGACATGCACCTTCTCAGTAGTATCTTGTACCAACTCTGGGCCCATGTGTGCTATCCCTCTTATGATATTCTTGAAAACATGTAATGGAATAGGTCCCATTAACAAAGAATCAATTATTTCTACTCCAATGGTGGACTAGTAGTTGTTGTTGTGATAAAACTCAACCTGTGTTATATTGTCCTCCCAACTATGACCAATGTCCAAGATGCAAGCCTGAAACATTTAATATAGAATCCAAATAGTCCTCTCCATGTGGCCATCCATACATGGATGAAATACTGTTCTCAAGTGTAAATGAATCCCAAATGCCTCTGAAAATTCCATCCACAACTGAGATGTGAAACATTCATTGTGATCTGAAACCATCATTGATGGGACTCTATGATTCCCCAATATCTCTTCAATGTAGAGGCATCCCAAGTTCTCTTCTAAAATCTACTCTCAGTTATCTTGGATGTGGGATGACATGCAGAGTCAGTCAATGATCACCTATAAGTCATTTTTCCCCATGATGTATGTGGTAATCATATCACGATGTCCATTGATAGTCCACCCCAATTCCATTAAAGAAATTATAGGGGTGATCTAACTGCACTGGAACCTAGTTCTCAGCCTTCACATGCTAGAAAATTAGGCCTCGAGAAATGAAATCTTCCTCTACCTTCTTCATCCCTATCCACCAAAACATATTCCATATATCTTGGTACAACTTTTCCACACTAGGGTATACTACTAGAGGGGGTGTATGAAACTCTCTAATAACCTCCTCCCGCAATATTGCAGGTAGAACTATGCCTCCCCTAAAAATAACAGTTTCTCTAACACCTTTTGAATATCCCTCATGATAATTACATATAGAAATATGATCACATATGGTCTCATAGTTGGTATCCCACAGTTTTTTCCCTTACATGGTGTAAGAGTAGAGTGGTGATAACCATCGACTGGTGGTAAGCTCCATTATCTCTATCCACAATGGATAACTGTAATGAGGCCAACTTCTCAGACACCTAATTCAATATTTTTGAAATACATCTGCAGATAAGATCATATTCTTTCATGTTGACCTTCACAATATAATATAAAACCCCATAGTCATTGACATAGATCTACTATAGCCATATTTGTTGTCTCATGTTTTGAGCTTCTATGGAAGTATATACTTGAGATTCTTGTGATCAGAGTAGATGATGGACCTCTCTTTAACCAAGTTGTTTTTCCACATCTTAAATGTGAATACTATTGGTGCCAACTCAAGATCATTGGTCATGTATTTCTACTCTTGTGTTATAATTTTGTGTGAATAATAGGCAATCACTCCTTTCCTCTGCATTAGGAGACATCCAAGTCCAGACCCTAATGCATCACCGAACACTACGTTCCCAACTCCCCCATACGAAAATTTCAGGATTGGTGTTCTCACCAATCTCTGCCTCAACATCAGAAAATCTCACTGGAACATACCCTTACACATGAAAGGATTCCCATTTTGACTAAAACATTTCATCAATGCTGATATCATGGTGAAATCACGTTTGAATCTCCTGTAATATCTTCAAATCCCAAGGATGCTCTGAACCTCCATCACCCATCTTGGTGGCTCCCATGCTAACACTACTTCCACCATGGTTGGGTCCACATATAATCCATCTAAGAAGATAATATGTCCTATAAAGTTTATCTCCAAAATACATAATTTAATCATTGTGTGTTTCCAAAAAAATAGATCTCTCATAATATCTCCACAACCATCTTTAGGTGTCTCACATGCTCCTCCTACATCATTGAGTACAAAAGGATGTCATCAATGATAACCCCTATGAAATAGTCTATGTATGACTATAATATCTTGTTTTTGTGTCCGTTGAAAACTTCTAGGGCATTCATCATGCCAAAGGACTCATAATGAAAACAGTGAAATTTGACTTCTATATTTGGTATATCCTCATCATGTACTCTTAGGTGGTGACAGCCTAATCGAATGTCAACCTTCAAGAATCATTATGACCCATTCAACAGATTGAAGAGTTCATCAATAATTGTCATTGGATATTGGTTCATTACCATCACATGGTTTGAGAACTTGTAATCCATGAACAACCTCAAACTACAATCATCATTTTTGGGTAAACAATGGGGATGCACAGGTTAAAGCACTGGATATCTTGAAGGCCTTCCTAAAAAAATCCCCTAACTAAACTCTCTACTCATGATTCTATGTGGGGGATATATTTTATGATGGTACTGATATCATTTTAATATTCTGGTGTAAATCTATATAGAAGTAAACCTATCAGCATTGAGGTAATCCTAAAACATCTTCTAGGAAGACGTCCTCGTACTCCACCATTATTGTAAGGAGTTGGATGCTCACAACATCTGATGCTCTGAGGGTAAGGCTATGAAACCAATGAGTTATTGGATACACCCTACTATGAATGATCCAATCATATGAATCTTTGGTTTATTTTTACCAAACAAAAAAAATTATGACCCATCACTGAGTCCAAACCGCACCCTTCACCTAAAATATTCAAAATTCGCATGGACTGAAGATATGTTGTCCAAACCATGAATGACATCATAATTCCTCAACACTAATAATACAAAGTTCAACCAAAACACTCACCCCAAGGGATTTATATCTCTAATAGAAATGATTTGTGATCATCAAGTCTCCTCATGTTAGTGTCTCCAAGAGTAAGGTTTGAGTAAATGGTTCTATCAGAATCACAAGGTCTTGAACAAGATATATGGGGAGCAATGAATGACAGTCACCTGTATCTATATGTACATTATATATGATCTAAAAGACCCAGATAATATTTTGGGTCATCTGTGGAGTCTCTCGGTCATACACCTTGACCACATGTAGCTACCCCTGCCCCCATCATCAATCTCTCTATGCCTGGATGGATCTACTATGGGTGGTGCTGTTGGTAGTATGTCAAAAGGTCAACCACCTCCTGCATGACTCCCTGCTCTTCTACAATGTCCATCCCCTGGAATATCTTCGTTCTCCATTCGTTTCATCTTCCTCGATGTTCCACACATAACTTCCACTTCCGCAGGTATACGTGTTAGTCAATCTATAGGGAGATGTCCTCTCCCATCACATGTATAGAATGGCCTCAATCTAGGATGACTGGATGTATACTGAGAGCCCTGGACTATTGATCCCCTGTCATGGGACTTCTTGTGGTATCTCTAACATCCCAATCAATATGCATGATGTCTTCTCCCCAATTCCAATGTCTCTAAACTTTCATTCTTGATGCTGACTATCAAGGGGTGTCTCTGCACATCCAATAGTCTCTCATCCATCAATACTCACTCAGGAACTCCAGTATAAGTTAGAATTCATAGAGCTATAAATTGGAAAGGATAACCATTTATACACATCTCTAGATGGTCAAATCCCTAAATAACTATTCTATGAACATATCCAATTAGTAGCTAGAGATTTTTAAGAACCTTGATGAATTTTTATCAACCATCACACTTCCCTACTGAATCTGAAGAAGGCCATGTGTACAAACTTCCATAATAGTAAATAGATGTAACTTCTCCCTAAGTTTATTATCAAACTCCTCCTATGAAAGATAATGCTCCGTGATTGTATGCATGGTCAAACTACAACATCTCCATGCCTAACTATGAATATGAAGCACTACTTGGATCACCATCTTTTATTCTAGTGTCATCACTAGAAGGAAAACTTTTATCACTAGATGAAGATATTCTTCAGCTACCTGAGGGACGGGGATCACCAAAGAAAATGAGGGGGATCTGTATCTAAAACTCATGGAGCATGCTTGGCCTATGATTTTTGTCTATTGGTACTGTATGTACCTCATGATGCTCTTGTGGTGGTGGTATAGCTAGTGAAACAGCTAGAGTTAACGATTGGTGAACATTACCATGTATAGAAGCATCATCACTATGGTTGAAATCCTCATGATAAAGCTACTGAATCGTAGCTGGTATGCATCATGGAGGTATCCTGTAAGTAAACAAGATGTACCATCATTAATGAGTGTATTTGGATATTTGAGTTAAAAAGGAACATGGAAACAAAAACCAATTCATAGATGATGCATGTACCATTATTTGGTTACCACCCCACAACAAGTGGTATTATGTAATGAGTTGAAAAGTAGGTTATCAGAATCTTGATGTGTGGGTGCATCGACTGCCCGAACTGACACTAGATTCCAGGAAACGAAGACGAACTCAAAACACATAACATGGTTTCCACAAAAAAATCACACAGACTCCCATTCCTAATATAGAACTAATTGCCTCAGATACCACTCTTTCACAACACATCCTATTGTGGTCAATGTTGTGACTCATGAAGCCTCATCTAATAGGCCAGGGGATGGTGGCTATCATTGAGTAGGGATGCCACTAACATGGGAGGTGTTTCCTTGGATCCTACACACACACACATCCAAGACCACAAATGATGAAATATAAAAAAATAACAAGGGAAAAATGAATGAATACTACTAAACCCAAATAATAATGTACAATGGAAGGTAATGTGTGTAAATAGAAATTGGGAAAGAATACCAGCCCACCAAAAAAAATAGTAAATAAAATAAAACATCCAGCATGCATGAAATCATTATAGTTACTGGGACTGCTGGATGAATCTGTAAGAAGTCCTTAGCCTATTTGAAACATTAAAATACCTATCCATTCTCGGTCCACCCTAGACTCCAATAAAAGATATATTGTCGAAAAAAACATCCCATGTGGCTGAAGCCCGTATAGGTGTGAGTATAACAATACTCATTAGGATACCTAGAAAACGAAAAATAAATAAATTATTAATGGTATAATCATCTCTACATTGTATATTTTTATACTAAATATAATATTCTTGAAACTCATAACCATAGGCTAGAGTAATGTCACAATGATTGCATAACCACACTAGGGATTTAGAATGATGATTCCACGAAACACTCATCCGAGAGAAGTCACTCCTGAGTCTTATGGACCTTATGACATCTATCCAAGAAATACTATTCATTAGGAACCTCCATGAGATAGATATGTGGATTGATTTTAGAGAGAATATGATACACTCACTCTACTAGAATAAACTCCATGAGTGGTGAAGATCCTGATACATGGATGAGGATCACTAATAGGGCCATGGAGTATACCACAACCCATCCTAATTTACCTTCTATGTAAATGACCTATGTCCAATAGAATTATTCACATCAACAAACACAATATAAATAGGGAACATGAATTGATATATTATCCTGCTTCAGGCCCCTCAGAGGGGAATCCTGACACTATACAGAATGTCTAGGTGATGGGGGCCGTACTCATTTGGAATAGAAATGATACCCACAAAACTTAAGGGGATAGAGAAAGGGAAAACCAACCCAAACAATATCCAACGATGATGTAGTGTAAAAAGATATCAATCCATGTAAAAAAGAGTACATGGTGTGTATCTGTGTCACATGTCATGTCCTTTGACCCCATGTAGTGCATTTGTTCAATGGCTCGGGTCATAAGAACATGTCGTGTAGGAAAATTTATATAAAATTTGTAGAGGGGATCACATTCCATGTCCATGTATTCGGAATCCACTATTTTTATGTTTTCTTTGTGACAGTACATGTCACCAACTCATGTTTGCCATCCAGTGTACCAGTACATGGGTTAACCCATGTAACTGGTTAGGGTCTAGTCTTGTGGTGGAGTAAATGACTTTTACTCCTCCCCATGTATATTTATCCTCCAAGATACATATCGATTTATAGGTACGGTCCCACATGTAGTGTGGAAGCTATCACAAGTTGTGTTCCACTTTACTATAACTCGAAACACCAGATGCTATTGTACTAGTCCCACATTCCATGTATTCAGATATACAGGCCGTGTTCCTGAGGATTTTCGAAAACAATTAATCTTCCTCCAATGAATCATTTAATCTACCAGAGTTCAATTCGATGATATATTCACCTCTAAATTGATGATCAATGGTCAATTCATCCTCGATACACTGATTTGGAATGTTTTGGGCCTTCGATCAGCTTGAAAACCCGATCTTGATCATCCGTATGAAGAACAATCAAAGAATGATAAATCATGTAATATGTCGATCCTTCCATATTCATTATTGTCATACCTGCACATAGTTATCATGAATTCAGATCTCGGATTTCATATTGTTGGGTCATGAAACATACGTGCAACAATGCTTCATTTATACCCCTGGGAAGAATGAAGAACACACGAGAATAAAGGGACATGAAATCATAGATAAACAACCTAAGGAGTGAACCTATGACTTTTTGTGTTATAAAATTGATCTGCTCCAATTATTAATATAATGAAACTTAATCAAAACAAAATACACTCCCTGAATCGAACCCACAATCACCCATCCTAGAAGAATGAAAAATTGCATGTCAACCTATTAGGGGGTGTTCAGCTTTCATCGTTAATTAAAAAAATGAGAAATAATGAAAGAAATCACACACCCTAAATCGAATTTGAATTAATATTTAACAAAGAAATATTTCACTTATATTATTCAATAGATCATCTAAATCCACTAGCGCATCTATTTAGTATCACTTGATTCATCGTTGTTCGTCATCGAGAGGATTCCCGAAGGGTCTACCCTACATCGCTCTAGTGAATTTTTGGGTTATAATGATAACCGTGGAAATTATGATTAAAAGTTTATTTAAATGCATAATTCATCACATTAGTGCAATAGAGAATTAAGATAAATATGAAATTTATTTTCTTTCCCTAAACATCTAAAAAATAACTCTCACAGACAGCCCGCATCGACCGGTAATAGGCCGCACCTATCGAAAAGTTTCTGCTCTAAACGCAATGGTGACCTCATATTTCATATCTCAGATCCGATTTAAAATTTATTCCCATTTTTTGGGAATACCACTAGAATCTTCTATTTATGATTTTAAAATATTTCAATCATTTGTTCTGGGAATATCAAGCCTCAAAATTTCCTGCTATCACAACACTTGGCCTCGAATTAATTACATATAACATTTTAAAAAAATACAATGGAATACAAGACACTACATAAATTAAATTTGAAAAAACAAATTTATTATTTGAAAAGAGATTATCAAAAATGGGTGTTGTTTAATTATTGGATTACTTTAGGTAAGATTCATTTTGTGATAAATGGTTAATAAATACTATATTTTTGTTGAAAACTTCTTTTTCATGTGAATTAATTATATTGCTAGATTAAAATTTATTATAGTTTTAAAGAATTTTAGGTTTAATATTTTATCTATTAATCTAATTAAATTCATTGAAATCAATATCACATAGAATTAGAATATAAAAACATTTGAACCATTTGATCATTTTTACAAAAAATCATGGTTTATCACATCATCAACAAGATTAATTTGTAATTAATTTTAGACAATTCTATGAATTTTTAAAAAATAAGTTATACATTTGGATTAAGAAGGTTAAAATTATGTTATTATTTCCTTTATATTTTTTGGAAATCATGAATATTAAATTAGAAAATTTCTATACCATTGTTAAGGGTAAAGCAATTAATTAATGGTGAAAATAATATTATAAATACTACAAAATTAGACTAAAAATTGTTATAACTTCATTGAATGTGTATGTATAGACTCATGTAATAATTACAAATAAATTAATACTTTTTAAAAAAAAAAATAGATTATTGAATGTAATTTGCAAGAGAATATTCAAAGAAAAGTCAAATTTTTCAAAATTTTTATTTTAACATGTTAAATTGTATTAATATGGGGTTACATAACTGATATATTTGACTAAAAAGGTATTTTAAAAGATAAAATATTTATATTTATCATGATAATTTATTATTTATTTTCATATAAGTCATAATTAAATTATATTCTTGCACAATGATGATGCAATAATTATTTGAATAAAGGAAATATCAAATAAATTGTATTAAAAATAATAAAATAAATAAAATTTGAGTGAATTAATGTAATCCACGAATTTAATTGGCATTTTTTATATGTTAGAGATGAGTAAAATATGTTTTTCCCAGATATATGGTTTTAATGATATTTTTAAAAATTCATGTAATTAATATTGTCAAAACTGACATTACTGATATTTTATAATATATAATATTTTATGTAATAATATATAATTTCAATAAATATCAATTTTAAAAAATTTATTAGGATAAGTCTAAAAATTTAATCACTAACTCATTTATTTGTCAATTTAAAATTTTCATTAAATATATTAACCCTAAACATTTAAATTACATGATATGATAGTATGAGTTAAAATTGATAAATAAAGATTTAAGAAAAAAATGCAAAGATTAAAAAATGGGTAAATTTTTTATTAGATAAATTAACTATAAAAAATAACCATAATATGTTTTAAATAAATCAGTTTGGATCCATTTTATAAAAAATAATTTATATTAATTTAATATTTTGATGATTTCGATGAGTGCCCTTCCCCTCTCCAATAGAATGACACCCCTTATTCTCTCTTCATCACATGAAAAAACATATTTATTTGAGATAATAATATTAAAAAATTCCATCCTATAATCCCTCCCCATTTTCAAGATTCCTTATTTTAATCATAACACCCTTGTTATTGGTGTTAAGGTGTCAATCAAAGGTGATCGTCGGAAGAAGAGGTTTCCTTTTTAGTTAAGTGTTTATTTTTTTATTTATTTTGCATTCTTCATTAATATATTATTAATATATGATGAAATAATAACTTTAGTATTTTATATATAATTAGATGTTATTATTTAAATATCATCACCTAAATCCATCTCGTCTTCTATAAAATGGGAAAAGAATTAATCATTCATGTGTACAATATATTACGACACAACAAACTAATATAATTCATTTTCCATCATCATCTCTTAATATATATTTTAATACTAGAATTAATATTTATGTATTATATTTATCACCTTATTATCATTGTTGATGATTAATATTCACTTCTATTCTTTCATTCTATGAACATGACAATTATAATATTATTGGTGCGTACATGTGAACTACCACCTCCACGTGGCGATGTGATTAATTTTTCATCACCATATCACATGGATGATATATAATTATATTTATATTATTAATATGATATTAATGATATTATTATAATTTGGAAATATAAAATAATGCTTCCCCTTTCTCTATAATGATCACTAAAAATTGGAAATGTTATTCTAGTGTAAATATATCGTACAGTCACTATGAATGTAATGTGGTTCATTTTCCATACCCATATATAATTGTTTTATTTAAAAGTATCATTGATATATAAGATTCAATATTATTTATTAATTTTTTCATCAATATTGTTATATATATGATTTAATGTTGAACAATTTATAAAGTAGACATGATACCAAATTCATTTTGGATTTGTGTACCAAATATAACCGAAATATCTAATGAGATGATAAATAATTAAGCAATTATTATAAAATTATAAAAATTGATATAAATGTAAAAATATTCATTTATTATTTTCTCAATATATATAATAATTTTCATAATTTTATTATTTTGGAAGAAAAATATTTCACGTGATGAGGCAAACACAATGTACGGGGTTTCAATTCAATCTCCGTTTATTAAGACATTTCTCGATGATATGAACCATTATTACTTTTAAAAGTGTATATACAGATCGATTGACATTCCATAACCCTATAATATCTATTCTTATATTATTAAATGTTTTTATAAATTTTATTCTCTTAAGTGGATTGTTATTTAAATGATCAATGTAATATGGGACACTTCGACTGTTTAGAGATTTAATTTTCATCACTTTCTCTCCGAGTTCATATTTTTTTATATTATTTTACCTATTTATTGACATGTCTATAAAATTATTTAAAAGGAATTTTATGCAAATTTTTTGATATGTTGTGTACTATGGAATCTATATTGTTCTTTTAAGGAAACCCCACATTTTCCCTTTATGTGTATTTTTTTATTGAAAATGGTTTTTAAAAGTGGATTGAATATTTATATTACATGAATTGTTGTATTATGAGTGAAAATTAGACTTTAAGACTGACATTTTGAAAATTTCAATCATTTATGTGGTATGATTATGTAATGGTTCATGATAATTAGAAGAGTTTTTGTATGATAAACCAAGGAATAGTGGATCCGTGATAAACCAATGATGGGTAGTTATGTTGTATCGTCCAATGAATTGGGTATGAATGTTAGTTATATGGAAATTAATTTTTAAGAGTTGCATGTATGTATGTTGACTATATATTTATTCCATTTATAATAGTGTAATGTATAATTATGACCAAATGCATCTATATGTATTTTCAATACTTATTATGGGTTTTGTGGTAAATTTTTAGGAAAAATAAAGGCATGATATGAGATTACATTCAAATGAAGGTATTTATTACTTATTAAGAGTAAAAAATATTTATTTATGATAATTTTTTCATGGGTGTTGATTTTTTTTAATGGAATAACAGTTTCCTTCTTTTTATATCCCTCAAATTGTTTTTAAATCTTGCCCAATGTTTTTTTCATTTTGTTCAAAAGAATTATGGATGTGTATGGGAATGTAAGAATTCAGGTTTAATTTCTAAATGATTACCATAAAATGGATTATTTTTTTTTTAAAATTTATAGCATTATTGGAAAAAATGGATATAGTTTAAAAGTGTGAACTTTTTATTTTATGGTTTTTTATGTACTAGTTCTGTACTAATTTTCTAAAAATCTAAAACAGAAAATATACACAATGTGAAATAAAAAAAATTCTCTAATTTACTCAGGATTATGAAGTGTTTTAGGTTTGGGTACTAAATGTTGGTATTAATGGAAAATTTAGACAACCTTATAGGTTAAGATAGTGTTAATATCATTAACATAAAGGATATTTAATTTTCTGTTATGTTGAAATGAGGTTAAATTTAAATATTACATTTCTTAATTGACTAATGTATGTTTTTTAGAATGTTTTCCTCTAAAGAATACAAGAAATATGTATTTGGAAGGAGATTAGAGTAAATATCCTTCCAAATATGAATCCATAAAGTGTTTTATTTGTAACAGAATAGTTTATTATATTGATGGATTAGCTGACACAATTTAAAAATAGTGGTGGTATATTTGATAGAGAAGAACCTGATGTACTGAAAAGAACATGTCTATAGTGGAACATTTTAGGATGCAATATTCCCCAATATTCATAGGATCATATGACCCATTTCAATATTAATGACATATTAAATGCCCATAAACGATATATGATGTCATAAGTTATTCAAGTCAAACAATGTTAACTCTTTTAATTTATAATTTTAAGGTGAAATCATCCACTTGTGGAATATGATTAATAATGAAACATAATGTAAAGATACTTTTCCCTTGTAATTAGATTAATTTAATAATAAATTTTTTGAGATATATTTTCCTAAGTATATTTGTTATAGCATGGAAAAAAAATCATGGAATTGAGAAAAAATTAGGATGATTTAGGGGATTCATATGATGAAAACATCACCTGTTTGGAAAGGTACAACCCAAAAATTATATGACATGTAGATAGTAAGATAACTTGGTTTTACACATGATTAAATTCAAGATATCTATGTTCATTAGATTATCATGAGATTAAAGGCAATTAGATTATTTTTTGATGTGTTGAGATGGAATAAATGGGGATTTTTTTTGATCATGTATCCCATTAAAATAAGAAAAATAAGAGGTAAAATTGGTAGGAAATGGTATATAATTCTTCAAGTAATATTGAAGGTAATAAAACCAAATTCTTATCAATGGATAAGTGTTGTAAATATAATCCTATAAAATTTATTTCATATTTGGGAATGTTCTTCCGATGTGTTGTGATAGGTCATATGGATAATGACTACAAAATATATGATAATGATTGTAATGATATGTCATCAGTAAGATGGTTTTTTTGGCAATGAGATAATAAACTATGATAAAATGTGATTGAAGATACTTAATCAGGGTGGAAATCATCATTATTAGTAACAATAAACTGTGTGAAAATCTGTTTCTTCTAATGAAGATGGTGTTGAGACATATAGTGAAGTCATGGAAGGTCTAGAGTGCGCAGTATTTTTTGAAGGATACACCTATCTTCATAGTTATGAACATTAATTGAAATGTTTTATGTGATGTCATCATAATGTTATTGAGGAATTATTGTGAAATTTTTATCTATTTTTATGAATATGTATCGATTTCGTTTAATGAGAACTTTGTATATACTTTTGGAAATTATTTTTAATCCATTCATAGACATTATAGATTACATGATCATTCATTATTAAGGCTATTATTAGGTATTTTCATCACTTTGGGATGAAATAGTAATTTTTAAAATAGAAATATATAAAGTAATAATATTTACATATATTTTTAGACTGTAAAATTATTCATCAACTCTTTAAAAAAGAGGATTGAAACATAAATGTTACCCATTTAGTAATCTTACAATGAAATAAATAAACATAAATCCCATAAAAGAGTTATGGTTTTGTGATTAATAACATTATCATGAACATGTTATCTATAACTATCCATTATAACGTGATAGTTTTTTTTCACTTTTGTTTCCACATTTACCTATGTGGAAGCCAATTATGTGTTATCTTAGGTGACCCATGAGCTTCCCTTTCTTAATTTTTAAATGGATGGTTCATTAATACATTTTCTTATGTGCAATTAAATAATATATTTTGAAAAGTGAAAACTTTTTTTTGACCCCGAATTAAATTTTAAAGAAAAAATGTACTTCAATATGAGGGGGTATAATGTTAAATTGTTAATTTTTAAAAGGAAAATGAATGCTTGATAGCATTCATTATACACTAAATCAGTCTTACGTGAAAAATTAAATGCTATTATTTAAATGGTACCATTACAAAATAATCATTAGAATGGTGAGTAATAACATGATTATCTTCATTATTAAACTATATATATAAAAAATTATATATAATTAATTTTTTGTTGACCACTAAATTATAAACGAATACAAAAATATGTTTTTTGATAAAAGAATTTTTTTTGAAAAACTATTTAAATATATACTATTATTTTTTATACTGATAAATGAAAAATAAATCTTTTTTTATTATATAAATGAAATAGTTATAAATATTTAACATAATAATTATTATTAAACTTTTATGTTTTCAATAGAAGATATATGAACAAATAACATTTTATATATACAAGAATTATTTTTCTAAAATGACAGTTTTTCCACATTTTGATGAAACAATTGTTTTAAATGTAATTTATGAAAATTTTATAAATTATATTTGAAAAAAAATAAATTCTTATTTTACATCATATTATCTTTTTTTATTTTGGTTGATGTTTTAGTATTTTTTGACTGGTTTAATTTTTTGGTTGAATACTGAAAAATACCATATTTTAATTAAAACCTGATTTTTTCAAATGAATTATTTATTTTGTTTGATTATATATTAGACTATTTTAATGTATTTGTATATCAATATTTTGTTTTATAACATATTTAAGGTCATTGTAATCAATTTTACATTTATTTGTTATATATAAAATTTCAATCTTTTGAACATTTTTATATTAAAACACATTTTCTCATTCCATTAATAGAATTATTTATAAATTAATATTATCAAGTTATTTATATCCAATTATCCAAAATTTATTCCATATTCAGAATCATAAGGACTATTTCATTTAAATAATTCTATTTTATGACAATATGTATTGTTAAATTGGTAATTTTTATTACCACAATAATGGTTAAATAAAATAATAAAGGGTAAAAAAATATTGTAAATATTATAAAATTACCCAAAAAGTTGTCCTAATTTCATTTGATGAGTGTGTGTTAAAGAAAAGCATGCTTGATCTGAAATTATACCCTTTCTAAACCATTTGGATAATAGTTTGATATTTATGTTATTATATTCAATGAAAAATCAATTTTGTTACACTATTGTTATTAAATAGTGTAACATTTTTCATAAGGGGTTATTTTAGTGATATTTTTGAATGTAAATTGAATATTGAAAGATAAAATTTTAATCATTATCATGATAAATATTAGTAATTTTTATTTAATAAATATTTAAATTAATGTCTTGCATAGTGATGATGATATAACATATTAATTAACAGAAATATCAAATATATGATATTAAAAATACTAAAATAAATCATATTTGAGATTATTAATATCATCCATGACTTTTATGGAATAATTAGATATGTTTTTGAAGAGATAATTTTTTTTAAATGATACCATGTTTTTATGATAGTTTTAGAAATTCATATAATGAATTGTTTCAAAATTGATATTAATGATATTTTAAAATAAATAATATTTCATTAAAAGATTTAAAATTTTGAAAAATATTTATTTTTGAAAAATGAGTGGGATAATTAAAAAAATGTTATAAATGACTATTTTATTTCCTTTTTGGACTTTTATAGTAATTACATTGACCCAGAACATGTATATTACATGATATCCTGGTAAGAGTTAAAAGGTTTAGATAAGGATTAAAACAATAAGATAAGAAATAAATATAACTATTAAAACTCTTTAATTTTTCATTTTATGAATTTAATTCTACCCATATACTTAATATATTCAATATAAATCTGATTGGAGTGATTTTTGAATATAAAATTAAATTATATTAATTTAATATTTTGAATACATTCAAGAGAGTCCCATTAAAGTTTTTTAAAAGGGAACTCGTTTTTCTATTTTCTTTACACATAAAAACATATATGGTTCAACGAAAATCTTATATAATCCCTACATATGACACATCATAACATTCTAGAGATATTTTTAGGAAAAAAAATTTCATTGGGAAGGACAATGATTTAATAAAGGGAGATCATTAGAAGATGCGGTATTGATTTTAATTAAGTTGTTCTATTTTTTTATTCATACCCTTGATTAAAATAATTTTCCAACATGATGAAAAAATAGTTCCATTATACTTAATATTCTACGATGATATTATATTATGATATTCACCTAAAAACCTCACCTTCTATAAAATGTGTAATGAACTAGTTATTGATGTGTTCGATAGATTACCACCTCACATAACGATGTAATTCGATTTTCATTACCATATCTCAAGACTGATTTTTAATAATGGAATTAGTTTTTATATAGGTTATTAATGATATATTTATCATTATTTGTAAATAATATTTTATTTAATTTCTTAAATTTCCATGATGATGTAATTGATAACATAATTCTAATGCACGTGTGAACTATCATCTTTATGAAGCGATGTGATTCATTTTCTTTACCACATCAATTAAATAATATATACAAGTGTATTTAAAAGATTAATATGATATTATATATATTATTATAATTATTTAAATTAAAAATTATACTTAACATTTTTCAAAAAGATAATTAAAAAATAGAATCATTACACATGCATATGTATGATGTTCTTTCTCCATTATTTAAACAAAATTTATTTTTCATATCCATATGTAATGGATGAATTTAAAATGATAATAGATATATAAAAGTTATTATAAGGCCAAAAATATTATTTTAGATGTGATAAAATAATGATCAATTTTTATTTCAAATATCATACCATATTCATTTTGGAATCATGTACCAAATATCATCAAAACACGTCATATTAAAATTAATAATTATGGAATTATTATAAAAAGATAATAAGTGATATAAAATGAATAATAAAAATTATTTAACTTATCATGTATGTTAATAATGAAAATAATTTTATTATTCAAAAAGATAAATATTTTACATGAAGAATCAGATGTAAGGAAAGGGATTTGGTCTCAATCTCCATTCATTGATGAATTTCTTGATTATATGTACCTTCATTGTTTTATAATGTGTATATACAGACCCTTTGACATTCTATATCCATATTATATATTTTATCTAGTAATTTAATGGTTTTAAAATTTTATTATTTCATGTGGCTTATGATTTAAATGTTCAATGTGGAATGAGATACTTTTAATTTTTGATGATATAATTTTGAAAAACTTTTCTCCAGGTCAACATTCATGATATTATTTTATATATTTATTTATATGGTAAAAAAAATATTAAAAGACATTTTATGTATATTTTTATATTTGGATTACTCTCTAATCCTTTATTTTTCTAAGAAAACCACTCAATTTCCTATTTTGGGTATTATTTTATTGAAATTGGGTTTAGAAATTGGATTAATTATTTATACCGCACAAAATGATTTCATATGAATGAAAATAAAAATTTAAGAGTGAAAAGTTTATAATTGAAAAATTTTATGTGTTATGATTATATAATAGTACTTCTACATTGGAGAGTTTGTTACATGAAAAACCTTGGATGATTGGTTACACGATAAACCAAGGAGAAGTGGTTACATTATATACTCCAATGATTTGGGTATAAAAGACAGGTGTATGGAAATTCCATATGCAATAGTGATATGATGGAAGGCGACCACATGGTTGTTACATTTTTAGACTGGAATGTATAATAATTTCTCAAGGTACATTTATGCACTTTCCATGCTTGATATGGGTTTTATGGAAATCTTATGATTAAAAACATTTATGAAATGATATTATTTTCAAAGGAAAGTATTTACTACTTATTAAGGGAGAAAATTATTTCTTTTTGATTCTGTTTTCATGGGTTTTATGTTTATAAAAATAATAATAGTTTCCTTATTTCAATATCCCTTACTAATATTCGTATATTAATCGCATGTTTTTATTTTTTTTCTAAAAACACATTGATGGGTAATGGATTGGATTAATTCCTATTGAATTTGATGAAGAAAATTAGAAAAGTTATCATTAATTATTTTAAAGATGCTTTAGAATTTTGAAAAAAAGGATAGGAATCTAAATTTTTAACTTTTTATTTAATATTTTTATCTTTTTGATTTATGGAATAATTATATAAAACTATAAATCTAAAAATATCATCAATTTTAAAAAACGTAATATTCTTTACTCATCTAAATATTATGTAATATTTTATGTTTAGGTCTTAGAATTATAGTTTGTATATGAGGAAATGACTAGATAAAATTATATATTTGGATGTTTCATGTGAGGTTATATTTAGATTAATTGAATCAATCATTGTTCTATAATATTAAGAATGTTAATAAGCTCAATGACTAAAAATTCCCATTGAGGTTTTATGTGATAAGATATAAAAAGGATTATATGATTTTTTGGAGATGTTTTATTAGGGTAAAGTTTATGTAATGTTTTCTTCATTGTGAATTATTAATTTTCAATTTCGACATATTTATAAGGTATTTATAACATTTATGGTTTATATTATCTGGGATATTGAGGTAATTATTAGAACAAAATTATTTTCATATAGATAACAACATGATTTAATATTGATTGTGTGTCTATGGGATTAGTCTTCTATTAATTGGATAACACCATATATTTTTTCTCATAAGATGAAAGGTATGAGATAAAGATTGATGGTAAAATAATAAATAAGGTCAATTTTATTAATAATATATAGGATTTAGGGTTTATTATTTATGGAATGATACAGTTTTATCATTGGGTATTACAACTATATTTTAGAGATTATATTATTATTTCCTCATATGAATGCTTATAAATTATGGAATTTTTTTCATTTGATAAATTTTATGGTTTTTATAAATTTATAATGGAAAGTGGAACAAATTTATTATCCCTTAAATGATCATGTGGACTTTGTTGGAATGAAAAATTCAAATAGAATACCCACCATTTAGAGATAATGTAGATATTGTGATGAAAATTGGCTAAAGAATGCAATTATATTTTCATGTATTTTTATTTCACTATGTTTTCATTAAATATGGTAAAACAATTCCTTGATATTTAGAAGAGTATATTGAAAAAAAATTATCCTTGTTCCATCATTTCTGATGATATCAACTACCTTTTTTCACACCTATCAGTTTATGGTTTTATAGATGTTTACATTTAAGTTATAATTTATATTTATATGATAAAATTTCTCTATAAAATCTAGGATTATTTTCAATTGTATTCCATGTCAATAATTTCATTTTCGTCTTACGTTTCATTATTTGAAAACCAAGTACATGTTATTCCATATGACCTTCATTCAAGGTTTTATCTCATATTAATATGATTATTTACTAATCCATTTAGGGTTTAGGGTTTCCAATAATTTTTTTTCAAATGGGATGCTTCTAATTTCTATGATAATGAAAAAATTGTGATGATGAAATTTATCATTTGAGGTGGTGGTAGTTTTAACACATTGATATTATAGAAATGAAAACTATCTTGGATATCATATTTGACACAAAACATTGATCCTAAACTACATATGAAATACATATATGTTATTACCAAGATGTTATATTGGAATGTATAAATAATTTTAAATATATTATAATATATATATATATATATAAATTAAGCACTAAATATAAATTAATCGTAAATTTTTATTAGATAATCAATATATTTTTTGTAATCTAATTTTAATCTTCAACAATATGTTTTCCTAAAAAAACTATTACATAACATGAAAAAATATTATAATTAATTATTAGTAATATTATAATTTTTTTAATATATTATCATTATTATAATATTATAATGTAAAAAATAAATTTGGTTAATTTTTTTTTATTTTTCTAAAAAAATGATATTTCAGGGAATAATGAAAAATATCAATTTTGTAGAAATTTCAATTACATTTAATAGATTAATAAATTTAAATGTACCATTATGATTTGAATATTATTTAATGTAATATTAGTATTATTTATTTATATTTAATATAAATATTTTATTTTTAATAAAATTCATATTGTATTTAGTACAAGTTTTTCTTTGGGTTTAAAAATTGGATATTTTAAAAAAATTATTATAGTGTATAATATTTAAAATATTTAATTAATTAGAAAAACCCATAATCTGAAATTATATTAGTTTAATTTTATTAATATAAATTAATAAAAACAAATTTATTTTAATAAAATACTTAATAATAGTTTTAGATGTAAAATAAATTCATCCTTTCACTAAAAAATTAACTTCTTGAGAACCCTCATTCTCTTCATCTATGGGAGTTATTTTTAAAATAAAATTGTCCACTCCTATGAAATTAATTTTTTAAATTTTATTACATATATTGAATAAATATAAATTATATTTTATAATAAGTTAAATTTAAATTTTTACCATAATAAATTGAAAAAACATTAAAAATGAATTTCCATGGCTAAGGTGAAAACTCGTGTACAATGGGATAATCATAAATATATAAGTTAAAAGTGACCTATAAAATTATCTAAAATATATTGTTCAGAAATAATTCGACCATAAAACAAATAATTCTTGGTAATTACTTTTTTCAGACTTGTTTTATTGTGGAAAATATGGGTACACCTATTTATTTTTTAAAAATTACAAGTGTTCCAGTAACCTCATTTATAAAAGGTAACCCACTCCCCCATATTATACACACATTTAAACCACATTTTATCATCAAATAAATCAAATAATTTCTTTAATAAATTCATCCCCACATCCCATAATCCTTTTTCTTTCATTAATCCAATGTATGAGTAATTTTGGTATAATCCTAAAGTGGATTAAAACTTAATTATCCACTACAATTTTATGTTTTATTAAACATCCTTAATATATCATTAAAATAATAACATATGATAAATAAATAACATATTAAAATAGACTTCATATATTAATGTAATTACATAAATTTGCATCCTCTTTCATCAGATTATATATTAAATCATGATTTTTGTGAATAATGAAACACTGCCTTAAGAACAGATGCCATTAGTTTTCCATAATCACATCTCACAAATTTTTTTATAATGCATTTAGAGAATATATATTATATTTAAAATTTATTTTAACTTATTATGTTATTATATTATATATTCCTTTTTTTCACTTTCCATTTTAATTAGTCATACATTGACATCACTTGTTGGTACATCTGACTACCGCCTCATAATGAAATGTGATTAGTTTTGACTAATGCATAATATATATTGTAATATAGATAATATTAGTAAATATATGTGATAAAAATTAATAACTAATTATATTATTAATATATTCATCATTTTTTAGTGGTAATATTTCAATATCATTAACTGAAAAATGATAACACCTTCCGTGTTTGTGTGCATTACTATCCTTATGAATCAATGTGATTATTTTAAATCACATAATCAAAAAAATAATATATATAAGTATAATTATATAAATTAGATCTTATTTTTGATTTTATTATTATAATATAAAGACAAAATAATTTGTTCCATTGATCTATTATGATCATTGAATATAGAAATGTTACACATACGTATAAATGACCTACTTTCAACATTATCGTAATGTAGTACAATATTCACAATAATTTATAACTTTTTGTGTTAAAAATATAATTGAAGAATAAATATAATAATTACATAATGATTTTTAATGTGAATATGTTTATACAATATCCCCTTTGACTCTGGGCAACACACCAAAGCTATTATGAAATAGTGATCTGAACATCGACAAAACACCAGATGTGGACTAGTTATAATAAATATTAAAATATTTAATTAAAAAATGAAATTATTTAATTAATTATAAGATATTAAAATTCTGAAATTATGTCAAAATATGAAATAATTAATGGAAGGTTATAATTTAGTAGTAAAAGTATATACTTGAAATTTTTTTAATGGGTAAGGGTTTGTCATCTCACTCTTTCTTTTGGGTGATATATAAAATATTCAAAACATTTATTTGAATGGTTTTCATAATATCCTCATTAAAATTAATTTCATTAATAATTAGAAAATCAAGGTTTTTTGTGTTTTAATTTTAAATAATATGACCACTTGGATTTAATTAAATGTTACTTTATGCAAAATGATTCTTTACTAAATTTCAATTTGTTGGGTTATAAAACATTTTCATGCATACAATTATGATATGATTATGGTTCATTTATTCTAAAAAATTTGTAACTACGTATTTTATCTTTATTAGTGTTGATTAATATTTGGTACACATAATCTCTCTATTTATTAACTATCAAGTTAGTGATATGAACTTTGTAAGGGTTGATCATCCTGAATTCATTTTATTGGGACATATTCTTATTATATGCACATATATTTATTATGTGGTGCATATAATGAAATTTTGGAAGGTTATATCATTTATATAAATATTTTCATGATATGTAATGTTTCATTTTATGTTATACATTAACAGAGGATATTATTAAATAGTGACCAAAGTCGAGAAGAATTTATGCTACAGTATCCTCTATTTCAAGACAGATTATGTTAATGTTCACTTTGAAGTAAATAATATGAAATTATTTTACTGAACAACATATATTTTATTATACTATGTTTATGAATGTTTTACATATATTTTTGTAATATTTCCACTATACTTTATTTTGAAACACGAAGAATGTCATTCGTAGGTGATACAGATCTTGTATATTCTTTTAGATAATATACCCTTCTCTTCCAAATTGAATTTTTCTAAAAAAATTCTAATAATTATTTATAAAAAAATACTTTAAAAAGATATTTAACATAGACATTGACTATATTTTAAAATTATTTATGGTTATGTTTTATAAGGTTTTAGAAATCGGTCACAATTAACCTATTCTTTAAAATGATTTAAAAAGAATGATTATTGTTAAATGTTATTAAAAATGATTATCAATTGATCATATAAATTATATTTTCGGAATATTCAATTAATTTATTTCATGTGTCCAAATAATTTTTTCACAATATTTTTTTATTTTATAGTTTTAGAATGTTTTATTAAATCAAAATAATTATTTTACTAAAAATAATGTTGTTGATGATAGTATTTTCATTCATAAATGTCATCATCAATTATTTATAATTAGTTTCAAATAGATAAATTTGGTCATGATAACATCCTCATGATTTATTTGGATAAATCTGGATTATTTCGGATTTATTTTTATATTGTACCTGTTTCTTTTTTATAAGATAATAATGTTTCAAATATGTAATTATGTAAATCATTAATTTATTTGGATAAGTCATGTTTAATAGAGGTTATTACGAAACCAATTTTATGGGTTATTAATGTTTTACATTTACTTATATTTATCCCATTTCATTTATGTGGTTTATCAAATTTCAATGAGATTATTTTATAACTCATCTTATTTATATGTGTTATTCAAATTTCAACGATATGACTATGGAAGACAGAACTTTTCCACTAGTTTATCATGGTTCAATGATATTATTATTGTACATTTTTATGTTATTTGGGTTAATCATGTACTAAAATTAATAATTGTCATTTCAATGTATTTTTGATGAAATTAATTCCAATGTACATTAATAATAATACAATTGTAGGAATTTTTTATAAGGATGGGAGGCTCTATAATAAACCAAGGAATGGTGCTTATGGTGTAGGCTAATGACTTCGGGTTTTGTTATAAAACAATGATGGGTTGTAAAATTATTAACTATGAATGGGTAGTTTCATGATAAAACAAGGATGGGTGGTTCCATATTAATAATCAATTAAATTATGTAATGGTAATGTTCTATGGTTATCTGTATTGGATATGGGACATATGGTTATTCTAATTTTAATGATTTTGTAAGATGGATATGTTGATTATATTCCATTATACCAATAAGTTTAATTTATGGTTTATATGGATTTATAATGTATCTTATCATAAGGATTGATATCACATAGCTCATGACTAATGATTTCCCTGAAATTAGACTTAATTGATTCCTTATTCTATGACTTCTTGTTTTATGATTTCAGTATTTATTGGTATAAATATTCTTATGTTTTACTTATGTAATATTATTATATAATTATGACCTTATACTCCTATTATTCTCCCTAATGAAATTAAATTATTAATTCATACATTTATGCAGACTAATAATTTTATCTAAATGTACTTATATTTTATTTTCACCAGTTATAATGAATGATGTTAATCAAATTATGTATACAGGAATTTCATATGGATGATAATTATGAAATAATGTAGAATATAAATGTTTAGTTTTAATGGAAGAATATTTACATATTTATGAAAATGTTTTTCATTAATCTATGATGTTGTGATTTTGTCCAAATTCTGTAAAACACTATAACAAAAATTCCATTGAAAATTAATGTTATCCAATATTTATCATTTGATGTTCTAATTTATGAATAGAGAAATTTGGGTCACAATAAATGGTATAATAACCTAAAATTTAATGTCATTTTACAATCTCGATTCTAGAGTGTGGGTTTTGGACAATTATGCCATCACTAATAATCCGCCACAAATCATTAATATAAATATGAAAAAATGTGATGATAAAATCCATCATATCATTAAAAGAGATAATGGTACAAAGAAGAACAAATCAAATAAAAAAAATAAAATGACCAAAATTATATCTATAGGATTATGGGAATAAATCATAGAAATTATGGTTGGTGTTCTATTATATAATCCATCATTGTTCCTAGGCATTATAGGAAAGGGAAGTAAATGTGATGAATTTTATGGTAAATCATAGATTATTCATCCCAGATAAAATCTAAAACCAAGGCACAATCCCTCTTTAACAATCCATATCTAACTGAGAATTTACTAAAACCATGACGTAATAAGAATGAGCACATAGAAGTGGTCCTTTTCAAACCATCACATCAGAATCCAAAATAAAACATTTCAAATATCTCTATTTTTAAAATAATGATCAATCCTAATCCTCTAAAAACCTGGAAACACCAAATAGTGGAAATGAAATAATGTCCTATTAATACTATGATTTGAAGAACTATTTGATCCATCATCATTGAATCCATGATGTCAATTCATGAACTACATCATAGTAATTTTCATAACAATATTCAAAAGGAACTGATCACCTAGTTTTATATAATGAATCCCAAATCTAATGCAACATTGATGTATAGATAAATAGAGACAAAAATATTATTATATTTAGAGTTCACACCATCAGAACATGTCTCCACAAATATGACAATGTTCAATACTACACCATGGTTGGGATTAAAATACCACACTACAAATCTCCCTCTAGGTGAAATTTTAACTTAAACCACCTTGGAAAAAACTTAATTTGTCTAGATTCATCTACCAAAAAAATGAAATGAAATGGATATATAATAACTAAGACCTTACATAAGATACCTATCATATATAACTTTATAAATGCATCTTAAAATACTATGACGGTCGAATAACAGAGGATCCCAATTAGATATCTCATGTGATTCAACTCTAGGAGAAGTATATAAATAGAAACCCACCCAAATCCTCAATTTAATTATGTGTATTAACAAAAAAACATTATCCAATATCTCAAAAAATATTAAATGTTTCAAAAACAATATGTCAATAGAACAAAATAAAAAATAGATAGATATATATAAATACATATATATACCTAACATATGTGACTCATTATTTAATGTACTCTCATCCATGATATTGTAGAACTATATGAAATGAAATAATAGAATTTCACAGTTGCGAAACATGTTCTCTTAATGTTCTTCAATCACAAAAGGACACTCCTCAATATTCAAATCCTATCTATATACTATAGAAACTAATTCAATGCCATGTGAATCTCCAGGACTATTCTAATGATGTTATGAATCTTGAAACTAGTGATAAATTCATATAACATGTGTTGGGATGAGATAAATTATATTTGAAAATTCTAGCTCATTATAATTATACTAAAGTCCCAATAATCCCTATATATTGATTACTTAGTGATCATAACTATTTATGATGATGAAGATAAGATACATTCAAGAACACATGGTCTATAACATTGAAGTATAAAAAATTCTATAATATTCATTTAATAAATTCTAATGATCCAATGATTCCATCATCCTCTTATGACTCGCCTATAACTTATCTAAATTTCTTTATATTAACTCTATTATAATATTATATGTATCCCCAAACTCATTAAATCACTAGTGCAGAAAACATTTTTTACGTCGGTTATTTTTTATTATTTACGTCGGTTTTTAGGCGACGTTAATACGGACGGCGTTATAAATAACGTTTTTTACGTCGGTTATTTAAAACCCGACGTAATATCCCTAACATCACGGTGGTTATCGCGTCGGTTCATATAATAACCGACGTGATAAATATGCGCAGGGGGGCTTTATCACATCGGTTATTCCCTAAACCGATGTGATAAAACGCCTGGGATATCGTTTATCACGTCGGTTATGACATAACCGACGTGATAAACCCTGCCCCTGGCCTATTATCACGTCGGTTATTTAAGAAACCGACGTGATAAAAAGGTGTGGGAAACGTTTTAGCACGTCGGTTATCCAATAACCGACGTGGTAAATCGATTCCCAGGCCTTTTAGCACGTCGGTTATATTAGGAACCGACGTGATAAAAGCCCCGGGAACGGTTTATCACGTCGGTTTTAGAAAAACCCGACGTGATAAACCCCTGGCGATTTATTTACCACGTCGGTTATAAAATAACCGACGTGAAAGAAATATTTTTTTTTTAAAATAATTGCACTGCTCTCACCAAAAAGCAACCAGAAACCAAACAAAAATAACAATGCCAGCCCTCCCCCAAACCCCAACTGAACCCCACCCTCATCTATACCCACCTAACAACCTGGCCAGCCCCTCCCCCACCACATTGGAGCCCCACCACAACCCTTGGACACCCCCCACCCCTTGGACAGCCCCCCCACCCTCATTTACACCCCCACGACCCCTAGTACAGCCTCAAACACCCATTGGAAACCCCTCCCATATCCCTTGGACACCCTCCACCCTTTGGACACCCCCCCACCCCTTGGACAGCCCCCCACCCTCATTTACACCCCCAAGACCCCTAGTACAGCCTCAAACACCCATTGGACACCCCCCACACCTTGACAGCCCTCCCAGACCCCTTGGACACCCCTCCCATATCCCTTGGACACCCCCCACCCCTTGGACACCCCCACCCCTTGGACAGCCCCCCACCCTCATTTACACCCAACCGGCCCCTTGGACAGAACTCCCAGACACCTTGGACACCACTCCCATATCCCTTGGACACCCCCCACCCCTTGGACACCCCCACCCCTTCGACAGCCCCCCCACCCTCATTTACACCCCCCGAACACCCCTTGGACACCCCTCCCATATCCCTTGGACACCCCCCACCCCTTGGACACCCCCCACCCCTTGGACAGCTCCCCACCCCCTGGACACCCCCCCGACCCCTTGGAAACCCCCCCTACCCCTTGGAAACCCCCCCATCCCCTTGGACAGCCCCAAACACCCCTCCTATATCCCTTGGACACCCCCCACCACTTGGACACCCCCCACCCTCATTTACACCCAACCGACTCCTTGGACAGCCCCAAACACACCTTGGACACCCCTCCCGTATCCCTTGGACACCCCCCACCCCTTGGACACCCCCACCCCTTCGACAGCCCCCCACCCTCATTTACACCCCCCGAACACCCCTTGGACACCCCTCCCATATCCCTTGGACACCCCCCACCCCTTGGACACCCCCCCACCCCTTGGACAGCCCCCCACCCCCTGGACACCCCCCCGACCCCTTGGAAACCCCCCCCTACCCCTTGGAAACCCCCCCCCCCCCATCTCCTTGGACAGCCCCAAACACCCCTCCTATATCCCTTGGACACCCCCCCACCACTTGGACACCCCCCACCCTCATTTACACCCAACCGACTCCTTGGACAGCCCCAAACACACCTTGGACACCCCTCCCATATCCCTTGGACACCCCCCACCCCTTGGACACCCCCCCACCCTCATTTACCCCCCCCCCCCCCCCCCCGACCCCTAGGACAGCCCCAAACACACCTTGGACACCCCTCCCATATCCCTTGGACACCCCCCAAACACCCACCCACCCCCTTGGAACCTCTCCCCCCATACCAAAATCCAGACCAGAAAAACCATCAACAGTAGACCAAAACAAGAAGTAGAGAAAAATTAAACATTCACTTATATAACATTCAAAACTTACACTGTCAACTTCAAAAAAAACTAAATCCAACCTAAACGACTACGAAATACACAATTACATTGACAATATTCAAAATTACATTTTACATTACAAACAACTAAAAGTCAATCAAACCTGTAAAATAATTTGACCACTCCACTTGTAAGTGTTTGATATCTTCAGCAGTAAAGGGTTGAGGGTCATCAAAAAGCTACAAAGGAAAAGGATAGTATTCAACGTGTATAATGAATAAATCAAATTGAAATATTATGAGAAAGAGGAAATCTTACCAGGTCAAAACTCAGAACTGTCCCAGTTGTTATTATTTCATACATAAATCTTAACATGTAATATCCGCATTCGATGATTCCTTGTTGCTCATGACATTTCAGTTTGAATGAGTGTAAATTCAATATATTATTTTTATGTAATAAATCAAAATGTACAAATTATAAATGGATATTTACCTTCGCATGTACATATTTGATCTTGAAATTCCTCTTCTTTGCGCTTTTTCGAAAGTGGACCCATGCCCTGTTAGAAAATAATACGAATGGGGTAAATTTAAAATTCATTATAATATATAAAACTATTGTGAAATTGAAACTTACGTTTCCAATATATTCTTAAAACTTTCTCGCACATCATCATGGAGAGAGCATATCCAATAAAGTGTTTTCTCCCTAGGGCAAAAAACACCTAACATCCAATGATCCCTGATAAAAGGAAATTTAACGTTAGTGGTTTTTTATGTTAAAAGATAATTAACTCTTTGAGAGGGATGTGTTTCATACCTCTCACAAAAAGGCATCATCCAACACTGTGTGATTACATTCTTTTCAAATCTATAAGCAATATAAAGCATTCTTTGTTCCTCATCCAATGCACATGCTTCAGGGGAAATCAATTGTGGGTCCACGAATCCATATACATCTGTCAGCTCATTCCTCTCACAAATTTTATACAGATACCTAATACAAAGCAGACATAAGTATACATTTTTAATAAATATAACGCAAGGAAAAGGTGTTAAGACTTACATGATAAAAATTTGCACCACGTTGATGCCCAACTTATCTCCAGTGACAAACTCCATGATATCAGTTTTCATAATCCCCACACATAGTTCACGTCCACAGACATGAGCTTCCATTGTAAAGTCATAATGATCCGCCAACAAATTTGAATATCTTGACAATTTGTCAAGACTGCTAGTATCTGCATCTGATGTCATAGCTATCTGTCTTTGTTGTTGTCTATACAGTATTTCTTTACCTTTGAAGTATTCCTGTAAAAATAAATTGAAAAATATATTAGTTTTCAAATGATAAAACATTAATAAAAATATAAAATAAAAGATATAACATCCATACCTCTATGGTAATGAGTCGAAGAAGTCTGGATGGCCAAAGTAAAAAATGGCTGATACTATGTCCAACTGTCGTCACCTCATCTGTAGGTAATGGTATCCGAGCTGATCTATCTATAATATCCTGTATAGTGACCCTCTGATTCTCTACCTCTAACTGTTGATGATGAACTGTATCTCCTATACAATATACCATCCCATATGCAACTATATGATGTTGAGGATCATCAACATACAACTCACAATAAGTAGGTAGCTGCGGCGGAGGAGGAGGATCAAAAATGGGGTCCGCAGGCTGAGGTGGGGGAGTGGGAGCTACTGGGAGAGGTGGAGTGGGAGATGCACCCTGAAATTTTCTTTGCAAGTCTGCAAACATTAACTGCACCGATGCTCTAATCTTGTCCTCCATTGTCGCATTAATATTATGGACTTCAGCCTCCAAGGATTCTATTTTTTTTATAAACTCCCTCAACGTTAGAAGTTGAGGAACGTGGAAACACTTTTCTTACCGATACACCTGCTGGATATCCTCTTACACGGCCAGGATGTTCGGGCTTTCCCAATGCCACAGATAAAATATCTTCCCTCCCAGATGGTGTAAATGTCCCCTGTGAACTCTGCTCCTCAAGAGAGTCCTGTAATAATTAATTGAACATTTCTATAATGATTGGAAATATATGACGAAAATAGTAAACTTAAATAAATAAAATAGATATCTTACAATCCTCTCAACTACGAGTCTCGATTCTTCCGAAAGATATTTTCCTTTTTTGCCCTTCCGAGCTCTTTTCCATTTCTCATGTCTAGATGGAGGGGATGGAGGGGCCACCTCTCCAGAGCTTGAAGACTCAGCTCTTAGTTGTTGAAATTTTTCTTCCATCATTTGTTCTTCCAATAATGCATACCCTCCCCGAGATAAACTATGAGGGTATACATTTTTAGATTGGATCTCTTGATGATATTTCCTTGTTTGCTGTAAATTAAGAATAAGTAATCATTAACAAAACAATAATAAGATCATTTATATAAGAAATCTTATAAAAGTTTACATTGCCCTTACCAAAAATGATTCTTTTCTTCTACTTTCAAAAAATTGTCTCCATGTGTCTTCATATATAAAAGGATATATACGACATGGATTCTCACGACTCCTATGACCGTAAATGAAATCAGATGAGAGGGTTGATTTGAAATCCCTCCATCTCCTAGCAGCCAACGATAAGCATTTCTTCCTGACTCCTCCAGTGTCAGGAATATCAAATGTCATCTGATATAAAAGAGGTTAAAAATATTATATATACTAGAAACATTTAAAGAACAGTCAAACAATAGCAAAAGATCTTACCAAAATGGTCTCCCACAGCTGAGAAATTATCGCCTTATCCACACTTCTCCAATCATCATAGAGAATGCTTACTTTGCTCTTAGCCTGAGTTGCTACAAAACCCTTAAAATCTTTAGCATTTGGACCTCTAGGAAGATCATCATCATCAAACTCCACGACTATCCTTTCCTCCTTCGTACGGGCAAGTGATAATTTTGGTAAACGTGTGCACCCACGCTTACCAACCTTTGAACTCTTTTTCGTAATAGGAGCATGTGAATGTTCCTCCCCAGATGTATGACCAATATGCTCATCTCCAGAATCATGTGGCTGATCAACTGATTGATCTGTCATTTTCCTTCAAATCAAAAAAAAAACATTAGTTCACAAATAGAAAAGTGTACTAAATTACATAATAGTAAACATTGGTAATATGGTAAGCATGTTAAACAATGATAAACATGGTAAACACAGGCAAAAGGTTGCCAAAGTGTTGGCCCAAGAAAGCTGAAACGTGGACTCACTGAGTCCACCGGTCAGCCGGTGTGAGCACACCGGCCAGCCGGAGGACCCAGGTAGTAGACTTGCCCACTTCCTGGTGCCACCGGCCGGCCGCTGGCTCACCACCGGCCCGCCGCTGGCTCAGCACCAGCCGGCCGCTGGTGATCCAGACAGAGAGGAAGGCTCTCTGTCTGGTCCACCGGCCGGCCGGTGGTGATCCAGCGGCCGGCCGGTGGACCAGACAGAGCTTTGTTCTGGACCACCGGCCAACAGGTGATCCACCACCGGCCAGCCGGTGCGCCCAGGACTTCTCCTCTTTACGGTTTTTATTGTTTTATCGTTTTGGTTTGATACATGTTTTAATAAGTAAAAAATTTACAGTATCTAACATTATATGAAAAAACTAAATGTAAACAAGAAATAAACTTGTGTTACCTGTAATTTTAGGAATGTACAGTTGGATTGTTTTCCCAAATTCCTTCGTCGTGATCGTTCCTTATGGCACAAACCATGTCTTCAACATACTCATCATTATGTTCTGTTAATCTTTCCATGGAAGTAGGGATCTCACATAAATCAGCATCTTCATCAAATTCATCCTCACCAACATATTGGTTTTTCCATTGTAAAACAACAGCCCACTGCATATCTGACTGATCTACTACATAGAAAATTTGTTTGGCATGTGTTGCCATTATAAAATAATCAGCTGTGTCTTCCAATCTATTCAGATTAACAAGTGTCATTCCAAATTCATCGTGTCTGACACTGTTGTTACCGATAAACCATTTACAGTTAAAAACGGGAACATTAATTTTAAATTAATCAGCCTCCCATATATCTTCAATCACTCCATAATATGCAGTTGATGCCGAAATTGGGTTTCTGTCCTTAGCACTCGAAAAATGCATTGCTTCTGCAAACACCAATACACCACTATTCTGAACTGCACTTCTGTTTTCCTGAGCTTTTGTATGAAATGTATAGCCATTAATGTCATAAGCGGACCATGTTATCACATTTAAAGATGGACCACCCACTATCCATTTTAATGTCTCTGATACATCTGATCTACCAAGCAAGGTCTTTTTAAACCATGGCAAAAAAGTTTTGTTGTGCTCATTCAAAATCCACATTTCTTTCTTCTTTGGATGACATTGTTTCAACTCATTAATATGCAATGTGATATACGGTTGAACATCAGCTATGTTATTCAAGATGTATGATTCTAACTTCTTCATATGTTCAGCTGACAGTGATTTGACTTTCAAGCCACGAATCCCCTTTCCCTCATTATTAACCCGTTCATGGCGAGATGGAGGCAAACCTATGTGTTGCGCCGTAGCCAAGTAGCTCGTACAAAACTCTTCTACCTCCTCAGAAATATACTTTTCAATAATGGAGGCTTCAGGTCGATATGGATTTTTAACATATCCCTTTAATATTTTCATATACCTTTCAAAAGGATACATCCAACGAAGATACACAGGTCCACAAAGTCTTATTTCTCGAACCAGATGAATCATTAAATGCACCATCATATCAAAAAAAGTTGGAGGAAAATAAATTTCCAAATGACAAAGTATAAAAATTGCATCCTTTTCCAAAATGTTCAAAGCATTCACATCAATCGCCTTGTTGCAAATTGAATTGAAAAAATAACACAACCTCATTATAGTCTTTCTGACACGGATGGGAAATATTCCACGCAGTGCAACTGGTAGAATTTGTTGCATCATGACATGACAATCATGTGATTTCATACCTATCAACTTCAAGTCTTTCAATGAGACAAAATTTTTTACATTTGAAGAATAACCTTGAGGCACTTTGATATCATGAAGACATTGACAGAAGCTACTTTTCTCCCTCTTCGATAATGTATGACAAGCCGGGGGAAGAAATGTTCGTCTTCCTTTAGGAGTGGGAGCTAACTCCAAACGTATTCCCATTGACAGTAGGTCTAACCTTGCATTCAACCCATCTTTTGTCTTTCCTTTAATATCTAGCAATGTTCCGATCAAAAAATCACTGATATTCTTCTCCACGTGCATGACATCAATATTATGTTTGACTTCATGATACCTCCAATATGGTAGCTCAAAAAATATTGACCTTTTCTTCCAAATATGTCTATCATTACCAGATTTCTGTGTCTTTCCCAATGTCACATCAAGGTTTTTCACCCTCTCAAAATACAATTCTGGGGATAAAGATTGAGGAGCAGTATCAAATTCATGTGAGCCATTGAATGCCTTTTTTAGTCTTCTATAAGGGTGATCCATAGGCAAAAACTTTCGATGACCCATGTACATTGTTTTCCTCCCATGATGCAATTGACAATATGACGTCTGTTGTTCGCAAATTGGACATGCTTTATGCCCTTTAACACTGTATCCAGACAAATTTCCATATGCTGGGAAGTCATTTATAGTGAATAGAAGCATTGCATGCAGTTGAAAATATTCCATTTTATAAGAATCATACACCCTAATACCATCACCCCATAACAGTTTCAAATCATCAATCAGCGGTGACAAGTATACATCAATATCATTGCCGGGTTGCTTTGGACCAGAGATCATGATACTCAACATGACATATTTGCGCTTCATACAAACATCAGGAGAGAGGTTGTAAATTACCAATAAAACAGGCCATGAACTATGTGTGCTACTGAGGGTTCGGTATGGATTCATTCCATCTGTGCACAAGCCTAGTCTCAGATTTCTAATTTCATTTCCAAATGTAGGGTACTGGGCATCAATTTTCTTCCATTGTGGACAATCAGCTGGATGACGTATTTTTCCATCACATACCCGCTCATCAGCATGCCATCTTAACCTTTTTGCATCATGTGAATTAGCAAATAAACGTTTGAAACGAGGAATTATAGGAAGATACCAAAATACCTTTGAAGGGAGCCTTGTAATCTCTACATCAGCTTGTGATTTTTCTTTCACCTTATACCGTGATGTCCCACATTTAGGACACTCTTTCAGAAATTCATATTCCTTCCTATATATAATGCAGTCATTCGGACATGCATGTATTTTCCTGTATCCCAATCCCATCGGGCATAATATTATTTTGGCCTTATAATGTGAATCTGGAAGATCGTTATCTTTTGGAAGAATGTCTTTCATCAATTGTAGCAGCTCTGTAAAACTTCTGTCACTCCATCCATGTTTCGCCTTCAGGTTAATCAATCTTAACACCGCCGACAAAACCGTAAAATCTGTACAACCAGGATATAATGGTTTTTCGGCATCACCATATATATGTGCAACTGTCGGTTCTATCTCAATTTGTTCTGCAACAATATCGCGAATCATTTCTTCAATTCCATCGGAGTTACCATCTTGTGATTCATTATCATCAGTGACATTCTGTCCAGTTTCGCCATGCCAAATCCAAGGGTTGTAACTCGGATTGAAACCATGACAAATCAGATGATATTTTATCTCTCTACTTTTCATCTTCTTCATATTCAGACATTTCAGGCATGGACAGAAAAAAATGTCACTACTTGGAACATTTCGTTTAGCAAATTCCAAAAAGGCATCAACACCTTCCTCATATTCATTCCTCATTCGATGTGCCGTAATCCAACTTCGACTCATTATTACCTATAACAAATAGCAAAAATATATATATTTTTTAGATAAGACAAATATATTTTTATATGAAAAAATCATAATTTGAATGTAAACAATTTTGAAATATAAAACAAATCGATGTGTAAACCCCCCTCGACACCCCCCGACCCCTCTAGACAGCCCCCCACCCCTCCTGGACACCACCCCCCACCCCCTACCCCCTTGGACACCCCCCTGGACATCCCCCAGCCCTCTGGACAGCCCCCCACCCACCCGGACAACCCCAAATACCCTCTGGAGAGGCCGCCACCCACTTGGACAGCCCCCCACACCCATCCACCCCCTTGGACACCCCCCTGGACACCCCACCGACCCCTCTGGACAGGCCGCCACCCCCTTGGACAGCCCCCCACACCCACCCATCCCCTTGGACACCACCCTGGACACCCCCCGACCCCTCTGGACAGCCCCCGACCCCTCTAGAAAGCACCCCCACCCCTCCTGGACACAACCCCCCACCCCCGACCTGCTTGGACACCCCCCTGGACACCCCCCAACACCCACCCACACCCTTGGACAGCCCCCCACACCCACCCACCCCCTTGTAAACCCCCCTGGACAGCCCCCCGCCCCTCCTGGACACCACCCCCCACCCCCTACCCCCTTGGACACCCCCCTGGACATCCCCCAACCCTCTGGGCAGCCCCCCCACCCACCCGGACAACCCCAAATACCCTCTGGAGAGGCCGCCACCCACTTGGACAGCCCCCCACACCCATCCACCCCCTTGGACACCCCCCTGGACACTCCACCGACCCCTCTGGACAGGCCGCCACCCCCTTGGACAGCCCCCCACACCCACCCATCCCCTTGGACACCACCCTGGACACCCCCCAACCCCTCTGGACAGCCCCCGACCCCTCTAGAAAGCACCCCCACCCCTCCTGGACACAACCCCCCACCCTCGACCTGCTTGGACACCCCCCTGGACACCCCCCAACCCTCTGGACAGCCCCCCACCCCTCCTAAACACCACCCCCACCCCTACCCCCTTGGACACCCCACTGGACACCCCCCAACACCCACCCACACCCTTGGACAGCCCCCCACACCCACCCACCCCATTGTAAACCCGCCTGGACACCCCCCGACCCCAAATCCATGCACCTATGCCATGGTTGTGTGTGAATAAAGTAGTAACAACTGTAAAAGGGCAACCCATCCAAATGGACACGCCCCAACCCTCTCGGGGATTTATAGAAAACGATGAAAAATTAGTGAAATCATAAAATTACTCAATATTGCAAGTCGAACAAATAGATCTAGGGATGATAAATAAGATTATGGTGCCAAAACGAGTTAAAAGGGTTCGCAATCGAAGAATCTTAGCTAGTTTCAACAAAAAAATCACAACACATATATATATACTATCCCCGAAAAAAAACGAACGAGTGAGAGGATTACCTGAGTGCTGCGAGTTTAGATGATTGATCCGAGGATATTAAATATGAGAAACGATGATCGCAAAACGAATCTAAACCAACGAAATGGACGAGCCGATTCGGGTTTACGCGCGAGAGAGACGAGTCGCGACTGTCGAAGGTAAGCTCGCGAATGACAATCCACGGGTCTGGGTAAATTTTTAAATGAGTTATCACGTCGGTTATTCAATAACCGACGTGATAATTGTTTTAAAAACATTTATAACGTCGGTTATTTCAATAACCGACGTAAAAACCTTCCTCCGATTCATTTGTTACGTCGGTTAGTTTATAACCGACGTTATAAAGGGCTCAAAATCCGCGTTTTTTTACGTCGGTTATGGAATAACCGACGTCAAAAACATCTGCGGATTCTTTTTTTATGTCGGTTATAAAATAACCGACGTAAAAAAGCCTTCAAAAACCGCGTTTGTTACGTCGGTTATTCAATAACCGACGTAAAAAAGCCTTCGGAAACCGCGTTTTTTACGTCGGTTATTGTTATAACCGACGTAAAAAACGAAGCCGCGCGATTAATAACGTCGGTTATAATAATAACCGACGTTAAAGGTGTACCGAATACAAATATTTACGTCAGTTAATAAATAACCGACGTAAAAAACCTCATTTTACATATTATGACGTCGGTTTATATAACCGACGTAAAAAATGGTGACGTAAAAAACGTTTTCTGCACTAGTGAATAACAAAAAAATTAATATGGCCATTCAATCAGTTCACGATATTGGGATATACTAATAGGAAAGTGATAGCAATAATTATAAAAAATAAATATAAATATTAAGTGTTTCACACATGACATCCATCTTAGTAAAATAATTCTTGAATCATTTATTATAGTGAAAATATAATTTTATATGTCTTACCATCCATTTGAAGTGAATAAAATACAAATAAAAATTAGAACATAAAATCATTCAAGAGTCCTCTACACACCCTATAAGAGAATCATTGACAATAATAATGGATTATTACAATTTGAACCCAATGAAACTACCCTAAATCCTTGAGATTCATCCATTTAAAAACATCTATTGATATCAACTCCTTAATCAATATGTTTTTGGGTTTCATTGTAATGTTTTCCACCAAAAAAAATACACCATCAAAATCACCATGAGATTGCATTAAAATAGTGAGATATACCTAAATATGTCCTCCCAATTACATTGGGAATCATTGACTTGTGTAATCCTATAATTAAAAACATGATTCATATCCTTCCACCAAAAAAAGAACAAAAAAGACCCAAACTCTTCAAAGGTTATCTTAATACAAAACCACCCAACTCAATTTTAAGGGAGTGATACATCATTTCCACAATAAAATGTAATACATAAGTAGAACTATGTAAATCATGAAGAAAAACCTCACACATCTCCAGCAGTACAATATACCTTACAATTAAAATCAATGAATGATAGCCTTATACTAAAAATCCCAAAGGGTTGTCACAAAAAAAACAATTTAATATCCCCAAAATTACAAATTGAAACCCCTAAAATGGTTTTCCTCTAAATTATAGATTATTAAAGACCACATTGAATTCCATTCGAGTATGTATACACTATAAACATATTTTATATAATGGTGAAACACATTTCAATATTACGTCACCCTCCAAAAGTCACATCGATCAGGTATAGAATAACTATGTGATTTATTTCACAAATAATTTTCAAAAATGTTTTCTAATGTGTCATAATAAAAATAATTGATTTTTAATTTTCTCTAAATTCAATAAACTAATTTTTTTTAAATTTAAATCATGATTAATGGTGATATAAATCAGAATTTTTTATCTCTAAAATAGAAAATAAATTTCATCGATGACACTATATTAATAGAACATCTAGAAAAAATTAAAACCAACTAAAGATTATGGTTAAAAGAGTATTATCCATGAGTTTATAATTAGCATGATACATATCAGATAATTTCTAGCTATTACATAGACAAATAGTCTATTCTATGAAATACATTGTTAAAATAATACATCGAACACCAAATCCTCCTTTAAGAGGTGCAGAACATGGCCCATAGAATGATTTCCCTTTACATAATTAATGTTGTTAGGAAAAATTTATCTTATGAAATAAAAAAAATTCATTTTTGATAAATGACATTAGAGGATCTAATATATGAGGTCATACTTTACTAAAGGACTATGTAAACCATTCACATCCCCAAAATTATTTTGTCTCAAAAGAAAAATAATCACTATAGTTTGTGAAGGGTTTTTTGTATCTCCATGGTAAAATAAATTATTCCAAATATGTTCACATAATGAGATAAAAATTTAACTATTATATAACCCCAAATATTTTATGATTTTTATGATCTCCCAAAAAAAATATAAATAATTTTTATTCTCACCACTAAACACTAAATACAATAAGAGTTTATCAATAAATATAAATATATCTCAATAATGAAAATTAGAGAAAAATAAATTCACGAGTTCCATGAACATTAATGAAGGGTTAATAATACCGAAAAAAATAAAAATATAATAACTCAAACATCATTATCGAAACATAGTATTTTGATTATAATTATACTTCAATCTAAACTAATGACATCCTATGTAAAAAATATATTTTCTAAAACTATTTACTCAATTTCAACAGAATAAGAAAATTCTAGGAAAATAGTATTATATTATCAATTGATTAAATTGGATATAATATATATACATATTTGTACATCGATCTACATTTTTATCATATATTTATTGATCTCACATTAGTGATCAATTGTTCCAAATAGAACCACACTATATATGGCCATCAATATAAGTTTTTAGCTATAAATATATAAGGTTAGGTATCCTATATAGGGAAATCAATATCAATTAAAAAATTGATTGTCAATCTAACCCAAACAAAATATTAAATTAATGGGACAATGTCATATTCTTATTAGTAAATACAACATTTTACTCTTCAATTAAATTGGGAAACATCTTTGGACTACTATTTATTATACATTTCATTATCATATCCATTAAGGAAAATAATAATTAGACTTTCCATTATCTTATATGACGGTCTCACTCATAAAAAAACATTTAAAACACTTATAGTTATCGAATAATATGATTCTGATCAAATAAAAATTAGTAATTCCTATTATAATATAAAATTAGTCCATAAAATAGGTATCATTTTACATGAGTATTTTTTAATATATTAATTTTCTATTAGAATAGTATACCCAAATTTTCATAAAGGAATAACTATAAACATCATAAATGATTACTCAGAATCCATAAAGAGTACTCAATACAGAGGTAACATTGAATCTTTTATACGTAATCTACCAATAAAATAAATTTAGGTGGATAGAATGAAAGAGTGTAAAAATCCTAAATTAAAGAAGGCATATACCCCAGAATAAAATAAATAGATAATACCACACATAATGTACAACTTATAATGTGGTTGAAATTCTATGGCCTTCATCCTTCCATATGTTGCAATATAATATTTTTGTCTCGATGGAGACATCCTCTGTGGTTGTTCTATTTTTCTTGTCTCTAATGTGGATTGAAATAACTAGGATTTCTTATTCCTAAAAATCTTGATATTGAATATAATAAATAATAAAACAATTCCACTTATATAACCCAAGAGTATGTTAATACAAATTACGATTCTAAAGAGGTCATGTAGCATATCATTGACGGTTAGGGATGTTTGGGAACTCAATTATAAAATGCATGTAGCATTTTCAAGAAAATAAAAACATAATTGATCACATGGTATGTGCATAAAAATGTCCATAACTTGTTAAATGGGAGCTGTAATGTTATAAATGACTCCCATATTTCAATGTGTTCATTTGGAAAGGAATATTAGGGCTTTTATCCATATATCTCCTCCATATAGAATCTTGAATACTCCCATATGGTGTAAATATGGCTCTAGAAAACATCATCTCAATGAAATCATCCCTCTCCAATAGCTAATGTCAAGTAGATAACACGAATAGGTTAACTGGTGTAGCTTATCAAAAAAATTATTATAACATGAAATTCCTTTCCCTATCCTACATATCAGGTATGAGACCTAAGAGATAACAGAAAAGAAAAATATATAATATAATAAAATAATGATTGTAAAAATTAAGCTAGAATAATGTAAAAATTTATTGCAAAAAAACAACCTCATAACCACTGAATGAAACTAATTATGAAATTTGATGTAAAATATTTCCCAGGAAACATAAAAATCCTCATGATCCTTAAGGAACACGACCCACTTTTTTCATGCATCCTCATACAATATACTAATTCCAATGAAACCAATTTCTCCCTTAAAGTATGACTCAATATAAATTAATTATATACCTAGTACATTTTTAAAATAAGTCATATGACATGAAATAATACATTATAAAAATATATTCATTGTTATATAAACTCTTGGAGTTTCCTCCTCTAGGATCCATAATCATCATTTTCCACTCAATGATGTTCTCTTGAAACATCATATAGAACTTATTCAGTATGAACCTATGGAGGATCACTACCTAGAGTCATCCCTCCTAATGAATAAAAACCTAAAAATACTAAATTTAAAGTGTTGGATAATTAAATCATATTATTTATATGTAACATTAATAGAAATTTTATAAAAAAGTTAATCACACACTGACAACCCTGCTTCATGATCCTTTAAATGGTTTCTACACTGTATGAAACATCCCTTTTCTTAGATTGAATCGAACTATTTTATTCCTCACAAAGAATCATATGGGGACATAAAACCCATCATGAATTGTACCACATAAGACATATATAATGTGGGGGAGTGGAACACGAGTCCCTCATCTAAAATTCCCTATTCTAAAATCTCATACCATGTTTTATAATACACACACATGTGAGGAATTACAACTAATAAATAAAATTATTGATAAAATATATGATGCAATCCAATAAAAACATATAATAAATAAATAAATAAAATACTTGGGTATGATGTCTTAAAAAGTCTATCTATTTGAGAAGGAAAAATCACATATACTAGCAACAAAACATTAGTGTCTCAAGAATATTTTCCAAATCTGATAATGTCAACCATGGACCCAAAACAACACAACTATTCAAGAAATATGTTATATATAAAGACAATATATAAATATATACAAGCCACACCACATCAACTTTAAAATTATTTTTACAGTCTTATGCCCCAATTAAACACATATTGTTCAATAATCCCTTCCCTGAATAACCATTCACTATATAATATATTTCATATCTATATCATCATCTGACCATGCATCTCATATTTCCAATTATTATATATTCATATTCCATCCCAAACCAATGTAGAATGTATGAAAACCATTCACTCCATGAATCATGAACTATACAAAATCCAATATTGTAAAAAGATACAGACTTATAAGAAAACCATGTTAACTATAACTAGATAGAAGTATGTGTTATAACATTAAGACATTATAGAATATTTATAAATATATATTATAATTGATAGGAATAACAAGTTTAGAAATAATGTATTATATGCATTAAGTAATAACTACTCATGATATCCCCCCATAGTATGCAACTTCAATTTCAATATCAAGGATAAGTTATAAGTTATCCAACAATTCATTCACCAATGTAGCAGTTAAGGAAAATACATGGAACCCAAATGATTTTGGAAACATCTATACTCCTAAAAAAGGAAATGAATAGTAAAAAAACATAATCTCAAATGAATAGTATATCACATAAATAAACATAAGGAAACTATATTTTTTTAAACACATGTATATATAATCCCACATTACATAATGATGTCAGTGTTACCTTATTTAAAACTAGAGTTTATATAAGCATACAAAACAATGTAATAGAAAAACCAACTCTCTTAGTAGATAAGAAATTATTCATCATTCATCATAACAGTTTTTAATTCTATGTTAATCATTACATTTTAACATAAGAAAATATATTTATCTAATTAATAATCAAATTTTTGGATTTTATTTAATTCTCTCAGAGAAATCATTCTAAAAATATCATAGTTTCTATTATTCATAATTAACAATGTGAATTACCATACCAAATTTTTTTTTTCATTCTATTATTATTCAGTAATCAAAATGTTTTTCAACTCAAAAATATATAAAAAAATGAATGATTCATTTTCATTAAAAATATCCCCTTCAATAGGAAGCTGGATGTTGAAAAAAATTAAAAATATTCAAAGAATGAATCAAGAAATAAAAAAAATTATCCAATAAATATACTAAAAACTATCCTATAAACTTATTAAAAACCTCACAAATGATATGGAAGCTGGAAATTCTCACCCAAAACTTTTTCCATTTAATATTGTTAATTATATTATCAATACGATTCCATAATAAGATCAAAAAATGAGAAGGAATTTACAATCAATGATATTGTATTCCTATAATAATTTTATTTTAAAAATATGTTTCAAAGGGGAGATTATAGAAATCACAATATTGTAAAATTAGTTAGGATAAAAAAATCTCAATATATGATAATTTTATAACTAATAATTTTTCATCCCCAACATTCATTTAATAATTAATTATAATTTTGTTTCAGAAATAATTAAAAAATATAAATAAATAATCATTGACCAAAATCTTCCAAAAAAATTCTTAATGAATAGCTTACATGTTAATCAAAATATAAGGATGAATGGAATAAAAATTAACCTAAGCATTTTGTTTCATAAATTCATATTGTATTCATTTTTATTGACTAATTATATTCTTATAGTAAATTGTTTATAATAATATTAATAATAGAACTAAATTTCAAATTACATAGAAAATATAATGAGTGATTCAATAATGATATAAAACACATAAAATCACAGTAAAAAATTCTATGCCCATATTATTTCTAATTTTTTTCTATTATGTCAGTTATATAATTTATGTGAGGAATATAATGTATCATAATTCCACACCACAATATAATGAATGAATGGTTATGAATCATCTGACATTGCATGAAGATTTCAATGTTTTTTGAAATTGAATTTAATTACTATCAGAAATATCCAACCACTTTCGATTTGATGAATCTATTATCCATATTAATATCATCCTATATTGAATATAATAGAAATTAATTCAAGGAACTATAATAAGAAAAATTAATAGGATTATATTGCATAAAAAGAATTAAATGGAATGTGTATATGAAATCAAATGGTAAGAAATTATTCATGGATAACTAGGAATAAATTTATATGATATTTGGGTTGATTTCAACCATAATCTAAAAAATGTCACTGAACAAATAAATGTAGTTTCCTATTTCTCAAATTATAATAATGTAATTTACATGTACATGAATGAGATTTATAATTTATACATTGTGGGAAAAACATAGAAATAATTCACAACTTAATTTGAATATTAGTTACCACATGAGTTTTTTAAAAACTACATTTTAAATGAATTTTTATGATGAAATGTTCTATATAAAATAATCCCACTAGAATCCACACTAAATATACCATAATTTAACCCCATTTTCAAAACAAAATCAATTTATATCATAAAATCATGGTAATTTCACAATGTAGAAAATGTATCACATTATAGATTTCTAATTATCATTAACCCCAAATGAACTATCCTGTAATACTATTCAATGAACAAATATGAACTAATCCATATAGGCATTAAAAATAACATGGTCAATTAACATGACATATAAAGAAATATAGTACATCTTGAACCACACATGCCAATAAATAAATAACATCACATTAACAAAAAAAATTAATCCTCGGACTCAAAACCAGCAGGAAATAACCATATCAAAAGAGTTTTGTTTGATACCACACTAAACCATGAAATTCTTAAACATACCAAGAAATCATAGATCAACTTAAATTTATACAAAAATAATGTTTCCACACAACCATCATCACTCAGACCCCTCCAGTAACTAGAACACTATGTGGATGGGATTTGAAGGAACAATGAAAATAAATAATTTATAATAAATAAAAAATTATCAAATACGTATATAAATTCCATACATTATTTTTCATCATTTTTCTAACTTGTTTTCTAAATCCCCTTCAAATGTACCTAAAATTATGAACGTATTTTCACACATTAGAGTAAATGGATAGAGGATTATTCACCAATATTCTGTAATGTTCTCTTGAAACCATATTGAATATTTATTCTTTACCATCCCTTTATAGATAATTTTAATAATTATATAGCATCCATTCTAGTAACATGTCTTTTCTAATATTTTTCTCCATTGTAAAATGTGGTGTTTTCCAATCATGTATCTCCACATATTACATTGAAGTAGGTTCTTCTATTGATTAATCATTTATTTGCTAGTGTAATAATCAAATCCCCATATTGAACATCCAATCTGTGTAAATAAAAATATATTTAGGAAACAATACAATATTATATAATCTTAACACAACTGTGTATGTAGTTTTTCACCATCAATACATATAATGATTGATATTATTTACCAATTGATGACATGATTTTATATTTAATATTAATTTTTTTTCCTCATCATCACTTATAGATCATACATTTTTAATATTCTTCCTTTTAATGTTATAATAAATTAATTAATGATTTCAGATTGTTCATCAAATTTTATGCATATATTAAAAAAATAAGATTATATTTTTAGATCATAAATATTAATGTTCATATTTTAAGTATTTATTCATCTATAATTTTTCCATTTAAAAAATATTATATTCTTTTATAACATCATTATAACAATTTAATATATCATAAAGACTTTTAATTTCCTAAACAGAACATTAAATGTCACCTCTAGTTCAAAAGTAGTAGTATAAATTTCATCAGTATTAAGGATAATTTTTTTTTTATTAATACTTAAAAAATTAAATCATATTTTTACATATTAATTTAATCACCTTAATTTATCACTTACCCTTTTATCATAAATGTATTAATTTTATTAGATATATATTTTGTTAAATTAATCAAATATCCCATTACACATTCTCATAGAGGTTTATTTAATTACCTATTTGAAAAAACATTTTAAAAATATTGATCTTCACACATGGTAGTACATGATAAAACATGATTTCCTATCGACCCACATTTAAAATAATATTATATAAAAAGTTTATTGCAAATATAATATCCTATTCTGATTGTGTTGGCAAAAAACTATATGATATTAAAATATTACACAATTGATTCGTCATTCAAAAATGAATTTTCTGTATACACGAGAGAAATATCAATAGGTGAATTTTCACTTTTTTCGAACAATGACATGAAATTTCATTTCACATGTAATTATTACTCTCTAATTCTCATCAAGAGTGACTATGAATAAATATTTTAAATAAATATCAATAAACACTGAATTTCAATGAGATATCAATATCCTTTATATTATTTGAACTATTTGTATATAATTAATGTATTTTTCAAATCCCCATATAACTATAATACTAGTAACCACTATTTAAAAATATAGTCAACATACCCATTCAAATGAATTTAAATCTGGATATTTTATTTATTATAATATATATCACATCAAAAATAACTATTAAATCCACATTACATAGGATAATAAACATTATCCATGTTTTTTAGATGACATATAACTGTTTACTACTTTAAGGATGTTGTTAGATATAACTCCTTATTGAGATTTCATGAACATATAATCATTTCCTAAATAATTCTTGTTCAATCTTATTACCACAAATACTATTACCTCATACACTTATATATTAAATATTTATTTATCATTAATTATATTCTAAAAGACCATAAATAATAATTCATCATATATTCCAAAACTGAATGTTATTCCCATCTTAAAATGGAATTCGCATTTATTTATGTTAAATAAAATTTATACAATGTAAATTTACCATAGAAAGAAAATAAAGAATGTGACCATGAAACTAAGTATCTAATAGATACTAGTCTTATAAAATTTACAAGGCCAAATTTAGATAGCGCAATAAATTATGGGATTATGGATCAATCTGAATATTATATGATTTTACCACCACATAAAAATAAATATATTTATTTTAATGAAAATTATATCAGTATGAAAATGTATAACTAACCAGCACTTAGTATAATTAACTTTTAAAAATAAAACATATACACATAGTAAACGAAAAAATTTAAATAATGCATCAAATAGATACTATATATATGTAAATATGTTATATGCTACTAATTTTACCATTAATTATTCAATAATATTATCATACCTTATAGAGAATCATTTTAAAAATATCCTTTATTAATATCAAATCATAAAATTATGGTTATTTTCCATTAAAAATACATTTATCTCAAATGATATAAAATAATTTGATGAAAATATTTGAACCAAATGTTTTCTAATCAACACAACACGAACCCAAAAAATCTTTCCCTATGTACTTAACTAATAATTTTTTGTGTAAATTTTTTCTATGTGTTGTTTACTATATTTCCATAATACATTAGTTAAGTATTATCATTGTAAAATATCATCATATTCTCAAAAATCTAGTTTACGTCACAGGTTAATGGGATAATTTGAAACTCCATTATTTTCATTTAACTTACAATCATTTATGTTACTCAAACATTGATAATAATAATGAAATGAAACGTTACATATTTTTATCAATAAAAAAATACACACTATATGAATTATTACCAATAAATGTAATTAAGAAAACTAAAATATATGACCATTCCATGTGTTGGGATATTATTTCTAAACATCCCAAAACCTTGACCCTATTATTTAGCATAAAGTTCACATCAAATAATTATTATTATATTGTGAAAAAATCACCAATAAATGAAATTATTAATCACCCCATATTACAAGAGTAAATATACCAAATGAAACCTATTTATTAACTGTGTCCAATTATATGTTCATTTCCATATATTTTATAAATCACGAATTTTCAGTCGAACTAAACCGTAATAATGATATCCATATATTACATGAGGTGATATAATATATGATATTTTATGTTCAAAATCATATATTACATAAAATCATCCCAAAAAAACATGGACTATTATAAAAATAAACTATATAGTAGTGTGTAACAACCTATAATTATAACACATGTATCAATTTTTTAATTTATCTAGGAATTTAACATAGAATGTAATTCTCCATATGTCACATATATCAACCCATTCACCACTAGTTATACATTTAGAAACTATTTATCATATAATATATTCAACACATATATATATAATACTATGATATTTTTAATCACAGTATAATATATATTAAACACAATTGAAAAAATATAATGTCTTAAATAATGAGATAATGTAGAAAAATCATTACATATTATGAAATGTTAGTCTATAATAGGTGCACCAAAAAAACAAAATCAACATCTATGAAATGGTTAAATAATGTTTTTGTATTCCTAAATATTTTCCCATTGTAATGTAAATTTCAACATCTCTTTTTTTATTAAATAAACAATCATGATACACTTCTATCACCTATATGAAAGAGATACCATATCAAGACCCACATTTAGAAAAATATAATGTTTTGTTTTCAAATATATTCCTATAAATAACTTTATTTTTTTTATTCACATGATAAATTTAACTATTTATTTTTCAAAAAATAAATTTAAATATAGGGGAAATGAATATGCTTTCTACATGTAGAGTAACCTATCAATAATAGAATAAACACCCACGAAGAATCCAGAAATTTCAAAAGGACTAGGTATACATCAATTATAACATAATTAATATTCTAAAAAAATATTTGAAAAATATATGGACAAAAATACAAAATGGCATTGGATGCTTGTTCCACCCACTATCAGTACATATTTTGATTCCAAATTCATATTGAACTCTATAAGAATCCATTATTTTAACACCCATAATGAAGTCAGTTCTCTCCAACCATTAAATAAAAACATGACCTTCATGTCTAATTTGATGTAAAGTGATGAGAAAATTTCATTCCAAAGTACCAACATTGTTTAAGACATGTAAATCATAGAAAAAATTAGAATCATAACACTAATCACTATATCCAATAGAGAATATTACTTTTGAACTTATTTCCAAACTCCATGAATCTTTTTATAATTATATACATATTATCATATTAAATGAAACATAAGACCTCCATACTAGAAAATCCAAAATGATAATGAGATAGACCAACCAGGGAGAAAATTTAAAAAGGGAACCATATGATAACAGGTAAAAATTAAACAGTGAATAGATATATGTAATTCATTTTATCAGATAATATTCATCCATATCTGGTAAACCAAACACATCCTTCTATGTGAGAAACAAATTTTCAAATGGTACCATAAAATAAAAAATAATATCTTTATAAATAAAAATCTCACTTAGAGGAGGATGATGAAGAAGAGTGAGACCAAAATAACCCTACAAAGTGCAGGGAAAGAACTGATCACTAAGATAAATAAGAAATTCATTAAAACAAAAAGTGAAATAAAAATTAAAAAATATAAAAAAAGTAGAGAAATACCATTTATATCATACACCATAAAATATAGGTCTCACAAGTTTAGATCTAGATTTATCTAGAATAAATAAAATTGGACTACAATATTTTTTGACCAAATTTTATCTTATCCAAAAAAATGTTTCCCCATGACCACATGAAAAAGGTTGGACCAATGTTCTATACATGAACCTAAAAGAGTATAATATATTAAATCTCAACAAAAAAGTAAGTGTTCACTAACATATGGCAATTTCAATATATTTTCCTATAATGAACACACAATGCTAATTAGAGTAGTATTGGGTGCACAGATAAACCAGTTTAGTCATGTATATGATAAGTGAAATATGAACTTTTATTAAATATAAAAACCATAATTTGGATCGATGAGTCATGTTTTCCAAGACAGTCTCAAATTTGTTTTTGAAATATAACAAATACACCACATAAACAATAGTACAAGGAGAGTCCTGACCCAGATAACCGTATGATGGTGTCTACTATCAATTACATTGGAATGATTACAAGGAATCAAGCCCTGAAGGACCAATAAGTTTGGTATAATAGGTAAACCATTTAAAAATAGGTTTCTATTATAACAAATGAACAAACTAACTAAAACATAACTTTTGCCTCTTTGAATACAAATAACTTCAAGGATATCTCTAATCCATCTAGTAAATACCAAAATATCTTTCATACAACAATTCTTATATTATAGGGGAAAAATTATAATGGTGTTCTCAAATGATTAATAAGAAATAATATAGTGGAATTAATAATTAATAAATGATAATAGAATAAAACTGGATAGTAATTAAATGAACAAACATGCCATGTAATCTTTATAATTGTATAAACAATATTTGATGGTAATAACAGGAAACACATGACATTGAAATTATTATATATGGGAAAATAAATAAAGAATGGTAACAAACTAAAACACATTTCATTTAATTAATGAATTTAAAATAAGATGTATCCAAAGCTATATTGATGCAACAAAATCATGGATGAATCATAATTGAAGATAAATAAGGGAAATGATTAATTTCTGGATTCCAGGTTTCTTAGGTACATTGTACCATAACCATCAATACATTTTAGAAGATAGTTTAAAAAATATTGGGTAAAAACCCATCTAATGTGACTATCCAATTTACTCTTCACATGATCCTACCGATGCAACGAGATATCTATAATTAGGCCCCACCCGTGTCATAATTTTTCTATAACATTCCTGATATTAAATAATCTAAATTATTATATATTAATACCTTTAAAGTAAAATTTTTTATTTATAAATAATTCCCCAAATAATCAAATAACACTAAAAGAATACACTACATGTTAAATGTTATATGATTCTAGAAATAATAATATCTATGATTAATGATAGGTATAATTTGAGGAGATTTAATTATCATTGGAGATTGAATATATCATGGGGATTTAAAGAAATGAATAATGAATATGAATATAATTAAAATCCTTAACTAAAACAATAAACAAACATCTAGATGAAGTATAAGTATAGTATCAATACAACATATCCCATTTGAAGTGAAACAAAGGGTTGTTGTTAGTAATGAATGCAAATAATTTCAAAATAACATTTAAAAAAATCTTGAGGAAAAAATCCAATTATTATCAAATAACTATTGAAAATCATTTTCATTAAAAATAGTTTTTTTATTTATTTAAAAATTAAACTTTTAAACCTACAAATAAATATTCAATGAAATGACTAAGACTAAATCCATACTTTCCATATGAGGTAAAATAACATTCCTTTCACATGGTAAAATGGTTTAGAAAATGAAATTTTGGAAAATTGACAAAAATATTACATTATAAACAATAGTTAAATAAATGAAAGAAGATAATTCCTTATCCAAATAATATTAATAAAAATCAATTTTTTAATAAAATGTGGTTTATCGAAGAAAACATGTTCCCCGACTAAAGAGATAATCTAAATCAGGTTTTAATAAAAGCATTTTGTAGAATATTTTGTGAATAAAAGAGTAAAAAATGGTACAAATACATTAAAATGGTAATGAATAACCATATAATAATTAAAATGGTTTTTGAAAAATGATTATATCATTTCCTCTAATGTAAAGTTTTTTTAAGGTTCATTTGTATTATTCTTGAGGAAAATAATAATTAAACATCCCAAAGTGTCCCCCACAACATTGAATCATTATACATCATAGTACACCTAAAAGAATAAAATTTAAATAAAATTTTAATATTAGGAAAAGAAAATAATTCATGATAAAACATTTTATTTTCAGTATATATACCATATAATAGAAAATAGGTGCATAAAAACAATAATGTCTTAGTGCAATATAAATTGACATAAAATAATGTATATATGAATCAAAAGGAAAAACTGTAATAATATTAAATTGAAATATATAAATATCATGATGTTAAAATAATTCCATATATTACATTTCATTTTGGTTGTATGTTCACCATATATAAATAATTATGTCCAAATCTATTAGGTATGCATCATGGAATGAAAATTAGGTAAGAGTTCCCAACCTTGTGATTCCTTAAGGGAGGACATCCATTATAATACTATGCATTCTGTTCAAACATGTTTATAACTTATAAATGGATCATGAAAGTATGTATTATATCATCTATAATCTATTATAATATATCATTACCAATTTTTAATAATCGTTAATTATTTTAAAAATTTGTTATATTAATTTCCTAGTTTGTTGAATATGTTCTAACATTGTATTTATTTTCTTATTATATATATCATATTTTTATCATTTCCAGGATTTAATAAATGATGAAAATTTCTTATATATTTATTTTATATGTATCTATAATAATGTATAATTTAATTGATAAGGAATTAAATTCACATTTGATGGAGACGGTAGTTTATACGTACACATGAATTCTACATTCATTTCATTGTTGTATATGACAAAAATGAAAGTAAATGACATGTATATAAATGTATATTATAATTAAAGTACCCTATTTATGTAATATATTAATTATTTTTTTATAATAATTATTCATAATACAATCCATGTTTAGTGTGTAAGAATAATATCACATTGAGGGGGCGTTTGTCTACACATCCTCAAACAATGGTATCATATTAATTAAGAATGTAAATTATTAATATTATTTGATATCAAATGATTAAATAATAATTATAAATAATAGATATCATATATATATTATATATAAATTTATATATCCCATCATAATGGCTGACCATGATTAACAATAACTGAAAAATTTGCAATCATCATTTTGTGAGGTAGTATTTTTCCATACACAAAAATGGTATGTTTTTATTCATCAGAAGGAGGTGTGAGTTAGTGATGTTAGAAAATTTTACATAATGAAATCAAATTATATTTATAATAATTCAATTTTTATACAATAATAAAATAATATAACTTTAGGGTTTCGAAAATGTAAATAAAACATAATGGTTTGAGGAAATTTTGTAACTCTTAATTGTGTAATAACATTCGATTTGTACCAAAAGTACTTTTTATATTGTTTTGTGAAAATGGGGAGTGTTATATAATAATGGAATGAGGTTTTAAGAAATATTTTGGAATATTATGGTTGATTTAATGTTTCGTGAGAGGCTTGAGGCGGGAGGGGGTGGGGGCCTTTTAATGGAGGAAAAAGACTAATATGGTATTTTTCAAAAGAAGTTAGGTTTACCGAATTTTTTATTTAATAATAGTCGTCATAAATCTTAAAAAATAAATAATTTATATTCTATGAATGATTCAAATCTATCCTATATTTTTTTGATCCTTGGATTGGACACTACGTCACTTAAGATAATGGTTTTTTATTTTGTTAAGATTAATTTTTTTGCAATAATTATATTTTATTTTAATTACACTCACACATATTTTCTGTAAAAAAATTGGTATTATTAAAAATTAGAATTTATTCTAATTCCAAATATAGAATTAATTTCTCGAAAATAAAATAATAGAATATTAATATATTAATTAAAATTTAATCTTGTCAATGGGATGCCAATGTTGGGTTTTATAGAAAAAACGTCCAAAAATTTCCAAGGTTATTAATATCATATTCCTAGTGAAATTGATTCCAATGATATAAATTGTATTAACTGATAAAAAAAAATTCTAATTAAAATATAAAACCAATTAAATGTATAATTTAACACAAAAAATTAGATGAAAAAGTAGTTCTAAAGTAAAATTCAGGAATTTTATATATTCATTAAAAATTGATATGTTTTTCAAAAATTTAAAAAAATTACCTTAAATAAATAAGATGAAAAAGCAGTTTTAAACTAAATAATTACATGTTTCTAGAAAATGTAAAAATATCACCCAAAAAATTTATTATATTTTAATGTTGAATATAATTTTATTTGGATGTATTAAATCTATAAAATTTTAAAAACTCATAGTAAAAATGGGGTCTCTATTGAATGTATGTAAAATTATTATTATTCAAATATATTATTTTATATATAAAATTGTGTTTATTATTATAATAGGAAAATAAATCTAAATGGAAGCATGCCAAAAATATTTTATTGAAAATATAAAATTAATATTTCATTAAAATAATTCAATAATTGTTATTAATTATGTTTATTAAGATAAAACAGCTTTGGAAGCATAAAAATAATAATATTTTTTTATCTAATTGGATCTTATATTTGTTTTTTATTAACTGGTAACCCAAGAATTTATTTACTATTTATATAAACCATATATTTTCATAATTGAGTTAATAATATGAACAATGAATTTATTATACCTTATTATTTTAAATTATACTATCTTAAATATATATTAATGCTTGGTGAAACTTAATCTTATGTATAACACATGAAATCAATGATGGTGGATATTTCGTGTAGTAGAAGCTATCGAGTATGGTATCTCTTATGTGTAAATCAAGATAACATATTATTGTTTCATTAAAATTTAAATCATGTATTGAATTAAGATAAAATTGAAAATATATAGTAGAGTATAGGGATATTATATTCCCTTACATACCTGGTGATGTGTGTCATACACGATACTGAATATAATTTTTTTATTATAGAATTTTGGGTTGTTACATTCTCCCAAAATTAATTAAATTGTGTCTTTAATATTTAATCTCGATCATGGTGATATAAATTTTGAAAATACCACATAGAGAGAATGATTCATAAAAAAACCTCAATATTAGAGAGAATTAAATGTAAAACGGTTACATGGAATACCATGTATATATGTATCTATGTATGAGAAAATTAGTGGAAAATAGACATATATAATCAGAGTAAAAGTATAAATATTTATAGGGAGTGAATATGGTCATCAATCACAATCAATTTAATGATAAATAGATTGATTAGGGCCTTGAATCCTTAAATCTACGATGATTAGAAGACTATGGTCAGCAAAAAATTAATGTATTTGGACAACATTATTTTCATACAATAATTCTAATATTGAGGAAATTTCATTATAACCATAGAATATTAGGAAATATAAATTAATTTATAGGATTATATTTTAAATGATTAATCATTACTTTTTTTTGTGCTTCAATCATATTATAATTCATTAAAAATTAATACTGATGCATAAAGAACAAAAAATCATAAAAGATCTTAATGACCATCAAAGAGTGAAAAGAAAGAATATTTTAAAAAACTATCATCCAAAACCAATATGAATCATATATTAATCTCTAATCCTAAAAATTTATACTACTTGTTATCATTAATAATTATTTGTTAAATATTTTAACTAAAAATAATGAAAATTTTACAAGGACATTCTATTTGTTAGTGGTCGGTGTGAAAACATTATAATCAATCATATATGGGTTCCCTACCAATAACCATTTTATATTTGATTTGTTATAACCTTGAATTAATTTTTTTCATTTTCTAGAACCATGTTAATATAATTTCCTAAATAAAACTAATGGACATCCTCAGAATGAGTTTAATAACTAAATATATTTTTAAAAATAGTTTTTATACCATATCAATACATAAATAATTCAAATATTTTATTTTAACATAGGTAATTCCATTGAAGAAATTTTATCCATAATTATATTATAGGGTTTCTAAATCATGAATATTTATTTTCAATCTAAAAGACCATAAGTTTATCCTTGATCACTCTTTATCATTTTCCATTAAAATTGTTTATAATTGTTTGTAAAGAAAATGTGGATTATCATATGAATATATCCCAAGATTTTCAACTGAGGTGCACAATGAGGATAATTTCTTAGAACTATGATACCCCATTTCTAGTTAAAAATAACTTTTCAGAGTTATTACTCCAATGTATATTTATTCTAGAACCACATTTACATGTTGTATCTATACACGAATGTTATTATAGGGATACCCAGATAATCCTTAGCTTCCAAAAATTCTAGCATGTTCTTATATACTTATCCTAAATTTATACCTTAGGACATGTTTTATAATCTATATTTTCTTCAATCTATTTCCCAATGTTTCCACAAAACATCATTTGATACCAACTTTAGAGACTCAACCCCAGATAGCATGGAGTCAATTTTTCCTATCAATTTCATTGGCATGATAACTGTAACACCCAAGAATTTTATGTAATATAAATCATCAAAGGAATCTGTTTCTACACACAACACTAGATTGACTTACTTTACACGCAATCGCTACCTTCCTCTATTGCTTGCGTTGTACGCAATACCGAGTTTCACTAAACGACGATATGCTATTAAAATATTATTAAAACTAGCCGTTATGAATAGTAATAACCACTTTTTGAAATTTTATAAATTTTATTTTTCAAAATGGACTTTATTTTTTGATTCGGAATATCGAAATTAGCCTAGGGTGAAATTTTGGTATTATTCTGAAAACATTCATTTTTTGATGAATAGTGAAACCACTAAGTGGTAGGTTAAAAACTGAATTTTGTATAAAACATAATTTTACCGCTTCTGTGAATGGAATTTCAAAAATCTGACAGACACGGTTGATATCAGTAAGTAAAATGTGGTTCAATGAGATAAAAATAATTTTTTTGTGAATAGTAACTTTTTACTTTTTTTACCGTAGTTAATAGTAAATAGGGTAACTAAGGGTAAATATGATATTACTATTACCCTAACACATGTCCTAATTCTATTGGATAAGTTTAATTTGACCAAAAAAAACTTAGGAATAAAATATGACCATTTAGGCCCACTTGGATTAGATTAAGACATTTATTATTAATTTATTTAAAGAATGGTTAAAATAGTTAAAATCAAAGTTTAATAAGTAAATAATTTTTAATATGGGATGATACATTAGATAAATTCGACTATAAATATTAATTAGAAAGATAAAACGATTTCCTACAGAATGGTATTTTATTTATAATTTTTAGACATTAAATAATTTAATTTATTTATGACCCAATGATGATGGAGTAATTATATTATTAATGAAATATTGACAAAATTGATGATATAAACACCAAAATAAATGTAATTTGAGACATTTTACGAATTCCACTAATTTTCTATGTTACTATGATATATTATTGTTGATTTAATCAACTTGGATCGAACATATAATTCTGTTATGACTTTCACAAAAATCATATATCAAATAGTGTCAAAATTGACACAAAATAGTTTTTAAATCAAATATTATATTATTTTTTGTTATTTTATTCCTAAAAATATAAGGTTCGGCCAAATGACTTAGATAAATATATATATATTAATAATAAACAATTTGGGGTTCTTTTGGCAAGATATAGTATGTTTATTAACCATATAGTGAAAGAAAACAAAAAGACACGATAAAAGTTAAATTATTTAACTTAGAGTTAAATCTAATTGATAAGGTTAAAATAATACCCTAAACTTGTCTAAATCCTATTGGTTGATTTTATTTTTACCCATCCCCACTTTAGAATCGAAATAAGACCCTTTGGAACCATTATAAACCGATTTTGATTTTAATATAAAATAATATTTTGAGATATTCCTAAGGTTCCCCTCTCCTCCCTTATAAAAGGGCACCTCCTCCCCCTCCTCCTCACACCAATTTGAGCACTAATGCTCGGCCAACCCCTGCCAAAATCCCTTCTCCACTTCCCTAGAAATAATCCTAGAGGTCCTGGTCTTCTTCAAAGACCAATCATAGTTCCCTAAGTGGAGGATTCAAAGAGGCGTTCAAAAGAAGATGTAATATCCATTACCGATCTTTTCAATTTCTTTCTTCTTCAACTTCTTCTTCTTTAGTTGTTTCATGATAAAGTAATAACATCAGTATTACTTACATACTGATATGTTATTATAAATATGAAACAACCGTAATTCACCTTCAATCCATCCTACGGAAAAATGAAATCACCGCACGTGCGTACGTACAGAATACCGTCTCCACGCCGTGGTGTAATCTATTTTCCACCACCTCCTTACATGGATGGGTATAATGGTTTAAATAATGACTATATATGACTATTAAAAAGTGATATTGATTCTGAAATAGAATACATACGCTCCAATACAATTCCACGATCATAGGAATGATATCATCACTGGCGCGTACGTACGGAATACCGTCTCCACGATGTGATGCGACTTGTTCTACATGATCATAATTACATAGCAATTATATAAATGAATTTAATGAATTAATATGATATATGTTACACTAATACCATTCTGGATATAAGGTATCTATAACCTTAAAAAAAGAATAAGAATTTATTTGGCAAAACATGCATAAGAACAAAAGGCAATAAAGACCCAAGTAACAAGTAACAATGAAATATTACTAATAATAAGCTAAGAATATGACCATATATGATATCATATCAATATGAATGATTCTGTAATAAGTCAATAACATTATTTAAACCATTATACATGAGCTTCGGACACGTACAAAGCAAATCGGACCTAAGGTAAGGGAAATATCACAATCTCATTTTTATCCGAGATTGTTTATAATTTGGCATTTACTGGGGTGTATTTTATCATCCACATCCATGTTTTCCTCAATATGTAGTATTATTTATATCCACCTACAATTTTTTAAATCCTATTTTACCCTTCGGTGAGTTTTTAGTAAAAGATATGAAAGGAATCTTTTGTCATTTTTCGTACGAGGTACCTTTTTTGACTTTTCCGGCAAAAGTACGAAGAATGTTTTTTTAACATATACGGCATGAATGGATTTTTAAAACATTATTTCCAAGAAGCTTCCTTTACAAGTTTTCACGTTTATTTCTAATCAACTTCTTTTAGTTTATAATTGTATGACATGTTAAGAAAAGAAGATTGTTTTTTTGAAGAAGAAAGGATATTTTCGTCAAGATTGGAGTTCAAGTGTTTTATCAAAATTATTCTCCATCTAAGATAATAAAGGGTTATGTTTTTATCCCTATTATTACATTGATTTGATTATGTTGTGAGGGAATTATTTTTATGAAGTCATTTACCTTATATGATTTGTTTTATGATGTCATGATGTTTCAAGAATCCAATTTTTGTTACATGTGTTATGCGATGATGTATGATTTATGATTATGTGGAACACATAAGAAAGGATTCATTATAAGATGGGTGGGACCTATATCTACCTCCAATGCATTGGGTAAAGATTTTATATCTCATGAGATAGACATGGCTAGAACGGTAGGTTATACCTGTTCAGTGAAACAGGACTGGAACGAGGGTGACTCGGTTCAGAAAGGGACTTTGTCCACTAAGATAGTCTTGTCAATGATTCATGACTAACAAGAAATGATTTTCCATGATTATGTGTGCATGCCACAAAGTTTCAAGTTTCATGTTATGATTATGGGGATCTCATTTTCACTTCAATGATTTATTCCATGCTAAGATATTATGATCTCTTTTGCAGGTTATGATTTTCAAAAAGATAAGATATGATTTTTATTTCCTTTATTTGCCCTTGCTGAGCATTTGAGCTCACCCTTTTATGTTTTTTTTCCCAGGTCAGGAAGATGGATATTAAGTAGAATATGCTAAAAGGGACCCTAGATATGATGAAATAAATGGGAGACACTGTAGAAGATTTATGAACCAGTGGTTTATGTTTCCCAGTTTCTAAAGAAACTATACCTATACGGTCCTTTGTGGTTTTGTCATATGTTGTAATAAGTGTGCTTCAATTTTGAAGTATTAACAATGTATGTAATGTATGGGTCGTTATTGTTGGTATCAGAGGCAAAGGAGGTAGGAATGTATCCGATCCTTGGGAACTCTCACATGTGAGCATTGGATGAAGCATGGATCTCCGCCCAAGGGCTTCATGAGGAAATGGCTGCCACTGGGGATGGTGGTGTGTCCCGCCCAGGGGGTGTAGCCGCCCATGGAGTGCCCTGATAGGTATCAATTATAGTCCCCTGGAAGTAATTCCAGACCGTTATAGTTGGTATCGAGGAAAGGTATAGTCAACCTTTGTAAACTAGGATGTGAAAGCCTTCGTAAGAACCCTAAGGATAATTCTAAGCATAGAACACAATCTTAGTGTTTTAGAAATGGCCATGAATACCCTAGGATAAGACCTTATTTGTGAAATTTTATTCTTGATTATGTGGTTTTCCTATTATAATTAGTGTTGCTCACACTATTCTTCTTGGTTTTAGTCAATGGCTGGAACCCGAAGGAACCGTGTTAATGCGGAATGCGATGGGCAATTCAATGATTTCCCCCTGAGCAACCAAACAATATGGGAACTGGAATGCAAAATATTGTAGCCATGCTCACAAAACTTTCTCAAGATATGAATCATGCAGGACTTCCAAACGAACAAAGGAAGGAGCAACATTCTGTTGAATCCTTCATGAGGCAGCGTCCACCTTCTTTCAGTGGGTCTATTGATCCATTAGTTGCTGAACAATGGATTAGTACTACTGAAAAGATATTTTCAGTTCTTCAATGTTCTGAACATGATAAAGTCATACTAGTAGTGTATCATTTGGAATGAGATGCTGATCAATGGTGGAATCTTATTAATAATATGAGGCAAAGGGATGAAATTGAGTCCATGGAATGGGACGAGTTCAAGAACTTATTTTTCAATAAGTACTTCCCTCGTATACTCCGAACAAATATGGAGAAAGAGTTTCTTGAACTGATGAAAAAGGATGATGAATCTGTTAGTACCTATGAAGCAAATTTTACAAGACTTGCAAGGTACGCTTCTGGTATTATTATCCAACCTGAGAGTAAGATCAATCGATTCTTTAGTGGCTTAAAACCAAGTCTTCGAAGGGCGTTAGCCATAAGGGACTTCAATAACTACGAGGAAATCGTTCGATGTGCTCTCAATGTCGAGATGGAGATTGGAGTAACCCACCAGTCAAATGGGTTTGATTAGAAGAGGAAGATGGAATTCAAAGGAAAATCTAAAGAGCACACTGAAAAGAAGATGAGCTTTCCCTTATGCTCAAAGTGTGGAAAGAAACATGGAGGGAGTTGTCTTAAAGGGACAAGTAAATGTTTCAAATGTGGAAAGGAAGGTCATCGAGCATTTGAATGTCACGATAATGGGAAGAAGATGTCTAATGTTGCAAACAAAGGAAGGGATACACAAAATGAACCTACTACCCTTCAATGTTTCAAGTGCAAGGAGATGGGGCATTATGCCAATCAATGCCCAAATCCAAGGGTTGATGATGATGGTCGACATCAACAAAATCATAAGGCTAAAGACAAAGGAAAGTCACATGCAATTTCTATCAGCAATGTGGAGTATAATAACGAAGTGGTGAAAGGTACACTTACCATCCACTCTAAAGTAGCAAATGTTTTATTTGATTCTAGATCCACCCACTCATTTATTTCTAAAAAATTTTCTAAGGGTATCACCATATTTCCTCAACAATTAGATGTTGAGTTAGCTGTGACAACACCTAATGGCACAACATTCACATCAAAAGATTATAATTCTTCTCCGATCGAAGTTTGTAGGAAAGTGCTTCCGGCAAATATTGTGATCCTTCCGTTAGTGGAATTTGATGTGATTCTTGGCATGGATTGGCTTTCTCTACATGGAGCTCATATCAATTGCCAAAGAAGGGAAGTCACATTTCATATTCTAGATCAATCTACGATCATCTATCGATGCAAGGATGAATATAACCTTCCAGTGGAAATTCCTTCCATCTTATGGGTCTTGATTCCACTAAATGAAGGTTATTTATCTCAAATGGTTGGTGAGAAACTCATGATTAAGAATATTCCCATCGTATGTGAGTTTGATGATGTATTTCCAGAGGAATTACCAGGTCTTCCACCAAATCGTGAAGTTGAGTTTTCAATAGAACTCGTACCGGGTGCTTTGCCTATTTCAAAGACACCTTATAGAATGACCCCAATTGAGTTGCAGGAATTGAAGAAGCAAATCCAAGAGAATCTTGATAAGGGATTCATACGCCCTAGTGCGTCACCTTGGGGAGCACCTGTTCTATTTGTTAAGAAGAAAGATGGATCAATGAGACTCTGCATTGATTATCGAGAACTTAACAAGATCACTATCAAGAACAAATATCTTCTCCCAAGCATTGATGAATTATTTGACCAACTACGCGGAGCTCAATACTTTTCCAAGATTGATCTTCGTACAGGGTATCATCAATTAAGGGTCAAAAGGGAGGATATACCGAAGACGGCTTTCCGTACAAGGAATGGACACTATGAATTTATAGTGATGCCATCTGGTCTTACTAATGCCCCTGCTATCTTCATGGATATGATGAATATAGTCTTTAGAGACTATTTTGATCAATTTGTGGTAGTCTTTATAGACGATATTCTTGTCTATTCAAAGAGAAAGGAAGAGCATGAAGATCCCTTGAGAATTATATTGAAGACCCTGAGAAATGAGAAGCTTTATGCCAAATTTACCAAGTGTGAATTTTTGGCTTCAAAAAGGTGCATTTTTGGGTCACATAATCTCAAAAGAGGGGATATCTGTGGATCCAGCAAAAACAGAGGTTATCAAAAGATGGTCGAGACCAACAACAGTAACCGAGATCCGAAGTTTTCTTGGTTTGGCTGGATATTATCGATGTTTTGTAAAAGATTTTTCACGATTATCTAATCCACTCACCAAGTTGACTCGTAAAGGAGTTCAGTTTGTTTGGACAGAGGAATGTGAAGAGAATTTCAAGGAGTTGAAAAGAAGGTCATCCAGTGCACCTGTGCTCACTCTGCCTTGTAGTGGAGAATGGTTTGTGATCTACAGTTATGCATCCAAGAAGGGATTGGGGTGTGTTCTTATGCAAAATGATATGGTGATAGCTTATGCCTCATGACAGTTGAAAATCCATGAGCAAAATTACCCAACACATGATTTGGAGTTGGCTACGGTAATCTTTGCATTAAATATTTCGAGGCATTACCTTTATGGTGAAAGGTGTGATATTTATACTGATCATAAAAGTTTAAAGTATATTTTCACACAAAAGGAGCTGAATATGCATCAAAGAAGATGGTTGGAGCTGATTAAGGATTATGACTGCTCAATACATTACCACCCAGGGAATGCAAACAAGGTGGCAGATGCATTAAGTCGACAAGACCATGCTAGTTTATCCATGATGAGGATCACAAATGATCCAATATTTATGGATTTACAAAGGATGGATCTTGGAATTATAATGTAAGGGAAAAAATCTTATCTTTCACAAATGAATGTTCAACCATATATACATGTGAAGATTAAAGAGGCATAGAAAGAAGATGTAGAGTTACAAAAGAAGGTGAGAAATGTTCCTGAATTCAACCTTGATTGTGATGGGATAATAAAGTTCAGGAATCGGGTTTGTGTTCCTCCCATCCCCGAATTAAAGAAGGAGCTGCTGGATGAGGCTCATAGTTCTTCATTCTCTATTCATCCTGGAAGCACGAAGATGTATAGGGACCTGAAAGAGTACTTCTGGTGGGATGGCATGAAAAGAGATGTTGCTGAATATGTCTCTCGATGCTTGGTTTGTCAGCAAGTTAAAGCTGAGAGATAGAAGTCGAAGGGGATGTTACAACCATTACCCATACCTGAATGGAAATGGGAAAACATTACTATGGACTTTGTCACAGGACTTCCTAAAACATCCAAAGGCAATAATGCTATCTGGGTCATAGTTGATCGTCTTACAAAGTTTGCACACTTCATTTCAATTAGAGAGGATTTCTCTCTTGATCAGCTTGCCAGGATATATGTAAAGAAAGTGGTAAGATTGCATGGAGTACCACATTCTATTATATCTGATCGGGATCCGAGATTTTCCTTGAAGTTCTGGAGAAGACTTCAGCATACTCTGGATACAGAGTTGAGTTTCAACACTGCTTATCATCCCCAGACAGACGGTCGGTCTGAGAGAACAATTCAAACCCTAGAAGATATGTTGAGAGCTTGCTCTATGGATTTCAAAGGAGGTTGGGATCAACACCTACCTTTGGTGGAATTTTCTTATAATAATAACTTTCACTCCAGTATTCAGATGGCTCCTTATAAAGCTCTCTATGGAAATAAATGCAGTAATGCAACTTGCTGGGATGAAGTTGGGGAAAGAAAGCTACTAGGACCCGATCTCATTGATGAAATGGCAGAAAAGGTCAGATCTATTCAAAAACACATAAGAGCAGCTTAGAGTCGACAGGAAAGTTATGCCGACAACCGAAGAAAAGACCTAGAGTTTGAAGTGGGTTATAAAGTGTTCTTACGAATATCTCCCTGGAAGAGGGTTATGAGATTTGGAAAGAAGGGGATGTTGAGCCCTAGATATATCAGTCCTTTCGAAATACTGGATCGTGTTGGAAAGGTAGCTTACCGATTGGCGCTTCCACCGAATCTCTCTCAAGTTCACGATGTGTTCCATGTATCTCTCCTGAGAAAGTACATATCAGATCCTTCACATGTACTCAGCTCAGAAGTTGTACCGCTGGAGCAAGATCTTTCTTATGAAGAACAACCGATATAGATTCTGGATCGTAGCGAAAAAGTCGTACGAAACAAGACCACTCGATTGGTGAAAGTTTTATGGAGGAACCACCAATTTGAAGAAGCTATATGGGAGCTTAAGGATATGATGAAGGAGATGTATCCTCATCTGTTTGTTACAAAGTGACGAATTTCGAGGGCGAAATTCATTTTAAGGGGGGTAGAATGTAACACCCGAGACTTTTATGTAATATGAATCATTAAAGGAATCATTTTCTACACACAACACTAGCTTGGCCTACTTTACACGCAATCGCGACCTTCCTCGATAGCTTGCGTTGTACGCAATACTGAGTTTTACTAAACGACGATATGCTATTAAAATATTATTAAAACTAGCCGTTATGAATAGTAATAACCACTTTTTGAAATTTTATAAATTTTATTTTTCAAAATGGACTTCATTTTTGGATTCGGAATACCGAAATTAGCCTAGGGTGTAATTTTGGTATTTTTCTGAAAACTTTCAATTTTTGATGAATAGTGAAACCACTAAGTGGTAGGTTAAAAACTGAATTTTGCTTAAAACTTAATTTTACCGCTTCTGTGAATGGAATTTCAAAAATCCGATAGACAAGGTTGATATCAGTAAGTAAAATGTGGTTCAATGAGATAAAAATAATTTTTTGGTGAATAGTAACTTTTTTACTTTTTTTACCGCGGTAAATAGTAAATATTGTAACTAAGGGTAAATATGATATTACTATTACCCTAACACATGTCCTAATTCTATTGGATAAGTTTAATTCGACCAAAAACAAACTTAGGAATAATATATGACCATTTAGGTCCACTTGGATTAGATTAGGACATTTATTATTAATTTATTTAAAGAAGGGTTAAAATTGATAAAATCACAGTTTAATAAGTAAATCATCTTTAATATGGGGTTATACATAAGATAAATTCGACTATAAATATTAATTATAAATCTAAAAAGATTGCCTACATAACGGTATTTTATTTATAATTTTTAGACATTAAATAATTTAATTTATTTATGACACAATGATGATGAAGTAATTATCTTATTAATGAAATATTGAAAAAAGTGATGTTATAAACACCAAAATAAATGTAATTTGAGACTTTTTATGAATTAAACTAATTTTATAGGTTACTATGTTATATTATTGTTGATTTAATCATCATGGTTCGAACATATAATTCTGTTATGACTTTCACAAAAATCATATATCAAATAGTGTCAAAATTGACACAAAATAGTTTTTAAATCAAATATTATATTATTAATTGTAATTTTATTCCTAAAAATCTAAGGTTCAACCAAATGACTTATATAAGGATATATATATTAATAATAAACAATTTGGGGTTCTTTTGTCATGTTATTGTAAGTGTATTAACCATATAGTGAAAGAAAACAAAAAGACACGGTAAAAGTTAAATTATTAAACTTAGAGTTAAATCTAATTGATAAGGTTAAAATAATAACCTAAATTTTTCTAAATCCTATTGGTTGATAGGGTTTCGACCCATACCCACTTTAGCTTCGAAATAAGCCCATTTGAAACCATTATAAACCGATTTTGACATTAATATAAAATAATATTTTGAGATATTCCTAAGGTGCCCATCTCCTCCCTTATAAAAGGGCACCTCCTCCCCCTCCTCCTCACACCAATTTGAGCACTCAAGCTCCGCCAAACCCTTAAAAAATCCCTTATCCAATTCCCTATAATAATCCTAGAGGTCCTGGTCTTCTTTAAAGACCAATCTTAGTTCCCTAAGTGGAGGATTCATAGAGGCGTTCCAAAGAAGAGGTAATATCCATTACCGATCTTTTCAATTTCATTCTTCTTCAACTTCTTCGTCTTTAGATGTTTCATGATAAAGTAATAACATCAGTATTACTTACATACTGATCTGTTATTATAAATATGAAACAACCGTAATTCACCTTCAATCCATCCTATGGAAAAATGAAATCATCGCGCGTGCGTACATACGGAATACCGTCTCCACGTCGTGGTGTAATCTATTTTCCACCACCATCTTACTTGGATGGGTATAATGGTGTAAATAATGACTATATATGTCTATTAAAAAGTGATATTGATTCTGAAATAGTATACATACACTCCAATACAATTCCACGATCATAGGAATGATATCATCACTCGTGCGTACGTATGGAATACCGTCTCCACGATGTGATGCGACTCGTTCTACATGATCATCATTACATAATAATTATATAAATGAATTGAATGAATAAATATGATATATGTTACACTAATACCATTCTGGATATAAGGTATCTATAACCTTAAAAGAAGAACAATAATTTATTCGGCAAAACATGCATAAGAACAAAAGGCAATAAAGACCCAAGTAACAAGTAACAATGAAATATTACTAATAAGAAGCTAAGAATATGACCATATATGATATCATATAAATATATATGATTCTTTAATAAGTCAATAACATTATTTGAACCATTATACAGGAGATTCGGACACGTATAAAGCAAATCGGACCTAAGGTAAGGGAAATATCAAAATCTCATTTTTATTAGATATTGTTTATACTTTGGAATTTACTGGGGTGTATTTTATCATCCACATCCATGTTTGCTCAATATGTAGTATTATTTATATCCACCTACAATTTTTTAAATCCTATTTTACCATTCGGTGAGTTTTTAGTAAAAGATATGAAAGGAATATTTTGTCATTTTTCGAACGAGGTACCTTTTTGACTTTTCCGACAAAAGTACGAAGAATGTTTTTTTAACTTATACGGCATGAATTGATTTTTAAAAAATTATTTCCAAGAAGCTTCCTTTACAAGTTTTCAAGTTTATTTCTAATCAACTTCTTTTATTTTATAATTTTATGACATGTTAAGGAAAGAAGAGTGTTTTTTTGAAGAAGAAAGGATATTTTCCTCAAGAATGGAGTTCAAGTGTTTTATCAAAATTATTTTCCATCTAAGATAATAAAGGGTTCTGTTTTTATCCCTATTAGTAAATTGATTTGATTATGTTGTGAGGGAATTATTTTTATGAAGTCATTTACCTTATATTATTTGTTTTATGATGTCATGATGTTTCAGGAATCCCATTTTTGTTACATGTGTTATGCGATGATGTATGATTTATGATTATGTGGCACACATCAGAAAGGATTCATTATAAGATGGGTGGGACCTAAATCTCCCTCCAATGCATTGGGTAAAGATTTTATATCTCATGAGATACACATGGCTGTAACGGTATGTTATACCGGTTCAGTGAAACAGGACTGGAACGAGGGTGACTCAGTTTAGAAATGGACTTGTCCACTAAGATAGTCATGGAAATGAGTCATGACTAACAAGAAATGATTTTCCCTGATTATGTGTTCATGCCACAAAGTTTCAAGTTTCATGTTATGATTATAGGGATTTCATTTTCACTTCTATGATTTATTCCATGTTAAGATATTATGATCTCTTTTGCAGGTTATGATTTTCAAAAAGATATGATATGATTTTTATTTCCTTTATTTGCCTTTGCTGAGCATTTGAGCTCACCCTTTTATGTTTTCTTTTCCCCATGTCAGGAAGATGGATATTAAGTAGAATATGCTAAAAGGGACCCTAGATATGATGAAATAAATGGGAGACACTGTAGAAGATTTATGAACCAGTTTTTTATGTTTCCCAGTTTATAAAGACACTATACCTATACGGACCATTGTGGTTTTTTCATATGTTGTAATAAGTGTGCTTCAATTTTGAAGTATTAACAATGTATGTAAAGTATGGGTCGTTATAATAACAAGGAATAAAGATCCCATGTATTGATCAATTTAGAAGTCTTGGTAATCCACATAAAAATAGTAGTATTTTATTAGAAATGTATACACTAATTAAAACATCATTTTTTATTTCTAAATAAATAACATTGATGATAAATTGGATCTATCTAGTAAATAATATCATATGTTTATTTGGACATATCATGGTTTCCAAGGAAAAAATATAATAATTGTTTTCTAAAATGCCCGCTAAGATAAATATATAGCAGTCACAATAATTAATTAATGAGAATAAAATAACCTATAATGGAAAATAAGAAAACACAAATGTGACGTAATAAGTAAACTGAATGTTAGGTCAGAAAAAAATATAAAAAAGTAATTATTGGTAGGGCATTCCATTCAGATAACTATATAAAGAAAAATAAATTTTGAAATGTAACAAAAATAATAAAATTCTATTTAATCAATAAAATGAAATGGAAATATATCTATAGGTATTTTGATAAAAAATATATTGTATAAATAATAACTGAAACTTAATGAGTGAAATTAATATTTATTGGACACCATGTTTCCTAGGTATATTGTACCTTTATAATGAAGACCAATCACAAGACAGTTTAAAAAGTATAGTGTAAAACCCCATCTAAGGAGGCTAGCCGAATGACTCTTCCCATGAGACAATCGACCCATCGAGGGGTTATCTGTAACGGGGACCATGTCATGTCATACCATTCCAAAACATTCTTCATTTTGAATAATCTATATAAATAATATTACATATCAAAAAAATTTATAGAATGAAGAATAAAATAAATTCAATATTTCCCTAAACAATCCAAATATAGTTAAAGTAGACACCATATGTAAAATTTTATATGGTTTTGGTAATAGTATTATCCCTAATTGATTAAATAGATAATTATGGGAAAATAAATGATCATAAGAGATTGAATATTTCAAGGGGATTTTATAAATTATCAAAAATGTGAATATAGAAACTATCCAAGACCAAATAAATATAAACCCTACTATATAATGGATAAATATGATATCAAAAAAATATACCTAATGAGGATTAAAATAATGTGTTATTGTCATTGATGAATGAAAATATTAAAAAATATATTTTAAAAAAATTCTTCAGGAAAATATACATTTATTATCAAAAAATTTTACTTTAAAAATAAATATTGAAGAAAATTTATTTAAACATTAACCTTTTAGACATTCTTAGGATTCTTTAATGAAATGACACTGAGTAAACCAATAATTTCCATATTGGGTAAAATAAAATTACATTTTCATAGTTAAAATGTTTTGAAAAATTCCCTATTAAGAAACGAACAAGCGGATTCCAATGAAAACATTGTTAAAGAAAAAATGATAAAATTTTCGTAAAAAAATCATTTCAAATTTTTTTATAAAACATTTTAATAAAATTAGGGTTTCAAAAGAAAAGTGGTTCTCCAAATAAAGGTAGAAACACTGTCGAGTTTGATTAAAAAAAATTTACAAAAATTTTTGAGTAAAAAAGAGTGGAAAATTGATCTAATACTTAATAATGGTCATGAATAACCATATAAGAATGAAAAAGTTTATTTAGAAATTGTTATTGACTTTCCTTGAATGGAAATTCCAATGAAGGATCATTATTATTTATCTTGAGGAAAATAATCATTGAAGTTACCAAATTGTTCCAAACCACATTGAGACATATTTAATAATAAGGCTCATGATGGAATAATACTTAGTCAAATTTATTATATCAATAGTCTAAATTTAAACATGATATAACATGTCATTGTCAATATATACACCATATAAAATGAACTATGTGCATTTTAGGAATTATATCTCAGTGGAATGAATATTGAGATGAAAGTACCTTGCATCTGAATCGAATGAACCAAAATTAATAGTCATCAATTAAAGCATCTAAATATCAAGATGATTAAATAATTAAAGATATTCAATTTTAATGCATTTTTATAATAAATTTATATAAGAAATTTGTTTCAGATATATTATTTATGCCTCAAGGAATGAAAATGAGACCCGATTCTCTTAAAATATGTTTCTATTCGGGTGAACATTTATTGAACTCCAATGTAATGGGTTGAAACATGTTACTAACTTTAAATATAAACATATTAAGAATTTTTACATCATATATTATCTTCTTATAATATATCAGTACCCAATTGTTCATATCATTTCATTTTTTTACTATTTTTTGTGTTAATTTTCTAGTTCTCAAATATGGTTTACTTGTTATTTTCTGTTCTTATAATATTTTTCATGGTCTAAAAACATATTTAATTTAATACATGATATTTATATCATATATATCTAGTATAACTGAATATTTAATAATATAAAATTTTTTGCGATATTAAATCAAATGAACCATTCATGGATATGGTAGTCTATATGTATGAATCAATGTTACATTCAATTCATTATTACATTTTAAATGCAGGAAAAGTCAATTATATGTATATTAGTATTCTTTTATAATTAATGTAGCCAATTTATGTAATATATTATATATATCTTAATTAAAATTATCATTAATATGTTTTATGTTTAGTGTGAATGAATGTCATCACTATGTGAGGGTGGTGGTGCACACTTCCCCGATTAATGTTATCGTATTAACAAAAAATAGAAATTATTAAAATTATTTGTTATTAAACTATTAAATATGCATAATGACATAATAAATACTATATATATAATATATAAAATTATATTCCATCATAATGATCTACCATAACGGTTTGAAATAGAAAATTGATCCTTCATTATTTTATAAGGGGATAGTTTGCAATACACAAAAACAATATGTTAGTTATCATTTTTATGGTGGTTTGTGTATGTGTTAGTAAATCCATTTACATAAACAATATAAATGATATAGGATACTGGGTTTCTTATAAAATCATAGAAAATTATTATTTTATCTATTGGATAATTGAAATAAATCTAGAGAGTTTGAGGATGTTTGTACGTCAAAATTGGGTAACTACTATTGGTTTGTATTTAGAGGATTATTTGTATTGATTCATGACCTATTGGAGGATTATAGGATTAGGGGAGGGATGTTTAAGATCTGTTTAAGATGATCGTGGTTGACTTAATGTGCCTCTATAGGTGTAATGAAGTGGCAAAGGTGGTGGCCTTTTTTAAGGGAGGAAAAGGACATACTTTGTTATTTTTCAAAAGAAGCTTGGTGTAAATTTTTTTAATGAAAATGTCTTCAAAAACAAAAAATGTAATATTTGAAGGTAAATATAAAAATTATTTCCTTAAAAATAATTTTTGAAAAGTTGCTACGAATTTTGGCCCCTTAAGGTAAATGTGCAGTCCTTTATTAAAATTAATTTTATCATAATAATTGTAATTACTTTTGATAGCCTTCCCTACTATTCTTGGTAAAAAAATATTCTGGTTAATATAAATTATATATTATTTTGATTAAAAATATTGAATTTATTTTTCTAAATTATAATCACATAAGTGGATGAAATTACATTTAATTTAGTTTCGCAGATGGGACGACAATGATGAGTTTTTTACACAAACACACATCAAAGAATCCAATTATTGTATAGTCAATATAGAAATAAAATTTATTCCAGTTAAATAAATTTTATTAATTGATAAAATATTATCTTATTAAACATTAAAACATATCATAATTATTATTTAATATTATATTTAAATTATATATAAAAAAAGTTTTGAGCTAAAATTCAGTATTATTAACTATATATTGAAAGATGATATGTCACTAAAAATATAAATTAATTTCCCTGTCGTAATTATTAATATTTTATTTAAAATATGTTTTTTCATATTAAATGAATAAAACTGTTAAAATAAACAAAATTACACAGTTCACCATTAATAGACGAAAACATTGCCTTCAAAAAATTGCTTGTTTTTATGTGTAAAAGAGAGTTTATTATTATGGTATGAATATTAAACCTAATAGAAAATATGAAAAATATTTCACTGAAAACATGACTTATATATTTCTTTAAAATAAGTCACTAATAGAAATTAATTATTTTTATTAATGTAGAACTCTTTTGAAAGCATAAAAAATATAACAATTGTTTATATATCCAATTGGTTCTTATTTCTATTTCCCATAAATTATTAACACATGAGTTCATTTTATATTGGTATAAAACATATATTTTAATATGATAGTTAATAATATTCATAGTGGGTAGTTTATATCTTATTATATCTATAATAATATTTTAATAATATATCTCTACATGGTGAAACTCAGTCTCATGTATAACACAAACTATCGAGGAAGGATGATCTTGCATGTAACCAAAGATATTGAGTATGGTCACTCATTCATGAAATTAAAGATAACTCAGTGTTTTGTTCATTATAAGATATATCATGTATTGAATTTATTTAAAATAGTAAATATATTGTAGAGTTTCAGGATGTTATATTCTATTATGCACATGGACATGTGTATCACACACTCTATCGAATACATGTTTGTAATTTAAATTTTTTTTGTATTAATATATATATTATAATCAATCTTTGATTGGAGAAAAAATCAATTAAGGGATAACCGAATATCTAATAGAGAAAGAACCCTCAAATACATCACAAATTACCAATCTACAATATATGAAATAATGATAATAAAGATAAAATGATGATGAGAGAATATTCCTCCCCAAATACTGATTAAATTGAATGTAAATCAAATGAATAAAAAATAGTAAACAAAATAAAATACCTATAAAATTTATGGGAATAGAAACTATCATTGATAAAACCATTCAAATTTTAACCTTTTCATCTTATATTGAATCAATATTTCTTATGAGAGAATATTATTATATTCACTTCATTATAAACGAAAATTTAGATAAATAATCATTGTATGTATTATTTTGAAATATTTTACAGTTCTTAAAATATTTAATAAAAAAATCAGTTATTTATGAGGGTAAAATAAGTATAATTTTTCATTTCATTTTTATTATGATATGGGAAAAAAGGAAAAATGTTCACATCAACATTTTCCTTATCATATAAATCATTAAAAATATACAAATAATCAAGGTTTTTTTGAAATTATTTTAGTATTTATATTAAAAATATTTATTAATCATATATAATTTTCTAATTAATATATTATTATATTTATCTTTTAATATATTTTGATGTATTAAAACTAGGATTCTATAAATTCATGTGGTTTTTATTATAATGGATTTGGTCAAAATTAATTTATTTTTAAATTGATTATGGAACACTAATTGAGTATTTTTGCCTAAATATTTATTCATAATTTCTATATATATATATATATATATCAATATCTCTCTTTAAATGCTTTTAATGTTTTCATAAATATCAATATTCTAACAAAATTAATAATAATTATAATGTCAATTTTCTTATCATTAATATAAAAACATTCTATTTTGAATCATGAAAAATAAACGTAATTCAAATTTTTCGATGCATAGTGGTATAAAATAAATTTCATAACTATTACATATAAAATAATTATAGATAAAAAGTGACAATTTTAAGATAAATAAATAACTAGGAAATAGAAAGGTGAAGATTTAAGGTAGAAAATCTAAAAATAGTTGTTTGGATTTTATTTATACCATAAGAATATTTTTACCTTAGTAAACCAATAAGGGGGATTGGAGTTAGATAATTTTATTTATTAAAAACCATAATGTTGTTTTATTATTAGTTGAGAAGTGATAAACCAACTTATAAACTATTTATTTGAATTCAACCATACTAAAATGTAAAAGATTTCAATAATTTATACATCTATGAGATATTTTAATTTTTATGTAAAAAAATTATTGTTTATTATCTTTGCTGGTATCCCAACACATTACATACGAGAAATTTTATTTATCAATCCAATTTTTGTCTAGTGATGTGTAGATATTCTATTAAATTTTTATGGAATTTTATTATTTCATATATTAACATCTCATAATCTATTATAGTTTTGTAAATTTATGATTTAACCTATATTGATATTATATGATCTAATATAAAAATCACATTGTATCATCTAAAAGCTTCGTATATTGATAAAAATGTTATTTTTATGTGTGATAATGTATCATAATGGATGAATGGGCTGTGATAGACTGATTTATTTAGAATAATGACTGATTTTGTCGACTATTTTTTAAATAGATCATAATAATAGTATATAATTACTACATATAAACTTCTTATAATATAAATTATTTTATACACTCTAATTGGAATGTGATATTTGTTTTTTAAAATAATGTGAATTTTTATATGAATTCTTTATCTAGTATTATAATCTCAGTCAATTCAGTTGGATGACTTTTTTTGGATTTGATATTTTATATTTATTCAGAATCCTTTTTAAGAGGGATTTAAGGCATTATTTGGTTAATTATTTTTATTTTTAATTTTTTTTAAACCAACCATGAAACTACAAGTATTTTGTCAAAACACCTATCAGAGAAATAAGAATTCTCAAGAGTATTTAAATTCGTGTTTTCTAGATTGAGAGGGTATTGATCTACCATCAGTACCAGGATCGTGAAATCCTACACGAGACAACTAGTCTCGTGGTCATGCAATGGTTGAGGCTTGACATAATGATACTGTCTATGGGGAGGGGTAAATGCTGTTGTTTTGATGTATATTTAATTATTTCATGAATTTATTCGAATTCATTATATGGAAGCTGTGGTTTCTCACTTTTCATGAAATGTATTTTGATAAAAAAATGTTATGTTTCACTCAGAGTATTGTATTCACACATTCTGAGTATCTTTCATAAGTAATCATTATCAATCTAGGATTGTGATGGATAACCCAATATTAATTAATTTGTAAAAAATTATCCCTTAATAATGAACTAATCATAAAATAGATATATTCTATATCATTTTACATGACTAATAATTAATGGTAAAAACTAAATCACAATCCCAAAAATCATAGCTATAGTAGCTCAGGAGATTATTTACCCATAAAACATATTTCATTATACATTATTATTTTAATCCAAAAATTTGTTTATACATTATTATATATGATGAACATTTATATATATGAGATCCATCAAAATGTATATACACTAGAAAGGCTAAGATAATAGTGTGGTATATTGATAAATAATATTGCATCTTAGTAAGTTTTTGTTATGAGATCATAATAAATATAGAATAAATTATATATCAATAAATTGGAGTTTTTTGTGTTAAAATTATGAAATTGTAATATGTATCATGGGAATGATAATATAATCAAATATTGTGGCTTTCAAATTTTTGAATTATAAAAGCAGGATCACAAAAAAATATCATATACCACGGCATACTAATTGAAGAATCATGAATAACTGGTTATTAACCCCATAATGATTGAATATTAAAGTGGTACATGTATACACCTATAACTACTAATACATGACCATGATCTTTTTAAATAACATTATAACATAATTTATGAACATTTCTCATAACAAATTTGACTTGGATAACTTTTTATCGCCATAAAAAATATCAAATGAGATATTACAATTTTACATTACATAAAAGGGATATAAAATTCCATGATAACAGATCACCTAATAATATATTTATACATATATTTTCTATATTAAATCAATTAAACATTTACTAAAAACACATCATTTTTATGTGGTGAGATATATGGGGTATATAACATTTAAAGAGGTAAATTTTAATAAATAATCAGAAACTAGAATCAATGATAATGACATTTTTCCACTTAAATAAAAAATTCCATAAAAAAATATAGATGGTCAAGAAAAATTAATAAAAAATATAATAGTCATATATAAGATATCATTCAACGAATTAGAGGAAAATGAGATAAAACAAAGAAAGAATTATCATAATGTTTTGGAAATTGTTCCACCAAAATAGTGATACAAGTCACTGAAATCATTTTCAAGTATTTATAATAATAGTTTTAAATGTAAATTTGTTAATAATATTTCTCATAAATAGATATTTTATATAAAAATTTTATCTAGAAGATGAAAATTATAGTGAAAATGTTTAAATAGTATTGAAGAAAAATGAAATAGTTTTATTTAAACTTGTACTAGTTTAAATTTAGATTCATCAATTTGTTTCAGAAGTAAATAATTTTCAAATAGACATAAAATCTATTATGATAGGTGTAATTTAATTTTAAATACCATAGACTTAAAAAAATAAAAACAATATAACTATCCAAAATCTGAATAAAAATATAAAAGTTAAATATTTAAATTGATGTGTTAAAAGAATCCATTATAATGCTTTATTTTATAGTTTATAAATAAATCATGTTGTTGATTATAATAACGAAATGTATATTCCAAATAGTATAATATGAAATAAAACATGAGGTAGAAAAAGTGTAAAATTATTATATCGTTGAAACATATAATTCAATAAGTCTAAATATATATCATTAAAATAAAATCGAGTTACAAAAAAAAATTTCATGGATTCCATATTGGATAGAAATTATCCAAACCCATATATAATTATGTTAGGTTTATAATAATTCATTATTCTAATTTTATTTATATTTTAAATATATAATTACAAACATATATATGTTTTTAAAAATAATTTATTAATTATTAAATATCTAATATAGAGAATTATGTGATAATATTTCTTATTTTATACATTCTTATATTAATATAGTTGTAACAATACATTACCACTAAACATGTGTTGATCACATATAAAAATGTTTTAGTAAATATAATGATATTTTTAGTTTTATTATGGGGTACCATTAATATTTAGTATATATTTACATTAATATTTCGTAAAAATATTATACTACTCTTTTAGATATAAATTCGTTATATAAAATGGGTTTAATTTTAAAAATGAAAACCATATTCAAAAAATAATAAAAAAATCTACTAATACAATAGATTAAATTTATTTATGTTTTAATAATCATTACTGATGATAATTATGTATTATAATTTATATGGCTAGTTTAAAATTCACAATTAATAAAATGTTTAACTAAATGTATGAGGAGGAAAATGTTGTCACATTATCTTATTATCATTATTAAAGATGAGTTTTTTAAGAAAACCCAATATTATTAAAGGAATAAATAATATATAAGAAGTCATAAATAATGGAGATAAAAGAATATAGTAATATAAAGATAATATATTTATTAAAAAGATGAACCTTCCCATGTAATATTTTTTTATTAGAACGATTTCAGACTCCTCATAGGGAACAAAGAACCAAAAAAATGATTTCATTTGGTTAGGAATAGAATTTGGGTACATATTGAAGATAAATATGATAATATATTAATTCATGCAAGATAAAATTTTTATAGATAGTAATAAATTTCATTTTTAAAAATACACATTCTATATAGAACATGTAATGTAATAATACATAAAATGTGACACAAGAATTGATAAATATTACGGTAAGTCTCAATTTTCTTCATTAATTTTTTTATTTATATAGTTTGGAGGAATTTTATGACATTACTTAATATTTTCCCTGATTACCCCATGTTACCATTTGACTTCATAACTAACATATTAACTCGTTAAATTTTTTTCCAAAAAAATAATGTTTACCATAATTGCTAATTTTTACTCAATAATTTGAAATATCTAATCTACTTCAATAAATTAATTTTCTTTATTTAAGATAAATGTCCTTTAAAATAATAACAAGTAATGAATAAATAATAATTTACTAAAAATATATTTTAATATTTATATTCTTTATTCCATTCAAATTTATAACATTGATTATATATATATATGGACAATGATATTCACTAAAACCAATCCTTAAATATGCAAGATTTAATTATAAAACATAATGTATAAATTAGTGAACCATCTACTTTGTCAACCTAACATTCATCCCTCAGAGATATTTTTAGATTCATGGTTTCATTCATTTCATGGATATAATAATTTTTCATATTTTATAATCTTTTATTATTTTGATATTTTTTCACTAGTGTTATACCATTATCATTTTACATTATTTTCAATATTCTCTAGTTTCCATCAAATTTCGCTTCATAAAAGAAGATAATTTTTTTTGAAGAAGTGATTAGTTTTCATTTAGTAGTAGTCTGATTATTGGTGTAGTGAAGGTCATAGTGTGTGTTACGGGGTCACTAATAAGATGAATTAATGAAACTGATGTAAATGGATTTAGTTGAGGTGTAAATTTTTTTTGTTTCTATTTTTTGATCATCACAATATATTTTGGTCAGTACATGTATCTATCATTGTATCATAAATTATGGTTATGAAATCATTGTTTATTATATTTTAATTATGTATAGTGTAATGGAATTGATGTTCTTGACAACATTGATGTATGATGACTCTTATTATAGTTGCAAGGATTTGGAGATGCCTTATGTAATTTCATAGTATTTAATGAAGTGGTATAATAAATTAAGTGATTAGTGTGTTGAATAGTGAATATAGTTTCTATTATTTATAATCATTTGAATCATTGGGCTCTCATTTATTGATTAACATTTTTTAGGTTTCAATTAGTAAATTTTTTGTTGGATGAACTGGTTGTTTTTTAGTATTTTGACCTTCTGATGGGTTGATGTATTTTCATAAAATTAATTTATTATAATTCTTTTTTCTATAGTTAATGATACATCAATTTAATGAAGATGTCTGAATTCTGTATTCAGTTGTCATTATTAGAGTGTGAATGTAGAGGTTTCCTTATTATAAGCTTGTGTATTACATTTATAAGAGAATCAATTTCCCTATATGTTTATGACATTAATTGATAATTTTTACAATTAACATTTGTAAAATAAATATATATATATCCAATATTATTTGATATCCATTATAAATTTATATAATTAATCATGTTATGACACATAATGGAATAATATTCAATATATTTAAAAAAAATATATAGTCATTGATTTCCTTGGAAAAATGTAATTTTGTATTTGTATCATCTCAATATAGATGTGATAAATTTGACCACTATTTTAAAAATTAATTAAATATGGAACGATGTGTTCTATTTTCCAAGGATCAATCACTAAAATTTTATGGATTGTTTCTCCAATTCTCACATTGATATTGTTTTCTGAAAAATTTATTTCATTGAATGTGTTTCATATCCCCAATAGTGTTTTTTTATTATATCAGCATAGAGACCATTAACCCCAACTAAAATCTCCCTAGGTAGTTGTAGATAATCATCATAGTTTTATTATATATAGAATATCCATGGTTGATTCATGTATATTCATTCAAAATCCACTCATTATTCCTTCTCATATAGATTTGTATTTCTGTATTTAAATAATCAAAACCAATATCATGATGATTATATATGTTTCACTTGACTTTGGTGAAGGAATTGACCAGCCCAACCTACCACATTGTATAAATTCTAATATTCCTATAACTAATAATACAAGATATAATATCTCTACTCTTTTAATGGTTACAATGGTTTCCTACCCATATATGTATATTCATTATCATGGTCATATTTACATGTGTTCCTCAACGAAATAGTATCCTATGATTTTATTATGTATGTATTGATTCCTGTTTTTATTTATTGTAAACATTCAGGTGTCATTAATTCAAATATGAACTATATTTATGAACACTCTTCATCAAATTATTTCTACAAATATTTTGATATGAATGACAGTGTTGATGTACAAGCCTTGTCCCTTGAGAATCCAAAGCATTACAGACCTCAAAGGTTGATGTTTTTAATGGAAAAGATGTTCAAGGAGGTTTCTATCTTAATATACAGTCTAAAATATGTAACTAAAATATATTTAGGATATTATGGGAACACTTCAGACTTATCCTCCCAAAACAAACTACATTTTCCTTAATAGGTTCATACTATTCATTTAATGTGTTAAAATTGTATCAATAATTATGTTAGATACCCATATCATTACCCTCATTAATTTTGTGTCGTATCTTATTCTATGATTATATTTAGTGTTATAAATTGATATTTTTCTTGAAAATAATTAATATTTCATATCATTCCAATGATTAAGTATAAAAATATTATTTTAAAGGAAATATTGATCACCATTATTCTTGATAAAATGATGTAATCTAGTGTATAGAAGATATATATCAGTTATTTTATTCAAAAAAGAAAATATTTTTATTCTATTAATAGCCATTAAATGGAGTTCATGATTTATTTGATGTTATGTGGTTAAAGATACTTTTATCATGAAGTATAACATATACATACACTATATAGGTATTTTTTATAATTAAGTTCTCAAAATTTATAACTAGAGGCATGAACAACGATATCCTATATTTCATATTAACATATAAATTACATGTATTGGATGAATAATTATTAATACATTATTCTATAAAATAATAATGGAATAATTTTATAATCCATGCATAATTCTACATTTTTTTAAATATATAGAGTCGTCCAATAAGGGATCATTTCATAAATGTATTATATATATGGTGTGTTATAAATTTTATAATTTTCAATTTTAAATGACAAACATGTTCTTTTTTGGTTATCATCATTTGGATTTAAGATATATCATTATATTTTATTATAATAGGTTATAAAACCATCAAGTAAAGGGATAGTAATTTATATTCCTTGTAGAGTATAGTTTATTGTAACCAAATTTTAGTCAAAAAATATAAAATTAAAATTTAATTATATAGATACAAATTTTTATATAGGACCAAGGAATTATATGGTTTTTTTGTGATTTTGATTTGACAAGACCCAACTTGTCCCCACCTATTTTTGTTGTAATCTAATTGTTCCACCAAAATAATACCTCTAGTAGTATGTGGGTTATAAAATAGCACAATGTATTAAGAACATATACGGTGGTTCTTAGCTGATAAAAACTTTTTGTATAATTTATATGCGATAGAATTAATATTAAAAAATCAACATTAATATAAATATTCACCTTAATAAAATAATAATGGATGAGTGTGGCATTACTATACAGCACAATAAACCATGGGAAATACTTTTTGGTAATAAATACACATGATAGAACTATAAATTATAATATAAATATAAAAAGGGACATTTCCTTCTCCCTATAAAGACTTTTGGAATGAGCGACCATGCACAAATATATAGTGCGGACCCCAAAGGATAACATTCTAATAAAAACACTTACCCTTGAGTACTGGAAAAAATCACTAAGAAGCATCCAAAAATAAATAATTGTTGGAATATGTCAACCAATATTATCTTCTAATAGATTATTTTATATGAAGACACATTATAAGTGGGATAGAGACTTATATAGTTGTATGTATAAATATATGTATGAATATGGCCGGAAATAAAAATTAAATTTGAACAAAAATTGTTTTGATTAAATTAATAAGTGGTAAACAAGATGAAGATAATAAAAATAATTCTATAATTTGTAATAATTAAACATTATAACATTTTAGGTATTCAATCTCTATTGTAGATAATTATGAAGAATCAAATCATATAAAAATCATTGAACATATTAGCCATTGAATGTACTGATGTGTTAGATGTCATAACCTGGATGTAAGTCATAATTTTTTTAATATCAAATTTAAATGGAGAACCATTAAAATAATTTAACATATTATATCTATTTCCTAGATCATGAAAAATATAATAGAGACAATTAAGTATAAAAAAATAGCACAATCATTCCCATTCCATGACTCATATACTATAGAGTGTAATTACTTCTTATTAGATGTATTATATTTAGCCATGTCATTTCCATTGTAAAACCATACCAAAATGGAAGATTATAAGTGTATCATAGCCAAAAAAATCATAATATCCCTCTTTAAAATTTGGGGACCCACTCATCATTAAAAAATATTTAATACTAGAAGGGATTACCGACCCTAGTGATATACCCATGCCTTATCATGTCTGTTGTTACTATTTTAGGTGGTTTAAATTTCAAAATGTCTAGTAATCACACAATTTCACATTTTAGGGTTATCACTCAAATATTTATATTGTGTAAAAATACTAATTAGTGCTATGATACTAAAGGGGTTACCAACCCCATGTAAGAATAAGAAATTTCATAAGGAATAATCTTATATAAAATATACCAATTACGATACTATATATCTCATATTTAATATTAAAATTTAATAGCACATATTTTATAATTTCAAAATTTGTATAAATTTGTTAGAATTTATGGAAAACACTAAAAATCCATTACATGATAATACATAATGGACACATGAGTTTTGGTAGTTGAATTAAGATAAGAAAAATATTCTATAGTCCACATTATATAAATTAATCATATACAATGTCACTAGTTTTTAATACGGAATGTATAGAGTTATGATCTACCCACTATGTAGTTATAATAAGTAATTCATCATATATACGTGATGTTTTATAGTATACATGTTATATTGGAACATTAACGTCACCTTGTAATATATAAGGTATAATATTCATTTCCTCAAAATGTGCCAAATATTTAGATATAATATGTTCTGTGTAAAACTATGTGGTCCAGTTAGAAATGAATATGGCGAATCACTGAGTTAAATTAGACAATATTAATGGTTTTTATGATAGTTTAAATTGAATTTTTTATGAACTTGTTAGTTTACATGTATAGCTGGGGTATGGTTACTTTTCATGTTATGAAATACAAGAAATGTCACATAGGGACATATGACATGTTATATTCAGTAATTTCTTTAAATAATAGTGTTTATTGTGATAGACTACATGACATGTGTTCATAAGACATTTTTATTATTCAATAAAATTTGTTAAACTATTAATTTTATTGTATTATTTTTCTTAACTACAATGTTATGCCCTTGATGCCACGAAAAAAATCCACAATTGAATCATCTTTTATAACAATCATACTTGTTATTAAAACATATCTCACATGACATTTCCTATAAACAAATATCCAATATAATCCACCACTTTCAATAGATATTGTTACTATAATTATGGTTTTTGGGGGCTTTATCAAACTAGATACGGATTCCCAGACACTGAAGAACACTATAACCAATATTGAATATAAGAATATTAAAAAATAATTTTTAATAAGATAAAATATTTTTTGTATCATTATAACCACTGATAATGAAATAATTATTTTACCCGAGATAATATATTAATATGAAAACAAAATAATTAATGTTTGATTGATTAATTTAATTCCGTTCATTTTTTTCATCATCAATCATAGCTCTTAATAATGAAATGATCAATAAAAATAATATGAGAAAAATTATAATAATAATTATATATATTATCAATTTAAAACTAAAACTATGATATTAGTCAGATATAATATGTAATCAAAAAAAATAAAATATTATTTTTCTGAGAAAAATCAATTACACAACCCCTAAATTGATTGATTATATATAACTATCCAATTAAAAAATTATAAAATATATAACCACAAATTAAACATTAAATGAAATTTATGTTTTTATAACCATTCAATTCCCATCCTGAAATAATCTAATTTAATATGAAAAAATTTTAAATTATATTACCCGCATCATTTTCTATTAACCATCATTTATACCACCAATTTATTAAAATGGAACATCTATACACTCACAAATAATAATTTTAATATATTTTTATGTTTTAATTAATAAATTATTCTTTATTTTTTATGGATTTAAATAAGATCATTCATCATCACAATATATAAATTCAGGATATATTTTTCCATGTTATGACAACCAAATACATATATAATTATATTGTTGAAATTCTTAGATGAGTCCTTAGCTATTATTTATCATTTTTCACAAGCATTAAAAATATTATTTATTATATGTATTTTAACTCTGTCATGAAAAATAATCTACCTTTAATAATACTATTAAACCAACCAAAGGATAAAAATATTTTCTTCTAAAAATAAAATAATCTGAAAACAATTTCTAATGTCATTCATTAGGGTAAAATTATAATTTTATCTTTTTTATGAATAGAAGACTTAAAAAAAGTAGAAAAAATATATACCCACATGAGATAAAATCTATTTTTAATATTCGTTATATATTTTATTCCATTATATAGGATTTCACGTCATCTTAATGTGTTAGTGAAATATGGTCGCCCCAAGTTGATGTTTCCTTGTTATGAATGGTTTGTCAAAGATATCAAAAGAATATATATCACCTAAAAATGATATTTCACTAAAATTATATAAAGTAAAAAATGTAGATATGTATGATGTACTATAAGGAATGGATATATATAATATAAAAAAAAATATTCCAAGTATCGCACGACCACACTCATTTATTATGAAAAAAATCAACTTGTAGAGCATTCCCCATTACCTCATTAATTGAAATCATATCTTCACATTCTAATATAGTTACACAAGTAATATTATTGTTCATAATAAAAAAATTTACATTGAGGTATTTCCTAGGAACTAAATCAAAATTCCCAAGAAAATTCCATATTATATTGTGTCTTTCTACTAAGAAACCCTATGTAACCCATTTTCACCCGAGAACATTAGTACATGTGAGGATAAAACAGATAAATTCCCATTATGAATCCTCTATTTGAATATTCCACTAGAAATATTTTGGTCAAAATTATTTATAAAAAATTTTGAGTACCTTATGATTTATATCACATTTAACATTATTGTACATGGGTATTCAACAGTAAATAGGCTTCAGAATTTCAAAAAATTGATTCATTGTCATCGTCAACTACTGGATCTAAATCAAGAGAAATTGACCGAAATCCAGAAAATGTAAAATAGTACCAAATTGAGTTTGAAAAAAAATAATCTATTAGAATATAAATATTTCATACAATGGCCTATTGAAATTTAATTCATATAACGAATGATTTTGTAAACATAAGAGATTTGTGAGACCCTACTACAAATCATCACTTTATCAAATGTGGAGTAGGGTTCCCATAGAATACAAGAAAACTGAAAACACAAGAACTCATGATGTTGATATGACTTATTGGTAATATTACCTAAATTATTGGGAAGGAATGTATTATATATAATAATATATATATATATATTAACAAAATAAGAGAAATTATAATATGACCTAATCTAGGCATAAGATAAATAAAATTTTAATTTCAAAATTAAGTTAATAAATCTTAAAAAGTCACAAAATATGAGGAATAATGTTTACATTAAACAAAATTAGATAAATAAATATTATTTTGAAAGCATCTAAAAAATATTTCACAGTGATACACCTAAAGATTATTTTCTAGAAATATGACTTGATATTATAATCTTCATTACCTATGCGATGGAAATATAAGATATTTTTACAATCAGATGATCACTAAGGAACTATTAATGATAATATATTAGAACATAATCTTGATAGAGGACATGATCAAGATTATATGTATCTAATTATAACATCTTATGCCAATATATTATAACTACTAATCATCATATAGATACATATGATAATAAAAACATCATCATCCTAATAAAAACTTTATGATATGAAAGAAATGTTACTCTATAATTATAAAACATGTGGGAATGAAATAATAGTGGGAGACATATTTCAAAAATGTATAAAATAAAAATCACGAATATGTTTATTTATTATTATAAATCTCAAAAACTTGTTAAGAAAAAAAGAACTATATAATAATTGTAGTCTTATGAAAACCATTTTAAGAGAGCTCATTATTCTGATGCATATATCATCAAAATCCTTATGTTTATGTCAGAGCCTATAAATATATATATTTATAAACCAATGGATTTTAGAGTGATATATGATCTCAAACATTATCATACATACATATGTGTTCCACATAAAATCTATCATGATCATTTATTAGAAAACCCGTGGGAAAAAATTGTTTTATCAGTATTTTACAAAAATCAATCAAAATAAACACATTAAATAAAAAATATCATTATAATCATTCATAAATAGTAACAATATCAAAATAAAATATTGAGGACTTAATAATTTTCACGTCATGGGGATAATAACTTATGAATAATAAAAATGAATATATAATTTATTTCACGAAACCATTTAATCAATATTATAAATGGTAAACTTTAAATTATAATAAATCATTTTTAAAGGGAAAGTGAAGTCAATTTAAATTATTATTATAAATAGTTCAATATAGAGGATCATTAAAAAAATACGAAACCATGGAAATAAAATTTTATTATAAAATATATAAAATATTATATTATTAATGTTATGATGTTCTGGGAAAATACATTGTTGAATAATGAATGGATTTAATATCAAACAAAATATGAGAAAAAATGGTTAATATAAATGGATAAACATACATGGATATAATTAAAGAAAAAACATTTAATAAAGTAATAAAATAAATGTTAGAGATGATTTATTGAAATAAATGAGATTTATTGTTTTTATCTTGATATCTTTTTTTGTAAATCACATTATCAAACTACTTGTTATCGATGATGGGATATATGTTTTTTTGATAATAAGAATATAATTCAAAAAATTTGATTAATTTTATGAGTACAAAAAAATAAAAAAAATTTATTCATATAATAATATCTAGGAAAGAATGAATAAAAAATTGGGTCGATTTAATGCTTACTGCATTAGTAACATAAGAATAAGTCGATCATGAGTGTGTGATCATAAAATAATGTTTAAAATATCATAAAATAGAAGATAATTAAATATTTGAAATAAGGGTGAAATGGAATACAGAACACAAAAATAATGATGGTGCACAGTTTCAATCGGGTTCCATAGAGTTGAAAAAGATGAGAAACCTCAGTAATCCCTCGATTTGTTTTATACAATTTCCTAAATTCAATATAAAATTAATTAATTTTTTTTACATGACCTCATCAGAACCATATTAATATATATTTTATATAATAATGACAATTTTTATGATATTATATTTACTTATTATATAGTTTTTTCACATTTTTATGAGAAAATTAAATTAGTGTGTATTTAGTTTTAAAATTATATAAATGAATTATTATATTTTAATAAAATGTATAATAACTTATATAATCATTATAGAACCAAAAAAATAATTATTTTTTACAAAAATAAATTAATATTAATATTAATATTTATCTTCTAATTATCAATATTGGTATATTTTTTATTTTTTTTTCTTGTATATGGTTAGACTGACCGAAACATGATCATATATAATTAATGGATGAGTGTGGTTATGAATATTGTATCTTCTAAAATTAAATAAATATAAAAAATAAATATTGATATTATTATGATATTTTTATGGTAAATAATAATATTTTATGAGGAATTAAAAAGTAATTAAATACATTAATAATAACTGAATAATTTATGTCATAGTGTTAGTAGTTGATACAAAAATTGAGAAATGTGTTAAATTTCCAATACAAGATATGAAAAGAAGTTGAATTAAAATAGTTTTATTAATAATTCTTAAAATATTATATATCAAATTTATTATTAATCTAAAACCATATATGATATTTAGATATTTGGTGGGAAAAATGGAATACATCACTTTATAGAGGCAATAGTCTATAAAAACATTGGTCAATATTATTTTATTTTCTAAAGTGGATAGAATGAACAAAATAAGAGGTCTACCATTAATATGATAATATTTAATCATATGATTAATAATATAGTTATTATATTAATATGAATTTTAGGTTTTGTAAATGAATAAAATTTGCACGAAAAACAAATGAGAGGCGACACACTTTCATTTATGAAATTAATCTTATTATTGAATCCACATCTTTTTTGAACTTGTTTGGAAATTTCGAGGACCAGACATCTAAATAATAAATTTTAGAGTCCATGATAGAGATAATTAGAAGTGCTTTATGAATAATTTCTTGTGTATAGTAGTGAAATGATTTAAATGAAGTGTATCCTTTTTATTATTGTTGATTATTTATCTTCTTTTCAAACCAAATAACTTTCAATAAGGGAATGAAAAATTTTTAAGAGAAATTGTAGCAATAATAAAAAATAATGGAATTTGGGGTGTTATGACTTCCATAATTCCAAAAATACTACCAATAACATAATTTATAATCAAAATTTATATAATTTTTTGTATGGTTTTTAATTGTTACTATATATGCTTCCACCTTGGTAACTAGTTTTTAAGACATTAATTTATATTGTATTAAAAATATAATGTGACCCCTATTAAACCATATTGGGTTAAAATCCCTACATTTTACACCGATTTTATATAATTCATGTTCTAAATAATATAACATTATCTTTTATATTATATATTGTAAAATTTAGGAATTTTTTGTTTAGAAAGAAGATGGTTTGACCGTTATGATTATTTAATCTTTGTTATCATTTATTACCACACAGCCATCTCATAAATATATATGAATTCAAGAAAATATTATACTATTTTTATAATGAAAATTAATCTAAATAATAATATAAATATTAAACAATATTAATTAAACTAATCATTAAAATTAATAATTTCATCATTAAAAATATAATTAACATTAGTAATTGTATTATTATATTAAATAAAAAATAAAATGATCATTTTTTACATATTTTGGAACCAATTTCATGAAATGTTAAACTATTTTATTAAATAAAATTTTATAACTTGGGAAAATTAATTTTATTATTTTTTCATGTAACTTGTTGATTCTATATAAAAACCTATATTTGTTAGCTTAAATTTAATATTTGTTGAAAAATAATTCATTTTATTTAAATTTATTATATTTATTTTTTAAAAAAAATAAAATAAAAATCCATTCACCAAAAAATAGACAAACTTATTTTTATCCACGAAAATATCTACTTACAAAAACACTAAAAATATTTATGGGAAAATATTACTAAGGTTCATAAATTATTAATTACAAATATTCAAGAATAATGAAATAATTTTTAAATTTTACATCTTTACTCATTATTTAAATGTTTTACTAATTGATATGAATCATAATGTTCTATACCATACATATAATATTATAAAATTTAATTATTTTTTCAGAAAATATATTTTTCTATATTGACCTAAAATAAATTATATTATAAAAAAGAAAAATCTATATTAATCTAATATTGAATTTTTAAATCCTAAAAAATCATTTTTATAAAAACATGATTCCAAAATTTAAAAATGTAGAATTGTAAACATAAATATAATAAAAAACAATAATAATAGGAAAAAACTCATTTTATAATTTAATGATAATAATACAAAATATAAAACATTAATGAGATAAAGAAATTATTACATGATTAATTACATATTTATATAATCCTAGTTTCTAATAACATATCCCATTAATATTTTGTTGTAATATCTAATCATAAGGATTACTCTAATGGCAGTTGGATTTAGAAATTCTACTATCACTGAAATCACTGAAAATTCTATGATCTTGAATTTTTATCAAATATGATTTCTATCATATAGTAATTTTTTAAAATAATATTTTTCATAATTTAGATAAATAATTATTTAAGATATCTCGAAATTAATCATGGAAATAAGTTCTTTAAAAGGGACATAGCCACAACTTGACGAAATTTTCAACATTTTTGTTCGTAGATTTCATAATATGGTCATAATTTTATACCATCTTAATTAACTTATAAAATTAGATTTTTAATATATTATAAATTTATTGTAGTTTTGTATTTCATACAAAAATATAATATAACTAAAATATTTATTTATGTAAAATATATTATGACATTTAGGGCCATTACATTCTTCCCCTTAAATACTTTTTATCCTTCTAATTTTATACATTCGTATGAAATTAAATTTTTATAGGTACCCATATGGTATAAATGAATGAAATATTTGTTTATAAAAAGGATTCATCCATAATATATTATATAATATAAGTGAAAATAAATAATTTTTACTTATAATATAAATATAATTGAAATTAATTTTTAATCATTAACATTTTTTTGAAAACAATCAAATATAATTGGTGTAATTTTTCAATTGGTGTATATATTCAACCATTTAAAAATAGGAGATGAATGGTTAATTTGAAGTTTTAAATTTTTTTTTATCTTATAAATTAGCATGATATCTAAATAGAGAGATCCATTTTATGCATAATAATTTAATAAATTTGTCTTTGGGAAGGTTAATAATATTTTATAGGAAGAACATCCTAATGATAATTAGACTATAAACCTGTCCTAAAATGGTGATACAATTTTCATATTATAATTCCCACTATTTATATTGATGATGAAAATGTGATTAAGAAAACCTATAATTATAGATCATATGATCATATAGACATACCTTACATGCATTCTTTATACCATTTTTAAATGAGGAGATATAATATTATATACATGAAAAATCAAAAAAAAAACATTGAATCACTTTCATGAATATGATATTTTCAGTTTTAAATCACTATATAATTTAGACACAAAATAAGATAGTAAATATTATTTTATTTGTATAAATTGGATTAATATCCCAGTATATATAAATATAGTTAATCCATTACAAGTATTCAATGTCTCCCACTATTTCATTCACATGTTTTAATCTTCAAAAAAATACACATGTTCAGATTTTCTTAATAACCTAGGTAATTATAAGTATTATAATGGGAGATATCAGCTTTCATAAGGTAAATATTTAAGTTAAACAATTGATACAACAATATTATGCATTCTGTAGGTTAACATATTACTGCATAATCCACAATAAACATGGAGAATGATATATCCATGAAATTAAATTAAATCATAGATACATATAATATTAATGTCATAATGGTGGAATGTATAATTTATGACATCAAAAACCTACTATCAAGGCCTCATTCTATGATAATTAATATATCATCGATAACATAGTCTATACAACCTTTTGTAAGTTCCAATGCCAAGAAAATATCCTATTGTAAAAAGAGGAATAAATAAAAACCTATCCTTTTATGTCTCATAGTACCTATTGATACATATATTGGATTTATAATTATGGCCCCCACCCACCGCCTAATTTATTACAACAAATTCACTATAAGATTCATAAAGACATTTCATGTAATTTCATATAGAATCTATGACATAATATTACTCTACTATCTTATTATTATGAAATATGTAAATAAAATACATAATCAACCAGTGCTAGAACAAAATAAGAATCAAAAATAGAAATGATCATATATTTTTCATAAAAGTTATAACATGATTATATTCCATCTAGAGAAAGAAATTTGATTTTTAAACATAGCATAGGAAACATTTCAATACTCATTTGTGTTGAAATTCCAAAATAATAAATTCCAATAATTCAATACATGTAAAAAGAATATAATTCATTCTTGGTGATCATCATAAAATTTAATTTTTATAAAATTTAATTTTGAAACTTTATGAAGAAATGATTATATAACTATGTTAATTTATTTACAAAATGATGAAAAACCATCTAGTGGAAGGATATTGATCATTACTAAATAATATATCCCAATAAGAAACAATAATTTTTAAATGGTTTCTGGGTCTGATTATATGTTATAAAATTAAATTGTATAATGATAAATAATAAAATAAAATTCTATAATGTATCAAATAAATTTGAACGAAATTCACCGAATGATCATAACTCAATGAATGAAAATTTATTTACTAAAAATGAAGACTACTAAGGAAAAAACTGAATAAAAATAAATCTAAAAAATTATAACATGATATGGATATAAAATACCAATAAATATATGGATTATGGTAAAAACATAACCTTGTTCATTGGATACAATATTAGATGAAAAAAATGTCAAAGCAATGTGTTCTGTCTCAAATAATCAAAATTAATGCAAAGAATGTAACATCCTAGGTAAATAATAAAATATGATATTTTCATATTTATTAATATTTTGGAATTAAATATTAATTTTAATTTAAAAGGTAATGAAATGTTTTATTGAGTACCTGATAGGCAAAAATAGGTTTCGTTGAAATCTTACGTTGCACACTAAATATATAATTTTATTATTTTAAATGGTAGTTAGCGCCTACCTGTTGTAACAGTGGGAATAAATAGAACTAACTAAAATATTATTATAAATGTTTGTTAATTTTTATAAAATTTATGTAATAAAATTTAGGGGATTAAAATTTGAATGAATATATTCTGAAGCATAAAAACAAAAATATTCACTAAAAGGTCGATTTACCACCTTTTAATTCAAAACTGAATTTTAAAATAATTTATTAATATGTTTATATTATATTTTTAATTTTTTTAAAGTATTATTAGATTATATTTAATGTATTTAATCCAATTTTGGTCATTGGACTTAATTTCACTTTGAAATTTGACATAAAAAACTATCAATCTTTTATTAGTTGTTGTTTCATAAAAACATGCTATTTGTTTTGACAACGAGAATTATTTTTAAATTAATTAATGAAACTTCTATGTTTTGAATTTGGTAAAATAGAAATCATTTTTGAATTCATAATATCAAATATAGATTAGACTGAATGTTTTGTATTTTTCTGAAAATCATTATTTTTTAGGAATAGTGAATCCACAAAGTAGTAGTTAAGAAATAAACGATTTCATTTTTATGAAATTTTACTACTTATGTGAATTGAATTTAGAATATTCGACATAAATGGTTGTTATTAGTAAGTAAAATGCGATTCAATAAGATTAAAATAATTTTTAATGTATAGTAATTTTTTACTATTATTTACCACGGTTAAAGGTAAATAGGGTAATTCAAGATAAATAGAATTTTATAATAATACATATTGTTTCTAACACTTCTGCTTTCCTTTATGATGGGTAATCGCTGACCATCTGCATCATTGGGTCGATTTTGGGACCCTATTGAGCAACTTAAGAGTGACAATGACACATTATTTTAATTAATTTAAAGTAATGACAAAAATGACATAAAAAAAATAACTTTCGAAAATAGATTTTTACATAGGGTAATATAAGTTATCTTAATGAATATAAATATTATTTGGAAATATAAAATTATTTCCTACAACATGGAATATTTTTTATAATTTTTAGACATAGCATAAATTAAATTATTTATGACACAATAATGATGCAGTGTTTACATCACTAATAAATGATTTAAAAAGAAGAATATAATTATTAAAACAATATCCAAAACCTATCCAATTTGTATTGGATGATTTTATTTTGACTATTGGTCATCTTATCTTATACTTTAATTAGTTCTTGAACTTTAGAAACTGAATATCATTATATAATAAAATAATATTATCACACTTTCCTAAAGAGCCCCTCACCCACTTATAAAAAGCCCTCACTTATAACTCATTTCTCACACCTATCAAGCCATGTGTATCATCCTAACCCTAGACAAATTATCTATCAGGATCTCGCTTCTCCTCCAAGAATACTTACATTAAGAAGAAGAAACTTCATGAAGTCCTTTTGGTTCAAACCAAAGGGAGTTACCCAAATTAAATGCAATGGGTTCTCTTAACTTCTTTTCTTTTACTTTACTTATCCAACCCCTAAAACATATGTTTTACTTTTTGGTATAAGAAAAACAATATCATAAATATAATTGGATGCTGTTATTAGAAGGATTATAACTACAAATATAGACACCTCCATCTAATGGGAAAAGAACATATTGTTTCAGTGGATGACAAACTAATGCCTCACAAAATGATAATTGTTCAATTATCTTTTACCGCCTCTCACGATGGCCATTAAGATGGACCTGTATTTATATATATTATATATTATGTTGAGGTTTTTTGTGCTTCTGTAACTTTCATTTATATCACACCTTTATGGTTTCCATAACGGGTAAATACGATAATTTCATTTGAGGAACTGCGGACTACCGCCCCCTCAATGTGATATGACTCGTTAATTCCATATGTGGGACATATAAATGATAGATATAATGATATTATATATGATATTATACTGGATTTATAATATACATATGTATCATTATATTTTACTTCCATTAAAATATTAAATAGAAATTAATGTAGCGTTCATGCATACGTACGGCTTACCGTCCCTATAAATGGTGAATTTTATTTCATATCTCCAAATGATATGTACTATAATAAATACATATATATTGTAGATATATATTATATATATGATATATATGATATATATGATATATATGATATATAAATCATGAATATAATTCTAGAGATAATGGACTATTGACCACATGGAGAACATGTAATTATAAGGTGTTCATTTTTGAATCTAGTACCAAAAATCGACAAAACGACCATTATTAACATAAGAGTATAAATAATATTTATAACATGGTAATATGTGATAAAAAAGGAATAATAAACTTTTGAAAGGTTTTTATGAAGTTAGAAATTAACATTAGTTTATTATTCATGAGTTTGAAGGACAAACGGGTCAAGTCGGACTTGAGGTAAGGGACTTTGTCTCAATCTCTATTCATTGAGGAATATTTTGATTAATACACAAAATTCTTTTATATGTGGTATAATATAATTTTAATTTTAATTTCATTCAAAGGGATTAAATTTTTTATGATGTGTTTTACTAAACTACAAAAGGAATGTTTTTAATGTTTGTGATGACAATGACCTCTCCGCCACCGTAATGATTATTTGGCTTTCCTTATAAACCTCAACATTTTTTATGAAAACCGGAATCCCTTACTATATTTTTGGGTGTTTTGGTATTTAAAAATATGTATAAAATGGATTTATTATTTCAATATCTTGAAATGATTAATAATAATTGAAAATTAAATGTTGTTAGTGAAATTTTTATATTTTCAATATTTTATGTGTTATGATTTTATAATCGTACATGGAAAATTGATGAGTGGTTATGTGATAAACCAAATTAAAGGTGTTACCGTGACAAACTAAGATGTGTGGTTATGTTATACCTTCCAATGCATTGGGTATGGAAGTCGTCCGTTTGGCTATTCTATTTAGTGATATGTGTGGAAGTAGATCGTATGGTTATTCCACTTATGAATGTTTATGTCTGAAGTTACCTTTATATGTAATGAGTTCATTATATGGGTTTTATGATAATATTATGGTTACAAAAGGGTAAGCAATGATATTTAATTTAGTTAATAATATGTACTATATCATAAAAGAAAAATTTTATTACTTATGATAAAGTATTCATGGTGTACTTGTTGTTTTAAAAATCAAATATTTTTCCTTCTTTGTGTATCCCTTACTGAACTTTTTATGCTCATCCCATGTTTTTGAAATGATTTGTATAAGACATAAAGCAGAATATGGTCAAGTATGGGATCATGGAAAAGTCAGGTTGTCTAAAACCTGGCACTAGACATGACACTTTTTTTTCAAATTATTTATATTTTATGATGAAAATGAAACTAAATAGAAGTGTCTACTTTGTAATACGTTAGATGAAATGTAATAGTTATTTCCTAATAATATAAAATTATATACCTGAAAATATACTTATTGTGAATTATTCTTTTAATTCATGATTATGTAATGTTTTAGTTACAGGTCCTTATAGTTTGTATCAGAGGTCGGTTTGGATAACATTATGATTTTGGGTATTGTTAAAATAATATCAATAAATTAATTTATGTCAGTATTGAAATGATATAGAATTTATAGATTACAATGTTACTTTGACTAAGATATTTTTTTGTTCGGAATGGTTTTCCGTAGAGGAAACATGGCAGCTATGTTGGGATGACATCAGGAGGAAGGCAACCTTTCAAATTAGCAACCCAAGATGGTCGTAATCGGAACTGAACTATTTTTTTGCAGTGATGGAATAGTTGACTCAGGGTATAAATGGTGGTGGTATCCAAGCACAATATCATCCATATCAATCACAAAAAAATGTCAGTAGTGGATCATTTCATAAGGAAACATCCCCATCATTCAGCTGATCACCTGACCCAATGCTAGCAGAAGGGTGGATTAAAGCACTTAAGAAATTTTTTTATGTCATGGGGTGTTCAAAACATCAAAAGGGTAGTCTTGTTGTTTACCATTTTTATGGTGAAGCTGATCAGTAGTGGTCGATGGTGAAACATATCAGGGATTTTGGGGTTATTGATTCTCTTGATTTGAATAAATTCAAAGGTATGTTCTTTGAGAAATATTTTCCTAAGGTGGTTCAACTTAGGATCGAAAAAAATTTCTTGGAATTGAGGTAGGAGGATGACTAATTATATACTTATGAAAGAATGTTCACTTGACTATCGTGGTATGGTCTAAATTTTCTCTACGATCTTGATAGTAAGATAAATCGATTTTCATCAGGACTCAAGATACGATAGTAATGTGCTTTAGCTTCTCTTGAGTTAAAAAGTTATTAAAAACCTGTTTGATGTGCGGAAAAAGTGGAAATAGAGTTTGTTGATTATTAGGTTCTCTTTAAAAAAACGCAACAAGAGATCCAATTGTCAATCAAAGGGAAAGAATTCATCAAAGAATCCAGGAGGTAAGAAAACCAAATATCCATCTTGTGAGAAGTGTGGAAAAAATTAATCCTGGATATTGTTTATCAAAGTGTGGAAGGTTCATCTGGTGTGGTATGTTTTGTCATATTTCTCGTAACAGTAAGTAAGATAATCAAGAAGGCAATGAAAAGCCATCGGTAATATGTTTATGTGCAATGAAATGGGTCATTATGAAAATTAGTTTCTAAGGAAAAACTCAAATACGGGAATGAATATAGACTACAAGCAGAAATGGGTGGTGAAATCCTTTCCAAGTACCTCAATAGATGTTTGTCCATCAAATGAAGTTGTATCAAGTACACTTTTTTAATGTTCTGATTATGCTAATCTGTTTTTTGATTCAGGGTCTACACATTCATTCATTTCTAAGAACATTCCTAGTAAATTCGGAATTCCATATCAAGATATGAATCCTGAATTTATGGTAAATACACCAGGAAGAATGATTGAGACAAAAATAAAAAATAAGAACCTCATTATCCTTGTGTGAGGAAATAATATATATGAAAACCTTATTGTATTTTCTATAGTAGAGATAGATATTTTTTTATGTATGGATTGGCTTTTTGTTTATCATTCTAAGATTTAGTATACAGCTAAAGAAGTTTCTTTTCAGAAAAATTTTTAGTTTGCGTAAAATAATGATCCCTTGCTTTTGATAACATATCAAGAACTTGATAAACTATTCAAAGATGTAAATTAATGTTACCTAACACATATTATTTAAAATAAAATAAAATATTTAGATTAATGATGTGCTAGTGGTAAATGTGTACCTTGGTATTTTTCCTGATGAGTTTCCTGGTATTATACTTGATTGGGAAGGTGAATTTACTATTGACTTAGAACCTGATGCTAATCTAATTTCAAAACCCCCTTATCAAAGGGATCAAATTGAACATTTAGAGTTAAAGAAGAAATTTCATGAGTTATTAGATAAAGATTTCATTTGACCTAGAACATCACCATGGGGTACCCTTGTCTTGTTTGTTAAAAATAAATATGGTTCAATTAGACTTTTCATTAATTATAGAGCATGGAATAACATCACTCTTAAGAACAAGTATCCATTTCTTATATTGATGATTTGTTTGATCTGAACCAGGAGGGACAATATTTTTTGAAGACTGACTTGATGCTGGTGTACTATTAGTTGAATGAAATAGAAGAAGACTTTCCAAAGACCAAATTTTGTACTTGATAGTCCATTATAAATTTGTAGTTATTTTATTTGGTTTGACCAATTATCCTGTTGTATTCATTAATCATATGATTATAATTTTCTGTTAGTTCTTGGATAAGTTTTTGGTTGTGTTCATTGATGATTTTTTGGTTTATTTTAAAATAAATAAGGATCAATAAATTCATTTAATTGTTCTCTTTCATACATTAAAAGAAAATAAAATGTGTGGGAGACTCATCATGTGTTAGTTTTGGTTACAATATATTTCTTTCCTTGGTCACATTGTTTAAAAAAATTTCATAACAATTTATCCTTCTAAAAAATGTTTTTGAAGAATGGCCAAGACCATCAAATATAACAGAGATGAAAAGTTTTCTTGGTTAGGAATGTTAATAACATAGTTCTGTTGAGAATATTACATGGTTATCTAGCCTACTGAATAAGTTAGCACAAAAATATTTTCTGTTTATTTGGAAAAAATAATGTGATGATTGTTTTCATGAATTGGAAGGATGATTGGTGAATGCTCTAGTTTTGGCACTATATTACAGAAATTGTGAGTTTATTATTTATAGTTATGCTTCATTAAAAGGACGTGTATGTGTCCTTATGCAGAATAATCAGGTAATTTCTTCTTTTTCACGTAATTTGAACTCTCATGAATAAAATTACCCTACTCATGATTAGGAATTATCTACTATTGTTTTTGCTTAAAAATTTTTGAGGCATCATTTTTATGGAGTCAAATGTGAAAAATATACTAACCAAAAAATATTGAAGTATATATTCACTCAGAAATAATTAAACATGAGACAAAGGAATTGGTTGAAACTAATCAAGGATTATGACTGCATGATCCAATACCATCCGGAATAAGTAAATAAAATGGATCATGCTTTGAGTTGAAAAGGTAATGCTTCATTAACCATGAAATGTTTGGAATGAGATCATTTGGTTTTTTATTTGATGAAATTTTGGAATAGAAGTTTTTGGCGCTAGAAATTACTCTGTTTTGTTTCAGTTGTTAGTTAAATAATCTATATCAGATAGAATTAACTATGCTCTAAAGGAAGACATTGATTTACAGAAAAAGTTATTGTCAGTTCAGAAGTGTAAGTTGTCTGATTTTAATTTGATAATGATTGTGTTTTGAGGTTTTGGAAAATATTATGCATGACATGAGATTCAAAGTTGAAAATTTATTTTTTATGTGAATCTCATAGTTTTCTTTCTTTAGTTAATCCCAATAGTACTAGTTTATACATAGATCTTTGGGAGTATTACTGGTGGGATGGAATGAAAAAGGGATATTTCTTATTTAAATGTGATGTTTTTGAATTGTCAGCAGGTTAAAGCATAGTGGCAGTTACCAAAAGGGATGCTTCAGTCATTACCGATGCTAGTGTAGAAATGGGAAAATATATCCATGGACATTGTTGTTTGATTACAAAAGACAACTCAAGGTAATAATGAAATTTGAGTTATTATTGATCGATTGACTTAATATGATCATTTCCTTCCTATTAAATATAAATTGTCTCTATATCAACTCTTTCCATTGTATGTTAAAGAGATAGTGCGTTTTCATGGAGTTCCCCTCTTCCTTTTATCTTATCGTGATCCCAGATTTACTTCTTACTTTTGGAAAGGCCTTCAGATACTATTGGGTACTAAATTTAATTTTAGTATAAATTTTCATCCTCAATCAGATGTGCAGTCAGAATGAATAATTCATACCTTGAATGATATGCTACATGACTTTTCACAAGATTACCAAGGAATTATGGATCAACATCTTTCTTTGGTTTAATTTTCATATAATAACATTATTCATTCCAGTATATAGAGAGATGAATTTGAGGAATTATTTGGTAAGTGGTGTCGAACTCTAGCTTTTTAGGATGAAGTAGGTGAATTGATGTTGATTGGACCAGAATTTGTAGAAGAGATGGACTAAAAAGTTATGTTGATTCAGAAAAAAATAAGAATATCTCAGAGTTGGTAGAAAAGTTCTGGGGATAATTAGTGGAATGATTTTTCTTTTGAGGTAGGTGATCATGTCTTTCAGGAAGTTTCTCCATGTAAAAGTGTGATGCGTTTTTGTAAGAAGGGAAAGTTGAGTATGAGGTTACTTGTACCTTATGAAATCCTAGAGAATGCTCGATCAGTTTCATACAGAGTGTATTTACTACATGTTTATCACACATACATAATGCTTTTCATGTTTGAATGTTTAGAATGTATATGACAGATCCATATCTTATTTTGAGTCAATAGGATGTTCAGTTGGAAGAGAATCCATCTTATAAGGAACAACCAGTCCAAATTCTTTGCCGAATAGAGAAAGTGTTGCAGATTAAGATAATTCATTAGGTAAATTATTTTTTTGAAAAACCCAATTGGTTGTAGAGGCAACATGGAAATCTGAAAATTCTATGAGGGATAAATACCCCCACTTATTTGATAAGTCAATAAAAACTATGAGTATGCAATTTCCAAAAGGGGGAAGGATATACCATCTGAGGTAAATAAAGAAATAAGATATTTTTATATTTATTAATATTTTTGAATTAAATATTAATTTTCCTTTTAAAGGGGATACCATGTTCGATGGCTTACCCGATACACAACAATGAATTTTTTTGAAATATTACATTGTACGCTAATAATATAATATTTTTATTTTAAATGGTAGATAATTACAAGCTGTTGTAATGGAATGAATAGATAGAACAATCTAAAATATTATTATACATGTTTGTTAAATGTTATTAAATTTTTGTAATAAAATTTAGAGGATTAAAATGTGAATGAATCTATTCTTTAGCATTAAATGATTAATATTCCTTAAAAGGTGGATTTACCCCCTTTTAATGGTTAACCCTCATCAAATATTGTTTTTTTAATTTTTATATATTATATTTGAAAATATATAATTCTTATTTTGAATCGATATATCAAAATTTATATGGGGTAAATTTCTGGTATTTTTCTGATAAAATTCATTTTTAATTAATAGTGAAAAATAATGTATTTTAATTCAAAATTGGCATTTAATCTATTTTTTTTATTTTGATTGATTATATTTTTAATTGGTTTTGAGGTATAATTATATTATATTTTTACCATTTAATCCAATTTTGGTCAGTGTAATTAATTTCACATTGAAATTGGACATAAACAAGTGTCAATCTTTTAATAGTTGTTGTATCTTAAAAACACCATATTTGGTTTGACAACAGAAATTAAATTTAAATTAATTAATAAAACTACTATGTTTTGAATTTGGTAAAGTAGACATAATTTTTTAATTCAGAATATCTTATATATCTTAGGTAAAAACATTTATATTTTATGAAAAACTTCTTGTTTTGATGAATAGTGAAACCACATAGTAGTAGTAAAAAACGATTTTTCCTTTTAAATGAAATATTACAACTTCTATGAATTGAATTTATAAAATCCAACATACATGGTTGTTATTAGTAAGTAAAATGTGGTTCAATAAGATTGAAATAATTTTTGGTGAATATTAATTTTTGTCTTTTATTTAATGTAGTTAAAGATAAATAAGGAAATTCAAGTTAAAAAATTATAATAATATATAATTTTCTTAAAACATGTACTATAAATATTGGATGATTAATTTCGGACCATGGGATTATTTTGGTTGATATTGGGACCCCATGGAGCAACTTAATAGTCATAATGACACTTTATTTTATTTAATTAAATGCAATGACAAATATGACATAAATAATTATCTTTTAGTAAATAAATTTTTACATAAGGTTATATAAGTTATCTCTTCGACTTTAAATATTAATTGGAAATCAATAAAAATTTCGTACATCATGGTATTTGTTTTATAATTTTTAGACATCATATAAATTAATTTATATTTGACACAATAATGAAGCAGTGTTTACCTCATTAATTAATAACTTAAATATATAAGATTATAAATATTAAACAAATATACAAAACTTATCCAATTGTTATTGGATGATTTCAATTATACCATGGGTCACCTTGTATTCATCTTTAATTATAATTGGACATTTAGAAACCGAATATCATTATATAATAAAATAATATTTTCACACTTTCCTAAGGAGACCCTCCACCCCCTTATAAAAATCCTTTATTTATAACTCATTACTCACACCTCTCAAGCCCCTTGGCTCATCAATACCCTACCCAAATAAGCCCTCAAGATCCCTCTGCTACTCCAATAATCCTTAACTTAATATGAAGGCTCTTTAAGAAGTCCATTTGGTTCTAACCAAAAGGAGTTACCCAAATTAAAGGTAACAATTTCTCTTAACTTCTTTTTTTTATTTATCCAACCCCTAAACACTTTTTATTATTTTATTTTATAACAACACCAGTATCCTTAATATACTATGATATATTTATAATATGTATTCAAACAACACTTACACACACCTCCATAAAATGGGTAATAAACATATTATTTCGGTGGATGGCAAACTAACTCCTCACGAAATAATGATTATTCAATTATCTTCTACAGCCCCACATGGTGGCCATTAAGATGGAACTTTATTTATATATGATATATACTAAGTTTATGTTTTCTTGATTCTTCTGTATTTATCATTTATAACATAACTTTAAGCTTTCCACAATAAGTAAACACGATAATTTCATTTGAGGATGTGCGGACTACCACCCCCACAAAGTGATATGACTCGTTAATGCCATATATTGGATGTATAAAGGATGGAGTTAATGATATTATATACGATATTACACTAGAATAATAATATACCTATTTATCATTATATTTTAATTCAATTAAATAAAGAAATAGAAATGAACGTAGCGTCCACGCGTATATACGGCTTATCGTCTCCATGAACGGTGCATTTAATTTCTTATCTACAAATGATATGTACTGTTATAAACACATATATATACTAGATATATATAATATATATGATATCAAAATCATGAATATAATTCTGGAGATAATGGACTATTGACCACATGGACAACTTGTAATTATAAGGTGTTCATTTTTGACGAAAATACCAAATATCAACAAAACGATAGTTATTAACTAAAATGATTACATAATATTTATAACATGGTAATATGTAATATAAAAGGAATAATAAACTTTAAAAATGATCTTATTCTTTAAAAAAATAACTTTAGGTTATTATTTAGGTGATTATAGGACAAACGTGTCAATTCGGACATGAGGTAAGGGACTTCATCTCAATATCCATTCATTGAGGCATTTTTTTTTATACATGACTTTATTTTATAAGGTGTATAAATTCCTTTTACTTTTCATTTCATTCAGGGGAATCCGTTTTTTACGAAGCATTATACTAAACGAAAAATGGAATGTTTTTAACGTTTGCTTTGACAATGTCCTCTCTGCCTCTGTAATCGTTATTTGGCTTCTTCTATAAGCCTCGACGTTTTTTATGAAAATGGAAAACCCTTATTTAGTTTTTGGGTATTTTGGTATTGAGAATGATTTTTAAAATGGATTTATTATTTCAATATCTTGAAATCATTTCTTTTGATTTCAAATGAAATGATATTAGGGAAATGTTTATATTTTCCATATTTTATGTGTTATTATTTGTTAATATTACTTGGACATTAGACATGTGGTTACGTGATAAACCAAATGACGAGTGGTGCTGTGATAAACAAGGATGAGTGGATACGTTATAACATCCAATGCATTGGGTGTGGAATCGGCCGTATGGCTATTCCATTTACTGGCATTTGTGGAAGTCGACTGTCTAGTTATTCCACATAAAAATGTTTATTTCCCAAGTTAACTTTATATGTTATGTGTTCTTTATATGGGTTTTATGGTAATATTAGGGTTTAAAAAGGGAAATTAATGATATTTGTGTTCATTGAAGAGTATTTATTACTTCATAAAGGTGAAATGTATTACTTATGATAAAGTATTCATGTTGTACTTGTTGTTTTGAAAAAATAACTGTTTTCCTTCTTTGTGTATCCCTTAATGAGCTTCTTATGCTCATCCCATATATTTGAAATGATTTTCACAAGACATAATGTTGAATAGGGTTAAGGATGGGATCAAGGAAAAGTAATGTTATCTAAAACATGGAACTAGAATTGACACATTATTTTAAATGTGTTTATATTTTATGAAAAAATGGAAACATAGTAGAACTGTATACTTTGTCATTTAGAGATGAAATGCAATAGTTATGGCCTAGATCTCTAAAAATATAAACCTAAAAATATTCTCAATTTGAATTATTCATTTAATTCATGATTATTTAATGTTTTAATGCAAGGTCCATATATAGAAAATCTTTACGATTTTTTAAAAATTCAAATGAAAAAACATTGAATGATGGGACATGTAATTCAACATTAAATACCATGAATATATTACAATTCATCATATGATATCAAATATGTGGTATGTTCACAAAAAAAAAATTTACAACATAACACTGAACATGTCCTCAAGAAAGTAAATTTTGATGTATGCTCTTACAACAATTAAAACATTGGTAGCAAAATCTGATGAGAATGTATGACAAGAAGGGTGATATTTAATATCATTCAATAATATATAATTATGATTTATATATTTATGTTGGTTGGTGAAAACATTATATAAATTTTAACATTATTTATAACACAAGTGATTCTCAATGAATGTAAATTGAGAACAGTACTCATACCTCTTGTCCAGAAGTCCCTAATCATAGTTTAAAACCATATATCAAAAAAACTAATATAGTAATATACTAATTAGTAACCTCTCCCTTAGTAATTTTAATTTATAATATTCATAAATTGTCATTTTATATAGTAATTCTCATGATCTTTCACATCAGGGGTATATAGTTTTGATAATTTCACAGAGTTTAACAGTAGTGGGGTCCATAATCATTACTCTTAATATGGTCCTAATTACAAAGTCATTAATTATACTATTACAGATGATATATAACAATTTATTATATTTAAAATTAATTCAATGAGTGTTTTATTATTTATTCATTATTATGAAATTGAAAATAATCATGTTTTTAGTGATTTTGGATGAATATAATTTAATTTCATAGTAAATTAGTTAGATATTTATATGAAATATAAAAACCCAATTTTATATGAATTTATATTATAATACACCATTAAATATTCTCTCATATTCATCCACCACATTAATGTATTGTATTATTCAAGTATGTGTTTAAGTAACCCAAATGTGGAATTTCCTTGACTAATGGATGATTATAAGATGTTATAGTAGTAATATAATTAAACATGAACAAAAATGAAAAAATAGCGTTTATTTTTGTGATATATCATATTTTTAATGAATAATGAATAAAAAATTATTATCATAATTACATTATTTAGAAAGGATACATCATTTTTTACATATTTCACTTATTTTAAAGGATTGAAGTGACTATAATAATTTATGGATAATATAATTTATTAATTAACAAAATACCATAACCTTTTTGATATAATTAACATCATATTTATTCTATAATATCTCTCTTACATAAAACCTTTTAATTTGATGAATGAAAACTCACAATGTTATATCATGGATGTGGTAGTCCACACAAAGCCTAAAAATACATTTTTTTAATGGAAAGTTAATATGAATAAATAAATTTAATAACCCTTATATATTTACAATACCTTATATAATTTATAATAAAATGATTATATTATAGTTGATATAATAAATTTTAATTACTACAATTATGAATAAGAATGCATTTTTTATAATAATTGCATTAGGTATTGGAATGTTCCTTTGAAATAAATATAAAATTGAATGAAATAAGATTAATTTGAGTGAACAATGGATTATGTTCATGGAAATTTTAATAGGGAGAGTAAAATGGATGTTTTTAATGGTATAAATCTGTTAGTAGGTGAGACATTAGTTGGAGAAGTTGAAAAACTTTTTAGGTGAAGTTAATGGTCGTTATCTTAGAACTATTAACTATTTCAATATTGTGATGTTACTATTCAAAGGTAAACGAAAGAAAAATTTATTAATATTTTGGGAATAAATGTATTGGACTATAAAAATATCATCCATATAATTAATTAATTTTTTTAATTATATTAGGACTTTAAAACTATGTTAAACGAAATTTACCCTATTTATACAGAGCTTGGTATATTACTACCAAATTAGTATTTATTTGATTGGAAAATATTAACAATGATAGTTTTAGATAATACGATGCATATAATTTATTATTATAATATAATTTTAAAAATTAATATAAATAATTTTTTAATATTTATTTTTAAAATTAATAAACCTAATATCATAAAAACAATTTTCATTAAAATATTGTTTTTAATGATTAAAATTATATATATGATATAAATATATTAGATACTTATCATAATGTATAAAATTTATTTATTATAATTCCAATAGTTTTTTAGGACTTTAATATGTAATAAAAAATTAAATCGTGTTGGAAAATACAATGTCTTAGAGAAATATAGAAAATAATTTTCATATTAAAGTAGAATTTAATTTAGTTATAAAAAATATTTTAGACTGGTATTATATATCAAAATAGAAGTTTAAAATGAATAATTTTTTTTATAATATAGAGTTTTAAAATAAAATTTTATATAATTTTCAGTCATTTTTATTTAATATTATTGTCATTGAAAATATATTTCTTAAGAAGCCCATATTTTTTAGCTACAAAAAAACATTTTAAAAAATGATGAAAAATATTTTAATGAAATTGATTGATATGAGAAATTATAAGATGAGGTTAATTTTTTTAAAATTATAAAAAATATAAATTGATTTTTTTGAATACTGAAATAAAATATAATCAAAATATAGTTTATATTAAAAAATAAAAATTTCAAATATTAATTGTTTTTATTCATATTTTATATATTTTACAAACAAATTTTTTGTTAAAAAATTAACATATCAAAACAAATATAATAATATTGACCTTTATTATTAATATATAAATATTCCTCTCTTAAAAATCATTTTTTATAATAATACTTTTCTATGAAATAATTGTTATTATTATTAATTTAAGCTAAACTAATTATATTTCATTCATATTAATTGTAGCCATTATTTTCAATGTAATTATGATTAAATATGCAATTTACAATTTTATTATCTCTAATTGAATATATATGATTTTAATAGTTATATTAATTTTAATATTTAATCAAAATATGTCGTGTAATCTTTTTGGTCTTCTTTTGAGTGAGGAGAAAGTGATTAAAGAAATTTACATATTAAATGGAAATAAAATGTTATTTTCTTGATGTTCTAAATTCTAAAACATGAAATTAAATTTATCCATAGAAATATCAATTATAATATACAAATGAAATTATATAAATCAAAATGGTATGTTTAATGTTTTAATTATGTTGAAATTATTTTTTGGAGTTATTGATATCTATTTAGGGAAATATAAAAATATTATCCCACAATAACACATCGCATTAATGTACTCATTGGGATACTGTATGTTGTGAACATGGGCATTCAAGAATAATCCATCTATGAAAAAATAGAGGTAAATTGACTGATGATCATTATAAGAGAATTTATATAAATAATCATAAGAAAATGTAATCTCAAGATTTATAAATATATAATACTGTGTTTTTATTATATAGTCTTACAAGTCAAAATGTTTCAGACTCAGTTCAACATATATAACTCCCAATTTATCATATAAAATTATTCGATTAAACCATGTTACAATGATTTTAGTTATATATAACATATGAGAAGCTCCATAAATTTTATAATTCAAATTACTATGAAAATGAATACAATATTGATTCAAAAAGATCATATAAATTTTTACACTCAAAATATATGTTATCTTTTTTAAGAGAAAAATAATAATTATTAAAAAAATATAACCCATTACATATATACTGTAATCATATTATATAAATAACATACCATTTAGAAAATTAATTTGAATCTCTAATACATTTAAATATAAAAGGATTTAATATTCCTCTCATTACTATCTGCATCACTATACCAAATATGTTATTTATTCCTAGTTCATACACTATACACTATATATCCTGAACATCTTAATTCATGAGTTATAGGCCAACTCATGACACCAAAAAATTTACTAATGAATAATTGGTTACAGTTATTACATTTGGTAAAATAATATTACAAAAAATTAGTCAATGAAATAATTTATAAAAAATATTATAAAACAATGTTAAGTAGTTGATTTTAAAAATACCCATCCAAAACATCATCTAAAGTTCTCATTTAGTTATTCAAATCCCATGAAATTAATTATCATCATTTTAAAAATAATTTAATCAATGTATGAATGAAGATTGCCAACCTATAAAACTCATATTGAACTAAGGATATAAAAAATTATAATCATACATCTTTATAGTGAACATTGAATAATAATTATAGAGACTGCTAAAAATAAGAATAAAATGTTACCAATTATACTCTATCTTTTAAATAATCAAACAACCATTAATTATCTCAACGTCATTTTTATACTATACAATTAAATTATCACTACCGTAATCAATTAATTTCCAAATATATTCCCAAAATACAACATTTTTTAAACTTAATATTATTTATATTAAGACAATTTAATATATGTTTCAATTACATTAATGTAATATAGTTGTTGAAAAATTTATATATGTTTCACAGTTTCCTCTTATAAATTATTATAAAATTGTATATGATTAATAAATATCACTTTCTTATGATAATAACTATTAGTTTAATAAAACATCCTTATAATATAATAAAGACTATTAAAATATATTTTCCAATGAAAAGACATATAAAAAATATTAACCATCTATGGGTGATCAATATTTTATTCTACTACATAGTATTTTCTACAAAAATGGCATTGTAATCATTATTTATGTGATCTTGTTTCCAACAAATACTAAAACCAAAATGGTTCTGATAATATTCACAATATTAATCTAAATAAATAAATCCAATTTTTTCTTTACTTATGACACTAATGTTTTTCATATAATACATTTTATCGACTCATGACTACATTTTTCTACTTATGAATTTAAATGGTCATTTTTCTATTATCTAATATAACCTAATTAGATAACATATTTATTAAATTCATTATAATTATTCATAAATGTAATGTGATTAATCAATTCATATCAACCAAGAGTGTCTCTCTAGGAGGGTATCGATTGGCCAACACATCAACCCTTAATGGGATTATAGATTCAATATACATAAAATTGTTTTTAGATGACTTCATCTATGTTCATCTATGTCAAATCCATATCCACCATCTACAATCTAGATTTGTATGTACTAGTAATAGAATGATCATAACATGTACTTGAATAAAACAACATGATGTTATTAGAAACATAGTCTTTTTAATAGGGATTAAAATGATTTTTTCTTAACTTAATCCACACATTACATTTTTATATTTTCATATAATTAAATCATACACCTTTACCAAAAGACTATGTATTGTGATCTACCAAAACATATAAATCCATTTTTATGCATTAAAACTCATAATCTCAAATGATATCTAAACCATTCCTTTGATTCCAACTATGATACCCAAGATCCGTACACTTGTATATTGTTCTAAATGAGAAATAATATACATATTATATTTTCTACCAGTTTTGAAATACTATAAATATTAGTCCATAATTACAAAATCATTATTAAATTTTTAATCTTTAAAATATTATGTATTCATTTAGGCTTAGAGAATTATAAAAATAGGAAGAAACATAAACTAATAAATTCCATGAATAATATATCCAATGGAAAAGTTTCACATTATATATTAATGCACATAATTTATACAATTTCACATTCCAAAACATTTTTTCCAATTTATTATCATTTTAAACTGTTCATGTGTACTAATTTTATACATAACCTTGGAAATTTAAATTATAAAATTGGGATAGTTAAACTACTAATTATCGTAAATATATAACTAAAAAATCATGTAATAATCACAGAATAAATATTATGGAATGAATAGTTTTAAAACATTACACCATAATCAATAGGAAACTAGGATCATGATATATCCATTATAATAATTCAAAACATTCATATTAATATTAATTGACTGACAATGATGGAGTATATATTTTCATAAATAAAAAAATTTATATCAAAATATTATACTAAGAAATTTGATTTCAAGAATACATTATATACAATATATAATCAAGACGTTTTTATGATACAAAAACTTATTATAGGAAATGTCATACCTTAAAAAATGTGTTTCCAAAATAGTAATGGAAAGAATATATATAATTACAGCCAATAGTTGTCACCTAATTAACTCTCAGAAAATAACTATAATTTTCATAATGATAATTTATACAATTCCCCAATGAACCTAATAATTATAAAATCATGGTCTTCCAAAAAATTATATATAAATAAATAAAATACATAGTCAACCCATGTTAGTAGTGAGTAATCATCATGAATTCCAATTCCATTCCCCTTTATATTATACAAGATTACATTAATATTACAAAAAAAAGAAATTAGTGAGATAATTGAGCATTAAATAGTCAAAATGATATTAATTATATATAATTCTAAAACAATATAAACTTTTTTCATAAATGTCCCCATGTAAATGGAAGAATATTCAATATAGGGGAAAATTATAGAATCATAATTTTATTGAATGTGATGTTATCACTGTATATCTTATTGATTATATAAAAAATCCAATACCGAAAAAACATAATCAAATTGGTTCCATTGGATGTCAGTGGATGGTTTAAAAATGACCTATAACAAGAAATGAGAAGAATTTGGAAAATGGGTAATGTGGATTGATTTTATGTTAGGGTAAATAATTCTGGATTATGACATAATACAATCACTAGGTAGAATGTTCGAAACACATATAAAATACATTCAAATAACGTTTTAGACTCAACAAATGAAAATTGTGTTTGTAAAATATCCACATTAGATGGAAAACATCAGAATAAATACTCACTTGAATAAAAAATATGATTTGTGAAGATAATAAAATGAAATAAAATTAGTCCAAAAATATAGATCCATGGGATATAAAAACACCATTTTAACATAGCAATATTCAGAATATGAATTATGTCTAAATTTATCTAAATTGATAATAAGAAAACCCTTATATCATTCTAAAATTTAAATCAAAACCCCATGATTTATAGTTATTGAAATTTAACATTATGTACCATGAATAAAAGATAACTCATTATATGTTACTATAATTGGTATTATGAAGAGTAATAAAATTAAAGTAGGTGGATCATATAGAAAATGTCACAAAGAGATGTTTATTAATTGAAATCCAATATATTAGATCAATTGAACCAAGATTACCAAGAAAAATAGACTTAAAATTGGATGGATATTATCATGAAAATTTTTATAATCTTATTTTTATAATTATAACGCATTGTAATCAATATAATATAAAAATATAACTTGTTGTATAATATAAATATATGTCAGTGAACTGATATTAACACTATAACCCTTAACTATTTTGCTAAATTCCATGAACAAACATTATCTTCATGTTTCATAAACCTATATATCACATTAGAATAAATAAATATATAATAATAACTTACATTTTCAAACATACTTATCATATAAATTCATTCTCCACATGAATTCATCTGATTTTTAAATCATGGGTTTATAGTTTTGATTGTTTGTGCTAGTTTCAGAATAGTGATGTGTATATTATTTTCTCTTAAATATTTAATCATTAATATTCATATAAATAAACTATTTGATATAATTTATAACAATTTATCATATTTATAATTCCATTCAGGTTTGTTTTAGTCCTCATAATTAAATTTGAAGTTTTCCAGAAGCATGTTTTGGTTATTATTGATGAATAAGGGTGTTTTCTCTATTGATGTATTTTTATTTTATATGACATCTCAAGAACTAAATACAATCCTTATACACACATTTATAAAATATTATATTATTAAATATATTCTCATAGAATTCCATTTTATAAGTTTATATTATTATTCATGTAGTGGATAAACCAAACAAAAGATGAAACTAAAATGACTAATGAATGGTTATTAAATCATTTAATTTTAATAATATTATACCAGAATCATAATAATATTGTATACTATTAATTACGTTGATATAACATAATTAAAAACAATTATTAAAATTAATTAATTTATATATTGTAATTACTTATTAAGTGATGCTTTTTTCAAACAGTTATATTATTTTATTCGATTAAATTAAAAAAATCACTTATTGATGTAATTAATAAGATACTAAATTTCACATAACAAAGCCCTAATGATATATTAATGATGATATTTATCCCAAAATACCACACTTATTTGAATGCTTGTTTGTTTAAGAAGGAAAATTAAACATGTTACATTATAGTTTATGTTTTATACACAATATAGGAACAACCATTTTGGTTTTCTTAGTGGTTGTGGAATATGAATATATTTTGATGAAAACCATAATGTAGTAACATTAAAAAATATTAATTTTAATAGTATCATTATATTATCATGGAGAGAATAATTTTTTAAGAATATAATTAATATAAAAACTAAGCATTAGAAAAAATTTATGCTGGAGACTAGAATTTTTTGTAGAAATATATTTAAATTTAATTTAAATATGATAATAATACATGACCAAGGGGTTATTTTTCTAATAGTTTGTTTTAGATATATAAATATAGAAAAAATTCAAGGAATTTTTTTATGGACAATTGATTCCATAAGTAGAGGACGTCTACTTTTTTATATTTAAGTGTTTTTTCAGAGCACCCATATCAGTTTTAGTAATTTGTAATAAAAATTCAGTAGAAAAAGTATGTATGATGTTAAAACTTTTGGGGAAACCTATCATCATTAATACAATTCACACACATATAATTTACCATCTTTTATTATTCTTTTGTACTTAATTTATAACTGTAGTAACAATTTTTATTGAAAAAAATGAACATTAAACATTTTAATTAATTGTGTATTTCTAAATGATAAATTAATAATGATTATATTAAATTAAATTTCAAACAGTTATAAATGGATATTTAATAATAAACTCAATGAATCATGTAAAAATAATTTTTGGGGAAATAATTTATTAGATTTAAATTTATAAGTAATAAAAAATTATCTTGGATACTGAATATATTAACATAAATTAATTAATAATAAAATTAATTATTATTTTTATGCATTTTAGAGGTAAGAAAAAAATAACCACCTTTGATAATACTGCAACTAAAAAATTTAAAAAAACATTTTCTATATTGATTTGGAATATCAATTACATATAAAAATTGTTGAAAAATGTTATCTAAGGACAACATATTTTTTAAATGAATAATATATTCCTAAAATAAATATAAGTTTACTTATATGTTTAAATAAATTTCTCGTAAATTATTATTTAAAAAAAATATCTTAAAAATTACTCGTTTCATGAAAACGATAACTTTTTACTCAGAAATGGCCTTTAATTTTAAAATAAAGAAAATAATTCTAAGCAAAATTCGTTACATGTACATAAAATATAGTTTTTATTTTCAATAATTTAAAATTGCTGATTTTATATAGAATTGTCGAATAAATTAATAATGTACCATTGAAAAAATAATTTTATTGAAAAATATCATTTCCAAATATTACCATTAATTTTTTAAATTTCATATCTTTTATAAAATAAACAGATGTTATGATGTTATTAATAAAAACCAAAATTTATAAATATTCATTTTCCTCATCTCAATAGAAATATGTAAAAAATAAATGACATTTTTAAAGAAAAATAAATTTCTAAAAAATTAATGATCTTATTAGTCATTTTTTGTATGTTAATATGTTTGATTTAATTTTAAAAGTTTCCTTTATTATATATATATATTACCTATAAAACAATTACTCATTTTTATTCACATTATTTCAACATCTAATTTTTAATGGTAATATATATATATATTATAAATATAAAATTATTTCATTTAGTTTTTTTGTGGATTATGACATCTATCAATCACATTTCCCAATTTGATGGAAATCATATCTTAATATCTAATTATTTTACATATATTTAGAAAGGAATTTTTAATTTCAATTAATATATTGGATGGATTTTGAATCAATATTTGGAATGGAATTATGTATTTTGGATCCCATTAAATGAGGTATTTTAGGATTTATTTGTGGCATGATATTTATCATGGGTAGTGGAATAGAAACTAAAGAATATCGAACATTCCATTAGGATGTTTGAAATGACTAGTTAGATGGTACTTATCCTCATACTATCTAATAGGTGGCAAGTTGAGAAGGGTCATCCAGCTTGAACGTGGCCTAGTATTAAATTAGAGATGGGTTATTTTTGTTAAAATGATTTATTCTCTCCATTTCAAATTTTGAGGGGGAAGAATAATTTCCTTGTGCCATTTTGGGCATCTAGCCATTGAAATATTTCCCCTTCCTTTTTTAGTTAACATTGATTGGGGATGTCATTCCAAGATGATTTTTACATAGAATCATGATGTGGAATTTTCTCCATCTCATTTTCCTCTTACACTCATTTTAATTATATTTTGGAGTGATATATATTAGGTAGTATATTGAGATTTCTCTATATAATGGAGAAACTATTCATATTTAGAGTGGTTCCATGCTACATTAGTGGAGTTCCTCCCAAGAAGATATTCATTTTCATCTATATGTTGAATATTATATTTAATTACATTCAGGGGATTTTTTTAATGATTTCCATTAATATTAAATTTAAATAATTATTTAATAGGTTATAGATATGTAGGGATTATATAAGGTTGTTGGTGAGGGGGTCTATCATAGATCTCTTACAGGATTTTTTTTCATCATTTCTAGTGTGTCATAGTGATGTAGAATGTTTTTTTGATTATTCCGTGTATTTTTTAATAGTTTTAAGATGGTTTATAAGTAAAAGTGTTTTTTTAAACAATCTAAATAGATTTTATACAATTATATAGGTTCTTAAGGTATGTATTCGTCTTGTAGAGGCATGGAAAATGTAATATCCTTCCCCTCCTCATAGGATTGATATGGGTGAAGGACATTACATGGCTTTAATAGGCATTTCCACAACACTAATGGCTATAAATAAACACTGATGGATTCATAAACAAGTGTGGGATGATTTTCCCATTAGGAAATTAGCAACCCAACCAAAAATTCCAAAACTAAAACCACTACATATTGCATGATAAAAATTTATAGAAACTCAATTTAATACCATTATTATCAAAACCAAATAAAAAATTTACCTTAGATGAATAAATATAAAATCAATTATATATTATAATAAAAAAACACAAAAAAACTCATACACTCCAAAGACACCAACATAAAGCTCAAACTACAACACCATTCCCACGTATTATGAAGAACCACTAAGGAAGTGTGATCCATTATAATTACATTTATCTCAATAGTGAATATCAAAAAAATCCCAGATGTTATATATGAAGGGAGAGTAAGGTAACTCAATATGTTTCCCCAAATGAAATCCCTACTCACAACACTAGGATATAAAATTATAGAACATTTAAATGAAAATATTAATATAAAAATTTAAAATAGTTTATCTCAAACAAAAACAATTTCTATTAAAAATATATTTCCAAAACATATCTATTTTCAATTGATGTAAAAAACCATGCTTGTGAAAACCATTTAATATTACATTTTCAAAAAATCCCATTCTAATCAACAATCCCACACATCCAAACTTGAATTCCTGTCTGATAGTTCGATAAATGATTGATATATCATTAATATTACATTTAATCAAATTTTAATTAAAACTTCATTTTCCATTACACCCTATCACCAATAACTAAGTCATATTTCAAAACGGATTAATAAAATGAAATATGAACTACCACGATCAATTTATGAAAAATCATTCCCAAAAAAAACATGACAAAAACATTTCAATAGAACAAACTTTTTATTGAATCAATTACCAAAATAACAGTTTTAAAAAATCAAACCAAACTATATTTTTCGAAATAAATATTTTAAAACCGTTTAACAATGCATTTTTTACATAAAAATCCACAATTCCCAAAAATCTACCACCATACCTTGAGAAGGTTTCTAGCATGATTCAGTCATATGATTCATAATCAATTAAGTCATTTTGAAAAAATTCAATCTAATTTTTTCAATTATAATAAATGGATTCAAGAGTGAAACCACATACCTCATGGATAAGGTAGAAAATTAAGAAATACAATAAAACAACAACGAAACTAGGTTGAATCATAAAAACCCCCTCATAAATCTCTTCCCTTAATAAAATCAGGACATATCTATTCGTGATTGAAATAAAAAACCTTAGATCTAACCATGATATACTTTATGAAAGAATCTGAGAGAGAGGATAATTTATATCTCTTAAAAAATGAAAAAATATCATAATCAATGAATTACCATTGGAATTAGTATTCGACTTACAATAAAGAACCATTGAATCGCTTCAAATTCAACGGGGAGCAGTTTTATAGCCATTGATAGGGTTAAATATCTTGTTATGGATGAGAATATTAAATAAATATATGGTCATAAGAAAAAACGAGTGAGATACAAAATTCTAGGATCTCAATTTTAAACCATGCATGACAAATCACACGTTTAGGAAAAACCTCATGCGACATATTCAACATCCTCTCTCATAAAAGAAAACCTTGCTCAGTTTTCCAATAGAGTTAGATAAACTATGCACCAACCTCGAAAAATCTAGTACACCAATTTTAATCAATTTACCTAACCTCTAGTACAGTTTTTCTAAATTGTACACCTAACCGTGTGCCTTCCCATTATCCCATGTCTTATTGTGCTTTCTTTCCTGAAGGAGTTTCATAGTTTACATTAACTGTGCACCAACCATGAACCTTTAAAAAATCCATAAAAATATTCCAAAAATTGTCCAAACCCTCCCATACATCAATCAAGAACATTTAGTACATAAAAATAATATATAATGTGTTACATACAAAAAATGGGGTGTGATATAGAATATCCTTAGAAGTACATATTGATCATTGAGAATAAAGGGGAATCATTAGAACAAATAGATGGTACTAGTACATGACCATTATATCTATGATTCTACTAATATTGATGTGGTTGTAAAGTCTCATTACATATATGGTTTTCCTTTTTAATTATTTTATTTCAAAAAAAAATTAATATAAAATGATAACTTGAAATCAAATTCCTTTAATGTCTAGAATAATGTAACTATTCCACTTCTATTTTAGAACACTAATAAAATCAAAAAAATTTATGATTGATGATATAGTAAAATGAAAACATATTTACCTAAATATTATAACATAAATAGTGGTTTTACAAAGTTATATTTAAAATAATATGTTATAGAGATTATTATATTTGGTTCCCATGGTGACATCCTTTGAGTGGTTCTTGGTGACATGATGTGATCATCTAGAATTTTGTTCATGTAAGAACCATTATAAAATAATTGAACCATCTGGAATGATTTTCTTATTATGGAATGGGTTATCCTCCCACTTAAAACATGGAATCATAGGTTTATAGAATTTATATTGGAATGACATAGGATGGGTGACATTACCAATTGATTATATTAATATCATGGAGATGGGATACATGGCATATTATTTGTGTGTGATGATTTAAGGGAATAACCATTAGTTTTGTAAGGCCATGAAAAAATATGAACTTGGTCTAGGGATGTGATATCCTATAGTGGAGTGTAACACCCCGAGATTTTGTGAAAAATATTATTTTCATTAATGTCTTGTGATGTACGCTACACCAAAAGAAGCTTTCACAACACACATCCTTGACTTTCCTTGCATTACATGCAATAGTGACCTTCCTCGATAGCGTGTGTAGTACGCAATACTGAGTTTCACTAAAAAACGATATGCTATTAAAATATTATTAAAACTAGCCGTTATGAATAGTAATAACCACTTTTTGAAATATTGTAAATTTTATTTTTCACAATGGACTTCATTTTTTGATTCGGAATATCGAAATTAGCTTAGGGTGAAATATTGGTACTTTTCGGATAACTTTCATATTCTGATGAATAGTGAAAATTACTAAAGTTTAATTAAAAACAACTTTTTTAATAGAAATAATTAATAGTGATAAATTATTAATTTGAGTGGTTTTAAAGTATATTTAGAATATATTTTTACAATTTAATACAATGTTGGTCATTGGATGTAATTTCACATTTAAACCAGACATAAACAAGTGTCAATCTTTTGATAGTTATTATCTATTAAAAACACGCTATTTGTTTTGACGACGAGAATTAATTTTAAAATTAATTAATGTAACTGATATTTTTTTGAATTTGGTAAAATAGACGTCATTTTTTAATTCATAATATCAAATATAGCTTAGGCCTAATTTTTTGTATTTATCTGGAAACGTTCATTTTTTGATGAATAGTGAAACCACTAAGTGGTAGTTTAAAAACTGAATTTTTCATAAAAATTAATTTTACCACTTCTGTGGGTGGAATTTCGAAAATCCATGAAACACGGTTAATATCAAGTACTAAAATGTGGTTCAATGAGATGAAAATAATTTTTGGTGAATAGTAACTTTTGACTTTTTTTAACCACGGTTAAAAGTAAATAGGGTATTTATGGGTAAAAATAATAATATTATTACCCAAAAACATGTCCTAATTCTATTGGATAAGTGTAATTCGACCAAAAACAACCTTTGGAATAAGATATGACCATTTAAGCCCACATGGATTAGATTAGGACATTTATTATTAATTTATTTAAAGAGGGGTTAAAATAGTTAAAATCAATGTTTAATAAGTAAATCATTTTTAATATATGTCTATACATAATATAAATTCGACTATAAATATTCATTAGAAATCTAAAACGATTTCCAACATAATGATATTTTATTTTTAATTTTTAGACATTAAATAATTTAATTTATTTGTGACACACCGATGATGTATTAATTATCTTATTAATGAAATATTGACATAATTGATGTTATAAATACCAAAATAAAAGTAATTTGAGACATTTTATGACTTAAACTAATTTTATAGGTTAATATCACATGTTATTATTGATTTTATTTACTTTTTGAAAACTAATAATTCTTTAATGATTTTTACAAAAATCAATTACCAAATAGTGTCAAAATTGACATAAAATAGTTCTTAAAACAAATATTATATTATTAATTGTTATTTTATTACTAAAAATCAATGGTTCATCAAAATGACTTATATAGGGTTATATATATTTATAATAAACAACTTGGGGTTCTTTTCTCTAGATATAGTAAGTTTATTAACCTTATAGTGTAAGAACACAAGAAGACACGGTAAAAGTAAAATTATTTAACTTAATGTTAAAACTAAATGATAAGGTTAAAATAGGAACCTAAACTTGCCTAAATTCTATTTGATGAGAGGATTTCGACCTATACCCTCTTTAGCTTTTAAATATATCAATTTGTAGCTATTAAAAACCGAATTTGACTTTATAATAAAATAATATTTTTAGTTATTCCAAAGGTGCCCCTCTCCGCCCTTATAAAAGGTCACTTCCTCTGTATCTTCCTCACAACAATTTGAGCCTTCATGCTCGGCCAAAACCAGCCAATTTCATATCTCCACTTCCCTAGAAACATCATATAGGTTCTAGTTATCTTAAAAGACCTATTTTTTTGCCCTAAAAGGAGGTCTCAAAGAAGCACTTCAAAGAAGAGTTAATGTCTGTTACCGATTCTTTGATCTTTATTTCTTCTTCCACTTCTTCTTATTTAGTTTTTTCATTATAAAGTTATAACATTAGTATCACTGACATACTGATATGTTATTATAAGTATGAAACAACCTTATTTCACCATCTATCCATCCTATGGAAAAAGAAATCACAGCACGTACGTACGTACGGAATACCGTCTCCACGACGTGGTGTAATCTATTTTCCACCACCACCTTACATGGACGGGTATAATGGTGTAAATAATGATTATATATGACTATTATAATGTGATATTTCTTCTGAAATAGTATACATACACTCCAATTCAATTCCACGATCATAGGAACGATATCATCACTCGTGTGTACGTACGGAATAACGTCTCCACGATGTTATGCGAATCGTTCTACATGATCTTCATTTCATAATGATTATATAAATGAATTGAATGAATTAATATGATATATATTAAACTAATTCCATTTTGGAAATGATGTATCTATAACTGAAAGTGAAGAATAAGAGTTTATTTGACAGAACACGCATAAGAACAAAAAGTTACAAACACCCGAATAACAAGTAGCCATGAAATATTTCTACTAAGAAGCTAAGAATATGACCATATATGATAACATAACAATAATTATGATTCTGTAATAAGTAAATAACTTTATTTAAATCATTATACAGGAGGTTCTGACACATGTGAAGCAAATCGGACCTAAGGTAAGGGAAATATCACAATCTCATTTTTATCTGAGATTGTTTATACTTTAGTATTTACTGGGTTGTATTTTATCATCCAAATCCATGTTTCCTCAATATATAATTTTATTTCCATCCACCTAAAATTTTTTAAATCCAAATTTAACAGTTGGTGAGTTTTTAGTAAAGGATATGAAAGGAATCTTTTGTTGTTTTTCGTACGAGGTACTTTTTGACATTTCAGACAAAAGTACGAAGAAATTTTTTTTAACTTTTACTGCATGAATGGATTTTTAAAACATTATTTCCAAGAAGATTCCTTTATAAGTTTTCAGGTTTATTTTTAATCAACTTCTTTTAGTTAAAAATTGTATGACATGTTAAGAAAGGAAAAAAAATTAGAAGTAGAAAGGATATTTTCCTCAAGAATGGAGTTGAAGTGTTTTATCAAAATTATTTTCCATCTAAGATAATATAGGGTTCTATTTCTATCCATATTATTAAATTTATTTGATTATGTTGTGATGGAATTATTTTTATGAATTCGTTTATTTTATATGAATTATTTTATGATGTCATGTTGTTTAAGATTCCCATTTTTATTACATGGGTTATGCAATGATGTATGATTTATGATTTTGTGTCACACATAAGAATGGTATCATTATGTGATAGTGGGACCTATATATACCTTCAATGCATTGGGTAATGATTTTATATCTCATGAGATAGACATGGCTGGAATGGTAGGTTATACTGATTCAGTGAAATAGGACTGATACAAGGAATGAACTCGATTCAGAAAGAGACTTTGTCCACTAAGATAGTCTTGGCAATGAGTCTTCACAAATAAGAAATGATTCTCTATGATTATGTGTGTATTCCATAAAGATTCATGTTTTAAGTAATTATTGTTGGTATTACATTTCAATACTATGATTTATCCCATGTTATGAAATTGTGATCTCTTTTGCAGGTTAAGATTTCCAAAAGATATGTTCTAATGAATATGATGTGATTGATATTTCTTTTGTTTACCCTTACTGAGCATTTGAGCTCACCCTTTTATGCTTTCTTTTCCCCAGGATATAAAGAACGGTTTTAGGTAAGAAAAAAAGGAAGATCTTTTTGGGAGGTGTTGAAGATCTTTCACCATGATTAGGTGATTACATTTCTAGTTTCCAAAGACACTAAACTATTACGGTCCTCGTGTGTGTGTTTTTGTTATGTACTAAGTATTCAGAAAAAGTAATGAAATTTCCACGTACGTTAAGATTTGGGTCTCTACGTGGATGGTTTCTTCCATCACATGAGTAATAATAAAAGGGATCTGATATAGGTTTCCCTACCAATGTGATCTATATCGAGTCCCTTATTTTTAACATTTTGATCAACTAATATATGGGGTTTTTTATAATTGTTAGAGATGGTCGTTTGTTTGAACATATTAATTGTAATAACAATGTACCATCCGGTGATATGGATGATAGTGATGGGTTTTGGCATCCAGGATACCCCTCTCATTTCATTATTATTTATCATGATTATTTTTTTACATTTTTGGATACTCATATATATTTCTTGGGACCCAACCTATGAGAATAATTTCAAAATCTTGGAATGTTATGGATTCCTAGATTGTCGTTTGGGGGTCATGATTTTGGTTCTCATTTTATTGTTATGTAACCTGAAATGATTTTGACGAATTTTTCATGGATTCGTAATGTTTATATTGTGATTCAGCTATTGAGAAACCTGAAACAATTTTTGTAACACAAGGATCTGTCCTTGGATATATATGGGATGAACTATAACCCATAAAACCATAGGATTCATACCATTTCTAGGATAAATCATTGTAGACTTAGTGATTGTTATTGTTTTCAAGATTGTTATACGATATATTAGTTACTCATCCAATATAATAGGTTGAGCCTAATAACATTACTTCTACCCAAGTTTACTACCTTTGATGTCTAAATTCTATTCTATTATCATGATGGATATTATATGTCATAATTCAATGTTTTCCAATGATTTTTTGGAATCTTCCACACAAAATTTTTAATTAGTAGAGTTTTGACATATTCTTATCTGGCATGTGATTTGTTTGGGAAACAATTAATGATGAGGTATTAGCCATCTGATCTTGGGTATATTTCATTCATTGGTTGAACCCTAGGATCTAGAATTAATATAAAGTCATGATAACCATGATATTCTAAGAAACACTCCAATACTATGAAATACATGTTTGTTTGATTGATATTAGATAACTACATGTCAGTAACTCTATCAATTTTTTAAAGCGGTTGGGAATAGTCCAAATGATGTTCTATAATGAATTGTTACATTCATTAAATGATGGTATTATTGGTTATTTGATTATTTATTATCAGTAATTTAGATATTCTGAACAGTTCCTATATACATATCACTACATTAACAGTTACGTATGAGGACATGTTTATGGTTCCTAATATGTTTTTGGTTTGTCACACGCCTCCCAACCGCCCATAACAATTGTGTTCCCTAGACACCCTATATATGGATAAATGTATTTGTTTCTATAAATCCATCTATTGGTTAATCGAGATAGTGTGGATCGAGTGGTATAATGACATTTCCATTGATACTCAAGCATTACGGAAGAGAATCAATTATATTATATTTTTTAGTTTATAACCATTAGAGAATCTGGGATTGGAATGATGGATGGGTAATCTAAAAGGTAATAATGACAATTATAGTTGAATGTCATATTCTAAATAATTATTGATGTATTTTGTATAGTCTACATAGTCATATAGATTTTTATTAATATTATAATCTTGAAGAATTTAGTTTGATATCTCACAATCATGTGGATAGTTTAATCTCCGCACAATATATCTACATAGCCTAATGCTAATTAGAAACCTTTGTTGTAAGGGGATGTATGCCTGATGTCATCTGGTAAACTGGGTCTGGGAAAATGTCAAATTTCCTATGGCAGAGGGTTTAATAATGTCGTATCATTTCTATATTTATATATTGATATTTGTGACATGATACGTGACACCTATATTTTAGTTACATATCATTATTTTGTAATTATATTACATTGAAATCTAATTTGGACAAGTTTAGTTTTTCTTTTACATCAGAGGATGTTTATATGTGTTCATGGAATGATTTTATGGCATGAATATATATCTCATGAGTCCAATGATTAATTTATTTTTACATGTGGTGTGCATGTGCATCCTCATGTGACCCCTGTATATTTTTTCTAGCATGATGGTTTTTTCTTCTTTCTAGGACTCACAAACCATATGATGTGACATTGATATGTTATTTGTAATTTTTTACATTAATTTTTATATTCATCAATCAATTTCAGCTAAGAATATAAGTTGAGTAATGTGGTCTATCCCCCCCCCATGCGAGGTATCTTAAAATAGCATTCCATGTACATGGGATATACCTTTTAAATAGATAAAGAAATCAGGTTGATAGGATATTATTTTTACGGGGGATGTTTCATATAGAGTTAATAAATGTCCCTTTCACCATAGAGACAAACAAGGATGATCCAATATCCATGGAAGTGATATTATTATAATGAATGAATGTTATAGTAAAAAATAACTATGATCTATTTATTTTCACAGCATGCACATTCATATCATATGTGCATGTTTTAATGAACATTATTGGTAATATACTATGTCATCTGAGGACATACAACTATTTGTTTGATCATGTATATATCATGTTAAGGGTTGTTGTGGATGGAATTAAGCCTTTATTGGATGGTTGAATAGGTTATTAAGAGGATACAAGCATTACACGATTTTCATATTGATGTTTGTGGCAACATTTGGTTAGATTATTTCCTTCATACATTGATCAACCAGAGATTAGGATATGATTACATAGTATTTGTCTTTTTGGATGAAACTCCATTCTCAAAATTAAATGCTTTTTATTTATTGTGTATGATTTTACATTGATTCTTATTCATTTTTTTATTATTTTATATGTAACAGGAATTGTATCAGTTCCATGAATGAACACTACTGTGTACATGTACTTTTCCTTAATATTGTAATTTATTCTATTTCAATGTGATATTACATTAGATTTAATATCACATTGGATAAATAATTCCATGTTGGTATACAAATTTATGGTATTTCATTCCATCCATAAATCTTGTTAGGAATGTAGGATAACATTTCACATGAATTTTTAATGAATTATATATACTCAATAACATTAAAATCTTCATAGATTCAATAACGTTGGTTCTTTCTTAGATATTTATAAGGCTTTAACAAAAGATGATGATAATTTATATCTATTCAATCCACATCAATGAAATAATACCCCCCCCCCAATATAAGTAGTATCATGGATCATACATCAATATAGATCAAAATATATCTTTGCACATAGCTTTAATGAATTTTCAAGAAACTTTTATTGAATTAAATATACTATAGTGGATTGAAAGGTAATGTTTATGGGGACGGTAATAATGATATACAGAGCTGCATGTCTTCTTACAACTATTTGTTGAGTGAGATCTTATTCCTCGAGCACGACACAATTTTCCAATTCATGGAATATGAAGTGGATGTATGGGAATAGATGATCATGAATATATTTATAGTCATTGTAGTTTATAATTTCTAGGAATCCCTTGGTGGGAAGTTAATCTTCTTAGTAGTTTAACAATATAATAAATGTTAAATATATTATGAAGTATAGAGTTTACCTCAAGTAATATCACTACTAATGCATGAATAGATATCTAAATAGGTATTGTGATAGGGATTCATGAACACACAAATAAATGTAATGTAGTTGATATATGATGAATGTTAATAAACCTCAATGGTCGGTAAATCTATTCACTATTGAGCCTCTAAATTAACATGGAGTGGTTGTTAGATTAGATTATGTTGTTTATTAGGATATGGATAGTGTTGGATAAAGACCATTTCATATTCTATATATAGTTTTAATTTATTTTAATCCATAAAAACATTGTTTGATTCCTGTATATCACATTAATCCATAAAAAAATATAGTTTCTATATTATAATTATAGGTTATATTCCTTTATGATGTATTATTTATATATTTGGATTTTAAAATAATGTGTAACATCTTAATATATTTCCATATTTTCCTATAGCAGTTTGTATCTTTTACGAAGTTTGGTGAATCAAAATTTAAGAGATAAACAGATTCAATATGATATTTTTTATAGAATGGATGACATGATTCAATTCACACAATAATTTTTTTCAGATACGAGGTACCATTTAGTCACATATGATGGTTAAATATTGGTAGAGAAATGAATGGAACATTGATGGAGGAAATGTGGAACTATATCCTACTTAGAAATAAGGCATTTTAGCAAATGTCTCTAGTATAACTCTTATAATAGACCATAAAATTTCTCGCACCTTCTTTTTTCCCTCGGTATACCAATATCGTAATTAAATTCTAGTGAATTTCTCAGGATACCTCCACACCTGTGTGATAATATTGCTTTCAAGAACATGTTTGGGGCATATACGACATCGATTGTAACATATTACATAGAACTAGCAGAGCTATAATAGATCAGAGTAGAACATTATCTTCATGAAGAAAAGGGATACATCAGAACAATAAATTCCTTTTGGGTTTCCCTGTTGCTGTTATCAGTGAAATAAAATAGAAGTCTTTGAATTTGTGTAGAATATGATAAAAATTAGTTTCAAATTAACATGAATTTATTTTTTGGATTAATTTTGTTGATCTGTGTATATTTTTATGATTAATGTTCCTTTTAGCTACAATATAATTCTTGTTATAGTGGAAAAGACACAAAATAAAATATTCATAATCAGGTATTTGTTCTATCATTATATTTTTATGAATATTTAACTCACGAATGCTCTAGTAGTTTCCATGGATTTAAAGAATAAAATCATTCTACCATACATGGACTCCTTCATTATTGTATTAATTTATGACATCTTAAAATATTCCAAGATAACTAAATCACATGTTAAACAAGTAGTGATCATGTTTATTGAAATTTTAGGACATTAGATTTATTTCTTGTTTTTGAGATGTCAGATTTGTGTACATGATGGGTTATTCAATTAAGAGATGGTTTCCGAAGAAAATATTTTATTATATCTATGTAAGGTTGATGTAGTTATTCATTTGAGAATGTCTAAGGGATATATTCAATATTGGGATTTTCATCCAGTCTAGAAATGTTAACGGGGGGTCACCCTTTCTCTTGCAGGTCCGGTTGAAGTTGCTGATATAGGAGCTAGGTTTTTTGATATAGAGGAATCAGTTTATGGATATATTTTGTGGTCATACACATTGGCCAGTTAGCTTCATTAGGTAGGAGGATACGTGGATTAAGTGGATACCTCCTTTACCTGGCATGAAGTTGTATTTTGATGGGTCATGTATGGGGGGATTAATTATGGGAGGAAGGGTTTTTCAGGACCTGTGGGGTTCAGTCCTATTCAGGTTCAGTTCATTATATGGTATGGGGTCGTCTTTGGGGGGCATAGGTCCATCCTCTTGTTACTACCAAAATGGTCTGTAGGGATCATGATATCTAGGTAATGGAGATTGAATCCGTTTTGGAAATTCTAGTGTATTATATTTAGAAACAGAAAGAATATCATTGGAACTTGATTTATCTTCTTTGGAGGTGCCTCACAATGTTTAAACACGGAAATATTCTTAGTCATATAGGGAGGGAAGGTATTTTGGCAGCTAACTCACTTGCGCATTTGGGTAATCATATTGAAACTATTTTAATTTATGATATATTAAGTTACATTCTTTTGGAGTTTATGAAGGTGATCCAAGGTGATAAAATTGGCCTACATAACGTCCTTCTTCTTTGAGGAGGGTTTCGATGTACTACCTATAGTTTTAATAGAATGTTAATGTAATGCAATAGAAATATTTTCATCAGGTTGACTGGGAATTATACGATACTAATTTATGAGTTCTCATATATAGAAGCACCCATATCGATTTGAATACGAAATGTGCTATGTGTTACTATATATAAATAGGTTAATAATTTTTAATAGAGAATAAGAAGTTGTTTATAGATGCTCTAGTTGTGATTCTTCATGATATTAAACGGAGGTATCTAGTGTATTATATTTCATATTGAATTATATTTGGATATTTTCTAATGTAGATTGATAGAGTAGTTTTTTATAGGTTTCAAATACATTGATCCCATTAGTGGAACACATGTAATCATAATACATAGATGGAGTACGTTTTTTATGAATTGAATTTTGGCGGGAAAAATATCTTCCCTGAAAGATTTTTATTGTATACAATCCAAAAAAGTCCGTTTTATATGTTCTCAATGTGTTAAAATGAATATTCAAAAAAGGTGTTGAAGAGAGTATATTCTACAATTTTATTTTTTTATTTAGAATTATACTTTGAAATTAAATTTATTTGTTGATATACTTAGTTGCAATATACGGTATGTGGGTGAGGAGATGTGAAAAATGATTGGATGCTTATAGATAGGTTTTAAGAGTTATAGGTGGGACTAGCTAAGGATAAAAGGAATTTATACTATACACCCTTAGTGGTCACATCATATTCAGTGGAATAAGTGATTTCTTTAAAGCATCTATATATAGATGCTATCACGATTCATGATAGATTGGAAGTGATCAGTTCAATTCCATGATAGAGAATTTATATGGAAGTGTTGTACTTTTAGATCATTTTGGTTTGAATGTTACTTATTCCCTAAGATATGAAAAGGTGATAGTACCTCATGAATAAATGTTGGAAGTGAACCTAGTATTTACCAGAAGTTATCATGATGTGAAACATATAATATGGTGACCTGACAAGAAAAGATAGTTTTAATTTATTATATCTAATTTTTTTGACATGTCATAGGATAAAATTTCAATAACATAGAAATGGATTGTTGGTTCAGAAACATCTGGGTCCCATATATATGATGGATTAGGTAGCTGTTGATATCATGAATTGGTTTCCTAGGACCACAAGGGGCCCATATTCAATTTTTGATGTGGTGGAATGGTTTACTATTTAGGATCACTCATTGTTATCTAGAGAGACCATCCATGTGTATTTTCTAGGAACCATTTTTTTTATAGTTCATTTTCTATAATGGAGATCCTTTTCAAGAAGATATATAATAGAGATAGCTAAATCACATCACATTTCTTGAATGGCCTTTATATGGTTATAGTAAATTTGTTAAAGTTGACTATAAGTATTAACACAATGATTGATAAGTAGTTAGGGAGAATCATATAAACATTTTAGGATATTATTTTAGATTGAAATAATGAAATTAGGACAATGTCATATGATTATAAGTCAATGATAGGGTTTTCGTAAAGTATCAATTTATTATCATCAGTTCAGATCGCTTCATTTTAGGCTCTATATGTGTGGTAAAAAAATCATCATTACGCTAAAATATTATAGGTGAGGAATAAAATATTATGATAATTATGGTATACGAGTCCTTATAAAAGAATCTATTTGATAATAATGGGATTGTTATGGATCAAAATAAGATGAGGTATTATTTCGATGAAAAGAGATCACCCATGGGGTTCATGGTGGGTGAAAATGTGATCCTGCATTCCCAACCCTTCCTAGGGAATATGAATATAAATAGGAATGTGAAATTTCACCCTATGTAAATTGAGTTTCCTGATATCATCAAAAACATTTCGCTACATGACTATTTTTGGAAACATCTTCCATGGTATCTAGGAATGAAATTTTTTCTCATTATGTGCATGATTTGGAGGACTGAGATTCATCAAGTGCACATAATTGATTACATTTATATTAATCTATAAATAGATCATTATTTGGTAGACACTTAATTTCTAATAAATGAATGAATTTTCAATTTACTGAGAAAGAAGAAAATTCCCCCTTTTGGGTCCCTTGGACGAAATTGAATTATAACAAACATTTATGTGATAATGAGGCATATATTATATTATAGTGGACCATTTAACTGGGGAAATTTTTTAGGGGTGTATGTAAATAAATATAATTAATAATATGTAGAGAATTATGACAACTCAATTTCATGTATTCCTCATTTCATAAATTACAAATAAACATATGGATTTATTACATGTTTTTAGATGGGTTGGTGTCATCTAGGGGGATGGATGTGAACAGTATCCCAAATGATTTCCACCACCAGAATGATGGTGGTGTTCCTTGGTTGAATTAATATTACCAATCTTCCACTATTAATCCAATGGTATAAACCATTTCTCTATGGGAATATCTCATAGAATGTTGATTTCACTTATTCTAGTGGTGTTCTTATAAAAAGAAAACCCCTATCCTATTTTATCATTCTCCTTACCCCTCCATGAATCATAGCCCCTAGGATATCCCATACAATGAGTTGGAGTGGTATCCTGCCAGTATATCTATTACGGTCAAAGAACAAAAGTATATTTGAATCATTTTTTTTAAATCTATTAAATTACACCTTAATATCGATCAACTACATTGACTTATAATTTGAAAAAATAAATATCATTCTTTAATTTTTTTTAAAAATGTAAATATTTTTATGATTTAACATGAAATATGTATACTATTAATAGAATCATTATATTTATTTTGGATATTGGATTCTAGGTAGTGTTCAAACATAGAAAGATGTATGTTGTGGATATTTTTCGGTATGTTGATCTTAATCTATGCTTTTTTTACAACCCATCCCAGTGGGGCCCGTGCCGCGACACCCCAAGCCTGCCTCCAAAAGGCCTTAAGCTGGTGACTAGCTCTGATTAGGCATATGACTGAAATGGGAGGCATTTCCTAAGTACCTACACACACACACACACACATCTCTAAGCCCACAAATGTAGAAATGTAAAAGAACTACTGAGTAACATTATTAATGAAAACAACTAAACCCATCCAATAGAGTATGAAAAAATTTTAACTACATAAATGTGAACTGGGCCAAAGTAGAAGCCCACCAAAATCTGGAGTCTAAAATTCAAAAGTGCAACCTATAAACATGAAGAGGTACTGGGACTGCTAATCATAGCCATAGGAAAACCTCGACTTATGGGGAACTCAGAAAGATTTGTCTATTCTGGGTCTTCCCTGGACTCTGTCAAAAATATGATCGTCTCACAAGACATGACTCTTGTGGGAAAATCCCATGTAGTGGTGAATATAACAATACATAGTAGAGGACCCCGCAAACCATAAAGAAATAAAAAATTTAATTGAACAATCTTCTCTACATATTATATATCTACTGAACATATAGTACGAGAAAAAAAATCAAGATATACTCACAACCTAGACCCACGGTATAGAGCCAACTCACACAACTGCATACCCCCGCTAGGGATTCAGTTAGAAGATTCCATTAAGCACTCGTCCAGGATAACATACTCTATCAGTATGATAGCTCTGATGACATACATCCGAGATGTATTGTATTTCAGGAAAGGTCATGAGTGATAGAAACACTCATTACGGGAGAACTCACTCTTGAGTGGGGAAAGATCATGATACATAGATGACGATCACTAACAAGGCCTTCGCGGATATCGCGACTCATCTGAATTCACCTGATAGGTAAAGGATCAATGCCCTGTCGAAGTGGTCACGTGATACCTAACTCTACCTAGGATCTATAATGGATATACGATCTCACTCTGGGCCTCTTAGAGAGATACCTAAATCTATCTCAAAAAGTCTGGTTGAAGGGATCATACTTATTAGTGGGAATTGATACATGAAAAGTACACGACAAGTAGATAGGTCACACGTCATGTCCTCTGACCACGGGTACTGCCTATTTACAACAGCCCATGTCATAAAGCTTTTCATGTGAAACGCAACTACACAACATGTATAAAGGATCACATGCCTTGTCAATGTATATGGGTTCCGCTCCGTGTATGCTGGCCATGTGCCCGTACACGGCCTCAACCTATGTACGCCAACCCATGTAATCGGTACATATGGTTGCCCACATTACTGTCCTCGACTGGACGTGTAGTGGAATACATGGCCATGTACTCCACATCGTGTCTGTGTATCCCTTGGATAAACCCAGAGTCCAGCATAGCCACCTCTGTCATGCCGTGTATGGTCTAGGCTCCATGTTTTGAAGCCGTGTAGTCTATCACGTATCCATGTACTTCACAAAATACATGTTGAGCATTGGTCAATGTCCAACACTCCGTTTGATACCAGTCTGACCCCCGAATCCCTAGCCACCACAGCCGATACTACACTATTTGTTCTTCGAAATTACACACCATGTATTAAAAAAATTTCCACAATCATGAACATGTTCTGCCGCGCCTCAGTGCATCTCCGGTCTTCGATTCAGCCATCTGTTTTCCACAAAACTCGAAGATTAATGTCTGCCCAATGTCTTGAAGTAGTCCCCTTCAAATTTTTGTCTATGATCGGCCCCTTGAATGACTTTTGATCATCCACATGATGAATGGAAGAAGAATGATATTTCTTGAACCATGTTGATTAATCTACTACCATCACTGTCGCATCTCATATAGGCCTCCACGACGTTGGGTATCCAATTTGGGATCTTTGCGTCACAAAACAAATGCGCAACGATGCATTTTTCGTCACCCCAAGAAGAAATCGGAGAATGCCCGACTGAAAGGGGAAAGAAATCCAAAAAAATCGAGGAACGAACATTTGACGCGATTCATCATTATTTTGATCATCTTCCATTTGAAAAATTATATAGGGAGACTCAAAATGAAAATAAAAAAATTATCACAATTATAATTCCTAAATCATACCCCAAAAGAAATGGAAAATAACACCCTCCCACAAGAACGCATGATCTGTGGATCAACATGTTCATGGATGATCTAAATTATTCATTTAAATATAAATATAGTGAGAGAGGAATCGAAATAAAAAACTCTACCTCAAACATGTTTGAGAATGATCGTCGTGGTGCGTTTATTGGCAAGGTTCATTGGATATGAGATGTGTCGTCATTCGTCGATGGGCTCTCCTCCAGAGCTCCAAGTGACTCCCTATCGATTTATATGGTTATGAGGCTAACCCTGCGAACCTAACTTATGTATTTTTTTAAAATATAAGAAATTATGTCCCCCCAAAAAAGGAAACCTTTATATAAAATAATTTATTATTTTATTTTATTTCCATTCGACATCCAAAAACTAACTTTTTCAGCCGACCCACATTGATCAAAGTTATGTCCCACCTAAGGTAAAAATGCTACTATGAATGCAAAAGTCACTTATATTTTTGATTCGGGCATCCATTTAAAATAGATTCTAATTTTTCATGAAAACCACTCTAGATTTCTATTTAAAATTTTAATTTATTTCAAACATTTATTCTGGGCACTCCGGGTCTCGGAATCGCACATTATCGAAAGGTATGGTCTCAAAATAATTCCATATTACAATTGAAAATAATACATGGAAAAATAATGGACATTAAATTTTACCCACTACGGGGCTTTTCATCCCTGAAAATCCAAAATGTGGCCTACACAAAAAGATGAGGGTACTAGGCATAGATCTGAGCCTCCCGCTCCAACATGTTCTCTTGAAGATTCTTGTGTTGCCAGCGAACGTGCACCAAGGAAATTGATATCTTATAAAGGATCGTCTCCTCCTGATCCTCGATCTCCACAGGGTTCTCAAAAAAGGCCACTCCATCCTTGATATCCATCTCGCCGCATTCGATGAACTGTGATGGGTCATGCACATTCCTCTTTAGCTGTAATACGTGGAAGACATCATGTACCTAGTGAAACTGTGGCAGTAGCACTAGGAGGTACGCCACTGCGCCAACTCGGTGTAGTATCTGGAAACATCTGATTAACCATAGATATATATTTCCACCTTTGAAAAACCTATGTAATCCTCATCTATGTGATTCCTGAAGAAAGATGTGGTCTCCCTCCTCGAAATCCAGATGCCTCCATCGTTTGTTACCATAAGACTTATAACATATCTGTGCAGTCTTCATCTGCTCCAAGATAATCTAGACCTACTCAGTGGTATCTTGCACCAACTATGTTTCCTTGAGTGTTGACTCTATAGGGTCGGCCCTGCCAAGTGATTACCGGTAGAGTCTCCCCTAAAACCCTCAAACAGTTCCATAACAATTGTGGAGTGGTAGATTTTTTTGTACGAAAACTCAATCATGGGTAGTTGGTCCTCCCAACTCTGAACAAAGTCCATGATACAGTCCCACAAAATATATTCTAGAACCTAAATGGTTCTCTCCATCTAACCATTGGTCTAGGGATGGAGCATCGTTCTCAAGAATAGATGAGTCCCAAAGACTCCTATAATCCCTTCCATAATCGAGATATGAAACATGCATTTCAATCCGAGAAATTTTTCGAAGTAACTCGCTGAATCTAAACTATCTCCCACACATAGAGACATCCCAATCCCTCTACAGAACTCTTCTCCCAGATAACATTGAAGTGGGCCGACTTGGTTGAGCTGGTCAACGATCACCCAGATGGAATAATTCCCTTTGGACATTCGTGGTAATCCCATAACAATGTCCATCAATATTCCATCCCACTTCCACTCCTGAAATTCCAGGGGGTGAGCTAATCCCGCTAGAACCTAGTGCTTAGCCTTCACATGGTAGCATATAAGGCATCGAAAAATGAACTCTTGTATTGCAGTCTTCATGCCTGACCACCAGAACTGTCGTCAGATATCTTGGTACATCTTCAACACTTCAGGATGTAACACCAAGGGGGATGTATGAATCTTCCTCAGCAACTCCTACTATAATGCCACTGGTACAACATTGCATCCTATGAAAAGATGTATGTGCTACCCACCTTGTGAACATCCATCTAGAGCATGTCATGTGGATAACTAAACACATAAATCATTACAGTTCACATCCCTATGTTGTGCCTCCCTCACTCGCTGCCAGAGTGGTGGGGTGAAAACCATCGATTGTAGGTAAGTTGTATCCCCTATATCCATGAGGGATAAATGCAACTTGGCTAACTATTATGTCTCCTAGCTCAACAGTTACGAGATCAACCTTTTTATAAGTGTATCCGACACCTTTTTCTCCACCCCAGGAGTATAGATGATCTCAAAATCATAGTCTTGAAGGATATCTAACCAACACCTCGATCTCAGATTTAGATACCTTTGTGAGAATATGTTCTTGAGGATCTTGTAGTTAGAGTAGATGATGAATCGCTCACCCACAATGTAGTGTTGCCACATCTTCAATACAAAGACTACCACTACCAAATCGAGATCATGGTTTTCATAGTTCTACTCATATGTCATAAGTTGGAATGAACCATATGTAATAACTTCTTGTGTCTGCATCAGGATGCATCCAAGTCCGGTATTTGATGCGTCGTAGAAAAATTCGTACTCTACACTATCCTCAAGATCGGGGCGCTTGTCTAACTCAGCCTCAACTTCTAGAAATCCTAGTGGCACATCTCTGTAAAAATTAAGTGTTACATATTGTTGGTCAAGGATTTCATTAGTTCTTGTATTCATGATAAATCAGGAATTTAATCTCTAGAAATATCATGCCAATCTAACGAAGCTTCACACCTTCGTTACGCTCTGAGGTGGATCCCATGATAAAACCTCATAAAACTTGGCTGGGTCCACAGCTACACCTCTGGCTGAGATAACATGTCCTAGAATGTGGACCTCCTGAATCCAAAACTACCACTTCGAGATCTTCCCATAAAGTTGGTGCTCTCAGAGTACATCTAGAACCATCCGCAGGTGTCTCGTGTGCTCCTCCTCTAATGCCAAGTACACAAGGATGTTGTCGTTGAAGTACACTATGAACTGGTCTATGTATAGCTAGAAGATCCAGTTCATAAGTTCCATGAACACTGCAAGGGTGTTCTACACACTGAAAGGCATCACCATGTACTAATAATGATAGTAGTAGCATCTGAATGTCATCTTCGGTATATCCTCATCCAATACTCATAGCTGGGTATAAACTGATCGATGTTCATCCATTGAGAACCATTATCACCCTCTCAGATGATCGAAGTGGTTGTCAATTCTCATAAGTGGATAATTTTTCTTCATCGTTACCTGATTTTGGCGTTGGTAATCCATGTCCAACTTTAAACTCTCATCTGCCTTCTTGAAAAACAAGACTGGGCCCGCCCAAGGTGAAACAATTGGTCTCAAAAAAACTCTTTCTCTACATGTCCTCCAACAGAACCCTCTACTCTTGATTCCCTACGGGAGCCATTTGATATGGTTATGAGGAAATATGTGTCGTCTTGTGGTGTAGGTCGATGCAATAGTCTATCTCTCGGCAAGGAGGTAGTCCTGGAAAACCATCAAGGAAGATGTCCTCGTACTCCGACTCCACTAATGGGAACCGGAAGCTCACAACATATACCTCACCAAGGGTAAGGCTATCCATCTCAAGAGTTATTGGCTGCATCCTCATATGCATGAGCGCAATATGTGCTTCTTGGGTCTCCTTTTCTTCAAAAAAAGAAAAAATCGTCCCATCACTGCAGACACACCACACCCTTCTCCTAAAACAGACAATCTGGGCATGTACTAATGATAATCAATCCATACCTAGAATGACGTCGTAAAGCCATGAGACTACAACCAAGAGGTTCAAACAGAAACACTCACCACCAACGGTAATATTACCCTATCTTCAAAGGTGTGTGATCATCGAGTCTCCTTGAATAGGTGTCTCTATCTGTAAGGATTTAGTAGTAGATCTACTAGAATCTCAAGGTTCTGTATAAGACATATAATGATTTAGGAATAACTATAACATTTTTCTATATGTATTGAAGCCAATGTAGGAAAGACAAATATTGTACCTACTGTCCTATGGGTGATGGAGAAGCTCCTGGATGCGCAATTCTCTCAGTATAATAGTTGAGTACTCCTCTATAAAGAGTCTCTCAAACTCTTTCCATGAAATAGTCTCCTCAGCATGAGTCTGTGTGGTCAGACTCCACCATCATCCTGCCGAACCCTAAAGAAGGCTTTCTCCTAGGACCACCATATGTTCTGCAGGTGTCCTCACAAGATGGAACACTCTTGTCACCACATCACGCCAGTCCTCAACCACCTATGGGTATGGCTCACCTCAGAACCTGAGGGGAATATGCCTCTGTAACTCTTAGAGTGTGCTCATCCTACTCCCGTCATCGGTTGGCACTAAAGGTACCATGTGCTTCTCTACTGGGGGAAATTCCTAGGGAACTGGTCTGTATATAGAAGCATCGTCATTGATAGGGTCATCCTCATGATCGTGCTACTAGATCCAAGTGGGTATGCATTGCGGAGACATCCTATAAAGAAATAATATGTACCATGTTCAATTAGTATATCTGGATAACTGATAAAAGGACATGTAAAACACAAACCATTCTTATATGATGCATGTACCAATATCTTATTTCCCTGCAACCATTGTTTTCATGTACCTAGTCGAAAATCAGGTTATCGGTGTACTGGTGTATGGATACATCTTCCGCCCACACCAACACTGGAGTCTCTAATCAGAAAGCTGAGCTCAAAATAGTGAACACTGTTGCCTCAAACCATTCCCACTGACTCTTGGTTCTAAGGTAGAACCGGCCAACTCTGATACCACTCTGTCACGACATGAAACTATGGGGCCTACGCCATAACTCCACAAGCATGCCTCCAATAGGCCATGGTCTAGTGACTAGCATAGAGTAGGCTTACTATTAACCTGGGAGGCATTTCTTATGTACATAGACACACACACACATATCCTAGCCCACAAATGCTGAAATGTAAAAGTATTACAGAGGAAGAAATTGTATAAATACAACTAGAGCCAACCAACAGAGTACGATGGAATGTAAATTAATGTAAATTAAACTTGGAAAAAGTACAAGACCACCAAAAACAAGTGTTTGATAACTCAAAAGTCCAACCTGCAAACAAGAAGAGGTACTGGGACTGCTGCTCGTAGCCATAGGAACACCTGTTCCTATAGGGAACTTAGAAAGCTTGGCACTGTCTTGGCCTAACATGTATTCGGTCAAAAGGATACTCATGTGCATAAGACACTACATGTGCATGAAAATCGCATACAGGGGTGAGTTTGAATATACAAATTTGAGGACCACAAAACAACAAAGCAATACACAAAGGAATGACACATTCAACACTACACATTATATGTCTACTAAACATATAGTAGGAGAACCCAAAAATCCATAAATACTCACAACCTAGACCTATGTTCTAGATCCAAGTCACACAATCGCATTCCATCTCTAAAGAGTTAGTTCAAAGATTCCATGAAGCAATCATCTGGGAGAACTCACTCCATGTGTCTGAGAGCTTTGGTGACATCCGTCCGAGAAGTACTGTCTATCAAAAAAGGTCATGAGAGACAGATAAACTCATTACATGAGAACACACTCTTGAGTGGGGAAATATCATGATACAAAGATGAGGATAACTGATAGGGCTTTGGTGGATACTACAACTCATCTGGATTCACCTTCTAGGTAGAGTATCAACGCCCTATGGAAGTGGTCACATGATACCTGAATCTACCTATGGTCCAGAATGAATTGAGGATCTTGCTCTGGGACTCATGGAGAGATACATGACTCAATCTCGAATAGTCTTACTAAAGTTATCATACTATATTAGTAGTAAACGATTTCTGAACATTAGTGGAATGAGAAAAATGTGCACTAACCCAAATGAAACATGTCTGTGATACAATGGACATGAATATCAAGAGATGTACTAAAAAGTGCACGACGTGTAGATAGGTCACACAACATGTCCTCTGACCCAGTGTATTGCCCATGAACAATGGACCAGGTTGTAAGGCTTGTTGTGTGGTGGTCAACTACATTGCATGTAGAAAGGATCACACTCCTGTTAATGTATCTGGGTTTTGCTCCATGTACGCTAGCCATGTGCCCGTACATGGCCTCAACCCAGATATGTCAACCCGTGTAATCGGTACATAGGGTGACCCTCATTACTGGCCTCATCTGGCCATGTGAGGGTACACACGGTTGTGTACTCCACATCGTGTCCTTGTTTCCCTTGGATACACGCGGATGCCTGTATAGCCACCTCTGTCATTCCAAGTAGGGTCTACAAACCATGTTACAAAGTCGTGTAGTCCATCCCATGTTTGAGTACTTTCTAAAATACATGCTGAGCATCATGGAAGGTCCCACACTCCATGTGACAGGTGTCACACACCGTTTGATACGTATCTCACCCCTGAAACCTTATATGCCTATGACGATACTACACTTCATGTTTTTCGGAATTACACGCCGTGTATTCTAGAATTTTCCAGAATCATGAACCTCTTCCTCTGCACTTCGATTCATCTCCAGTCTTCAATATGGCCATCCATTTTCCATGAGACTCAATGATTAAGGTCTCCATGATTTCCTAGATTAGTCTCCTTCAATTATGGCTCCTCGATCAGCACCGAAAACATGTCTTGAACACCCTCACGATGAACAGTAGAGAACTATAATTCATGAAATCTGTCGATTCATCCACCGCCATCATCGTCGCACATCCTCTAGGCCGTCATGATGTCGAGTATCTAATTTGGGATCATTTAATCACAAAATGCATACACAAAAATCCGTTGTTTTTTCACCCCATGAAGAACACGTAGACCGCCTGAAAGAAAGGGGAAAGAAATCAAAAAAAAAATCGAGGAACTAACCTTTTTCGCCATTAGTCATGACGTTGATCTGATCTTGTTATAATGATTTAACATGATGAATAAAAATGATAATCCAATAATTTTTAGAAATATAATTTTGGAATTAAAACCCAAATGAAATAGAAAATAACACCCTACCACAAGAACACACGATCTGCAGATCAACATGTTCATGGTTGATCCTCGTTCATCGTTTAAATCTAAAAATTGGGAGAAAGGACTTTGAAATAACAACTCCTACCTTAAACCAGTTGGAGAATGATCATCATGTCCCATTCATTGGATCCTATATGCGTTGTTGTTCATCGTCGGGGTCTCCTCCAGAGCTCCAAGAGACTCCCTCATGATTCAAAAGGTTAGGAGGCTAACCTTGTGAACATACCTTACAGAGGTATTTAAAAGAGAGGAAATTATGTCTCTGAAAAAATATAAAACATTAAAATAAAATAATTTATTATTTTATTTCCATTCGACGTGCAAAAACTAGTTTTTGTAGCCAACCTTGGCCGATCAAACATTTATTCCAGGCACTCCGGGACTTAGAATCGCACGCCGTCAAAAGGACTAGTTTCAAAATTATTCCATATAAGTTTAAAATATAATATAGATAAAAATACAAGACATTACATTTTTGTTTTAATTTTTTCCCAATCATATATATTGAATTATAATATTTTAATATCAAGAGTGTGTTTACTATTTAGAGTGGTGAAATCAGACATGGATGATGAAAATTGAATTTAAACTCCATTAAGCCTATTTTTGGTGTCCCTTTTCATTAATCCTTGTTTATAAAGGTTCTTATTACAATTCCATATTTTTTTTGGGTAGCCTAGGAGACCTATTATTGATATTTTTTCTTTAGGTATGCATGTGTATCCATGTGTTACCCCCGATGATGTTTTCATACATGGGGATTTATGGTTTCTATGAATATTTCCTATTATAACATGTTGTTGATATGTTATATCTGTGTATGTTTAAAATAAATGTGCTTCTCCTTTTAAATATTAAATTATTTATGTAGCTTGATCCACATTGATTTTCCCCTCAAGTGGGATTTGTATGATAGGATGTCAGAATATTCTTGTGAAATTTCATTCATTGAGATGGGTCAAACTTGTTTTCAAATATCCCTTTAAGGGGATATACATTCAATATTGTAATTTCTCATTCCATCTAGAATAGAGTCAAAACTATTATAAATGGTCTTCAATAACATAAAATTTAATTTATTATTAGAGGATATATTTTTATATACTAATTCCCTATTTATTTTCATGGAATGAAACAATATATCTTATGAACTTTTGTTAAAGACCATTGGTGTTATCACATTAGATTTTGTACTGACACCCAACTCATTCATTTTAGGGATCATATAGAATTCATGATCCTTGATCTGAGGATTGGAAATTTTCGAATATTGGATGGTTAACCAGGTCATGTAGAATTTTCAGGAATTGTATGTTAGACCTCAGTATTCCATTTGGTAGATATATTTTATAACATTCTTTAATATATTAATCCACCCATATTGGGGATCCATTTTCTAAATTTGGTTTGTGTGGATAACATTCCATTATGATACTCTTTGGTTTGGAACATTTTTTATGATTCTATGTTCCATTTTAATAATGTTTTAATTATATATAGAATTATTTTTTATTTCTTCTATTATTATACTCTAATGATTACTTAGTACTGACGCCATAGTTTTTACAAAATGATTATTAAACCCTTTCCAATATTCAACATCTTATTGAGTACATAGAGGAACACATGGGGTAGTGTGGAATCATGGATTAGACCTAGTGGATCATGTTTGGGTAATTCATGATAGCTATGAGATATATGAAAATGATAATGCATGTGGTGGATCTCATGAGTGTGTGTCTCGAACACTTGTTTGGATGGGAACATAAGGTTTCTATGTATGGAATTGTTATTCATGACATGAACTATTATACTTGTACATGATTTTTTACTTCAAGTGGCACAAATAAAGTTTGATAATGTTGATATATGATGAATTTTTATATATTTTCCTTTTGAGAAAATTAATATGATTTCATATTTTGGAATATTAAATTTTTGCGATTTATATGTCTCGTACATTGGGATACAGAATTTTGGAACCACCTGACATGCATTCCATCATGTTTGTTACTTTTATTACATATGATAGTATAATTTGATTAATATTTTATTAATAAATGTTACAACATCTTCGCATATATATACTTGGTGGTAAAATTTTCATTTGCGTCTTCATGTGAGTGATTCTCCATCTGATGACAAGTTATTTGGATCTATGATGATAAGCTCAATAATTATGATATTGATGCAGTTGTTTATGAAATTTTGGTGAAATGAACATGCTGGTCAGAATATAAAGACTATGATTTTGTAGTAGAACCATTTTGGGAGGTTATTATTAATATGTGATTATTTAATGAACTACAAAACAAGTATATAATTTTTACCATTTAAATTATGATGTAACTATATATAACTAAAACTAGGTACATTTTCTTGGTGTAAAATTAATTCAAAATAATTTCATTTTTATAGTAGTGATTTATTATTACTTTTGATTACCCATGGGTATCAATGTATGTGGATTCTATTGAAATTTTTTTCTCTTGTGGGATGATAATTACAACATATATTTCTTTTTATATTTATATAATTCAATAGAGTGGTTGTTTGGAATATGAATTTTTATTAGTGTTTGATATGAGAATAAACAGGTGTATACAAAAATATGTGACCTGCAATTGATACATGGATTTTATGGATAGGTTGGAGACCTATAGATATATAGACTTGACCTTCAACTTGGTGAGTTTGTGACATGTGCGATCTAAAGAAAACGGAGTGCATGTTTAACCCGGTATAATATATAATTTAATGATCGATGCATGGGTACAAACATTAGTTTTAGGTCATTTCATGAAGGATTCTACAAGGTAAGTTGTTAATAAATGGAGATTCATTGAGAGTGTATAAATTTTTGGTTTATTATTGGGATATATTCCAAGGTCATTCATGAGATTCCCATTATATAGGAATTCCCATAGAAGGGTTTCAGAATGTAAGGAAATAATAGAATGTGTATTCATGGGAAACGAATCGAGTGTGTTATTTAATTTGGATTGAGTATGTTTTGAAGGTCAATAACATTTGAATTATTAACAGTATAGATAATGGGTTTTATTTAGAATCATAGTGAATGTATGGGATGATGGTCATGTATTTGGAGAAATTCAGAATGGTTGAAGTCCAATCATTTGAGTTACCAATATAGTGGTGGGGTTTCTGATTTTAAATAGGACTTACAAAGGTTCCCCATAAAATGAAATGATATTTTAATATATTAATAGATTTGAATAATTCAATGTATTGAATATGTATCTCTACGCTAGACACCGAACTAAAAAAGTTATTATTTATATATATATATATATAATCCTTAAAAATAGATGATCAGTCTATGGGAAGGAAATTGAGTAACCTATTAACTAAAATATTATATATATTAAATAATTTCATGGTTTTATTTGAATTTTATTTTATTAGTTTACCTAAAATTACTAATAAGATTATTTTTGGGTTAGAAAATTATGTTTTATAATATATTCATTTTATATGATATGAATTTATTTAATGAAATAAATGGTTGATGACTATTAATTATGATTTATGTTATTAATTTTCTATCAAAACATTACTTTTTAAATTAAATTATTAACTAAAATTATTAATTAATATTTCAAAATACCATAGTTGAGTAAAAATGGGGATTCAATATATTTTATGATTTAATTTGAACATTTAGAATATAATTATATTAATTTTATTTTATAGAATTGAACATATTTTGTAGTTTTAATAAAAATTTTATAATTTTATCAATTTATTATTGTTTTAAAAAAATTATTTGTTTTTTTAGAACTTTGATAAAAATCATATTTTTCATGAAATGTTTCTCTTTGTAATATTAACCTAATATAAGAATGATATAATTTTATTCAGAAATTTTTTAAATAGATTATATTTACTCTTTATTAAAATAACTTAATTTAACATACAATATTATTTTAAAAAACCCCATGTATATCGTGTATGAAACATAATTAAAAATTTCTCTGAAAGCTATTAGTTTCCACTAATTATAAAATATTTCTATTCATTATATATAAAAAATAAATCTATAAAATTGGATTTTATATTTGAGATCAACATGATCATATTTTTTGAGAATATTTTTTTTCCTAGATTAATGATTACTTTTATTAATCCTAACGACCAACATAATGATGAAACTATAATTTTCAAGGAATTGTTCTAGTAATATTTTGTAAGTTCATATAATCATTTAAAATAAACTATTTCAAATGAAAACCCTAATATTATTTTTAATGATATATATATATATATACAATTTTAGACACATTTAATATATAGCCAACTATAAATATGAATTATAACTCAAAATTATTAAAGAATCAACAAATTTTTTCAATGTAATATATTTTTATTAAATATTTTCTTTAACATGTTAGTTAATATTATTATGTTAAATTAATATTTTATTTATTTTATCTATACCCATTTTAATTATAATTTATTCTTATATAATTATTTAGTAAATTAAATAGTTTATATCTAGTTACCATGGTTAGTAAAAAAGATAAATGATAAAATGAATAGAACAAATGACTTACAACACCTTTAAAACATTCATGGATATAAATGTTTTAGTCCATCTCTAGAAAATATCACCCCAAACTCCATTAGTTAAAAAATATCATTCATTTAACTCTCAATAGTGTCTTGATATAATTGAATATTAAATGGTTTTCTAAAATGAATACTTAAATTCACTTGTAAAATTTGACCCATCCATCACATCTTATTACTTCTATTACATACACATATTCAATAAACACATAAATATTATTGTAACACGCTAATATTATGTGGTAGTTTTTGTTTGATAAATTAAATTTCATTGATATAGTGTGTTACATGCATCATTTAGTTTAGCTTGTGTTACACGAAACACAAGGTATTAACAATACCACAATATGTTAGTAGTACTATTATTTAAAAGAGTCCATTATTACCTACCCATTAATCATAGAAATAAAAATAGAAATGAAAAATATCTATATATTATTTTAATAGTTTTTTTAAAAAATTAAACTTATTTATAATAAAATACATAATTATTGGTAATGTCATTATATAATATGAAAATAATACTTTTAGAAAAAAATTGAATTTTAAATTCTTATGAAAAATAATAAAATATTATTTTGAAAATTTATGAGAAAATATTTTATAAAATAAATGCAATTTATTGAAATCATCATATCAAAGTTATCTTATGGGGTTTTTTGGTATTTCTTTCCAATGTTTCATTTGTAATGAATACTGAAAAATACAAAATTTTAATTAAACTAACATTCATTTAAATTATATATAATGTTATATTATAGTTTTACCTTGTTTAAAGGAAAAACATGTTTAACTAAATATATATTAAATTTTTAGTGTAACAAAATCAATATATAAGTCTTATATAAAAAATCAATCTTGTGAACTTGTTCTCTTTGAAAACCCTATTTTTCATCATATTTAAAAGTTTAATATTAAATTATTGATTGGTAATACAGTGAATTAAATTTGAAAAAAATGTATCGAATATTTTTAATCAAAATAATTTATATTATCATATAATTTAAACTTAATTTTCATCCAAAACGAATAGTAAATTTGGTAGAAATCATTTATCACAGTTATGGTAAAAATGTGTTTACCATGGGTTGAACTAAAAAGATAATTTTAAAAAATAATCCAATAAATTTAAATCCCCAAATATACTTCCATATTTTTATCCTATCATGTTTATCTCTCATGAATATGCCATTTTAGATCATTTTTTTCTTAAATAAAATGTGAGTAAAACCTTTTATTTCTAAACAATTACATGTGTTCAACTATCCTCAATTATAAAAGTCATCCCCCTCGTATTCAGTTCACACCATAAAACAATTTCCATTCCATAATTACCTTTCTAAATAAATTTCCATTATACATATACTCTTCTTATAAGTAATATATTGGAAAAATATCAAACCAAGGAAGGCTTTTTATCCAATATTTATAAGGATACTCAAATAACATGTAATGTTCATGAGCGAGCATCTTTATTATATTTCATCCTCCACTTCCATTAATTTTTATTATAACAAGATGATATTATATATAATATATTCTCAATATATCATGTTGGTTTTCCAACATGGGAAATATCGTAAACATTATACACATCAATAAAATGGGTTATAAAATCTTTATTCAAGTGTATAGGGACTATCGACTTGTGAACCAATGTAATTAATTTTTTTACTTTAACACATATCTAGTTTAGAAATAATGGAATACATATATTTGATATATTTTGATTATAATTGAATTTCTATATCACATAGAACAACATTATTTCTATAATATGTGAATAAGAGAACATCGCTTCTGTGTACAATTGAATACATCCCCACGAAGATTTACGATTCATTGAAATTTTACAAGAATGGTAATAAGTATGGTATAAGTAGAAATATTTCACACCAATATTACATAAAAACTATTCTGTAATGTTAATATATTATTTACCTTTAATTAGATAATTTTTTTAGTAAATATAAATTGTTTTCTTCTGTATGTTGAACCTCGCGTCTCCATGACGAGTGTATATATCACTAATTTTAACAAATTACTAAAAATATGTTCATAGTAAATATTTATAATACTTATATAAGGGAATGTTTTTGGAGTTGGTAAGACCATTTTCTAATTATAAGTACATAAAATATCGCATCAGTACACCCATGAAAAACCATGATGTTATTTTTTTAAATGTGACATTAACATTAAATTATAAATAAATTTGTAATAAAATAAAATAAAAAATAAAAAATTGAATGATATATATAAATATTTTTTGTAATTGATTTTCAAAAAAATTATATTTTTTATTATAAATTATTTAAAACATTTACAATGAAATTCATGACATAAGGTAATGAATTCAGTTCTCAATTTTATTTCAGTGGGAAATATATTATGTCATGCACCTACATCGATAAATGAGGTGTATATAGATAATCATTGAAAAATAATACCATTAATTTAATTATACTCATTTTATATAAATATTTATTTTAGTTTATTAAATCATCCATCTTCTAAATCAATAATACCACTTTGTTAAGGATTTTATGTTACAATCTCATCATTTATCGAGATAATTTATGATTATAATTCCAATGATAAATTAAAATTATAAATATCTCAATATCCTCATGAATATATATATGTTATGGCTACACAGGAATTCTAAAATAAAGAAGACAATTTTTTACTATTTCATATTTAAAATAAATTATACTTTTTTTAAAAAAAATATTACTTTTCCACTGTATGGAAAATATCTATTATCTCCCAATATTATGTTATTTGAAAATTATTTCAAAATTTGTTTTAATATTCTATAATGAATTTCAAAAGTAAATTTTATAGTTGTTTTTGGTATTCCAAATCTTTTTAGATGGTTTATCATTTCATTTAAAAAAATTCCCTCTTTACATTAATAAAAATATGTTTGAAATATTAATTTTAACATTTATGTAATTAATGGAATTATCTACAGACACCTAAAATCATATATTTTTTATTTTATATATTATTACAATGTCATTTAAATTTTTTTTTATAATTTTATTTAGGTTTTAGTTTTTTTTCCAATGATGATATGATATTTTCCAAAGAATTTGTTTAAAAGAATCATTAAAAAATACATATATTTTAACATAATTATTTGTTAACTATGCATTTTGATTTTGGGATATATTGAAACTATTATCATTCTTTACATTAATAGATTATGTTTATGAAGGGATGATGATTTTGAAACCATTCTCTTTACTACATGTTATGATATAATAATATGTTTATAAACCTCATTACATTTCATAGGTTATGATATGATGAATGACTATAATATTATGTCACATAGAAATATAGTTTTCATTAAGATATAGGTGATAAAAATATCTTCCTCCAATGCATTGGGTAAGGATTTATAACTCATGATATATACAATATTATAACATAGAGTGATCATTATTCAGTAAAGTACATATTCCTTTATAATGTAAAGGTGAGTTAACATTGAAAAATATCATTTTTTTGGGACTGATCCAATTATATTATGACATCCTTATTAGTTATTCTTGACTTCCATGTAAATAATTTTATTTACTTATTCATATACAAAAAATCTATCTCTTATTCCAATGTTATATTTTCATGGATCGTGATCATTAATTATCTTATGATTTAAGTCTTATAAACTACAAATATTTAAAAAATTATTTAATAAATGATCTTTTTGTATACATTCTATAGTTTTATAATCATATGATAATATCATCATACACATATTTTTATGTTATGCTTACATAAATCCCATGTTAACCCTTAGTAAGAAAATTTGCTCACCCATTCTTTTGACTCTATCCCTAATGTCCTAAATATAAGTATAATGTATGATATTTCTAATATAGGTTCGATTTTTTAGGTACATGGTGGCATATGAAGTATTTCACTTCTGAACTAGTTGTTATTATTTCAAATATTCCCAAGGCAGTATACCTTGTTTATCATTAGAGGTATCTTTTTACAATGTAATAAATACCCCTCAAAAAATATATAATCTGATTTTACAAAAATCAGGGGACTATATAGTTAGTATGAGAATAAAGGTTTAGTTATCGTTTGGGTACTAGTTAGATAATACTTTAGGAACATCCCATAAGACACATCTCTATATACATGTTTAAGGACGAGTCAATGCATTGAAAAATTAATGACACATAGAAAATGGAGAGTTAAAGTGGATTTTATGATAATAAAATCTGTGTGTGGATACTACATGTGAATGTGGACCATGAACAATGGTACCTTTGGGTAATTATTCAAAAAAGGGTGAATTTTGAAGGACATTAACATTAATTGGGGCATGACAATGGGCCTTGATACACAGATGATTTGACACTCCCAAGGGGTATTCATAAGTAATTTACAATCTCTAAAATAACCATCATGATGTATTTAAATATATGGTGAATATGACTGAACTAAGACAAAACTATAGTTTCACATATAAAAGATAGAATTTCATGTTTTCTATGTCATATAAGTTAATCTTAGGTGTACATAGTTCAACAATATCATTATTTTTTCTCATACTATTATTTTTGGTTCAAACTAATGGATAAAACCAGAGGGATAGATTTAATGATTATTTTTGTTAAAAATTCCATATTTCCCTTCTTACCATCCAACTATCATGGGAGAAGGAATAGAAAATATTTTTTATTTTCTCATGGAAGATTCAATTTTAATGACTCATACATATATTCTTGATGAACAAAAATTATAACAAAATTCTATTGATTATATGAGAAGGAAATGGATACATTCAATTTGGGGATACACTAATTTAAGAAATGTTGATCAGTATTAGTGGAAATATATTTTTTATTACATATTTTTTAGAACATGAAACCATTATTTTTGTTTTATACCTTTTGAAAGGTGAAACTGATCAATAATGGGATCTTATTATGAATATTTGTCAAAATGAAGAAATTTTAACCATGTTTTGGGACATATCGAATAATATAAATTTATATAAGTGAATTCCATGTATTCATCTCAAATATTTGGAGGAGTTCATTTTGGTAAATAAAAATTCTGATGAATCTATTTTTTCATATGAGAAAAAAATTTCATGAATCATGAGGTATTCTACATGTATTATTTTCTAATTTAATTTAATTTAATATTGATTCATTAATGGATTAACAAATTATCTGATGGTTTTTAGACGTATTAGACTTCAATTAAAATGATGAGATTGTTTGATTTCATATCATGATGGAAACGATGTTTTGTGTAATGTTTCAATATCATGGTTTTGTTAAGAAGATAATAAGGTGTTAAAAAATCTATAAACCATGGGGAAAAGAAGACGGTATATATTTTACGAAAATGTTTGTGAATAGTCTTAGAGGTATTTGTATTAAGGGGACCAGTAAATTTGGTAAATTTCTATTGGAAGGTCGTCAGGTAATTATTTATCGATTGATGGGAAGAACTTTTCTAATGATATAAATAAATAGGTAATTGCATATAATGAACCAAAAATACACTAGCAATTCAAATGAACATATTGTGGGAATAATGTTATATAGTTCCTAAATATTAATTTTAATGTTGATGATCAATATCAATAAACAATTATGTCAAGATACAAAGGGAAATTAAATCTAATCAATGTTTTTTTATTAGGGATGAATAAAAAAAGTGTTGAATTGTAAAATTATCAACCACTCGTGTAATATAATATATTATTTGAGTCCCCATATACCAATTATTTCATAAATAAATATTTTTATGGTATGCACGTGCCACCCAAAATATTACATATAGAATTAGTATGAAAAAAACAGCAATGGTATGGTGATCACATCTCACGTATATAATTTCTCTATGGATGAAATTGGTTGGATTTTGATTCCTATAAATCATGATATTATTTCTCCTATTAAATATGATGTAATATTAGGCATGATTTATTTATATATATATAAATCTAGCTTTATTTTTCGAGGAAGGTATGTCCCATTTGATTTTCATTTTTGACATATAATCTTATTTAAATGTGGTAATAAGTAAAAAATTACAATGAATATCACATCCATTGTATAGTTCATGATTCATATTCTGAATTCATGTTTATCTTATATGGTAAGAGATAATTTCAACATTACTGGTATGACAATTTCATAATAATTTAGTGATTTTTTTGTTATTTTTTCTAGTATTCCCTCAAGATGTGAACTTTAGTTTCTAATAGAATTAATATCTACCGCCACACCAAATTTAATGATACTCTAATGAGTGGACCATGTTAATTTTCAAAAATTTAAGAATAATATACAAGTAAACCATAATAAGAAATTCATTCAACCATGTTTTTTCACCATGTGGTATACCAATAATTTTTGATGAAATGAAAGATGAATCATTTCAATTATTTATTTATTATCAAGATATAAAAAATATCATGATCATGAAAAAGTATCATCCTTACCATATTGATGAATTTTTTTATCAAAATTGTTTACAATAATATTATTACAAGATTTAACTTTGTTCTATGTATAAATAATTGATGATTATGAAAAAGGATATACCAATGATGAAATTATATACAAGGTATGGAAGCATTGAATATATAATGATTACATTTGGTCTAACTATTTCCTCCACTTTCGTCATAGATTTAATTAATATATACTTTATATAATACCTCGATCAGTTCATGGTAGTCTTTATACATTATATTCAGATCTAATCAATGATATTAAAAAATAATGATTATACATTTAAAATTGAACTAAATACCCTAAAAGGAGAATATATTTGAAAAGTATACAAAGTGTGAATTTTTTTTCTAAAATGTTCAATTTTTAGTCATATAATATCCAGAGAGGGTATAATAGCAGATCGATTAACGATGGGGGCTATTGAGTATTGAACTAGACTAACCACATAGACATTGATCTATCATTTTAATGGTTTAGCTAGATATTATAGATAATTTGTGGAAAATTTCTCAAAACAATCTAACCCACTCACCTTGTTAACTAGAATGATATTTGATTTCTTCAAGATAGATGAATGTGAGTAAAATATTAATGGGCTAAAAATATATTAGTCCATTTCCGTGTTATTTCGTAACCAATTAGTAGAGAAGGTTTTGTAACCTACAATGATTCAAATAAGATGTTATTAGGACGTGTCTCATAGAGATTGAAATAATTATAGATAATTACTCACAAGAAATGTAGTTTAATGTTAAAAATAACCCAAAACATGATTTGGAGTTATATGTGGTAATTTTTAAATTAAAGATATTGAGGTACTATATTTAAGGGAAAACTATTGATATATATACCCATCATAAATGTTTGATGTATATATTATGATATATGTAATAAAATATGTTCTATTGAATATAGTTATAGAGGATTAATAATTATGACTACTTCATGCATTACCGCCTTGGGAAATCGAGAAATGTGGTTGATTCTTTAGTCAAAAGGATCATGCTATCTTTTCAACAATGAAGATTAAAAAGATCCAATATCTCTGGATTTGCAACAGTAAAAACCAAAAAACATGAATAAAGGGTATAAATGTCATCTTGATCATTTTAGTGATCAACCATATATCCATGTGATGAATAAAGATGCATAACAGAAACATTCATAGCTAATATAGATGAATTTAATATTATTGAGATTATCCATGATCATGATGTAATGATAATTTTTAGGATCTGGGTATGTGTTTATTCATTATCATATTTTAAGTATATGTGTTTAGAAAAATCTCATATTTATCCATTATATATAAATTCTTTAGGTTTTATTATGCATATAAAAATGAAAGAGTACTTTTGGGGGGATGGTACGAAGTGATATATCATAGATTTTGTATCTCAGTGCATGGTATGTTAGTTAATTATAGTTGAGAAAAAATATTATATTGTTATTTTACATCCATTACATAGAAAAAATGGGAAATGGAAAAATATATCTATAGATTTAGTCCTTGGAATCCCTAAAATGTAAAAATGGGACAATTCGATATGGGTTTTAGTCAATCTGCATACTAATTTATCATTCTTAATCACTATTTGGGAAGTCATCTATCTATTTAACATTCCAGGATGTATATTATGGGTGTTTTAAGGTTTCATGAATTACCAAATTACATTATGTCTGATAAGGATCCAAATATTCCCTCAATGTTCTAGAGAAGTATTCAGAACGTTTTTTACATTGAATCTATTTTAATAATTGTGTACCATCCTCAGATAGATATTTAGTATGAGAGAACAATTTAGACCCTAGATGATATATTTAGATCTTGTTCCTCATATTTCAAATGAGTCATGAAAATTAGTTCCTTCTCATCGTGTATTACTTAAATAATATCTTTAACTCAAGTATTCATATATATGCATATATGAGAAAAAATGTAGTTTTCAAAATTGATTGAATAATGTTGGATAAAGAAATCAACTGTGATCTGATATAGCTAAAAAATGGAAGATAATTTTTCAGTAATTGAAAAACACATAAAGGAATCATAGATTCAGAAAAAAAAACATTAATGACAACCTCTAGTGTCATCTAGAATTTGAAGATGATGACATGGTGGTTATTTTAATTTTTCCATGGAATAAAGTGACTATATTATTGAATAGATTCTAACTAATCCCTAGCTATATTGGTACCTTTAAATTAATGATTATATTTGGTACTTATCATATCATATGGAACATCTATATAACTTCTATAAAGACTATTATGTGTTCAATGTCACTCTCATGAATATTTATATACTTAACAGTTCAAATGTATTGAATTTAGAGGTCATACCACTAGAAAATGATAATTCATATGATTAATAATTAATGGAGATTCTATATCACATAGGGAAATAAATGAAAAACAAGAAGACTCACCGGGAAAATTTCCTGTGTTGAAACCGAGAGTATGATGAAGCAATGTGTGAACATGAGGATATAATGTGGTTGTATTATCCTAATTTTTTATTAGAATTTTTATTTTTGATAAATAAATAAATTTTATAGTGGTATAATTTTAAACACCTATTTTTTATATTTATTTTTAAAAAATAAATTTTATTTCATTGATATCTTATGTTACACACAACACTGAGTTTAGATTCCATTACATATAACATTAATTTCTATCAACCCCAAGATATAATATTAATATAATCCTTTAAACATGAATAATATTAAAAATAAGTCAATACTATAAATATAAATATAAATAAAAACTTTTAAAATATTAAATATATTGATTTTATTTAGACGGAAAATATTTATAATAAAAAACACAACTTTAGTGATGTATTTTTATGTTTTTGAAGGACAAATATTTTAAAAAATCATTTATTTGTCAAAAATAAAATTGTACTTTTTGTGGAACATTAGAAAAATTAATATATTAAAGTACTTGATTATTTCAATTATTATGTCAAAATTATCTTAGGGTAAATATTTTTGGATTTTTCTGAAAATTTTAATATTTTGACGAGTAGTAAAAAATACATATTTTTAATTGAAAACTACATTGTCATATAAAATATTTATAACAATATATTATAGTTTAATTTTCATTTCATGTAAAAATTTACTTATTAAATATGTATTAATCATTTTTAGTTTAATTTAATCAAATTTTTATTGAATTTTGATGATGAAAAACATCAAACATTTGAATGTTTTCTCATTAAACCCCCACATTCTCATTGCATCCACAAGATTATCATTTAGTTAAAATTTTCCATGTATATGAATTAAATTTATAGAATTAGATTAAATATTTGTAGTTATAATAATTTATGTTATATAATATTATTAATTTTTTTAACCAAAATGCTTACTGGAAATATTAAAAAGTAATAGATACTATTATGATAATGATGGTTTTACCAATGGGTTAAACTAAAATTAAAAGGGATAAAAATGATAGAAAACATTTATTACAAAATTATTTTGTATATATTTATACCCTATCATATCTCATTCTTGATAATAGTTTATTTTGGAACCCTAAGACAATAGACAAACGTAGGTACACATCATTATTTACAAAAAATACATGTTTTCAAATCACATCACCTATAAAATTCCACCCCATATACAATACATTTCACACCATAACCCCATTTTATTTTCAACAAATACCTACTCAAATAAATTCTCTAAATCCCTAAAAGTTTCCTAAAATCCTTAGTTTGGACTGAAATCAATAATATGCTGGTATTTGGTGAAACCCTATGGAGAATACCAAAAGAAAATGTTCCATTAATCAATAAGAATTTTTGTATTATTTATTCCAATATATTATTTAATTTTTATACCATAATGATATAATAAACACAGTATCATATATATATTAATAATTTGATATGTTAATTTTCTGACAAATAGTCATCTCCCCTTCCATAAAATGGGTTATGAAATCATTGTTTATGTGAATGGAGAACTACCATAACACAAACAGATACCATTTTTTGTTCCCATATCACCCCAAATAAATTACATAATGAGTAATTTATTATTTATATGAAATATTTTTGAGGTTATCATGTTTTTATAATTATTATATCACACATATATTCATACATTCAATTTTTTTGGGAATATGTTCTCGTCGCTTGTGTGTATGACATACAACTGCCTCCTGAACACTGTAATTCATTCACACATTACATGAATGGAAATAAATATATCTTTAATAGTAATATGTTTTATAGAAGAAATAATTTTATTATTTAATGATAACATATCATTTAAATATTATTTCCTTCAATTCGTTGAGAAAATTAAATCCATTGTCATGAGTATGTATGTCTCATCTTCTCCATAAATGGTGTTCTTTTATATTATATCAATAAATAATATGAATTTATTTAAATATATATGTAAAGAATATATAAGATATTTTTATAATTCTAGAAATTGTGTATATTATGATATTGTAGTAGATTTAAGAGTATAAAAAAGCACAAGTGAAAAAAACGTGACCAACAAAGTTGTTATCACCAGAAACATGAAATTTACATGAAATGTTTAATAAACGTGTTATAAAAAGTTAGATGAAAATAATATATGTTTATATATATATAAATGGTTCTTTAATTGATTTATGAAGAACTTATAGTTATAAATATTTATTTTTAATGTTTATGACATATGTAAAGACTTAAGATAACATGTTTTGTCTAAATTTTCATCATTGATACATATGTTATTTTATAAACCTATATCCATACAAGAGGTGTTTATAAAGTTCCATTTACATGTAATACTATTCAACTATATATCCTCATGGTATTTTATTTTTTATTTTATTTTATTCTTTCATGGTGCATGAAATTCAACGATAACAAATTTGTAATGATTTTATGATACAATCTTATCATTTATTAGGATTGTTTATGATTATATTTTCAATGATAAACCTCTTTATCTATATATAATGAAAAATATATATGTTCAAACACTTGATTAAATCACAAGTATTAAATTTATATGTACAATTTTCCAGCCTTTGGTATATAAAGTAATTGAGAAAATGTTTTTAGGAAAATCTGTCAATATTTCTCTCTTCAGTATAAAACATAATTTTCACTAATACTGTGTTTTATAAAATTGTTTTCAATAATTGTTTTAATATTATACTAGATATTATAAAATATATTTTTCCATGTTGTACTTTTTTTTGTATTTTTTTAAATGAATATTCATTTTTATTTCTTGTACATGTTTGTTTGGATTTTTATAAAAATGTTAATGGAATATTAATTTTAATTAGTAAAACATGAAAACGAATATCTAACAACATGAAGATGTATTTATTTCCAGAATAAATTATAATCATAAATAGATATTTTAAAATAATTTTTTTGAAAAATAGTTTATGTATAGATGTGTTTTCATACTAAAATTGATATTTTTTGCTGAATTTTTTTAAATAACCATTCAAAAGTATTTTCCATATAAAATAAAATCCATTTATATTACCTATGACTTACTGAATTATTATATTAGGAAAAATCTCAGTTAATTATTTTAATAATTGATTTGTATTAATGAATTATTACTTTGAAATCCAACTCTTTTTCCTAGGTTATGATATGATGAAAATTATATGAAACCCATTCCATTTCATGGGTACTTATATTATGATTGGTTATGATATTATGGAACACATAAATATAGTTTCTATTATATGTTGGGTGAGTTGATTATATATTTAAAACTAATTAGGTCCTTGTTTAGGTCTCATGAGGTAGATAGGAATGTAATAGTGAGTGAAATGGGTTCAGTAAAAGATTTTGTTTACTATAAGGGTCTTTGGAGTGAACATTAACTACTATGATAATTGAGGATTGAAATAATTATACTATGATTACCTTTTTAGTGATTATTGACTATTATGGAAATGATTTTCTGTAATTACATTTATTCTACAAATCAATGACTTATTCCAATGTTATTCTCACATGGGACATGTTAATTTATTTTCATATAATTCATGTCTTATTAATTAACAATATTTATTCCATGATTCTATATATGGAATTCTATGTGCTTTTTATGTTTTTAAAATGTTATGATCATGTCCCCGGACCATTATGCTCATGTTATGATTACTTATTCCTCTTGTTCACCCTTACTAATAATCGGATATTTTCCACTCTTTTGATTACTCTTCATAGGTTATAAGAAAATGTATTATTTATTATATATCTAAGAAGGGGATATATATGAAGAACATATTTGGAGGGGATCTAGTTCGGTTATGAACCAGTTTTTTGCGTCTCCATGTTTTCAAATGATCTATACCTTTGCGGTCATAAACTGTGTCTTTATGCAATACAATTAATGTTCACCAAAAGTAATGTAATATGAATTTACAAAAATCTAGGGTAACTAAAATTCTACTCCTATAATCATCTATGTGGTTCATTACCTTCTTGTTAGAATTACATGGGCTAATTCATTCATTTCTGAGGAGACTTCTACATGATATTTCAAGCGATCAAAGTGAGCATTACATACTCTTTACAATTCATTATTAAAAATTATCTCCCAATAATACTCTAACAATGTAAATATGATAACCAAAGTATAATTTCAATTAAAATTTGAAATTATATAAACAAAAAAATCGTTATTTATTTATTTAAGTCTACTAACAAAATATAAAATGTTAATGCTACATTGTACATACTATGTCCTCCACAATGTATCATTTTTTCAACTTTAAATTTAATTATTAATCGAAGCAACATATAATATGATTCATCATAATAAAAAATCAATATTATACCAATATTTATCTTTTATGATGATATTATACAATACCTTATGAAAACACACCCATCGATATATATTGTGTTTTTATTTTGGTAGGATTGACCAGCTACTTGAGAAATGATATAAAACTATACTAGAGATCAATACGAGAAAATAAATTCATGTACTGTAATTAATTAGTAATAAATTATTTATTAGTTTAAATTTATTTAATGTTTTTATTGTGAATTTAAATTACTAATAAACATAATCTCTGTTCATTAAATCAAAAAATTAAGTCAACAAATATTCAAATTTCATTTAAAGTAAATAATAAACAATAAAATAAATATTTAATATTTGATATTAAATATTTTATAATTAAATTATTATATGAGAATGATATTCACAAAAATTTATCGAGAAAACAAAATATGACATCTTGGGAGGTCAATATCATGTATATAATGAATATAGAACATGGTGAAGTGTTATTATCAAATTTATCTGTCCATGACATGTCTGAGATAAGGATTACATACGAATTCAGAAATATAAGACTTATAAATTGGCTATTCGTTTTTCCCTTCCATTTTATTTTTTCATTTTCAAGTTTATTTGTCATTATTTTTTTCAATTTCAATATTTGAGCTATAAAATTTAATTATCATTTTGGGTAATGATTGTATGATACTAAACGAAAAATTCATGATCACATCTTATGTGGCATCATTAAATAGTTATTATATTTGAATTTTTTCTTCTATGTAAACAATGTTCTAGGATTTATTTATTGGAATAAAGTTAGGGACTTTTTTGATATTTCATATTCTTCATCTTGATGAATTGTGACATTGTTTTCCATTTTAATGACATAAGGATATGTATTGGAATTAAGTATGTTTTTACTCTAATCCATATGATTATTGGAAATGTGATTATGTATATGTATAAAAACTAATATGTTGAAAGAATTAAAATAAACAAGTGACTTGTGGGGATCATCATTATATATCCCCTTGATGAATTGGTTTCTCTAATGAGAAAAAGTTGTCTCAGAAATATTGGTGTATTCCTATCCAAAACAAGACATTTCTTTAACATTGAGATTCTGATGTATCTAATTATGATATTAAGGACTATGGTAAGGAATTATATGTTCGATATTAGATATTTTATCACTAACCAACTAATTATTTACTTCCATGTTTTCATTTATTTTAAAGTATATAAAACAATCTACATTAATGTTAAAGATTGAGTTATTTGATTTCTTTTTTCAAAATAAAAAATCATTCCATGTTTATACCATGATTACCTTGGTTGTGTGTTTCCCTTACTTAGTGTTGGAGCTCACACATTCACGTGTTTTCATTTTCCCAGGTTACAAAAATATGTATTACACATGATATTTATAATAAGATATATTCTTTGAATAATTTCTTTTCAGATATTAAATTATTGATATTAATTACATAGTTTCCTATATTGTAGGAAAATCTACCCATTTGTTAAGAATTTAAAAGTGTTTTTTAATTTATGTATTTTTCAAAATGCTTTAATTATCCATACACTAATTTCAATTCGAGTATATGTATTAAAATACTTTCTTCATGTCATGTAAATATGGTATATTTATGTCTGGGAACATATAGTTTATATAAAATGTATCATGTAATGTATGTCTATATGGGAATAATTTTGGAGACTACAAGTCTGGGCCCTCATAATTGGTATCAATGCAATGTATTGACAAAAATTAATATTTAGTTTTTTCTAAGGATAAACAATTAGTTAATCAGTTTGAGTTCATCATAATATTGATGATATTGATAACAATTTCGAGCAGTATTTAATAAAGTTAAATTTTATTAATACACATTTAGTTTGAGGATTGATAATGGGGAATATTATAAAAAACATTAGGATATAAATAAGAATGAAAGTATATATAGGATAACATCATGAAGATTGTTAGTTTATTTTTTTCATACAAATCACACCCATTATAAATTTTATAAGTACATTATTGTTCTTGAGATAATGTAAATTATTAAAAAACTAGAAATGATATAATATTTTAGTATCTCAATCCATACATAGTTAATGAAAATGAATCATGATAGTATACATTGTTTGTCATTACATTGGGATATGAATTTTTATAGACTATTCTCTTTAATAAACATATTAATGTTTCATAATGAAATTAATTAGTTATTAGACAACCTAATAGATAAATTACCATATATAATAAAGGATTATATTAATAGAGTTATAGGTTTATACCAAATGTGATTTTTTTTTAAAAAAATTCATCAGAAAAAAATTATTAATTATGATTTATTCAGAATAATATTTTAAATATTTTGATAACTACATTAGTATTGATATTTTGTAGAAAATGTGTCAAAAAAATGAAGTAGGGAGAGGGTTGTATCAATAACCCACTCACTCATATATGTATCTTATAGAGAATACTTAAATGTTTGAATATATGACTATGTTTTTTTTATAATGGGAAAAAGCTGAGTTTAATCATGTTTTATGAGTCCTTTATGAGATATTGGACTAAAATTTTGAAATTAATCTACTTATATATTTTTATTAGTGATAAAAAATTTTAAATGAACTTTTGGTATATTCTAAAAGCTGTAAATAATTTCTGTTACCTGTATGGATTCTTCCAGAGTAGTTTTATATTAAATGTAAGAAAATAAATATAAAATATTTTGAATAAACATTTAAATATATTTTATGAGATTGTTACATTTTGATGGATAACTATTGTAGATGACATAAATCCTGTTTCAGAATTATTTTAAATGAAAAATATTAACCACATATGATTCAAATTTTTTAATATATCATAATACCACATTTAGTAAAATGTTTGGATCCCACACAGAATCCAAATCTCACATATTTTGGAGAACACATAATCATAAATACCAAATTCAAAATAATAGATACAAAACAAAATAATACTAGCAATGTGGGAAAATCACATCAACCAAAATCCTTGAAAATCATGTTATCCATTCAAGGATACCTCCATCATGGTGTTTCACCACCGATTCAAATTTTTCATCAAAATATACTCAGTGATCAACAAAATACTGTCATCTTTATCTCATCACCATTTTCCACTTTTCAAATATCCACCAACAAATACATGAACAAATATCACTAAATATATAGTCAAAATTCAAAATCAACATCAATAAGTACAAAAACAACAAAAATCCTCCAAACATCGTCAGCATTGAAATTTCTAACCCTCGAGATGAACCATATATTGATCCCCAAGACTTTAAACATAAGGAAAAACAATTATTTCTATGAAAAAAATTTGGAGAAAATAATATTAAAAAAATCTATAAAGAAACTAAAAAACACCTCCATCTAAGAAGAGGAAAAACATAAAAATGAAACAAAACACCACCCAATGAAATGTCTCATTGACCACCCAAAAACACTCAATCAGCTAATTATAATTCACCAGAAAAGACCCTCTATCCGGCAAATATGATTTCTGATGAAAAGGGTAATTAATCAAGATCTTAGAGGAAGTGATCTATGGGATCAACTATGACTCAATACCGCATATACATAACCAGGAAAATTGCATAAATGTATCAATGTCTGAGAATGAGGGGATTGTAACCTATATCTAGAAGGTATTTTTTGGATAGTATAAGAAACATATTAAACAAATGAATCCTTATACAAATTCTACTCCTTTACAATCTTAAGATTCCATCAGATCCATCGTACAAGACTGACATTGGGTCATGCGCACCAGTGAAGATGAAATTGGTAGATAAGGTAGGATTCCAAATCAATGGCATAAAAAATAATCCTATATATTTAAAATTAGTCAAAACTGGTTTTTTGGTAGATTATAGGAAATATGAATTGTAATAGAAAATTTTTAAAAATATCTTGTTTGAATAAAAATTTTGTATCACTATATTTTTTTGATTTATTTTAATAAATAAATTTAAACTTTTTAGAGTTTTATATTGAAAATATAAATCAATTTTTTATTTAGAATAAAATAGTATCATAAGATAATTTTTTTGAATTTTTATACATAATTATTTTCATATGATTACATTAAAATGAATATTATTCAACAAACTACCAATTTTAAAAAATTATCATAATAGAATAATGAATAAAATTTTAAAACCTTTTTTTATAAAATGTATATATTCATAATTAGAATGAGTTATTTAAAATTAATATGGTTATTTATAAAACCCATGTAAAACGCCTTCTAAATGTAATTAATATTTTACTGTATAATTTTTTTACTCACTTATATAAAAATTGACTTATCATAAAATCTAAAAATTATATCTACAAAAAAATATTTCATATTTTAAATCATTATTATCACATTATCTAATATTTCCAACTATAATAGATTTCACAAATGTATTATTAGAAATATATTTTTAGTTACCTTGACTAAGGTATAATTAATATTTTTAATGAAGTGTTTTTTTAAATTATATACATTTATATAAAAAAAATTACACTCTTTTACTTATTTAATTTAAATTTTTTGTTAAATAAATATAAAATCATCTCAACCCACAATATACTTGTAACAAATGGTAAATATGGTTACAGACACATTAATGTTAAAAAACCATATTTCTTAAAAAAAATTCATAATATATAACATGTGGCTATTATAATGACAATATTATCTTATTTATAATCTATATTAGATTAATTTGTGATTAATGTTAAGGTCATCATCAAAACTATTGGTAGTATCAGAGATTAAATGTTTTATTATAAAAAAATAATTATAATAAAACTTCTAAACAAGTAAAAAAAATTTACAAGTAATAACCTAAGAAAAAATTATATCCCACAAGTGTAAAAAATGTGCACTTATAAATTAACATTGTAATTATTTAATTGAAAATTATGGGTTTCTCTCAGGTACACAATTTTCTTATCTTATAATGTAGTAAAACTCAACCCATTAATTCCAAAACCATTTATTTGAATCATATCATAAAACTCATCCATTTTAATCCAATTTATATCATTTATAATTAATATAATACTCATTTCAATATTAATTAGACAATGCCCTTTATTTCCTACTATAATTTCATGAGAGACATAAAGCTACAGAGGTGATTATTTCCTAATCCTTTACATTTCCCCTTTTTCATTATATTCCATAATGACTAATACAATGATAATATGATAACTTGTGTATAATTATTATACTGATGATAAATATTAATGTAAAAATATGTAATTTTTATTCTCCATCTACATACTAACCAAAAAGGATTTATCGTGCATTGTGTGGACAACAACCACAACAATGTACTATTTTCCGATTTTATTAATATTAATTATCTTTCTTAATCAAAACTAGTAGATATATAATTAAGTAATATATTAAAATTTAAATATTTTAATTATTATTTTTTTATAATGATATTATTTAATTACATTACCGCACACACAAATCAACAAATATTGTGTTCCTGCATGGGTCAGTGTGACCACCTACATTTATAATCCTATAAAAAACTATTATGTATAAATATGGGAACATAATATAAATTCTAGATCATGGTACTATATAATGGTGCTCTAAGACCATTTACCCCATGATATCATATGTGCCTCACTATACACTAGCAGCCACCGACTAGCATGGAGGCATTAATATACAACATGGGGAGACTATACCATGTTTATCAAATAAGTAAAATAATGAAAATCAATGAATAATATCTTAATGATAATAAACAATTTCTATTACAACAACATTATCAATAAATACCAATAAGACATGATAATCCACATCATGATTAAATGACCCTTAACCAAAGAAATAAATATGTCATTCCATAATGAGTGTCATGTGTCTTATGAATAACCAAAATTAAGACACAACGACAACTCCCAAGAATAATCATGCATAATACTTGGTTCCATTATCCATGGTATATCTCGAATCCATACTCCTCCATGTAACATAGGGTCTCTTTCTCTAACAATGATGATTTCTTTCTATGTTGTAGTCCATGTTGGGTGTGAGTAAATCTCATTAGGCCCCCACCAATGCAATATAAAGAGATATCTTTATAAAAATATGTATGATTATTTATAAAGAATAAAGAAAAAGAGAGTAAAATGTTTTTCAGTTAATTATTATTTAATAAACCCCATATGCATTCCACCTTACGATAACCATATATCAAATAATTCACGCTTCGACCCGAGTGAGAGTCTAAACCATCAGCAAAATGGATATCACATTTCATCCATTTGTGGTTTTTTTTATTTATTAATTTTCTTATTCTCATTCATACATTAGGTTCCTAGACAATCATGTTAACACCTTATGTTTATTTGGAGTAGCATTCCATATCCCATAAATCAAGGCTCAGCTGAAATAATAATATTTATGTTGGGGGCCTAATGAAGGACTCTAGAACCCTTGGGTATATTTATATTAGTAGATGACCCACAACTTATAGTTCACATATTAAAAAATATAACATATATCAAATTCATATAAATTTCCCACATTTATAACCCATTAATCAATAACATTAATATTTCATTACTCAAACAATTTATAATTCTGTTTATCATCCAATTTTGTAATCCATAATTTAACATGATTTATAATTCCATAAATCATCATATCGATAACATTAGAACACACAATGTGATTCCATCAAGTCTAGTATAAAAGCACCAATGTTCTAATAGGATCCATGAAGGGTTTTAAAATTAATCGAGTTCACATGATTAATTTGATTTAAAAAAAGTAAACTATGCAACATGGAAATTGTAATTACTAAATTACATTAAAAAAATAATGACCAAGATAATGGGAATAAGAAATTAGACCACCTACATCATGATATTTGATGAATTACTACCAACCCTCATCCCTCAACTTCATGTTGAATGGTAAAAATGAAAATAGTGTGGGAGATCTAGAATTACTGTCTAAGACCAATATCCAAAAAATGTTGATATATGAAAATCGATAACTAAACCCATCATCGAAAAATACTATAATCCGTCCAAAAAGTGAGAAATAAATGGGAGAGAGAGTGAAACCCAATTGATAAGAGATCACATACTGAAAGAGGGGTACAATCCTACCACCAGATCATTGATTCACACTAAAATGGGATTTTGGAGCCTTGGAATCACCCTTAGAGCCTCTAAGAATTATAGAAATTTGTTTAGGTCCCAAATGGAGTATTATTAATAAAAATGTGGGGTTTGTGAATTTTTAATAAACAAAATAGTTGTTTCAAATTCCACATGTACGGTTTCCTTTTTGGAGAGGTATTGTTTACAAAACTATGCACCATAAAAACAATCCCATTCAATATTGGGTGCATAGTATCTCTTATGTGGTAAATTATTTAAATAATCAAGTTATAATAGTATAATTACAGTATTTTTGGATTCAAAGTTTACTAGGTGTAGGTGCACGATTTGGGAAAACGGTGCACCGATATTGCACTGAACAAAACCCCACAAAAAGATTCTAAAACATATCCAAACATGCCAAAGAATGTTAACTTGTGTAAATAATACATGGAATACCATCATGGTACTTCCATGTAACACATTCGTACTTCGTTCCATAACAAGAATCTGACGCTCCTCAAAGGAAATGTCAGCCTAAAATCAACACCATCATCATCAATAACCTGGGAATAGTTATAGTGATACTAAAAAATAAGTTACATATGAAAAAAATACATGGATCTATATTTCTATAGAATATCGAATCATTATGCCAAAAATTTAATCCTCTCCCCTATATCAAAATTTCCATAAAAAATTGGATCCAATATATCCTTCCTCTAAATCATACAGAGACCCAATATAGTTGACACTTAATGGAATAAATGATCATCCACTATCATGGGACAACAAAATAAATCATCATATGAATTATTATTACGTTCAGATATATCCACACACTTCTAAATCAACACTATATGATGTGAGGAATATTTCACAAGACCCAGTCCCAATAACTCCAACTCCTCACCTCCATCTAGCATAGAAATAATTTTCATTACCTATCAAATTGTTTCTTCTAGGTTCTATATGAATATTCTCCTGATAAATATTTTTATATGTTTACAAAACCAGAACTATGTGCTTCTCCATGAGCCACCAAAATTGAGAATATATTCCCATATAATAATCACCAATAAATGAAAATTATTCTCCGATTTACAATCTATTTCTAGGTGAAAATCCATACTTAGAAGATCAGGTATATCTTATTCCTTTTAAAAGTATTTCTATAATAATGATGTTAAATACAATTAATGGTTTGATACAATTATCAATAGCACCCCATGAAATCATGTTACCCCATATACATACTTCTAACTCAATTAGGCCACTGTAAAAGTCACCCACATATGCCCGAAATGGTATAATTCTTCCAACCGAACCACAATCACCTATATAAAATCATAATTCCATGGGATCCTCAAATATACCTCCTTGAAGTCAAGGGATATATTTCTCCAAATTTATTTTCGAATCATAAAAGATAGTAAGAAACCACCAAGTCATTGATGCTCGACCTTCACTAGAAGCATGTGTAACATTGTATCACACAAACAACAATCTACCATTTCATTTCAGGACACCAATAATGCTAATGTATATCAAATTAAATTTTAGAAAAAAAAGGATAAACCTAGAAATTTTCGTCATGAAACTAACACATTATATTTGCATGCATAATCGCAGGAATAATAATAGGATTCTAGGTATGGATGATATCATCCTCAACTATAGGTTATTATGAAGGTGACACCCCTCCTTCATGTAATTCACTCATGGTAGAACACTATAGATCACGATAAGGCCTCTCCCTAATTTTTTTGAGATGTGTATACTTCATAGAATATGATATAGTGGTTATGTTCTACTAGCCATCCTAAATAACACTATGTAACTCTGCATGCAAGGTCATCAACTTCAATGAAAAGTTGAATTTATGAACTTTCTATATTTATTTCCTCATACTCAATGTGTAAAAAACACCATTTTACATACTTGAAATGTATTCTAGGTCAAAATAAATTGATCTAATATACCATGACCATCTTCACTTCAATATATTCAAATTTCACTATGCGATTATGTATTAAAAATATTATGATCGGTATAGACAATAAATATTTGTAACATAAGGTAATTAAACCAAAACATTAAGGAATATACTACCACTTCATACTTGTGATCATCCATATGATAATTAAATTTGTGATCCATCAAATATCATGATACATATGCCATGAATCAATCTTCATTCATTAACACAAATCCTTTTTTGGTACCTAACATATCACAAAACAAAATATTCTCCTCATCCAGCTTGAGTGGGATCTAAATGGATGGAATAGAAAACACTTATTCAAATAATAGATAGAATTTTCACATTATCTATACCATTCAATCAAGATCCCCTTATTTATCAAGATCAAACATGGTGATTCCAAACCAATGACGTCCTATATAATCCTTAGATAATAACACCCAAATACCATAAATCTTTTGATATGAAATATTCCATGGGATGCACATAATAAATAATTGCATGCACCAAACCTGGGTCCACTATCCCACCATCCTCATAGATGATGTTACCCAAGATGTGTACACTGTTGAGAATGAATCGACACTTAGATAGTTTGTTATATAGAAATTTCTTTTTCTTTGTACTCAAGATAGGTTCAATATGTTGGTAATGATCATCATCAATCATGGAGTACACCAATATTTCAACCAAAATAAAAACAAATATGTTCATGTTAATTATTTAGTATATCAACTCAATAAATTTTGCTAGAGTACTTTTCATCCTAGATAGAATCACGATGAACCAATATAAACCATACATGCTTCTGAAATCTTTCTTGGGAATAACCGATTTTATATTTGTTAACTAATTACACCATGATATCAGGTAATTATTGGAGAAAATAAAGGCTCTTCTCAACATATCAATTAAACAATTGATATATGGAATATGATTCCTATTATTAACTATTATCTATTTGAACTTATGGTAATAAATATATTAACACAAAATCTCATCATTATTCTTAGAAAATAAAACCATAGAAACCCAAGGTTACATAGTCAGATGTATAAATCCATTAAACAATAATTATTATACCTAAGTAATATTATCTTATAGATCTATCTGTTTCACTCTATAGGGTGGAATAGGGAACAAATCTATTTCATAGATGATCTCAATTATAAACTCAACATCCCACTTAGGTGGATACCATGAGAAGTCCTCATGAGACACATCATTGATCATATCCACTATTGTTGTTAAAATCCAATCATCATTACACCATCTTCCCTAAGAAACATGTTTACATAGCAGTGAGAAAGCCTATTTGATGATGACATTACCCTATATGGAATCCCAGTATATCCAATTCAACAAGATGAAAGAAAAATAATCTACCTTAGGAAATGAAAAGGTCACTCTCCCATTATGACAGTCTTTGTGGGCTCAGTAAAATACTACCCATTCTGAATCCAAAAACAATTTAAATCCTGAAATTTCATGTAGGTGAAGATTCAATGAAAAATGATACTCCCAAACATCAATAGAAAAGACATTATATAAATAGATACCACTCGAATATACTCCCATCATGGTTCCAAATATCAATACCCTACTCCTCAACTCCATAATAATTAAAATCAATGATGAGATGATATAAAATAATTAAAGGCTCTTGTATAAAATATGGAACAAGAATGTGTAGATTCTATAAGAATAGTACATTGGAATACCAAGGGCCCATCCCCACTATAGGAAATTATGAGATGAACTACATGCAACTATTATTCTCCTCTTACCTATGCTGCAGTCTGAGTCCACTAAGATACACTACTATGTCCATGTGGGATCCTTTTTTATGAAGTACCACATCCACTACCTTGAATACATCATCTAAAATAGATCAAAATGCCATACTATTATGGGCCAGAAGACCCCCTTCATTATGCTTATTCAGCATGGCTCCACCTTTGATTCCCATCATTCCAGGGTTTATGTAATACATATATAAGTGACCCATTCAATGGTAGGATCAACACTCAACTGTTGGTTAAGGAATATTACTATGAATGTCTAATGACCTACAATACCTATGATTTTATACCCAGATTCTCGACTAGGTAAATATTTTTCCTCAAGAAGACACATTACACTTCCTTTCCTTGGAAGATGATTAGACAAAGACAATTCCTAATCTTGGAAGACATACAAATAAGCAGTCCAGTAGAAACTACATATCATCTACTTGAATCCTCTATTTGGTTCATCTTAGAAGTGATATAATACATAAATATCTCATAAATCATCTTTAGGAAAAATATATTAATCATGGATATAATCTCATAGTCCACATCTTTTGAAAATTTAACACCAATTTTTCCTCATCCCATACCTGATAATTGATAATGGGGTGAATATTTGGGAACTGACCACCACATCCAATAAGAGATATAATCCCTTAGGTTAAACAGTTAATCTCTTCTACTATATATTTATTGATTATATAAGGATGAATGTGTTCCTAGATCATATACTAAAATTATTTCCATACCACATTATCCATCCACTCATACCAAATTTTTATAACACACTAGTACTTTTCGGACACTTATAAAAAATATGAATCCAATATGAATCTCTTCTCCAAAGGATACTGAAAATCAATGAAGATCTTTATGATATTCCCTTTTAATAACTCAAATACCATAGGAATACCCTCTATATTGATGATTTGTGGGATATACAACTTAATGTATCTTGTTAGGATAGAGAAACTTTTTATGAACCAATCTATGAATCTCTCCATAAAATATTTAATTCATTAAATGTTCTCACATGAATTCTCTCCCAGCCCTGCACTCGAAACTATTACGGACTCTTGTCCCACATATAGAATTCCATTTCAAGTTATTTCATTATAACATCCAATCAATAATAATCATCATGGAGGAATATCTCTACAATGACAAACAAAATTATAACATAGAAAACACTTAATTATAACATTTAAGAATGTTGGATTCACCCAAAGATATAATATTTCATCCCCCAAACACTGCCACATGGTCAAAATGAGGTAACATATATAAGTAGAATGGCCCAATATTTGGTTCCTGGTTAATATATGGTAAACACCTCAATATTCCTTTTTTTCATAAAAAACATATTAACGTTTTTTTCATAACTTCCTATTTTATCCTTATTCTATAAATATTAATATATAATTATTTTCTATTTATTTAAAATTACAAAACTAATGAAAATAATTTTTCTTTTAACGACTCAATATAATTCTATTTTTACTTTTGAATGCCTTAAATGTTGAATTTCATTATAAATCATGTGTTCCTAGAATGATACATACAAATAACACAATCATTCTTTACCATGACACATGGAAAATATTTTAAAAATAATAACATCATAGAAAAAATGAATCAATCATCTTGAAATAACATTCATCAACAATAAAAATATTCAATAACAATAATCCAACCCTGGGTACTAGAGATTCCCCTACAAATGGGATAGTTAGACTCATCTACAATATTAGGATTATGGACTGACTAATAATAATATATTATCCTCATTTACAAAATAGTAAGACAATATTAATGATAAAATGGAGTTTGATTCCAGTTTTTTACAACCAAAAATGAGTGCCACATACTGGTTCCTCGATATAGTTTACCATATTGCCTCATGTTAGGCTCCCCATATTCTAGAGGATGATAACAAGCATTGAGTGTCTAATTTGTTACATGGGATAACTATACCCTATTTATCAATTAAAAAAATAAATAGAATATAGTAAAAAACTTAAAAATGATAATAAACATATAATACAACAATACCATTATCCCTCATGTCGAATATGACATGATAATCACAAACCATGGAATAATGACCATAAAAAAATTTTATATGTCCTGCCATAATCCGTTTAAAGTGTACTATGAAAAACCATGGTATAAAAATATTGATAACTCTCATGATGGGTATGAAATAATTTCATGTTCCCCATCAATTCTCTATCTTGGATCCCAACTGATCCATCAAATATAAGGAAATTTCCTATATACTATCCTAAAAACATGATGTTTATTCTAGTAATGATTAGGAATCATCAGTAGGCTGTTTGTACAAATTTTTAGGGTACAACCAAAAAAGTCTAAATAAATACCGAATCTATAATATTCATTAATGATTTATAATGAAAAAAATTTAAAAAAATGCTTGATTAAAATATAATTATTCATTAATCAAAAAAATTGTCCCCTCGGGTTTATGGTGACACCCGAACCATTAATACCTACCTCGACATGATCTAGGGGATAGACCGTCAAAAAATGGGATATCATATTTCATTATTTTCATGTAATTTAATTAATAACATAATCTATAATTTCACATTCATATATTGAGGATGTGTATCCGTAGTCTAGCATCCCATGGGTTTTTGGATCCACAGTCATTGTCCAAATGTATCAAAAGTGTCATATTAATTTGATGTTTTCGTATTTATATCCCATTTATAATCCATTATCATATATAATTATTCATCCAAATTCATAATACCATTTGTCAATGGTTTTTTATAATCCCATAATCCAAAAATTTCATAATCCCATAAATGATGATTTCAATAATATTTTCATGCCAAATGTGTTTTCATCAAGTATTGTCTCAATACTCCAATGTTGTAATGAGATCCGTGATGGATTTCAATATTAATGGGTGTCTACTAAATAATTCAATTTTTAAATAATTAAAATACTCAATATGGAAATTCCACATCCTCAAATACATACAAAAATCATAAATAATTATAAGCCAATTGGTTATTAGACCACCTATATCAAGATCATTAATGTATTGTCACAAAACCAAAACCCACAATTAGTTCTAGAATGGTTAAAATCACAACTCTAGAGGGGACCTAGAATAAAAAAATATTTATTAAATGATTCAATATCTATAAAAACCGAGATCAAACCCCATCAAAAATAGAGAGCATCATCCATATAATTGAAGCTAAAAATACGAGAGAGATATTGGATACTATATGTGGATAGATCTCATTCCAGATGAGGGGTAGAATCCTTCCACTGAATCCTTAATTCACATCAAAAGGGATTTTCTAGTTATGGAATAATTTTTCAATCCTCCAAGACCAACAAAAACCAATTAGTTTGATCTGAGAGGATAAGTAAAAAAATAAATGGAGTTTTTTTTTTTAAAATTGAATATTAAATTCCACATGCATAATTTTCTGGATGGGGATACACTGTTTTCTAAACCATCGGCCCCAATTGTATAGAGTTTACAACTTCTACCATGTGTCATATTGTTTGAAAAAAAATTCTCCAACTATGTAATTCTCCACTTTTTTGGTTTCATAGTTTGCTTGGGGTTGGCATACAATTTTTAAAAACATTGTTTCAACCATATACTACACAAAGCTAGTGAAAATGATTTAAAAACTCACCCAAACACACATAAGACAAAGCTCAAATAATGTACGACTAAAATATGGGTAAAATAATATGTGAAAAAAGTACTAGTCATGTCTGGAATGTTAATGATCATAAATATAAATACTAAATGTATTATAAGTCCATAATTTATGAATTAGTAATTATTTGTCATATAACGTTTATATTATGTATTTAACATATTTTCGAATTTATCATTATTTGTTAAAATCATGAAAATAAAATGAAATTGATTAAATAATTATTCAATATTAAGAGAAATATTTATTATTATTAAATTAAAATTGATAATAAAAAGCATATTAAATCAAAAAATGAGGTCAAATTTCATTCATAATGTATATAATAAGATTGATATTATTATTCAAGACATTGATTATACACAAAAAAATAGAATTGGAATTTTTTTCAATTTTTGTCACAGACTAACCTCTTTGAAGAATATTTTTTTATGATGAAATTTTTATTTTATTATGGTATATAAAAAATATTTGAGATATAAATTCCTAAAATATCATAAAAAATTGAATTTTATGTTCAATTATAACCTCACACATTCATTGTGTATTGATTATAGTTTTAGTCAAAATGAAATAGTTTTTTTCTCTATCAATAATTCTTTCAGACATATTTCTGTTAACAATCATTATATGATATAAATGGTTTTTTCACGTAACAATGATGCTTCATTATCATATAGGTTATTCATTCGAATAAAAAAGTAAGACAAATCATTTCCACTTCATAAAATTAATGTTATTGAACTTTTACCTATGTTTTTGAGCTTTATGGAATGTAAATTCTCATTCAATGAGTTAAATTGTCCTCCTGAACAAAAAATATGGGTATATTCTACCAATTAATTATATTTTGTGGTATTATATTTCTTATTCCTGAAATTACTATTCATCAACATAATACATCATTTTTTTATATTTATTTATTTTAAGAGTACGATTCTCATATTGGTTATTGATATCTCAACCCTCAATTTGTCTGATATATTGTTTAATCATTATATTAATTTTATTTTATTGGGTACTATGTCACAAAAATATTACTATATTATATTTTATATACATATTTAATAAAACAATGTTTTAATATATTGATAGATTTTTAGCCTTTTTGCAATGTGAGGCATGAATAAATATATTTTGGTTATATAAAAATTATTCTTTTTTAATATTCATATGTTTTTCGTCCACAACATATTTCAATAATGTTATACTTTTTACCTTTTTAGGAAATGTTATCAAATACTAAATACAAAAATAGTGAGTTATAAAGTGTTTTCGTATCACCTTTCTAAAAATTCATTTACACAATACCATTGACATCGCTTATTATGATAATTAAAATATGATACTTTATTCTAATTTATGTTTTCACTTTAATTTCAACTTTACTTATTAAATTGTTTTACAATAATAGGGTTTATGTATCACAATATTTATATTAATAATTTTTTTAATTTTTTTTAAATTACCTCCGTATACCAAGAAATATAAATATTAATTATAACATCCCATGTAAATAAAGAATATGAATTTTTCATATTTATTAATATTTATGAATTAAATATTAATTTTACTTTAACAAGGATGCTATGTTCAATAACATACCTAATACACAATAACAGGTTTCTTTGAAATCTTACCTTGCACACAACATTGAGTCCTACTGAAATATAATAATATAATATTATTTAAAATGGTAGTTAACGCTTAGCCATTGTATTGGAAGGAATGAATAGAAATAACTACAACATGATTATACATGTTTGATAAATGTTTTTACATTAATCCAATAAAATATAGAGGCTTAGAATGTGAATGAATCTAATTTTAATCGTAATTTTTTTAAAAGGACAATTTACCACCTTTTGATGGAGAACCATTTTTAAATATAGTTTTTGTCACTTTTATATGTTAAATTTTACAAAATAAAATTTTTATTTAGAATCGGGATATGAAAAATTAATTTGGGTAAATTTTTGGTATTTTTCTGATAGAATACATTTTTAATGAATAGTAAAAAATATTGTATTTTAAATTAAAAAAACCTTTTAATATAATATATTTATTTGGTTACGTTAACTCTATAATTAGTTTTAGAGTTAAAATAGATTATATTTTTATCATTCAATTCAACGTTGTTAATTAGAATTAATTTCACATTGAAATTGGACTTAAACAAGTGCCTATATTTTGATAGTTATTGTTTCTTAAAAACACGCTATTTGTTTTGACAACAGTAATTAATTATAAATCAATTAATGAAACTTCTAGGTTTTTAATTTGGTAAAATAGTTATTTTTTAAATAGTAATATCAAATATATCATTGGCTGATTTTTTTGTATTTTTCATAAAAACATCAATTTTTGATTAATAGGGAAACCACATACTAGTACTTAAACACTGACCTTTTCATTTGAATAAAATTTTACCACTTATGTGAATTGAATTTTGAAAATACGACATAAATGGTTGTTATTAGTATGTATAATTTGTTTCCCTAAGATGAAAACAATTTTGGTGAATAGTAACTATTGACTTCTTTTCCACGGTTAAAGTTAAATAGGGAAATTCAAGGTAAATATATTATTATAATAATACAAAATTATCTTAAAACATTCCCTAACCATATTTCTTGAGTCATTTATAACAATGGGAATATTTGGATCAAATTTGGTACCCTGTGGAGCTACTTATGAGTGATAATGACACATTATTTTAATTAACATAAAGTAAAGGCAAAAATAACTTAAACAAAAATTGTTTAGTAGATTAATTTTTACATGGGGTAATATAAGTTATCATTGAAACTATATATATTCATTGAAAAGATAAAAATATTTCCTACATCATGATATATTTATTACAATTTTCATAAATTAAATAAAATAAATTATATATGACAGAATAATGATGCAGTATTTAACTAACTATTAAATGATTTCAATAAATAGAATTATTAATATTAAAACAATTTCCAAAATCTATAAAATTATTATTGGATGATTTTATTTAATCCATGAGTCAAATTGTCTTATAATTTAATTAGTTTTGGACTTTTAGAAACTGAATATCATTATATAATAAAATACTATTTTCACACTTTCATAAAGAACCCCTCTTCCCCCTTATAAATGCCATCACATCTAACTCATTACTCAAACCTATCAATCCCCTTGTCTTATCCAACTCCTACCCAAATTATCTCTCAATATCCCTATTCTCATCCTAGAAGCCTTACCATAGGGAGAAGGCACTTTATGAAGTCTTTGTGGTTTAATCCAAAGGGAGTTACCAAAATTAAAAGTAATGATTTATCTTAACTTGTTATGTTTTATATTACTTATACAACCCTTAAATATTTTGATTCCTTTCATTAATATATAATTTAGTATCCTTAATATACTATAATTTTTATATGAGAAGGATCCAAACTACACTTACACAAACCTCCATATAATGGGTTAAAAACATATTGTTTCTGTGAATGGAAAACTAACACCTAACCAAACAATGATTTTTAGATTATCTCCTACCACCTCTAATGGTGTATATTAAAATTGAAAAATTCTATATATGATATATATATTATTTTTAGTTTTTCTTTATTAATATGTATTTGTCATTTATAGCATAACTTTACCGTTTCCTTTATGGGTAAACAAGATAATTTCATTTTAGGAAGTGCATACTACAACCCCCTCAATGTGATATGACTCATTAATTCCATATGTATGACTTATAAAAGATAGATTTAATGATATTATTTAGGATATTATACTATAATTATAATATACTTATGCATCATTATGTTTTAATTCTATTAAAATAAGGAATACAAATGAAAGTAGCGTTTATGCATACGTATGGCTTACCGTCTCTATGAATGGTGCATTTCATATCAAAGCTCCAAATTTCATGTAATATTATATATAAATGTATATAATGGATATAAATGATATATCAATCAATAATATAATTCTATATATAATGGCATTTTGACCGTGTGAACAAATTTTAATTATAAGAAGTCCATTTTTGACTCAAGTACAAAATATCAACCAAACAACCATTATTAACTTTAATGATTACATATTGTTTATAACATGGTAATGAGTAATATTAAAGAAATAAAAAACCTGAAAAATGATCCTAATCAAGTATAAATTAACTTATGTTTAATATTTATTAAGAAAAAAGATCAAAAAATTCAAGTCGTACACGAGGTAAGGGATTTCATAAATCACTTTTAATTCCGTGAGATTTCCATTTTTCCCACTTATTCATTGCACGTGGTGTATTATGTACTGACATTTGATATATTTTATCATGATTTTTATTATATTAATTCTATTATGTGATACATTTTTATGTAATTAACTTTTGGTCATACGACTTAGTTGATTATACCGTGGTAATGGGTTTCGTCTCCTTTTTATTCACATACAATTCATGCTATATTTTCCACGATTTCCTTTTTTTATATGTACAGCCCATGATTGTACTCTTTTTTTAATATACATTCATATATTAGAATTTAAATCTTCATTGTATGATCCTTCTTTCATGTTTTGTTTGTATTGTAAGTTACCAAATCGGTAAGGGAATCTTTCACCATCCTCTTTTAAAAGACTTATTTTGTTATGTCTTTTAATTTACATCTTATTATTTTGGGATATGTTATTCTATATCACTATTGATGTAAATTTTATGTCCATGTGATGAGATATCATATTTATCTCATAAAATCATTTTCTTAATTTTAATGTGACCTTATTAGGCTTTCAAATTTTTTCATGGGAAATTCTTAACCCAAATTCAATTCTTTGGGATAAACTTGTACTTATTGAATATGTTGTCCTATGAATATGTGTGAATGAACTATAATTGTTTTACACTTAATATAACCTTAAATTTGGTGTATTTATATTTTGCACACAAAATTCTCTAATTTATTTATTTTTAATTTATGGATACCATCTTTATAAGGTATTTCATCTCAATTTACATTTCCAATGAGACATCAATGTTATTATGAACCAATTCAATATTATATGGTGTATATACTATCGTCTATCATTTTATAACCTGAACCCTTTTATTATCATGATATTATAAAGATCTGATTAAATGTTATTCCTCAATTATTTCTATTCAAGTGTCTCTCATTTTGTTAAAAGCACTTTAACTGAAATATAATTTTAAATGTTTTAATGATTTATTATTATTAATCTATATCATTAATGTCCATGTAATAAAAGTGGTTTTGAGTTTTTAATTATATGAACATTAATGTTTTAAAATTATAATTCCATTATAATATTTAATGTATTATGGGACACTTTGATTAAAAAATATATTTTATATGGTTTATGTAAATGGATTGATTATTTCAATATCATGAAATTACTTCTTTTGATTTAAAATGAAATTTTATTAGTGAAATATTTATATTTTCTATATTTAATGTGTTATGATGGTACATGGACATTTGATAGGTGGTTACATGATAAACCAAATGGTGAGTGGTTTCATGATAAACCATGATGGGTGGTTACATTATAACCTCCAATGCATTAGGTTTGGAAATCGGCCGTATGGATATTCCATTTAGTGATATGTGTGGAAGTTGATTGTATGGTTATTCCACATCAGAATTTTTATTTCTCATGATACCTTTATATGTTATGTGTTCTTTATATTGGTTTTATGGTAATATTTTGGTTACAAAATTGTAAGCAATGAGCTTTTATTCAGTGAAGAGTATTTACTACATAATAAAGGTGATGAGTATTACTTATGATAAAGTATTAATGGTTTACATTTTGTTATGAAAAACTAGTAGTTTTTCTTTATTTGTGTATCCCTTAATGAGCTTTATATACTCATCCTATGTTTTTTAAATTTTTTAACAGGACAAAAAGTGTAGTAGTTTCAAGGATGCAATCATCGAAAAGTCATGTTGTTTAAATCATGGAACTAGACATGACTATTTTTTTTAGAGATTTTATTTTGGGAATAATATGGAATCTTAGTAGGAGTGCTTACATTGAAATTTTTGAGATGCACTGTAATTGTTATGCCTAAATATCTAAATCTCTATACCTGAAAGATCCTCAATTTTAATTATTAATTTAATTCATGATTATGTAATGATTTAAGTCTGGGTCCTTATAGTTGGTATTAGAGTTCAGTTTAGATAACTTTAGAGGTTAGGGTATTCATTAAGCATAAATTAAAATACCTCAATGTTTAGGATTTTAGAAATAGGTGTAGTATTTTTTAATAAACTGAATGAGTTTTACATAACTTGATTACATATATATTCGTATTTACCCTCATCAGAAGATATTATATGATGATTTTATTGATATACTGACACATAACTTTTTGGTTTTAGTAAATGGCTGGATCTTGTAGGCACCAAAATAAAAGCGAATGTGAAGCAAAATGTGACGGTTTAATGAATGAGAAACTGAATGAAATTGGTGCTTCAATGATAACTCATGTAGTTATTCTCAACCAACTATATTGAGTCATGAATGACAACATGAACATTAGTGATTTTTATAAGGCATCATATATGCGAGAAACAAATCCCTTAAGATGTTCAGGGAATAATCATAAAGGTATGTATGTTCAAAGACATATATGCCAAGGATTTGGAAAGAAACACCTAGGAAAATGCTTCAAAGGTACGAGAATATACTATAAATGGGGGAATAAATTTCATAAAGCAAGAAAATTCCATGGAAAAAGGAATCATCTATTTGACTCTAGAAAAGGGAATGAATTTGTTTCAGATTGATAAATTGAATGTTCTAAATTTGGTGTTCATGGTTATTATAAAAACAATTTTCAAATGAAGATGTTTGAGGAATGGGATCAATAAGATCATAAAAATTTTTGTTTATAAACACCTAAATTCATTCTGATTGAGGATGAAGAAACTAACAATGACCAAGGAAATGTATGGATTATTTCATCACATATGTTTTGATATTACATAATCTTAGGATATGATTCATGATTTGGTTTATAAGAAAGTAGTATTTCAGAATAATTTGGAAAGTAATGGTTAATGGATCATGAAGAACGTTAAATGAGAATGAAGTCAACATATAAGGGATTCAATATTAATAGAAGATTTTAGGATTGTGAAATACATAAAAGTATTAAGGCACCTTTGATAATGGGATTACATTAGAATGCATTTTATAGTATGTGTAACCCTGATTTTTGATATATGAATATTTTATTCATGGAAAATTTATATTTAATTTTTTCTATATAGTTATAAAGAACTATTTGGGTTTATCTGATCCTTGAATTTGAAACAATTATAGTTTAATACATTTTTGGATGAAAAATGAGAGTTATTAGATAGCCATTGTGGTTAAAATATGTTATGGATATTTTTTATGAATATATCACATTTTGGGATGTTATAAAATTATAATGATTTTGAAAAAGGACAACATGTAGACCGTGTGACAACCCGTCGTATCAGAAAAATATTGGGAATCGAAACCACAACTAATGTGTGATTGTGATTTATCTCCTACCACTAGATTATGTGAAGTCCCTGGTTAGTATGACTAATTATTTTTAGTTAATTGATTTAATGAATCAATAATAACTTGATTTTGGTTTATTAAGGAAATTTATGATCCTTTCATAGAGAATATGTTATTAGAATAACTACATTTCAATATGAGACACTAAAATTAACTGATGTTATTGTGAGATAAATGTTATGAATTATCTTCAAAGACTATTTGATTATGTCCTTCTGAGATTTGGGTTTCAATATTATTTTGGATTACATAGAATAATTTTTTGTATATTTTTTTGTTGAATGGTCTTGGTTGAACTTTGGGGGTAGTTTGACAAATTTTTTAGATTAAGATTAGTTTTTCTTTTGGTAAGAGGTTATCCATTTTAGGGAATATCTGATCTTCTACTATCCAATTTTGGTTTTGGATGATGTCCAAAAATTGAGGAAATATATAGTTCATTTTTTGTGGGTTATGAGATAATCTAAAAGTTTATTATACCTCCTTATGGTGACCATTTCATTTTGAGTACTCATCATTTGGAGAAAAGATGGGTTTGTGGTATAAATGTAGTAAAGTATGAAAGTCTACATGATATGTAATTATGTTTCCTTATGTTAGAGTTAATATCATAACTAAATTCTTAAATGAAAAGTATCTTTAAACCAAAAGTTTGTCTTTTAACGTTTTCTATTGGGGAATCGAAGACTGTTTAATCCATCTCAATATTTTGATTTTCAAGGGGTTAACATTCTCCTAATAATGTATTCTATCACTATCCATCATAATATGATGATTATTTTTTTCCTCCATATCCATGTTTTCCTACATGTAATAATATTATGGTTTTTTGTGGGTAACTGTTGTAAATATATTTATTTCATTTAAAGTGGTAGTTTCAATGACATTTTTCATCAATGTGGGACATCCAATTAAGTTTTCAAGCCCAATTTTAAAATTTTGAGGACATAATTTCCAAAATAGGAGAAGGAAGTAACATCCTAGGTAAATAAAGAATATAATTTCTTCATATTGATTAATATTTTTGAATTAAATATGAATTTTACTTTAATGAGGATTCTATGTTTGATAGCATAACTGATACACAACAACAGGTTTCATTGAAATCTTACCTTGCACACAACATTGAGTCATAATGAAAAATAATAGTATAATATTATTTTAAATGGTAGCTAATTCCTAACCGTTTTATTAGAAATAATTAACAATACTAACTACAATATGATTATATATGATTTAGAAATATTTTTACATTCTTTCAAAAACATTTAGAGGCTTAAAATGTGAATGAATCTAATTTGAAGCATAATTTATTTTAAAAGGTCTATTCACCACCTTTTTATGAAGAACCCTTTTAAAATATAGTTTTTGACACTATTATATGTTATATTTAACAAAATATAAATCTTATATAGAATCGATATAAAAAAATTTACATCAGGTAATTTTTTGGTATTTTTATGATAAAATTCATTTTTTAATTAATAGTGAAAAATACTGTATTTTAATTCAGAACATCTATTTAATTTAATTTATTTATATGATTATATTATATTTATAATTTGTTTTAAAGTGTAATTAAATTATATTTTTATCATTTAATTTAATGTTGGTCGTTTGAATACGGAACTTTAAATATAGATTAGGCTGAATTTTATGTATTTCTCGAAAAAACGTTAATTTTTTATGAACAATTGGACCACTTAGTATTAGTTAAAAAGCTGAATTTTTCATTTAAATTAAATTTTACCACTTATGTGAATTGTATTTCGAAAATCCGATATAATGGTTGTTATTATTAAGTGAAATGTGGTTCAATCAGATTAAAATATTCTATGGTGAATTGTAACTGTTGACTTTTTTTACCACAGTTATAGGTAAATAAAGTAATTTCAAGTAACAATAATATTATAATAAAAATAAATTACCTAAACACTTTCCCTAACATTATTAATTGAGTATGTTTCGACCATTTTAATCTTTGGGTTTATTATGGGACTCCATAGAGCTACTTATGAGTGATAATGACACTTTATTTTAATTAAAATACAATAAAGTCAAAAATGACACAAACAAAAATATTTTAGTAAATAAATTTTTACATGGTGTTATATAACTTATTTTTCCACTATAAATATTCATTTTAATGACCATAATATCTCATACATAATTGTATATTTATTATAATTTTTAGACATCATAGAAATTAAATTATATATAACACAATAATGATGTTGTATTTACATAATTAATAAATGATTTAAATAAATAAGATTATTAATTTTAAAAAAAAAATATCAAAAACCTGTCAAATTCTTATTGGTTGATTTTATTTAGATTATTAGTTATATTATATTTGACATTAATTAGCTTTTTTCATTTATAACTCCAATAATTTTATATAATAAAATAATATTTTCACACTTTCCTGAAGAACCCCTCACCCCCCTTATAAAAAGCTGCCAACTCTATCTCTTTACTCGCACCTATCAAGACCCTTGGATCATCCAAAACCAACCCAAATAATCTCTCCAAATACCACTACTCCTTTTAGAAGCCTTACCTTAGGCATAAGGCACTTCAAGAAGTCCTTTTGATTCAAACTAAAGGGAGTTACCCAAATTAAAGGTAATAGTTTCTCTTAACATGTTTTTTGAATTTAATTATACAAACTATAAATTCTTTTTATCCTTTTTTATGAAAAAATCGTCATCTTTAATATACTAGGATGTTGTTAAGATAATGATTCGAACTAAACTTACACACACCTCCATCTAATGGATGAAGAACATACTGTTTCTCTGTATGGAAAACTAACACCTCACGAAACGATGAGTGTTTGATTATCTTTTACCACCTCTCATGGTGGCCATTAAGATATAACTAATTTATATATTAAATATATATATATATTATATGTTTATTTTTTCTTTATGATTCTGTATTTTTTCATTTATAACATACCTTTATGGTTTCCATTAATGGTAAACACGATAATTTAATTTGAGGAAGTGCAGACTACCACCCCCTCAAAGTTATATGACTCGTTAATGAAATATGTGACACGTAAAATCGATGGAGTTAATGATATTATAAATATTATTATACTATAATTATAATATAATTATGTATAATTATGTTTTAATTTCATTAATGTATGAAATAGAAATGAATTTAGCATTTAGGCGTACGTACAACTTACCGTCTCCATGAACGGTGCATTTCATTTATTACATCAAAAAGTTATGTACTATTATAAATACATGTATATACTAGATATACATGATATATAAATCATTAATATCATTTTTTATATAATGAACCATTGACCATGTGAAGAAACTTTTAATTATATGAATTCCATTTTTTACTCAAATACCAAATATCGACAAAACGATCATTATAAACTCAAATGACTAAATATTGTTTATAAAAAGGTAATAAGTGATATAAAAGAAATAATAAACTTGAAAAATTGTTCTTAATCAAGTTTAAATTAACTTCTGTTTATTATTCAGGAAGAACAAGGAACCAACAAGTCATGTCGGACACGAGGTAAGGGATTTCTTATCTCACTTTTAATTCTATGAGATTTTTTTGTTCGCCACTTATTCATTTCATGTGGTTAATTGTGTACTGAAATTTGATATATATTATCCTGATACTCATTATATTCATGGTATTATGTGATTTATTTGGTTGTTATTAACTATCTATCATAAGGCTCAGTTGATTTCAACGTGGTAAAGGGTTTTATCTCACTTTTTATTCTTGTGAGATTAATGCTATATTTGAAACTATTTCCTTTTTTGTGGTGTATGTACTGGCCATGATTGTACTCTTTATGTGATATACGTTCATTTTGGAGTACTTAAATCTTCATTTTATGATCTTTCTTTCATGTGTTGTATATTTGGCATGTTACCAAATCACTAAGGGAATCTTTCACACTCCACTTTTAAAAGACTTCATTTATTATGTCTTTTAATTTACGACATATTATGTTGTGATATGTTCCTCCATATCCTTATTGATGTAAATTTTATGTCCAATTTTTAAGGTACCCTTTTTGTCTCATCAACTCATTTTATTAATTTTAATGTGACGTCGTTAGGCTTTCAAATTTTTTTATGGGAACTTGTTAACCCAAATTCAATTGTGTGTGTTAAACTTGTACATCTGGAATATGTCATCCTATGAATATGTGTGGATGAACTATTATTTTTTTACAAATTATATCCACATAAATTGTGTGTATTTATATTTTTTGACACATAATTTTATGATATATTTATTCTTAATTTAAGGAAACTGTCTTTATAATGGATTTCATCTCAATTTAAATTTTCATTAGGACTTCATTGTTGTTAGGCACCAATTATCTATTATATGGTTTATATAGTGTACTTTTTCATTTTATATCATTAATTCCTTTATTATAATGATATGATAAAGTTTTAACTAAATGTTATTCCTCAATTATTTGTATTCAAGTGTCTCTGATTTTGATAAAAACTCTTTAACTATAATTTAGTTTTAAATGTTTTAATGTTATATTATTCTAAATCATTATCTTCAATGTTCTTTTTTTAAAATGGGTTTGAGTATTTACATATGTGAGAATTAATTTTTTAAAATTATATTTCCATTAAAATTTTCAAATTGGTATGGGACACTTTGATTAAAAAATCTCTTTTTAAATGGTTTATGAAAATGGACTAATTATTTCAATATCATGAAATTACTTCTTGTGATTTAAAATGAAATGATATTAGTGAAATGTTTATATTTTTAATATTTTATGTGTTATGATGGTACTTGGAAATTTGACGGGTGGTTACATGATAATCCAAATGACCGGTGGTGACGTGATAAACGAGGACGGGTGGTTACGTTATAACTTCCAACATATTGGGTATAAAATTCGGTCGTTTGGCTATTCCATTTAGTGATATGTGTTGAAGTCAACCGTATGGTTATTCTACTTAAGAATGTTTATGTCAAATGATACCTTTATATGTTATGTGTTCTTTATATTGGTTTTATGGTAATCTTTCAGTTACAAAAGGGTAAGCAATGATCTATTTATTCAGTGAAGAGTATTGACTACTTAATAAAGGTGATGAATTTTTCTTATGATAAAGTATTAATAGTTTACTTGTTGTTTTGAAAAGCTAATAGTTTTTCCTTCCTTGTGTATCCTTTACTAATATTTTTATGCTCATCCCATGTTTTTGAAATGTTTTTCACAGTACGTAAAGTTGAATAGGTTCAAGGATGGGATCAAGGAAAAGTCTTACTATCTAAAACCTGGAACTAGTCATGACTATTTTTTAGAGTTTTTGTTTTGTGAATAAAATGGAAATTGAGTAGAAGTGTCTACATTGAAATTTTTGAGATGTAATGTAATTTTTATTCCTAATTATCTAAAACTATAAAACTAAAAAGATCATCAATGTAAATTATTCATTTAATTAAATATTATTTAATGATTTATGGTCGGGTCCTTATATTAATACCATATTAGGAGGTATTGTTCAATCACTCTATTTCAATTATATTTTCTCTTATTTAAACATATTTATATGTTTTCTTTATTTCACATTGGTTTTTTACCTTACAAATTTCCACTAAGTTAAACAATTTGGATTATAATAATGCATATCCTTTTCATTAAATGCTCAAAATAATCAGTGTTTTGTATGATATTATTCTAATATAGTTGAGTCATTAATAATAAAACTCTATATTATTTATTCAATTTCATGTATAATGAATAATTTATACATAAATAATTAATGGTTGAGGCCTCACATTATATATAATGTTGATTAATCACAAGCTCAAATGAGACAAACATATTTGGGGATTTTTTTCTATGTCAGCCCAAAATTTCATATTTCATTGATGGTATGATCATTGTGTCTAAGATCAAAATTTCGAGGATTATTATTTGGAATTTTCTATTATAATTTATGAATTTAATCCCCGAGGAAACATGTATAATAATCTATGTTTTAATTTATTGTCATTGATATTGACTTACTCTTATTTTAGAAGACAATATAATTATGTGGATGACTTCTTATTACAATATCATTATTCCTTGTTTATTCCCTGATTATCAGAGTTATTCCATTTCCCTTATTGATTGTTTGAGGTCACAAATAATTTTTTTCATTTTTTCATGTTATTGAAAAGACTATTGAATATGATATTTATAATAAGAAATAATTTGTGGAGATATTATGTGGTATATTGAAAACACATTATATGATTTATAGTTTCTTATAAAATGTCAAAAAATTTACCATGAGCTTCGAATGACAGGCGTATAATTATTTTTTGTATTTTCTTAATATGTAATTCTATACTACTAAAATTTTGTTTGAATGTAATTTTCCTAAACCAAAATATTATAAGCTATATAGGGGTATTAATTTTTTACATTGGAACATGATAAAACGAGTCTTACCATATAGTATTGATCAATTTAACAATCTTCGAAAACTAGATAAACATAATATTTAGATATTACATTGTAAATATATAAAAACATAACATAGAAAAATTCAATGCATCATTTATATCCTTCATAATACCCATCTTTTAAAATAGATAGAGTAAAAAATGGGTAAACTCAGATTCCTTTTAAGGGATATATATAGAAAAAAATTTAATTTTTAAATAAGGTGTAATTAACATGGAAGAGTGGATAATGATGAAACATGGCATTAAATAAACACTAGAGTTATTTTTGTTTTCTGGGATAATATCAACCATGACAACAAATTGATATAGGATACTAAATTATTAATTAATTTAATGAATAATTATGGACATTCAGTAGATAAAACTCATACTTTTTAACATATTATTACATGATTTCAAACCTAATTTACCATCAGATTGACATCCAAGGACCGTAAAGTCTCTTGTCATTGGAAGACTATGAACATAAAAATAAAAATAGGTGAATTAAATTAAATCATTATTTCTCATCCAATATGTGCTTATAACTTCATTTGAGACTCAAAATATTCATAGGATAACTTAGGAATAACATTAATAAAATGGTTGAGCAAAAAATCCCAGTAAAGGAATATTCATTGGAATAAAACAAAGCATTTTGGTTAGAAGGAATAACATGGTGATGTAAAAGAATTCAACATGAATAAACATATGAAATATTAACATTCAAAACAAGGTAACATATGATCATTTCATCATAGGAATACTAAAACAACATGTCAAAATCAGTAGTTAATGCTAACTGTTAAGACTATATAACATAGTGGAAAATGTCCCATAAATGAATCAGGTTTACTCCCTATCCCAGCACAACATATCATGAGACTAAAAATTTTGAAATTCATTGATGAAATATATCTGTTTACACATTATAATATCTCCATTAATATGTGTACGATATGAAAGAAAATATATAAGTGTAACCCATTGAAGGAAAAATCTTGTCACACGAATTAATAAGGATCGTATCATAATTATGTCCCTAAATTTGTAGATTAAAAACATACATAGACATTACTAAGTAAAAATAGGCACATATCACAATATGTGTGGTTAGAATTACACTGATACATGTAAAAATATTGTTTCAGAGACTATAAATTAAACATTTTAGTAAGGTTTAATGAAAATATTAATGATTATTTTAAATTAAAAGGCCTAATTGGTTTTTTAAAACAAAATATCATAATGTTTTTCTTCACGATAAAATTTATAATTTAATAAAAATAATGGTGGCTTGAAAAATATGATATTGTGAACTTGAAAATGGTTTTGACTTCAGGATGATCCCTTAAATAATTATTTATTATCAGGAAGAACTGAGTAGGGAATCATTTTAAAAACATGTATATCTATGAAAAATAAGGATGAATGGATATTGATAAGTTTTTCTTGTGACATATAAACATCATTTATAATGTATTTATAAATAGAATAATATAATTTTATTTGGGTAAAAAGGTGAGGAAGAATAATGAAAAGGAAAAATGGATGTTCCTGTAGAATCCATTACATTGTGTCTGATGGTATTTTCCACTAGATCATAATTTAATGAATTACAAAATTATATTCAATAATTAATAAGTCTATTACCATTTCAAAATTTAATATATTTATTATAATTTTAATATGTTCATTCGTGGAATTTTTAATGATTTATAGTATTCAATATAATTGTTCGGTAGTGTTCATTTTCTTAGTTTTCATGATCTTTTCACATGTAAATGAGAATAGAAGTCCATGAATAATGAAAATCAATCTTAATAATGGAGATTATAAGTTATTAGTAAACTAAAATAAGTTTCATTTTTCATATATATTATTGTTATCCAAATATTAGTATTAATCAATATATATCATGTTAATGATAATTGTTTAGAATAATTTCAGTGGTTTTTTTATCACAAGAATGTAGTTATGTTCTATTATTTAATACGATGTATATGGAGTAGTTCTAGAACATTAAATAAATGTAATAAATATATTATAATATGTTTCATCCATTAAAATGGCTTTATGACTATCATTGAAGATGATAATAGAAATAGAAAACATCATCATCTTTGAATGAGATTAATTATCACATCACAAACAATGTTTTCATTTTTATTATAAAATGGGGGAAGGATAAATAATGATGAATTGGAAAAAAAAATTAATAAAATTTTGTTATATTTATTTTACTGATGTTATGATACCATTTGGATGATGGGAGTTAAGATGAGGAAAACTATAAAGAAACGTGAAATGAAATTATAAGAAAAGGAAGACAGATTTTCATATTGATTCATTCTTCTTGAGAGCCTCAGTAAGGGATTGGTTTTATACTTTTGACAAAAAACTATCATGGACATGGGGGATTGGATTGGGAGTATATTTGAGAAGAATTTGAACAAGTTTCATTGCTTGAGATGTGTATGACGAATTGGTGGTGAGGGGTGGTTTTTATATTTGAGGAGGGGAAAGGGTGTTTCTTCATTATTTTATTCAATAGATTATTATTTTAGTTTATGAATATGAATAGTTGTAGTATTATCATAAAATATAATAAAATAATGGAGTATATTTCGAGATTTTTGGTTTACATTATCCTTTCATCATATATGACTCCATAATTCATGTATTTAGCTTTTAACGTAAATTATTTAATTTTACTATTCAAAAAAAGTAATTTATTTTTGAAAAAATACCAAAAAATCACACAAAGCATTTTTTGATTTTAGAATACGAAAACTTATGCAATTTTATGAATTTTTTCCCTAAAAAATAAATATTTAAATATTAATTAAAATTTTCATATACTTAGAAAATAAGAATTGTAAATTTATAATGTGATTATAACACATTGAAAAAAAATTAAGGAATCAAAAAATTATATTATAATCATAATAAATCAAAATATTAATTTCTGGATAAATATTTGGGAAACATTTTTATATTAATTTATAAAATTATTGATAAAATTTAATGTAAATATTAATGAATTATAAACATACACATACTTAGTTAGTAATTTTTAAAAAAATTATTTACTTTTTCTATGATTTAATTATATCATATTTTCACATATAGGATGCTTTTTATACCTTTATTGTTGATGTTATAATTGATATGGTCAGTTTACTATTCCTAAGGGTCATATTACTATTCTAAATTACATGTCATTATTTCAGCATTATAGGTGGCTTAACATCTATAAATACATCAAATTTCAATATTTTGTAATTTATGTTCTTTTTTATTTCATTATATATTTGATTTTTATGTGATTTTTTATATATAACAAATATAGAAGAAGGGAATTTCCATTAATAAAATTATTGATCATTATATTTATGATAATTTCCCCTCAATAATGGTATCATTAATCATAATGTCATGAACTATCAAAAAGAACATATTATCATTATATGGGCAAGATTAATCTAAACACCCAAATATTATGGAATGCTAATTTTTATATATCATGATATCAATCCTTGCATTAAGTTATTATCAAATTACTGGACTCAACCCATCAGATACACATTCTATGAATTCATTCTATTTCGAATGATCGATACAATTCATTCTGAAAATTCCTTATATGTAAACAATTATAATTTTTCAATAGAGAATAACCAATCATTAACACCAAATAATCATAACCCATATAGATAATGATTAATGATTTTTTATTTTGGATTATATTCCCAATAACATCATTTGGTGATTTAATAGTTGGAAATACCTCTAAAAAAGAACTCAAATATTTCTTGAGTGAATCAATCTTTTCATAATGTAATCAGTCATTATAAACTAAAAATTAAAAATATTTGTTAAATTTTGTAGAAATAAAAATAATTTTGAAAATTTTTTTTGTACATGTCAAAATATTTTTTTTATGATGGTGTATTGTTCTGTTAATGTTTATGGAATAGAAAAATAATTTATTCTAAATTTTTTTTGTAAAATTTCAAAATATAATATGATTGTATATTAAAATGAATATTTATTTTTTTAAAAATTAATAAAAAACTCAATGTTTAAAATGAAATAAACTAATAATATTATAAAATTATAGGATTTCATTGAAATATATTTTAAAATCATGAAAAATAATGAATAATATTTATGGCTCTTCATGGGAGAGTCTATCATTTTACATTTGATGAGAGTGAAAGAAGGATGATATGATATTTTTATTTCATAAGAATAATTAATTAATAGATATTACATATATTGATCATTTTCCTCTTTATAACTATGAAATTAATGTGGTGATGAAAAAAAATCATTTTTTTAAGATTACAAGTTGTATGTATGTTGGTCCCCAACCACAAACATTTCATGATCATGATTTTTGATGAAGAATATATATTATTTCACATTGAGGATTATTTTAGGTTTATATTTTTAATGATTTAGGCCATTATTATTATGTTAAATCACAAATATTACAATGTATACACTTGTATTCTATCAAATTTTTTCACAATAATAAAACTCCTTAAAACTAGAATTCTGTTCTTGAAAAAAAATCGTATTGAATTATTAATTTCTCATACCCATCATTATACCCTGTTAAAATAATTTAAAAAACATGCGAAGAGCATAAATAGATCATTAAGGGATATAAAATAAGGAATGAAAAAAATTATTCCATGAAAACATAAAAATTAATAAAATCACACTTTTTACTCATAAAACATAAAATCGTTAACCTACATGATGAAATCATAAAATTTAAAAATTATCGATAGAACACATAAATCATAATGGTAACTTATAGATTCCATAACATATATACATTGTAGCTTTTATATCCACATAAGGAGTAATATTCATGGTTATGATTGGAATACCCATCAAAACATATTCCCTAATTCTCATAGGAAAAACCATAATGCATACCTCCATCACATTAACCAATGCATTGGAGAGCTACCATAGGCTCACCCGATCTCGATTTACCACAGAACCAGCAGCACATATAAGCAATACACAAAAACCATTACATAATTTTAACAACCCAAATGTGTGAAAACTAGTTTCTTCCTGAATTTGTGTGTTATTTTATATTTTACTCAATTAAACAATATCATTTTATCAATAAAGTGCATATAATTAAAATGAGAGTGTTTCGTTTTGAATGGTATATAACCAATAGTCAATATAAACAATGAAAACTATAATCTTAACATTATGGTTATTTTTTATAAATAAAAATTATCATGGTTAATTAACATTGAAATAAGACTCGATGGTCTCAACTATTAGACTAAGGCCATACGAAACCCATTTGTCAGATCATGGGAAGGAGGAAGAATCATTGGTCTTTATTCCGGACCAAGCCCAATCTGAGCTTCCTTATACTAAGAATGAACATAATCTCTTTCGATAGATGTGCAACATGATAGATATCACCCCTCGTGATATGTTTTCTAAACTACCATAAGATCTTATCACCATTTCACACCTTACTCTTAAGTCCTACATTGGTGTTATAAGGGGCCATGTTATGAGGCCTTAGTTACATTGTGTAGCCCTTTTTTATAAATAAATTTTTCATTTCATATTATATTAAAATTATAAGACTTCAAATGTCAAAATAAATATTTGTTTAATATTTATAAGTTCTATATTATTGATGAATAATAAAAAAAGTTATTTGAAAAAATTTTCTTTTTAAATTAAATAATTAATAATGTTAAATGATTTTGAAAAAATGGTCTTCTACAGTTGTGATCAGTAAAAAATATATATTCTAATATGGTCAACATATTGGTTAGTGAATAGTAAATTATGAGTATTAATTTAACACTTATGAATAATAATGTGAAAAGTGTAATTGTAACATAACAAATGAATATATAAAATAAAATTAGGCATTTTTATTGGTAATGTGATATAGTAGCATATGTAAATAACTATTTTATAAATTATTAGTTATGTATTAGTAATTTTTCTAGAAAATTTTGTTTTTAATTAAAAAATTTCCATCTCATAGAAAGAAAATTATTTTCATAAAATGGAGTACATTTTTTATTTCGTAGAATCTATATTCTGTTAGTGTGATTTTGTGAAATTTTTATAAAATGTATTGTTTTTCAGTGAATAGTAATGATATAGTTTTGAGTTTATGTTTTTTTAACGACAAAATTAATGATGAAATATTGATTTATCAATTTTGGTAGAAATTGAAAAATTAAAATATCTTATGTGGTTTCCCATGTGGCCAATACCATGGGTATGCCCATGATTTTTCAAAAACCAGTATTGAGGTGTCCTGTAGATATTAACAAAATATTCCCTCACATATAATATAAATACAAACCCATTACTTAATTTATTTCATTATTAATTCACCCTTAATGTATATATGTTCTTTCTACCTCCAAAGATGTCCTCCCTTGGTGCTCTCAAGCCCCCCCAAGGTTCTAACTGTCGATTTTTTAATGTTACTATACAACATAAGGGATTTCTCCACTTCTCATTTCCATTCAAGTTCTCTTCTATGTGGTTATCCCTTCATATTTTTATACCATGTTTTTATATCCAAATTATTATATCCCTATACTAAAAAAATGATTCATTTATGTATGGGAGACCATTGTACCCTCTCTTTTTAATGTTTTCTAAACCCATGTTGCACAACCATTACAGTGCAGAATTTTTGTCTCAAAATCACTTTTTATATCAAAAAATTCTCTTATTTTATTAATTTTTATAAAAAAAACTATATAATTTGTAGGATTACTCACCAAGACATAATAATGATATATTTTATAATATAATTTACATATATATAACCCTCATTCCTTTTCTGTGGGTTATAAATGACATAACGATCTTGTTTTTTAGCACTTTTCAAAATGTCATTATTTTTTATATGAATCCCATTTATATTAATCTTATTGGGTTATTTTATGAAATGTTTGATTATAAACTATGTGGATCACATTAAAATTAATTCATATTAAGTGTTTTCTTTGATATCCCTTAAAGGCATTGGGTAAGGAAATTAATCACTAAAGATGATACTGTTTACGATACCTTGTTGAATAACCATCGTATTTTTTATGACACCTTGGGTCTAGACCTTGGTGATTTTATAATGAATGTATAAAGTTAATTTTTAGCAACATTTTACCAATATGTTTCAATTTTTTATTATAACATTTATATTTACCCCAATGCTCTTATTGATATCACTGAACTTCACATGTAAACGGTTTCACTAGTTTTTCATTACTCAGCCTTCTACAAATCCTTTCCTTTGATGCATGTCTTCAGTTTATGAGATGTAGTAATTGTTCATAATATGAAATTTTCAAGAATCATTTCAATAGGATTAAAATAATGTTTTATATTGTAATGTATTATTTACCATTTTTTCAAGACACTAGACTTTAATGATTATCTATTTTTAAAATGAAATGAAAAGTTCTGTAATAAAAAGAGATGATTTCATTGATGATATCAACATATTTCATAGTTATTTGTGAAAAGTAGGCTATGAAAACATTAAGAATAACCCTATAGTAATTTTTAAATATAATATAACTTCTTTCTATTTAGGTGAAACATTATGTATGTGGTTTTGAACCATTAAATCAATGTCACGATATGAAAAACTGGATTAAATCTAGTACAGATGAACATTCGACTAAAAACTCTTACAAGCAGTGTCGGGCTTGACCCGGGGTAACCTTGTACATGACAATGGGACATGATTCACTCATGGTTTGACATTCATGGGGGATATGATAGGTTATTCATAAACCATTAATATATTATTATGATGAATTTATAGAGAAATGTAATTTTGGTTAAAGAATAAAATGTTTGATAATAACGTTTTATGAAATAATAATCCTTTATAGTTATAAGATTTATAAATTAAATAACTTTCTCACCAGGGTTCTATTCATTTAGAAAATTTTGGTCAATAAGAGGAACCATGCAGATGGTGACAACATTGGACCATGTGCTGACGACCCTCGGATGGAAGCCAGAAATGAAACATTCATGGGAATGGTTAACCAAATGGATCATGTTATGGTAATGAACAAAAATCAAGATGAGAGACTGAATTCACATTTAAGAAAACATCATTTTTAAGTCATTTTTGCATTAATAACCACTAACCATTAGTGGATCAAATGAACCATTGATTTCTGAATAGTGGTTCAGCTCTACAGAGAAGATCTTTTATGTGATCCATTGTTAAGACAAAGAGAATGTCACCCTTGATGTTCAATATTTAGTGGGATAATCTGATCAGTGGTGGGATCTGATTAAAAACATGAGGTGAGTTATAAGGCCCCAGCCTTAATCCTTACTTAATCATGAGATATTTCAAGAATACACATTTATGATCATTTTAGGTTTAGAGTTTTATAGGATTTAATCATAAATCAGGCATTACATTCCACATTTAAAAAAGGTGGTTATATAAAATACAATATTCACTTTTCCCATCAAAGGAAACATATTTAAAATAAAACATGGATTATTTCTTGACACTTCCTCAACACTATCATCACATCATGTACCTTTCCCTTGACCTATGAAAAACATTTCAAAAACATGGGAAGAGCATAAAAAGCTTAGTAAGGGATATAAAAGAATGGAATGAAAACATTAGTCTGCGTATTCATACGAATCAATGAAATTATATTTTACCCATAAAACATACCAACATTATCATACCTCATTAAATCATATGATTTATGCATAACACATAGAAACCATAATACATAAAGGTAACTTGAGGCATTCATAACATTCTTACATATGGAGTAACCCTCGTGGTTACGTTTGAAATACCCATCACAGTATATTTCATAAATCACTTCGGAGAAATTGTAGCATTTAACCCCTTCACATTACCCAATGCATTGGAGAGCTATACTGGGATCACTTGCCCTATGTTTATCACGGAACCACCCGTCTTCATAAACAATGCCCAAGAACCATAACATAATTGTATCATATAAAACATGCATAAAGGAAACATAACATTTCTACATTTAAATCAAAAGATATCAAAAACACATTGATATAATGAAAACAATATCGAAACCTTTTTCAATAAAAAAATAATATAAAATTAAAACATGGTATTTATTTTTTCATTTTAAAAATTGTTATGACTTGTAGAGGAAGTCGAAACTCAAATAATGGTCATGGCTGCGGAGAAGATGTTGTCGCCGCATACGTACAAAAAAATCATTCCCTTTTTCGTTTTGAAAAAATCATTGTATAAAAATATGACTTTTGAATAAAAGTAAATGTAAAAGTGGTTTATACACCGTATAAAATAAGGTCGTGTATAAAACAAAATATTCCTCAATGAATGAAGATTGAGACGAAGTCTTATACCTTGTGTCCGAATTGACACGATCGTTCTTTAATCTCCTGAATAATAAAATTGAGTTAATTAATAATTTATTAATAGAATTTTTTGAGTTCATTATTCATTTTATATCACTTATTACCATGTTATGAACACTATGTAATTTTTTAAGTTAATAACGGTCGTTTTGTCGATCATTGGTACTTGAGTAAAAAATAAACTCCTTATAATTACAAGTTGTTCATGTGGTAAAATATCCATTATATCTAGAATTATATTCATGATTTAGATATCATATATATCATATATATCCAGTATATACATGCATTTATTATATTATATAACATTTATATGTATGCAATGAAATGTACCGTTCATGGAGACAGTAAGTCGTACGTACGCATTAACGCTACTTTCATTTATATTAGGTATTTAATTGAATGAATTAGTAATGATATAAAGGTATATTATACTTCTTGTATAGTATAATATATAATATCATTAACTCCAACCTTTTTACATCCCATATATGGCATTAACGAATCATATCACTTTGAGGGGGCGGTAGTCCGCACTTCCTAAAATGAAGATATCACATTTACCCATAATGGAAACCATAAAGGTATGTCATAAATGAAAAATAAAGAATTATAAGGAAAACATAAACATAATATCTATCATATATAAATAGAGAGACATCTTAATGGACACTATGAAAGGTTTTAAAAGAATATTTGACAATCATCGTTTCATGAGGTAGAAATTCTCTCTCTATAGAAACAGTATGTTCTTTAACAATTAGACGAAGGTGTGTGTAAGTGCAGATTGAATACTTCTCATAAAAACATCCTATTATATTTAAGATACAGTTTTTGTAACAAAATAAATGAATAAAAAGATTTTAGGATGTTTGATAAGCAAAATAAATCAAAAGAACACAAGTGAAGACATTACCTTTAAACTGGGTAACTCTTCTTGGTTTGAACCAGAAGGGTTTCTTGAAGAGATTTCTGCCTAAGGAAAGTCTTCTATGATGAATATAGAGATGTGAAGAGATAAAATTAGTGGAGCTTGGATGATCCAATGGATTGAGTGGTGTGGGTAAGGAGGTCGAGGTGGGGGCCTTTTATAAGAGGGAGGAGGGGCAATTTTGGAAAGCCATGGAATGTGAATTTATATTAAAATGATTTTCGGATTTTAAAGGTCCCACATTGATATATTTAGAGGATAATGTGATAAGAGTTATCAAAATACTCATCCAATAGGTCTTTGACAAGTCTTTGTATTAGATATTACATTATCATTTCATTTTATTTAAATCGTTTATTCATGAAGTAATCGCTGCCTCATCATGATGTCATAAATAAATTAATTTATTTAATGTTTAAAAATTATAAAAAAATAATATGATTTAGGAAATCTTTCAAGATTTCTTATGACTATTTATAATAAAATATATCAATTATTTAGAAAAAATTAAATTTTTTTTACTTAGGTGTTACATACTTTGTTATATTTAACTTTCTTTAAAAATAAAAAGATAACAAGTCACAATCACACAAAAGTGATTCAATGGGGCCCCAAAGTTTTCAACAAGGAATTCCAGGGTTGGAAATGACACAACCAGTAGAATTATGACACATTTTGGGGTAATTTTTAATTATTATGATATTATTTTATTACCCTTAACTACCCGATTACTAATTAATCGTGATAATTAAAGATAATCATCGTTGTTAGTATTCATAATCTCCAAAAACAAAAGAGTATTAATTAAATAACTTGGGAATTATGTTTACAAATATGGAATCCATTTTTATAAATTCCAATCACATAAATTTCAATAATTAATTTAAAAATAATTCCGGTTGTCAAAACAAATAGTTGGTTTTTTAGAAAGAATTTCTATCAAAAGTTTGATAATTTTTTATGTCCAATTTCAAAGTGAAATTAATCAAAATGACAACCAATGGATTAAATGGTAAAAATTTATTCTATTTTAACTTTAAACCAATTAAAAAGATATTCTATCAATGTAATTAAATTATTTGAAAAAGCAGTTTTGATGTAAAATGCTGTAATTTTCACTTTTCATTAAAAAATTAACATTGTCAGAAAATTACCAAAAATTTATCCAATGTAAATATAAATGTCCCAATCCTAAAGAATAAGTTTATTTTGAAAAATAGATCATATAAAATTGTCAATATATTGATTTAAAAATGGTTCGCCTTCAAAAGGCCGTAAAACAATCTTTTAAAAGTATTAGAGAATTATATGCTTAAGATTAGATTTATTCTCATTTTAAACCTCTAAAACAATATCTAATTCATTAATAGACATAGATATAAAAATCAATTATTCATTACAAACTTGGTTTGTTACATCCTTCCCCACATTATAAAATCACTTCCTCGCAATTTATTTACTTATCGAATAAGTGATTGTATTTATCCCTCATTTCATTTTAAGATTCCCATGTTGCCTCTTCAATCATGTGGTTTTCCCAAAAATCCTTTACTTGATTAATCAACTAATTCCATAACACCTGCTCCTTGTGGTCAAGAATCTAGACATGTTTTTCTTTATAAGATATGTTCTCTTCCAACTGATCTACCACTGGACTCCAAACATGAGATGAATCTGGCATTACTTCCTTAACATTGAAACATGAAAAACATTGTGTACCTGACATTACCTCGGTGGTAAAGCCACTCGGTATGCAACTGATCCAACAATATCCAAAATTTCTTATGGTCCAATGAACCTTGGACTCAGCTTTCCTTTCATACCAAATCACATCACACTTTTCCATGGTGAAACCTTTAGGAATACATGATCACCTACCTCAAAAGAGAGATCCTTCCTCCAGTTGTCCGCATATCTTTTCTTCCTGATCTGAGCGGTCATCATGTGTCTCTGTATTAGATGAACTTTTTCTACCAACTCTTCTACCAATTTCGTTCCCATCAACTTCCTCTTACCAATTCATCCCAAATAGCTGGATTTCGACACCGCTTCCCATACAGTGCCTCAAATGGTGTCATATGTATACTAGAATGAAAACTATTATTATAAGAAATCATAACCAATGAAATATGTTGGTAACAAAATCCTTGATAATCCATCAAACAATCACGTAGCATGTCTTCCAAAGTCTAAATTTTTCATTCTGACTACCCATCTGATTGAGGAAGAAAATCTGTACTAAAATTTAATTCAGTACACAACGACTTTTGAAGGCATTTCCAAAAGTTAGAAGTAAACCTGGGGTCACGATCAGATACAATGGAGAGGCGAACTCCATGTAACCTAACTATCTCTTTAAGATACAAATGAAAAAGTTGATCTAGGTAAAAAGTATCTCATATAACAAGGAAATGAGCATATTTATTCAAGAGATCAACAATAACCCGGATTTCATTATTACCTCGAGGTGTCTTCGGCAATCCAATAACGAAGTCCATGTATATATTCTCCCATTTCCACTCTTGCATTGGTAAAGGATGAAGAAACCCTTTCGGTAACTGTCGCTCTTCTTTAACCTATTGACAAGTCAAACACTTCATAGTAAAATCAGCAATATCTCTTTTCATTCCATCCCACCAGTAGTACTCTCGAAGATCTCTATACATCTTAGTACTGCCTGGATGAACTGAAAACAGAGAACTATGAGCATTACATAACAACTCTCTCTTCAACTGTGAATCACACGACACCCACAATCTCTTCCCAAATCTCAAAACACACTCATTATCAATGTTGAATTCATGCAACTTACCCTTCTGAACCGGCTCTACCTTTTTCTGCAACTCACTTTCATGCTTCTGTGATTGCTTAATTCTATCTTATAGAGAAGATTTCACTGGTACCTAAAACAAAATAGATGAACATCCTGTACCAACAACTTCTATGCTAAAGTTCATCAAATTATTGACAAAAGGATCACGTTCCAAACGTAACATGGTTAATGAAGCATTACTTTTTCGACTCAAAGCATCAACCACATTATTTTCTTTTTCCCAGATGGTAATGAATTGTATAATCATATTCCTTGATTTATTATATCCTTATCCTCCATCTCATGATCAATTATTTCTGAGTGAATATATAATTTAAACTTTTGTGATCAGTATGTATTTCACACTTTACACCATACAAATGATGCCTCCAAATTTTTAAAGCGAAAACAATAGCAGCTAATTCCAAATCATGTATAGGGTAATTTACCTCATGAGTTTTCAAATGTCGTAAAGCATAAGCAATTATCTGATCATTATGCATTAGGACACAACCAAGTCCTTTCAATGAAGTGTCACTATAGTTAACATACTCACCATTCCTAGAATATAGTACCAAAACTAGAGCATTCCACAATATTCTATTCAACTCTTGAAAACAATCATCACAATCTTTTTTATAGATAAACATAACACACTTCTTAGTTAGCTTAGTCATTGTACTAGATAACCGTGAAAAATACCTAACAAACCTTCATAAATAGCCTATAAAACCAAGAAAACTATGAATCTTAGTAACATATTTGGGTCTTTTCCATTCTTCAACAACCTTTGTTGTTAAAGGATCAACAGTTATCCCACCTTTAGAAAAAATGTGACCAAGGAAAGAAATTTATTGCAACCCAAACTCACACTTGCTAAATTTATAATACAATTTCTTTTCTTTTATGGTTTGAAAAATAACCCGTAAATGAATTTCATGCCCCTCTTTACATTTAGAAAACACCAAAATATCATCAATCAAAACAACCACAAACTTATCCAAGTACTAATGAAAAATTATATTAATAATATCCATGAATACAACATGTGAATTTCTTATCCCAAAAAGAATTACTAGAAATTCATATTGGCTATATCTAGTGCGAAACACAGTATTCGGAATATCTACTTCCCATACAATCAACTGATGGTACCCTGATCTCAGGTCAATCTTTGAAAAATACTTAGCTCCCTGGAGCTGATCAAACAAATCATAGATATGAGGAAAAGGACATTTGTTCATAACAATGATTTTATTCAAGGCGCTATAATCAATGCAAAGTCTCATTGAACCATCTTTCTTTTTAAAAAATAAGATAGGAGCACCCTATGGTGATGTTCTAGGTCAAATGGATCATTTCTCTAATAAATCATTCAATTGCTCCTTTAACTCTAAAAGTTCAATTTGGGCCTTTCGATAATGGTGTTTTGAAATTGGATTAGAAACAAGAACTAAGTAAATAGTAAATTCAACATTTCGATCTTGTATTATTATAGGAAACTAATCAGGAAAAACATCAGGATAATCATTAACCATTGGCACATCACTATTCTAAATGGTTCATTTTTTTTTCAAAACTATGTGCATGGTAATATTCATTTCCATCTTTTACAAGTTTCTCAGCCTCTTGATATGTTATTAATAGTAAGGGTTCATTGTTGTACACAAACTGACATCCTTTCTGAAAAGAAACTTCTTCAGCTCTACAATCAATCTTAGCATTGTAAACAGAGAGCCAATCTATACCCAGGATAACATCAAATTCTACTAGAGGTAAAACAATATGGTTTCCAAGTAGGTTCTTTCCACGGATAAGGATAGGAAGAATCTTATAAATTCTTTTTACATCAACATTTTCCTAGGTGTTTTTACCATAAGTTCAACATTAATTTCTTGAGATGGAATTCCCAATTTACTAGAAAAGTTTTCATAGATGAAAGAATGTGTAGACCCTGAATCAAACAAAACATTAGAATAATCTGAGAAAACAATCAATGTACCTGATGCCACTTCAGTTGATGGCCCAACATCTGCTTAAGTAGTTTCCAGGGGTTTCACCACACATTTTTTCTTGTAGACTATCTTCTTCCAATCATTTGAGCTCTTTGTTAATCAATAGCTTGCATAACGACCCATATCATTGCAATTGAAACATTTCACTATCTGTAAATCAAATTTGGTCTTACCATCACCGTGATCATTGTAACTGTAATCACAAGCCTTATGTCTCATCTTACCACATCGGTAGCACTTTACTGAATTCAGAAGTCATTCCCCATCATGCCATTTACCACATTTATCACAAACTAGAATCATAGATTTCTTACCATTAGACAGTTTTGAATATTTCATCCCTTTCTCCTGCAACCTCGGAAATTTCTTTCTGTTGGTTGTTATAGATCACTAGATCATCGAAAAACTCCATTTCCTCCTTCTCATCACATCAAACAATATTTTCTTAACTCTTGAACTCACAAGAAGCTAAATCTCTTCGATATTTTGGCTTTAATCCTGAGTAAAAACGATTGATTTTACTATCAAGGCCTCACATAAAATTTGGAGCATACCTTGCCAACTGACTGAACCACTCTTCATAAGCAGCCACTAATTCTTCCTCTATCCTCAATTCCATTAATTGTTTTTTCCATTATAATTCAAACACCCTATGGAAAATACTTTTCAAGAAACATACCTTTGAATTCATCCTAGTTGAGAGCATCAATATCATTATCATCCCTGATATTTTTAACCACCGACCACCACTGATCTGCTTCACCCTCCAAATGGTAAATTTGATGACTAAGATTTTGATTGTCTGTACACCCCATGACATTGAAAATATTCTCTATTGCTTTAATCCAACCTTCAGACTGCATAGTGTCAAATGAATCTCTAAATGATGGGGGATGTTGCCTCATGAAATATTACACCACTAACATGTTCCTATGTGGTTGATCTGGCTGATCTCATGCATGGATAACACCGCCATTTATCTCTTGAGTCAACTGTGCCACTACTGCAACAAACTGTTCAGTTACAATTCCAACCATCTCAGGATGCTGATTTGGAAGGTCAGTTCCTTCTATATGCCTTCCTAGAACTGCTTCCTTATTTCCTCTGTGGAAAACCATTATAAACAAACATGTCTTACATAAAGAAACATGGAAATCTTAAAATGCTATATCATTTCAATTTGACCATAAAAAAATATTTTTGGGTAATCATTAATTATAATTCTAACTCCTAAAGTTATCTAAACCGACCTCTGATACCAACTATAAGGCCCCATCATTAATCCTTACGTAATACTGAGATATTTCAAGAATACACAGGTTTAGATTTTTAGAGAATTAGATCATAAATCATGCATTACATTCCACATTTAAACAAGGTGGTTACATAAAAAAAATATACACTTTTCCCATCAAAGGAATCATCTTTAAAATAAAACATGGATTATTTCTTGACACTTCGTTGACACTATCATCACATATTATACCTTTCCTTTGACCTGTGAAAAACATTTCAGAAATATGGGATGAGCATAAAAAGCTCAATATGGGATATAAAAGTACTAAATGAAAATATTAGTCCATGTAATCATACGAATAAATGAAATCATATTTTACTCATAAAACATAAGCACTTTATCATAGCTCATGAAATCATAAGATTTATGAATAACTCATAGAAATCAAAAGACATAATGTTAACTTGAGGCATTCAAAACATTCTTATATTGGGAGTAACCCTCATGGTTACGTTTGGAATACCCAAAATAGTATATTCCCTAAACCTCTTAAAAGAAACCTTAGAGTTTAACCCCTTTGAGTTACCCAATGAATTGGAGAGCTATATCGGGCTCACCCGCCCATATTTTATCACTGAACCACCCATCTTCATAAACAATTCCCAAGAACCATAACATAATCATATCTCATAAAACATGCATAAAGGAAACATAACATTTCTAAATTTCAATCACAAGATATCAAAAACACATTGATATAATCAAACAATTATCTAAACCATTTTCAATACCAAAATAAAAGAAAATCAAAACATGGTATTTATTTTTCATTTTAAATATGGTTATGGCTTGTAGAGGAAACTGAAACTCAAATAATAGTCACGACGGTGGAGCAGTCGTTGTCGTCGCATACGTATGAAAAAAACATTCCCTTTTATCGTTTAGTAAAATGATTCATGTAAAAATATTCCTTTTGAATAAATTTAAAAGTCAAAGGGATTTATACACCGTATGAAATAAGGTCGTGTATAAAAAAAATATGCCTAAATAAATGAAGATTGAGACGAACCCCATACCTCATGTCCGACTTGACTCGATCGTTCTTTAATCTCTTGAACAATAAAATTGAGTTAATTTCTAATTGGTTAAGAATATTTTTCAAGTTCATTATTCATTTTATATCATATATTACAATTTTATGAACACTATTTAATTATTTAAGTTAATAATGGTCGTTTTTTCGATCATTGGTACTTGAGTCAAAAATAAACTCCTTATAATTACAAGTTGATCATGTTGTAAAATTTACATTATATCCAGAATTATATTCATGATGTAGATATCATATATATAATACATATCCAATATATACATTAATTTATAATATTACATAACATTTAGAGTTAAGAAATAAAATGTACCGTTCATGGAGACAGTAAGTCGTACGCACACATGAACGCTACTTTCATTTCTATTTGGTATTTAATGGAAGTAATTCATTATGATATAAAGGTATATTATAATTCCAGAATAATATCATATATAATATCATTAACTACATCCTTTATACTTCCCAAATGTGGCACTAACGAATCAAATCACTTTGAGAGGGCGGTAGTCCTCACTTCCGAAAATGAAGATATCACATTTACCCTTAATGGAAACCATAAAGGTATGTCATAAATGAAAAATACAGAAGAATAAGGAAAACATAAACAAAATATATATCATATATAAATATAGTGACATCTTAATGTCCACCATGAAAGGTGTTAAAAAAATATTGAACAATCATCATTTCGTGTGGCAGAAATTCACCCACCACAGAAACAATATGTTGTTCAACAAATAGACGGAGGTGTATGTAAGTGTAGCTCGAATACATCTCATAAAAACATACTAGTATATTTAAGATACTGTTTTTGTTACAAAATAAGGGAATAAAAATATTTTATGGGGTTGGAGAAGAAAAATAATATAAAAGAACACAAGTCAAGACATTACCTTTAAATCGGGTAACTCCTCTTGGTTTGAAACAAAAGGGTTTTGTGAAAAGATTTATGCCTAAAGTAAGGCTTATATGATGAATAGTGAGATGTGGATAGATAAAATTAGCAGATATTGTCTGAGCCAAGGGCTTGAGAGGTGTGGGTATAGAGGTAGAGGTGGGGGCCTTTTATAAGAGGGAGGAGGGGCACTCTTGCAAAGCCAAGAAATATTACTTTATATTAAAATGATTTTCATATTTTAAAGGTCCCACATTGATATATTTAAAGGATAAGGTGATAAGGGTTCTAAAAATTCTCATACAATAGGTATTTGATAAATTTATTTCTTATATTTTATATTATCATTTCATTTTATTTAAATCGTTCATTAATGAGATAATCACTGCATCATCATGATGTCATAAATAAATTAATTTCCTTAATATTTAAAAAATTTCGAAAAAATACTATGATATAGGAAATATTTTTAGCTTTCCAATTAATATCTATAGTCCAAGATATCATTTATGTATACAAAATTAATTTTTTTTTACATAGGTGTTACACACTTTGTTATATTTAACTTTCTTTAAAAATAAAAAGATAAAAAGTCTCTATCACACAAAAGTGATTAAATGGGGTCCCAAAGTTTGGAAAAAGGAATCCCATGGTCGGCCATGAAACAACTGGTTTCATTAAAACACATGTTGGGGTCATTTTTTATTATTATGATATATTTTTATTACCCACAACTACCCGATTACTAATTAATCATGATAATTAAAGAAAATTAACGTCGTTACAATTCATAATGTCCAAAGACAAAAGATTCTTAATTACATATTTTGGATCATCTGATTCCAAATATGTAATCCATTTGACCAAATTCCAAACACATAAATTCCAATAATTAATTTAAAAATAATTCATGTTGTGAAAACAAATAGCGAGTTTTTTAGAAACAATTTCTATCAAAAGTTCGACAATTGTTTATGTCCAGTTTCAAAGTGAAATTAATCCAAATGACCACCATTGGAATAAATAGTAAAAATATATTCTATTTACACTTTAAAAAAATTAAAAAAATAATCTATCCATAAAATTAAATTAGATGAAAAAGCTGTTTTGAAGTAAAATGCAGTATTTTTTACTATTCATTAAATATTGAACATTGTAAGAAAAATACCAAAAATTTATCGAAGGTAAATTTAAATGTCCCAATAATAAATAATATGTTTATTTTGACAAATAGAGATTATAAAATTTTTAAAATATTGATTTAAAAATGTTCTCCATCAAAAGGCGATAAAACAATCTTTTAAAAGTATTAGAGATTTCTATGCTTAAGATTGGATTTATTCTCATTTTAAATGTCTAAACCACTATCTAATTCATAAATAGACATAGATAAGAAAATCAATTATTAATTACTTACTTGGGATGTTACAAGAGGTGTGGAGGATAAATATTAGGAGTGGTAAGTGTTCAGAGGGATCGTCTTCAATTGGTATTTCCCTTGTTCAATGAGAATGAAAATAAAGAAAGAATGTATCGAAATAAAGTATAATGAGAACAAATTAATGGGAAGTTATGAGATGAAAATCACAAGGGTTTAAAATTACACCTATGGGTTTTTCATGGATCAAAATGCTAAGGTTGATAGATTCCTTAGTATACTAAGACTTAATCTGCTGAAGAATATAGCCATTAAAGACTATGATATTTATGAGGAGATCATACAGAGGGCTATAAAATTTTAACTGATGTTTGGTGAGACGTAGTTGACTCAAAAATCCAATGATAATAAGAGACCAATGGAGCAATGATTAGGTAGTATTGTTGATCTGGGTAGAGGAGTCAAGCATGTGCAAAAGTCCATGTGTAATAAATGTGGGAAGATGAATTTCGGGAACTTCCTGCTTAGGAGAATTAAGTACAAAAAATGTGCCAATGATGGCCATATTTCATATAATTTTCATATTAAGGTAAAGCCTCATATTTCCAACACTAACGAAAGAGGGAAGATGGTGCAGGCCCTACTAGAAATCCATTGCTATAACTGAGTATTTCTCGGGAACTTTTCTCAATCACTCTCCAAATCTGTGGTCAGTGGAGAGGAATCGCCATCAGCCAAAACAAAAGCCAAATGAGAAAGGTCATGGTTTTTATATCACTATAGTATTAGTTGAAGCACCAAATGCTGTGGTGGGAGGTACTCTTTTTGTTCTCTCAATGCTAGAATGTATGTTGTTTGATTCTAGTTCTATGAAATCCATTATTTCCTCCATGTTTGCAATGAATTTAAAATCAACCCCGAAATTTATAAAAATTGTGTTATAATTTAAGAATATAGGGTGGTTAATCTTATCATAATATGTGTTTATAATCTCTAGTATTTATTTAGTGAGCACAATCTTATCACAAATTCAGTAGTCATTCACATTATGGAATTCGATAGTATATTAGGGATAGAATAGCTCTAAAATTATAATGCAAAGAAAAAATGATTATGTAAAGAAGTTTTAGTAGTCTTGATTGAAAACCCTATAGTTTTATTCCATGGAGAGATATCTCTACTTAAATGTTGTCTATAAGAACCAAATATATCATTCTTTATTGAAATGGTCAATGATGAAAAATATGGAAATTAAAGTTTGATGATTGAAAATGTCTCCTTCATCAGTGAATAAATTGACACATTTCCTGAAGAGTTACCCAGACCTCCCCCAGAAAGAGAGGTACAGTTCTCCATTAAAATCATACCTTGATCCCATCTGATATAAAAGACCCCATCTATGATATAAACTATGGAGTTGTAGGAATTAAAAAACTAATCAAAAATATTTGGAGAAGGGGTTTATCTGACAGAGTGTATCTCCTTGGGAAGAAATTGTTCTCTATATGAAGATGAATGATGGATAAATGTGGGTATAAATTGATTATAGTGAAATTAAGGAGATCACAGTGAAGAAAAAAACCACTTCCATGAATTGATTACTTATTTGTCAAATTTTTTGGGGTTCAATTATTCTCCATGAGTGATCATCCATATGGATTCCATAAATTGATTGTAAATAAAGAAGATATTCAGAATACTTCATTCCAATAAAGATATGAATATTTGTATTTTTTCTACCATTCATATTGACTAATGTACCATATATTTTTATGGAATTGTTAAATTTATTTTTCAAGGACTACCTCGATAACATTTTGGTACGTTTTATTGATGATATTATGATATATTTGATAAGTCACAAGGTGCATGAATATCATCTATGGGTTATTTTAAAAACTATACATAAACAAAGGATATTTGGAAGGTTTAGAAAATTTGAATTTTGGGTACAAAACGTTACTTCATTAGGGCACATTGTATCTAATGAATGAATAACAAATGGCCCAGCAAATGAAAAGTATTTTGAAGAGTGGACTCATCCAAAAATAATAATTTATATTAGAAGTTTCATGGATTAGTGGGTTATTATAGGAGGTTTTTAAAAAACATTTCATGACATTATAATAAATTAACAATGAAAACTCGAAATGGGATCATGTTCATCTGTAAAAAGTAGTGTAACGAATGTTTCAAAGATCTGATGAATACATTAGTTAATGCACTGGTGCTAAATCTACCCTCTAGTGGATAAGGATTAATTATTTTTATTGATTCATCTTTAAAAGTTATTGTGACCATCATTACAATATATGAAAATTTCATTTCTTATGCATCTCGACCTTTGAAGACTCGTGAGCAGAACTATACAATACATGATCTTGAGTTGGATGCATTTTTTTCTCTTATTAAATGGAGGCACTATCATTAGGGGGATACATTTGATATATATATATATCATCAATGTTTGAAGTATTATTTTACCGAAAATGAATTGAACATGAGATATATGAGATGGTTGGAACTATTTCATGTATATTATTTTTCAATTTATTATCATCCTAGAAAAGATAAAAATGTCATTGATGCATTAATTAGAAAATACATAGTTGTTCTGTCTACGATGAGGATTCAAATAGAAAATTTAATAAATGAATTTGTAGAGATTCACATGGGAAATTATGGGAAGGGACATCACCATACCATTCCCAAATGAATTGTTTGCATTAATTACAAGAGAATATCAAGAGGGATAAGAATGAAGATCCTTTATTATAGAAGAAGTTTGAGGCTATGAAAAAAGGAAATTTCTTGAGTTGAATATTGATCAAGAAGCTATACACCAATCGAATAAAAGACTGTGTGTTCCATCTATTATAAAATTAAATAAGCAGTATACAGATGAAGCTGATAGATATACATTTTCTATACATCTTGAAAGCTCAAAAATGTATAAGGACATTCATTGTAATTTTTGGTGGGATAATATGAAAATTGAGATTATTAACTACACTACAAGGTGCCTGTAATGTCAGCAACAAAAGGAAAATCAAAATTTTCCCAAAGGGTTTTTATAACAACTACCCATACTAGCATATAAGTGGGATAATATCACTATGGGCTTTGTCACAAGTCTCATGAGAACTTTATAATGAAACAATGCGATATAGGTTATAGTGGACCATCTCACCATGACATTCCATTTTTTCTCTATTCAAGAAGATTTCACTCTTGACCAAATTTATAGGATTTGCATGAAAGAAGTGGAAAGGTTGCATGATGTTCCACTTTCTATTGTATTTGATCATGATCCATGGTTCAACATTAAATTATAGAAAAGCATTAAACATGATTTGAGAACTGAATTGAATTTCAGTATGACCTACCAACAAAAAACTGATGGCCAATATTAATAGAATATTCAAACACTGACGGACGTACAAGGAAAATTCTCATTAGAATTTATAGGGTGGATGGTGTCAACATCTCGCATAAGTTGAGTCTTATTACAATAAAAGTATCTATTCAAGTATACAAATGGAATCCTGTTATTCTATATATGAGAAGGGATGTAGAACACATACTTTTTTAGATGAAAAAATGGAGAAAAGGATTATTATGGATGATCTTGTGAAAGATATGACATAAATGGTTCCTTCTATTTTTCAAAACCTTAAGGATACTCAGAGACAGAAAATGAAATATGATGAAATCCATAAAAGTGAATTGGAATATGATATTGGTGGGAAAATATTTCTTCTAATTTCACATTGGAAGAGAGTAATGAGGTTTAGTATGAAATGGATGCACAACCCTTTGTACATTGGCCCAAATGAAATCATTGATGGTGTAGGAGTAGTGGACTATCATATTGCACTTCTTCCAAATCTTGCTCAAGTTCATGATATCTTCCATGTATCTCTCTTGAGGATGTACATACATGACCCTTCAAATGTACTAAATCTAGAGGTGGTACAACTGGAACATGAGATCTCTTATGAGAAGCAACCAATGAAGATCATGGATTGTAAATATAATGTTTAACACAACAAGACCACGCACCTTATTACGGTGTTTGGGAGGAACGAAAAATTTTAAGAAGCCGCGTGGGAAGTAGAAGAGTATATTAGACAGAAGTTCCCACACATTTTAACTTTAGATGGTATGAGTTGAAATTTTGGGGACGAAATTTCAGAAAGAGGGAAGAATATAACTACCCAAACATTTGTATAATATTTGTTTCCTGAATTTGTGTGTTATTTTATTTTGTATTAACTAAAGTGAATCTTTTTATTATGAATTGAATATAATTAAGATGAGACCGTAGGTTTTCGAATATTAAATAACCATTTGAAATTTTATTCATAATGTTATGATTATTGTTTATATATTCAAATTATCTTGGTTAATTATTACCGAAGAAGAGTCGATGGCCTCATCTATTAGACTAGGTCCTTAAGAAAATTCTATCTTTTAGAGCATGGGAAAGTGATAGAATCACTATGCTTTTCTAATGAAAAAAATCAAACCAAGATTCATCATATTACTCTTGAATGTAGAAACCTTCAAGAGAAGTTCAAGATGATAGAAATAACCACTTTGGAAAATTTTTTGAGCCACTCTAAAAATCTATTACCATTGCACACATTATTCTTAGGTCATTTATTTTTTTTATAATGAGATATGAAATTAGTCCTTAGTTACATTGTGTAATGAGTTTTTTATAAATTTTTTTTTTATTATGGTCAATTTTCTGAATTTAAAATATCAAAATAAATATGGAATGAATTTATAGAGGTTCCACACTGATGATGAATATTGTAAAATAAGTATTTTAATAAATCATTATACATTAAAATAATAATAATATGATACGATTTTTAAAAAATGATCATCTAATATTTTTATTAATAATAAATTTATATTCTAATAAGTTTAACATAAATTATGGTTAATAGTAAATTATGAATTGTAATATTAATATTATGAATAGTAATGTGACCAATGGAATAGTAACCTCACATAAAAATGTATAAATATAATTTTGTAATATTTATAGGTAACATGATATAATATCATAAGTAGATAATTGTATTTGAAATTATTAGTGAATTATTATTATTTTTGTGTAAATATTGAATTTACATAAAAATTATATATCACATTATCAGAATTTGTTTTTAATAAAATTGAGTTCAATTTTAAATTTAGAGCATCTATATTAGGTTAGGGTGAATTTGTGATATTTTTATAAAATGTTTTGTTTTTCGATGAATAGAATGAATTTAGTTTTGAGATTCGGTGTGCTTTTTGCCTTCATCAATGATGTAATAATGAATTAATAATTTCGGTCAACTTTTTTATAGTAAAATGTCTCAAAAGGTGTCCAATGTTTCCAATACTGTGGGAAAATATCATGGTCAATCCCATGGTTTTTCCAGTACAACTAATGAGTTGCCCATTGGAAGATAATAAAACATTCCCTCACATTTGACATAAATTCCAACATATTCCTTCATTAAATGAATTCCGAATTCATCATCAACTATGATATGGTATTTTAACTCCCAAATAGTCCTCACAAGGTTCCCCCAATCCCCCCAAGGTCTCATCCATTGAGTTATAGAAGTTAATTTTCAAGGTATGTTAATTCTACACTTCTCTTTTCCATTAATGTTCTATTTTACAGGGTCTGTATTTCATGTTTCCATATCATGATATTAATTCCAATTCATTTTATCCATCTACTATAGAATGATTCATTTATTGATGGGTGACCCTTTTCACTTCACTTTTTAATGATTTCTAAAACCATGTTCGATAGCCATTATGCTCCTGAATTTTGTCTCAAAATCTCTTATTTTATTTATGTGAATAACTGAACCTATTTAATATAGAGTTGTATTCACAATGAAATTAAAATGATATATCTTATTATTGAATCAAAATAAATAAAATCCTTATTCATTTTTCATGGGTTATAAATGATATAATGATCTTGTTTCTATTCACCATTTAAAATGTCATGATTTTGATATGAAACCCATTTATTTTATTATTTTTGGGTTATTTCTAAAATGTTGGATTATAAAATTTGTGGGACATATTATTTTAAATAAATATTAATTGTGCACCCTCATATCTCTCATATGCATTGGTTAATGATATTAATTTATAGAGATTTCATGTATTATGATACCTTGGTGAATAACCATGGTAATGGTTATGACACCTTGGGGATGATTGTAGGTTATTTATTTATGAATGTATAAATTAAATATTGTGGCTACATTTTCACATTTTTTTTATGTTATTATTTTGATATGAAACATTATCACCATTTTCTTATTTATATCACTCATGTTCACATGTAAACTGTTTCACTTTTTTTCATTACAAGGCCATATACTAATCTTTTCATTTGATGTATGTCTCCATGTTATAATACATAGTAATTTTACATAGGATAGACTTTTAAACAATATTTTAAAGGGTATTAAAATAATTTTATTTGTTTTCATTTATTTTGTACCTTTTGTCCAAGAAAGTAGACTTTAAATATCATATGTTTGTAAAATGAAATGAAATGTTATGTAATAAAAAGGAAGGATTCCATAATAATAATAAGACATGAAAAAGAAAAATGGAATATAATATTTACACATTGTAATCATAATAAATAATTTAAGGATAAGGATATAATTAATCCATTTTGAAAAAAAATCCAATAATAAAATACATAAATATGGTAGTTACTTTTCTTTTTTAAAACATTTATTCTTATAGAGGAATCCATATATCAAATAATTATTAAAGTTGAAGAAAGTTTGTTGCCACCACGTACATTATAAAAAAAACTTTACTTTTTTCATTTATTAGAATTATTTATTAAAAAAATAATTTATTTTTAAATGAATTTAATGAAATTGAAAGTCAAACTGGTTGATTATACACTGTATTAAAGAAGGTTTTGTATAAACCTAAGTATACCTCTATGAAAGGAGATTGAGACGAAGTCCCTTATAAAAATCATGTCATTAGATTAAGGATAAATAAATGAAATAATTAATTATGAAAAAAATAAACACACCAAATATAAGTTGTTATTTAGTGTAAACCAACAATAGGTCATTCACACATATTCTTGGAATAACAAAACCAATGATAGGGATGTTTAACTAAATGAATGAAGATTGAGTTAAGATTTACCTTACCTTGAGTATGAATTGTCTTGTTCGTTAAATAACTCTCTGAATAATAAACATAGATTAATTTATACTTGCATCATAACATTTTTCATGTTTTTTATTCCGATTAAATCATATATAACCATGTTATAAAAATTAATTAATTATCTAAAATTTTCTTGCATGTTTTGAGGATATTCAACAATTTAGTCGAAAATGAATGTCTTTGATGTAAATTGCCATTGAGGTAAAAATTACATCATCTACAGAATACTATTCATGATTTAAATATCATATATATCCTGTATATTTTTATTTATAATAGTCCATAACATTTGGAGATAATAAATGAAATGCACCGTTCATGAAGATGGTTGGCCTTATATAGGCATTAACTCTCCCTTCATCACTTTATCAAATTAAAGGAATGAAAATTAAATGATACATAGGTATACTATAATTACAGTTTAATATCTATGTTATATATGGTACATACGTTCATTAACACCATCCTTTATATGTTCTGTGTGTGGAATGAACGAGTCATATAACTTTGATGGGGCGGTAGTCCCCACCCTTTCAAATTATATTATCTTATTTACACAGTATGAAATTCATAAAGGTATAATGTAAATAAAAATTATAAAAGAATATATTCCGTATAAATAAAATATATATCATATTTCTTCATTCTATGAATTCATATTATAATTGTTTAATTAAAATCAGGTAGAATTAATCACATCGCATCGTGGAGATGGTGGGCCATATGTACGCACGAGTGACGATATCATTCACTTAATGGTTAAACAATAGAGAATTGGATGGTATATTAAAGGTAAATAATAATTATCATGTTATATTAATTATTTTCATCTGTTGTACTCATCATTATACCAATCCAAATTATGTCTTGTTGAATTAACAATTACACCAAGAAGTGGAGATGTCAAGTTGTAAGTATGTACACATGGTAATATTGTTATTCGTAGGATGGATAAAATGACGTATAAGGTTGTCACAAAATTATAAATACATCTCAACTTGAATAGTGTATTTGATTTATTACTTTACTATGGAAATAAAATAAGAAGAGGATGTAGAAGAAGAAAATAATTTTGAAAGAGGTGATAAAACAAATAGCTCTTTTTAGAGTATCTTCTATTGATTTTCAAAAAATTAACCCTTAGGATGGATTTCTTCAAAAAGATAGGAATTTAAAATGAAGTTAGGGATGTTGGGAGCTTATTTCAGTAGAATTTGGACAATCAATATAATATTGTATCTTCATATTATATGGTTATAAATGTTACAATAAAATGAAAATCGAACAAAAACATGATAGTTAATGAATTTGTTTACATTATATTAGTTATGTGGCCTAATATTGAATTTCTATGACTATAATATATTATAAAAATGTAAATTTTGTTTTTAAAACTAATTTCCGTCAATTTTGAAACTATTTAGTAATTGATTTCTTTTAAGTCATAACAACACAATTTCTTTTATTCAAAGGAAATTACTCTCCCCTAACATGCCATTTTAATCCAAAATAATCGTGGATGGAATAAAAATGTTCAAATTAAATTTATTTTATTATTTATAATATCATTTATTTGATTCTTTCATTAATAAAGTAATTACTACATCTTCATTGTGTCAGAAATAAATGAATTTATTTAATATATAAAAATTAAAAATAATATACCAGGTTGTTGGAAATATTTCTATCCTTCCAATAACTATTTATAAACAAATATTTTAGTTATATTACATTATATTAAAAAAAATTATTAAATTTTACATGTTTATCTTATATTTTTAATTTTCATTAAATTAAATATTATAAAATTTCATTTTCAAACTCATATAGATCCCAAATGCAAAGGTTTCATCTATGGATTCTCATGGTCGGACACATCTCATCCAATATTATAAGTAAACGTTTTAGGAATGTTTTATATTACTATAATATTATTTTATACACTTATTTACCAGATTTTCCTTTTAACCATGGTAAATAAAAGCAATTTATAAAGTTACTTATCATAATGTCAAAAAATAAAGGGTAAATATATAAATATTTTTGACCTTATAATCCCAAATATTTTATCCAATTTTCAAAATTTAAAACATATAATATACAAACATTTATTGAAAATTAATTAGTATATTCAAAACCAGAGTGTTGGTTTTTCATAACTAAAAACTATCAACAGTTTTACATGTGTTTATGTAAATTTAAATGTAATATTACTTCTAATGACCATCATTTGATTAAATGGTAAAATAATAATACAAGTAAAAATTAATAAAATTATAAAATACAACTTTTCTATATAAATAAAATAGATGAAAATGATGTTATGACATAAAATGTGATATTTTTTAATTTTCATTAAAAAATGAACATTATCAACATATTACCAAAAAATTATCAATAATAAATTTTGATCTCCCATTCATATAGAAGAATTATAATTATTTATATAAATTTGAAAACTCAAGATATAAAATGTTTTCCTATCAAAAGTTGGTAAAACAACATTCAGTAAATATTTGAGTATTTTATGAGTAAAATTAGATCCTTCTCATTTTAAGTGTCTATTTTTTTGGATAAATTTAAAAAAAAATTATAAATATGTGAAATAATATTTTACTTAGTTATTTTAATTCCATCCAATAAAATTTCTAGGCATTAACAACATGTTAGAATAATAATTTTATTATTGTATTATTATTTCGTATAACACAACATTGGTGGCATTATATGATTTTGGAGAAACATATTGTTGTGTGTCGAGGAAACTATAATACATTGTGTCCCCTCAAAATAAAATAAATATTAAATTCAAATAAAATTAATATATATAAAAATTTACTATTCTATAAATATCTTGGATGTTACATCATCCCCCCTTTTAGAAATTATGTCCACACAATTTTCATATTTGGGCTCCGAAACATCCTTAAAACCCCTCTTTGAAAAAAGATTGAATAAAACTATCTCCTTAAAAGAAAAAATATATGTACAACTCTCGGTACAAATAACAAATACCAAGATTACATATAGGAAAACATCGATATAGAAGAAAAACTACCCATCTGGTTCTAAAAGAGAGTGATAGAAAACATGATCAAGATAATGTTTACAGCCACGAAACCATAAACTAGTGATGGGTAAAACAGTATTTCATTTCACTATATGAAAACTAAATATAAAACACTTATGGGATAAATACGTGACACATATTAGTTGTGCGTTCGATTCCCATGCCCTTATCTAAAGTGGCTGATAATCACCCTTCATACAGGTTGTCCTTTTAGGAAAACTATATAAGTCTTAAATCATTACCAAAATGATATAAAATATTCAAAATAACCATAACATATTTTAATATCATTTCTATTGCATGCCTCTCATTTTACATCCCAAAATGTAATATACCATATTTAACTCAAAATAAATTATTGTATAAACCATGAAGATTCATTATAATTATATCCAGAAAAGTAAAAGGTAATTATTTCTCAAATACAATTTTCACATAATAAAAATTTAGGTTACTCATACTAGAGAAAATTAATCCAATGTATTCCCTTTAAAAAATGTGCATTAATACTTTAAAAATTGTCATCATCCATTGATCTAACAAAACTCTCCAATTTCTAAAATGTAGACATCTTAATCGTCCATAATTCATTATGATCCCTTAACAATATTTTTTTTAACATATTCCATAATAATTTTTTCATTTAAAAAATCAAGAATCATTTAATTGGATTAAATAATTACAATCTAGGAGAAAAGAAATAATCCAAAAAATTCATATTTCATTTTTAGTTTAATCATCATCAATTGGAATGGAAGTAGGTATTAGTTAAAATATATTTATACAATTCTTACGGATCCCATTCCCAATCATTATTTGTAGGACATCTATTTTCATTATGAACATGCATCCCACATTTAAAACATTTAATTGATAACTCAAAAACAACGTATCTCTCATTCCTAGAGTCAACTAAATGTTTCCTTTTTCCATTTAGGTTATTACGTTATGACCTTCATTACCACATCTATAACATCTTCTTATCACTTTGAACCACTTATATAGGTGTTTCTTTCCACATCCATGACACTTTGGTTTTTGAATATAGATACATTTATGATTAATACATGAAATTTTATATGGCTCTGTTTCTTCTATATATGATGCCTTAGAAATGTCAAGAAGGTTCATGTTTTCCATCATGACTCTAGATAATTGGTTTGGAAAAACCATATGATTTCTCATTACAGCTACCATTGATTTTGGGTTCTTATTTAGAAAACCGACACAGTTTCCTTGACATCCATTGTCACAATGTTTCTTGTTATATCCAACCAATTACAAAAACAAAAAATTTGATTGTGAGTGTATCAATAAAATAATTATATACTATCTTCTGAGGAGGGTAAACACTATAATATACTTATTCATGATATATTAAACTCATTCAATATATCTAAAATAACTATTACTCATTCTAATATGTAACCATTATTGATATATAAAACATGTCACATAGGATTAAATAACACCCTAACCTATAATGTTATCGAAACCAACCTATGATACCATATTTAAAGCCTCAGACATAAACATTACATAATCATTATTTTTTATCAAGAAATTACATTCCGTCACATTAAGTATTATTTAATGTTTTCTATTTTTGAGAATTAGACCATAAATATTACATTACATCTCAATTATTAAAAAGTGGATACTTCAACTCTATAAAAAAAATTCACAACCATAAAACTATTTAAAAATCAAGAAAATTTCCTTCATAAAAATCATCATGAATTATTACTTTCTCTTAGATTTCCTTATATAATATGAAAAGCATTTAAAAAACGTGTGATGAGCATAAAGATCATAGTAAGGGATATAAAATAATGAATGAGAACAATAGTCCATGAATACATACAAATCAATGATTTCATAATTTTTTCTCATAAAACATAAGCTCATTAACATATCTCATGAAATCACAAGATTTATGAATAGATCATAGAAATCATAAATCATTATTTTAACTTATGGAATCCAAAGCATACTAGCATTTTATCTTTTAGAGCCACATATGGAGTAACCTTAATAGTTAAATTTAGAATACCCACGAATGTGCATTCCCTAAATTTCCTAGGGAAATACTTAATGTTTAACTCCTTCATGTTACCCAATGAATTAGAGAGCTATCATGAGCTCAACCACCCTCAGTTTATCATAGAACAACTACTATACATAAGTAATTCCAAGAACTATAAAATTATCATAACACAAGAACAAGCATAAAAGAAAATAATAATATTTCCATGTTGCAATCGTAAGCATTATTTCAATATATTTAAATAATCAATACATTATAAAAACTAGTTTCAAAACCAAAAAACCTAAATATATTTTTTTACTTTTCTTTTTAAAAAAATTATGACTTGTAGAGGAATCTTGATATCAGATAATGCTTTCTGTAGTGGAATGGTCGTTGTCGCCGTGTACATTAAAAAAGAACATTCCTATTTTCATTTTGTGAAAACATCATAAAAAAAATATTACCTTCTGAAAATTATTTAATTAATGTAAATGGAAAAGGGTTTGATTCTAAACTATATAAAATAAAGTCATGTATAAACCTAAATAAGCCTCAATGAAAAGAGATTGAGATGAAGTCCCATACAAAGATCTTGTAACTATATTAGGCATAAATAAATTACATAAATATGTGTCAAAAATATAAACACAACAAATAGATGTGGTAATTTTGTGTAAAAAAATAAGATTTCATTCACACATATTCTGGAAAAAAACTCTAATGACATAGATTTTTAACTCAATGAATCAATACTGTGTTATGATTTCCCTTACCTTGAGTCTCACTAGTCTTGTTCACTCTTTGTCCACCTAAATAATAAAATTAGGATAATTTTTACATTATTAAAATATTTTTTAGGTTTATTATTCCAATTACACCACTTATGACTGCGTTATAAAAAATACATGATAATTTATGCTTATATTGGTCATTTTTTCAATATTCATTACTTTAGATGAAAATGAATTTGTTTATTTTAAATTGTCATTTTGGTCAAAAGTTTGTCATTTACTGAATATTATTCATGATTTAAATATCATATAGATCCATTATATATGTATTTAGAATATCTCATATCATTTGAAGATAATAAATTAATTTCATAGTTCATGGAAACGGTAGGTCGTACATGTTCATGAATGCGACTTTCAATTATTTTTCATATTAAAGGAATTAAAATTAAATGATACATTGGATTATTAAAAGAAACTAAAATATATATCATATATATTATACATAAGTTCATTAAATCCACCTTTTATACATTCAATGTATGGATTGAACAAGTCATATCACTTTGAGAGGGTACTAGTCAACATACCCTATAATGAATTGTCATATTTACACATTATGGAATGAATAAAGGTATGTTGAAAATAAAATCAACAGAATCATAGAGTCATTATAAATATAAAATATATCTTATTAATTCATTCCATTCATGTATATAATCATGGTTTAATAAATAGAATGTATAAAGAATCACGTTGCATCATGGAGACAGTAGGTCGTACGTACGTAAGAGCGACGATATCATTCACTTAACGGTTAAACGTTTTTTAGTTGGATGGTAAATTAGTTATCCAAAATAATTACCATGATAAATTAAATATTTAAATACATTATACTCATTATTATACCCTACAAAATTATGTGTGTTTAAATAACAAATTACACCACAACGTAGAGATGGTGATCCCTAAGTACGCACACATGGTGATATTGTTATACATATGATGGATAAAATGAGGAATATGGATATCCCAATATTATAATAATTTATCATCATGTAGAAGATAATGTATTTGTTACATTATAATGGAAACAATATAAGGATAGGAAGTGGAGTAATAATGTTTTCTGAAAGAGTTGGTATAACAAATACATCTTTTTCAAATATCTCTTATTGATTTTCACAGAAGGCCTCTATAGAAAAGATTTATGAAAACGTTTTGGCCTTTATGTGGAAGGTAGGTATGTTGGGAGATAATTGTAGAATATTTTGTTCGATGCGATGGGATTGAGAGGTGTGAGTAAGGGGTAGAGTTGTTGGCATTTTATAACAGGGATTATGGGAAATTTAGGAATGTCTTGAGATATTATTTTATTATATAAATAATTTTACAATATTATAATGGTTAAAAATTTATAAATTGAGATGAAAATTTGATTATGGGTCAAAATCCCTTCAACCAATATATTTTAGACATGTTTAGGTCTCAGAATCACCTTTATCATTTAGCATTAACACTTAGTTAAAAACATTAACTCTTATCATGTTTTGTTGTATCTTCATAATATATAGTTTCTATAGTTACTATAGAATGAAAATAGAAAAAAATTGATAATTAATGACATTTTTAACTTTATAAAATTAATTTTTCTAAATACTATATTTTTAGGACTACTAAATATTTTAATAAATCATTATTTATTTTAAAAACTCTTTTATGTCAATTTTCATTCTGTTTAGTAATTGATTTTTGTTAAAGTCATGACAAATTTATTACATAAATTGAATGGAATTTATTCATCACTAACATTTTAATTTCATCCAATTTTTTATGGAACCAATATTTTTTAATTAAATTTAATATAATATTTATAATATCATTTATTTGAATCATTCATTAATAAGGTAATCACTCGATCAACATTGTCTCACAAATAAATTTTTTTATTTGATGTCTAAAAACAATAAATAAAAAAAATGATGTACTAAATATTTATTTCTTTACAATGACTTTTTATAGTCCAAGATATCTGTTATAAAACACTGTTAAATTTGTTTTCTATAAAAAGATACATGGTAATGTTATATTTTCATTTTCATTAAATTAAACATTATATAATGTCATTTTCAAAAAAAATGGCTCCAAAATTCCCAAATATTTTCCAAATTATGATCATGGTCGTACATATCTTATAAAATTTTATTATGAAACATTTTAGGGTAGTTCTATTTTATTATAATATTACATTTTACCTTTATTTACGTGATTGGCCCTTTAACCATTGTAAATATAATTAATTATTGAAGTTATTATTCATAATGTCCGAAAATAAATGGAATCTATTAAAAAAATTTGGACCTTATTATTCAAAATATTGATTCAGCTTTTACAAATTCAAATAACATAATTGGGAGAAATTATTTTAAAATTTATTCATATTGTCAAAAAAATAATGCAGGTTTTTGAGAAATAAATACATTTAAATGATTGACATGTGTTTATATCTAATTTAAAAGTAAAATTACAATAAATGACCAAAATTGGATTAAACGAGAAAAAAATAATAAAATTAAACTTTAAAACTAGAAAAACGATAATCTAAAATTATATATAAATTAGAAGAAAAGACAGTTTTGGCTAAAAATGTTGTATTTTCACTATTCATTACAAATGAACATTATCAAAAAAATAATAAAAACATTATCCAATGTAAATTTTGATATCCCAGTTCTGTAGAAGTAGTTTATTTTATAATTTAAAAGTTAAAAAACTAGATTTAAAAGGGGTTTCCATCAAACGGATGTAAAACTACCTTTTAAAACATATTAAGTATTTTATGCTTAAAATTCGATTCATTCTAATTATAAGCCTCTAAAATTGGGTGATAAATTGAAAATATTTAACAACCATGATTAATATTGTTTTAGATATTTATTTTTATTCCCGAAAATACAATGGCTAGAAACAAACTAAAATTTAAAAATAATATATTATTTTTATATTATTTTTTGATTAAACTCAAAGTTTTATGCAACATAATCATTCGAAAAAACCCATTGTTTTGTTACAATTATGCAATCATAAAATTTGTCTTCTATAAAATATAAAAAGTATTAAACTAAAAACTTATTTATAGATATCAAAAATTATTATTCTATAAAGACTTGGGATGTTACAAGGTACACAAGAGCAATATTTCCACATTTCTTTGGATAAAAATGTGATAAATGTTCCCCCATATTCATAGAATCTATATAATGGGATTATACCAATTATATAAATTTTGGATAGAATAATATATTTACAAAAATTAGTATAGGAAATAAACTTGAAATAGATTGTATAGATTATTATTTTTTTAAATCTAATATTTTAGATCCCTTATTATGGACCATAGTAATGGGATTTTTAGATGATAACCACTTATAAATAATGGATATTTATGTTTATAGAGAATTATTACTAGATTGTTCTAGCTATATCACAAATGGATATTCAATTAAACGTGATATAGTGTTTCGCTTTTATTTATGTCTGAAAGGAAACAAATTAAATTTAATAATGATGAAAATATATTTAATCCATTCTAATGGGAACTGTTTCCAAATTTAAAATGCCTATATAAAAAATAATGAAAAAATTCAAAAACATAAAGCAGAAAAATTTAGATAGAATTCGGTGTCATTTTAAACCATATATTTTGGTATAACCCCTTTAGGAACTAATTATAAACATAACTCTTGATAATAATTTTTCAATCTTAAAGTTATTTAATTTTATATATAATTTAAAAATTAGATCATAAATGGACAAGATATATTAAACCATACCTCAACCAACATGTAATGTTGAAATATTTATATTATTATTTAATAATATAATAGAATATTATTTTTCAAATAATATCATTTCTACCCATATTGAAACTAATAGTTTAATTCAAAAAATGTGAATATATTAATAGAATTGGAATATAAGCCTTTAACCAACAGTAATGTTTTAATTATCAATAAAATTAATTTAATATTAAATTTCATCAAATGTTTTTACATTTAATATTTTAATAAATTATATATATTATTTTTCTATTACCTGAACAGATATTATGTCTATATATCATATGAATTTACCATGTATTTTTAATTAGTGAAACTTATAATTAAATTATAATTCTAAACAAATATATTTTAATTTTAAAATAAAAATAAATCATCGAACATATCCACTTATTACCAATATGAGGAAAAAATAAATAAATTAATTTTATGAGAGTCACATTTGGAAATTTTCTATAATTCAAATAATATAATTTTTATTATGAAAGAAAAATGGATAAAAATGAAATTTAATTGAAATTACAATTAATAATATCAAATTTATTCCATAAAATAAAATAAATGAATTAGAATGGTTTATTTTGTGTCTATATCTCATGATTTTATACAGGTTTCACCTATTCTCCTCCTAACCAATGTGGAAATTTTTTTCCACTATTACTATTCGTATTATATAAAAATACTTTGAACCTTATTATTTAGAATATGGTATTCAAAATTCATGAATTAAAATCTTGAAGTGCATAAGTTTTATTTTAATATAAATTCATAAAATGCAATGAACAATAATTTTTTGAATAATGTGTTTATATCCAAGAAATTACCTTTTAACAAAATCTAGTATAATTATTATTCTAATGTAATTAATTAGATTATTTATAACTAAATCAGATTTATATTACTTTAACATTATTTTGAAAATATAATTATATATTTTAGTAAAATTAAATTGTATTTTAATAAAAAAACATATTTTCCACTTCACATTGGAATGAAAATCTGCTTTGAAAAATCACAAAAATTATCTATAATTTTTTCAATATGATGATTTAAATTTTTTTCTTCTTATCTAACTAAATTTATATAATTAGTTGATATTAATTATATCATTCTCAAAAATAATGAAATAAAATAATTTTAAGTATGAAATATATTAATGATTATAATCTATATAAAAAAATACTTTACTTCTCTAAAACTATTGTAAATTTTTAAAAATAACATAGCCATATTAATTCTTGAAATTTAATGGTTTTATTATAATTTTATAATATATAATGATTTTTTGAGTATAGGTTTCAGGTATCACATTATATCACTGAAATGAAATATACGTGACAAGAAATATATTATTAAATCTTAAGGATATACATTCTTCCCACATTAAATAAATTTCTGCATCAAAATATTACCTTAATAATCAAATTGTCATCTTTTTTTGAAAACCCACATCATATTTTGGATTAATAAAATTTTATTCGATAAAGAATATTTAGGGATACCTGAAATATCACTAATTGTTTTCCTAGATACTGGGAACATTTGACGGATGTAAAATTATTTATATGAGGAGAAAACTAACATCCAAAGAAAAATAGAGTGGAATATAGAACATCGTAATAGTAATGTTAATGACATCCAAACCACAAAAATAGGGGGTGGAAATTCCATAAATTCATCAAAAACAAATGTAAAAAACTAAAATTTGTTTTCATTACCTTTTTCATAATGATATGAGATTCTATTAATTTAAAAATAGTGTGAAAAAAATATATAGAATTTATTTCAATCTATTTGGTATAAAAATTTATATGCATTAGTAGTACATTGACGAATTTCAATTCTATGATATTTATTACTCCATGAAATAGATACTCACTATTATTTTGTCATGCTGGAAACAATTATATTACCTTTTAAAATATCATTTTTTCATAAATTAATTAAATGTCATTTATTATTTATACAAATATTAACCAAAACAAAAATGGTTAGAAATATTTTTACAATATAGATAAATACAATAATAAAATGTATAAAAAGTACATAATATTACTCGATGTTCAAATGAATACATTTGATAAATTGTTAACCTTGTGACTCATCAAATTATCACTAAAAAAATTAAAATCCAAAAAAACTGAAAGGATTCATTAGAATTTTTTTGGGATCAACTATTACATTTATAGCCAGAAAACATGAAGTTTCTCATAATGCCAGATACCAAAGTTATGATTATATTGATTCTGTAACACCATCAAAAAACCCCCATTGAAATTGTATATTATCCAAAAAATTTAACATTTTCTATTTCTCAAATAAAATCATAGACTATGCAATATATTCTTTTAATCGAATGAGAGTTATGAATCATTATCAAATATGAAATAATGCACATTGTTGTCAACTCTGTAAAAATTATCATGGTTATCGACACTACCTCATTTACATTATTAATTTCAATAATATATTATACCAACAGATGATTATTTTCCTAATATTATCAATATATTAAGGGTTACCACTTACTTAATAGTGTTTTCAACAAACCAATATCTAAAAACTAAATAGATTGTCATTGTTATGTATAACATTTCATCACAAGGATTAAAAAATATAATGAAAAATTATTATTAAATAATCAATAGATGTCTTTTATTTCATGAATACAAAAATATACACACTTCAATCGACACAATTCAATGATTGGAATGACATAATCTCTTCATTGGTTATTAATCATAACCATGGATTCTGGAATTAACTATAGATAATTCCCTGGACCAACACATATAATAGATTTTATTATATCACAATTCCTTATTATTTGACATTCATTTGGAATCTAAAACCTTATTCCCCCAACATTGATATATTTTTTTATCTCTTTACCAAATTAATGACATGAAGAATATTCAATATTCATTAATCTATGGTAAATACATAGAAATCATTCATAAAATTTCATTTTCATCTTATTTGATGAGATATTAAAATCAATGATGTGTGTTATTAATCATGTATCACATTAGCGAATTAGGAATAATCACAAGGATTCATATTCTTTCTCAGGTAACTATTATATACTCATGGGGACCATAATTTCATTCTCAATAAAATTTAGTGTTAATGAGGATCCTTATATTTTTTTCCATTGGATGTAAAAAAATTGAAAAGGATGATAAATAAAAATCCTAGTGAGAAATATTATTATCTTAATCATACCAACACACTAGGATGTCATCCTCTACGTAAACTTATCATAAAATTCAGTTATAATGTTATACTAAATATAATATATTTTTATAAATTTAGGTATCATGGTTTTTATTAATATTACTCTAATATCATCTATATAAACCCCAAATCCAGTAACCCAATACATTTTATACCTTATTTTATTGGTACAATATAAAATTCATCTCACCACACCTGGACGATCAATTTATCAGCCTTACCTATCTACATATATAAATGATTCTCATATTATAATATAAATACAAAACAACATATCCAAAAATAATTTTTTTATAATAGATATCATTCGTAATATTATTTAACAAATCCAAGGTAATATAGAACAATTAATGGGTATGCTTGAATACTCTATAAGGGATACAAACATAGGATGTTATCATGAGTTAATAAGGAGTAATAAATATCAAAGATCACATAATCATAACATGTTGCATTAAATAAAAAAAATCAAATGAGTATCCATTTCTAATATTGATATATAAAACACTATCATTAAGAATTATGAATTCAAAAAAATGGAAATGCATTATTTTATTCAAACAAGATTATATACTCTCAACCATGATAGCATGAATTTTACCATCCTAGCCTCCCAATAAAGAATTAATTCTTAACAAATGGGTAAGTGTTAACCAAAAAACCAATTAATATTAAATTCATGCGATTTTTACACATAATACCAAATAAATTATTCATTTTTATATCAATAACGGTCCCCCATTAGATACTTTTATGTACTACAGATTCTGTATATATTGTATGACCAATAATATTATTTACAAAAAATGCATTGTATGTCAATAGTAATCAACAATTAATCATGAATATGAAACATTAATATATAATAATTATCAAACACCTATTGGAATAATAAACATAGTCTATTCAGATAATATAACTAGTTACATTAAATAGTGTTGTCAATATTTAAAATACCTATAATGGTTCTATACAAAATTTAATGAGGAAAACCCCATTTTCAATTTGAAATCAGATATTAAAATGAAACTTTATCCAAATTTTAAAAAAATTATTCTTCAAAAAACACTATTGGATAATTATAATGTAATTATCAATTCTTTATAATCCATTACATTGGTAAATTCTATTTATTTTTTTCATAATCCAAAGATCCATTTTAAATATTTTATAATAAGTTTAAAGTAACAACATTCGTAAAACCTCATGATTGTTAGTTTTAATTTTTTCTTAAATTCTTATTCATTTGAAAAATGACTTTAAACAATAATATGTGAATACAAAAATAATTCTATAGTTTTTATTAGAAAACGTAGACATTGAATAAATTGACTTTCTATTAAATAGGAAATAAATTATATTTTTCATAAAAACATTTTCATTTTCATTAAAATTACCAATGATTGAAAAATTGAATTATTACATAAAAATAACATAATAAAATAGAGGTATTTAAAATGAAAATGATTTATCATATCAGTATCATAACCTAATTTTCATTGTATATTCAAATAAACAGAATCCTGAAATAAATTTTTATGTAATAAAATATGATACAAAAAGTTCAATTTTCTTCATGAGTGATTTTAAACTCAATTATAACACTTTTAAATTAAATATACATATGTAATTGATTCAAGGATATAATTATAATATAGTATATTTTTCAATTAAAACATTTCAATCACTTATTTATAAATAATTTATAATCATTATTTCCATGTACTTACAATTTCATTTTTCATGAGATAATTATATTAGTAGTGTCGATAAATATATATTTATCGTGGTATTATTATATAATTTTTTTAATTTTTTTATAATTTTAATATATAGTAAATATATATATATATATTCATATATCCTAGGTAGATATATATAAATTAATTACACCATTCGTAGTGATGGTACGATGTACATATCCATGAACATTGCATTAACTATTTGATGTTTGTAACAAAAGAAAGGTAAAGAGAAATTAACCATTCATGAATAATTATTATTTCTTATATAACATATATATTAATTAAATAAATTATTATTACTATCATGTAAATATTAAATTAAAAATAATTGGTATCGGTCTGTGTATATGGTAGTCCACACATACACACAACTGATGTTATTAGTTTCCAAAATACATGAAGAAAGAAAATATAGATATTATGGTATAAATATAGAAGATTAATTATTTCATATATATTAAATATAATTTTTTGTTCTATAAATTTTAAAATATAGGTTATTTGGTGATTAAAATTTGGTTACACCACGATGTGAAGGTGATATGTAGTATAAAATCACGTGAAATGGTTTTGATTTTTATAGGATTAAAATGTTATAAAAAATGGTTTTCCCATACACATAATAATATCCTATATATTGTTAATTCATTCATAAGAATTTTGTGATTCATAAATATATTTATAGTATGTAAATGTAAAAATAAAATTCTATGACTTAGTAATGACTATTGCCCATTCTTTGGTGGCATTCTTTTAAACCGTTAATATAGTTCCTAAGAATTATATTTTAAGAATATAAAATATATTTATTATAGAAATAAAATTTTTGAAGATTATTTTTAATTATTTTTTGGATATATAAGGCTCATTTTTTTGAAAACAAAGGAGACGGGGTGACCCATTTATAAGGGATGGAAAAGTCACATCGTTAATTAAAAAAATTGAAATTAAATAATTCAAAATAAAAATGCATAAAAATGGAAAAATAATCAAGGAAAATGACTTCATGATTTAAAAAACCCCATCTAATAAAATTCATACATATTTTGGAATTATTATAAAAAATAACATTTTGCATAATCCAACTACAAACTGATTTTATACATTAATATTTTATTTATATTTTAAATTAGAATAGTTGTTAAAAATATTTGTAGTTAAAAAATATAAAATTAATGGAAATATTGTAAAATTGAATAAAATTAATCATCATAACAGGCCTCTATTATTTTCATTATTTTTATATTAGATAAAAAATATATTTTCTCATTAAATATCAATAATTAATTTTTTTAAAATTAATTTAATATTACATCAATGTCATTAATAAAATTATTTCATTCAAAGAAAAACCATTATGAAATAATTAATAAGTTGTTTATTTAAAAAATTCATGTAAAAACATAATTCCACTAAATTAAATACCTTTTAAATAATTTTAAAATAATTTATTTTATTTATCTATTACTCGAATAGGTTCCATGAAGATATTGTGTAAGATTTTAAGGTAATAATTCAATAAGTAAAAATGGTAAAACAATTTACATGGGAGAAATTAATTATAGTTTAAAATAACCAGACATAATTTATGATATCTTGTATTTCCATACAATTAAATTTGACATATTAATGTAATGATATTGATATTTTTGAATTTTTTTAATTAAAATAACATAATTTTTATTATGAAGGGAAATGGAACCCTTATTTAATAGATTAGAATTTTTTATTTTTATGTAGGAATTTCCTTAATCCAATGGATTAAATTCGTGTTTTGGGTTGACTATGTAACCTTATTTTATTTTTCCTTGTTTTTCCATTTTATCACATATCTAGGTGACAAATATAAATGACGATTACAATTCATTGTGACAATACATAGAAGGAGACATTTTACATATTTAATAACTAATTATTACAAATAATTAATACAATTTTAAAGATTCACTATGTATATGTGGATGATATAAATTTTAATATAAATCGTTATAAATAAACTAATTTTTTTATATAAATATTCATTTTTAAACAAAACAATTTACATACAAAAAATCAAGTATAATGATAATTCATATTTAATTATTAATATTATTTATATATAAAAGAAATATTTCGTATATTAAGATAAAATTAAAATCATAATAGGGAGTTTTATTCAAATGTAAATTTTATTTTATAAAAATGGGATTTTCAGTATTCAATGGGAAATCAATATTTTCGAAAAAATCCAAATACTTCACTGTAACATAATTGTGATATTATTATAAATAAATGAATTAATATTAATAAAATTTGATTTATAAAAGTGGTATAAATTAATTACAATATTCATACATAATATACAATAAAAAATGTTTTTAAGAAATTATATTTTTTAAACATATAATGAATTTCAAAAAACATATTCTAAACAACTGAAAAATTAATAAAATTTTTATTAATTTTATATTTATATTTATTTAAAAAATTAAATGTATATGTTAAGGTAGTATGCTATATAATGGTTCATTTATATTATGGTATGTATGAATCATAAACATTAATAAAAATTAAATTTAAATTGAATGAAATATAACAGAAACTCTTCAGTTGTTTCACTATGTATTATAATATTTTCATTACATTATGTAACCATGAGATAATAATATCCAATAATATATTTTTCTTATCATATAACGTATGTATATTGTGTGTTCAATGACACTACTCTCTAGACACATTTTAGAGGGGCTCGTGTCGTGAGTAACCCATGCCCAGCTCTGATAAGCCAAGGGTGGGTGAATAGCATCAAGTAGGCATATCCAAAAAATGGGAGGCATTTTTCTTAAGTACCTGTAAAAACACATAAATATACATGCCCAAAACACTGAAAGGAAAAAATAAATATTATGTAAACAATTCATGCATACACTAGGATAATAACTATAGAGTATGGTTACAGGAAATCTGGAAAGTAAATTGGGCCATAAGACAAGCACATCATAAGAATGAGTCTGTAGTGTGAATGAAAAAGTACCTAAAACACATCTATAGAAAACCCTACAAGAATGGTAGATGTAGGGAAGCTACATCAAGTAGTAAGAGCACAACACATTTATCTGATCCCTCTAAACACCACCTGATCCTGGTCTACCTAGAGCTCCATCAAAGCATTGATTGTCAACACAAGACACGAAATTGTATCCATTGTCCAAGAAAAGGTCTGTAAAAAATACTCAGTATGACACCCCTAAACCATAATTTATATGCCACTAATAAAAACGTGAATTATATAAAAAAGGAAACATAAAAAAAAACCCCAAAAGAAACACATGAATAACATCAAAAAGAAACCACAGAAAGTATAGTTAATACTATTCGTTCACTAAGATTTCCCAGTTTTAATGACTCATAGAGTGTTTTTGGAACATGGAGCATCAATGGATCATGGATTGTCGATGGAACTAGGACCATCGCTGGTGCACAGAGCATCAATGGTGTATAGAGCATCGATAGATCCTAGAGCATCGATAACAACCAGAGTGTCGATGGTGCATGACACATTGATAGCACACAAAGCATTGATGGTGTAATGAGTGTTTATGTTCCATGGAGAGACCAAGTCATGTAGTCACTAATTCAAGATGAGGCATATTATTTTTCTCATATAACACATTTTCAGGGAGAACCTATTCCTCAATATATTATGTTCGCATTCCAATATCCATAAAAAATCACATAGAGCGTCTCAAAAATCCAATCTCATCTCAAGGGTCCCAACTCTTCCAACGGAACATCAAAAGGACACATGGTTTGAAAGATGAAGATATTTTTAGAAAAAAAGGTTAGACCCAGGTCCAATCTGGGTCCGATCCAACAAGCCATACCTGACAGGACCCATTGGTTGATTAGACCCAATTTGACCTAATTAGGCATGGATTTAACTGATTAACCCATTGGGCCACAGATGTGGATCAACTTATTAATTCCAACCCACCCTATGAGTCAGCATGTTCCCCTTGCATGGATCACCCTGGCCACGTCTGCTACTAGTCCACATTGTCTACCCCAACAATGTTTCCTCCGCATCTGCACCCCATCCACCCACCACATGATGATTTTGTAGGCCTTCAATGGAGACGAGCCTTATTCATGAGGATACAACCATTGTGGCCTCCTACCGCATCCCCTAGTCGTTGCATGGGGCCCCCTCTTACATGGGCTCCACCTGACATTGTCTTGAAAGGAGTCCATCCTACTACTACCTCTGGCTGCCCTACCTGTGGCCCATCCGACCATGCTCCTTTTATCATTTTTTATTCTAGGCCACATCTTTATCCGTTGTTGGCCACCTTTCTAGAGGAATATCACTGCATTGTAGTCCCACTGGACTGGTCCCAATGGCCGCGTCATGACCTTGTCGTCGGCCACCCTGATGACGATCTACCTTGCATCGTCGTTATCTTCCACATCACCTAAACTATACCATGCTTCCATCACTGCTCTTCAATTCCATGACAATGTCAATCCTCTAATCTCGTACCATTGCCCCGTGTATCAGGGGCTCATCAGTCAAAATTTCTTGTAGGGGTGTCAATGGAAATGATCCCAGGAAGAACACAATAGATTGAGGGGGATATAGAGAACATGGAAACCCAATGAACCAATCATGTACTTGTTCATGTCAGCTTTAATCCATTCATGATATATATTTAACAAATAAAAGAAATAGATAATCACAGTGATATATATCCCTTTATATACACAATAATAATAAACCATTCTGCAAAAATTATATAACAACGGATCAACCTATTTGTTGTTTAGTCCACATTCATCCTGGAATATGAGAACGAAGACGAAAATAATGAATAGATTGAACAACCTACCTCATGGTTGGATTGGTCGTTGATTATGAATGGAGGTCATTTTAATATTCAATCCTCAGTCTGCATGTGTTTTTCATACTTTGTCAAAGAGGTTTTTGTCTCCTTGCCTTAGAGGAATTGCAAGGCTTATGGAGATAACCGTATAATCCTAACAAAAGGCATTAATTAAAAGAAACTAACACAAAATAAAATATTATATTTTTAAAAAAAATTAATTATGGTTAAGTCCAATATATAACTTTAATAGTTTCCACACACTTGTCAATGTGAGGTAACGCCTAGGGTAATGTCGCTACTCAAAACACAACAATGCCTCTGGATTTCTGATCCGTAGACATGTTTTAATTGATATTCATGTTTTAAAGAAAAAAAATACACATCTGCTATATTAAAAAGGTATCATTTTACTTCATTTTCTACCGGGCACACCAGGACACCAAATATCACTCCACCTTAGCGCCTGGTCTCATAATATTTACAGATAATTTATAGAAATAAAACCAGAGAAAATCATAGTCATTAAATTATCCACAACATTGGAATTTATGTCCCTGAAACCCAAAATAAGGGGTCCCCAAAAAAATATAATGGTAATTACCTGGAATCTGAGCCTCCTAATCCCACTTGATGTCTTACATATTCTCTTGAAACCATTGAATTCACACTAGATGAATCAACTACCCCAGAAATATCTTCTCCTAACATTCTTTGATATCCATTAGGTACGCCAAAAAATTATCCTCTTCATCAATGTCTATCTATCCCTAGTAAATGATTAACATTGGATCATTAACACAACCTCTATTCTCTGATATGTGGAACACATCATGCACCAATTAATAGTTCAAGAGTAGAGCTAGGCAGTATATCACTTCATCAACTCCACTCAAAATATGAAAATGGGAGATGTATCTCTGAGATAACATGTCACCCTGACACAATATATTCAAACCCCATCGAGGTGATACTCAAAAGAACACATGGGCTCCCACTAAAAACAATATAGGAATCCATTACCTATCATCATATGACTTATTCCATCTCTTAATAGTCTACATCTCCTCATGATTGATATGCAGAATCGTGGTGGTTTTCCACTCCAATTATGGAACAATTAGGGTTTACTCACCATGTTCCATCTAGTATAGTGGTGACTTACATGGTCACCCATACCAGGCCTTGAATGGTTTCATTATAATGGTGTGCAGATAGTTGTTGTATGGAAACTACTACAGGGGTAGGTGATCCTCCAAACGGCAACCAGTGTCTATGATTCAAACATGTAGCATGTATCAAAGAACATGAATGTTCCCATCCATATGTCCATCTTTCATGGGGTAAAATGTTTTTCTCATGAGAAACTGAGTCCCTAATTCCTCCTTAAATCCCCTCCACAACTAGGATGTCAAATGATCATCACAATAAAAAATGAATGTTGATTGAACTCTATATTGATGAACTATCTCTTACATGTAGATGTAGCCCAAGCCATATACGTAACTATTCTCAAGGATTGTTAATAAGTGTTCTGATATGGTGATTCAGTCAATGATCACCAAGACAGTATCATGTACCCTAGATTTTCATTTTGAACACATCATGAATTCCAATCATATACCAACCCACTTCCTCTCGGGTACCTCAAGTGGTCGAGTGAAGTCTTCTAGAACCGTGTGCACAAACTTCACTTGCAGACAAGTGAGGAATTGAGAAACAAACTACTCTAATGACATCTGCATCCCCATCCACTAGAATTGACATTGTATTTCTTGTTATGTATTCTACACACCAAGATGTACCACTAATGGGGATTTTTGGTTCTATCTGAGGGAATCCTCTTACAACATCACTGGTATCATTGTGCATCCTCTGAAGAGAGTGAATAGCTACCCACCTTTTGAATATCCATTAGGTGTATTCTGTGTGGAAATATGTGCACATAAAGTCTCACTGTATGTGTCTCTATGATATGCCTCCCTGAAACACTATAAGAGTGCAGGGGTGGCCAGAATTGAATAGAGGTAGATACTCCATCTCTATCCCAAAGGATATATGTAACGTAGCCAACTACTCTGTCTCCTCACTCCGAAAATGCATGTTGGATCATAAGCAGATTGAGTTTGCCACTATTCTCCCCTTATCAATTATTTATACACTCTCAATGTCAAATTCCCAGAAGAACCCTATACATATCCTATATTCCGGGTCCATATCCATTTGAAAAAATATTTATTTTAGAATCTTTGGTCATTGTAGATGGTAAAACTCTTTCACATCTGTTTGTGTCACCACATCTTCAATTTGAAGACTACTGCCGCATGCTCAATATCATGGGTAATGTAGTTTTTCTCATAATGCCTCAACTGGATTGAACCATAGGCAATCACATATATCCTCTACATCAGTACACAACCAATCCCTCTACCTAATTCCCCACCAAACACCACATAATCAACACCCACCTATTTTAATCTCATGATAGAAGCACTCCTCAACCTATCCCTCAACTCCAGAAAGCACCATTGGCACTACATTGTCCACATGAATGGATTCCCATTCCCTTTAAATGCCATCAAGGGTTAATCTACTCTGGAAAAGTCAGGTACACACCCTTTCTAGTACCCATCTGAACCCAAGAAGACTCATCACCTCAATAACACACATGTGTGGCTCCCAAGAAATAATTACTTTATTCTTGGTCTGATCTAGTGAAAATACAACCTCTAAAATGATGTTTCCAATAAAGTTAGCCTCCTGAATCAAAAACTAAATCTTCAAGGGATTCCTATAAATTGGATGCTCTCGTAGTACTTCCAGGACCTTCTTCGTGTGTAGTGGTTGCTCCTATTCTGATGCCGAGTACACGAGTATTTCATTAATGAAGACCAGGATGAACTGGTCTATTTAATGATAGAATATTATTTTCATTAGTCCCATGAACAATATCTGGGAATTCATCACACCAAAACAAATCACTATGTACTCATAATTGTTTTACAAACATCTAATGGATTTTTTTGGCACATACATGTCCCATACATGAAGCTGGTGATAGCCAGATCTAATGTCAATCTTTGAGAAACACCATTAACCCTTTAGTTGATCTAAAAGGTATTAAATACCATGTAGTGAACACCTACTCTTCATGGTAAAATGTTTTAGGCAAATTAATTCCTCACATAATCTTTGTATCCTATCATCCTTCTTGGAAATCAATGCTGGGGATGCCCAAGGTTAAACACTAGGTCTCATGAATCCCGTCATCTATATGTCCTATAGAGGTACCCTCGACACATGAAGCTCCACCATAGCCATATATTATGAATGTGTAGATATCTGTTTCATCCCAGGGTACAAGTCAATACATAATTATCTCTCCCTATAGAGAGGTAATCAAGGGACATCATTAAGAAATGCGTCTTCATACTCCTCTACCTCTATAGGAATCTAAAGACTTCTATAATCCACCGTACCAAGGGTGAGACCAGACACCTACTGAGTAATCGGCATCACCCTCCTATGAAAATGTGTTTCCAATGCTACATGTGTTTCCTTTTCAACAATAATGGAATTCTCAGTCCCATATCTATAGACACACCACACTCTATTAGTAAATCAATAAATCTGGGCATGAATTCAAGATAACATGTTGATTCCTTGAATGACGTAGTAAGGAATCGACTCTACCACATAGATTTCCCAACCAAAACTCTTATGACATAATTTATGGGGACACTATCAGCACTTGTGTGTTATCATCAAAGATAACCTCGTAGGAGTCTCTATGAATAGGGATTGAGTCAACGAGTCCACTAGAATCTATGAGTATCGAATAAAGGTTGTGATGAGATAAGAGTGACTAGAACATCTGTCTATAAAAACTACATCTAGGGTAGAAATTAGTGAAATTGTATCTCTAATCATATCCAGAGAACTGGGGTCATAATCCTCAGTTGCATGAATCTGACTTTATCCCTTACACCAGATCCTATGCCTATGGTGGACAATGTGGGGTTGGTAGTCGTAGTACATAGAACCAATTCCCACCGCCTACTACTTTACCTTTTCCTCCACCACACACACCGCATTTTGGATCGCTTTTATTCGACCTCTTTCTCTACATAACTGGAGCCTTGTCTGTCTATTGATCATCCTCATGGAATTTCGTTCAATCTCATGCCAGATTTCTCCAACCACTGCATGAGTAAAACAAAAGGTCATTTATCTATCCCACTCATCAATGGGATCTAAAAACCACTAATCATGTACCCTAAGTTAATCCCCTATATTAGGATAATCAATTGGATCTATGGATTTACTTTTTATCTATTAATAACCAATGATTAATGGAAAAAGACTTGTTATTAGCACCCATGACTAGCATTCGCTCTGCCAGAAAGCTCTCCACTAGCATGTCTCTCTACATTACCCCAACATATATAGGGATTCTATGGGATATCATAAAAACTATGATCTACCATCATAGACCCTACTAAATGTTATGGTACATGAATTTTGGATCCTACACAATATCCATTGAGTAGTAAGAATGATCTATAAATCTCAACATCTACTCTACAACTTTATGACCGCCCTACTATATATATTGGAGCTCTTGTATCCGCACTAAGTGTAACACCACAATAAAAAATTCCATCTTGAAGAGGTTCTAAATTTAATCACAATAGAGATTCCTCTCATTATGTGTATATATTAATAAGCTCTACCAATACCACACTGATCCCTGGAGAAGGCTCATGACTAGAACAACAAGCTAGTGGGAAGATATCCTCAAAAGAGATAAGACATGTGTAAATGTCTCCAGCCTACCCTTAGCAACTGAGGGGTCTAGATCACCCCTAATATTTGGTGGTTTCTGCCTCTATAACTCATTAAATGCACTCAATCTGCATGAATCATCTATCAGTAGTGCTGGTGGTAACTACAGCTCTCTAGGTGGTGGTTTCAATGGAACACAATCCATGGGTTCTATCTCTGGTACTTGTCCTTATAAAAATGCATCATCTCTAGGGGGATCGTCAACATTATCACACATCAGAATATTGTATGGATATATGAATAAGGGTATCTTGAAATATACAATGATGTACTATAGTGGATAGAGTAAACCAAGTTAGGTGACACAAGAAGGAAATGACAACAAACAAAAAATCATATATGATCTATGTGAAAATTATGTTCCATAAAACTAGTGTCTCCATTTTCTGATTTGAAAAGAATAATTTAGAGTCTTGGTGTATCAATACGTAAGATTTCTCACCAACACTGGAGTCCCGTTTCTGCAATATGAACTTGATACACAAAACATTGTTGCCCCAAATCAGTCTCATAGACTCATGGTTATTTAGTTAGAACTGACCTATCCTATGATAACACACTTTCAGGACCCATCCCAATGGGGCCTATAATGTGACTACCCCAAACCCACCTCTGATAGACCAGGGTTGAGAAACTATCACCAAGTTGGAATATCCCACAAATTAGAGACTTTTTCTTATATACCCGTACAAACACACACATCTCGATGCCCAAAATGAGGAAAATTAAAAAAAAACAAGTAAAAAAATCTTGTATACAATAAGATACCAACCATAGAGTAAGAATGTAGGAAAAATAGAAAGTAAACAGGTTCATAATACTAGACCATTAAAATAAATAATCAATCAAGTAAATGAAAAATTTCATAAAACACATCCGAACAAAAACCCTAACTAATGATTAAGTGTAGGGAAGCTGCCAGATTTAATAGGATCATAACAAGTCTTTCTGATCCATCTAAGAAAAACCTGGTCTTGGTTCACCTAGTGCTCCATCAATGTTTCGATCTTCTTTCATGGGACATGAAAGGTGCTAGAAAAACCTTTTCATGGGTGAGTGAAACAAAACTAATTAGGAATCCCAAAAACCACTATGGAAATACCACTAAGAAATACATAAAGTTTACCAAAAATATAACAGATGATGTAAACCAAAAATTAAACACATGAAGTACTCCATAAAGAAATAAAATTCAATACACCATAATGTAAACAAATGAATTACTTTATGTATGGTAGTCTCACACAGATTTTCCAGTTTCAATGATATAGGGAGTGTTGATGGTGAACAGAGCATCGATGGCGCCCTTGGTGATGATAACACACATAGAATCGTTATAAAGTGGGTAATCAAATGCACATAAATCATTGATAGAACCCATAGTGTCGATGGTTTCTATAGAATCGATGGTACAAAGGGCATTGATAGGTTATGTATCCCCCAATTCATGTAGTTACTATGTTAGAGTGAGCCATAGGATTTCACTTATAGAGCGCTTGTTATTGGAGAACATAGAACTCAAGGCATTAAGTCTCATACCATATTGAATAACAATTATCCTAAATTATCTCAAAATGACCATATCATATCCAGGGTCCCAACACCTCAATTAGATTAACAAACAGACTCACAGTTTGAATGTTACATCTATTTTTTGGAACATTTCGACCCGAGCCTGGTTTGGCCGACCAGAATGAAACATGTTAGACATATTCTGAATCTGTTCGGCACACAGGGATTGAATCATTGGTCATGGCTCGATGGGCCTTATGGACTTGTCCCACTTGAGGGTTCAATCTTATCATGTCCACCCCACACTATGTGATGACATGTATGCCCGAAGCAACTCACCATGACCGGATCCAATGTTGGTCCCTGCGGTCTTCCCCAACCATATGGCCTCCACGTCCTCACCCCATCAACCTGTGGAATTTCTTCTCTGTGGTTCCTTAGTCAATTCTTGAGGTCCACTCCACAGTAGGATCCATTAGATGTAGTCTCTTCTAGACTGCATGTTGTTGTCGCTGCCAACCACCCTGCTGGCAGCCCATGCTACAATAGTCATCATGGCCTAGCCCCCATTGTGCCTTAGCTACCACTTCTAATAGCCACACTACAAGTGGCATGTCACCGCATTACATTCCCTTTGGAATGGCCCCACTTGCCGCACACTTCCCTCGTCGTCAGCCGCCCTGCTTGTGGACTTCCATGCACCATCGTAAGCTGTCACCCCACCCATACCATTCCATGATCTTGCTGATCCTTTGTTATTAAATCTTACGGTCAGTACTTCGATCTCAGCACATATCTCCATGGACCTAGGTAACAATAATCAACCCTTAAAATGGGTTTTTTAGGGAGAAGAACATATGAAGAACACAATAGATTGAGGTGGAGAGACACATAACATGAATTCCCATTGAATGGATATTGGCCTTGTTCATGTTTTCTATGATCCTTTAATGTTATTAGAATTAATGAAGAAAAAAATATATAATGAAAATGATCAATCTTATTTTTTAAACCGCACAATAATTTAACATCTCGCATGAATAATCAAAATATGGATCAACTTGTTCGTTGGTGGATCTGTGATAATCTTCAAATCTAGGAACATGGAAGAAATTAACAAATAAAATAAATTACCCAACTCATGGTTCGATCAGTAATTGACAAAGAATGGAGGTACATGAAATCGTTGATCCTTGATCCACCAATGATCATCATCGTCTATCAGACAGGATTTAGTCTCTTTACTTTAGTGATATTCATTGGGTTTTGGTGATAAATTTTAATTTATGACAATATGACTTATGTAAAATATACCACTGCATTTTGAAATAAAATATTTTCATAAAAATAATTTATTGAATGTTACATCGAATTTATAACTTTTGTAGTCAACTCGTTCTAGTCTATGTTAGGCTCTTTTTTTTGTAAATTTGATGCTATCAATGCTACAGAGCCCTTATATTTCGGATTGGGGAACCTATTTAGATGTAATCCTTGTGTTATTGGAAAAACCACCTATACAATTTATGGAAAACATATTTTTTCATCATACTATTCTAGGAACATCAGGCTATGGAAACTCATGTCGTCTCTATACCTAGTCATTTAACTTTCTGAATTAATATTTAAAAACTAAAATAGAGAAAATATAAGTCATTACGACTCGATAATAGATCGTGGGTTAGTGGGATCACAATCCAGTTTAGCTGGACATGACTGGTGGTAAGTTATTTTTCAATAGTTTGATGGGGAAACATGATATAGGTCACATTTCATGAACATTTTATATAAGACATAATCAAGAATACTTTGTTTGGGGGAACTGTAACACCCCATTACTGATCTATCAGGTATTACCTTATCCACGTCACGGTACTCCTCTAGTTTGGAATTGGTAGGATAACTATAGGTGTAAAGTCAAATATTTGTTGCACTCTCAACTTTAATCAGCCTTTTTTGTTGGAAGCAGGAGGATTTCACAAAGTGTGTTATGATTACACACCATTTAACTATGTTTAGGAATAGGCCTTGAAAGAGGATTCACATAGTGATATTTAACCATTGTGAATGTTGGTTTAACATAGTGACTACTTTAAATAAAGGATTTTAAATCATAAGTGATGATATTTTTAGCATATGTGGATCATTAAGGTTACACATCATGTAATTGGGTTACATGCCATGTAAAGTCCCATATATAGTTTTTAATAAATAGTTTGAAACTATTTTGTTTATGTTCCTCCACCAATTTTTCTTGACACTCAACACATGTCATTTCTAGGGAATTTTTGAGAGACACAACCCCTTATAAATCAATCTGTTCAATAGTCAATCACTATTGTTCTTTCAGTAAGTCTCTCAAGGAAAGTAACCTTTTAGTTCCACCATTTACTTTAATAAAAATATCACTATTTGGTGGCATATTTGGATCCATTAGTCTAAAGATGGTGAATTTTATAAGTATATCCCTTGATCTATTGTGTGATATCTCACTAAAGGCATTTTACATTTTTGTTCATTGTGTGGGAAGTGTTCAACATTGAGGTATGAGGGTTTGTTCACTTATTTTAACCCCTTTTTTAGAATTTAATCAATCCTACGGTGAATGGATTTGATTATTGGGTCTCTGTAGGTTTTTCTTATTTTTGTTGTTGGTTCATCACATATTAGGCATGTGAAACATTATTTTTGAGTTAAGTGGATGCATTTATGACATATGATAATGGATCTTATTGTCTTTATTTACTAACTTATTCTTATATAAATTTGAATGAATTTTTTTTATAGAAAATGGGGTTTAATGAAAAATGTATTTACATGTATATTTATTAACGGAGAGAAAATGAGTATTTTCAATTAATTGAAAAGGAATTTGTGAAATGTTTTTCAAATTGTTTTCTTAGCATCATAGTCAATTGTGAAAAATACCCCATGGGTTATCTTGTGTACATTGGTTGAGGGAATAGGTTCAAGATATAATCTATTGTTTTTTGATTATGAAGGTGTTTTTAATGGTTTTCTTTTTTTCTGAGGCCTATTGTTCTAGGAGACTAATGTTAAAATTTTGGTGGTATTACTCATGGGTTGTTCTTTTAATTCCAAAACCTATTATTCAAGGATCAGAATTTTTGCACATGATTGGTTGTGGTACCAGTAGTTTGTGGTCATTATATCTAGTATTCCTTGAGGTTTTACTTGGGTTATATTGGGTACTTATGTTCATGGTTTATCTTATTACCATCATCCATTGTTTTTTATACTATCGAGGAGGGTTTTCTTGTGGATTTCCATTACATCCTATGCATGTTTTTCTAGGAGGCTACTATTAACGTTTTTTTGGGTTAACTAATGGGATACAGCCAAAATTCTAAGGATAGTTGTTCTAAGATCAAAATATTTTCACGTGATGAAGTGTGGTGTGAGTAGTCTGTGGCCTGGATATGTAGTATTCATTAGTGTTGGGATACATGTGCTTCTATCATGTATTTCATCGAATTATGAGTTAGCCTTGATATTCATTAATATGAATGTGGAAAATAATATATAAAATGATCTTTGAAATTGTTATACATTATTTTGAATAGAACTTTTTAAAAAAGAGAAAAGTTTTCCTTTTTTAAATAAAATGACTTTAATCATTATAATTCCATGTTTTTACTTAAAATGATATTTCCTAAATTTTTATAAAGATGCTTGCCATGGATCAACTATGTCGGATCCTACAAAGAATATTATGTCACAACCTGCACTCCTATTTGGTGGTGCATATACCATTTATTGTTTTCGAATGTAGTGAAAGGCAAGGTTACATAGTGAGGTAGTGATGTTCATGTCAGCTGGTTGAGTATCTAGTTGTGAGATGGTGTGAGTTGTTAATTTCATTATTTGAAGTGGGTGTTTTTCATGGGCCCTTTACTATGGGAATTTTTTGATGGAGATTCTATCTACTTTTGCTGATGTATGTTTTCACAATTTTATTTTAGTTCTGCCATATATCTCTTGTTTTTATTTTGATATTACTTTTGGATTCGTTATTATAATCCATGTGTATGATCAAGATGGGATAAATCATTCCCTCCCTTTTGTTGGTTGTTGCCTGGGTGCCTGTCTCTATCTTAGGGGGACCAAGAATGACATTGGGGTATGTGACAGAATGGGTTTTGTTCTGGGTGTGAGTGAAACCTGGGTTAGTTGGTTACATTTTTGTATCAAAGGAGGTCTCTCATCAATAGTCTAGGTCTTGGGAAGTCTGTTAGACAAGTTGTATTATTTTCTAGACATGAGATGTATGTTGCGATAAGTTCATGTCTAGGACATGTCATAATGAGACTCAACATTCATTAGGACATTGGGGTATGTGCCTCTAGTATTGTCTTAAATAATAATATATTAGTTTTCTACTTTTCAGATTTCATGTTTAAACTATGATTTGTTATTTTGTCTAATTTTTCTCATGTAAAAGATTGTAGTAGTCTTCCTATGAGGTGTCTTCCATGACATAATCCAAAAGGTGCAGCTGAGGATCCTCAATGGAACCTACCTATAGGAAAAAATCACATTAAGACTATCATACGGGCATCCCATTTTGTTGAATAATATGTGCCAGTATATCAGAATGTTCTGTTTTAGGTATATCCAAAAGCTTAAGGAGAGATAGATTGATCACCAGAGATCATGTGCTCATATATTAAATGAATGACATAACCATAAAGGGTAGGAGACTAGTTGGATATGATCAATCAAATATTCTACTTTTTTGATGTACCTGAGAGAATCATGATGAAGTGTGCAGTGTTCATACTACTGGGTTCCTACAAGAAATTGTGGGATTATATGGTTCAAGAAGACATAATTGTGGTCTATATTGGAAGAATATCAAAACCAGATTCTATCTATAGTTTTTTCTATAGTCTATGATGCTGGAAAAGTCTCTAGAGTTTTTATCTTTACAAAAGAGAGATCAGTCGGTGTCTGAATACAAAAATAAGTTTTTGAACATGACTATTTTTTCATAGACTTGGTGAGGAATGACATGATGAATGATTAGATATAATTTTAGGTTTTGAAATTGGATAAGTGATCATAGGAATTCACGCTAAAGCATTATACATATTCACATATGGTAGTTAGAGCTATGATATAATAAATGAAATTGGATGTAAATGTTGTTTTTTCAACATATTCGCTTATATTGACTGAAATATTCAATGGAACACAATGGAAAAAGTGGAAGTGGCATGATCATCACATAGTAGTGGAGGTGGGTATCAGCAGCAAGTCTCATCTGGACCATATAATATAGCAGTAAATGTGAATCTAACATTCTATCTATGTGGAATGTGAGTACACACAAGGCATTCATGTCCTATTCCAATGAATGCATGAAAAAATTATTTATTCATTCGTCAATTACAATTCTTCTGTCAGAATATGACTATTCCTCGTTATAGTAAGGGTTCGTTATCTCCCAAGGCTACTATGGTGAAGTCATACACATTAAAGACTATAGGGATCATGCCACATGATGTATGAATGAAGAATTTTCCAGTAGTAGATGAATTTACATTGTAATTTGATGTAGGTCCGGCAATAGTGGGAGGGAAAATAATTATTTCATCTTTAGTTGAAATTTCATTATTTGATAATTGTTCATCCATCTCGTTTATATCTGCACATTTTTTAATATCAACAATCTTCTAATGGAACATATTTCCTTTAAAATGGATTTAAAAACCCCTATTAGAAAGAGGATTGATCAACGGTTATGGTCTCCCTCTTGTTCGTTAGTGATAACTAATATAGAGAGGGTCTGGGATTTTCCAATTATTGATCAGGATCATTTTGGTGTCATCGTTGATATGGATTTTTTGGTCACACATTGAGCTGAGGCCGATTTTTATCATTATCATGTTTTGACTGTTGTTTTTTGTGGGAGAACTATTGTGTTTCATGGAGATTGGGACCCAAGGTCTTGTCATTATGGACCTTAAGGCTTAGAACATAGGATATTCATAGGTTCTATTGAATTTGAGCCTGATAAATTATATTCTCATTATGATCACCATATTTTCATTCGAGACATTCCTAATGTTTTCGAAGACAATTTATCTAGTATTCCTCTAAAGATATAGGTACTATTTTTGAATTATTTAGTGTCAAGTATGCAAATGATATCAATACCTTCTTATGATATGATACCAGTGGAGCAGAAAAAGATCATGATTTAGATGGATAACCTATTCGAAAATGGTTTCATTCCTAATAGTGGTTCACCTTGGAGAGACCCTATACTATTTGTCAATAATGAAAATGTTTCTCTTCATTTATGTGTGGTCTATCAGAAGTTGACAGGGTGAAGGTTAAAAAAAATATCCTTGGACTCATGTGGATTATTTTTTTGATCAGCTTATGTGGGAAAAATGATTTTCAAAGATACTTGTTTAGTTTTGTTATCATCAGTTCAGAGTTTGGGAGTCTGATATACCCAAGACAAATTTCCAGAGTAGTTATGTCCATTAATAATATCTTCTGATTCCATTTGTTCTAAATAATTATACTACTGTTTTTATGGTTTTGATGAATCATATATTCCATCAATATATTGACACATTTTGGGTAGTGTTTGTGGATGATATTCTGGTTTCTTAGAAATCCATGTTTGTTCAAAAAAAATATATCATTTGTTCTAGAAGTTTTGAAATGTATCTATTTAAATGTAATTCTTTTAAAATGTAGTTTCTAGATTCATGATGTGATTTTCCTGGGGAATATTATATTTTTTAAAAGATTTTAGTTGATCCTGATAAGGTAAATCTTGTTTTTTCATGGAGGGAACCTAAGACTGTCTTTGAGATAAGATTATTCATTGGTCTTTCTAGATACATTTGATGGTTTCTCATATAATTCTCTAATATGGAATCACCATTGACATTTACCAAGAAATAGGTTAAATTCAACTAGGATGAAATGGTTTAGACTTGTTTCGATGAATTTAAAATGCTTCTAACATCATATCTTATTCTGTTCTTACCAGAGCTTGGTAAGGGATATATGTTGTTTTGTGTAGATTCATGTGCTGGTATTTAAAGCATGCTTAAGCATGATGAGCATGTGGTATTAATCATCTATCATAATCATAGACTTAATTAAAAAAATTATCGCACTAATGATTTTGGGATTTCTCTACTCATACATTACTTATGTGTTGGAGGAAGTATATTTTTTTGGGAAATTTCCATGGTCTTCTTTGATCATAAGAGTTTGACTTATATCTTATCTTATAAGAACATGAATCTCAAACATGGGTGGTGAGTAGAATACTATAAGATTATGGGATTCAAAATATAAAACACCCCAATAATGGGGAATGTTTCTACATACACTCTTAGTAGGAATGTTCCATCACTATCTATTCTAGAATTGATGGAGGAGTAGACACTAATAAGGATTTTTGTGCAGTAGAACCGAGATTCTCAAGAAGATGGTTCAAGCATGGTTTTAACAAGTTCTCAGTTATCATCACCCCCTTAGAGTAGATTATGTAGATTCAGTAGTAGGATAATGAGTTTCAGAAGACTCGAGAAATCCTTCATGGTTGGGAGATTGTTTTTGGATGGTCTATTTCTCAATATGGTATGATTCACATTGGGAAAATTATTTTATTTCTAACATATATGAGTTTAGTCTTGTTGTATTTTCATAATAATTAATGTTTCACTAATCCAGAATCAATGAAGATGTATTATGAAAAGAGGTAGTTATTTAGGTGGCTAGAAATGAAGCCTGGCATCATAGAGTTTTTGTCTCACTGTTTTACATGCCAACATATAATGAAAAATACATGAAACATTCTGGGTTTCTTTATCCTATTAAAGTAATGGTATAAATAATAAGGAGGTATCCATGGATGTTTTTGGATTACAATGGACTCCCATATAGAGGAATGTAATTTGGGTGATTTTTTATATGTTAACGAAGTCTGCTCATTTCATTCTGATTAAGGATATAACTAACTTTTAATATTTGGTTAAGATGTATGTTTAGAAGATTGCGAGGTTACATAAGAGTCCTACTTCAAGTGTTTAGAATCAGGATCCTTGGGTAACCTTATGGTTCTATGGTATTATTTATGAGGAGAAGGAAACTCAGGTCAAGTTGAGCACAATATACCATCAACATAATGAGTAATTCATATTCTAGAGGAAATGTTCCATGCTTCTGTCATGGATTTTAGAGGATCATGTGATAGTCATAGAACACTGGTGGAGTTTTTATAAATCTATATTTATCCATTTTTAGTAAAAATGGATCCTTCTAAGGTTGTGTTTATTCTCCCACATAGATCACCTCTTTGTTTGGATGAGGTGGTGAAGTATCATTAGTTGGAGAATGTTTGGTATAGAAATCATTCGTGAAGATAAATGATGTACATAGACATATGGTTATATCCTAGAGTCAAAAAGTCATATGAATATTGGTGAGTTCAACCGTCTTTGTTTTTCATAGCTGAGGGAGTTTTCATAAAATTTTCTACATCGTTGGGTCATGATTGACTTGGAAAGCAGGTAAAGTTGCCTCTCAGATTTATTGGACGATTTGAGGTCACTGAGTGGCTCAGAATAGATTCTTATCTATTGTAATTTATGTATTATTTTATAGGTATTCATTATGTTTTCCATATATCATATATTAGTAAATATCTCCCTGAAAACACTCACATTCTGAGTTGGGAAGAAATTGATTTAGATAAATATTCTTATATTCTATAGAAAACGATTTTGATTATTGAATCTCAAGTGAATGCCTTGCATAAGAAGTCTATTTATTATAGAGTTATATGGAATGAGTATATGATTCTCATGAGGCGTGGGAATGTGAATCATTGATGTGGGTGAAATGGACTCAACTATTTCAATGGATTACATATTCCACATGACATTCCAAGGAATGAAAATTTTTATGGTGGGGATTTGTAACATCCTGATACCATTTTATCAGGTACACCATGAACATCATTATGGTTTCCCATTCATTTAAGATTGAGAGGATACCAATTATGGTGATGTGAAATTATTTTTGGCCTCTCAACATTAACAAGCCTTTTCTAGAGGATGCCAAAAAATTTCACACCGTGTAACATTAAGCGTAACTATTTCTGGTAAAATTCTATGAAAATAGATTGACATAGTGAATGTTACGAGTTCTGATATGGGGTTTCATGTCATGCCTTATTTAAATGTTTGATTATAACTCTACAGTGAAGGGTTTGGGTGTTTTTTGGATCGTGGGGGTTACATGCCATGTAATTTCCCGTATACCATTTTTAAAAATAATTTCCATCTGTTTTGATTTTTTTTACTTCACCGGTTCTTCATGGATCTCAACCTAAGGCAGTTCCAGGGAATATCTAGGAGACTCAACCCCTTCTAGTTTGACCCATTTGAATATCGATCTCTGTTGTAGTTATGGTGCGTCTCACCAGGTGAGTAACCGTTTTGTTTCTTTATTTCATTTGATCATGTTATCACTATTTGGTGGATTATTTGGATCTTCTGGACAAATGTTTGTGACTCTACCTGGTTTCATTTTTCACCCGTTCTGTGATATTATTTTGTAGGCCTCTTCTTTCATTGGTCATAGTGCAGCAGGAATTTATATTTGATGTATATGGTTTTCCTCTCTTCTTCCGACCAATTGTGATTAAAATTTAATTCATCCAAAGGTGTATAGATTGAATTACATGGTCTCCGTTGGGACTGTTGAGTTTTATTAATGATGGATCCTATAGCGTGAGTGTGTGACCTGAGTTTTAAGGTAGGCAGTTCCATCTATAACATATAATAATGGATCTTTTTGTTTTTCATTACTAAATGATTCATATAAAAATTTTCATGATTCCTTTGTGTGTGTTGAAGATGTTTTTTAATGAAAAATCAAATTTCCCTAGTTATTGTTAAATGGAGGGAATATGGGTATTTTTAAAGCATTGAAATTGAATTTGTGATATGGTTTTGAAGTGGTTTTCATAGTTTTAGAATTAATTGTGAAAAAAAGCGCATGGGTTATCGTGTGTACTTATGTGGAGAATTTATATTAAGGACATCATGTATCGTTAATTGATTATCAAAGAGGTATGTCTCAGGGATTTTTAGGTTTTATAGGCCCATTGTTCTAGCAGACTGATATTGACATTTTGGGGGGTTTAGTGAAGGGGTATTCCTATGATTGATAGGCCTATTGTACTAGGATTATAATTTTTGCACATGATTGATTGCGGTATGCATAGTATGTGGCCCAAATCTGTAGTTTTCTTCAGTGCAGCACATGGGTTACAATGGGTTGTCAGGTGGAGTGTTTATCTAGACACCACTATCCATTGTTTTGTGATTATAGAAAAGGTTTATCTTAGTACATTCATCAATTTATATGGCATGTTGTTATAGGAGACCCATATTATTATTTTAGGGTATTTACCCTTGGAAAATTACACTTCTTCCTTGGACTTTAATTTTTTTATCCCAATTTGTGAACTTGTCTGATTGTCGTATGAGTAGTTTTCGGCCTAGACCTATAGTATTCTTGGTGTTTTGATAACTCTTCTTCTATTTTTATTACATTCATTTATGAGTTATCCTTGATATTCATGTTTATTCCTGTAGAAAATAATATAGAAAATGTGCACTGAAAGTCATATACCAGCTTTTTTTAGAACAATGGAAAAAGGTAAACAATTTCCAAGTTTTTTATGAAACTGTTATACTACAAATCATGCAATGTTATCAATTAAAATGAGAAAACATGAATTTTTATACAAAATATTGTTATGGAAATCTTGGGTGGGATCCTACTGAGAATATTATCTCACACCCTATACATATCTTTTGTTGTGTGTAGACATTTATTTGTCATCATTTTCTTGGAAAGGAACGACACCGATATGAGGCGGTGATGTTCTTGTCATCTAGTTTGGTAGCTGGTGGTGTGATGAGGGGATTTTTCCATGACATTTTTTAGATTGTCTCTTTGTATAGATACCATTGTAGTTAGAAGTGTCCTTAAGAGATTCTAAAAACCTTTATTGTTTTCTATTTCTATTTTTTTTATAGTTATGGAATATATATCTTTTTTGTCTCTTGTTGTTCATTTTGATTAGAAAATATATGACAATTGTGTGATAAGGTTGAGAGAAATTGTTTCCTTTATTGTTTCATTCGATACATGGGTTCTTGTCACTAGCCTGTGAGGATTAGGAATTCCCTTCGGGTATGTGACAAAATAGGTTAGGTGTTGGGTCTGAAGAAAACCCGGATTAGTTCATAATATGATATATTATAAAAGAGGCATGATCAAATATTTTATAAGAAATTTAACCTAGTATTTATCTAATGGGACTCAATGAGTTATTTTTTATGTTAATGGAGTTGGTGGTATGGTAGTGTGCATTCATTTAATTCGGATGAGATCATTGTAGAACACAATGGAAACATGATGTTCTTTAGTTTTATGATACAAATAGAAATTTAGTGAAATATGGGTAATGCTGGAATGATGAAATAAGATATGGACATATGTAGTAGTGGATACCTAAAAAATATATTAGGTATGGTGGATAAAAAAAATTAGGCCGATCATAGTTAGGTTTTGACAATATATAGAGGATTTCCTAGGAGAAGTGATGCACCACTATTATAGGATCAATATAGTTTTATCCTTCATGATCCTCAAGGGATGTTATATGGTGGGGAGGGAACAATACACATTTTGATGAAATAACCATCTCTTGGTATTTTATTGTGTAATTTTCCATGGATGACATTTCAATGAGTTTGATATGGGTAGTAATTTATATTTCATAGTTTTTCTTCTTTAAGAATTATATTGACAAGTGTACTTATATTTCACCAATGATGGATGGTTTTTTTCCACTATGATAATGTATATAAACTATAGTTTGATAACAAGGATGCCACTAGAGTTTGTGGTGTCATATTAGTAATAAACAATCACATTCATTAGAGGTATATCATTGGTAATAGTTGAAAATTTTGATAGTTTTTATTGAACATTGATGTTATTAACTGAATGGATATTATTTTACCTAGATTCTTTGATGAATTATTAAAATATATTCAAATGTAATATAGTATGGATCATTGAATTTTCATTAGTGCCATGATGATTTTTTAAATGATACAATGGTTCACTAGATTTAGAATTCATCGATTCTAATGGTGTGTAACACCACAATATTTTATGGCATTTCACTTGGTAAGGAAAAAAATATCCATGAAATCATACTTTACCCAGAATAGTGATAATAAAAAATGATTATATATTATTATTTAACAGAGATAGTTATCACCTAGATGATAGAATGTAATGAGTTATTGATATTAATAAAAATTATGAAAATATAGTTTTCACAGGTTAATAAATTAAAATCATGTGATACCTATTTATTAGAAATGTAAATATTATCCAATTAAACATATGGATGTGTTTTTATTAAATTATAAATTCTATATGCCCAAAATAGAATTTAATCATAATAAAGTATATTAAATTATATTAAGAAAATTTGTTAAATAAATTTTTTTTATATATTGATTAATAAAATTTCAATTCATCCAACATGTTTCTTGTCTTAAGATAAGAAATAATTCATATTTTGTGCGTAAAATATTATTTTTATAGAAAATAATTTTTATCCCCTTTTGATAGAACACTCAATTGTGATATAAATTTTTACACTTTTGTAATTTTTATTTGAAAAGTTAATGATAATTTTTGAAAAAATGATATCACAATCCACAATGATTGAAGCTTTGGAATTTTTCAAATAGGATTCATTTTTTGATAAATAGTAAAAAATACATAGTTTTAATAAATTATATACATTTTAATCTAATTTATTTTAAATGGGAAGTTATATTATAAATAGTTTTATAAGTAAAATTAGTTATATTACATTAATTAATACATTTTTTAAAATATTAATATATTTCATTATGAATTTGAATATAAAAACATTTAGAACTTTTGACCTTTTCACACCAATAATCTACTTTCCCATTGAGTATGCAGGATTAATTAGAAATATTTTTTTACAATTTTGTAACATGAATTTGGTAAAATAGATGACATTTTGAACTAAAAATTTAAAATTTTGTTGAAAGGTCAATTTAGTAAAAAATATACGATGGTAAAATACTATTTACCATAGAATACGTAAAATAATGAAAATTATTAAAGATAAATGGTAAAATATTAAGATTCTGAATTAATTAAAACATTTAATGGGAAGATGAGGAATGGATTTACTGTAACCAGGCTTCAAAACATTAATTAAAAACATATTTCATTGAAATTAATGAATCCAAAATTCAGTTGGATTTAATTATAATATATTTAGGATTTAATTAACTAAACCAACTTCTCCAAAAGTTTAAATACCACATCCTACCTCCCCATTTCAAATCTAAAAATATTTAGATCATCAAAAAACTAAAGAAACAATTCTGCCCAACTCTAATTATGTCCAAGTGATACTTGTCACACCAAAATACACAATACATTGTTCTCAAGGGTCTCTAAATGTGTTGATATTCATGAAATAAATTTTTCCAACCACCACTCTTAATTTAATTTGTTCTTATTCTTTCTCCCTATCTCTTTCATACATCGAGTAAAAATTATTCCACAATCATGAATGCACTATATTGTTATGTTTTAATGGAATATATTATATCCATCCCTTTTATTAAATAATCTTATTCAAATAAATGAAATTATTTTCCAAATTATGCTACTTAATTACTTACATAAATGATTTTTTAGTTCTTTTTACATTACCACCTTCTTAGATTGTCATAAAACATGAATGATACTATTTTTTCTCAAAAATAATTTTCATCAGAAATATGAATTTTTTCTTCTAGATTATTTTAAGGTGTATTATGGTCTTTTCACATTAGATGACGATCACATATTAATTTTTTATGACCACTATATTTGACTTAAAATAGGGTGTTTACACGATGATAGAAGTTTCGTTGATTTCTAAGACATTTGAATTTTAGTGAAAAAATAATTAAATAATGTTTAATCAAAGAAATATTGAATTATCCATGAAGGATAATGTGGTCATATCTTTTGAATGGAGCACTGGAATGATATTTCATCTCCTATATTAAGTATATAATGGGGAGCTTTTTCTAGGAGGAGAATAAAATGGAGTTGTGCGCGGGGCCGACCTAGGCACCCTTTTCTTTTCATTATCTATTTTTCATTTTTTAATTTTCTATTTTATTTCTTCTCATGCTTTTTTTTGTTTTATTTAATTATTTCAAACATGTCTTATTATGTACTCCCCCTTGGAATCTCTTTTATTGATGATATATGGATGAATATCGAGGGACATAGAATGAGAGATGAGGGAGAAGGAATTACCACAGTAGATCTTGGGACACGCTAGATCATTGTGAAAAAAACGTGGGACACTATTTTCCATGTAGTTGCATATATAGGCAAACATCCTGTGTATTTGGGACATGAATATGTTTTATACTAGCCCAAAACCTGTGTAGGTAGCATTCTGTGTATTAGAACCTGAATAGGAACATTGATGGCCAGGTCATGTGAGAGTCCTAGGCAAGTACCCAGTGTAGGGTACATACCATGTACCCCATATTACATGTTGTGTACATGGACATATTCCTGCCATTTATATGATGAATTTCATCCTTAGGCAAGGAATTTAAGATACACATCCTGTAATAGGGTAACACATTGTGTACTCTGACTTTCCTTTCCATTGAGGGTATTCATATGTTTTCACATAGGAGTCGAAGTTGGACCCAAGATTATTCCATTCAGAGTATCATTTCACATAGATTAAGAGGGTGAAACCCTTTGATGTGGTTCGAGTGATTCTAGGTTGAAAGATTGGGCCTTTCTCATAATGTATTGGATCATCCTTTAGTAATCATATACATTGTATTTTTAGGGTTATATTTTATTAGAGATGATCCTTTATTTCTCTCATGAACTATTCTTTTGTATATTTTCCCTTTAGGATGCATCCCCTATGAGATGTGCACTTATGACCTAAGAGGCCATGAGATCGGTTGTTTGGGAGGATCCCATGTATGATTCCTCTGCATAGATTTCAAAATAGAGGATATAATGTAGTGTGAATCTGTCTTCTTTATATAATCTTGATCCCAAAGGGTTGCATTTTCTTATAAGATGACCAAGAAATTCCCGTGCATGATACCTTTTTTGACTTTCTACATGAGGATCATTTAAAAGATACCTTTTTGAAGTTGTTGTTTAATTATTCCATGTATAATTTCCAATTTTAACATTTCATATATAGATCCCATTTATAAATTATTCACTTCTGTTTAGACTTAGAGGTTTTTATGTTAGATGTATCATAATTGTTTTGAACTTAGAGGCCTAGTTGGTACCCAATTATTTAACAGACCATGAGTTAGTACGTTTGTTTTGGGTAGAGATTGAATCAGGTGTCACCATGAAAACATTACAAATCTTGTAACCCTATCAACTATGTGGTAGTAGTGTTGGGATTATGCATTTTTTCCACCCTAACTCTTTTGTATAATATTTTAATTTATTATTATTTATGTAGTGATGTTATCGATATGTGATTCTTGGTCGGTGGATGTTTAGCTTGAAATGAGGTTTAATTCTGTATATTTTGGATGCTATGAAACTATTATTGTTATCCCTATTATAAGACATGTTATTTTCATATATATTTTTTAAATTTATAGTTTCTACCTATGATATAACTATTAGTATTATATATAAGATTAGTTGATTATATAAATTTCTATAGGTGCTTATTGAAATATATCTATTGATCATACTATTATGTTATGTGCGCATGGAATGCCTATTGATCATACTAACATATTGTTCATATATCTCAAGTGATAAGTATTAGTATTCTATCAATGAGATGTTATATGATTAGAATGATTATACACTCCTTGGCATGTGGGTAAAATAAGTATGCTTGCACACTCCTCAACTTGTGGTTATCAGTGGATGACTACATGCTACATAAGGTGTAGTGTATAGAGGATTATTATACTCTCCTCGAGCTGTGGGATCAGGAATATGATCCAATTTCTTTATCAGGTTCTTTGAGTATGGTATCTGAAACCAAAGTTTGACATTAAATTTTGGATCTCAATGGGTGGTAATGAGTTATCGTGGGTGATATCTCCTATAATTTTCCTCATAAAAATACCCTTATGGTTCATCAGAGTCAAACTGTCAATACCACATATTGATCTAGATGCAGGGATTAGACATTAGACTAGTTTTACATGGAATTTGAAGCATGGTATCTTTCATAGTGACCATTAATAGGTTGACTAAATGTACTTCTCTTGAATCCTTTTATATAGATATTGGGGGAGAGTATGGGTGAACCTAGGTGTAAGACCAGTGTCACCATATGGTGACACATAATACTCAAAGATATTCTTACTGTTGGAAAATTCATGTATATTTTTATTTGGATTAAGATAACAGAGATCAAGTTCAGGATACATTCCTAGTGTGGTATGAAATCCATCATAATTCTATTGTATAAGATGTCAATGATATTGGGATTATAGTCCTAAGGAACTATTGTTGATTGGTTATATGATATTTTAATCACCGTACTCATGAATATCCATATTTATGTATATTTTTATAGGTGTGGGACTATAAATATATAGACAAATAGATATGTATCGAAATTTGGTAACTTCATTAATTGGCTGAGATTAGGGATAATGTGTTTGACTATTCAATTTTTGGTATGGTTTTACATATATTTCCAATAGTGTATCTTGTAGGCTGAACCTGTTTCTTTTGCACAAACATATAGCCTCATATTTACCAGTTCATCGTTCGGGTGGCATAATGAGATTATTTATCAACCCTAAACCTGAACCTCTGTATGTGTTGACCATAAGACTTATTTTCAGGTGGATAATGGTTTTATTATAGAAATGGCTAATGACCATAGTTTCAGGTTCAAGTAGAGTTGATCATGTGTGTTTTTTGGATCAAGATGCTGCAATTCGAATGTGTCTAAAGATGTGCTATGTGGTAATTCTCATAGTTTGTAGTAGATCCCTATAATTTTGTTTTAGTATCTTTTTATCATATTTTAATGTATGATCATCCCGATGGGTGACCTGGGGTGTATGTATAGAATATATATGCTGGATTCTATAGAATCTTTTATTTATAATTATATCATGTTCTATTTATGTAATTTACTAAATTCATACATATTTTATTTACATCAGTGTATGATAATTAGATATTTCCACTATTTTTCTACTATTATATTAGGGTATATTCTCTCCACTATCACACAGAAGTCCCTAGCTTCTAGTTGGTAGCCTCTGCAGTACATGGATGAGTTTATAAGGCCTCAAAATCAAGAATCTCATAGCACCGTTTTAGTGGCATCTAGTTCAATATTTTACAAAATTGTATTCATGTAGTTATTTACTTGTTATTAATATTTTTAATATTGTATACATGAATATTTGGAATGAATCTGAACCTGTTATGGATGTCTAATGCATACATGGAGTACATATGTTCTGGTACGAATTCACGGTTTTCAAGGTATAGAATTGTTTTATTAATTTGTGATGTTACAGTTTTATATGATTTTCTCCTTGGGTGACACACATGTTCTGTAGATGTGATGGTTTATTATTTATTTACCTCTCTTGGTCATTATAAATATGTCATAGATGAATTTTGATAGTTATCCATCTATGAAAATGATTCTTATGATGCATCAAATTTTTCAGGTAGAGTTCTCACCAAATAGGGATGGTATTGTGCATTTTTTACTGATAAATGAGGCCTTTTTTGTCCTACGTACATATGTATATTTCATTCAAATTTCAGGTTTTGTTGATCAACGTTGAGGTAATTATTTAGTTTTATGACTCATTACTCATGCATTGGTGGTGTAATGACCTTAATAGATCTATATTGCACAAAATTCCTATCTATTTTGACCAATGTAGGGTGTTATTTCTTTGGACCTTATATATTGTTATATGAATATGTATAATTCTAATGGATAACATAAAATTTCACATGAAATGGACCATTAAGTGGTATTACTATATACTGATTCCTGATAAATTTCTTTTTAGTCTCTCATCTATGTTAGTATCTTATCCTCCAGGTACTAGATCCTTAGAAGAAATATTGATGAGGATCAAACCCATGTTGGATGTGTTCTTATTTTTGATATTATTATGCCTTTTTGATCTTTTCCATTGTTGGAGTGGTTTAATCTTATGGTATAGGTGGTTAAATATTGTGGCCTAATTGTGAGACTTGTTCTATTGGGCTAGGTGGGACTCCTTGAGGCCCATAGAATGACTCAGACCATTGTTGGTTGATGTACCATTTTGATGGGTGTATTCGTGAGAGTAGAAGGAGAGTTTTTTAGATGGATTTATTGGAATTGATAATTATTTCATGCTCATTTTGTGATCGATGAATGGTAGGTTCTTGAGTTTGTTGATATAGGCATGTTGATGACCTAGGAATTTAAAAAAACATATGGTGATCTAGTATCATGAATTGTTTTTACAAGCCCAAAAATTTGGTTTCCTGGCATGGTCGACCAGTTTCACTACTATCACACGTGTTGTTAAAACATTGGTAGATGCTACTGACTAGAGTGACACTATGGAATGGAACATCAAGGAATAGAATTCTTACACATGTGAGGTGATCAATTTCTATGAGGATATATATTTGACCTATTGGATTAATGATACTGGTATTCCATATAGAAAGGTTTTATTATCCATGTATTGGATTACTTGCTAGAGTATGAGTTGTGTGTTAAATGTAAACAATAGTTTTTCATTATAATATTTACTCATAAATCAGTTAGTGGTCTGGTGCTAGGGGAGGACTAATGGTTTCAAGACAATCCATGGAACTGTTTCCCAGAAATGGTGTTTTAATGAGAATGTCCCTATATTATGGAGGATACATTTAAAAAAATTGAGTAACATAATACATATGACCAGTGATTCAACCTTTACATGCATTATTGGAAGAGGTGGTGTCAGTTATCTTTTAAAGGTTTGTTAGCATATATTTTAGACTTTTTCTTAGAGAATGAATCAAATTCTATTTTTTGGGATCCTATTGTACTCTTAGTTAGAGATGATCATTTGATATCCCTACATAATCTTCAGTATGATGAGAGAGAATTGGAACTATATCATGATTATTTTATTTAAAATCTCTTCCTAGTTTGAGGAAGGGGATATATTAACGATGCACTCTGTGAGTGGAATATGATTAGTTATATGATGTGATTTAAACCATTGACCTTTTGAGGGCAGTAAACCTATTTTTATGTTGAAATTCATATAATTTAATCGTGTATTGTTATATATGTTTTGTTTTTATATGGTGATAAGATTAATCCAACGATGGTGAGTTGTAGATGAATCATAATTAAGATATTCCAATGTTGGATAAAATGTTGATGATTTGAGGGTGGTCATTGAAAAGTTAAGGTAGTTTATTTTATAGATTCATTAGTTGAGAGCATGGATTCTAATATTACCACTAGGAAGATTATTGATGAGAAGGTTTATTTTGTTATGGTTGTAATGTTATATGTTATCCACGACTAAAGTTTTTAGCTAAAACTTGATTTTTTAACTCATAATCTTATAACTAGTAACATTTTTCCTCCTAGTAGATGATATTAGAAATTTCTTATTACTAATCCAATTTTCCCAAATCAGTGTCTTTAACCTAGTATAATATTTTTGTGGAATTTAAATAAGTTCAATTTTTTTTCATAACAATTAAATTTTAAAATTTAATAATTTAAGTTATAAATTATATTTCTGGGTTTATTTTGTTTATTATTTTCAACATTGTGTTATATTGAGATTCTATGAATAATATAGAGTCCGAAATGTGAATTTTTTCATAGGTATAGTATAAACGTGAGTTGGGTATGAGGGATAACCTGGGACTCATTTTCATTTAATTTTGTCCCTTGTATTTATTTTTATTTTTTATTTATATTCTTCGAATTCTTTATTTCATTTTCATTTATTCTTTGCCTATAAAATTCTCAGAAATGTTGCTGAGGTATCTCCATCACAATGATAGAATTGAATAAGGTAGATGTCAAGAGAAAGGGAGAGAGATTGAGAGGGACGTACAACTGAGGAGCTCTGGATATGTCGGATCATCGTGCAACAAATGTGGTCTATTGAAATGGGGGAAGCATTTGTAGATTCCACTCAAAGGTAGTCCATTTTTAAATTTTTTCATAAATCCATGTATATTAACCATTTTCATATTTGAATACCCATATATTCTTACTTATGGACCCTTGAGTCCCAATCTACAACATTTGGGGGGGATGGTGGTTCCTAGTCAATTTGAGTGTTTTTCATATAAAAACCATAAAAATGGTTTGTGGTTCAGGAACGATACAGAATTTGTAGTTCATGTTTGTAGAATATGAATTTTTTATGTACACAACATGTATGTGGTATACACACTATATACGGGTACTCCGATATGTTTCCAAGTATATGGCCAGACTTCTAATGTAAGGGAAGATGGATATGTATAGTACACAACAAAAAGCCATACAGGAAAGATGCTGAGTAGAAGTTCGTGGAAAGGATAGTACAAGGACATGTCAGGTTAATAACATGAAAAGGTTACCCCTGTAGGGTACATGTCATGTACCTAATCTTACATGTTGTGTATTTGGTCTATTACACTCAATGTACAATATGGATTTTGTGCCATGGTGTGGAGTTGATGGTACATGTTGATTACTAGGGTAACAAGTCGTGTACTCCTCATTTTCAACCATTTTATTATTTTTTCATATCATTTTCACCATGAGTTTTAATAAAACCCATTATTAGTTCATTCTATGAATCATTTCCCATATACCATGATAGTTAAACACATTAATGTGGTTTATGGACTCCAATGGGAGATTTTGAATCCATTTTCTAAATGGAGAGGTTATTACATAAATAATCATATCTAGTGTCTTATTAGAGTGAGAGTTGTTATCAGATGATACAAGAGAAATATCATGTGAATATTCTTATGAACCTTTTCTCTTTTTTCCTTCTCCCTTGTGATATGTAATCTTCATGAACCTAGAGTATGTGAGACCAGTTGTTTCTGACGACCCATTATAGGACTCTTCTACACATGTTTTGACCTAGAAGATACTGTATAGGCTGACACTATAATGTTTATATACAATGAAACACACAAGGGATTCCTTTTATAACATTTTGACCTATGGAATCCAGTATAGGATCCGTATGAAGACTTAAAACTCAATTATACCTTATAGGATGAATCAATTGACTTTTCATTCAAGTATCCCTTGTAGAATTCATCATTTTACATTTTTAGCTAAGGATCCATTGTATGACTCATTCTCTCATGTTTAGAACTTTAGGATCCCAAGTTGGATTCATCTTCAGTGTTTTGACTTGAGATACCCATCATGTGACTTTTTGGTTTACATTATATACATTCGTACATTGGGTTTCGGTAGATATGGTATCCACTGTGAACTTAAAAATAATTCATAACCTATAAGCCTATCACAACTATGGAAGTTGTGTTTGGTTTAGGCAGTTGGCCACCCACACTCTTTTTTCATAGTTACTCTTGTTTATTTCAAATTCAATAATTTTATCTAGATATTCATCATGGTTGGTATTTTTCATGAATAACATGAGGTGTCTTTATTAAAATATTTGGGATACCAGAAAAATATTCATTTGATCTGACTTCTGAGCCATGTTATGTTCATATGTGTATTTTTATACCCAGAGGAACAACCTATGATATGGAAGTTGAGCCTGTATATTTTATTAATAAATTATTTGGATTTCTAGAGGTGCTTCCTAGAATCCAACTATTGATTCTACTACTATGCTATAAATTCACGGTGTCACTTGTAGTAGTACTTTGGTTGATTATACATTCTCGAGTGATGAGGATGATTCCACAATCGTTGAGCTGGTAGATTATGAGGATTAGTATTCGCTCCTTTACATGTGAGTTAAATGAGGAATATTATTCTCTCATCAACCTGGTGTTGTTTATGGATGATTAAAATCTCCTTGAATTATGTTCTATAGAGGATAATTACTATATCCACGTCGTGTGGATTATGGATGATGACTATGGTCTGTTCATTTTTTTCAAGTGATTAGGATCTTGCAACCTTCTCTCAGGGATCAAGATTATGAAACCTGTTCATTGGAAGGGTGTTTAAGCATGGAGTATCAATTATATGGTTGAAATTCACTTTTGGATCTCAATGGGTGATCATGATGTCTCAGCAGTGAGCTTTACTATAGATCATCTAAGGGTTAGATGCTTCAGGTTCAACAGAGTCTCAATGTCATGACCACCTTCAGACCACGAACTTGGTCTAAGATATTGTACTATATATACAAATAATTAAAATCATGGAATATATCATATTTAACAGTTTATAGAATATTTAGTGGTACTTCCATGGAATCCTTATTTAATGTAATTATAGGATATTATAGGGGGACCCTGGGGTGGGACAAGTTAACCCCTATTATAATGTTGATTTATAAGAGATATTTAAGACATTGGATAAAGAAGGTGTATATTGATTAGGATTGTCAACCCTTATATCTATTTAATGATAAATGACCTGATTGGTAAAATATCCCGCTTAAATACCATTCACATGATGTCTAAGAAATCGATATTATAGACCAATGTATAGACTTCTGATTGATTTTAGGATATTTTATTCATGTTAGTGATGAATATCTACATTTATGTACATACATAGAGGTATGACAATATACATTTATAAAAATATAGATATGAAAATACAAGTTGTAACATTCTATGTTGACCATGATTATAAACCGAGGGTATGACTGTGCTTTCAAATTTGGCCTTTAATTATATTTTTATTTATGTCTCAACTAGCCTGGCCATCTTGCTTTTGTATGCACTTATTGATACATATTTAGATGATCATAATTGGGGGAGACCTTATGAGATTATTTATCACCCATATATGTGAACCTTGTTTTTTGTTTGAATGTTATAACTTCTTTTTATGATCATCCGAATTGAATGGTGGATTGGGCGGAGGCAGATAGTTTCATGTTCGAGAGGAGATGCCCACATGGGTTCTCCTGATCAGGTGGTGCAATTCAACGGTTTTTGGGGGACTAGTATGTGGTCTATATTGGACTTAATGTTAGATACTTGTAAAATTGTTTCATTTTCTTTTGTTCTCTTATTTATCTATTGTCATTCGTGTCGGTTATCCATGTTCTATATTTGGGATAGTTGTTGAGGATTTTCTGGAATTTATCATTTATTATTACAACACAATATATTTCAATTATTTACTACTTCCAAACCCAATTTATTTATTGATGGGGATGATTCATATATTTTTATTCTTATTTCTTACTCTTATACGAGGGAATATTCACCCCACTAACTCACTCTAGTCCCTCACTACTATATGCTAGCCTCTCACGTATGAGGATATGTGCTTGAGGCCACATAACCAACTAGTTTAAAGCACCATTTTAGTGGAATCTAAGTAAAGATGTTAGAAAAAAAATATGTTAAATAATATTTATATAAGTATATTATATCATGTTTATTTTTTTCTAGATATGTTAAACTAATAATAGTAAATAATATAATAATAGTTCATGATATGAAAAAAAACTAGAAAAATAAATTAACCATTTATCATTAAAAGTTTTTCTAATGAACCATCCTATTGTAAGAAAAAAAATTATTATGGGAACATTTATACTCCTAGAAGCTCATAAATTCCATTTCATTCCAATTATATATTTTTATTTCTAATTTCAAAAATAACCAATAATTATAAACAAATGAACTGATCAGGAAAATCCAGAAATAGACTAAACAAAAACCTTGAAAAAAATAATGTATTATTAATGAATGGGTTTCAAACTAATAAAAAAATGTCAAATTAAATATTAGAAATATTAATGTTGTTTATAAATTATTTAATATAGTCTCTTAACCATATATACATGAGGATAATGTATGAAAAACATAATGGAATCGTAAGGTATGGCTTTCTCATCAGCTTTTTCACTTATATGAGAGATATATATTATTTTCCACCATTACATGTGTGTGGTGTATATATAATATCCTTTGACTAAGCATATAATGAATATATTTATTTTCATGGACGTAATTGTTTAAATAGATAGTTATTACTTTTTCAGGTAAAACAATTCGAATGATTACAAAGTGTTAAGGGAGTTCATAACCCAATTTTCTTTCCATGGGTTAAACTACCACTTAACTTATTATTAAATTCTATGATTATGTGTGAAATAAATTATTATTATGTTATATTGTATTTAAATTTATTGGAATTTTTTTTATAAGGAATAATCATAAATTATTCAATTGATTACTACTCACATCAATGATAAGATAATTGTAAGGGGATTTCTAGTCTCAATTTTATTGTTTCAAGACTAATTCCATATTCACCACTCATTAATTTTTAAGTATTATATATACTACAGATTATTTTAATATATTATACTTATCATTATATTTAATGGAATTTAAATACCCTTTTTATGATCATTATTTCATGGGGTTTATGGTTCAAAAGATACCAAATCAGTAAGGTAACTTTTTCTCAATTTTCCATCTTTGAAAAAAATGTCATGTTATGCACCTATATTAATTAACTACTTGCATATAATTAAATTTTAAATTTTTTATCCTGAATAACATTCTTTTCATTATATTATATGTTTAATGTAATGTTATTTAATCTTTTATTAGAAATTTTTTTATTCATAATGGCATTTTTTCTAAAAATGTTTTCAAATAATTTTTTCAAATGATGTTTTATTCATTATATAAAATAAAAGAATTTAAAAAAAATTAATTTTTTAATCGTAATGTTTAATTTCTTCAAATACAATTTCAATATAAAGGCTTTATAAATATCTTATGATTTAAAATGTGTTTTCAATGAGGAAAAAAAATTTCAATAAGAACTATTTTAAAAGGATCTTCTTTGATTATTTTCCATCTATGACGACTTCTGTTGGTGTTTATCATGCCTTGTTGATGATATGACCTGATGATACCATTATTATTCATTCAATGAATGGTTTATGATTATAATATCATGATAATTATAAATTTAATTTCATTCGAAGTGGAACCCTTATCTTTATTTTTTATTATTTATGTGGAACACATAATCATAAAGATGTTGTAATGGGTGAACCTAGATAGTTTTCTAATGAATTGGGTTACGTTTTAGTCACCAGAGATGTCAAGTTAGGATATAGATTAAACCTAATTCATTTATGTGACCTTCTTTACCATGTGATATTTTATTGTTGCTTATCCTTGAATCATGTTTATGTTTTTTATATGTAATCTACATAATTTAACGATTTATGTTATTATTTCATGTCTAATGTTCATTGATTGTTTTTTACTCATGTATTATCAAAATATATGTTCTATTTTATGATTCAATAATTTTTATTTTTTATAATGTATATAATTTTATGATATTATATTCTTCATCAGATACAATTATTCTCATCTTCTGATTTCATATGACCATGGCTTGATTACTCTTTTTTCTAACCATGCTGAGCATCCAATATCACCAATATTATGTTTCCTTTTTATTATGTTATGAGGAATTAATTTAAATTAAATATTACTAGAAGGATTTCACATGGATGATGTTGATGAATTTTTATTATAATGGTAATTAATTGGAGATAATTATGATCTTTATTAACTAGTTATTTATCAACCCATTTTGTTAATTTTTTTTCACAAATCCTTATTACTATAATCCTAAAAAGTCCATGGTCATGTATGTGTTATAATATTTATATATGAAGATGTATGTATTCATGAAAAAATGGGGCCACATTTATCATTTTCAAATTTAAGAATGTAATTATAATGTTTGTAGAACCATATATAGAAGTAAAAATTCAGTGATATTATAGTTTGTATTAGAGAATAATATAGTTATTATTTGGGACAAGGACAAGAAAACATTACCAATGACCCTTGTGATAACTCTATCACCATGTACAATAATAATTTAGACATTAGTTATAACCATCATTTCTATTATTATCCTTCTAATTTAAGTTTTTTCTTTTTTATATTCATAACAGATGAGAGTTAAAGCTTACTAAATGTATTGTTCTTTTCTTGTTAATGTATAGAAATATGAGAACCCCTGACACAAACATATGTGATAGATAATGTGATAATTTCTCTAAAGAAATATGAATAATAACAGGAAATGGTGCTTAGGACAACATGAAAGTACTGACTAAATTCACTCATGTTATAAATAATAAATTTAATCTTATGGAACTCTCGCATCTTTATAATAATGATAAACAAGAAGTCAAATACATTTTGTGATAATGGCCGTATAAATTAAGTGGTTCGTCTGATCCACTAATTATAAAACAATTCATGAACTCCATTTATACGATATTTTTTGTCATCCAGTGTTCAGAAGAGGAGAAATTCATTCTGAAGTTCTATCATTTTGATAGGGGAAACTGATCAGTGGTGAAAACTAGTAGATAACATGAACAATACAAGGGGAATTTATTCCATTTAATTGGAATCATTCAAGATTTTTTACAATAAATATTTTATCTGAACTATCAATCTTAATATGTGGAGGGAGTTCCTCAACCTGGAGAAAAAGGAAGATGAGTCTATCATATTATATAGGGAAAACATCACACGTCTTACATGGTATACACATGATTTTATAATTAGAATTGAAATTATGGAGGACTGATTCCCTAGTTTATTTAAACTGAATCAACATAAATCCTAAACACATTATGATATTCATAGTTATGAAGTTTTTTTAGTCATTTCCCTACTCTTTAGATGGAGATCAAACAGTCTCAGTACTATCATTAGACTAGATACAAGAATCATAAGATAAAATAGATACCATTTGAAAAATATCATCGAGGAATGGAAAAAATCATCCCACTTTTCATATGTGGGGAAAAAGTGTCATTGATAATTACTAAAAGGGACTAAGAGGGGTTTCAATTGTGGAAAATAAGGGAGACAAGATAGATAATGACAAGGCGAAATAAATAATCTCATTAATTAAGAAGATTTGATGATGGATCATATAAACATTTTTTCTGCTATGAATTGTTGTATAATCATGTAAAATAAGTTTTATTTGGGATAGTTCCCTATGAAAAGGGTAGTAGGTAAAATCTATGACTGGAAACTCGAAGATGTTAAGGAAAATAATTTATAATTACTATTGTTGAACTAGAGAAAAATAATGAATAATTTAGTTAATTCCATGGATTGGAATAAAGGTCTCCCGAAGTTATTATTATTAGATGAATTACTTTAATTTTTATTGTATAAGAAATATGAAAATATTTTTCCTTGGATGAAGGTATATGAAGAAAATCCACAATATGATATGATTAGTGGTTATAGTGAGACTATAATTGTAATACGAAATAAGTGCCTTAAAATAAGATGAAAAATGATAGTTATTTATTTGAGATGGAATCAAATGATACATTTATTTTCATGCTAGACATTAAATATTATATTATATGAGTCATGAAATATATATGAATATGTTTTCTTTAAGTATTTATAAGGTTATATTGATTGATGCTGAGATAATCATAATGTTATTTAATGGTAAGGTGATAATTTTCAAGAAATTTCATTAAGGGAATGCTAACCGTTAATTTGTGGATGTTGTTGAGATACTATTCAGATAAAGGGCTGTTTTTTGTGTCAAAATAATTTATTTAGTATTCATGACCATGGGACTGATTATAAATATGATGAAAAGGTGGTTTATGGTTTTATTTTAGAGATTTTTAATACTTATGGTCTACGGAAAGAGTTAAATTTTGAATGCATTCATGTTTTTAGTAATATTTTCTTGTAAATATTCTTATTTCCATGTTTAAAGATAATAAATAATATTGAACCTAAAATGCTCGGTGTGTGACAATTAAGAGATGCATCATATTATTTAAGGTATTAATGAATAGTTTATTTTTAAAATATACTAACCTTAATTTAAAATATTTTGATTTTCTTCTATGTTGGTGGTTATAAGTGTAACCATTTATTAAGTTGTGTGTCATGAAATATTGATGAGGTTAAAGAGATTAATGTATTACATAACTAAATGAAGATTTATCTATATGGGATAACATGTGATAACAATTTTATTTGTAATAACTAGACATAAAAGGAATGAATTTTCATCCAATTATAGATCTTTTGATCATATAGTTCTGCTATAAATACATTTCCTTGGAGTAATAAATGATGTGTATATTTGTTAATGCATAATTAAATAGTAATAATGAAATTAATGAGATAAAATTAAGTATATATTCTCCCTTTATTTTGAAATTAAATTTTATACTTTTATAATCATTTGATATGATTTCAAATTCCTTTTTCAAAAATATTTTTTTGATGGATATGTGGTCATTAACAATCTAATGAACATGTTCTCTACCATTCAATATCAAAACAAGATATTTTAAATTCTCTTCAATGTACAACATTTTAAAATCCACTAATGTTATAATAATAAGAATCTATGTTATGGGGTTACATTTTCCTTTTACATTACCTTCTTTTTAAGAGGTTGTTTTATTATTATTTTTTTAATGTATGGATCCCACAAGGACAGAAATTTAGACATCTATATTTTATTTTCAATTGCAATTTAAAGTTTTTTAAAGTTTTATTTTTATTCATATCTGGATGGTAGAATATTGATAGACACTTACACTAAATGTCTCTCATGTTCATGGTGTGTTTCAAGTACCTCTCATGAGGCTGTATAATCCTACTCCTTCACATGTTCTAAACATAGTGATCATACCTCCATATAAAGATCATGTTTTTAAATAAGAACAATTAGATATTTTGAATCATGTAGAAAAATTTCTATGAAACAAGACCCCTCACATAGATACAAGTTTGTAGAAAAATACCAATTTGAATAAGCTTTGTGGATACCTAATGAAGTGATGAGGTAGGGGAATCCAAATCTATTGATACACGCATAAATAATTTTAATGGTGAAATTAATTTTATGTTGTGTAGAATGTAAAATTCCATGTTTTTACAAAATAACTTTTATTAAATAAATTCAATTTCATCTTTACATTATGTTACACTAAATACTAAGCTCAATTAAATGAATTTATATTATTATTTTACAGTGATAGTTATCACTAAGTTTGTGGAATTGTGGGAATGAATTAGATTAAGACGATTTTGGAAATATTATTTTCACATGTTTACAAAATTAATTCATTAGTTACCAATTAATTAGAGATAAAACAAATAACAAATTGATCATAAATGATGTGATTCTATAAAAAAATAATTCCTTATTCCCAAAATTGTAATTTATATTAATAAAATAAATTAACAAATATTAGTTAAATATATCAATTCATGTTATATGTTTTATATTCATTATTTTTTTTAAGTCATGTAATATTATTTATATTCTTATTATAAGAAATAAATCCAATATTAGTATAAAATGTTATATTTTTTTTGAAAACTAATCTTACCTCATATTGAATGAAAACCAATTTTATATATAAATTTTTAAAATTGAATAACTTTTATTTTACAAAATAATTTTCATTTTTAGATTCTTTATATAATAATTTATTTATGATATTTTTTCCAATTTTTGGAGAAGATTTATTTTTTGATGAACATTGAAAAATAAATAATTTTAATTAATTTTTTTCATATAACTTATTAATAATGATTTTTTTCATGTTTTTTAAATTAATTTTTACTGAAATTTAAAATAAATTAATCTAATTTCAGTCATTGGAATAATTTTAACATTCAAATTTGATGTAATAACATGTCGAACATTTGTCCTTTTCATTTTCAAACCTTGATTTCACGTTGCCTCTCTGGAATTTATTTTCAATTTTATTTTTTCATATACATTTAATTGAATCTAGGAATAATAAAACCATATTTATAAACCATTTTTCCAATTTATTTTTATGGTTAATTCCTTTTAAAAGTTAGTCTGGTAAAAATAATCTGTTGTTGTATAGGTATAATAGTGACAAAAATCGAAGTCAATATATTAAAGCATAATCTACCTAGATATTACAAAAGGTTATAGGTGTTTATAAAATTTATAAACCCAAACAAGATTCCAAAACATGAATTAACATGATATATTACTTAAATTAATTCCACCTCAATCTGGTTGTCATTAATTATAAATTATTTTTTATTTAATAACACAAAACCACCTCTGCCCAACTATAAATACCACCCCACCTTCCTATATAGACTCAAAAGCCTTTTTAGAGACTCATATATCTTAAAAAAATATCTCCTCCAAAACCTACACCTGTATAATTGATTTTGGTCTAAGAAAATGACCAAATGTAAAGTCCTAAAGGGTCACTAAAGGAGGTGATATTATATATATAATTTCTATAAAACACATATCTTAATTTATATTATTCTACAATATTCTCCTTATATATTTTATCAATAAATTCAATATAATTCTAAAATGGTATAAATACTATTAAATTTTTTCTAATGTAATATATTTTACCAATCCCTTTTATCACCTCCCCTTATTCAAAGAAATTTAACTAATGTAATAATTATGCCGGTTAATCACCTCCATGAATAATTATTTTGTACTTTTTTACATTACCCAATTAATGGATGTTCAAAAAATATTTTTTGACAATAAATAATATTTTTATATGTAGATTATATCCAATTTCAAATTCTGTAACTATGATTTAGTCATAATATTATATAAATTGGAACTAGTACATCATATTCGAAAAAAGAAAAAAGTTAAACTAACTATTTATCATTATCAATTCATATAATGTATCATCATCATATAAAAAAAATTATATATTGGACCATTTGTACTAAAAATCAATAATTATTTTTATTTTCACTTACATACTTTTATTCACATTTTATAAAATAATTAATAAATATTCAAAAATGAACTGATAATGAAAATCATGGAACAATCTCAAAAGAAATAATAAAAATCTTGAAATATTATTAATAATCATGTTGTATGATGTTATAATAATTCTACATAATTTATTATACATATCAATATAGTTAATAAATTAATTATTAACATTTTATAAAAATTTATACAGTTGGTGAATGTTTTTAAAACTAAAGGGAACGATGAGGTACGGATTTCTCATATCACCTTTTTTTCTTTTGTGAGATAAATATTTTATTCAGAAATATTTATACAATGTGATTCAAATATGATTAAAAAAGATATATCATTCATTGAATATAAATATATTCAGGATAATTATTGTCTAATATTATAGTTATTACATTTGTAGTGAATATAATCCCACTAATTATGAAGTGGTAATAGAACATTATCCAAATTTCCCTTTCTTATGTAAACTATAACTTCATTGATTATTTTATTCTATTATTATGTGTGAAATAAATTTTTCTATATTATATTTTTATTTGTTAATTGTCTTATGGTCATTTATAGTGAATAAACATGATTTGTCTGAATAGTTTTTTTTCTCATCAAAGATATTATAATTATAATGGGATTGATAGTCTCTATTTCATCTGGCTTATAGTTCGAATGTAGCCATATTGGTAAAGTAATTTTATATCAATATTACTTATTAGAAACATAATTAATGTTATGCTCATATATTATATTAAAAAATTTATATAATTTTATTGGATAAATACCATAATGTATTTAGTGTCAATCCCTTTCCAAACAAGATGTATCATGGTAGTAAAAAATTATAAAATGCATTGGTTCTCTATTTGGGTGCACTGATTACACCATCCCCATGAATATGTGTTCCACATAAGGAATAAATCATAATCATATGGTTTACCCATTTTAGTAAATTAAAATCATAAATATCAATATATCATAACCACAAGACATTCATATAATGAAAAATGACTGTATGGTTGGATTATATATCGGGTATGTGATGAGAAACACCAACATATGTCATATTTGATGGAAAATAATTGTGGTATATTTTTCAAAAATTTCTTCATGAAAATATTCATTCCTCTTTTATAAACACTTTTCAAATAATTATTAATTTATTATCAACATTTTCATAAAACTAGCCATCAAAAACATATAAATGATGCTTTGAAAAAAAATTTAAACATCATTTTAAAACTTTTCCTCTTGAAAATAACTAATATATAATCTATAAACTCGTTTAGAAAACATTTTTATATAAAAATAGATTTTTAATAAAATATATTTATGACCAAAGAGAAGATAATATTCCATGAAACTTATAATAACATGAAAACTAGAATATTAATGATACATCATTTTTGGGATACAGTATTAGTAGTTTCCCTTAACTCATGACTATGTCATGTTATATGAAATTACAAAAATTCCATCTTTAAATATATTATTTCATAGATCATGTAATTTTATTATTTTATTAATAATTTATAATTAAAATCCATGATTTATTTCATGAGTCAAGATATATACTATTTATATACACGGAATAATTTTCAAATGCTATGTTCCTGATCAAAAACTCTCATGCTCCCCTTATGCATTCATATGATCATGGGTTGAATACTATATTTTTATACCCATAATGATAATTTGAGATCCCCATTCTAATGTTTTTATTTCCTCTTGTTATGTGTAATGACATCAAATGGAACATTTATACAAATATTTCACGTAGATAGAAATCATGATTGTTTATTATTACGTGGAATACCGGCTGATAATTTTGATCTGTATAAACCAATTGCTTAAAAATTCATGTTGTTATGACTTTTTAATAATTAAATAAAACTCTCAACATAATTATTCTTTTGGTATATATGTTATCGAACATTTCATTTCAACGTACTATGTTTTGTTGAAAAAATAAGACACAATTATCAGTTTCAATGTCCAAAATGTAATGATTATTTTTTAATCATAAAATCTAGAAGTGCTTATTCAGGGCTATTATATTGTGATACATGATGATGGGTATTTTTGGTTGGTAAAAGTAATGTTGAATTTTGACCAGACTATAGTTTAATCATTGGGTAGTTTGTTTGAATTATATTTGGGTTTATTTGGTAATAAATTCATCAAGATGTAGATATATTTTTAGTAAATTTTTTGGTCTATATGTGCATTTTAATGAAGGTTCTATAGGGTTTGTATGTCAAGATGTTATTATTGTAAATTTATGTGGTGATCTATAAAATTAATTAACTTCTTATTTGATGATATGATGAAGGATCCTCGTGGATCATCTATGGATATTTAGTGAAAATCGCAACATAAATGAATGGTGATCTGGTAATTGTTGTTCATCATGTTATTTATGAAAATTGGAAATGTGGACGTATTATAAAATTATAATAGTGATTTGGGGAAGTTTCAAATTTATACTATTGTGAACTACATTGGGAACTTCAAATGAACAAGAAACCTTTGTTTTAGTAGGAGATTTATAGGGTTGGTGGCATTGTGTCATGGAATACACTATTATGATTTATTTCATATGGTAAGAATGAAATTTTAATGATTATTAATTTGACTATTAAATGGATTGTTTTATGATGGATTTCTTATTTAGAGTTTAATATAATTTTCTGGAATATAATTTGACAAATTGATTATGTTTCATTAGTAATATGCATATTATAATAATTTTTCTTTGGAAGATTATTATTATTTGAGGTTGGAACATAGTGGTTATAACATTAATTAATGAAATATGTATTTAATGGGTGATGATAAATTAATAATTTAGAGTACTTGGTAAAGATATATTGTATGGTTGGGAGACTATAATACAATTTGTGCACAAATAGGTTGGGAATTCCATAAGAAATTTGAATTTTCACTTTTTACAGGGGCTGAATTTTTAATTGTCATTTATAATTTAATTTCTATAATTGTATACCATATGGGTGTGTTATTTATACCTTCAATGTATGTTAGATAGAGATTTGGAGTAACATGGTGTCATTAGACGGGTCTAAGGCTAGATGGGATTCAGTTTGTAACCACCGACTAATTGGTGGGATAATAAATGGTCTAGATAAAGATGGCTATGTGTTTGACTTGTATTATCTTTAAAAAGTGTAATTTTTGGGTTGAAATAATTTTTTCATATAATTTGTTTTTTGCGGGTCATAACTCCGCCCAATATATTGGATGTGTTACTATGGGTAGCTCTCTAAATCCCCTATGTGGTTCTACCAAGATTAAAGGTGTGATCATTGGGAATTTTCTAATATGAAACCTGACGTGGAATCATTTCTCTATGTTTTTCATATTCCCAACATTTCATGTTATTTATTGTGATTTTTGGTTTAGTTTTTTTTATTTCAATGGTGAATGGTGTTATCATTTATTTTCAAATGGACAATTATGTTACTTACATATTGGGAATACCTTGTAGATTTCATCCTATCTTAGTCCATTGAATCATCAATGATTCATCATGAAAATTATTTTATTACTTTTTTCTCAAAACTATAAATTTAAATAGTGGTATGAGTTTCTCTTCTAGTATATATTTCTTTCAGGGATGTTTTTTAGAGTTCTCTATTAACCAGTCATGTGTTGTTATATTTATGTCTAGTGTAGAACATTGAAGTGATGAGATTCTCACCCATTATTTCATGGTCTGTATTATTTTTATATTGATTAATTAATTATAACTATATTGTTGTAAATTAATTTTTTCAGATTGGGTTGAAAGATGATCTTGGGTGGTGTATAGGTATTATTGAGGCATCCATGGGACTTTGAAATCAAATTTGACTATGAAAAATGTAAAACATTAAATGAGATAAGTGTTCTTATTACATTACATTTAGCATTTGTTCTTGTAAATATTTATCTTTGAGATTGTGGTATATAAACTAAATGAGTTTCCGATTTTTATTAACTGATTTCGATTATAATTTAAATTAAAGGATTAATTTAAAAAAACGTGAATTAATTGATCAATATTTATATTCCGCATCAGTATTAGTGCATTTATTGGATCACCAAGTTCACCAATGTCCAAGGATATAAATATAAAATGATATTTTATGACCCTTTATTCACCCCAAAAAGAGGTGTTCCATAGTCAAAACAAAATTAAATGTGTTATATTAAAAATTATCATGGATTCCTTTTGTAAACAACATAGAGAGGTTCATGGAGAAATAATGATTGAGAACTAATATTTCTCCATGTATAAACCGTTGGAAAATCTAAAAACATTTTGGGAAGGATGAGTTAATGATGATGCTGGAAATCATTCACCTTTAGAAACATGTATCATTCATGAAAAAACCATATACATGAGGGGCTCTAGATAGATGAGCTAAATATATTAGTATATTATATACCTATCGACGGGGAATGTTTTATATTAACTTTTGTGATGATGTTGGGTTAATAACATGTGGTATTTTAGTTCCATAAGAGACATAGGACTTATGATAAGGCATGTGTTACCCCTGTGTGTTATTTTTGGACATTCGTTTGATTTAGTTTAATGGGATCTAGAACAATGATCCCTATACTATGTGATATCATCGTGGAAGGAGTACATACCCATGTGATAGAGTGACCATACCTAGGTTTTTTTGGGATTGGGTATATAGAGTTGCGGTGAAACCTTAGAACATGTACCTGACATATATAACAATGGGGAATTGATGGTGGGGTTGGGTTTATGAATTATATTCTCCCATATAATTTCATTTAATTTTCAAATGATTATTTTGATTTAGTTAATGAAAAATTTAGGTATTACATAGTGTTGTACATATAGACCTAATGCGATAAAAATTCCACTATAGTGAATTGGACCCGAGTTCCATGTAACTCGATATCAGAGATGATTTACCAATTACCCCTAGAACATTTCTGATACCAACAGGTAGGTGAAAACAACTTAGGAATTATGAAACAACATATGGGAATTATTTCATCTAATAAATGAATATAATATTCGATGAAATAGATTGTAAACATCATTTGATATGGAAATGAATACAAGTTGCCAGGTATAAGAAGATAATGTAAAATTGTTATTAATACAAAATAATTAAAACCACTAGTTGGATAAATCTCACTCATGATTAGGGTGTTATTTTAATCGTTGTACTCATAATTTTAAGAAAAATATATAATTATTCTATGGTTCAAGAATGAAATCAATGGAATCCTGGTTGTTTGAAAATTAAAAAATGTGGAAAAGAATCCTGACAACATATGGAAAATAAGTAGAACACATTTAGTAATAAATGTTAATGATAATTATTTGATAGTATGGTTTTTAAGATAGTGGTATTCACACATCCAATCTGTAATTTTAAACAGTTTATATAGATCTATAGAATCTATGAGACCCATAATTTACATAGAGAGTGTTGACCATACAATTAGAGAATGATTTTCCATACATGGTGGCTCAATAACATGCCTCATTAAATATTGAACACTTATAGTTCATTACTCCTGAACATTATTTGATTTCCAAGAATATTTAACATCATTTCATATAGAAGAACATGGGGTGAGATGAAAAGATTTGATGTCATGTATAATAATCATCCAGTGATCCTCCATTACTTGGTGGTATTCAAAAACATCACATTGTCATGTTTTCTATGATTTGTACAAGCCACAATCATAGTCTTCACTAGTTTGGAATAGTCAACATTGAATCATATCTACAGATATCTTTCATATTTTTCATAAGCAATGATGTCTGAATCATTCTATTGAACCATGAGAATCCCAAAAAGAATATGATTTCACCAATCATAATCATTTCAATGTCATTATTTTTTGGGTTAGATAATAATTCTTATGATACATACATTCTTCCACAAAAAAATATCATCCACATTCATAAGAACCAAAAAATATTCTTTATGAGAAATATTCACATTCCAATTATGATAGACACCTCCTCTTTCAAATTTGTGATATTTTATATAATAATTTTTTCACTAATTCCACGATCATGGGGAATTATTTAGACTATATAGTGAATTATTTAATATAGAAATGTTTATCATGTAATTAAAAATTAGAAACCTACTTGATGTTTAATGTAGAATTTTTCTTTAAGAACATGATTTAAAAATTATATTTTCATATCAATTAGAGAAACATAATAGCCTCTTTTAATTTCCGTAGTTTGGAAAATCATAGTCAATACTAATATTGATTCTATAGAAATTGTTTCATAAACATAAATTCATTCAATATGTGAATATAATTTACACACCATTTTTTCATTTTTTATGGTCACCTTTCCATTCTCATAAAATTTGTTTTCAAATTAATCTTTTTTTAATCACATTATAATTTTTGATTGACTTAACAACGTTAAATGTATTAATCATGTCAATATGATCAAATTATTTATTCCTCAACAAAACAAATGATTTATCCAATACATATTATTCAAATGAGTTTGGTTCTGAAATTTTTAGGGAGGAAAATTTTTATTCATTCCTCATTATAAATTTATTTGTATATGAGGTCCAATCCCCTGTAATGTTTGATTGATTTATTTCTGTTCTTTTATTTCATTAGCGATATTCTAATTATGTCTCATAAACAATGGTTATATATTATTTTTTTATTCTGAATCAACTTTATTTTGTGATTCATGATTATTTTTTAAGACATCCAATTTTTCTACACTAGAATCTTTCCATTAATGAAAATTCTTGTTCATCATAAGTCGTATCCACATATGAGGTCTTGAGGTATTTATGTTTTTATTGTAAGTGATATTGATATAATTTCATTATAAAATGTTTTATTGATATCTTCTATACTATTTGTAGGACTTACACATCCTTGAATATCCAATAAATAATCCCTCATCTACAACATTAATATACATCCCTTTTTTTTCCTTATTTGTTTTTGATAAAAAAAATTCATCTAAAAACACAAAAAAATATATCATAGAGGGATTTTATCCATTATATATCTCATATGGTGTCATAGTTTCCCCTATAAAATTCCCAATTTGATTTTTTTTGTAAAATGATACATGACAATGTATTCATAAAAATGATGATAATCATTACTCCCAATTAGCATAGTTATAGAAATATTTTTCAATGATCAATTTCTACATTAAATATTCCCATTTTGTTTATTTTTTCATACTACATAGAACTCATGATTTATCCAATTTTTCCCATGGTACTTTTCAATTTCTATAGATGTGTTTTCTCCTCCATTATCAGATTGTAGAATCTTGATTTTGTTGTCAGTTTCATTCGTAGCTATTTTGAGATAATCGTTCATGAAATCAATAATTTTTTTTACTATTCCAAAATTTCAGAAAATAAATTATACTATAATCGTAAATAGAAATAATTAATTACCGTACTTTATATGTTCCATCCACATTTATTTTACCACGTAAAAAGGTGTTGTTAAGAAAATACATATTCAAAACCCTTTTCTCTATGGCAGTTATGAACCCCCAACTATCATTCAACTCATGAATGACTCATATGTATTTTTTCTATTGGGATTTTGATTGGGAATTTTGAAAACTATCATAATATTAGATACATATTCTATGATATGTTGATTAATGTTACCAATCATCTAGTGCTAGAATATTTTTTATTCTTTAACTATTATGTAACAATTGTTATTTTTTATTTAAAGCTATAATAAATTTCTTTCTATTCTTTATCCTTTCATGAGAGAATAAATTATCCTTCTATTTATATTGAACCCCTTATGATTAAATTTAAATATTATTTTTAATTCATTACATTAACTAAAACTTAGAATATTGTTATGAAAACCCTTTTAATAGAGAATATCATCATTATTTATCTCATCATTTTCTACTTCTGTATTTACATTGGATTTGGTCCAAAATGAAACAGTATTCCTAAATCTCAATTATCTATAAATCCTTTTAATAATATTCTTCATAATAATTTCATTCACAATCATGTGGGTTGGGAATATGATGTCACAAATCTTGAAGCTATTATTCATTATAGTATTGAGGGATATTTCTTTAAGATTGGATTTCAATTTTAATTCTTTTCCTATCATGAAAAACATTATTGACTATAGAGGGAAAATGAATTTTCCAATATCATTTCATGATGTATGAGTTCCTAATTCTCGTATTATTCTTCTACAGGATAATAACTATATTTCAAGGTAATTTCTCTTGATTGAAGTGTATTGAATTTTCTCATTGTTCAATATTTAATGTTCCCACCATTCCTATTCCTGTAATGTATATCGTTAGGACTATAGTTTGAGTAGTTAAAATTATCCATATAAAAAACATCTTTTATATGAGGAGGGATATAGTTTTTTACCCTTTGTTGAATTTCTATAAAATAACTATTCTGATATCTCTTTACCACTTCACAATAAGGAAAATGTATGCTTCATTAATCCTTAAAAATGACACTCCATAAAAGGAAACTATTCTCACTGCCATTCATTCACATATACACTTATTTTGTATTGTTATTTTATCATTGATCTATCTGGATACATTAATATATTATTCACCTATCTTTTCTATTTGGTTCGAAGCATTGTTTTCTAGTAAATGAGGATCTTTTTTGAAATGTATTACTTTATTCTTCCATTTATTTATTATTATATTGTTTCAAGACCATAATGTTTCTGCATCACATCCAATTAAATTTTTCCAATAAATGCTAATATTTTATCATTTATGGATATCTATAAACCATTAGAAAAACATTTTACTGTTTATAATAATAATCTAATTGATAATATTTCAAACAATATTTTTTTTCTTCCATTGTTGTTAATTCAGTTTCTATTTTACTCTATAGAGTAATAAATTGGTCTTCATGACTTTCAACAATATATGTTTTCTACTTCAGTATTGATTTATGTCCATTGAGAAAATTTTCCTATTATTTAGTATTGAATTTGAATTCCATGAAATCTTCTGAGCTCATAGTAGTTGATAAGAGTTATTATATATCTCAATTCAATAGTCACATTTCTACTTCATGTCCATAAACCTACATTAATGAGTTCTTTATCAAGGGTCCCATTTTCTTATGTTTCTATCTGTGAATATAAATGTCATCAATAGATCCCACAGGTTGCACCATGAGATCATCAAAACCAATAAACTAATTATCTTCATCTAATTTAGGTTCTACATTTTTAATGTTAGACATCATGGATGATTTGGGTTCAGATTAAAACTCTTGTTCTATATCCTCCAAAAATTTATTATCATCTTATTCATCCTTGTAAAAAAATTTCTTTCACGATAATTTATCCCCTTAGTTGATGTCTCCCCTTTTTTGGATCTTATTCTAAGGATTTTTCATGATTTCAGATTCACTATCTATATCGTCAAATTTCCTCGGGAATCAAATAGAAATGATCACTACGTTATATGACCAAAATCATGAAAATGGATTATATCCATAAAAAATTGCATTTCATCACTTGATTTTTTCGGAATAAAGTGGAAAATGTTAACATTCAATTCATCTATATCATTACTACCTTGAAAAATATCAATATCATTCTTGTTATGGAGTTTCATTTCCTTTCATTCTCAAATTTTGGGTTTGATTATCATTTCATAATCCACCATACTTCATTGAAGATCATGATGTGAATTTTTTTACAAGTACCTTTTCTCATGGGATGAAATTGTTTTATAGTAAATAGGAAAAATACTTATAAATATTTTCTTCATAATGTTAATTTCATTAATTTATTCAATGATTACAAATATTTTTCCATCAACAAGAGAAATTACATTGAAAAATCTATTTTATATTCATCGAGATTCAATTTCATATCATTGAGCATATTTTATAATACAATAATATGTTCCTCCTTCACTTTTCCCCCCTTAATATATATTTTCTAATTTTTCCCTCATTGAAAAGGATAACGTGAAACAAATCACGTTCAAATTGGATTTATATTATAGATATTAAGAAAGGGAATTATGTTCTTAGGCCTCACCAAAATGATTTTTTTGTGTGTTTTAGTAGATTAAAACTCATTGTATCACTAACATGAATCCCTTGAGAAATGAAAAAGAGAATATCTATATAATGTGATCATAGGTGAATTATCATTATATTTTTTCCATATATGAATTTTCATCCATTAAAGAGGGATATTTCCCTAACATTCATAGAATTCAAAATAAAAATATTAGAAGAAATGTTTATCACAAAATCCCACTAGGCTCTGATACCTCATGTAGGACTGTAGAACAGCTTTAGAGGGACGGGTGAACTAGGGTGTCAAATATTTTCATTATAATGTAAAAGATATTGTTTCCACATTATTAGTAATTTGTAAAACATTATTGACAAACCCCTGAAATTATGAATGAATCACATGAAGTGATATGATAGAGGAGATGTGCCAAATTCATGACTAGTGGTTGGTACAATGAATGTAAAATTATAGTATGTTAGTCATACCTAAATCATAGAAGCAACACTAGTTATTATGGACTATAGAAAACTTGTCACACTGACTCTCTTATAGGCATAATGCCTTTGTATGATTTTATGGATATCACAATTCATCCCTCAGAGCAATTCAATTTCCTCACCAAGATCTCTATCATTGGAATTTATTAATTAGTTTAACAACATGAAGGTCACCTAACTAGATTGTAAATTTATTAAATTTCATCTGACGATCATGAGACTCTTATTAAACCATATTGTAGATTTGATGCACTTGAATGCAATTCTCTCTTAAACCATATTATCCATACTATTATATGTGAAGATCCCATACTTCATAAAAATACATTTATGTTTGAAATAAATTATAATGTTCAGAAACCCAAACACATTTGAAAAGTTCTTAACTATAGAAATGATCGCATCCTTGATGGACCACTAAGCCTTTCCAAAATTCACAGTCTTCATGAAACTCTGTTTTCTAAAAATCATTAACATATATCATGTCATAACTAGTATTTCCAAACTACACATGATTGTAATGAAATATGGATTCAATATTCTCCCAACCATCATTAATTTAAAGTGATTTTCCTTTTTTCATATTCCCATTAACTAAATGATTAATTGCAACATATTATATACATTTCCATTTAAAAAATATATCAAGGACCAAGAATACATTTCAAAAACTCTTTTTATTCAATTTACGATGATATTTTATTCACGATGAAATTGTGAAATATTACACATCATAAATCCATATCATATTGATATATACCTATTGTCACATCATTGCGCATTTAGGATGCATCTTGAAGTTGGAAAAACACCATCTTTCCATCATGTTCTCAGGAATCACAATACCTTCACGAAACTTATCATTTACGAAATAATACATAACGAAACTAATTCTTTTATCTTGTATATGAAGATTAAATCTTATAAAACTACTATTCAAAAAACATCCTCCTTTTTCCTTATTTGAATCCCGCATGAATTGGAAATCACTAGGAATCAAATCCATTTTTACCAATGAATCCATATGCACAATAAGATATCTAATCTCACATCTCCCTGATCAACCCTATTATGGATTGACAACATAAAACATATACACAATATTTATATCTATAAAAAACCTAGTTACAACATAAATTAGATTAACTTTATTAATGGTATCCAATTAATTTTTATAGCGAGGTATATATTTTATAATTCAACAGTTTCTCATGATGCTATTGAGTTAGCTTATTTATGTTCATTATACTAGATGATTAAAGTGATTATTAGAATAATTTGGATATTGATGTTGAATAAATCAATAATTTTTTTCATATATTTGATATTTGGAATTATGATGGATGGGTTAAAAGCTAGAATCTATAATTTATATGTCGATTATATCACAAAAACATGCATAGAGACGCTATAACACTCGCTAATGTAGGAATGGTGTATCTGAGGCACATAACTACTGATTAATAATTGTATAAAATTAAAAATATGGATTGGAATCATCTTATTTGTGGGATCAAATGAATTTTATCTTTATTATTTGGAAATAATTATTAGGTATATTATTATATATTTCAGAAGTTCATTATTTCAGAGTAAATAGCATTGACATATCATTTCATCACTAGTCATGTAATTGGACATATTGGTGGTTACTCATTTAGATTTATACTCAAACACTTCACGGGAAACAATGTAAATGGGGAAACATAGCATCTCCACTCATGGAAGCTGGTACTAGTTGGGATTAGGATAAATAAATTGTGATTAAGATGGGGTATATCATGTGGGACCCTGAGATTTGATGTGAGGCTCAGAATTCAGAAAGAGCATCCAATGAATTTCATTTTCATTTTATATAATATGTATTATGGAATAGATCAGTGGTTGATTTTTTTTATATATAAGAAACTTTATTTGAATTATAACTTATATTTTATTAAATATATAATTTGTTTCATTTATTCGATGTAAATTGATGTAATTTTAACATAATATTGACTATTGAGGACATTATATTTATTTTCATCTCACAATCATGGGTAATAGTTTCCACATAGAAAATATATATACCCCTTATAATAGTCATAATACTTATGGGTATGTGGATTTGTGTCCAAGTAAATTTAGGTAACAAGTAATGAGAGTCAGATGAGGAGCCTCCCTACTTGGGATTTATGTTAAAAATAATTTTTTATTTTTAATTAATCATCCAGTTATTATAGTGGGATTTTTTTTCTTAAAAAGGAGAGGTATAGAGGTGTAAGATTAAAATGATATGAATATGGAAAACATATTAATTTTGTGTGAGATTAGTTTTCTTTATTACATATAATCTTAAAATATCACCTTAGTAGTTGTGTTTTCGTTGGAATTCCCTTCTTTCTATAAACATATAAATATACAATTAATATCATTTTTTATACATTCGAATAAAAAAAATTGTTGAACAATTAAAATTTTTACCCCATAAAAGTCATTGATATGCTAGTCATAAATCAATGTGAACTCATTCTCTATTCATCATGTCAACTAAGATATTAATATCTTCTTATAAATTTGATTCATTACTCTTATTGGTTCCTCATCCCAATTGATCAGCATGACATAAATGGATCAATATTTCATTAAAATCATTGAAAATATAATTTTCATGAGACTCTATACATATATTCTATTTGTTTTTTTGGATTTAAAAAATGATCTAATTGTTGATCATAATTTTAGATTGTTAGTTTAAAATATTCACATAGTATCTAACTCAGCATCTTATCTTATTAAGATTCTTGTTAGGTCAATAAATTTATTTTCCATTGAATCTCTTGTTAACATGATTGCTTCCGGAATTGGCGATTACTAATCCAAAAAGTGATTAACAAGAGTGATGAACGTTAAAAAATATTATAAAATTAAAATATATTTTCTATGGAAAATGGAACCTCATAATTTATTCCTTTAGAAGGACCTGAAGTTTTCATTATGTTCATAAAATAACCTTATCCATTCATTCTAGGTACCATTATATTGTGTAATCTATTTCTTATAATCCTAATTACTTTATATAAAGAATTATTCAAAAATTTATTGCAAATAAAATGGTTTAAACTAAAGCATATACCTTGGGTGTGTAAAATAATGTTTTCAATTTCATAGATTATTTTATAACCGAGTGAGAATTGATTTTGTAACAAACAAAAACACTTCACATTTACTAACCATATGTACATTGTTTCTAAATCCATCATTTTATTATAAAATAAAAAACGAATGTTATTTCCCCGAAAATAACAAAATATATACATTTCCAAAATATTCATATGTAATATTATACATATATGTATCCCTTAATCTTATCCATTAGTGTTTCACTGTGATTCTCTTCACTAATACAAAAACATACTAAAATAATCTCCAAAGAAACAAACATTTAACCAATACAATGTAATTATTAAAAATGTAATTAATTTTAAATAATAAATTTATTTATTTATTTCGATAAAAAAATATCCAAAATTTCTATACAATAGAAGGACATAAAGGATCTATTTCCGGGATATTTTCAACATATATATCTTAATTTACCACCCATGAAATTTTATGACACATAATATTGTTGTATGGAACATCCCATCTATTTATAAAACTATAAACCATGTGAAAACATTATTTTCTAAAAATATTTTTTTTGTAATAATTTATACATTAAAATTACAGAATAAAATTGTACATAAGAAATGAAATTATTACCTTAGAAAAAATTAAAAAAATAATATAATAATTAATGGTAAATTTGCATGTGCTAAATCCCCTATAATAATTTCACACAAGAACAAAATTGTAGAAATGATTTAGGATTTTAGTAATGAAATAAGAATTTTGAAAACAAATATATATATATATATGAAAAATAATAGAAGTGAAATTTGAATAAATTAAATTTGAGAGATTTATAAAATCTAGGGAGCACATATGGATGATATAAATATTTCTATTAGAATAGTAATCTCATCATTTTTATAGTGACATTACCATTGGAATAGTAATATGACCTTTAAGAAGATAACGTGAATGTTTCAATAGTATCATCACTTGTGTATGTTTAAAAATAATATTGAGGTTTCCTATAATGTTAAAATATGATATATTTATATTATTTTATAAGTATGTAATTGTTTTGAATAGAAAAATTTTAGTGTTTTTATTATTGAAATAAAATTATTAATTTAATTCTTATTAATTATAATGAATTAGATGAATGGTTATTTTCAATAAATATATTTAATGATTATTATTATGTGTTATTTGAATGATCAGATAGACTTATGAGACTAGAATTAATATTTCAATGGATCCAAAAATGGTCATAATATTAATGTATGGATTTTTTAATAAAAGATGATTTGTCTAAATCTTAAATATCGTAAATTTTAAAAATTATTTTCATAAATTGGATTTAAATTTTCGATTCTATGTGACTAAAAAATTTTAGGGATATTTTTTTGTTAATATCTAAAAATATATTTTTAATTGGTACGTAGTGAAATAAAAAAAATTACGATATGTAAAATTATATGCTAAATAAATTATTTTTTGATCCATTGATTTTGTAAGATCCCATGATATAGAATTAACATGAAAAATTGACATAATATTTTAATTAGAATCAATATTACAGGGTTTCTTGAGATAATATCATAAACAAATGAATGCAATATTCAAATCCATAGCTCCCATCATCTTATAAATTCCCATTCTCACCAAAAAATTCTCCTATGATATTAAAATACATAGACCATGATAAATTTATGACCACCTATCTTCCCAGTACAACCCCATATTATATTTCTTATATTTTAATATAAATACTATTCTATGGTTCTTAAAGAATTACCCTAAGGTGATACATCAAATGGGGATGTTATCCCATCAACTGATTCATCATAATTTTAATTCCCCACATACTCTTAAAAATATTTTTCCAGAATTGAATAACATCTCAATTATTCTATATATAATTAATTATTTTTTCTTCAAGAAATATTTACCATCCATCCACTTCTATTTTTATAAATTTATTTTAAAATGATTTTTTTTTTCAAAAGGGATTGTCCAACTTTAATATGATCAACATAAACAATTTTTCACCACCAATATCAAGGCTTATGATAAAAAAAATTTGTGATTATATAAAATAATAATAAGTATATTATTACTTATTTAATTTTCTAGAATTATTTATTTAAATTACTTAATATAAAAAATATAATTCATGTTGGTCAGAAAACCAACCTAAATGAACTAACCTCATAACGATATTATTTTTTCTAAATTAATAGACTTTATATCAAAAGAAAAAATGTAATTTGGGACCACTTAAATTTATATAAGTACATGGATACAATCTCTTACCACTTTTGTACATAGAGTACTTTTTTTAATGTCATAAATACTTATATTCAATTGATTAGACCTTAGAACCATGAAACGAACACTAATGGAAAAGAAATATTAATCTTTATATATCATTATAATGTTTATCACCAATCATAATAAAATATATATATATATATGGAATTTCTTTTAAACAACATAAGTCATGAATCTATTTTTATTTTTAGGAGTTTATGTTTAAGATATGAATAGAGACCATCATAAGGAAAGGGATTTCTATTAACTAACCTATTTTATTATTATTATAGGTTCTATCTTATTACCTTATATTATCTCTATTTATTTATATTTAATTATTTTATTCATTTTATGCATTCTACACACATATTCACACTTAGCTTAATTTTTAAAAAATAATGTTATTTATTGTTTAATTTTTATTAATCAAAATATCTTTTGATAAGAAACAAGAGTTAAAATGATCATCCTTATTTCACACCCCTTTTTTAGTATCAAATAATTAAATGTTATAAACAACATAATGTTTTCTAAAATTACTCACAATAACATTGATAATTTTTTTCATTAATAACTAGTATTATGGTAATTATTAATCTTTTTCCCTCGTTAAATATGATTTTCCCATATTCCTAATTCCCCACATTAGAGTTATATTTTAAAAATATATTTTTATACTATTTATAAATAATTAATTTTATGTAGAAATAATCATTCAAAAACTATGATTATAAATTTCAATGACTGTTTAAATCATATTTTTAATGGAAACAATTATGAAATTCTATTTGGTAATTTTAAATGCAATTTTTATTAATGAAATATCATTCGTAGATAAATACATATATTTATTCGTTTTTCATTATTTTGATACATAGAACACATATGGATGTACATGTTATGGTCGATGAACTGAGATAGATACCAAATGATTTCTATAATGTTTATGTCTCTTGGTAATATATTAATGATTTTAGGGAGTGATATTATTCCATGATCTGAATCATGCCCCCACGTGAAATTATCATGGTGATAATGCATATGTTATGTTTATGTAATGTATTATGTTGTTTTTGTTTTACTATGATTCTATTATATAATGATCTGATGTTTTTTATGTCATCATCCTTTGTAATTATGATAATTAATTTCATTTATTATATCATGTTATGTTGATTTTACCACATGGTATTCATCATTTTCATGATTATTATCTTACTTGTATATGTATATCAACCGTATATTTTATTTAATACACAAATAATAATTTATAATTATTGGATATGAATGGTATTTTTTATTTAAATCAATTGAAAATATGCATAAATATATTGGGATGATATAGTGGGAATTAGAATATTGTATAGTTCTATTTTGGAAATAGAAGATGAATTGTTTTGTAAAAACCCTATGATTAATCCAATGTATAGGATAATTCCTATAATATTGATGAAGTATATAATGAGGAATTAAATAAATCATTTATATGTCTAAATACTACATTTTTATGTCTCTCTAAAATTTTTTTACTGAGGATAAGTCACCCTAAAATTTGTGCAATGATCATTAAATCAATCATCCCATATTGCATGAAAATGACACCTTACTATACACATAGATATACAGACCAGGAGGATATGTATTTTCAAATTCAAAAAAGACATAATTAACAATAATGATTGACATGAATACATTTTTAGGATTGAAAACATAATAGAGAAATCAAATTGAATAACCTACATTCAGACGTAGAGACTCATATGTTATCATTTACATGTGATAAACAATTTATTCCATCAATTTTCAGATTTTTCCTTATATATACTGTTTTCATATTATGTCTTATCATGTATAAAACTTAAATTCATTATTAATGGGAATGTAATTTAATAGGACAAACTATTCCAAAAATGATCATGCTATAAATTTTCATTATTTATTTATTGATATGCCAATCTTTGTAGGAGAGAGAGATTATAAATTCATCGATGTACTACTAGATCAGAGACATACTCTAAAAAATTATATTTATAGAAAAACCCTAAATATGCTAAAAAATTGAAAATTATAATTATCTTCTTTATGGGAGAAATGATATTAATGTGTATATTTTTATGATTATCTGATCATAGAACAAAAGAGTAACACCATTGAAATGATATACCGTATCTTCCATTGATGAAAATAAAATAATTTCATTATAACCATTTATTAAATTTTGTTTGATACTGATAAGTGGTGGAAAATAATAAATTCATGGATGTTCAAATATAAATTTGATTCTATGTAATGAGATGGATTTGAAAAAATATTTATAAAAAATATCTTCGATGAATAACATATCTTAAATTATGAAGTGAGTACCTATAATAGATGTATAATGATGATAAATATATTACGGAATATGGTTAAAATATTAAAAAGAATTTATGATAAGACTTTGAATATTTCATCAATGAAAAAATAATTGTGGACTATTTCATTAGTGTGGTAATGTCGAGCCAAAGAAAATCATCAGTGATTTAAGATATTTAAATATATAAAAAGGTTATATATTTTTACTTAATAGTAAATATGGATATTTTAATCTCAATGGTATTTAGTATTCATTAAAATAAAATTCATAAAATTGATTTATATTATGGATAACATAAGGATAAATTTCATTATGTAGGTAAAATAGAATTTAATATGAATCAAAAGAGTGAGAAGATTCAACCCATAAACAATATGACGGGATATGTGATTTTCATCAACTCTAGAAAAGATGGAAATCATGCCTATCAATTCTGAAGTAATGTGTTTAATACCCCTAATTCAACATTGAAAAATAAGTATTATATCGATAATCATACTATAATAATGTTTTTCAACATCATGTAACATGTGAATTATGAAAACCACAGCTTTAATCCAAGGTTTGTAATAGAAAATCAATGATAATAACACATAAAGAATATATGGAATGAATGATAATATTCTATAAAAACTATTTAGGTGGATCCAAAATATTATTTGGGGATATGTATGTTGGTTATTAATTCACGAATAGTGAATGTACAATTTTAGTTTTGTTTTAAAAATTCATTTATTTTTTGTAATTTTTGTAGAATTATTTAAATGATCTCTAAAAATATAGGGGGAGATATCTATGAAAATAAAAAACAATGAATTTATTACATTCCATATATATAAATCATCCCGAATAAATGATTTTTAACTAATCCATCAAGAAAATACAATCCAACTTCTTTTAGTGGAGTTTGATTCAATATTGGAAATGTATTGGTTGTCCATATATAAATCATAAATCTTAATTTAAGAGTGTGATATTAATCATCATATCATGAGTCATATTATGATTCAATTAATGTCTATCTATATAGATGAATCTAAATTAGAATATTTATCTCATGTTTATATATTATCTCTATATATGAATCATTATGTAGATAAAATTTTTAATTACAAGTAGATAATAATGCTTGAATATATGACCATTGTGAGGCACTGAGATAATGTATTACATGAAAAGATAGATGGTCTTCTTGAAAACTCATAGTATTAGTTATTAATTGAAATTATTCATATAAAAATGACCACATCCCAGAATCCATTACTAATGTTCTCCATTAATTTTAAAGAATTCGAGAAGTAGGGAAAATAAAATACAGAAAAATATTTTTTTCACCTATGATCTTTTATATATTTATTCAGCCCCTCACAATGAAGAGGAAGGATGGATTAATTTATATCAACATTTATTATTCTGATCTCAAAAAAAATTAATATAGAAACTATATCCCATGAAATTAATAGTTAAATTGTTTGATAAATTATAAGGTTCACATTATTTATTTTATGTGGAGCTTCAATCAGGATATAACTAATTAATGTTTAATAAGAATAACATTCCCAATTAGACCATTCAAACAAATTATGGACAATATGATTTAGTAGTGATTCGATTATTATTAAATAATTCTTCTGAACCCTTATGTACTTATTAACAATTGTATTAATAATTATCAAAGTTTTTTGTAGTCTTTATAGGTGACATTATGAAACACTACAATGGAATTGTAGAATATGAAAATAATTTTAATACTATGATAAATTTAATGGGAATGGATACTATATAATTAATTTAATAGGAAATGTGAGTTTTGAGGGGGAGAGTTTCATTATTTTAGAAATATGTACTAGTAAACAAATATCTATTGTCTCATATAAGAAAAGAGTGGTTGTGGCGAGGACTAACCCATTATCTATAACATATATCATTAGTTTTTGTGCACTATATATGTATTGGTGATTAATATTGAGATAACTATATTGATTTTATAATAGTATGTCCAATGAAAATTGATATTGGTGAATGTTTTTATTTACAGGTGAATGTGGAGAGATCATCATAGAATTTAATAGAGTGTTAAGATAGCAACATTACTCAAGTTTCCATTATGTGGAAGACATTTCATGGTATAAAAAGATATATAAATTATGGTTTTAGGATTTCTAATTTGCAAAATTATTATATGATAGCCTTCAACTTAATGTAGTAGAATTATCATGTGATGAACTATGCTAATATTGTTCTTGAGTTTGTTATACTGACCTTCATGTTGAAAATCTGGAAGCATTATCTCTATATGAGGAAGTTATCAATTTATATGGATAATAAGATAATAATGTATATATATTAACAATTTATGAAATTAATATACTCTATAAATGGTAGTAATAGGGGGTTATTGTAACGTCCCAGTTACGGGATCCACCTAGAGGCGCCCCGTCCCCAGTTGGTCACATGGCCTCAAGCGCATTTCCTCGAACGCCAGAGGCTATCGACTAGCAGTGAGGGCCTTGGTTGTGTAAGTGCGGGGAACTATGACCTCATTGGTAGATTACATAGTTAAGTTAAATAACAAATACAATATTGGAAGCATTAAATATCCGACAATAGTAAATAGTTGAGACTAAAAGAATAATAAACTGAAGCACACACATATATATGAAATGATGCATGATACATATGCCTAGGAAAGTAGCCAAACAAGTTACAATGTTGAATACAATACTAAAAAAAATAAATGAAAAAATAGATACGCAACTACTCAGCATCATAAGCCATGTCTTGGTCCCACTCACTCTTGTTCCAATGCAATCAAGTAACTGAAGTCTAAGGTAGCTTGCCATTATCTATAACTATTGTAATATAATCTATTTGGGCCCAAATGCAGGACCCAAACAGGGTGTAAGACTAAATCCCAGTAGGAAACCACCCGAATATCTATGCCTAACAGTCAGTGAGCATATGTCAAGTAATAGTATAGTAAGCAGTAAACAGTAACAAGTAAACATGAAGATACACAATAGTAAACAATCCACAGACCAACAAGCACCAGTGAAGCAACCAGGTGACCACAAACAAGAATCCCCCTAGGAAGTACTAATAGCCATCACCTCTGGTCATATCCAAGAAGTACCAAGAACCCTCTAGGAAGTACACTCAGCCTAACACCTATGGTTTGGTTATACGAAATATAAGACTCTCTGAGGAAGCACGCTCAGTCAAATCCCTTTATAGTCTACGGTTTTCAGGGACTCTCTGAGGATGACCAGGTGGTCAATTCCCCTTATAGCCCAAATTTATTCAGACTCTCCGAGGATGCTCACTCGGTTAATTCCTCTTATAGCCTAAGTTCGATCAAAGACTCTATGAATAAGATCACTCAGTCAACTCCTCCTATAGCCTCGAATGGTTTAAAGAATATTCAAACACAACTAAGGCTCTCCGAGGAAGCTCACTCGGTCTACCCCCATATATTCTATAATGATCAAGACTCTCTGAGGAAGCTCACTCGGTTTGTCATCTTGTGGGCTATAATGTCGAAGAATCTCTAGGAAGCTCACTCAGTCTATCCCAGATAGTCTATAATGTCCACGACTCTCTATGGAAGCTCACTGGGTCTATCACTTATAGTATATAGAACCATATTCTCACGACCCAATGCAAGTCAGTGTATAATAATGATATATGTCTAAAGTAAACCTATAGAGCTACATGGATAACCAGTCTACAACATAACAAGCATGATAGGGAACAACACTCCATACCACGGTCATAAGGTACGGAAAATAGGTATAATGGCCAAAGGCTAAACAAGACCAAAAGTCGTAAACAGAACAAAGCAAGGGAAAAAAATACAGTAATAGCTATTATCCTCATACATAACCAAATTACCTCTCCACAAGCATACAATCAAGGCGGGAAAACAATAGGGTCAAAATAGTAAACACGCAATATTCTGTAAAATGGTATTTGTGGAAATTGCACGCAAAACTCAAAGACATTGAACGGAAAGGCACAATCCACCTACTTTGGTGTTAGGAAATTGATATACATGAAACAAGAGGATTGAATCTTCTTATAACGTCGAAGATCTATGAAAATGTAAAAAATGTACAACCCACGATAACATGCAAAAGAAGATGAATTGGAAACAGATGCTCTAGAATAAGGGAGAGCATACCGATGTGGTTCTAATGCAATCGACGATAGTCAATTCAGAGAATGGATGGAGGCACGTGGGCTCGGAGATGTTTTGGTGTCGTACGACTTCTCTCGGTCGAACGTGACCTAGAAGAAGATGATTATGGTAGTATGACGTGATCTCGGTCCGTTTAATGAAAAAAATAATGTACACGACATGTACTTTTGGAGTACATGGTGTGTACTAGGATTTTCAGTACTCGGATTTAAGCGGCCTCCACATCACCCCACACGACCGGGTGTGTGGTCTTGACATGGATAGCACACAGCTTCATGCGGCATCAAAGTATATGGCATGTACTTATAATGTACATGGTTTGTACCTAAAAATTTCAAAAAACTCCTCTTTTCTAAAAAACACCAGAAAAAGGAAAATCATACCTGAAACGAAGGTCCTAGTTCTTACAAACATCCCCCGCTTAAATACATTCGTCCCTAAATTTACCTAGTGAGGCATTGAAGAAGAAACCTCATACAGCTCTAGCCACTATGATCATATATCGGCCTCCATCTCCCAAGTCTCATCATGTACTCACCCGTGTGTCTATAGCACCCGTACTAGAGGAACGAACCGACCACAGAGAACCTTCATACTGCGATCGACAATCCAGATAGGATGCTCCTCAAATGATTAAACCACTTTGAGCTCAACCTCCTCATGTTTAATGACATGATACAATTTAAAAAATTAATGTAGGATTTGTAAAAAATGGAAGACGTCATGCATAGCCCGGTACCTCTAATGTATATGTAACTGATAGGCTACCGGACAAACTATATCCAACACCTCAAACGGCCCGACATACCTTGGTTAAAGCTTACCCTATCTACAAATCCTATTGTGTACCAACCTTAGTCTGACATGCATGAAAACTTGTTCCTCGAACTTTAACTCTAGAGGTCATCTCAACTGATTAGCATAATAATTCTATCGAGACTATTTTATAGCCATCCTCTTCCGAATAAACTAAATCTTCTATGAGGTCTCTTGAACAGACGAGGTCCCAGAAAAGCCGGTTCTCCTGTGTCTAGCCAACATAAAGGTGATCAACATGGCCTACCATACAAACCCTCTTAATGTTTAATCTGAATAGTCCCCTGAAAACAGTGTTTGTAGGAGAACTCCACAAGAGGTAAATGTTTCTCCCAAGAACCTCCAAAGTCTAGATTGCATGCTCGGAGCATATCCTCAAGCATCTGAATCGTAAGCTTGGACTAGCCATCTGTCTGGGGATGATATGTTGTATTTAGAAGCTCCTGTGTACCCAAAGACATCAGAAGTCCCTGCCAGACCCAAGAAGTAAAATTCACAGAACTATCTGAAACAATGGACTGCGGAACTCCATGTAGACATACAATATCTTATATGTATAACCATCCCAATTCATCAACACTGAAGGTCTCCTTGATCAGAATGTGGTGAGAAACCATCATAATCCTATCAATGACAACCCAAAAAAAATCATTCCCACAAGGTGATATTGGAAACAAAGTCATGAATTCCATCACGACATCATTCCACTTCCACTCAAGAATGAGTAACTGCTATAATGGTACTTTTGGTCACTGGTGTTCCGCCTTTACCTGTTGATAGGTAAACATCTCATGAAGAAACCATCAACATCTCTCTTCCTACCTGGACAATAATACTGGCAGTTTTGATCACGATACATATTGGTGACGCCAGGTTGAACTGCCCGAACTGAGGAATGAAAACCCCACATCAACTCCTCACATATGTCTGTTGGCAGCCATAATCATCCCTGGAATCACACAATCTCATCCTGTCCCACTATCCATCCTGGAAGAGGGTCCTCCCCTGACACACCCTCACGTAGGACTAGGACTTCTGAGTCTGATAGCTACCTCATCCTTAGCTGATTGAGCAGAGTAGAGGTAACAACTACAGAAGATAGATAGTTATACACTTTTCTATTGTGCACATCTAAATACATCTCAGAGTATATAGCCATAAACAACCACTCACTGCTGGCCTCTTGGATTTACTATATCTGAGTTCTCCTCCTCAATGCGTCAGCCACTGCATTGCCTTTCCCAGGTGTATAGGCAAGCTCAATGTCAAAGGACTGAAGATACTCGACCCACCTGCGCTGTCTCAGATTTAGATCACGCTGAGTGAAGATGTAATTAAAAATTTTGTGGCCAGTGAAAACCACATGATACTCTCATAGAAGATAGTGTCTCAAAAAACATAAGGCATGAACAACTACCGCCAGCTCGAGAACATGCGTCAGTTAGATCCTCTCATGTGGCCTCAACTGCTAAGACCCGAATGCAATGGCTCCATCTCCCTACATTAGCACATCTCCCAGAATGATACCTTAAGCATCACAGTAAACAGTATAGCTCTTTCCAGACTCTATCAAGACTAGTATAGGTGCGGATGTCAACCTCACATTCAGCTCCTGAAGGGATGACTCACAAGAATTTGACCATAAGAAAGTTGCACCTTTATTGGTCAGACCTATCAGTGGTGTTGCTAAGTGTGAAAAGTCTTGTATGAAGCGTCTGTAGTAACCAACCAACACTAGAAAACTCCGCACCTCAAAGTTGTTCTTTAGCTACTCCTAGGAAACTAATGCTCTCACTTTCCCTATGTCTACTGATACTTTTGTATCTGATATAATGTGACCCATGAAGTGAATCTGGTCCATCCAAAAGTTGAATTTTGAGATCTTAGCATATAACTAATGCTATCTCGGTATAATCAGAATGATCTCATGATGGTTAGCATGGGCGTGTCGAGTATGAGAGTACACCAAGATGTCGTCCACAAGAACCAACACTAAGGAGTCAAAGTATGGGTGGAACAATCGGTTCATCAGTGACACGAAAACTATGGGCGAGTTCATGAGACCTAATGACATATCCATATACTCTTATAGTTCACACCTACTCCAGAAAGCTGTAAGAGGTATATCAGATGATCTAACACACAACTGATGATAAACGGATCACAAGTCAATCTTTGAGAACACACAATCTCCTCGAAGTTGTTCAAATAGATTATTGATCCTCGACAAGGGATATTGGTTCTTGACCATCAACTAGTTTAGCCTTTGATAACCACAGAAACCCTGAGGGTGTCGTCTTCCTTATTCGCAAATAGGACAAGAAAACCCCTTGGAGAAGTACTGGGTTGGATGAAACCCTTTGCCTACAACTCCTCCAACTGCTTCTTGAGCTCTTTCCACTCAGGTGTAGCCATACTATAAGGAGTATTGGACACTAGTACTTCTCCTAGAACAAGCTCAATCGAGAAGTCTACCTCATGATCCAGAGGAAAAAATTAAATGTCTTCAAGAAACACATCTCTAAAACAATCCACTACTAGAATAAATTCTAACTATGAAGTCCCCTGGTCATCTAGATAAAGACTAGAAATATGGGCTTTAATTCCTCATATCCCATTATGCTCGGGTCCTTCTCGACTCACCATGACATCCCACTCAGCTCTATGAAGAAACAATCCACTCTATGGTGATATGGAACTCACCCAAGGGCAGTAGAAATCGACGACAGCATGGAAGGGGACGAACTAGTCCATTCTGAGAATGAAATCATAGCTCCTAATCTCTATGACATAGTGCTCCCTTATGAAATGATACACTACTACCACAATAGGTCACTCTCAGCACTGATGTATGTTAAGCACTCTAGTATTAAACGGTGTGTTTAGAGTCAGAGTTTCAGCAGAGGATAAGATACAAATCCCAAGGATCTCCACAACAGCAACAGAGATAAAGGTATGTGTATAACTAGTATAAAAAAGCGTTGAAGATAAAACTGAGGCTACTAAGATCATACCTCGAATTGTAGAAGGGCTGAGATTCTTCTCTTGATGGGTCTGCTACACTACAAAATTCTTGCATGTACCGCAACCCTATGACCCAAGCTGATAACTTTGAGCTAATATACTCTGATGTCGTTGGTAACTTGGGGACTCACCACCATGGACGCGACCTCCACCTCGGCCCAAACGGACCAAGAGCTCCAGTTCCCAGACTAGTGAGAAACTGGTGATGCAGCTCAGGAATGCGAGGTCAGGGAAGAACCCATACCACAAACTGTAGGTGAGAAGATATGACAAAAATGCTAATGAAAGCCCATATTTCCATAATATCGACACTCCATTGGGTCTCTCTAGAACTGAGGCCTTGTATTCCCGCTCCCCCACACTATTGACATACTACCTGGCTGTCTGAAGATATATTATACCTACTCTTATCTCCTTGAGCAGACTCCATGCAGTGCTTCATGCTATCAGTAAGAGGAACACAGGCACTGGATGTCAAACTGCCCTTGCTAACTACTCAAGAATCCCTCTGATTGCACTCAGTGATCAGTGCATGGTTGATGATAAATAATATCAAAGTCAACCTGGTGATGTTCACCTGCGACTGGATGTCATTCCATAGACCATCCTCCATATTTTGCGCAATGAAAAACTCATCACCTCATGGAATAGGTGTGAAATGTTGCAGCTCAGTAAAGCGAAAAGATTACTCTATAATAGAAATACTACCCTGCTCCAGAGTCATAAACTCCCAAGCTGGATCAGCCCTCAAGGTCTCTGGGTAGAAGTGATCATAGATGATGCACCGAAACTCATCCCATGTAATACTCTACTAGAGCCCTGACTGTGAGATCACCTCCCACCAATGCTTGGAGGATTCTCGTAGCACATAAGAAGCGAGATTCAGCCCATTCTCTGGAGGTATCTCTAGATTCCCGAAAATTGGCAGTGATCCCTCTAGCCATGACTCTACAGTTGGAGGTCCTCCATCCTTTTAAAAAGTCATAGGATGATGCAACTGGAAAACCAGGGTCAACTCTTCCCTTAACTGTGCTTCAGCGCCTGCAACTGCTATAACTGTTGGTGCCAAGGCTGTAAGAACAAAATGATCATCAAGGGGTCCCTGATCAGCCATATCTAGTGTCTTATCACCATATAGTAGCGAATGTACAACCAGAGTATGTTTTGGTGGCATAAATCTGAAAGGTCAAAAGCACACCATAAATTAGGATTATCAGAGACAGAGAACACAAGAGTACAATAGGGGAACATGAGAAATAAACATTCATGTTTTAAAAATCATGACTACACAACATTTATAAAAACTATACGACATGTTCTTTTAATCCATTCACATGGGGGTGTACTTCTACCACAACTGGTCATGTAACGCCCCACCCACACGATGTGTTGTCCCTCCACACAGTGTGTACTTGAACTCTATTTACCTTCCTGAGTCTCGTTACATGGATAACCCACATGGTCCTCACAATTCTAGACTACATGGTGTGTTCACGAAGGACATGATGTGTACTAGTCAAGGTTTCAACAACCCATGTTGTTAGTTATATAACCGGCTACAAGGTTCACTCTACTCGGCGTGCTCCCGGAGAACACATCGTGTAGTTGATGGTTTTCTGCGACCCGTGTTGTTCGTGACATAGACGGGTGCGTAGGTTACATGGCACAACCTGTGATAAAAGGACACGATGTTTATAGTCGATATTTCGTGCATCTGTGTATTTATTCACATGAGTAGATACACGGTCACTACAACACGGCGTGTACATACCGTACACGGCGTGTTCTTGATGATTTTTCAGAACCACATGTTTCTTCCACACAGTCAGCGAAACAGTTAAAAACTACATAGTGTGTATTAATAATGTACACACCGTGTATTCTTGGTTTTTTCGGGAAGTATCTCAGAAACTGCTCTAAAGTCAAGAAAACACAGAAAACATGTGTTAAGGTTCCAAATTTCGATCTGTGAGGGATCATACTCTCCGCAAATCCTAGCTTGGCATCTTATACAAGTTATAAGAAGTAAACCAGGAAATTATCCACCAAATTCTAGTCCATGAGGTCCCATAACACCTCAAGAACCAATGTTTGACGTCCATCTAAGCAATGTACAATTCTAAAATATTCTCTATCAAATAGCAGGGATTCTATCAAAGCATCTATCAAATCAAAATGAATAATATACCCAACAACTATAAAAATAACATGCAATCAATAACACATCCTAGGTGTCATGGAAAGAATGCATGGAATGTGATTTCTAACAAGTTCCTATATGATGCATGAGATGGAATAACCCCATCTAATAGGGTTGCGACAGAATAGAACTGCAATGAAAAAAACGGTAACAACACAAATCATGAGAATCACCCAATGGTGAAATCATATCAACTGTAAAAATTTGAAAACCTAATGAAATTGTAATCAACGATGTAGATTGGCTTTTCCCTATACACGGGTCAGCTACTCCTGGACACAGCTTATTACCATGTACCTATTCCATGCTATCATTGGTTGTTGTCTCCACATAGTAAGTCAAGAGATAAGAATCCCTCTAATACTACTTTGTAACATCCCGGTTCTTGTAGCAACCTAGATGCGCCCCGTCCTCAGTTAGTCACATGGCTTCAAGTGCATTTCCCCAAACACCAGAAGCTTCCGAATAGTAGCAAGGGCCTTGAGTGTATTAGTGGAGAAACTATGCCCTCATTGGAAAAGTACACCGTGGAAGTAAAAAACACATCCAATAGCAGAAGCAGTAAATATCCAACAACAGTAAACAACAGAAGACTAAAACAATTAACAACTGAATCACACACATATATATGAAATAATGCATGATATATATGCCTATGAAAGAAACCAATCGAGTCACAATGCTGAATACAATAATAAACCAATGTAAAATAAAAACAGATAAGAAACTCCACAACATCGTAAGCCTCGACATGGTCCCATTCTCTCCTACTCCAATGCAATCAAGTACCTGAAGTCAAAGGGCACTTTCCATTATCTATACCTGTAGCAATATATTCATTTTGGGGCCAAAATCACGACCAAAAAAGGGTGTGAGACTAAATCCCAGTTGGAAACCACACGATGATCTGTACCTAATAGTTAGTGAGCATATGTAAGGTAATAACATAGTATGTAGTAAACAATAACCAGTAAATAAGATGATACACAATAGTAAACATTCCACAGATCAACAAGCAGCTGTGAAGAAAACAGTTAACCACAAACAGGAATCCCTCTAGGAAGTACTCACATCAATCCCCTCTAGTCCTACCCAAGAAGTACCAACAACCCTCTAGACACTACACTAAGCCAAACCCCACTGGTTTGGTCAAATGAAATATAAGACACTCTGAGGAAGCACCCTCAGTCAATTCCCCTTATAGTCTACGGTAGTTAGGAAAACTCTGAGGATGATCACGCGGTCAATTCCCCTTATAGCCCCAAGGTATAAAGACTCTCTAAGGAATCCCACTCAGTAAATTACTATTATAGCCTTAGGTCGATCATATAAACTCTAAGGAATCTCTCTCGGTCAATTCATCCTATAGCCTGGAATGATTTATCGAAATTCAAATAGAACAAAGACTCTCTGAGGAAGGTCACTTGATCTACCCTTGTATAGTCTATAAAGCTCATGATTCTCTGAGGAAGATCACTCAGTCAATCATTTAGTGGTCTATAATGTCCAAGACTATCATGGAAGCTAACTCGGTCTATCCCCTATAGTATATAATTTCCAGGACTCTTTGAGGAAGCTCAGTCGGTCTATCCCCTTATAGTCTACAGAACTAGGTTCTCACGGCCATGTGCATGTCAATTCATAATGATCCTATATGGATAATGTAAACGTATAGGGATACATGGCTTGCCAGTATAAAACATAACATTCATGTAAGGGAACTTCACTCCATCTAATGGTCACATGGTACATAAAACAGGTATAACGACCAAAGGATGAACAAGACCAAAAGGTCGTAAATAAAACAAGGCATGGGAAAAAAATACAAGGATATCAATTATATTGATACATAACCAAATTACATTTACACAAGAATACAATCATGGTAGGAAAACTACAGAGGAAAAACAGTAAACACACAATACCCCATTCAGGGTTACTGGTGGAAATTACACACAAAACTCAAAGACATCAAACAAAAAGGCACAAACCACATACCTTGGTTCTAGGAGATTGATATATTTGAACCACGAGGATTGATTCTCCTTTGAATGTCGTAGATGTATTAAAACACACAAAATGTAAAACACATGATAACTTGTAATGGAGGAGGAATTGGAAAATGATGCTCTAAAAGAAGGGAGAGCCTACCATTGCGGTTCCAAAGAAATTGAAGGTGGTTGATTTGGAGAACGGATGGAGGCATGGGGGCTCAGTTAATTTCCGGTGCCATACGGCTTCTCTCAGTCAAACGAGACCTAGAAGAAGATGATTCTGGAAGTCAGACACGATCCCGGTCCATTTATTGAAAAAAATTACAAGGCATGTACTTTTGGAGTACACGACGTGTACTAGGCATTTCCATACTTGGCTTCAAGCAGCCTCTCCATCACCCCACACGATGGTGTGTGTGGACCGGACATGGCCAACACATGGTCTCATGCAGCATCAAAGTACACGATGTGTACTTGAAAAATTTCCGAAAACTCCTATTTTCTCAAAAACTCCAAGAAAAGGAAAAACATGCCTGGAACGAAGGTCCGGGTTCTTACAATCATAGAAGTGGAATTCTAAATCTTTTCCATATAATAAATAAAAATAATTTTGAAAATTATATTAGTAGAAATGATTTGACAACCATATTAATGATGTATAAAAAAAGAAACCAATAATCATAAAATTTTAGAGGTTAGATAAGGGAATAATAATGGATGGAACATAAAATTTTATTTCTCTAGTCACTTCTCAAATATCCCTTATTTAGATGTAAATGTATTCCTATTTATACTATATTGAAATACAAAATAGGGTGGAATCTATAAGAAAAGTGATATAATCAGATATAAAAATTGATAAAAAATTAATTTTATGATTGGTTTCATAAATATGTGTATTCTAAAAATATATGAAAAATAGATATTTTTTAATGATTAAAATAGTGAAGAACCTTTAATTACAAATGATTTACTTTGATAGATAATGTATATAATACACAACACCAAGCATTACCGAAAAAAATATTATAAATTAAAAATGATTTTTATAACATATTCATTAAATGGGGGGGTTATGATTATGATTATAAAATTTATGATATATATAATATATCCTTATTTGTGTGCTATGATATATAAATATTTTTGGATTTATTCATATGAAATAGAACTCAATTATTAGTAATTCCATTTTATTCTTCAATAATATTATTTCATTAAAAATGCTATTTATTGATTATTATAAGAGAATAATATAATTAATTAACTATTTACATGGAATTTTTATATGATAAAATTAATATTATTTTTGATAATATATTACAAAAATTGATAAATGGATGAAATATGATCATATTATAAAAAAATTTATTTTTCAATTAATAGTAAAAAATCCGAGTTTCAGGAATGTTATATTACTTTTTAATGTATTTAAATAAGAAATTTGTATTATAAATTATATTTAAAGTTTAATTACATTTTATTGATTTAAAATAATTCACATATAACCATTTAATGAAAATTATACTTGAATTTAATATAAAATTAACTTTTCTTTAAAAATATCATTTTATTGATTAACTGTTTTTTGTCACATTTTACGAAATAAATTTAAATTTAAATTCTTCCATTTATTTGTTTCTACACATTAAAAATGGATACCATATTGAAAATAGTGTTTTCATATTTATCAAATATGACATTTTTTCAAATATATTAATTTTATTCTCTATAATTGTTTTACTAATACAAAGGGAGAATTAGGTAAATAAAGTTAAGAAATAATATAATAAGCACTATAAATTGAAAACTACACAGTAATAAATTTTATTGAATCATTACATTTTAATTATTATTATCATCCTAAATTTAGTACCATGGACGTTTGATTGAATTTGAATGTGATTTTAACCTTTACATTATATTATGCAAGCAAATTTCAAAAATTTATCACCCATGATTTTAATGAAAATAATAATTTTATATGTTTATAAACACTATATATGAATTCAACATCATCCAAAAATATGACATAAACATAAAGTATTTTGTAATTGAATTAAAATATTCATAACATGTGTAATTAAATGGAATGTTATATTACTTTTTAATGTATTTAAATAAGAAATTTATATTTTAAATTATATTTAAAGTGTAATTACATTGTATTGATTTAAAATAATTCACATATAACCATTTAAAGAAAATTATACTTGAATTTAATATAAAATTACTTTTTCTTTAAAATATCATTTTTTGATTAACTGTTTTTTGTCACATTTTACAAATTAAATTTAAATTTAAATTCTTCCATTTATTTGTTTCTATACATTTAAAATGGATACCATATATGAAAATAGGGTTTTCATATTTATCAAATATGACCTTTTTTCAAATATATTAATTTTATTCTGTGTAATTATTTTACCAAGACAAAGGGAGAATTAGGTAAATAATGTTTAGAAATAATATAATAAGCACTATAAATTGAAAACTACACAGTAATAAATTTTATTGAATCATTAAATTTTAATTATTATTATCATCCTAAATTTAGTACCATGGACGTTTGATTAAATTTGAATGTGATTTTAACCTTTACATTATTTTATACAAGAAAATATTAAAAATTTATCACCCATGTTTTTAATCAAAATTAATAATTTTATATGTTTATAAAAACCAGATATGAATTCAACATCATCCAAAAATATGACAAAAACATAAAGTATTATGTAATTGAATTAAAATATTCATAACATGTTTTTAAATATGTTTAAATGAGTTATAATATTTTTTATTCATTATATTGTCCCCTATCATTGTTTTCTAATTTCCCCCCCTAGTACAGGTTTTGAGGGATACTGATAAATGTTATATTATTGGTGCACCAAAATGAAAGTCCAATTCATTTGGAATTTATTATCTTCACTAGTTAACTATTTTTGAAATTTCCTATATAATTAATCCAATATTAGGGGAGATATAAGGGTTCTGTGATAATGATGAGCTATAAAACCTACATGATATTCTTATTATTGAGAATTATTTTCCATTGAAATGAGTTATTTCAAAATGTTTTGAAAATTTATCTTTTCATAAAAAATATGATTCAATTATATGGTAAAATTATTTTCATTTTAGAAAATTATTTTCACCAGTTTTCAAGGTTCCCACTAGAATATAAATTTTATTAATTTGTATGTCCCTCATGGAGTGTTTTCTGCTCATCCCACATAATAAAATGTTTTTAGTGGGTTTATGGAATGTTAAGGAAACATAATAAGTCAAGATGAATGTTCTGATTTTTTTTTTATGAAAAAATGTGTATTTTTTTAATGTTTTATCTCATAAGAAAAATGATTCCTTATATGTAGTGTCCACCTTGTATGTAAATGGTTCTATTACATTTGATTTATGAACTAAATCTCTAACACTAAACAGAAATTATTTTTTGTTTATATAAGAATGTGAGTTCTATAGTAAAGTAACTAATATATGTCTTGATTAAGGCAAAGACATTCCACTTGGTATCGAAGTAAGGATTAGATAATATTAGATGTTAGGATTTAATTTTATCACATGTTTATTTAATTCGATAACAAAAAATGTTTGGTATATTAGAGAAACTTATTTTTAATTAATATAATGAATAAGGGGTTGAGTATATCATTTTTAGAATGTATCTTAGTGGTAATATTCTTAATTAGATGGATTATTTGGATTTTATTGAAATGATCACACTAACCAATTTGGTTTAGTAAATGGATTGATTCAGGATGAACCAACGTAATGTTAGATGTGATATAAAATGTAGGGGTTTTCAAAATTATAAATAAAACAAAAATTTGATCTATTTTGATATAATTAGTTACAATTATTGTCCAATAGTCACAATTTATTATTAACAACATGTTCATAGGTGTGTTTCCAAAATCCAATAATAATAGGAAAATAATGATACATGTTTACTTAAGTGATAATTATCATAATGGTAAAAATATTAATTAAAATATATTTTTAGAATATAAAAATAAGAATTGAGGAAAATGTATTAAAAGAATATAATGATATTTTTATATGGGAAATGTGTCCATAACGAAATAATATTCAATGAAAAAATGAAAATTATTGAAAAACAATGAAGTTGAATAATGTTCTTCAAAAAGAATAAATTTAATGTATTTATTTGTGATGTGTGGGGTTGGAAATTATCTTTTTATTATTAAAATCACTTATTATGAAATCTAAAAAACTAGTCCTAATTAATCTGGAGGTGACACCTCATAAGAGAAAAAAATCCCCAAAAGCATAGCGTTATACAGTTTGTTCTTTTCTATCTATGAAGTTTGAATTTCATAATCCAAAACATTTCTTCAGTTTCTTCACCGATAACATCCTCAAAGTGATACAAAACTTTTTCACAGGTTCAAATATACTAGTCTTTACTGATTTTTCTATCATTGAATCCACTCATCAAGATCATATCCTATTTGTTGATCTAATAAGCTTTCTCACTATTGACCTCCACTTGAATATGAATTCCCATTATCTCAGCCTCTTCATGTGTGATGTTGACATAAAGTAATTCGTCCACCATTTTCTCTTCAGAGTGGAGGATTGGATGTTTAAAGTCCCGTACCATTTTATTAATGTTTTCATTATCTTTATCACTCACAAGAATTATATTGTTTCTGATACACTTCTCTATAACTTCAAACATCTCCTTCAAAACAACCACAGAATCCAATGAAATTTCTTTCTAACATGGTTTATAGTTTCTACCTGGTCATTTTTTCATTAGTTTTGGAAAATGAAAGTAGTCATCGCAACCGTCCCCTTCTTCATATTATTGATATTACCCTCCTCTTGAGTCCTAGAAATTTTTTAATCCTCCTCAGACTACACAAGAATTGTTGCTCCTCCATCAAGATCAAAGGGAATATAAATTCCAAGAGCATCAATGCACAAACAATCAAATTTTTTGTGGGTCTAAACACCATCTTCAACCAATACCATTCCTGATGATAGCTTCCTGACCCCAAAAGTAAAATCAATCTGATTTCGAGTGATATGATGTTCATTATCCACCCTTTCAGTCTGAACCAGAATTTCTCTCCCATTAAAACTACCACCTTCAACTTGAGGAAATGTTAAGAGGGTTCATCAACCCTCTATTCCACTAGTTTACCCATCTCTGGGTCCCTCAAATTATCCTTAATCCAATCAAATACCCCTGACACAAGAGGATCATAAACATTTTTTTCGATTGGTTTACTCTTTACTGCATTACTCACAAATTGATTTTCCTGTTTAATATCATCTCCCTTACTTTCTTACATTCTAACCTTCCTTTGGTGAACACCTATATAGATGATACCATCTGAGTGAGGTATTCTATAAAAATATGAACATAAATCCATCCAACGGTCAAAGACCCTCAGATTCTTACACCATACCTCCTCACTATATTTTATCCACACAGACTCAATCTATAGCTTCAACACATCAACCTCCACACACATGCATGGGTTGATAGGATGGCACACATATGCACTACATGAATCCAAAAAGAGTAACTAACCCACTAAATTTTATAACATAAGTATAATTTCATGATTTTATATTGGTAGAGGTAGTTGAAGATGACTTACCCAAACCAAAATTGTAGGAGAATCACGATTCAAATAGAAATCCTAGATCCACTAAAAGAGGTAGAATTTTCATCCACCACACTTCCAGGGAGCACATGATTGGGAACGAACAAAATCATCTGCTTAAGAACATATCCCCATCGAATTCCTTGTATCTAATAGACTGAAATATAATCATTATTGAATCCATCAATATTCAAAGAGAGATTATCGAAGCCCTGCACTGAAGGCTATTTCTTCCTAAATCGTGCAAACAAATATACGTTCAGTAATCTATCTACCTCATTAAACTCTAAAATTGATAGTGGAATCCTGGGATCATGTTCCTAAATTCTAGGAATATTTTGACATTGATTAAGCATAGGAATGTTCGTAATCGAATTAGGATCAATGAAGGGGTAGAATTCATGCCTTCGACCATTACGAGGATGCCATATATCCCCCCTCCCTCCAACTAGTGGTGAAGTTGGTAACTCCATCAACCCAATTAGTATTTCTCCATCGCCGCTTTGAGCTCTCACCCCCAATAAATTATTTTATTTTTTTCTTAAAAAATAATCATTATGAAAATTGAATCCCTCATTCGAGGATACTTAAGAACCGGATTAGAAATACCATATATGTGAACTTTTATTAATTACTAATTTCATTGTAGTAGATAATATATAAGAAAAAATATCATATGAGTGATATTAATTATATAATAGCCAATGTTTTCATAATATTTAATCGTAAGATATGATTCAACATTTTTATAGTATGAAAATATGAGTAATTTTATAAAAAAATAATGGGAAATAATGAACCTTAAATGACTATGGTATCTATATATTTAGATTTAGGTTTTATGAAATTGTGGTATGATAATAGTTGAAAAAAGTAAAAAGAATTAGGATACTCATTATGAGGTTTTATGCTATGAGAATAATTTAATAGAAATATTTTCAATGTTAGTAAATTATTATGTTATATGTAACCCACATGTTTAGCATGGGAAAATGTAAATTGAGGATGAATTATCTTTATATTTTGCAATCATATGATTAATAGTATTTATAAGATTTATAATTTATAGGATCATTGATGATTAATGTTATTTTTGACAATGATGATCATATATTTGGGAACTATGTTATAATAATATTAATATAGTTTTAGTAAATGGAAAAAACACTTACATTGTGAAATCCCATCACAATCAATAAGGCCATGGGGCATAAACCCACAACCAAATGGTGTCAAGGATATATGAACTACCACATTACTTTGTGATGTATTAGTTAATATAAAATCATTATTTTTCATAAAATATTATATTTAATGATAATTGTTAAGTGAATTTCGGAAACATTTATTTCCTTATACATAATCGTGGTGCCATCAAGTAATTTTCAAATAATTGTTATTTTGGAATTAGGTCTTTATTTGATAACAATAATTGTCTATAGTAAATTATATACTATGGTATTTTAATTGAGGATTAACTATTAAATAATATTATGTAGGAATATATGATTTAAAGGTGATATTGTGTTTACTCAATGAAATTATGGAATGATTAACATTTCAAGGATATTATTTGACAATGTCATATAATTTTTTGGTACGAAAAACAAATATTATAATTTATTATATTAAAGAAAATAAAGGGAAAAATTCTAATGTAGTCTAATGAAATGATGTCTGATTGAATCACTTCTATCATGGGGCACAATGTCTCAGGGGAGGGATACTAGGTTAAAAACCTTATTAAGGGAACTTATTGGGTAAGAAATGAAGTCTTGAAATCATATGCATGATTACCATCATGCCATGTGTGACGAATCGTCATGTCATTTGAGAGAGTAGTCTTACATTAATAGATAATATAAGTGATTTTCCAGGGATAGTCAGAGGTGTCAATGAGAGATCTCCACACACATCTATAATATTTTTCTAATATGAATAAGATGATATTCATATATTTACGTAATGAACTGTAACTAAGAATCACCAACACATCGTCCTTAACAGTGTTACATGAACAATAGAAATCACTAAGAAAAATGATGATAGATCCTAAGGGTCATGTACCAAACGTCCACTATGCATGAAATAGAACCCAACTGCACCATCAAAATTAAGTTTGAGAATAGAGGCATCCAGGGACTAGAAATACCAATTGACCTTCTTCCTAATGCTATATCGGACAAAGGAGGAGCTTCTAGAGATAGAGTTTCCAAGGGGGGAACCTTATCCCATAGATTCAAGAGGTCATCCAACTTCACAAAAAGGCATATGGCCTTATCCAAAAGACTATATTTATAGTAGTGGGGTCCATACAGAGCATGGTAGCGTGCTTTCCAAATTCACCAATAACCTTCTTCTAGAACACTCACCCAAGACATATCCTCCATGTTATTATTGTGATATTTTTAAAACCAATTCATGAAGAATCTCTTAGGAGAGACAACAATGGTAGTATGTGATGTGAACACACCATGATTACCCCAAATCAATCCATCCCATAAGATTTGGTTAAAAAATTGCACTGTAAATTCAACTAAGGGAGAGGGAAAGTAGATACACATAGAAAAAGTTAAACACAAATTACTTTAACTTCCACCTCTAAGGGGATATAATTGCTGAAAAATCTCCGTACTAGGAAGGCTAATTTAGTTATAATTTCATTACAATAGAGAAACCTTCTCCACAAGTCACTTCTAGGTAATAACTACAACAACTTATTAGATGACTTATTAAAATCCCTTCCATACAAATATGATGTGAAAATAATTTTGTTAGAGGACCTATCCAATCCAATTCTATCAAACATGGATGTCTGGGTGGGGTTGAGAATCACTTGGACAAAGGGGGTGAGAGATGGATTCCTTGATTGAAATTTTTTGAACTTGTCATCCTATGTAATTTAATAGACCACCTCTAATCACAATGAAAAAATTGTGATATGACCCCATCAAAAAATCCCATTGGAATGATGTATAAGGATATGAATGTGTTTGTGAAGGGACTTATATAATAATGAGGGAGATATTCCATTCTCACATGAGCCAAAACCATAAGCTCCATTGATTAGCTTTCTGTACAAGGGATTCCCTCAATATCCTCTAAAGAATTCTTACCTTATAGGTACTATAAAACCTTGTACACATCTCTAACAATAATTCCTAAATCCTCTACTAAACTAGCTAGTTTTCATTTTATAATCCCACATGATTTTCCCTCCCCTTTGGAATCATAGATAAAACCATTCATTGTGGTATCAATATTCATAATAATAGTCATGGTAAAATTGAGGGTGGATAATATATGTATTGTAATATAGGGTAGAAAATGATTAAAAAAGTTATTCATCTGACAAAAGAAATGAACCCATTCATTCAATTCTTTATATTATTGGTGATTTTTCTAAAAACCCATCAAAATACCTGTAAAAATATTTATAATGGGAGATGAGGGATATCTGTTAGAAAATGGGAAATTTAATTATCTAAATCACCATGATTGATTAAATAATGTCTTTTTGACTTTCTAAGCTGGCAAAGGGAATGTAAACCCCAATATTTTCTAAATTAATAAATTTCCCACCCTAATAGGCATAATCATCCCTGATGCATTTGAAGGCTATGATAGAGTCATGATAACCATTTATGAATAAGTCAAGGACATCCACGATTAGTACATGAGATACCCATGAAACTATAGAACCTAAATGATAATGGAGGAACTGATTGAATTGAATAAATCAGATAGAATACATACTTAGCACATCTTGATCCATGACATAGATGCTAGGAGGAATAGGGTGCCCGTGATTATTCCCTCTTACCAGTTTTAAGAATACACATTTACATTCCATTAAAACCATATTAAACCCATGATATATAATGAATTGGAATAACATTCCCATGAACTATTCAAAATATCTAGTTCTCTTCAAGACCTGAAATATTAAGTGGAATTTTAGCCTATCATAGGCCTTTCTTATATCCAACCTAATAAAAATGTGGGACCCGCAAGCCTCTCATATGATCTCACCAATCACCTCTTACACTATATAAATTTCACCCTATATGTACCATCATTGGATGAAATCTTGATTCTCTAAAAAAACCAAATATGGATAATCTGATGGAATTTCTTGTAAACATACTTCACTAGAAACATATTTCTAAAGAGGAACATGTTGATGGGTAAATACTGAGAAATGGAGAAATGAACACTTACATTGAAAATGAGCATCATTGTAGTGTTAGTAAAAACACATGTAATCCCTCAACCATAGAAAAGACCAAAATGTCATCATCTACTTCATTCATCATTATGTTCCCATTGATGATGGAAATAGAACCTAGAAAACCATCAGGACCAGGTATACTCTCCTGGGATAGGGAGATAATAATTTCTTACACATCCTTATCATCTGGTTACCACTCATGTCATTTATATTTTTGACATGAGACAAGTATTGTGATGGAGATATAGAGGTCAATCTGATTCCGTTTATATCCATTCTCATAAAGAGAGTTCGGATTACAAAATAAATATTTAAATTTCTATCCAACCATGTCACTAATTTCATCCATGGCCCTGGTAAATGATCCATAATTAGGATATGTATTTGGAAATCAATTCTACTACTTCACTTTAAAATAGGCTTGAAAATATATTGAGTTGTGATAACACCCCTTAAACAGGGCGGTCCGAGAGTGCTCAGGGAGGGTCATCTGTTACACTAATAAGAGCTTGTTGGAAAAATGTTCAATAAATTGTAGAGAGGGACAAATATCTTAATCCAAATTAACTTAATGGACATATTATACTCTCTCCAAATCCCTCTTTATATTAATTATAGAAAGATACATATATTGGTGGGTATTCGACCAATCCATGAGATCATTTTTTGGATTTTAAATTTTTTGTGGTGGCCATTCAAATGAATTCCATGGCAGGAAGTTGAATATGAGTGACAAACCATGTCGAGGAACTCGGGAAGGGATTTATAACTTTTTTATAAAAGGAAATGAATCAACAAAGGAGAACCATAAGTGAGGTGGATAGGAAGTGGTGAGTGGTCTGGGAAATATTGGGTCAACTAAATGACCCATAAATTAGGTAAATTTGTGATAGACAGAAGATTCACAAAGAAGGGATATGATCTTCGTTATATCCATTGGTGCCATCACTTGTCATTGCACTATATGAATATCACTACAGAAAAATATCCTATAACATCTTTCAAAGTTCCCATTATTATATCTAGAAAATTGCTAAAAACATGTGAGATATTTAAATCCTAGGACATTTATTAGTGCTGAAAAAGTGATGATAAAGGGTCATTTATCCGCTCTTTAAATTTTAAAAACTAAAAGAACCCATTATAAGTTCGTTTAGAAGTGACACTCATTTTTTCTCTATAAACTCTTCTAAAAGTGAAGATAAAGTACATTTTTATAAGCACTTTTAAAACTGATGATAATGATCCATGTTGTAGTATGCTATTAAATCACAAGGAATCAATAGAAACATAAAAAAAATGCAACAAATAACAAAAAAAAACAGGTCCCAATACATTATTTTAATGAAATGAAATTGAAAAAAAATTACAAGAAAATATACTACACTATAGACATTTAAAATATTAGTTTATACAACTACATAAATAAAAATTATTAATTACAATAAAAAAATCCTAACTACCAATGTTACAATAATTTTCATTTACATTTTTTTATCAAACTTCTAATATTTGATAAGTAGTCTTGAACAATATATCTCATCTCTTAAAAGACAATCCACCTTTATAAGAATAAAATTTTATTGATTAATACAAAAAATACATAAATTAAACATAAATATGAAATAATACCTTAATTATATGGAACATGATATTAATGTGAAAATATCATGATTAGCCCTATGATTGAGTAGTTGATGGAACATGGATGAACGTAAAATGTGTCAACACTCCATGATTGAATGTTTTTTCGAGAAATAAAATATGTGGATGTTTCGGTGAAAAAAGGGATGATTGATGGATAGATCACCCAAACATGAACAAAAGAATCCACCTATATAAGAAAAACATTATTATGTGAGTAATACTAAAGAAACATAATATTACATATATGTGAAATGATAAATTAATTATTTGTATAATGATTATACTCTAAAAACATCAATATTACCTCAGTAATTGAGTTGTGGAATCTTTGTTTCTCTTCATCTAATGTAAGTGGTGGTAACCAGAATGAAAGTGATAATTTCATCACTACATGGGAGAAATTTTTTTTATGGAGAAGTATCATGAGGATTGGGAAGAGAACCCAAACACAAACAAAAAAATACAACAGTATACAAAAACAATTATTATGATAGTAATTTTAAAAAAGTAGACATACTTATTAAATTTTAAATAAATTCTATGTATAATTATTTCACTATAAATACATTGATATTTCCTCCTTTATTTAGAATAGGTAGCATTGTTTCTCTTCCTAAAAAGGTAGTGGAGTTCACATGAAATAATGTGATAAATGGACCTTTTTTGTGTGAAAAGGTTTTCATGGAGAATGAGAATGAATGTTGGATTGAGCACCCCAACTCTAACTAAAAAATTAATATGTATACAAAACCAATTATTATGGGAGTAATACTAAAACAATAAATCAAAACATAAAAATGAAACAATACATTAATTATATGAACAATGAGTTTACCCTGAAAACATAATAATTACATATGTTATTGAATTAATACATCATCATTTATCTTCATTCAATGTCATGGAACATGGATAGAAATATTCTAAAACACACAAACTCTAAAAGGAATAATTATAATTAAAAAACATGAAATTATATGATTTTTTGGATATATATATAAAGGATATCATAACATTATCTTTTCAACTATCTAATGGGTTTCCCTCATTATAATTTCATCTTCCTATGGATTGGTAACATCATCACGTGTGTGAGACATTTTCTGAATGAGTACTTAATCATTTAATTTAGATTATTATAATGTAGTAGAGAACATATAATTTTAAGAAGAAATATAAAATATATTAAAAACATATTTACCTTATCGCTCAACATATTTTATTTTTGAATGGTCTCAATGAATGGGTTTCCCTTTCGAAAATCATAATACCTTCTTTATAGTCCCCTCTAATATTTAATAAATTGTCTACAGTAGGAAAATATGTCAAATAATTGTGATGTATCAATGAATAGATCTTCGTCGATAGAATTTTCAACTGAATCAACATTTTTTAGTCCTAGTAGGATAATTTTCCAATTCATTTTTTTGATCAAATACGTAAAATAATTGCACTACTTGTGATGTAATTATGAACATATCACCTTTTCTGCCTTTTACACTTTAATTCACCTTCTCAAATACCATTTCATCAATTTTCACCCCATTGATTTTCTCCACCCATTTGTAATAGAAATGAGTCACATGAAATTTAGTATTGTCCAACTCGAATATCTGTCTGATAATTCCAAAATATGATATATTTTCACAAATGGTATTTCTATTCTTGGAACCAAATATGTTTATCACTTCATCCACAACCATAAAACCACTTTTTTGTATTCAAGTCATCATGTTATTTTTTGTTAAAAATTTAACCATTGGTTACAAAACCACTGTAAGATATAAAATTTTCATTCAGTCCTCTAGCAAGCCATTAATATCATTTGATAATTCAATTTTCATTCTCAAATAACACCTAATAAATTTTATCTCTAAATCATCCTATAAACTATTGATTATGAATATCTAATACCCATCATTGATCCCTTGGTGGAATCAAATAACATTGAATTTATATCTGGGATTCAATGTATGGATCGTCATATTCAATATTTTGTAATATGTAAACATGTTTTTTATCCCACCATGTAAATGAAATTTTAATGACATCTCTTCCAGAAATCCCTTGTCCCTTAAGGTGTTTAATGTGAGAAGACTTTGGGCGACTAATGCTTTTAACATCTGATAAGTAATTAGTATTGAAATTAATATCTTATTAAATAATATATTAGCCTACAATGAATCCTTTTGGAAACTTTAATTCATGAAATACTCTTTCAATATAATCATATACCGTTCAATGAGGTACACCCATATGTAATGGATGTGACCACAAAATTGAAACTCTCTAACCAATTGAACCACACGGTGGAGAATTATATCAATGAATTACATGGGTATGAATATTAATAATTCACATAATTATATTGAAATCTCTTTATTCATGAAGGGAATCTTTGACATGGAAAAAAAATTATTGTATATGGCCTTGAAAAAGAAGCAGAGATCGGTTAATGTATGTCATAAATTTTGATGAAGAATGGAATGGAAATCAATATGAATTAAATCTTTCATAAAAACATGATGATCATGTGATTTTAGTCATTGTAAATTAATATTATTTAGTTACATGAATTTCGTGATATATTATAAATAAACCTATGGAATTTTTATAGTCTTTAAGAAAAAAGGAAAAACGAAAATTTTCTTATCTGGATAGAGTGTAATTTTCATGGAGAATTAAATTATACCTTTTACCCTTCCCCAGTTCGACTCTTCATTTATCCCCATTTCAATAAAGTCCCACTGTGCCTTGATTCCATGTTTTAATTTTCTAGAAACATTATGTATCATTCCAATTCCACGTTCAAATACATTTATTCCACAAGCATGACATCAAGAAAATGATTTACATAAAAACAATTCCAATACAGTTATTAAATGATAATTTACTAGTCTTTCAAACCTGATTTTGTATAATTTTCAAAGAATGGTTTCTTGAAAATTGTGTAATTCATTTTTACTATTTCGTATAATTGATCACACATTTCTAGAGATGGTGTTGTACATTGTATGATATTTACATCAAAAGAATCATCCTCGAATGATATTAATTTCATCCTGGAAAAAAATATGATGCCCTAAAAACAATTCCTTTGAGGAATGTTTCAACCATACAATATATGTGCATTTTTTAAAAAATGGGACACATTGACTTGCCTGTAATTCTATAGCATGATAAATTTCCATATGTGGAGAAGTCATTTATCATTTCATAAAACATGGCCCTAAACATGAATTCTTCACATTTATGATCATCAAAAATAGTATCACCTATATCCCATGAAAGTTTCATATATTCAATTCTTTTATCCAAATAGATATTAATATCATTACATGGTTGCTTTGGTCAAGATAAATATAGAAACAACTTATGCATATCCTTTGTGGCATGTTATAATTTAACAACATAATGAGCTATGTACTGTGAGTACTACTCTGTACACGAAAATGATTTATCATAGCCCTAGATAATGTAAAAATAATGCTTCTCAGATTATCACCAAATTCAATACACTAATAATCAATTTTCTTCTAATTAAGCGAATCTGTTGGATGATTTATGTTAAAATATTTAATTCTTGTATCTACATTCCATGTTATCATTTTATAGGTATTGTAACATCCATATAGTCTCCCAAATTGTGTAATGATATTAACATATCATACATATTTTGAAGGAATTGATTAAATTTTCATAAATCAATCTATGCCACACATCGGGAATTTGATGACTGATTATTGATATTTGATTACCAATAAGCAATTATTTGGAAAAGCCTGATGTTTTTAGTGATCATGACCATTGAATGTAACATTTGTTATGTTCCATATGTTCATTATATTAGATTGTCTTCTTTTAGTAGCATATCTTTTAGAAGACCAAGTAGTTCTGTAAAACTTATGTCACTCCATCCATTTTCAGCTTTCAAATTATATAACATCAATATAGCTATAAATTTGGAAAATTTAGTACAACTGTTATAGAATGTTTTTGCGGAACAACTATCTAACCCCTCAAATAACATTTGACAATCACAAAGGTCATAATTATTTTCAATTATCATTTATCCCATACGATCCCAATCAAAATGTATAGTGGTAATCATATCAAATGATTCATAAACCGTAGAGCCATCCAAATAGATGTTAATATTCATTTTCTCCATTTTTAGACCAACATTTTTAGCTTTGATCTATTCTATGAAAAATCAAATGGTCATACGACTCTCCTAAAAAATATTTCTTGAATAGAAATATTGTAAACACAAAAAAAGTACATTAGAATGGTCATCTCCATGCTCTCTTGCAAACTAGATGAACTCTTTAACTCCATATTCATATTTTCTTTTGAAATAATTAGTCCTCATCCATTTTTCGTTCACATTCATCATATTGGGTTATAAATGATGGATTTTAAAAATTATAAATAAATACACATATGATATTAATTATAAAATATGATTGTTATAGTAATTCCAATAAGGGAAATATGGATCATATCTACTATAATACATGAGTTCCATGATATATGCAATAAAATTATAAGGGCTATGAGAATATGAAAAATTTGATGGAGATAATGGAAGATAATAACTGATATTATCACTACACATTATAGGTGTATACCAAAATATGTATAGTGTAATGACCCTAGCCTGAATTAGCCAAACAATACTAAGTCGGATTATTTTATGACCTCTAATACACGTCAAAGTCACTAAAGGATAGTTTAATATTTGGGTGTAAAACCCCATAATTGGAAGGTGGTCCTCCAAAATAGAAACAATTAGTACCATAGGTCAATGACAATTTTTTCATTACCCATTGGGTTAAGGTACATGCAGACCCCAAATCATCATTACATAATATAGGAAAACCTGTTAGAAAAAAACTTATTAAATAAATGACGCAATAGCTAAATAGACCCACATACTATCCTGGAAGTATACAAACTCACTCGGGGGTAGTATATTAGAAATATATAATAGATAAAAACATGATAATCAAAGAAATGTGATCTAAAGGCACCATAATTATTAAAAAAGTGATTTCATTACATGATAAAACCACCTATTCTTAAATAGAGATGTGCCCTATTAATCTACTCTATAAGAAAACTAAGGACCATTTTGATTTATAAGAGTAATTAGATACTATGATACATATAACCAATATAGGAACAAACATCACTCCACTAACTTGGTTCGTGAATAATATAATTTGAAGCTTCTTGTCCACAGATGTGTTCATTAACGGTGTCATCATATATATAGTTATTAGGGAACCAAAAATGTTCCTGAAATCATTAGTCAATAAAAAATAATATACATGAAAATTTAAAAACATTTATATTTATATATAAAAAACATATTAATAAGAAGATATAAACCATAGAAGTAAAAAACACGGAATAATTCCAAGGTTCAGTGCCAGATATAAAAATTAGATCATACATTGGTCATCAACAAAAACAACAAACCACAAATCATTGCCTAAATAGTGGATCGGAACCAAATTATATTCATTGGATCATAAAAAAATTAGTGAAGAAGAAATCAAAAATTAAAATGATAGTACACAATGAAAATTGGAAGTCCTTCCACAAAAGGTTAATGAGAATCTAAGACCATCATCATATGACATATGATATGATTATATTTAGTCGAGTGGTGTGATTTTTACAATTGATTCACTGTGAAGGAGAACACACAGAGGGTGGCTTCTGTGGAATGTTTCAATATAACGATGGGTTAAAATTTTTTTCGGGATTTTAAAATAGTTTGGGCCACGTTTATCAGTGCTTACAAATAAGTGTTGATAAAGAACCACTTTTTCAATTATTGTTATATAAGTACCGATAAAAGGACAATTTATCTGCGTTAAACTTATAGCACTGATAAGTGTTCATTTTATCAGTATTTTTTTTAGTGATAATATATCTTCATCTGTATTAGTGTGAAAAATAGATAAAAAATATTATTTTATCATCTCTTATTATTGAATTACTCTTAATGAATTTATAATTATAATTATAAATAATTTTTCTTCATATTTATAAATATATACAAAATATATATAAATAAAAATATGGTAAATATATTCCATTTTAAATATATTTATTATGACTTTATAATTAATCATTTATAATTATAGAATCATTTTCTAAAAAAATTATATAACTATATATATTTATATAAATTTACATATATATAATTTATAATATAGTAAATATATTCATTATTTAATTTAATTTAATATAAATTTAATAATTATTGAAATATATATGAAAAATTATTTAACATTATATAAATACTTTTGAAAAAATATGTAGTTATTTATATTTAAAAATATATAATTGTATAAATACTATGAACGGACATTTATAAATTTAAAAATATATTTTTATCATTATTAATGACTATCTAATTTTGAGTACATGGATACATGTAAAAAATGAGTGAAATTTTATAAATAAAGAAAATAGGCAAACATTAATTATTTTTAAAAAATGGATATGTTCTTTTCTTTGAATATAGTTTATAAAAATGCATTAATTACATATATGTGAAATCAATATAACACCCATTTGACCGATATAAAATTAAAAATCAAATGAAATTCAATTATATGTCACCTACAATGAAGTAATTAAATATTTATAATTAATATTAATTTCTAATTAAATACTATTATTCAATAAATATATCCAAATTTAATGATATGTGCACAAATATGTTATAATATTTTAATCATATCATTATAAATTAAAATCTATCTTTATATTTAATATATACAATTTAATAACATTAATTATCATAATAATATAATTGATAAATTTTTAAATATTTAATAATGTATTATAAATCAATTCAATTTTTCAATAATTATTTAATTCATTAAATTTGTAATTTTTTAAATAATAACAATATAAAATTTTAATGTATTTCAATTTTTTGTGTTAAAATGTGTTGATGAAAGAAATACTTATCAAAAATAAACACAAAATGATGATAAATCATACCCTTTATCAGAGATAAAAATAATGTGCTAATAAAGGATGCCCTTTTTCAGTTCTAAACATAAAGTGATGAAAAAAGTTTCCATTATTAGTGAAAAAATAAAATTGATGGTAAAAGGTTAAATTTATTATTATGTTCATTAATAGTGATAAATATGCCATTTATCAGTGTTTAATTATATCAATGGTAAATAACAACATTGTTAATGGCATGTTTTTCATTTTTGTGGGTCTCTAAAAAATAATAGATCTTAGAGCCCCTCCTATTCTGATTAGGTAGGGAATTGAATCCTATAATTATGATGTTGAAATTTTTTCCACTTATTTTTAGACGGATCCAGGATGTGGTTGAAATCACCCCCACCAACTAGACTTTATCTATGAGGTTCAAAGATGTATGGTCGAGCCATAACAACTCATTGAGGTGAGCCTCAAATTTAGAATAAACAAAAGAGAAAATATAATAATCAAAATCAACTCAAACCAAATGATTTTGTCATATTCCACTAGCTTGGCCACCAAGATAGATGCCATATAGAATTCCATAATTTGATGATTTTATGGCTCATCATTAAAAAATAACCTTAATCGAGATCTCCTAGAAAAATATCCCATTATATAAAAATTATAATTTATCTCAAGGATGATAATAAAAGATAATTTTTGGTTGGACACCTCATTGGATATGAAATACAACTTGACATGTGCCTTGAGAACCAAGCATTCCAAATTATCAGAGATAATATAAATAATGTGATCTCATAGTCCTAACATGAGGAGAAAAGGGTCCACTTATTTTCTCCTTTAATGAGGTATTCAAAGTATTAGAATGAAATCTTGTGCACATACTATTGGAGGGAGAACTAAGTGAAAGAGGGATATGGGTAACAAAAGCTGAAAACTATCCAAAAGGCCGAGAGGTTGGTCTATGATGGGTAGCAGGGAGGGGAGGGGTAGGTGCATGCAGTATTTCACTGTAGTATTTGAACAATGATATCGGTTTAATGACTAGGTCAGAGGATAAATAAGGGGATGGGGAGTAGGGGAGAACATCTTGGATATGTCATTTACCTTTTTAAAGCTAGCTATCATGACCGGGGATCCATGAGGAGGGGATACAGGTAGGGGGAGGTCAAAAAGGACACACAGAATAATGGCTCGGTAAGAGGAGAGGGGTGAGATTAGGGGATTAGAGGGCACTTAAAGGAATTTGGATAGGAAATATGAAGAAGGATGATCAAGGAGGAGGGGCCTTAGGTAGGTAAGAGGGATGGGAGGGGCCAGGGATAAAGGGGGGGATAGGTGGCTCCCCAGGCACCAACTCTGAGACTACAATGTCAATCAACAAAGAGGGTCTTGTAGGGGCATGTGCGGAGTGACTGCAAACTCATAGGGAGATTATTTTTTCAACAAAATAACTCTACATTCCTAATAGTTCGACATAAGGGGAAAAAAATTATCACCACTGAAAATATAATAATGTGTATCCAGTCCAAGACATCCCCAACATGAATAAAAATATGACACACATGGAGAGATGAAATATCCATCATTATGTAAATTTGAGATTCTACCGAGTCCAATAGGGATAGACTCCTCTCATCTGCACAATGATTTTCACTAAGAAAGTTGGTGATATACTCTCTAAATTCCTAATTCATGATCAAATAGGGAGAAAACGCGAGAGAAACCTATACTAAAATAACAAAAAAACAAACAGTCTTGATGAACCTCCATAGACTAGTGTTAATGGAGAATCATCCATTGGATAAAAGGGTGAGAAAATTTGGACCAGTCATGAAAAAAACTCTACCATGAATCCAAAATAATGAGGAATAGTTTCCTGTTTAGATCCAAAACCGTAGATGGTGATTGTGTTCCCATCCACCAGATATGATTTGGATCATCTTGAGAATGGGGTTTATTGATCATAAATCTAGCCATCAAAGACCTTCATAGAAATTGTGATTCTTTTTCTAATGAAAATAATGTGGAAGAGGGGAATGCAACGCCACCTTTGATCCAACATGAGGATTTCCCATGTGAATAGATGAGAATAACACCATTGACTTCATCTTAGCAAGGGAAACTATGGAGGATCTATTTCTATGAAGACATCAAGTGTCCAACACCACTCGAGTTCACTGAAGAATGGGTCTATTAGAACTGATGGAGGAGGTGTCGACTCAATGGGCTTTTATGGGTTTTTTAAAATGGGTTTTATTTTTTTCTAAAAGGAATAGGGTTGCAAGTATTTTTTTTAAAATGGGAATTTAGATGTATGAATCGTGTTCACACATATTCCATTACTAGGAAACAATAATTGGGCTCAGACTTCATCCTATAATTTTATTTAAAAGAACATCAATATCAATAAATATAAATACATATAACAAATTATTAATTAAAAAATAATAAATATGTAAAAAATATCAATAAATTTAAATAACTAATAATATATATTAATTAATAATATCTATATATGTATAAAATATAAATAAATACAAATAAATAGTAAAACATATTAAATAAAAATTCATATATATGTATAAGATATCAATAAATATAAACAAATAATCATCATTATTAAGTAAATAACAAAAAATATTAATGAAATTGTACATGGATATTTTAATCATCTAGTCTAATTCTTGGTGGACTAGTTGATCTCGAGTTTTGTTTGTTTAACAATTATTAATGGAGTTTCATACATCCAAATTTTATTCGAACTGAAGATGCAAATATTTTGATACATCCACTTTGGGTTACTAAATAGTCATTACACTTATTCCATCATGTATTACCAAGATGTAAAATGTTCAAGGGGAAAGGGTACCATTTTATACTTAAGAAACGTGTCATTGATTATCTCACTCTAAATTTACATAAGGCACAATTTGTCTAGAAAATAACAGGACTTCAATTGGGAATCAATTATGTATTGTACTAACTAATCATTATACCGCATAAAATGAGAACTCAAGTACATATCATCAAGGGTAATAAATTTTTATTTTAGGATGCATATTTTAAATGAGATATAATGTTTTTATTAGAACATTCATCTTAACCCTCATGCACTAAAAATAAAAAATATATAAAAAAATAATGTGAAATAAGAAGGATAAGTTGCCTTTTAGGGCATCCCTATATCAACTTTTCTTTTGTAATTGATTAATTTAATTAAAAACAATTTGAATTGGGTTTATTTTTTGTTTAAAAAAGGAATATATATTTTAAAAAATATATCCCTTTAAAAACATGACCTTATAGAACATTTTATAATAACAATATTTTTTTCTATTTTATATTCAATGTTTGGATGTAATTTCATTATTCCTCATTTACCTCTCCCTTATGGAAAAAACTCATAAAAATAATTATAATGGTGAATAGTTTAAAAATTTTATTCCAGATGATCTAATATAGATAATACACTAGGATTTATCTCCAACTTATGACTATCCAGATTTGAAATCTTATATAAAATCACCAATAATTATCTTATATACAACAGTTATTCTTCTGGATACGAAAAAAATATGATCAAACAATGATGATATCTACATTAGAAATTTTTTTCATGTATACGATAACACATTTTTAAAAGTAATAAATGATTTCCCTATATTGTAATTTATATTTGAAAACCAATTGTGGAATTATTAAAGGATGATAACTTCTCAATACTTGTGATCAACAAGTGATAGCACTCACTGCTTCCTATGTCCCCCATGAGAACTTGTTTTTAAATCGATTCCATATGTCATAAAAATAGATATGGATTGTTTCATATTTTGGAAGAATATCAAATAAATATTTCACAAAATTTCCATAATTGTATGACCTGATAGAGGTATTTTAAACATAAAATCCCCCAATGGATATTGTGAACAAGTAGATACCGCGCCCTTCATTTATTATGTCTGAATATGTATCTTAGAAAATTGGCCAAATAAACTTCTAATTTCATAGCTCTCATATTGTGGTTTTTATGATTTTCATTCATAATCACAATCTCTTCAAAAATATCTATTACTCGTTCATTTTCTTCTTCATGAATTTTTTTAAACATTGGTTCATGTTACATTATCATTTAGGATTTCACATTCAATTTAAAATCATTGAGATCAGTAATATATTTCAGGATTTCATCATGTTCATAGAACCTTTCATCTAGAGTCGGTTTAAAATAAAAAATAATTAATATAATTAATATATATTGATTACTTAATTAATTTTATTTATTATATATATAAATAGTAATACTATGTATTATAATGAATATTCGGTAGTAATTACAGATTTTAGGGGACAATATGATAATAGTAAAGAACTTAATAAAAAATAACATAACATTATAAATCATAATATTAAGGCACATAAAACATGTATCATAATTCTTATATGAACCTAATATACACCTCTAGAATTGGTTATACATTATGCTACAACTAGGCGTATACTGAATGCATCTAAGATGTCTTTTTCTATGTCTCCTCTCTAGAGAATACATATACTATATATCATCATCAACATTCACCTCCACATCCTCCTACTGATAGATGGTGGATATAAAGTATCCATGATAGATAACTGTTATTCCTCTAAGGATAGTGGATGTTGGTCGAATAACTCTCCAACATGTGAAAAATATTGTAACTGTGAAGTGTATGTCTACCTAGTAAATATTAATAAAGCATCTAGCGAAGTCCAGTCAATGCCTATATTTTTTTGGCTTTTACTGAGAAGCTGAAGAAACATCTATATTATTTTGAGAAACATCATCCTCCAGCGGAATAGTAACATTCATAATAGGGGTTTCACCCATGATACATCTATAGTAGGCATTGTAGGTTTCACATCATCATCATCATCATTTGGTGGATCAAAAAAAATTCCCTAATAAATCTCATTCAGTGATGGAAGAATGTATGCCACACTGCTGTGAAAATATGACTGGTAAAGAAAAATAACTCTACTATATCATACAGAAGATTTAGACAACTAATTCAAGAGTCCTATGAAATCAAATTCCCCTTTTAAGTTATGTTATTAAAAAATATATTAACTAGGTGAAGGAAAATTATATACAATCTGATGAAATCCTCATCCATGTCATATTTGAAATTTTAAGGGGACCTGTTGAACTATGATACACAATCTATCAGATCCAAAAAATGAAAATGTAGATTCATTTCCCCTTGTAACTAGATACCATGTTGTCTATCCCTTATATAAGTATATTTGGCATTGTATCTCCTCCAGAAAAGACTATCTTCCATGATATTTTTAGGGAATGTAGTGAATATAAATAACTAGGTAGATCTGGAAAAGGCTGATAGAATTTTAACTGCCACATAAATTTGTCGGTTTCATGCCAGTCAAAAATATGAAAATGAATCACTGGAACTATATAAGAGCTTTTACTAAGCAACACCATATAATATGATGGAAGACTCTTGATTATATCATCTTTATATGGAATCCATGTATTATGATAATAAAATAGAATAATCAATTAGTAAATGAAGAGATTTAAATTGATGAATAAATTTTTACCATAAAAATAAAAATCACTTACATCACCTGGACAATGTCTATATAGCATAAGTCTACATATGTGGACGCCATATCTGGCAGAATCGAAATGATGATGTTTCGGACTCCACCAGTTGATATCATTTTTTAGTTATATTTCATTATTGAATGTTATAAAATTATGATAGACATTTAATGGAAGGAATAGCACAGAATCATCCATGTGAAGCCTATTCTATAATATCTACATGAAATGGTACATGGGTATGTGGAGCTAAATGAGGTATATTCTCCCATACTTTCATCTGTATAAGAAAAATGAATCATGTATCTACATCATATAAATAAAAAATACATAGAATAATTCCTTATATATATATTCTAGAAAAGAAGATCCGTATATATTATATTCATCCCCTTATAAATCCTCCAAAAACGTTAATACATCATATGAAAAAATGTAGTGGACTGATCAATGGAATGTGTGCCGCTGATCAACCCCAAAATATATGCACGTGAATATAGTAGCATGATGATCAGACCAGCATCCTTTGATAGATGTGAGAATTGATGGTCTAGGAATGGAATGTGTAATCTAACAACAATCATAGACTTTCCACCATCATGGACCTCTATGAATGGTAATAAATGAACAATCATGATCCAATCTTCAGAAACTCATCATGTCACAATTGCACCATCGATGAAGAGTCCCAACGTAATGGACACATCATATATGGTAATATTCATCTCCACCCAGCCCCCTATATAATGAGACTTATGTGACTCTAGACTCTATATCTCTATGAGAACATCAATGATCAATGCTTGATAAAAGTTAAATTACATATCGGTACACCATAAAACCCAGTGCAATGATGATCCGGGATGATAATGGGAGGTGGTGTGGCCTGATAGAAATGGTGAGATCTACAAACACTCAAAAGAGGAACCTGAAATCTCTCTAATACTAGCTGTGAAACATGAGTATCCTAGGATGTGGCCAATATAGGACCATCAATCTACACAAAAGATATAATCATTACATTTTTATAAAATATTCAAAACAAACTATAAACATGTTCGATGAAAACTACAATATGAATAATAAGGTTGAATAATATATATGGGTGGTGTTTTTTTATGTTATGAGTTTCTTGTTTTGTTGATCTCCTAATATTTTTAACTTATTCTTATTGCTTCTATAATGAATCAATGATGATAAACTGATATAGTACATGTGGAAGCGTGATATTTTCATTTTCGTTGTATTTTTACCTATTAATTGTAATTGTATCATCAAATTCGTTACAATAAAATCCAGAAATGAGACAAACCAAAATTGACACATGTTATAATTGGATCGTGTTATATATTAAAGTATTCATTACTGAAATGCCCACATTAAAAACAAAATATACACAATAATGATAAAATAAACATAATATATCTTGTATATTGGGAAGTTGAGCTTTGTCCTGCCACTTGGGGACATCTCTTATGAGATTGTCCTTTTAATTAGAATGACTACATCATAGTCCCCCTCCCTGTTGATGAGGCCAATCAATATCATTTATGATTTGAGTTTAATTTTTTCTTCAATGGGGGTGAGACCTAGTAGTATGAATCCAATAATTTGAAAAATGATAGAAATTGAATGAAAAAATAAATGAAAACAAAATAAACTAACAAAACCCGGAAATATCATGGAATATCATCAGCCAAAATATAGGCAATGAGATAGAATTAATGTCACCAAAATTCATCCATGATGCACTATAATAGTTATGAAAATATTGCATGTGATACATTGGGTCAACATATAGATCCCTTGATTTGTTTACCAATGCAAGAATTTGTAATAGGATGTGAAAATGGATGTCGCAATGCATTAAATTTGTTTTAAGGATAATAACTATAATCCAACATTGCCAAAAGAACTAGACCACTAGTGTGTGTAGCCATGTAATAGAACTCTATTACGTGAAAGATCTATTTTTCCCTATAAATGATTACAAAACTCAATATTAAAGACTGATATTGTATTTGATCAATGTTACATTGGAAATTCAGAGTAAAATAGATTCCATTTCCGTCCTCTAATTGGATTTTTTGTACTGATAAAAAATGTAGTTCACACATCTATATAATTTCTATTGAACTAAATATTTGATCCAGAGATTCTTCACACCATTGATGCCCCCATTTATACACATCACTATATTTGTAGTTATATGGCCATATCTTTGGCCACCATCATATTCTAATGTCCATTTTTACATTGAAATATCTATCATATATTCATAAACTTTTTATTATTGCTTTTAATATCATAATGATTTTGATCAAACTTCTCTTGGTGGGACTCATATGTTGAAACCGTAAAATATTAATGAATAAAACATTATATTAGATTATGTTTAAATAAATATGTTAAGAATTATATACCCAACTTGGGGATCCCCAAAATTATATCCTCATCTCTAAAATTCTTATGCGCATTACATGTAATATGTATAATGAAATAATGATGGTAAGCATTCAGATCAGTCCATGAAACCCCTTCACTATTTATAACCAATATAATTTCTTGATAACGATAAGATATTAAAAAAACACAATATTTTTGTGTTAAAATAATGCATAAACAATCCGAAATTCATAATCATCAATCAAAATTTTACTTTTAAACCATTTATAATGAATGAGGTATAAGAGAAAGATTATTATCCTTTGTGGAATAAATGAGTAGAAGAATTTATAATTTGCATAAATGAATGTTCCATTAACCTAAATGAATAGATTACAATATGGAAAAGAATTCATACATGGAATGAATGCCCAAAAAATCCTATTGAACTTCTCCTTTTATCGATCAAATCGATGATTGGGGGACACATACTCAATAGTTCCCAAATGATAAAAAATATCATTGTTTAGAGACAACAAATTCATATGATTTTTGAATAATAACATATAATTCATCCCAATCACCTTAAACATTTAGAATTACATTCTATTTTGAATTCCAAACATTGTTGTTGGATATCTTATAGTTAAAAAAAATTGAATTCATTCCTTGACAAGGAAATAGGAATGTCATGACATATTTATATCATCCAGAAAATAATATTTGATATAAACTCTACATCAAGTGAAGATTGATATTTTGACAAGCTTGTCTCCACACAAGTGTACCATAATTCTTATTGGGTTATCTCTAAACATGAAAAAAAATTCATATATTTTCATTAATCGTAATTTTAATTATAGCCCATATATTTCACATCAAAAAATATATTTTTTCTTCTTTGACTCATCAACTGTAAATGTGTAATTCTTCCCTTGTGGTATTGCATTATCACATTTTTTCATAGAAATATTACTTTTAAACACATGTTTGAAATAGATGGTGTTATCATTTGATGCAGATATATTCCTTATAATGGATGGGAATTAATAAGTCAATGTAAAGAAATCTTAATCCAATGATTATTCAGGCAATATTCCTTTTACTAAGAAACTCAATACTGAAGGATAATCACCACTAATTGGTGGTTGTTGTTTATGATTGTCTCTCATAGTAACATCATAGGATTTATTCCACACATAACACTATTATGGATCACTATCTCTCAATGAAACCTCATAAGGTTCATTCCCCACACCAATTCACCCACATCATCTCTTAATGCCTATACATATTCGTATTCCTCATATAAAATTTAATTCACTATATCAGCAGTACAAAAAAGATATTTCCACTATATTTCCTTCCAAATTATGATAATATTATTCATAATTTTGATCTATCACATTTTCATATGAGGAGGAGGGAATGAATAATATTTTTGATAAAAAAAATACTTCTAAAGAGCTCAAAAAACATGGTTTTACAATAATCACATTCACAAAATAATAATAATAAATAACCATATTGAATTCCATTAAACTAATAGTAAACTTTATCATGATAAAAATAAACATCCATCCAATCCTCATCATCAACCATAGGGTACTCCGTGGGCCATAAACAATCAGTATATTGTATATTTCGATATTTTATTGAAGTAATTGATTAATCAGGCCATAGTTTTGACAAACTATGAATCTTATTTTGAATATCATTCAATGTAAGACGACCATGATGATATTCCACTTGTATATATGGAGAAATATTTCTAAAACCCTTCTTGATATAATTTACCTCACCATTGAGAACTATTTTTGTAGACATGGTTATATATAAAAAATATTTAAGGAATAATTATACAATATATCAAAATTACAAATTATATGAACTGGTAATGTTTGAACAATTATCAATATCATGAGGCTTTTTATATGAATTGAACTATCAGTATTGATGTTTAATAATGGTGATATTATTACCAAAGACAATTTTATATTTTTTTTATATATTTTTTTCACTTATCCAATGTTTGATAAATTATAAGTATTAATGATGAAATAAAAATTACATGATCTTGAGACATGAAACGAATAAGTTTATTATTATTTGATAAAATATCCAAAACCAATTGGGGGGAACCAGGGGTCTCTATTATCAAATATTTCAGCAACCGCCAGTCTCCTTTCAAAAATAAATGACTCTTAACAAATGGCTATTCTAGAATGGTTATTCTCAAACGCCACTTCGGGGCACACCTCTATGGGGACAACACTTGTCCATCAGAATTGAATTACATATTTACTCACCCCCATGAGAGGGGTCTAGGGGAATGAAATATATAACTTCATTTATGTGTACAGACATGTCCATATATATATAGTGAGATATGACACGTAGGTCCTCAATATTGAAACAAATATCCAATTATTACAAATGATATAACAACAGACACAAAAAAGACATGTAATTTCAATTATGCATTGGTCAGTCCTATCAAGAACAGTCATCACACTATAATATTAACATGTATTTGGATATTCTTATTATTTTCTACATATTATATAAAATTATCTACTAATTGATTAAATATATATTAAATATCTAATCCTATTTTCCAATAAATTATCTTTTAAATTGATAGGGGTGTATATATATATATATAATAATAATAACATTTATTAAATTAAAATAAAACCGATATAATTTATACTTAGATAAAAAAAATTACAACACTAAACTCATAGGTTATTTTAAATTAAATAAAATCGCAAATATAAATATATAAAATATTTATTGTCCATTTACTACTTTCCAAAATATAAGTAAATATATTTTATAATTTATTACCTGAATGTCTTATTATTTATAGTTAATGTTATCAAAATTTCATGATAAAAATTATTATTTGTAGTAAATAAGTGTAATATAATTTACAAATATATAAAAACCTTGGAAATAATATAAAAATTTGTGATTATAAATTTAAAAAAATTAAATATATTTATTTTTTTTCTATTTCTCTAATTTCAAATTTTTAATTAATTATATTTCATATTTTACTAATGCAAATAATAATTTTGTATGCTTAATATAATTTAATGTAATTACTCATAGAAATAGAATTTAATATAAAAAAATTGCACAATATTTATTAATACATTTAAATATGATACTTAATAAAAGAAAAATATTTTTTAAAATTTTTAGAGCTTGTTGTATATAATATTATAATTTAAATTAATATTACATAAATAATAACATATTATATATATGTAAATATATGCAACATGACATTAAAATTTAAAATATATACAATTTTAAAAACAATATTATTTCAATAATGTATAAATAATTATAATTATAACTTATATTAAATTATAAATAACATATTTTATATACATATAAATATATTATACATTCCATATATATTAAAAATTTATAAATTATAAAAACCAATTTTATTTCTTTGAATATAAATTACATTGTGTAAAAAACATATTTATATTTCATAAACCATCAATATGAATTCATACACAAAAAATTAACTCATGAAAAATAACTCACAAAAATACACTAATTCATATATTCATACATGAATCAATACATACTTAATAAATAATAAATGCACACACACACACACACTAATTTCTTCTCATCACACATTGAATAAAAACACATGTAAAAAAATAATGAATCACAATTAAAAAAATATAAATTTTAGCATCATAAAATAAGAAACTATATGTAGATAAAAAAATTATATAGGGCTTTACAACAAAATAGATAGGGGATGAAATAGATTTGGGGGGATCCTTTTATAGATTTTAGCTGGGGAGATTTGTGAACCTCATTATTGCATCCTTCTTAATATTTGTGGAGGATGCAATAACGTTGTTCACACATCCTCTGTTGTTCCTAAGAAGCGTGAATAGGGTTCCCACATCTCTAGTAAGAGATAATGATGAAAGAACCACATTCATGTATCTTCCTCGGGATAGAGATGCATAAATGAGATTCATACATCTAGGGAGACTTTTTAAAAAATTCAGGTACAATATCACCTTTTTTATAAATAATAATATAAAATCCATCTAAATATAAATGGGGGAGAGAAGTGGTGAGTTAGGCTCATTCTATTGAAGTGTTCTGGAAAAAATGTCATATTTATAATGGATGAATTTATAATAAAATCATTTTAATCATTTAGGATTTAATAATTGTTTAAAATATATTAATGAATTATCTTATATTTATTTCAATAATAAATTTTATATCATTGGTTATTTTTATAGAAAATTGGATATTAATATTATATTTCATCATATATAGTTTTATATGTATTGGGAGTTAATAATGTGGTTCTAATGATTTTGGGTCTTTTGAATGTTTAATAAAAAGTGGAATAACGTTTTAACCTTATGTACTTAGTCTTGATGGTAATATAATTCTTCAACTCTAGGAAGAGGATAATGAAACAAAAGGGTTATTCATTTATGTTTCATACCATGAAATCAGTGACCATTTAATCCAATACGTATTTTTTATTTTATAATTACTAACATTTTATTGACCATGATTACTATCACTCTAAATTAATAGTTGTGCATTAGTTTTCTTTTCATTTTTCATATTTTCACTTGTGACTAATGATTTCTATTTATAAACATGGTACTTATTTTTCTATATGACCTTTATGGATATCGTTATCTATGTTTAAGAATATGTTTTACTAAATATTTTTATGACATGAGATTGAAATAATGGTAATTTTAAATGAAAATGAATGATTAATGAGATCGAGTTCAAATATCATTGGAAAAATTTCTTACGAGGGGACATAATACCCTATATTTTTAAAATAATAATTTTTTCGATAGTGTATTAAATAATTAATAATAATAATCAATCAATCAATGAAATATTATTATTTAAATATGAAAAATATTACATACCTATTAATTTTGGGGGTATTTATAAGATTAAATACATTTAACTATATTAATATATATATATATTTAATCATGAAATTTATAACGATTAATTATTATTAAATATGAAATAAATTTTTCATAAAGCCTTTTTATATTTAAGATATATGTTTTCTTAAAAAACATTAGTGATTTTTTTTAATAATAATATAATTGATTGTAGGAAAATTTATTAATGTTATTTTATAATAAATTATATTTTTTTGAAAATTTGATATAAAAATTGTCATATTTGAAATTTTTGTATTTTTGAAAAGATTGAATTATAAATTAATAGTGAAAATAATATTCATTATTGAATATTGAATTTTCAACTAAAGTCATTAAAAAGTAATATAAAATTTATATTGTTTTTAAATTTTATTTAGTTTCTTTTGGATAATTATAATTTAATTATTTTTTATCATTACATTATATAAGAGTTTTTTATAAAATAAATTTTTATTTAAAAATAGAAGTTTCTTGGAAAACTATTTATCATCACATTTTGTGAGACTAATTTTAAATTAAATTTGAAAATTATATATTTTATTATTGAAAAATATATTCCATATTTGAAATTTGGGATTTAAAATTTATTGAAAATGTATTTATTATTTTTTCAACATGAATTTCATCCATATAAATTTTTGTTACCATCGTAGCTGTTAAATCAATTAATTAATAAATAAAATAAAATAATTAGGACTAGAGAATGACCATAAAACATGAGTTAATATAACTAGATTTCTTTATTTAATCCTTAATCTTGGAATATTTTTGTACATGGAGTTTTTTACATATTTATCTAATCATAATATTTATAATATTTTATGTAAAGGAATGTAAAAAATTTAACACTCTTTTATTTAATAAATATAATAATTTTTATATGGGGATAAGCAGTAGATATGTATTATAAATAATATAAATTTTAAATATAAAATATTTGTCGCGATTATATTAAATGTTTTTTAATTTTTTATTTGATAAATATTTTCCTCAAATGCTAACATAATACTAATGCAAGAATTATAAAATTATTAGAAAAATGAAATAAATGATGTGAAAAAAATTAATGTATTTAAATTAGATATAATTAATGTGATGAAATAATTTTATAGAATAAAATGAGATGTTAGGGATGTATTGAATTTTTATTTCTAATTTATCTTTATTTAATGAAGTTATTTGTTTTAATGTAATGAATAGTTCTTAAATTATTAATAAATAAATTTTAATATAAATAATATATTATTAAAAAAATTTGCAGAAAAAATTATATTTATCCAAATGATAATTATATGGCTTAAAATATGAAAAATAATTTTCCGTGGTACTTTATTCAATTTATATTTAATATCTTGACTATTAAATTGTTAATCATATTATGGGGATGGAATGTTTGAAATGGGTTAACAACGGGCTAAAACCAATATAAAAATATAAAAAAATTCTCCAAACATTGTTAATTTTTATTTAATTGTCTATTTATATTAATAAAGATCATATATTGTAAATAATTTATTTTTGATGAATATATAATAAAAAATTAATTCATGTTAATATAATATTTTGATATATTCATAGAGTGTCCTTCCACTATATTATGAATTGTCATCTATTATAACATTTAATTCACACTTAAAATTTAATTATAATATGAATTTATAGTAAAGAATAACATTCATAAAACCTATATAATGTTCATACTCACCATTTATGGAATAATACATTCCATATATATAATGTGGTGTTCAGAAAATTACATTTTCCAAAGAAGAGATACCAATCATTACGGAGTAATTTAGTTTTATTTTATCATCCACCACATTAACATAATGCAAAAAAAATATATGTAATTAATAAATTATATTAAATATATTGAGTATTTTTAATGTAAATTTGACGAACAATTTATGTCACATATTCCATCAAATCGATTACAAAACCACTGTTGAGTGTATAGTGGACTGCCACATCACAAACTAATGTAATTTAGTTTCCATCAATGTCTCACATGAATGGATAATAATAATGTAATTAATATTTATATTTCATAATCTTGAAATATTTATCTATATTGAAAGGTAATATATCATTTATATTTTTACATTTTTATTAATGGAACAATTACGCTGTTGTTAAGGAATATATGTGGAGTACCACCTCTATAAAGTGTTGTAATACGTTTTTCATCACCATGTCACACAAATGATATTCATATATATATATTTAAAGATGTAATATGATATTTATTTTATTATTATCTTTATGTAGTGGTAAAATAATATCTAACTTTTTTCCATACTGATTTTTGAAATATAAAAAATTTACTCATGCAAATGTATGACCTACCTTCTCATTGTTGAAAGGTAATTTATTATTCATAATCATATTTTATGATGAGATATAAATGTATAAATTACTTATTAAAGTGGATAATTATTTCATGATTATTATTCTATATTAGATGGAAAAATTTCCTCTTTCCCCATAGTCATCCTTCCAAAGTCATTCTGGACATATAAACCAAACCTCATCAAAATATCTAATATAAAAATAAATGACTGTGATTTTGAATTATAAAATAAAACAGTAAAAATATGGGTTATAAAAAAGTGGATAAAGTTTATAAAAAATATAATAATTACCTAATACTTATTATTTGGGATGAAAAGGAATACACATTATGTGTGATACTTGAGGTAAGGTATATAATTTTCCAACGATTCACTAATTGTTTCCCCTAAATTGAGTTATCATTCATATACATATTTTTAAAAAAATTTATTTATGGATATTTTTATATAGACATAAAAAATTTATAAATGGTTTTTTACATATAATTTTATTGAATTTTTTTTTCAAATGGTATATTTTAAAACAATGTTTTAGATTTCTTAAAACAATAAAATTATGAATATTTTGTTTTATCATATATGGAGACATTGTATTTTTTCACCTCCATAATTGTTATTTGTGTTCGAATTCATCTATATTTTTTTAATGCTTTATGAAATGGAAACCATTATTATATTTTATTTTGTTTTTAAAATGGGTTTTTAATATAAAATGGTATTATGATATCCAAAAGCGTTTTCACAATAGATTAAAAGTGGTTTTTATGGAATTTAATATTGATATTGTCATTATATATTTAATATTTAGGGAATATAACTAGTATATATAATAGTTGAGACTAATATAACATATATTATGGGTTCCTGATGATAGTGCTCTAACGAATTGGATAGTGATTACATTCTCTAGAAAAATAGTATGGTCATCTGTCCAATGTTTATTATAATTGTCTGTGTTTTGTATGGGATCTATGATATTGATGTCCTAAGTTACCTATAGGAATTTTATGTGAAATATAATGAGTTTTAATGGAAATAAATTATTTAAAAAGGGTAATATAAATGTTTTTTTTAAATGATTATATATCCCCTTCTATGTAAAATGTGATTTTTTTATAAATCATTTTTCAAGTGTTTCATAGATTTTCACTAGACAAATAATTTTCTACTTTTTTGACCATTTTAATAATTTTTGTGCTCGTCAAGTATTTTAATACTTTTTATGAAGGGTTGAAGATGGAATAGGAAATGAATAAGAAATGATTATAATATTAATTCTTTTTTTATAAAATTAAAACCTCACTAATTTTCAAATTATTAAATTATGAGAAAAATGTTTACTGATTAGATGTTGTCACAACATAATATCTGGGATTTATTTTACTGTTATTAACAATCTCTAAGAAATAGTAAACCAAAAATATATTTGGTAATGATAGAAATTAAGTATTAGAATAACTTCACTAGAATATATAATGTTTATTTTTTGTTTTATACACAAAGCTATACCTTATCAACCCACTATGTAAGAACGAAAATATATTGATATCTCTAAAATAACTATTTTCCTAAAAACATAATGTAAAATATCATACGATATAAAATAAAATGCATGGTATATCATCATTTGAAGGATCAAGAAGAATGAATAGGGGTTGTTTCCACCATTACATTTACCTATATAGGAATGGGAATAAATCAGTACATAAATATTCATTAGAATTCTAAACACAACGTCATGAGATAATAATATATTGCTTGTAGTAGAAACTATAAGACATGATTGATATAACATTTTAATTGGAGATTAATATTTGTTTGATAGACTTACATTAATATAAATATGATTAGTGGTGAGGCTACATGGAATCCTATTATTTATTGTATATGATTGAAATCAATGATTTACATTCGTGATCTAGTAGAGTACCCAAAAAATTAAATAATGATTTAAACATTAGCGTGACTTATATTGACTAACTATTGGAAAATATTAGTCTCATACCATGACACATAGAGATATATTGAGAGCATTTAATATATCCATTAAAGGAGTATTGGATGAACATCATTCTTTTTTCATGTAATCTATAATAAAATATTTCACTCGAGAATCCAAAATGATCGTTATTATTATCATTATAATGAGATATGTAGAACACCTATGTGTAGGGAAAAATTATGAAAACACATGATTATGGGGTAAAAAATGTTATCGAAAATGGTTTCAATGGCCAAGGCTATTAATAATCACATCTGAGTAAATCAATGAATACTGAAGTGATCTTATATAAATCATCAACAAGACACGATGTTTTTGGTAAAAGAAAGATTATTCCACTAATATTGTCCATGGAGAAGATTAATGACATTTAAATTGAAAGGAATGATATGACAAAATTACATTGTACCATTTGAGATTCTTGATTTCTTAAGTGACCAGGATGACCGAATTTCACTACAAAAAACCCTTTCTGTAGTACATTATGTATTACCTATATCCTTTTAGAGAATTTATATATGATATACCTCAAATGTAATTAATTTATAGGTGGTATATCTTGAATTTGATTTTTATTATTAGGATAAGTTAGTTAGTGTCTTATATTATAATTATAATGTCGTACACGATATCAAAAATGACATAGTCAAAAACTATAGTGCAATAATAATACTATAGAGAAATAATACGAATTGGATGATTCCATTTAGCCAAAGTAACATCACATGTTTTCATCTTCAAATTTAAAACAAAACTATGATGGATTAATTTCTTCTAGTGGGGGAATAATGTAATGACCTTTCTTTTTTCAAATGAATTTTTTTTAAGATAATATAATGATAAATTTCATCAACTACATGATTAAACCAACAAAAAAAATTTGAATTAATTTAAATATTAAAGAGAGAGAAAAAATTTAGATGATAATTTAAATTATTTAAATGGGAAATAATTTTATAATAAAAATAATTATATGAAAGATTAGATATGGTAGATCTCTTAGAATAGTCATTCACATGAATAAATAGATGAAATAAAGAAGAATAATTGAAATGAAATATTCATATTGAAAAATGAATTTAAAAATTAAAAATTAATTTATAATGTAATTTACTAATATTTAATGAAAAATGTTGTATTCTTATAATTTAATAAATCTACATCACCATTGAAATTGTAACCATTAGAATAATATTCTAACCATTTGAATAGTAACCTAATCATATGATTCATAATAACATTGTTTAGAATAATAACCTATCCATTATAAAATTTTACACACTAGAGAAAGTGTAAAGTAGTAATTTTTTAACTAAAATATTTAATATATTACTTATTATATCATTTTACATGTCAATAAATTTATTAAAAATGATAAATTATGTCTTTCTAATTTTTTCAAAACACAATTGTATTAGTTATTGTTTTATAATAAATATATAGCTTTTATTACAATTTTATTTTATTTTATTGTATTCATTAATTATGATTATATTTTTTATAATAATAAAATATTTTAATGATATGTCTTATATATTTTCAAGGGGTCAGAGATATGATCATAAAATAAAATTTTTTATTTTCCAAATAAATTATGATTTCATTTAAAAAATCTATTCTCTACAAATTATATAATTATTATCACTAAAATGAATTCAATTTTGGTAACTAGTAATGTATAAATTCATAGTGTGATTTTTTATTCTTCTTAAATAGATTAGTCGTTTTGAATAATTAAATATTTACGAAAAAAGATATTTAACATTATAATTTAAATACATGAATTTTTTCAGTCAGTGGCTTCTGTGAGAACTAATTATTTCAAAAGTACATAATCATTTTAATTTTTATACTCTAAATAAAAAATAAAAATTATTTGTTGGATAAAAATACAAAATGAATAGATATTATATTCCTAAAAAACATCTTCGCATATTATTAATAGCACCCCTCACCATTCATGTTCATCACACAATATAAGCGTTGTATCACAATAAATTTCAAAACAATACTATTTACAATCCACTACCCGATGACCTAGAGTTACTGGTATCATAAAAATATCATTCCTATATATGATAATATTATTCCCAATAAGAGAAATATTATGTAGAAGGTAATAACCTCAATCAATTATATTAAATTTCATTCCTAATCATCCTAAAAAAAATTCATTCAACATGGCATAAAGTCTAAATTATTTTATATGTTGAATAATTTAATTCTGTTAGAAGAATATTGTAACATCCCAGGTAAATAATGAATAATGAATTTTCATATTTATTAATATTTACGAATTAAATATTAATTTTATTTTAAAGGGGTTGCTATGTTCGATAGCGTACCCAATACACAACGATGAGTTTCTTTGAAACTTACGTAGCACACTAGTAATAAAATAATATTATTTTAAATGTTAGTTAACAAGTAGCCGTTGTACTGGAGGGAATGGATAGAAATAACTAAAATATGATTAGATTTGTTTTTAAATGTTTATACATTTACCCAATAAAAGATAAAGGCTTAAAATACGGAAAGAGTTCAATTTTAGGGCATATATACTCTAATTTTCACTAAAGGTTCACTTATCACCTTTTAATGGTGAACCATCATTAAATATAGTTTTGATCACTCTTATACTTTATTTTGGATCAAATATAACTCTTCTTTACAATCGGGACATCAAAATTTACTTTGTGTAAATTTTTGGTACCTTTCTGATAAAGTTCATTTTTTTATGAATAGTGTAAAATGTTGTGTTTTAATTCAAAACCTCTTTTTAATCTAAATTATTTATATTATTAGATTATTATTTTAATTGGTTTTAAAGTGAAATTAGAAAATATTTTTACCAGTTAATCCAACGGTGGTCATTGGAATCAATTTCACTTTGAAATTGGACTTAAACTGGTGTCAATCTTTTGATACTTATTGTTTCACAAAAACACGCTATTTGTCATGACAGCTGGAATTAATAATTAAATTAATTAATTTGACTTATATGTTTTGAATTTTGTAAAATGGACTTCATTTTTTAATTCGGAATATCAAATATAGCTTAGGGTGAATTTTTGGTAATTTTCTGAAAAACTTCAATTTTTGATGAATAGTGAAACCACTAAGTGGTAATCAAGCAAACTGATTTTTCAGTTAAATGAAAGTTTACCACTAATGTGTATTGAATTTTGAAAATCCGACATACATGGTTGTCATTAAGAAGTAAAATTTGGTTCAATGAGATTAAAATAATTTTTTGGTGAATAGTAACTTTTTTTCATTATTCGTGATTAGAGGTAATTAGTGTAGTTTAAGGTAAAAATGGTATTATAAGAACGTGAAAACACCATGACACTTGTCCTACACCTATTGGGTTAGTCATGGCCGACCAAGACAAGCCATGGGCCAACTTGGGGACCCCATGGAGCCACTTTAGTTGGAAAATGACATTAATATATTTTTATTTAATGTTAAAGTGAAAATGACACTAACATAAATTATTTTACTAAAATAATTTTTAAGTAGGGTTATACAAGTCCAAATTTTGATTATAAATAGTCATTGGAAAGCTAAAAATAGTTCCTACATCATAGTATTTTCTTTATAATTTTTAGACATTAAATAAATTAAATTATATATGACATAATAATGATGTAGCGATGACATCATTATTTGATGATTTAAATAAAATAGAAAGATAATGTAAAATCTATAAACTAAACATGTCCAAACCCAATTGGATGAGTGGATTTCGAACCCTTATCACCTTTCCACGAATTATATCAATGTGGGACCTTTTGAAATCGAAACACATTTTCAAATAAAGTAATATTTCATTACTTTCCAAAAGTGCCCCTCCTCTCCTCTTATAAAAGGCCCCCACCTCTACCTCTTTTCACATACTTCTCAAGCCTTTGGATCGGCCATCCCCTGCCCAATTACTCTCTCCACATCTATCTCCTAATCCTAGAGGATTCCCTTTGGGCAGAATCCTTTCAAAGGAAGCCTTTAGGGTCAAATCAAAAGGGAGTTACACTTTTAAAGGTAATTCATTCTCTCTTGTTCATTTGTTTTATTTTGCTTCTCCAACCCTCTAAACTCTTTTTATTTACTTCTTTTGTAACAAAACCAGTATATTCAATATACTAGGATGTTGTTATAAGATTTACTTGAGCTACACTCTCACACAAGTACATCAAATGGTTAAAGAACATACGGTTTCCGTGGATGGCGAAATTCTGCCTCCCAAAACGATGATTGTTCAATACTCATTTAACACCTTCAATGGTGGCCATTATGATGTCACTATTTTTATATATGATATATAATATGTTTATGTTTTCTTTAAGCTTCTGTATTTTTCATTTTTGGCATACCTCTATGGTTTCCATTATGGGTAAACACGATATCTTCATTTAAGGAAGTGCGGACTACCGCCCCCTAAAAGTGATGTGATTCGTTAATGCCATATGTGGGACATGTAAAGGATGGATTTAAAGTTATTATATATGATGTTATACTGGAATTATAATATACCTCTATATCATTATTATTTCATTCCATTAAAGTATGAGATAGAAATGAAAGTAGCGTTCATGCGTACGTACGGCTTACTGTATCCATGAACGGTGCATTTCATTTCTTATCCCCAAATGTGATGTACTATCAAAAGTACATGTATATAATGGATATATATAATTAATGATATATCTAAGTGATGAATATAATTCTAGAATTAAAATATACATACCTCTCATTTAGTTTTAATTCCATTAATATGACAAAGAAATGAAAGTAGCGTTCATGCGTACGTACGGCTTACCGTCTCCATGAACGGTGCATTTCATTTCTTACCCCTAAATGATTATTTAATATTATAAATACATGTATATGCTGGATATATATGATACATATTATATCCAAATCGGGAATTTCATTCTGGATATAAAGAAAATTTGACCACACGAACAACATGTAATTGTAAGAAGTCATCTTTCGACTTAAGAACCAAATATTGACAAAACAATCATTATTAACTAAAATGGTTACATAATGTTTATAACATGGTAATAAGTGTTATAAAAAGAATAATGAACTTTAAAAAGGTTCTTAATAAAGTATAAATTATCTCAAGTTTATTATTCAGGACGTTAAAGAACGATCGAGTCAAGTCGGACCCAAGGTAAGGGACTTCGTCTCAATCTCCTTTCATTGAGGCATATTTTGTTTTATACACAACTTTCTTTTATACGGTGTATAAAATCCTTTGACCATTAATTTTATACAAAAGGAATCTTTTTCTACGAAGCGTTTTACTAAACGACAAAAAAGAATTTTTTTTAACGTACGCGGTGACAATGACCTTTTCCGCCGCCGCGAGTATTATTTGTTCTTTGGCTTTCTCAACAAGCCGTAATGTTTTTAAAATAAAATAAATACCATATACTCTTTTATTTATTTTGGTATTGAAAATGGTTTTGATAAATGATTCTATTATGTCAATATATTTATGATATATTGTGATTGAAATGTGGAAATGTTATCATTCCTTTATATTGGTTTTATGTTTTATGATTTTATATTGGTACTTGGACATTTTAACGGGTGGTTACGTTATAAACCATATGATGGGTGGTGCCGTGAATACCAGGACGGGTGGTTACGTTATAACCTCCAATGCATTGGGTATGGAAGTCGGCCGTATGGCTATTCCATTAAGTATGTATGGAAATTGGCCGTATGGCTATTCCATTAAGTGATATGTGTGGAAGTCAACCATATGGTTATTCCACTTAAGTATGTTTATGTCCCAAGTTACCTTTATATATTCTATGTGTTCTTTATATGGGTTTTATGGTAATTCCTTTGGTTACAAAAAGGTAAGTAATGATACTTTATTCAGTGAAGTTTTTTTACTACTTCATGAAGGTGAAGGTATTACATTGATATAGTATACATGGTTTACTTGATGTTTGAAAAACTAACAGTTTTCATTCTTTTTGTATCCCTTACTGAGCTTTTTATGCTCACCCCAAGTTTTTCGAAATGTTTTTCACAGGACTTAAAGTGGAATAAGGTCATGGATGGGATCAAGGGAATTTCATGCTATCTAAAACATGGAATCTAAACATCTTTCTTTTTAAGATTTTTTATTTTAGGGAGACTTAGTAGAAGTGTCTAATTTTTAATCTTTTAAGATGTAATAGTTATGTTCTAATTCTCTAAAACTCTAAACCTGAAAAGATCCTCAATGTGAATTATTCATTTAATTCAATATTAAGTAAGGTTTAAGGATGGGGCCTTATAGTTGGTATCAGAGGTCGGTTTAGACAACTTTAGTAGTTAGAAATGTGTTAAATTATAATATTATTGAAATGATATAGCATTTATGGATTACCATGTTGCTTCGCCTAAGATATTTCTGTGTTCAGAATGGTTTTCCGCAGAGGAAACAAAGCAGCTATGTTGGGACGATATCAAGAGGAAGACAACCTTCCAAATCAGCAACCTGATATGGTCGGAATCGGAACTGAACAATTTGTTGCAGTGATGGAACAGTTGATTCAGGATATAAATTGTGGTGGTATACATGCGCGAGATCATCCAGATCAACCGCAGAGGAACATGTCAGTGGTGGAACATTTCATGAGGCAACATCCCCCATCATTCAGAGGATCATCTGACCCTGTGCAAGCTGAAGGGTGGATTAAAGTACTGGAGAAGATTTTTGATGTCATGGGGTGTTCAGAACATCAAAAGGTTAGTCTTGATGTTTACCGTTTTGAAGGTGAAGCTGATCAGTGGTGGTCAATGGTGGAAAATATAAGGGATAGTGATGAGATTGAGGATCTTCACTGGGACGAATTCAAAGGTATGTTTCTTGAGAAATATTTTCCTAAGGTGGTTCGTCTTAGGATGGAAAAACTGTTCCTAGAATTGAGGCAGGAGGATGATTCAGTAGCTACTTATGAAGAAAAGTTCACTCGATTGACAAGGTATGCTTCAAACTTCATACGAGATCTTGATAGTAAAATAAACCGTTTTTTGTCAGGGTTAAAGCCAAAGTATCGAAGGGCTTTAGCTTCTCGTGAGTTCAAAAGTTATGAAAAACTTGTTCGATGTGCAGAGAAGGTGGAAATGGAGTTTGCCGATGATCAGGTATTATATGAAAAACAACAGAATAAGAGGTCTAGTTGGCAGGCAAAGGAGAAGAATTCATCAAAGAAGCAAGGAGGTAAGAAAACCAAATATCCATCCTATGAGAAGTGTGGTAAAATGCATCCTGGAGAATGTTTATCAATGTCTGGTAAGTGCTTTAGGTGTGGTAAGTCTGGTCATATTGCTCGTAACTGTAAGTAAGATGATCAAGCAGGAAATGAAAAGCCAACGGTAAGATGTTTTAAGTGTAATGAAATGGGTCATTATGCAAACGAGTGTCCAACGATGAACTCAACTGGGGGAATACAGCTATACTACAAGCAGAAAGGGGTGGTAAAATAATTTGCAACAACTTCAGCAGATGTTGGGCCATCGAATGAAGTGGGATCAGCTCTAGGGAGCTCAGTATTTTTCGAAGATTGACTTGAGGTCGGGGTACCATCAGTTGAAAGTAAAAGAAGCAGACGTTCTGAAGACTACGTTCCGTACTAGATATGGCCAATATGAATTTGTAGTTATGCCTTTTGGGTTAACCAATGCACCTGCTGTATTCATGGACCTTATGAATAAAATTTTCCATGAGTTCTTGGATAAGTTTGTGTTTGTGTTTTGAGGTTTGGGACGAGATTATGTGTGCCTTGTGGTTCACAGTTGAAGAATGAGTTGTTATGTGAGTCTCATAGTTCTCCGTTTTCAGTTCATCCTGGAAGTACTAAGATATACAGAGATCTGCGGGAGTATTACTGGTGGGATGAAATGAAAAGAGATATTGCTGATTTTACTGTGAAGTGTTTAACATGTCAACAGGTTAAAGCAGAGCGGAAGTTACCGAAAGAGATGCTTCAGCCTTTACCAGTGCCATAGTGGAAATGGGAAAACATATCCATGGAATTTGTTGTGGGATTACCAAGGACATCTCGAGGTAATAATGCAATCTGAGTTTTTGATGATCGCTTGACCAAATCTGCTCATTTCCTTTCTATACGAGACACTTTCTCTCTTGATCAACTTTCCCGTCTGTATCATAAAGAGATAGTCAGTTTACATGGAGTTCCTCTCTCTGTTGTATCGGATCGTGATCCCAGGTTTACTTTTAAATTTTTGAAAGGCCTTCAGAAGTCGTTGGGTACTGAATTAAATTTTAGTACAGATTTTCATCCTCAATCAGATGGGCAGTCAGAACGAACAATTCAGACCTTGGAGGATATGCTACGAGCTTGTTCGATGGATTATCAGGGAAGTTGGGACCAACATCTTTCTTTGGTTGAGTTTTCTTATAATAACAGTTTTCATTCCAGTATACAGATGGCACCATTTGAGGCATTATATGGGAAGCGGTGTCGAACTCCAGCATTTTGGAATGAAGTGGGTGAAAGGAAGTTGATGGGACCAGAATTGGTAGAAGAGATGGCAGAAAAAGTTCAGTTGATTCAGAAAACACATGAGAACAGCTTAGAGCAGGCAGAAGAGTTATGCGGATAACCGGAGGAAGGATCTATCTTTTGAGGTGGGTGATCATGCTTTTCTGAAGGTTTCTCCTTGGAAAAGTGTGATGAGATTTGGTAAGAAAGGAAAGTTGAGTCCATGGATGGTTGGACCATACGAAATTCTGGAGAGAGTTGGATCATTTGCATACCAGGTGGCTTTACCTCCGTGTTTATCTCAGGTAAACAATGTTTTTCATGTTTCGATGTTGAGAAAATATATGCCAGATCCATCTCATGTTTTGAGTCCAGAGGTAGTTCAGCTGGAAGAGAACCTATCTTATGAGGAACAATCGGTCCAGATTCTTGACCACAGGGAGCAAGTGTTACGGAATAAGGTGATTCACCAGGTAAAGGTTTTGTGGAAAAACCATGTGATTGAAGAGGCAACATGGGAATCTGAAAATTCTATAAGGGATAAATACCCCCACTTATTTTGATAAGTGAATAAAATTGCGAGAACGCAATTCCCAAAAGGGGGGAAGGATGTAACATCCCAGGTAAATAAAGAATAAATAATTTTCATATTTATTAATATTTACGAATTAAATATTAATTTTATTTTAAAGGGGTTGCTATGTTCGATAGCGTACCCGATACAGAACGATGAGTTTCTTTGAAACTTACGTAGCACACTAGTAATAAAATAATATTATTTTAAATGTTAGTTAACAAGTAGCCGTTGTACTGGCGGGATTGGATAGGAATAACTAAAATATGATTAGATATGTTTTTAAATTTTTATACGTTTACCCAATAAAAGATAAATTCTTAAATTACGGAAAGAGTTCATTTTTAGGGCATATATACTCTAATTTTCACTAAAGGTTCACTTATCACCTTTTAATGGTGAACCGTCATTAAATATAGTTTTGATCACTCTTATACTTTATTTTGGACCAAATATAACTCTTCTTTAGAATTGGGACATCAAAATTTACTTTGTGTAAATTTTTGGTACCTTTCTGATAAAGTTCATTTTTTTTATAAATAGTGTAAAATGTTGTGTTTTAATTCAAAACCTGTTTTTAATCTAAATTATTTATATGATTATATTATTATTTTAATTGGTTTTAAAGTTCAATTAGAAAATATTTTTACCAGTTAATCCAACGGTGGTCATTGGAATCAATTTCAATTTGAAATTGGACTTAAACTGGTGTTAATCTTTTGATACTTATTGTTTCACAAGAACACGCTATTTGTCATGACAGCGGGAATTAATTATTACATTAATTAATTTGACTTATATGTTTTGAATTTTGTAAAATGGACTTCATTTCTGAATTCGGAATATCAAATATAGCTTAGGGTGAATTTTTGGTAATTTTCTGAAAAACATCAATTTTTGATGAATAGTGAAACCACTAAGTGGTAATCAAGCAAACTGATTTTTCAGTAAAATGAAAGTTTACCACTAATGTGTATTGAATTTTGAAAATCCGACATACATGGTTGTCATTAAGAAGTAAAATGTGGTTCAATGAGATTAAAATAATTTTTTGGTGAATAGTAACTTTTTTTCATTAATCGTGATTAGAGGTAATTAGTGTAGTTTAAGGTAAAAATAGTATTATAAGAATGTGAAAACACCATGAAACTTGTCATACACCTATTGGGTGAGTCATGGACGACTAGGACAAGCCATGGGACAACTTGGGGACCCCATGGAGCCACTTTAGTTGGAAAATGACATTAATATATTTTTATTTAATGTTAAAGTGAAAATGACACTAACATAAATTGTTTTACTAAAATAATTTTTAAGTAGGGTTATACGAGTCCAAATTTTGATTATAAATATTCATTGGAAAGATAAAAATATTTCCTACATCATAGTATTTTTTTTTATAATTTTTAGAAATTAAATAAATTAAATTATATATGACATAATAATGATGTAGCGATGACATCATTATTTGACGATTTAAATAAAATAGAAAGATAATGTAAAATCTATGAACTACACATGTCCAAAACCAATTGGATGAGTTTATTTCGAACCCTTATCACCTTATCCACGAATTATATCAATGTGGGACATTTTGAAACCGAAACAAATTTTCAAATAAAGTAATATTTCTTTACTTTCCAAAAGTGCCCCTCCTCTCCTCTTATAAAAGGCCCCCACCTCTACCTCTTTTCACATACTTCTCAAGCCTTTGGCTCAGCCAACCCCTGCCCAATTACTCTCTCCACATCCCTCTACTAATCCTAGAGGATTCCCTTTGGGCAGAATCCTTTCAAAGTAAGCCTTTAGGATCAAATCAAAAGGGAGTTACACTTTTAAAGGTAATTCATTCTCTCTTGTTCATTTGTTTTATTTTGATTCTCCAACCCTCTAAACTCTTTTTATTTACTTCTTTTGTAACAAAACCTGTATATTAAATATACTAAGATGTTGTTATAAGATTTATTTGCGCTACACTCTCACACAACTACATCAAATGGTTAAAGAACATACGGTTTCCGTGGATGGCGAAATTCTGCCTCCCGAAACGATGATTGTTCAATACTCATTTAACACCTTCAATGGTGGCCATTATGATGTCACTATTTTTATATATGATATATAATATGTTTATGTTTTCTTTAAGCTTCTGTATTTTTCATTTTTGGCATACCTTTATGGTTTCCATTATGGGTAAACACGATATCTTCATTTAAGGAAGTGCGGACTACCGCCCCCTAAAAGTGATGTGATTCGTTAATGCCATATGTGGTACATGTAATGGATGGATTTAAAGTTATTATATATGATGTTATACTGGAATTATAATATAACTCTATATCATTATTATTTCTTTCCATTAAAGTATGAGATAGAAATGAAAGTATCATTCATGCGTACGTACGGCTTACCGTCTCCATGAACGGTGCATTTCATTTCTTATCCCCAAATGTGATGTAATATCAAAAGTACATGTATATAATGGATATATATAATTAATGATATATCTAAGTGATGAATATAATTCTGGAATTAAAATATACATACCTCTCATTTAGTTTTAATTCCATTAATATGACAAAGAAATGAAAGTAGCGTTCATGCGTACGTACGGCTTACCGTCTCCATGAACGGTGCATTTCATTTCTTACCCCTAAATGATTATGTAATATTATAAATACATGTATATGATGGATATATATGATACATATTATATCCAAATCGGGAATTTCATTCTGGATATAACGAACTTTTGACCACACGAACAACTTGTAATTGTAAGAAGTCAACTTTCGACTTAAGAACCAAATATTGACAAAACAAACATTATTAACTTAAATGGTTACATAATGTTTATAACATGGAAATAGGTGATATAAAAAGAATAATGAACTTTAAAAAGGTTCTTAATCAAGTATAAATTAACTCATGTTTATTATTCAGGATGTTAAAGAGCGTTCGAGTCAAGTCGGACCCAAGGTAAGGGACTTCGTCTCAATCTCCTTTCATTGAGGCATATTTCGTTTTATACACAACTTTCTTATATACGGTGTATAAACTCCTTTGACCTTTACTTTTATACAAAAGGAATCTTTATCTACGAAGTGTTTTACTAAACGACAAAAAGGAATGTTTTTTTCAACGTACGCGGTGACAACGACCTTTTCCGCCGCCACGAGTATTATTTGATCTCTGGCTTTCTCAACAAGCCGTAATGTTTTTAAAATAAAATAAATGCCATATACTCTTTTATGTATTTTGGTATTGAAAGTGGTTTTGATAAATGATTCTTTATGTCAATATATTTAAGATATATTTTGATTGAAATGTGGAAATGTTATCATTCCTTTATATTGGTTTTATGTTTTATGATTTCATATTGGTACTTGGACATTTTAACGGGTGGTTACATTATAAACCATATGACGGGTGGTGCCGTGAATACCAAGACGGGTGGTTACGTTATAACCTCCAATGCATTGGGTATGGAAGTCAGCCGTATGGCTATTCCATTAAGTATGTATGGAAATTGGCCGTATGGCTATTCCATTAAGTGATATGTGTGGAAGTCAACCGTATGGTTATTCCACATAAGTATGTTTATGTCCCAAGTTACCTTTATATATTCTATGTGTTCTTTATATGGGTTTTATGGTAATTCCTTTGGTTACAAAAAGGTAAGTAATGATACTCTATTCAGTGAAGTTTTTTTTACTACTTCATGAAGGTGAAGGTATTACTTTGATATAGTATACATGGTTTACTTGATGTTTGAAAAACTAACAGTTTTCATTCTTTTTGTATCCCTTACTGAGCTTTTTATGCTCACCCCAAGTTTTTCGAAATGTTTTTCACCGGACTTAAAGTGGAATAAGGTCAAGGATGGGATCAAGGGAATTTCATGCTATCTAAAACATGGAATCTAGACATCTTTCTTTTTAAGAGTTTTTATTTTATGGAGACTTAGTAGAAGTGTCTACGTTGTAATCTTTTAAGATGTAATAGTTATGATCTAATTCTCTAAAAATCTAAACCTGAAAAGATCCTCAATGTGAATTATTCATTTAATTCAATATTAAGTAAGTTATAAGGCTGGGGCCTTATAGTTGGTATCAGAGGTCGGTTTAGACAACTTTAGGAGTTAGAAAAGTGTTAAATTATAATATGATTGAAATGATATATCATTTATGGATTACCATGTTGCTTCGCCTAAGATATTTCTGTGTTCAGAATGGTTTTCCGCAGAGTAAACAAAGCAGCTATGTTGGGACGACATCAAGAGGAAGACAACCTTCCAAATCAGCAACCTGATATGGTTGGAATCGGAACTGAACAGTTTGTTGCAGTGATGGCATAGTTGAAAAGGCTATAAATGGTGGTGGTATACATGCACGAGATAAGCCAGATCAACCGCAGAGGAACATGTCAGTGGTGGAACATTTCATGATGCAACATCCCCCATCATTCAGAGGATCATCTGACCCTGTGCAAGCTGAAGGGTGGATTAAAGCACTGGAAAAGATTTTTGATGTCATGGGGTGTTCAGAACATCAAAAGGTTAGTCTTGCTGTTTACCGTTTTGAAGGTGAAGCTGATCAGTGGTGGTCGATGGTGAAAAATATAAGGGATAGTGATGAGATTGAGGATCTTCACTGGGATTAATTCAAAGGTACGTTTCTTGAGAAATATTTTCCTAAGGTGGTACGTCTTGGGATGGAAAAACAGTTCCTAAAATTGAGGCAGGAGGATGATTCAGGGGCTACTTATGAAGAAAAGTTCACTCGATTGGCAAGGTATGCTCCAAACTTCATACGAGATCTTGATAGTAAAATAAACTGTTTTTACTCAGGGTTAAAGCCAAAGTATCGAAGGGCTTTATCTTCTCGTGAGTTCAAAAGTTATGAAAAACTTGTTCGATGTGCGGAGAAGGTGGAAATGGAGTTTTCTGATGATCATGTATTCTATGACAAACAACAGAATAAGAGGTCTAGTTAGCAGGCAAAGGAGAAGAATTCATCAAAGAAGCAAGGAGGTAAGAAAACCAAATATCCATCCTATGAGAAGTGTGATAAAATGAATCCTGGAGAATGTTTATCAATGTCTGGTAAGTGCTTTCAGTGTGGTAAGTCTGGTCATATTGCTCGTAACTGTAAGGAAGATGATCAAGAAGGAAATGAAAAGCCAACGGTAAGATGTTTTAAGTGTAATGAAATGGGTCATTATGAAAACGAGTGTCCAACGATGAACTCAACTGGGGGAATGCAGCTAGACTACAAGTAGAAAGGGGAGTTAAAATCATTTGCAACAACTTCAGCAGATGCTGGGCCATCGAATGAAGTGGTATCAGCTCCAGGGAGCTCAGTATTTTTCGAAGATAGACTTGAGGTCGGGGTACCATCAGTTGAAATTAAAAGAAGCAGACGTTCTGAAGACTGCGTTCCATACTAGATATGGCCAATATGAATTTGTAGTTATGCCTTTTGGGTTAACCAATGCACCTGCTGTATTCATGGACCTTATGAATAAAAGTTTCCATGAGTTCTTGGATAAGTTTGTGTTTGTGTTTTGAGGTTTGGGAAGAGATTATGTGTGCATTGTGATTCACAGTTGAAGAATGAGTTGTTATGTGAGTCTCATAGTTCTCTGTTTTCAGTTCATCCTGGCAGTACTAAGATATACAGAGATCTGCAGGAGTATTACTGGCGGGATGAAATGAAAAGAGATATTGCTGATTTTACTGTGAAGTGTTTAACATGTCAACAGGTTAAAGCAGAGCGGCAGTTACTGAAAGGGATGCTTCATCCTTTACCAGTGCCAGAGTGGAAATGGGAAAACATATCCATGGACTTTGTTGTGGGATTACCAAGGACATCTCGAGGTAATAATGCAATCTGAGTTATTGATGATCACTTGACCAAATCTGCTCATTTCCTTTCTATACGAGACACTTTCTCTCTTGATCAACTTTCCTGTCTGTATCATAACGAGATAGTCAGCTTACATGGAGTTCCTCTCTCCATTGTATCGGATCGTGATCCCAGGTTTACTTTTAAATTTTGTAAAGGCCTTCAGAAGTCGTTGGGTACTGAATTAAATTTTAGTACAGATTTTCATCCTCAATCATATGGGCAGTCAGAACGAACAATTCAGACCGTGGAGGATATGCTACGAGCTTGTTCGATAGATTATCAGGGAAGTTGGGACCAACATATTTCTTTAATTGAGTTTTCTTATAATAACAGTTTTCATTCCAGTATACAGATGGCACCATTTGAGGCATTATATGGGAAGCGGTGTCGAACTCCAGCATTTTGGAATGAAGTGGGTGAAAGGAAGTTGATGGGACCAGAATTGGTAGAAGAGATGGCAGAAAAAGTTCAGTTGATTCAGAAAACACATGAGAAAAGCTCAGAGCAGGCAGAAGAGTTATGCGGATAACCGGAGGAAGGATCTAACTTTTGAGGTGGGTGATCATGCTTTTCTGAAGGTTTCTTCTTGGAAAATTGTGATGAGATTTGGTAAGAAAGGAAAGTTGAGTCCATGGTTGGTTGGACCATACAAAATTCTGGAGAGAGTTTGATCAGTTGCATACTGGGTGGCTTTACCTCCGAGTTTATCTCAGGTACACAATGTTTTTCATGTTTCGATGTTGAGAAAGTATATGCCAGATCCATCTCATGTTTTGAGTCCAGAGGTAGTTCAGCTGGAAGAGAACCTATCTTATGAGGAACAATCGGTCTAGATTCTTGAACACAGGGAGCAAGTGTTACTGAATAAGGTGATTCACCAGGTAAAGGTTTTGTGGAAAAACCATGTGATTGAAGAGGAAACATGGGAATCTGAAAATTCTATAAGGGATAAATACCCCCACTTATTTGGATAAGTGAATAAAATTGCGAGGACGCAATTCCCAAAAGGGGGGAAGGATGTAACATCCCAGGTAAATAAAGAATAAATAATTTTCATATTTATTAATATTTACGAATTAAATATTAATTTTATTTTAACGGGGTTACTATGTTCGATAGCGTACCCGATACACAACGATGAGTTTCTTTGAAACTTACGTAGCACACTAGTAATAAAATAATATTATTTTAAATGTTAGTTAACAAGTAGCCGTTGTACTGGCGGGAATGGATAGAAATAACTAAAATATTATTAGATATGTTTTTAAATGTTTATACATTTACCCAATAAAAGATAAAGGCTTAAATTACGGAAAGAGTTCAATTTTAGGGCATATATACTCTAATTTTCACTAAAGGTTCACTTATCACCTTTTAATGGTGAACCGTCATTAAATATAGTTTTGATCACTCTTATACTTTATTTTGGACCAAATATAACTCTTTTTTAGAATCGGGACATCAAAACATACTTTGTGTAAATTTTTGGTACCTTTCTGATAAAGTTCATTTTTTTATGAATAATGTAAAATGTTGTGTTTTAATTCAAAACCTCTTTTTAATCTAAATTATTTATATGATTAGATTATTATTTTAATTGGTTTTAAAGTGAAATTAGAAAATATTTTTACCAGTTAATCCAACGGTGGTCATTGGAATCAATTTCACTTTGAAATTGGACTTAAACTGGTGTCAATCTTTTGATACTTATTGTTTCACAAAAACACGCTATTTGTCATGACAGCGGGAATTAATTATTAAATTAATTAATTTGACTTATATGTTTTGAATTTTGTAAAATGGACTTCATTTTTGAATTCGGAATATCAAATATAGCTTAGGGTGAATTTTTGGTAATTTTCTGAAAAACTTCAAATTTTGATGAATAGTGAAACCACTAAGTGGTAATCAAGCAAACTGATTTTTCAGTAAAATGAAAGTTTACCACTAATTTGTATTGAATTTTGAAAATATGACATACATGGTTGTAATGAAGAAGTAAAATGTGGTTCAATGAGATTAAAATAATTTTTTGGTGAATAGTAACTTTTTTTCATTAATCGTGATTAGAGGTAATTAGTGTAGTTTAAGGTAAAAATGGTATTATAAGAATGTGAAAACACCATGAAACTTGTCCTACGCCTATTGGGTGAGTCATGGACGACCATGATAAGCCATGGGCCAACTTGGGGACCCCATGGAGCCACTTTAGTTGGAAAATGACATTAATATATTTTTATTTAATGTTAAAGTGAAAATGACACTAACATAAATTGTTTTACTAAAATAATTTTAAGTAGGGTTATACAAGTCCAAATTTTGATTATAAATAGTCATTGGAAAGCTAAATATATTTCCTACATCATAGTATTTTTTTTATAATTTTTATACATTAAATAAATTAAATTATATGTGACATAATAATGATGTAGCGATGACATCATTATTTGACGATTTAAATAAAATAGAAAGATAATGTAAAATCTATGAACTACACATGTCCAAAACCAATTGGATGAGTGGATTTCGAACCCTTATCACCTTATCCCCGAATTATATCTATGTGGGACCTTTTGAAACCGAAACACATTTTCAAATAAAGTAATATTTCTTTACTTTCCAAAAGTGCCCCTCCTCTCCTCTTATAAAAGGCCCCCACCTCTACCTCTTTTCACATACTTCTCAAGCCTTTGGCTCGGCCAACCCCTGCCCAATTACTCTCTCCACATACCTCTCCTAATCCTAGAGGATACTCTTTGGTCATAATCCTTTCAAAGGAAGCCTTTGGGCTCAAATCAAAAGGGAGTTACACTTTTAAAGGTAATTCATTCTCTCTTGTTCATTTGTTTTATTTTGCTTCTCCAACCCTCTAAACTCTTTTTATTTACTTCTTTTGTAACAACAACAGTATATTCAATATACTAGGATGTTGTTATAAGATTTATTTGAGCTAAACTCTCACACAACTACATCAAATGGTTAAAGAACACACGGTTTCTGTGGATGGCGAAATTATGCCTCCCGAAACGATGATTGTTCAATACTCATTTAACACCGTCAAGGGTGGCCATTATGATGTCACTATTTTTATATATGATATATAATATGTTTATGTTTTCTTTAAGCTTCTGTATTTTTCATTTTTGGAATACCATTATGGTTTCCATTATGGGTAAACACGATATCTTCATTTAAGGAAGTGCGGACTACCACCCCCTAAAAGTGATGTGATTCGTTAATGCCATATGTGGGACATGTAAAGGATGGATTTAAAGTTATTATATATGATTTTATACTGGAATTATAATATACCTCTATATCATTATTATTTCTTTACATTAAAGTATGAGATAGAAATGAAAGTAGCGTTCATGCGTACGTACGGCTTACCGTCTCCATGAACTGTGCATTTCATTTCTTATCCCTAAATGTGATGTAATGTCAAAAGTACAGGTATATAATGGATATATATAATTAATGATATATCTAAGTGATGAATATAATTCTGGAATTAAAATATACATACCTCTCATTTAGTTTTAATTCCATTAATATGACAAAGAAATGAAAGTAGCGTTCATGCGTACGTACGGCTTACCGTCTCCATGAACGGTGAATTTCATTTCCTACCCCTAAATGATTATGTAATATTATAAATACATGTATATGCTGGATATATATGATACATATTAAATCCAAATCGGAAATTTTATTCTGGATATAAAGAACTTTTGACCACACGAACAACATGTAATTGTATGAAGTCAACTTTCGACTTAAGAACCAAATATTGACAAAACAAACATTATTAACATAAATGGTTACATAATGTTTATAACATGGCAATAAGTGATATAAAAAGAATAATGAACTTTAAAAAGGTTATTAATCAAGTATAAATTAACTCAAGTTTATTATTCAGGACGTTAAAGAACGATCGAGTCAAGTCGGACCCAAGGTAAGGGACTTCGTCTCAATCTCCTTTCATTGAGGCATATTTCGTTATATACACAACTTTCTTTTATACGGTGTATAAACTCCTTTGACCTTTACTTTTATACAAAATGAATCTTTTTCTACGAAGCGTTTTACTAAATGACAAAAAGGAATGTTTTTTTTAACGTACGCGGTGACAACGACCTTTTCCGCCGCCGCGAGTATTATTTGATCTCTGGCTTTCTCAACAAGCCGTAATTTTTTTAAAATAAAATAAATTCCATATACTCTTTTATGTATTTTGGTATTGAAAATGGTTTTTGATAAATGATTCTATTATTTCAATATATTTATGATATATTGTGATTGAAATGTGGAAATGTTATCATTCCTTTATATTGGTTTTATGTTTTATGATTTTATATTGGTACTTGGACATTTTAACGGGTGGTTACGTTATAAACCATATGACGGGTGGTGCCGTGAATACCAGGATGGGTGGTTACATTATAACCTCCATTGCATTGGGTATGGAAGTCGGCCGTATGGCTATTCCATTAAGTATGTATGGAAATTTGCCGTATGGCTATTCCATTAAGTGATATGTGTGGAAGTCAACCGTATGGTTATTCCACTTAAGTATGTTTATGTCCCAAGTTACCTTTATATATTCTATGTGTTCTTTATATGGGTTTTATGGTAATTACTTTGGTTACAAAAAGGTAAGTAATGATACATTATTCAGTGAAGTTTTTTTTACTAATTCATGAAGGTGAAGGTATTACTTTGATATAGTATACATGGTTTACTTGATGTTTGAAAATCTAACAGTTTTCATTCTTTTTGTATCCCTTACTGAGCTTTTTATGCTCACCCCAAGTTTTTCGAAATGTTTTTCACAGGACTTAAAGTGGAATAAAGTCAAGGATGGGATCAAGGGAATTTCATGCAATCTAAAACATGGAATCTAGACATCTTTCTTTTTAAGAGTTTTTATTTTATGGAGACTTAGTAGAAGTGTCTACTTTGTAATCTTTTAAGATGTAATAGTTATGTTCTAATTCTCTAAAACTCTAAACCTGAAAAGATCCTCAATGTGAATTATTCATTTAATTCAATATTAAGTAAGGTTTAAGGCTGGGGCCTTATAGTTGGTATCAGAGGTCGGTTTAGACAACTTTAGGAGTTAGAAAAGTGTTAAATTATAATATGATTGAAATGATATAGCATTTATGGATTACAATGTTGCTTCGCCTAAGATATTTATGTGTTCAGAATGGTTTTCCGTAGAGGAAACAAAGCAGCTATATTGGGACGACATCAAGAGGAAGACAACCTTCCAAATCAGTAACCTGATATAGTCGGAATCGGAACTGAACAGTTTGTTGCAGTGATGACACAGTTGACTCAGGCTATAAATGGTGGTGGTATACATGCGCGAGATCAGCCAGATCAACCGCAGAGGATCATGTCAGTGGTGGAACATTTCATGAGGCAACATCCCCCATCATTCAGAGGATCATTTGACCCTGTGCAAGATGAAGGGTGGATTAAAGAACTGGAGAATATTTTTGATGTCATGGGGTGTTCAGAACATCAAAAGGTTAGTCTTGCTGTTTACCGTTTTGAAGGTGAAGCTGATTAGTGGTGGTCGATGGTGAAAAATATAAGGGATAGTGATGAGATTGAGGATCTTCACTGGGATGAATTCAAAGTTATGTTTCTTGAGAAATATTTTCCTAAGGTGGTTCGTCTTAGGATGGAAAAACAGTTCCTAGAATTGAGGTAGGAGGATTATTCAGGGGCTACTTATGAAGAAAAGTTCCCTCGATTGGCAAGGTATGCTCCAAACTTCAGATGAGATCTTGATAGTAAAATAAACCGTTTTTACTCAGGGTTAAAGCCAATGTATCGAAGGGCTTTAGCTTCTCGTGAGTTCAAAAGTTATGAAAAACTTGTTCGATGTGCGGCGAAGGTGGAAATGGAGTTTGCCGATAATCAGGTATTCTATGACAAACAACAGAATAAGAGGTCTAGTTAGCAGGAAAAGGAGAAGAATTCATCAAAGAAGCAAGGAGGTAAGAAAACCAAATATCCACCCTATGAGAAGTGTGGTAAAATTCATCCTGGAGAATGTTTATCAAAGTCTGGTAAGTGCTTTCGGTGTGGTAAGTCTGGTCATATTGCTCGTAACTGTAAGGAAGATGATCAAGCAGGAAATGAAAAGCCAACGGTAAGCTGTTTTAGGTGTAATGAAATGGGTCATTATGCAAACGAGTGTCCAACGAAGAACTCAACTGGGGGAATGCAGCTAGACTACAAGCAGAAAGGGGTGGTAAAATCATTTGCAACAACTTCAGCAGATGTTGGGCCATCGAATGAAGTGGTATCAGCTCCAGGGAGCTCAGTATTTTTCGAAGATTGACTTGAGGTCAGGGTACCATCAGTTGAAAGTAAAAGAAGCAGACATTCCGAAGACTGCGTTCCGTACTAGATATGGCCATTATGAATTTGTAGTTATGCCTTTTGGGTTAACCAATGCACCTGCTGTATTCATGGACCTTATGAATAAAATTCTTCCATGAGTTCTTGGATAAGTTTGTGTTTGTGTTTTGAGGTTTGGGAAGAGATTATGTGTTCCTTGTGATTCACAGTTGAAGAATGAGTTGTTATGTGAGGCTCATAGTTCTCCGTTTTCAGTTCATCCTGGCAGTACTAAGATATACAAAGATCTGCGGGAGTATTACTGGTGGGAAGAAATGAAAAGAGATATTGCTGATTTTACTGTGAAGTGTTTAACATGTCAACAGGTTAAAGCAGAGCGGCAGTTACCGAAAGGGATTCTTCAGCCTTTACCAGTGCCAGAGTGGAAATGGGAAAACAAATCCATGGACTTCGTTGTGGGATTACCGAGGACATCTCGAGGTAATAATGCAATCTGAGTTATTGATGATCGCTTGACCAAATCTGCTCATTTCCTTGCTATACGAGATACTTTCTCTCTTGATTAACTTTCCCGTCTGTATCTTAAAGAGGTAGTCAGGTTACATGGAGTTCCTCTCTCCATTGTATCAGATCGTGATCCCAGGTTTACTTTTAAATTTTGGAAAGGCCTTCAGAAGTCGTTGGGTACTGAATTAAATTTTAGTACAGATTTTCATCCTCAATAAGACGGGCACTCAGAACGAACAATTCAGACCTTGGAGGATATGCTACGAGCTTGTTCGATGGATTATCAGGGAAGTTGGGACCAATATCATTCTTTTGTTGAGTTTTAGTATAATAACAGTTTTCATTCCAGTATACAGATGGCACCATTTGAGACATTATATGGGAAGCGGTGTCGAACTCCAGCATTTTGGAATGAAGTGGGTGAAAGGAAGTTGATGGGACCAGAATTGGTAGAAGAGATGGCAGAAAAAGTTCAGTTGATTCAGAAAACACATGAGAACAGCTCAGAGTAGGCAGAAGAGTTATGCGGATAACCGGAGGAAGGATCTATCTTTTGAGGTGGGTGATCATGCTTTTCTCAAGGTTTCTCCTTGGAAAAGTGTGATGAGATTTGGTAAGAAAGGAAAGTTGAGTCCATGGTTGGTTGGACCATATGAAATTCTGGAGAGAGTTGGATCAGTTGCATACCGGGTGGCTTTACCTCCGAGTTTATCTCAAGTACACAATGTTTTTCATGATTCGATGTTGAGAAAGTATATGCCAGATCCATCTCATGTTTTGAGTCCAGAGGTAGTTCAGCTGGAAGAGAACCTATCTTATGAGGAACAATCGGTCTAGATTCTTGACCACAGGGAGCAAGTGTTATGGAATAAGGTGATTCACCAGGTAATGGTTTTGTGGGAAAACAATGTGATTGAAGAGGCAACATGGGAATCTGAAAATGCTATAAGGGATAAATACCCCCACTTATTTTGATAAGTGAATAAAATTACGAGGATGCAATTCCCAAAAGGGGGGAAGGATGTAACATCCCAGGTAAATAAAGAATAAAGAATTTTCATATTTATTAATATTTACGAATTAAATATTAAATTTATTTTAAAGGGGTTGCTATGTTCGATAGCGTACCCGATACACAACGATGAGTTTCTTTGAAACTTACGTAACACACTAGTAATAAAATAATATTATTTTAAATGTTAGTAAACAAGTAGCCGTTATACTGGAGGGAATGGATAGAAATAACTAAAATATGATTAGATATGTTTTTAAATGTTTATAAATTTACCCAATAAAAGATAAAGGCTTAAATTACGGAAAGAGTTCAATTTTAGGGCATATATACTCTAATTTTCACTAAAGGTTCACTTATCACCTTTTAATGGTGAACCGTCAATAAATATAGTTTTGATCACTCTTATACTTTTTTTGGACCAAATATAACTCTTCTTTAGAATCGGGACATCAAAATTTACTTTGTGTAAATTTTTGGTACCTTTCTAATAAAGTTCATTTTTTTATGAATAGTGTAAAATGTTGTGTTTTAATTCAAAACCTCTTTTTAATCTAAATTATTTATATGATTAGATTATTATTTTAATTGGTTTTAAAGTGAAATTAGAAAATATTTTTACCAGTTAATCCAACGGTGGTCATTGGAATCAATTTCACTTTGAAATTGGGCTTAAACTGGTGTGAATCTTTTGATACTTATTGTTTCACAAAAACACGCTATTTGTCATGACAGCGGGAATTAATTATTAAATTAATTAATTTGACTTATATGTTTTTAATTTTGTAAAATGGACTTCATTTTTGAATTCGGAATATCAAATATAGCTTAGGGTGAATTTTTGGTAATTTTCTGAAAAACATCAATTTTTTATGAATAGTGAAACCACTAAGTGGTAATCAAGCAAACTGATTTTTCAGTTAAATGAAAGATTACCAATAATGTGTATTGAATTTCGAAAATCCGACATACATGGTTTTCATTAAGAAGTAAAATGTGGTTAAATGATATTAAAATAATTTTTTGGTGAATAGTAACTTTTTTTCATTAATCGTGATTAGAGATAATTAGTGTAGTTTAACGTAAAAATGGTATTATAAGAATGTGAAAACACCATGACACTTGTCCTACACCTATTGGTTGAGTCATGCCCGACCAAGACAAGCCATGGGCCAACTTGGGGACCCCATGGAGCCACTTTAGTTGGAAAATGACATTAATATATTTTTATTTAATGTTAAAGTGAAAATGACACTAACATAAATTGTTTTACTAAAATAATTTTTAAATAGGGTTATACGAGTCCAAATTTTGATTATAAATAGTCATTGGAAAGATACAAATATTTCCTACATCATAGTATTTTATTTATAATTTTTAGACATTAAATAAATTAAATTATATATGACATAACAATGATGTAGCGATGACATCATTATTTGACGATTTAAATAAAATAGAAAGATAATGTAAAATCTATGAACTACACATGTCCAAAACCAATTGGATGAGTGTATTTCAAACCCTTATCACCTTATCCACGAAATATATCAATGTGGGACTTTTTGAAACCGAAACACATTTTCAAATAACGTAATATTTCTTTACTTTCCAAAAGTGCCCCTCCTCTCCTCTTATAAAAGGCCCCCACCTCTACCTCTTTTCACATACTTCTCAAGACTTTGGCTCGGCCAAACCCTGCCCAATTACTCTCTCCACATCCCTCTCCTAATCCTAGAGGATTACCTTTGGGCATAATCCTTTCAAAGGAAGCCTTTAGGCTCAAATCAAAAGGGAGTTACACTTTTAAAGGTAATTCATTTTCTCTTGTTCATTTGTTATATTTTGCTTCTCCAACCCTCTAAACTCTTTTTATTTACTTCTTTTGTAACAAAACAAGTATATTAAATATACTAGGATGTTGTTATAAGATTTATTTGAGCTACACTTTCACACAACTACATCAAATGGTTAAAGAATATACGGTTTCCGTGGATGGCGAAATTCTGCCTCCCGAAACGATGATTGTTCAATACTCATTTAACACCTTCAAGGGTGGCCATTATGATGTCACTATTTTTATATATGATATATAATATGTTTATGTTTTCTTTATGCTTCTGTATTTTTCATTTTTGACATACCTTTATGGTTTCCATTATGGGTAAACACGATATCTTCATTTAAGGAAGTGCGGACTACCGCCCCCTAAAAGTGATGTGATTCGTTAATGCCATATGTGGGACATGTAAAGGATGGATTTAAAGTTATTATATATTATGTTATACTGGAATTATAATATACCTCTATATCATTATTATTTCTTTCCATTAAAGTATGAGATAGAAATGAAAGTAGCATTCATGCGTACGTACGGCTTACCGTGTCCATGAACGGTGCATTTCATTTCTTATCCCCAAATGTGATGTAATATCAAAAGTACATGTATATAATGGATATATATAATTAATGATATATCTATGTGATTAATATAATTCTGGAATTAAAATATACATACCTCTCATTTAGTTTTAATTCCATTAATATGACAAAGAAATGAAAGTAGCGTTCATGCGTACGTACGGCTTACCGTCTCCATGAACGGTGAATTTCTTTTCTTAACCCTAAATAATTATGTAATATTATAAATACATGTATATGCTGGATATATATGATACATATTATATCCAAATCGGGAATTTCATTCTAGATATAAAGAACTTTTGACCACACGGACAACATGTAATTGTAAGAAGTCAACTTTCGACTTAAGAACCAAATATTGACAAAACAAACATTATTAACATAAATGGTTACATACTGTTTATAACATGGCAATAAGTGATATAAAAAGAATAATGAACTTTAAAAAGGTTCTTAATCAAGTATAAATTAACTCATGTTTATTATTCAGGACGTTAAAGAACGATCGAGTCAAGTCTGACCCAAGGTAAGGGACTTCGTCTCAATCTCCTTTCATTGAGGCATATTTCGTTTTATACACAACTTTCTTTTATACATTGTATAAAATCCTTTGACCATTACTTTTATACAAAGGGAATCTTTTTCTACGAAGCGTTTTACTAAACGACAAAAAGGAATGTTTTTTTAACGTACGTGGTGACAACGACCTTTTCCGCCACCGCGAGTATTATTTGATCTTTGGCTTTCTCAACAAGCCGTAATGTTTTTAAAATAAAATAAATACCATATACTCTTTTATGTATTTTGGTATTGAAAATGGTTTTGATAAATGATTCTATTATGTCAATATATTTATGATATATTGTGATTGAAATGTGGAAATGTTATCATTCCTTTATATTGGTTTTATGTTTTATGATTTTATATTGGTACATGGACATTTTAACGGGTGGTTACGTTATAAACCATATGACGGGTGGTGCCGTGAATACCAGGACGGGTGGTTACGTTATAACCTCCAATGCATTGGGTATGGAAGTCGGCCATATGGCTATTCCATTAAGTATGTATGGAAATTGTCCGTATGGCTATTCCATTAAGTGATATGTGTGGAAGTCAACCGTATGGTTATTCCACTTAAGTATGTTTATGTCCAAAGTTACCTTTATATATTCTATGTGTTCTTTATATGGGTTTTATGGTAATTCCTTTGGTTACAAAAAGGTAAGTAATGATACTTTATTCAGTGAAGTTTTTTTTACTACTTCATGAAGGTGAAGGTATTACTTTGATATAGTATACATGGTTTACTTGATGTTTGAAAAACTAACAGTTTTCATTCTTTTTGTATCCCTTATTGAGCTTTTTATGCTCACCCCAAGTTTTTCGAAATGTTTTTCATAGGACTTAAAGTGGAATAAGGTCAAGGATGGGATCAAGGGAATTTCATGCTATATAAAACATGGAATCTAGACATCTTTTTTTTATGATTTTTTATTTTATGGAGACTTAGTAGAAGTGTCTACTTTGTAATCTTTTAAGATGTAATAGTTATGTTCTAATTATCTAAAACTCTAAACCTGAAAAGATCCTCAATGTGAATTTTTCATTTAATTCAATATTAAGTAAGGTTTAAGGCTGGGCCTTATAGTTGGTATCAGAGGTCGGTTTAGACAACTTTAGGAGTTAGAAAAGTGTTAAATTATAATATGATTGAAATGATATAGCATTTATGGATTACCATGTTGCTTCGCCTAAGATATTTCTGTGTTCAGAATGGCTATCCGTAGAGGAAACAAAGCAGCTATGTTGGGACGACATCAAGAGGAAGACAACCTTCCAAATCAGCAACCTGATATGGTCGGAATCGGAACTGAACAGTTTGTTGCAGTGATGGAACAGTTGAATCAGGCTATAAATGGTGGTGGTATACATGCGTGAGATCAGCCAGATCAACCGCAGAGGAACATGTCAGTGGTGGAACATTTCATGAGGCAACATCCCCCATCATTCAGAGGATCATCTGACCCTGTGCAAGCTGAAGGGTGGATTAAAGCACTGGAGAAGATTTTTGATGTCATGGGGTGTTCAGAACATCAAAAGGTTAGTCTTGCAATTTACCGTTTTGAAGGTGAAGCTGATCAGTGGTGGTCGATGGTGAAAATATAAGGGATAGTGATGAGATTGAGGATCTTCACTGGGACGAATTCAAAGGTATGTTTCTTGAGAAATATTTTCCTAAGGCGGTTCGTCTTAGGATGGAAAAACAGTTCCTAGAATTGAGGCAGGAAGATGATTCAGTGGCTACTTATGAAGAAAAGTTCACTCGATTGGCAAGGTATGCTCCAAACATCATACGAGATCTTGATAGTAAAATAAACCATTTTTACTCAGGGTTAAAGCCAAAGTATTGAAGGGCTTTAGCTTCTCGTGAGTTCAAAAGTTATGAAAAACTTGTTCGATGTGCGGAGAAGGTGGAAATGGAGTTTGCCGATGATCAGGTATTCTATGACAAACAACAGAATAAGAGGTCTAGTTGGCAGGCAAAGGAGAAGAATTCATCAAAGAAGCAAGGAGGTAAGAAAACCAAATATCCATCCTATGAGAAGTGTGGTAAAATGCATCCTGAAGAATGTTTATCAAAGTATGGTAAGTGCTTTCGATTTGGTAAGTCTGGTCATATTGCTCGTAACTGTAAGGAAGATGATCGAGCAGGAAATGAAAAGCCAACAGTAAGATGTTTTAAGTGTAATGAAATGGGTCATTATGAAAACGAGTGTCCAACGAAGAACTCAACTGGGGGAATACAGCTAGATTACAATCAGAAAGGGGTGGTAAAATCATTTGCAACAACTTTAGCAGATGTTGGGCCATCGAATGAAGTGGTATCAGCTCCAGGGAGCTCAGTATTTTTCGAAGATTGACATGAGGTCGGAGTACCATCAGTTGAAAGTAAAAGAAGCAGACGTTCCGAAGACTGCGTTCCGTACTAGATATGGCCATTATGAATTTGTAGTTATGCCTTTTGGGCTAACCAATGCACCTGTTGTATTCATGGACCATATGAATAAAATTTTCCATGAGTTCTTGGATAAGTTTGTGTTTGTGTTTTGAGGTTTGGGAAGAGATTATGTGTGCCTTGTGATTCACAGTTGAAGAATGAGTTGTTATGTGAGGCTCATAGTTCTCCGTTTTCATTTCATCCTGGCATTACTAAGATATACAGAGATCTGAGGGAGTATTACTGGTGGGATGAAATGAAAAGAGATATTGCTGATTTTACTGTGAAGTGTTTAACATGTCAACGGGTTAAAGCAGAGCGGCAGTTACCGAAAGGGATGCTTCAGCCTTTACCAGTGCCAGAGTGGAAATGGGAAAACATATCCATGGACTTTGTTGTGGGATTACCGAGGACATATCGAGGTAATAATGCAATCTGAGTTATTGATGATCGCTTGACCAAATATGTTCATTTCCTTGCTATACGAGATACATTCTCTCTTGATCAACTTTCCCGTCTGTATCTTAAAGAGATAGTCAGGTTTCATGGAGTTCCTCTCTCCATTGTATCAGATCGTGATCCCAGGTTTACTTTTAAATTTTGGAAAGGCCATCAGAAGTCATTGGGTACTGAATAAAATTTAAGTACAGATTTTCATCCTCAATCAGATGGGCAATCAGAACGAACAATTCAGACCTTAGAGGATATGCTACGAGCTTGTTCGATGGATTATCAGGGAAGTTGGGACCAACATCTTTCTTTGGTTGAGTTTTCTTATAATAACAGTTTTCATTCCAGTATACAGATGGCACCATTTGAGGCATTATTTGGGAAGCGGTGTCGAACTCCTGCATTTTGGAATGAAGTGGGTGAAAGGAAGATGATGGGACCAAAATTGGTAGAAGAGATGGCAGAAAAAGTTCAGTGGATTCAGAAAACCAATGAGAACAGCTCAGAACAGGCAGAAGAGTTATGCGGATAACCGGAGGAAGGATCTATCTTTTGAGGTGGGTGATCATGCTTTTCTCAAGGTTTCTCCTTGGAATAGTGTGATGAGATTTGGTAAGAAAGGAAAGTTGAGTCCAGGGTTGGTTGGACCATAAGAAATTCCGGAGAGAGTTGGATCAGTTACATACCGGGTGGCTTTACCTACGAGTTTATCTCAGGTACACAATGTTTTTCACGTTTCGATGTTGAGAAAGTATATGCCAGATCCATCTCATGTTTTGAGTCCAGAGGTAGTTCAGCTGGAAGAGAACCTATCTTATGAGGAACAATCGGTCCAGATTCTTGACCACAGGGAGCAAGTGTTACGGAATAAGGTGATTCACCAGGTAAAGGTTTTGTGGAAAAAACATGTGATTGAAGAGGCAACATGGGAATCTGAAAATGCTATAAGGGATAAATACCCCCACTAATTTTGATAAGTGAATAAAATTGCGAGGACGCAATTCCCAAAAGGGCTGAAGGATGTAACATCTCAGGTAAATAAAGAATAACGAATTTTCATATTTATTAATATTTACGAATTAAATATTAATTTTATTTTAAAGGGGTTGCTATGTTCGATAGCGTACCCGATACACAACGATGAGTTTCTTTGAAACTTACGTAGCACACTAGTAATAAAATAATATTATTTTAAATGTTAGTAAACAAGTAGTCGTTGTACTGGCGGGAATGGATAGAAATAACTAAAATATGATTAGATATGTTTTCAAATGTTTATACATTTACCCAATAAAAGATAAAGGCTTAAAATACGGAAATAGTTCAATTTTAGGGCATATATACTCTAATTTTCACTAAAGGTTCACTTATCACCTTTTAATGGTGAACCGTCATTAAATATAGTTTTGATCACTCTTATAATTTATTTTGGACCAAATATAACTCTTCTTTAGAATCGGGACATCAAAATTTACTTTGTGTAAATTTTTGGTACCTTTCTGATAAAGTTCATTTTTTTTATGAATAGTGTAAAATGTTGTGTTTTAATTAAAAACCTCTTTTTAATCTAAATTATTTATATGATTAGATTATTATTTCAATTGGTTTTAAAGTGAAATTAGAAAATATTTTTACCAGTTAATCCAACGGTGGTCATTGGAATCAATTTCACTTTGAAATTGGACTTAAACTAGTGTCAATCTTTTGATACTTATTGTTTCACAAAAACACGCTATTTGTCATGACAGCGGGAATTAATTATTAAATTAATTAATTTGACTTATATGTTTTGAAATTTGTAAAATGGACTTCATTTTTGATTTCGGAATATCAAATATAGCATAGGGTGAATTTTTGGTAATTTTCTGAAAAACTTCAATTTTTGATGAATAGTGAAACCACTAAGTGGTAATCAAGCAAACTGATTTTTCAGTTAAATGAAAGTTTACCACTAATGTGTATTGAATTTTGAAAATCAGACATACATGGTTGTCATTAAGAAGTAAAATGTGGTTAAATGCGATTAAAATAATTTTTCGGTGAATAGTAACTTTTTTTCATTAATCGTGATTAGAGGTAATTAGTGTAGTTTAAGGTAAAAATGGTATTATAAGAATGTGAAAACACCATGACACTTGTCCTACACCTATTGGGTGAGTCATGGCCGACCAAGACAAGCCATGGGCCATCTTGGGGACCCCATGGAGCCACTTTAGTTGGAAAATGACATTAATATATTTTTATTTAATGTTAAAGTGAAAATGACACTAACATAAATTGTTTTACTACAATATTTTTTAAGTAGGGTTATACAAGTCCAAATTTTTATTATAAATATTAATTATAAAGCTAAATATATTTCCGACATCATAGTATTTTTTGTATAATTTTTAAACATTAAATAAATTAAATTATATATGACATAATAATGATGTAGTGATGACATCATTATTTGACGATTTAAATAAAATAGAAAGATAATGTAACATCTATGAACTACACATGTCCAAAACCAATTGTATGAGTGTATTTAGAACCCTTATCACCTTATCCACTAATTATATCAATGTGGGACCTTTTGAAACCGAAACACATTTTCAAATAAAGTAATATTTCTTTACTTTCCAAAAGTGCCCCTCCTCTCCTCTTATAAAAGTCCCCCACCTCAACCTCTTTTCACAAACTTCTCAAGCCTTTGGCTCGGCCAAACCCTTCCCAATTACTCTCTACACATCCCTCTCCTAATCCTAGAAGATTCCCTTTGGGCAGAATCCATTCAAGGGAAGCCTTTAGGCTCAAATCAAAAGTGAGTTACACTTTTAAAGGTAATTCATTCTCTCTTGTTCATTTGTTTTATTTTGCTTCTCCAACCCTATAAACTCTTTTTATTTACTTCTTTTGTAACAACACCAGTATATTCAATATACTAGAATGTTGTTATAAGATTTATTTGAGCTACACTCTCACACAACTACATCAAATGGTTAAAGAACATACGATTTCTGTGGATGGCGAAATTCTGCCTCCTGAAACAATGATTGTTCAATACTCATTTAACACCTTCAAGGGTGGCCATTATGATGTCACTATTTTTATATATGATATATAATATTTTTATGTTTTCTTTAAGCTTCTGTATTTTTCATTTTTGGCATACCTTTATGGTTTCCATTATGGGTAAACACGATATCTTCATTTAAGGAAGTGCGGACTACCGCCCCCTAAAAGTGATGTGATTCGTTAATGCCATATGTGGGACATGTAAAGGATGGATTTAAAGTTATTATATATGTTGTTATACTGGAATTATAATATACCTCTATATCATTATTATTTCTTTGCATTAAAGTATGAGATTGAAATGAAAGTAGCGTTCATGCGTACGTACGGCTTACCGTCTCCATGAACGGTGCATTTCATTTCTTATCCCCAAATGTGATGTACTATCAAAAGTACATGTATATAATGGATATATATAATTAATTATATATCTAAGTGATGAATATAATTCTGGAATTAAAATATAAATACCTATCATTTAGTTTTAATTCCATTAATATGACAAAGAAATGAATGTAGCGTTCATGCGTACGTACGGCTTACCGTCTCCATGAACGGTGCATTTCATTTCTTACCCCTAAATGATTATGTAATATTATAAATACATGTATATGCTGGATATATATGATACATATTATATCCAAATCGGGAATTTCATTCTGGATATAAAGAACTTTTGACCACACGAACAACATGTAATTGTAAGAAGTCAACTTTCGACTTAAGAACCAAATATTGACAAAACAAGCATTATTAACTTAAATGGTTACATAATGTTTATAACATGGAAATAAGTGATATAAAAAGAATAATGATCTTTAAAAAGGTTCTTAATCAAGTATAAATTAACTCATGTTTATTATTCAGGACGTTAAAGAACGATCGAGTCAAGTCGGACCCAAGGTAAGGGACTTCGTCTCAATCTCCTTTCATTGAGGCATATTTTGTTTTATACACAACTTTCTTTTATACGGTGTATAAAATCCTTTGACCTTTACTTTTATACAAAAGGAATCTTTTTCTACGAAGCGTTTTACTAAACGACAAAAAGGAATGTTTTTTTAACGTACGCGGTGACAACGACCTTTTCCGCCGCCGCGAGTATTATTTGATCTTTGGCTTTCTCAACAAGCCGTAATGTTTTTAAAATAAAATAAATACCATATACTCTTTTATGTATTTTGGTATTGAAAATGGTTTTGATAAATGATTCTATTATGTCAATATATTTATGATATATTTTGATTGAAATGTGGAAATGTTATCATTCCTTTATATTGGTTTTATGTTTTATGATTTTATATTGGTACTTGGACATTTTAACGGGTGGTTACGTTATAAACTATATGACGGGTGGTGTCGTGAATACCAGGACGGGTGGTTACGTCATAACCTCCAATGCATTGGGTATGGAAGTCGGCCGTATGGCTATTCCATTAAGTATGTATGGAAATTGGCTGTATGGATATTCCATTAAGTGATATGTGTGGAAGTCAACCGTATGGTTATTCCACTTAAGTATGTTTATGTCCCAAGTTACCTTTATATATTCTATGTGTTCTTTATATGGGTTTTATGGTAATTCCTTTGGTTACAAAAAGTTAAGTAATGATACTTTATTCAGTGAAGTTTTTTTTACTACTTCATGAAGGTGAAGGTATTACTTTGATATAGTATACATGGTTTACTTGATGTTTGAAAAACTAACAGTTTTCATTCTTTTTGTATCCCTTACTGAGATTTTTATGCTCTCCCCAAGTTTTTCGAAATGTTTTTCACAGGACATAAATTTGAATAAGGTCAAGGATGGGATCAAGGGAATTTCATGCTATCTAAAACATGGAATCTAGACATCTTTCTTTTTAAGAGTTTTTATTTTATGGACACTTAGTAGAAGTGTCTACTTTGTAATATCTTAAGATGTAATAGTTATGTTCTAATTTTCTAAAACTCTAAACCTGAAAAGATCCTCAATGTGAATTATTCATTTAATTCAATATTAAGTAAGGTTTAAGGCTGGGTCCTTATAGTTGGTATCAGAGGTTGGTTTAGACATCTTTTGGAGTTAGAAAAGTGTTAAATTATAATATGATTGAAATGATATAGAATTTATGGATTACCATGTTGCTTCACCTAAGATATTTCTGTGTTCAGAATGGTTTTCCGTAGAGGAAACAAAGCAGCTATGTTGGGACGACATCATGAGGAAGACAACCTTCCAAATCAGCAACCTGATATGGTCGGAATCGGAACTGAACAGTTTTTTGCAGTGATGGCACAGTTGACTCAGGCTATAAATGGTGGTGGTATACATGCGCGAGATCATCCAGATCAACCGTAGAGGAACATGTCAGTGGTGGAACATTTCATGAGGCAACACCCCCCATTATTCAGTGGATCATCTGACCCTGTGCAAGCTGAAGGGTGGATTAAAGCACTGGAGAAGATTTTTGATGTCATGGGGTGTTCAGAACATCAAAAGGTTAGTCTTGTTGTTTACCGTTTTGAAGGTGAAGCTGATCAGTGGTGGTCGATGGTGAAAAATATAAGGGATAGTGATGAGATTGAGGATCTTCACTGGGATGAATTCAAAGGTATGTTTCTTGAGAAATATTTTCCTAAGGTGGTTCGTCTTAGGATGGAAAAACAGTTCCTAGAATTGAGGCAGGAGGATGATTCAGTGGCTACTTATGAAGAAAAGTTCACTCGATTGGCAAGGTATGCTCCAAACTTCATACGAGATCTTGATAGTAAAATAAACCGTTTTTACTCATGGTTAAAGCCAAAGTATCGAAGAGCTTTAGCTTCTCGTGAGTTCAAAAGTTATGAAAAACTTGTTCGATGTGCGGAGAAGGTGGAAATGGAGTTTGCCGATGATCAGGTAATCTATGACAAACAACAGAAAAAGAGGTCTAGTTGGCAGGCAAAGGAGAAGAATTCATCAAAGAAGAAAGGAGGTAAGAAAACCAAATATCCATCCTATGAGAAGTGTGGTAAAATGCATCCTGGAGAATGTTTATCCAAGTCTGGTAAGTGCATTCTGTGTGGTAAGTCTGGTCATATTGCTCGTAACTGTAAGGAAGATGATCAAGCAGGAAATGAAAAGCCAACGGTAAGATGTTTTAAGTGTAATGAAATGGGTCATTATGCAAACGAGTTTCCAATGAAGAACTCAACTGGGGGAATGCAGCTAGACTACAAGCAGAAAGGGGTGGTAAAATAATTTGAAACAACTTCAGCAGATGTTGGGGCATTGAATGAAGTGGTATCAGCTCCAGGGTGATCAGTATTTTTCGAAGATTGACTTGAGGTCGGGGTACCATCAGTTGAAAGTAAAAGAAGCAGACGTTCCGAAGACTGCGTTCCATACTAGATATGGCCATTATGAATTTGTAGTTATGCCTTTTGGGTTAACCAATGCACCTGCTGTATTCATGGACCTTATGAATAAAATTTTCCATGAGTTCTTGGATAAGTTTGTGTTTGTGTTTTGAGGTTTGGGAAGAGATTATGTGTGCCTTGTGATTCACAGTTGAAGAATGAGTTGTTATGTGAGGCTCATAGTTCTTCGTTTTCAGTTCATCCTGGCAGTACTAAGATATACAGAGATCTGCGGGAGTATTACTGGTGGGATGAAATGAAAAGAGATATTGCTGATTTTACTGTGAAGTGTTTAACATGTCAACAGGTTAAAGCAGAGCGGCAGTTACCGAAAGGGATGCTTCAGCCTTTACCAGTGCCAGAGTGGAAATGGGAAAACATATCCATGGACTTTGTTGTGGGATTACCGAGGACATCTCGAGATAATAATGCAATCTGAGTTATTGTTGATCGCTTGACCAAATCTGCGCATTTCCTTGCTATACGAGATACTTTCTCTCTTGATCAACTTTCCCGTCTGTATCTTAAAGAGATAGTCAGGTTACATGGAGTTCCTCTCTCCATTGTATCGGATTGTGATCCCAGGTTTACTTTTAAATTTTGGAAAGGCCTTCAGAAGTCGTTGGGTACTGAATTAAATTTTAGCACAGATTTTCATCCTCAATCAGATGGGCAGTCAGAACGAACAATTCAGACCTTGGAGGATATGCTACGAGCTTGTTCGATGGATTATCAGGGAAGTTGGGACTAACATCTTTCTTTGGTTGAGTTTCTTATAATAACAGTTTTCATTCCAGTATACAGAAGGCACCATTTGAGGCATTATATGGGAAGCGGTGTCGAACTCCAGCATTTTGGAATGAAGTGGGTGAAAGGAAGTTGATGGGACTAGAATTGGTAGAAGTGATGGCAGAAAAAGATCAGTTGATTCAGAAAACACATGAGAACAGCTCAGAGCAGGCAGAAGAGTTATGCGGATAACCGGAGGAAGGATCTATCTTTTGAGGTGGGTGATCATGCTTTTCTCAAGGTTTCTCCTTGGAATAGTGTGATGAGATTTGGTAAGAAAGGAAAGTTGAGTCCATGGTTGGTTGGACCATACGAAATTCTGGAGAGAGTTGGATCAGTTGCATACCGGGTGGCTTTACCTCCGAGTTTATCTCAGGTACACAATGTTTTTCACGTTTCGATGTTGAGAAAGTATATGCTAGATCCATCTCATGTTTTGAGTCCAGAGGTAGTTCAGCTGGAAGAGAACCTATCTTATGAGGAACAATTGGTCCAGATTCTTGACCACAGGGAGCAAGTGTTACGGAATAAGGTGATTCACCAGGTAAAGGTTTTGTGGGAAAACCATGTGATTGAAGAGGCGACATGGGAATCTTAAAATGCTATAAGGGATAAATACCCCCACTTATTTTGATAAGTGATTAAAATTGCGAGGATGCAATACCCAAAAGGGGGGAAGGATGTAACATCCCAGGTAAATAAAGAATAATGAATTTTCATATTTATTAATATTTACGAATTAAATATTAATTTTATTTTAAAGGGGTTGCTATGTTCGATAGCGTACCCGATACACAACGATGAGTTTCTTTGAAACTTACGTAGCACACTAGTAATAAAATAATATTATTTTAAATGTTAGTTAACAAGTAGTCGTTGTACTGGCGGGAATGGATAGAAATAACTAACATATGATTAGATATGTTTTTAAATGTTTATACATTTACCCAATAAAAGATAAAGGCTTAAAATACGGAAAGAGTTCAATTTTAGGGCATATATACTATAATTTTCACTAAAGGTTCACTTATCACCTTTTAATGGTGAACCGTCATTATATATAGTTTTGATCACTCTTATAATTTATTTTGGACCAAATATAACTCTTCTTTAGAATCGGGACATCAAATTTTACTTTGTGTAAATTTTTGGTACCTTTCTGATAAAGTTCATTTTTTTTTATAAATAGTGTAAAATGTTGTGTTTTTATTCAAAACCTATTTTTAATCTAAATTATTTATATGATTAGATTATTATTTTAATTGGTTTTAAAGTGAAATTAGAAAATATTTTTACCAGTTAATCCAACGGTGGACATTGGAATCAATTTCACTTTGAAACTGGACTTAAACTGGTGACAATCTTTTAATACTTGTTGTTTCACAAAAACACGCTATTTGTCATGACAGCGGGAATTAATTATTAAATTAATTAATTTGACTTATATGTTTTGATTTTTTTAAAATGGACTTCATTTTTGAATTCGGAATATCAAATATAGCTTAGGGTGAATTTTTGGTAATTTTCTGAAAAACTTCAATTTTTGATGAATAGTGAAACCACTAAGTGGTAATCAAGCAAACTGATTTTTCAGTTAAATGAAAGTTTACCACCAATGTGTATTAAATTTTTAAAATCCGAAATACATGGTTGTCATTAAGAAGTAAAATGTGGTTAAATGATATTAAAATAATTTTTTGGTGAATAGTAACTTTTTCTCATTAATCGTGATTAGAGGTAATTAGTGTAGTTTAAGGTAAAAATGGTATTATAAGAATGTGAAAACACCATGAAACTTGTCCTACACCTATTGGGTCAGTCATGGCCGACCAAGACAAGCCATGGGCCAACTTGGGGACCCCATGGAGCCACTTTAGTTGGAAAATGACATTAATATATTTTTATTTAATGTTAAAGTGAAAATGACACTAACATAAATTGTTTTACTAAAATAATTATTAAGTAGGGTTATACAAGTCCAAATTTTGATTATAAATAGTCATTGGAAAGCTAAATATATTTCCTACATCATATTATTTTTTTTATAATTTTTAGACATTAAATAAATTAAATTATATATGACATAATAATGATGTAGCGATGACATCATTATTTGACGATTTAAATAAAATAGAAAGATAATGTAAAATCGATGAACTACACATGTCCAAAACCAATTGGATGAGTGTATTTCGAACCCTTATCACCTTATACACGAATTATATCAATGTGGGACCTTTTGAAACCGAAACACATTTTCAAATAAAGTAATATTTCTTTACTTTCCAAAAGTGCCCCTCCTCTCCTCTTATAAAAGGCACCCACCTCTACCTCTTTTCACATACTTCTCAAGCCTTTGGCTCGGCCAACCCCTGCCCAATTACTCTCTCCACATCCCTCTCCTAATACTAGAGGATTCCCTTTGGGCATAATCCTTTTAAAGGAAGCCATTAGGCTCAAATCAAAAGGGAGTTACACTTTTAAAGGTAATTCATTCTCTCTTGTTCATTTGTTTTATTTTGCTTCTCCAACCCTATAAACTCTTTTTATTTACTTCTTTTGTAACAACACCAGTATATTAAATATAATAGGATGTTTTTATAAGATTTATTTGAGCTACACTCTCACACAACTACATCAAATGGTTAAAGAACATACGGTTTCCGTGGATGGTGAAATTCTGCCTCCCGAAACGATGATTGTTCAATACTCATTTAACACCTTCAAGGGTGGCCATTATGATGTCACTATTTTTATATATGATATATAATATGTTTATGTTTTCTTTAAGCTTCTGTATTTTTCATTTTTGGCATACCTTTATGGTTTCCATTATGGGTAAACACGATATCGTCAATTAAGGAAGTGCGGACTACCGCCACCTAAAAGTGATGTGATTCGTTAATGCCATATGTGGGACATGCATAGGATGGATTTAAAGTAATTATATATGATGTTATACTGGAATTATAATATACCTCTATATCATTATTATTTATTTCCATTAAAGTATGAGATAGAAAGGAAAGTAGCGTTCATGCGTACGTACGGCTTACCGTCTCCATGAACGGTGCATTTCATTTCTTATCCCCAAATGTGATGTACTATCAAAAGTACATGTATATAATTGATATATATAATTAATGATATATCTAAGTGATGAATATAATTCTGGAATTAAAATATACATACCTCTCATTTAGTTTTAATTCCATTAATATGACAAAGAAATGAAAGTAGCGTTCATGCGTACATACGGCTTACCGTCTCCATGAACGGTGCATTTCATTTCTTACCCCTAAATGATTATGTAATATTATAAATACATGTATATGCTGGATATATATGATACATATTATATCCAAATCGGGAATTTCATTCTGGATATAAAGAACTTTTGACCACACGAACAACATGTAATTGTAAGAAGTCAACTTTCGACTTATGAACCAAATATTGACAAAACAAACATTATTAACTTAAATGGTTACATAATGTTTATAACATGGCAATAAGTGATATAAAAAGAATAATTAACTTTAAAAAGGTTCTTAATCAAGTATAAATTAACTCAAGTTTATTATTTAGGACATTAAAGAACGATCGAGTCAAGTCAGACCCAAGGTAAGGGACTTCGTCTCAATCTCCTTTCATTGAGGCATATTTTGTTTTATACACAACTTTCTTTTATACGGTGTATAAACACCTTTGACCTTTACTTTTATACAAAAGTAATCTTTTTCTACGAAGCGTTTTACTAAACGACAAAAAGGATTGTTTTTTTTAACGTACGCGGTGACAACGACCTTTTCCGCCGCCGCGAGTATTATTTGATCTTTGGCTTTCTCAACAAGACATCATGTTTTTAAAATAAAATAAATACCATATACTCTTTTATGTATTTTGGTATTGAAAATGGTTTTGATAAATGATTCTATTATGTCAATATATTTATGATATATTGTGATTGAAATGTGGAAATGTTATCATTCCTTTATATTGGTTTTATATTTTATGATTTTATATTGGTACTTGGACATTTTAACGGGTGGTTACGTTATAAACCATTTGACGGGTGGTGCCGTGAATACCAGGACGGGTGGTTACGTTATAACCTCCAATGCATTGGGTATGGAAGTCGGCGATATGGCTATTCCATTAAGTATGTATGGAAATTGGCCGTATGGCTATTCCATTAAGTGATATGTGTGGAAGTCAACCGTATGGTTATTCCACTTAAGTATGTTTATGTCCCAAGTTACCTTTATATATTCTATGTGTTCTTTATATTGGTTTTATGGTAATTCCTTTGGTTACAAAAAGGTAAGTAATGATACTTTATTCAGTGAAGTTTTTTTTACTACTTCATGAAGGTGAAGGTATTACTTTGATATAGTATACATGGTTTACTTGATGTTTGAAAAACTAACAGTTTTAATTCTTTTTGTATCCCTTACTGAGCTTTTTATGCTCACCCCAAGTTTTTCGAAATGTTTTTCACAGGACTTAAAGTGGAATAAGGTCAAGGATGGGATCAAGGGAATTTCATGCTATCTAAAACATGGAATCTAGACATCTTTCTTTTTAAGAGTTTTTATTTTACGGAGACTTAGTAGAAGTGTCTACTTTGTAATCTTTTAAGATGTAATAGTTATGTTCTAATTCTCTAAAACTCTAAACCTGAAAAGATCCTCAATGTGAATTATTCATTTAATTCAATATTAAGTAAGGTTTAAGGCTGGGTCCTTATAGTTGGTATCAGAGGTTGGTTTAGACAACTTTTGGAGTTAGAAAAATGTTAAATTATAATATGATTGAAATGATATAGAATTTATGGATTACCATGTTGCTTCACCTAAGATATTTCTGTGTTCATAATGGTTTTCCGTAGAGGAAACAAAGCAGCTATGTTGGGACGACATCATGAGGAAGACAACCTTCCAAATCAGCAACCTGATATGGTCGGAATCGGAACTGAACAGTTTGTTGCAGTGATGGCACAGTTGACTCAGGCTATAAATGGTGGTGGTATACATGCACGAGATCAGCCAGATCAACCGCAGAGGAACATGTCAGTGGTGGAACATTTCATGAGGCAACATCCCCCATCATTCAGAGGATCATCTGACCCCGTGCAAGCTGAAGGGTGGATTAAAGCACTGAAGAAGATTTTTGATGTCATGGGGTGTTCGGAACATCAAAAGGTTAGTCTTGCTGTTTACCATTTTGAAGGTGAAGCTGATCAGTGGTGGTCGATGGTGAAAAATATAAGGGATAGTGATGAGATTGAGGATCTTCACTGGGACGAATTCAAAGGTATGTTTCTTGAGAAATATTTTCCTAAGGTGGTTCTTCTTAGGATGGAAAAACAGTTCCTAGAATTGAGGCAGGAGGATGATTCAGTGGCTACTTATGAAGAAAAGTTCACTCGATTGGCAATGTATGCTCCAAACTTCATACGAGATCTTGATAGTAAAATAAACCGTTTTTACTCAGGGTTAAAGCCAATGTATCGAAGGGCTTTAGCTTCTCGTGAGTTCAAAAGTTATGAAAAACTTGTTCGATGTGCGGAGAAGGTGGAAATGGAGTTTGCCGATGATCAGGTATTCAATGACAAACAATAGAATAAGAGGTCTAGTTGGCAGGAAAAGGAGAAGAATTCATCAAAGAGGCAAGGAGGTAAGAAAACCAAATATCCATCCTATGATAAGGGTGGTAAAATGCATCTTGGAGAATGTTTATCAAATTCTGGTAAGTGCTTTCGGTGTGGTAAGTCTGGTCATATTGCTTGTAACTGTATGGAAGATGATCAAGCAGGAAATGAAAAGCCAACGGTAAGATGTTTTAAGTGTAATGAAATGGGTCATTATGCAAACGAGTGTCCAACGAAGAACTCAACTGGGGGAATGCAGCTAGACAACAAGTTGAAAGGGGTGGTAAAATCATTTGCAACAACTTCAGCAGATGTTGGGCCATCGAATGAAGTGGTATCAGCTCCAGGGAGCTCAGTATTTTTTGAAGATTGACTTGAGGTCGGGGTACCATCAGTTGAAAGTAAAAGAAGAAGACGTTCTGAAGACTGCGTTCCGTACTAGATTTGGCCATTATGAATTTGTAGTTATGCCTTTTGGGTTAACCAATGCACCTGCTGTATTCATGGACCTTATGAATAAAATTTTCCATGAGTTCTTGGATAAGTTTGTGTTTGTGTTTTGAGGTTTGGGAAGAGATTATGTCTGCCTTGTGATTCACAGTTGAAGAATGAGTTGTTATGTGAGGCTCATAGTTCTCCGTTTTCAGTTCATCCTGGCAATACTAAGATATACAGAGATCTGCGGGAGTATTACTGGTGGGATGAAATGAAAAGAGATATTGCTGATTTTATTGTGAAGTGTTTAACATGTCAACAGGTTAAAGCAGAGCGGCAGTTACTGAAAGGGATGCTTCAGCCTTTACCAGTGCCAGAGTGGAAATGGGAAAACATTTCCATGGACTTTGTTGTGGGATTACCGAGGACATCTCGAGGCAATAATGCAATCTGAGTTATTGTTGATCACTTGACCAAATCTGCTCATTTCCTTGCTATACGAGATACTTTCTCTCTTGATCAACTTTCCCGTCTGTATCTTAATGAGATAGTCAGGTTACATGGAGTTCCTCTCTCCATTGTTTCAGATCGTGATCCCAGGTTTACTTTTAAATTTTGGAAAGGCCTTCAGAAGTCGTTGGGTACTGAATTAAATTTTAGAACAGATTTTCATCCTCAATCAGATGGGCAGTCAGAACGAACAATTCAGACCTTGGAGGATATGCTACGAGCTTGTTCGATGGATTATCAGGGAAGTTGGGACCAACATCTTTCTTTGGTTGAGTTTTCTTATAATAACAGTTTTCATTCCAGTATACAGATGGCACCATTTGAGGCATTATATGGGAAGCGGTGTCGAACTCCAGCATTTTGGAATGAAGTGGGTGAAAGGAAGTTGATGGGACCAGAATTGGTAGAAGAGATGGCAGAAAAAGTTCAGTTGATTCAGAAAACACATGAGAACAGCTCAGAGCAGGCAGAAGAGTTATGCAGATAACCGGAGGAAGGATCTATCTTTTGAGGTGGGTGATCATTCTTTTCTCAAGGTTTCTCCTTGGAAAAGTGTGATGAGATTTGGTAAGAAAGGAAAGTTGAGTCCATGGTTGGCTGGACCATACGAAATTCTGGAGAGAGTTGGATCAGTTGCATACCGGGTGGCTTTACCTCTGAGTTTATCTCAGGTACACAAAGTTTTTCACGTTTCAATGTTGAGAAATTATATGCCAGATCCATCTCATGTTTTGAGTCCAAAGGTAGTTCAGCTGGAAGAGAACCTATCTTATGAGGAACAATCGGTCGAGATTCTTGACCACAGGGAGCAAGTGTTACGGAATAAGGTGATTCACCAGGTAAAGGTTTTGTAGAAAAACCATGTGATTGAAGAGGCAACATGAGAATCTTAAAATGCTATAAGGGATAAATACCCCCACATATTTTGATAAGTGAATAAAATTGCGAGGACGCAATTCCCAAAAGGGGGGAAGGATGTAACATCCCAGGAAAATAAAGAATAAAGAATTTTCATATTTATTAATATTTACGAATTAAATATTAATTTTATTTTAAAGGGGTTGCTATGTTCGATAGCGTACCCGATACACAACGATGAGTTTCTTTGAAGCTTACGTAGCACACTAGTAATAAAATAATATTATTTTAAATGTTAGTTAACAAGTAGCCGTTGTACTGGCGGGAATGGATAGAAATAACTAAAATATGATTAGATATGTTTTTAAATGTTTATACATTTACCCAATAAAAGATAAAGGCTTAAAATACGGAAAGAGTTCAATTTTAGGGCATATATACTCTAATTTTCACTAAAGGTTCACTTATCACCTTTTAATGGTGAACCGTCATTAAATATAGTTTTGATCACTCTTATACTATTTTTTGGACCAAATATAACTCTTCTTTAGAATCGGGACATCAAAATTTACTTTGTGTAAATTTTTGGTACCTTTCTGATAAAGTTCATTTTTTTATGAATAGTGTAAAATGTTGTGTTTTAATTCAAAACCTCTTTTTAATATAAATTATTTATATGATTAGATTATTATTTTAATTGGTTTTAAAGTGAAATTAGAAAATATTTTTACCAGTTAATTCAACGGTGGTCATTGGAATCAATTTCACTTTGAAATTGGACTTAAACTGGTGTCAATCTTTTGATACTTATTGTTTCACAAAAACACGCTATTTGTCATGACAACGGGAATTAATTATTAAATTAATTAATATGACTTATATGTTTTGAATTTTGTAAAATGGACTTCATTTTTGAATTTGGAATATCAAATATAGCTTAGGGTGAATTTTTGGTAATTTTCTGAAAAACTTCAATTTTTGATGAATAGTGAAACCACTAAGTGGTAATCAAGCAAACTGATTTTTTAGTTAAATGAAAGTTTACCACTAATGTGTATTGAATTTTAAAAATCCTACATACATGGTTGTCATTAAGAAGTAAAATGTGGTTCAATGAGATTAAAATAATTTTTTGGTGAATAGTAACTTTTTTTCATTAATCGTGATTAGAGGTAATTAGTGTAGTTTAAGGTAAAAATGGTATTATAAGAATGTGAAAACACCATGACACTTGTCCTACACCTATTGGGTGAGTCATGGCCGACCATGACAAGCCATGGGCCAACTTGGGGACCCCATGGAGCCACTTTAGTTGGAAAATGACATTAATATATTTTTATTTAATGTTAAAGTGAAAATGACACTAACATAAATTGTTTTACTAAAATAATTTTTAAGTAGGGTTATACAAGTCCAAATTTTGATTATAAATATTCATTTGAAACTAAAAATATTTCCTACATCATAGTATTTTTTTTATAATTTTTAGACATTAAATAAATTAAATTATATATGACATAATAATGATGTAGCGATGACATCATTATTTGACGATTTAAATAAAATAGAAAGATAATGTAAAATCTATAAACTACACATGTCCAAAACCAATTGGATGAGTGGATTTCAAACCCTTATCACCTTATCCACGAATTATATCAATGTGGGACCTTTTGAAACCGAAAAACATTTTCAAATAAAGTAATATTTCTTTACTTTCCAAAAGTGCCCCTCCTCTCCTCTTATAAAAGGCCCCCACCTCTACCTCTTTTCACATACTTCTCAAGCCTTTGGCTCGGCCAACCCCTGCCCAATTACTCTCTCCACATCCCTCTCCTAATCCTAGAGGATTCCCTTTGGGCAGAATCCTTTCAAAGGAAGCCTTTAGGCTCAAATCAAAAGGGAGTTACACTTTTAAAGGTAATTCATTCTCTCTTGTTCATTTGTTTTATTTTGCATCTCCAACCCTATAAACACTTTTTATTTACTTCTTTTTTAACAACACCATTATATTAAATATAATAGGATGTTGTTATAAGATTTATTTGAGCTACACTCTCGGACAACTACATCAAATGGTTAAAGAACATACGGTTTCCGTGGATGGCGAAATTCTGCCTCCCGAAACGATGATTGTTCAATACTAATTTAACACCTTCAAGGGTGGCCATTATGATCTCACTATTTTTATATATGATATATAATATGTTTATGTTTTCTTTAAGCTTCTTTATTTTTCATTTTTGGCATACCTTTATGGTTTCCATTATGGGTAAACACGATATCTTCATTTAAGGAAGTGCGGACTACCGCCCCCTAAAAGTGATGTGATTCGTTAATGCCATATGTGGGACATGTAAAGGATGGATTTAAAGTTATTATATATGATTTTTTACTGGAATTATAATATACCTATATATCATTATTATTTCTTTCCATTAAAGTATGAGATAGAAATGAAAGTAGTGTTCATGCGTACGTACGGCTTACCGTCTCCATGAACGGTGCATTTCATTTCTTATCCCCAAATGTGATGTACTATCAAAAGTACATGTATATAATGAATATATATAATTAATGATATATCTAATTGATGAATATAATTCTGTAATTAAAATATACATATCTCTCATTTAGTTTTAATTCCATTAATATGACAAAGAAATGAAAGTAGCGTTCATGCGTACGTACGGCTTACCGTCTCCATGAACGGTGCATTTCATTTCTTACCCCTAAATGATTATGTAATATTATAAATACATGTATATGCTGGATATATATGATACATATTATATACAAATCGTGAATTTCATTTTGGATATAACGAACTTTTGACCACACGAACAACATGTAATTGTAAGAAGTCAACTTTCGACTTAAGAACCAAATATTGACAAAACAAACATTATTAACTTAAATGGTTACATAATGTTTATAACATGTCAATAAGTGATATAAAAAGAATAATGAACTTTAAAAAGGTTCTTAATCAAGTATAAATTAACTCAATTTTATTATTCAGGATGTTAAAGAACGATCGAGTCATGTTGGACCCAAGGTAAGGGACTTCGTCTCAATCTCCTTTCATTGAGGCATATTTCGTTTTATACACAACTTTCTTTTATACGGTGTATAAACTCTTTTGACCTTTACTTTTATACAAGAGGAATCTTTTTCTACTAAGCGTTTTACTAAACGACAAAAAGTAATGTTTTTTAACGTACGCGGTGACAACGACCTTTTCCGCCGCCGCGAGTATTAGTTGATCTTTGGCTTTCTCAACAAGCCGTAATGTTTTTAAAATAAAATAAATACCATATACTCTTTTATATATTTTGGTATTGAAAATGGTTTTGATAAATGACTCTATTATGTCAATATATTTATGATATATTGTGATTGAAATGTGGAAATGTTATCATTCCATTATATTGGTTTTATGTTTTATGATTTTATATTGGTACTTGGACATTTTAACGGGTGGTTACGTTATAAACCATATGACGGGTGGTGCCGTGAATACCAGGACGGGTGGTTACGTTATAACCTCCAATGCATTGGGTATGGAAGTCAGCCGTATGGCTATTCCATTAAGTATGTATGGAAATTGGCCGTATGGCTATTCCATTAAGTGATATGTGTGGAAGTCAACCGTACGGTTATTCCACTTAAGTATGTTTATGTCCCAAGTTACCTTTATATATTCTATGTGTTCTTTACATGGGTTTTATGGTAATTCATTTAGTTACAAAAAGGTATGTAATGATACTTTATTCAGTGAAGTTTTTTCACTACTTCATGAAGGTGAAGGTATAACTTTGATATAGTATACATGGTTTACTTGATGTTTGAAAATCTAACAGTTTTCATTCTTTTTGTATCCCTTACTGAGCTTTTTATGCTCACCCCAAGTTTTTCGAAATGTTTTTCACAGGGCTTAAAGTGGAATAAGGTCAAGGATGGGATCAAGGGAATTTTATGCTATCTAAAACATGGAATCTAGACATCATTCTTTTTAAGAGTTTTTATTTTATGGAGACTTAGTAGAAGTGTCTACTTTGTAATCTTTTAAGATGTAATAGTTATGTTCTAATTCTCTAAAACTCTAAACCTGAAAAGATCTTCAATGTTAATTATTCATTTAATTCAATATTAAGTAAGGTTTAAGGCTGGGGCCTTATAAATATTTTTAACATTTATCTAAAAAATAATCCCTAATATTTTAAAATAAAAAAATTGTTTATAATAAGTTTGGTTCACCCCCTCTATGGAAAACATACTTCAATTTTTTCTACCACCATGAAGGATGATCAAGAAAATATTAAAATGATTAAATAAAATTTTGATAATAAACTTTTGTTTTATTTAATGTTTCATAGTAAATATATATATATATATATATTTGTGCAATATTAATAAAATAAAACTATTTTTTGACAATCAATAATACATTCTAAATGATGTAACCTGATAGATTTATAATTTTTACAAATATAATCATGCATATGTCATAACACAAAAGTTAATTTGGAACCATTTTAATTTCTAGATTTAAATGATTACGAAATAGGTTCACTTTTGGATTTTGAGTACCATTTCACAAGGTTATCATAAAATATCCAAGAGTTATCCGACCATGGAACCATGAATGATTTGATCTCTACATATGAAAATAATAATTTATATCATGTTGGTATATACGATAATGAACATTATTAAATTTCAATTAATTTAATATATTTGTAATGGTTGATAAATTATGATATTAATGAATATAATTTAATTATTCAGTGTGGTTTGTGAATTTTCATAATGGATCCATACATAAGATATGAGATCTCTATGAAAAATGATATTTTCATTGGGTTACAATTCATTTATATTTAGCTTATATTATCTTGATATTATTCACATTTATTTCCCTTACATTATATAAATTATTCCTATAGATATATACTCAGTAAAATTATGATTTCCCTTAATTGGATATCCATTTTCTAAAAGGTTCCCTTCTCATTTTATATAGATAATGGAATCTTATATGGTGGAGCATCGTTACATCATATAAAATTTCAGGTGAAACTCTATAAAATGTTCAAAACACCCATGAATTCATAAATAAAAAATATTTTCCTGGAATCCCAATAGGTCATTTATATTTTAATGGATATTTTTATTCCTTTTCCCTCTTTGAAAACTCATTATCTATTTTCCTTTATCCTCGGTTTGTAGTTCAATTTCTAAAGAGCATTCTATATACTTTTTAAAGTAAACACATAACATGAAAATCATTTTTATGTATTTTTCACGTGATTTATTAGGAATTTATAAATCAATTTATTCATGTAACCCATTAGGGTATGAAATATGGTAATCCTATATAACATGGTTATGTACCACATTTATTTCATGGTTAATCCTTATGTTTATACCTTATGTTGGAATTTATTTTAGGAAACACATATTGAAGTATATGTTGTGATGGGTGAACTCATATAGTTATTCATTAAATTGGATAATTTTTTACCCATGATTTTTTATGTATTGGATTGTATAGTGAATCTAATCAATGATGAGAATTTATCCACCCAGTGATGTTTCTTTTGGTTGTTTTCCGTGAATTATTTTTATTCCATGTTATATAGTGATATCACATTCCATATTGTTATGATTTAATAATAACATCATACTTATATCATGATGAAATATGATTATTCATTAGACTTATATTTTAGGAAAAAATGTTACGTCGTTCGAATCACATGTTAGGAAACATTTTCTTGATTATTCCCAAAGTGGGATTTATTTCTGATGTAATTATTTTATTTACCTCTTATATTATACTATGACGATTTAGGAGATAAAAGGTATTTATGAATTCATTATTGTATTTAAATTTTTTATTTTTTGTTTTAGAGTCTTATTGATGATATATTAACTTACTATTGAAAACACATGATGACTTTTTATCCTTGCTATGTTTTTATATTAAAATTAACATTAATTTAATTATATGTGTAATCTAGTTGGGAAACTATATTCAGGAATTATCCTATAAATGAACTACATTATAAACATCTCTACTTATATAAAATGATATAATTGTCTTCATATCATGGGGGATGTAAAATTAAGAATATGTGAGGTAATAATCACATTTAGTGAAGACCATATAATATTAAATCATATTATAAAATGAATGAAATCATGTGTAAGATGAAAAATAACATATTATATGACTATAAGACCATATAATATAAATATGTTATATTTTAGATTGATATAATTACATAAAATGATAAGTGAATAAGCATAGGAGTTGTGACATGGATCAAATAATTCTCAATACTCAAAAAATAATTATTCACTACATAATAGTGTTGAATAATATATAAAAATGGATTATCCATAAAAATATAAATTATTTTGAAAATTAAATGTCTCTATGATTTATTACATAATAGGAAAAACAGAAATGATATGTAGTAGAACCATAAATATATTGATATGTTGTTGATCACAATCATTATCCCCATAGCTATGTGAACAAAAACATTATTCCATGACTTATTTCATACTGAAATATAAATATATATTAATAACATAGAAGGTGATATAAGGCCCCAGACTAAATTAATGATACATGTGTCGGCATATTAATATAAATCAATATCATATACTGATTTCAAATGAATAAATCAGGAATTTCTAACCATTTGAAAAAAAATCATATTCAACGAACTTCAGAAATTTGAAACAACAATATTATGAAATCACAATTTATCAAAAATATCATTTTATGTAATTTTATAAAAATAAAATATATTGGGAGATGAATAAATAACATCATTAGAGAAATACTATATGAATAATATAAGTAAATATAAATTATTTTTAACCAAGGCCTCTAAGTAATATTTTGGTAATATGAAAAAGATATTATGATAAAATATAATTATGAGAGTGGAAGGTGAATAAATTTTAATTGTGTATTTTATTGAATTCAAAAAAATGGATCTCAGAAATAAAGTTAAAATCATTATAATAACTCTATAGTGGTAAATATAAAATAAAATCCCTTACTAAACATGTTAGTTTGTTTAAAAATAAAATTAAAGAAGAGTTGAATGAAATTAATTTCATATTATAGTTAATGGAAAATATGAAAATTAATAAATGAGAAAAAAATAATTATTCTATTATTAAAAAATAATTCAACATAAAAAACTGGACAAGGATTACCAAACTCACTTATAAAAATGGGTGTTATTATTACCATAAATGTATTAATATATTGTAACCTGATATATAAATTGCACATTTATTATTGATAAAGAAATTTCTTCCAGATAACTATATTAAATATTAAATAAAATGGGGGAATGTAAATATTGATGAAGTGTATCAATTTATTTTCATTTAAAAATGACTATTATCGATTGAATTGAAGATTCTCTGAATGAAACTATTACGGTAGCAGTAACAAGACAATCAAATGAGATAAATAAGGTGATCATGAAATGAATTTTAAAATAACATTAAATGGAATATAATTGAATTTTAAAATGCATCAGGTGATTGAGTAAACCATATTAATAAAAAAATGTGAAAAATATCAAAAATGTTATAAACATAAACAAATGAGAAATAACCTTACATTAGAATTGATTCATTGTCTTAATGTGAATATATTTCTGAATAATCAATGTAAGAATATTATATACCCTTATAGTAACAATAGTCATCTATATTTAACATAATATGAACTATTAATCTCAGACCCATGGACTAAATATTAAATATCTTATTTTTAATATAACCTAATGTGTTCAGTAACATATATCGAATATAATACTCAACCAGAAAGAACTGTGGATGAATTCGTTACCATTAAAATGTTTCCATAGAATTTTTCAAAAATTTTGATTTAACCAAATTTTTTAAAATATGTATAATAATAAAAAGATTATTCATAATGATAATTAATTGATAATTTAATTTAGATTATCAAAAATACTAGTAACATTGATACATGAAATAAATTGTTCCTTTAAAAAATTTACTTCTTTATTTGTTTTTAGGAAACTGTATAAAATATAAAAAATTTAAATTTTATATAAATAATTAAAACACATATTTTATAATTAATGGATAAAGAAAAATGTTAATTAATTTAAAAAATTACTACTCTTTATGAATTTTATTTATTATTTTATTTATGTTTTTATTGAAATGAGAATTTATAAAATATTATAATATATATTTTAATTATAGAATTTAAAATTTATATTCATAATTTAAATATATCCATTAAATTATTAATTGTTTTTTTATATAGTATGTTTTACTTTTAATATTTAAAAATATTTTTTTTACAAAAACAATAAAATATTCCATTTTATAATTATATAAGAAAAGAAGAGATGTTAATAAATGATTTTAACTATTCAATGACTTTTTAAGGGGTTATACAATATGTCGTTAAAAACCATTCAGAATTCTTTAAACTTATGCTAAAAATATTATGAAGATTTGTACCAAATAAAATCAAATGCTTTTATTCTTTTATTTTAGCAATAAATTATTATTTTTTATATTCATTATCATGTTTCACTAAAATATAGGAAAATAATAAAAAAATTTATAAAAAATTAAAAATTTATCCAAATACCTTGAGAATTATATACTGCAAATAAATTAAATGATAATATATACACTTTTTCTATAAATGGTTGTTTACGTCTTTCAAGATGTAATGTGAAAATTGTGTTATGTACACATGTATATACTATCTAATGAAATTAAATTCATATTTGGAATGTATAGGTACAATTTATATAAAATTGTATGTTTTATTTTTATAAATCAAATTATAATTAACTATTTCAAAAATATTTACCATGGTAAAAAGTTGGTAACAATAGTAATTATAATATTATAGGAATTAAAAACATGTTTAAAACATCTATTAAAAGGGATAGTTTAGGTATGATCAACATTATATCATCTCCCAAAAAATTATATTCCATGACAAACATGTTATCTATTCATAGAAATATTAAATATTTAAGTGGGTATTTTCACAACCTTGAAAATGGCTTCTCACCACAGATCTGTTAAGACTATGAAATCCATTTCCTCTTGAAAGACAAAATTTATAATTTAGCAAATATTATATTATTATATTTTCAAATTTATTGTCACAAAAGACCAACATTTGTTCAATATTCTCATAGACATCGCTGACTAGATTATAGATAATAAAGAACCATTAATTTTACTATATTGAACCATACCCGTATATGAGTATTGATATAGAGAATTAAATTAAAATATGAACTAGACAAATATATTCCAATTTAACCAATTAATATGTTTTCACACAATAAGGGAATCTTCATAATCCATTAGATGTCTTCAAAATTCACAACAAATTATCCACAAAATAAACCCTATGAGATATTATCTACTTTCTTTAACACCACAACAATGGGATGGGTATCATAGAAATGATATAAAATCAAGTACTCAATACATGAATTGAAATAAAATATTTCCTAAATAAAGCTTCATTATAATTTTAAAAAACATCATTATGGGATAAAAAAGTAATTAAAAATAATTTAGGAAAAAAATACATACCTAGATTCATGATAGAAGAACATGTAATCTCAATTGAAAAAACAATTCAATGGAAAAATATTATAGAATAATGATATAATATACATATTCCCCGTAAAATAGAATATGAATATAATAATGAAGTATGGAAAAGTAACATGAATATATATCTCTATCATTGTGACCATAACTAATGATATCGAGTTCATGTTTACACTTTTTTTATAGAAAACGACATTGAATTCAAGACCACTAATGCTAATTTATATAACTGCATCATGTTCATAATCATTCTTATGATCATATAAAACCACATAAATTTCATTCTCATTATTTTGATTATATATTATCTGCAACATTTCCAAATTTAATTTTGTGAACTTATACAATCAGAATCAATTTAAGGACTAATTTTATGAACATAACGAATTGAATTGTGTTAACACTCAACATAATCACATCACTGTGCATAATAACTTAACCAAAGATTTTAATGAAGATATATGAAAGTACCCCTTATCACATGTACATACGTGTTCCAATATACACCTATCACTAGAATAGAAATATTTAAAAAACCAAAATTAATAAATTTTTTGAAAACATGTAAATAAAATAGAAATATTTATCAATGGAGACATATCCCTAAACAATCCTGAATAACCATGAGACTATAAATTAAACCAATACCAAATTTGTAATTATGATTCATAATTTCACTAAAATAGATAAAAATAAATTGATACATAAATAAATAACATATATAATTTTAGCCATAAAATTAAAATATGATCATTATATACATCATATAAAGTAATGATGTTGTGAATATGGCATGCATCAGACTAAAATAAATGTGAGATAAAAAACCCTTAGCTAAATTAACATTATTCCTCAATCACATTCAATACTACTATATAATAAATAAGTATATATATATATATATCATAACATATATTATTTATTCAAATCATCTTAAAACCCAATAATTAAAAAAATTGTAGATAATATCACTTTTCTAGGTGATAATGTCTTCATTTTCCAAGCATTTTTCACTTTGGTAGCCATGTCATTATAAATTTATTGCGGTCTCATAATTTACATAAATATAGCAATGATATTAAAATAATATAAATTAATTATGTAATATTTTATTTTTTCTTAAAAATTATAGATAGAAAATTGGAATACACCATTAAAGAAGATGTTAGGTCAGACGTACACTTTAATAACGTTTCAAATTTTTAACAGATGGTATGAAAAAATGTAAAATATAATTAACGATTCATTATTTTTTGTTATATCATTTATACTATTTAAATTTATATTTATTAAAATTCATGAGAATTATAAATCAACGAAAATTGCATATTATATTAGAGATGGTGTCACATATGTACGCATGGGCGACAATATTGTTTACCAAAATATTGGTTTATAAATGATAAACAAGATATTATCATTAAATAAGTATAATCATGTCTCATATATAATCATTTAACTCATCATAATTTTTATCCATTTCCTATAGAGATGAAAAATGAATTTTATCACTACATGTAGATGGTACGTCATATGTATGCATGTGTGATACAATCACTTATTTTTTGATGGGGATGTTTATGAATTATGGTGTATTTATAATAAAAATAATTTCATATCACTCATTTAGAGTATATAAGTATCTGTATATATATAATGTGATTATTTAGAGTGGTTAGGTTTTATTTGAAACAAAACATGTGTATTTCTTATAAAAGACTATATTGTTGGTCTTTTTAAATCACCCAAACATATATAAAATGTATATAAATATTCATAAGAGGAATGGTTGCGGTTTTTTAAATTCATTTGGCTCAATCTGGTGTAATTAAGTGAAGGAATGAGTCTAATTTTATAGTTGAGGTGAGTAAAAAGTTTAGAATTTGTGAAAATATTTAAAAAAAATTTCTTTATCAAATGATTCTTAAATGACAGATACATTAGCATGAAATTAAATTAAGACCATATATTATCCCACTTGTCTATTTTTATCATTTTCATGAATTTTAAATAATTTAACAAAATATTAATCTTATAAAATTTTATTCATCTCAATTTTCATTGTATTCATTATATTGACATTAAAAATGTCAATAAAACATGTAAATTTCAAAAAAAAAAATTATAATATCATATACATTTCTTCATCATCTATATATTTCTTGGATTATGCTATAAATCTCACATTATTATAATTTTAATTTTTTTAATATAATTAATTTGATTATTCTATAATGAAATAATTATTGTACCAAATTTGTGTAAGAATTTATTTTTATTATTTCATCAATAAAAAAATAAAATAAAATTTCATGATTAATATAAACCATTTATATTTTAAATTTTATTTTTATGTCTAACATATCCCAAGAATAACAAAATATGAAAAAGATTACAGTTATTAAAAACAAGAGTGTAACATGTATGTGTTTTAATTAAATAAAATAATATAATTTTCATAATCATATCCATATTTTCATAAAAAGTCACAAATTATGTCCTTTGATGAATATATATGAGTTACGCAAAAAAATTAATGTATTTTATTTTTTAATTTTATGGTCTTTATATGTTTTTTTACCTAAATCACATGATTTACCTTTTACAATAGTAATAAACATACAACCTTTTTAATAATATTTACCAAAAATAAAAAGATCATTTTTAATAAATTCCTACCTAATGATTAAAAAAATTACATATGTTTCATAAAATCTAAATTGCAGAATTGGTAGAGTTTAGCTTTAAAATTAAATCAGAAAAATGTGATGATTTTTTTCAAGAAAATTCCCCTTTTCCATATAAAATGTCTTTATTCTAAAATCATGTAGAAAATTTACAATGAAAAAAATAATTGAATTATTAAAAATAAATACAAACTAATAATATTTTAATAATAATAAATAATATTAATTGAATTTTTCATTACATTAAAATAACAAATAAGATTCAATAAAAATATAATTTTTCATTAATCACTAAGAAAATAGAAAAAATATGAAAATTTTAAAATATCTATCATAATATAATTTTTGTTCATGAATTCTGAAATTATATTCTTTTTTTCAAAATAAAAATTATAATTATTCTAAAATAAAATTATAATATTCTTTATTAAAATTAATGTAAAACCGTTTCAAAAGAAAATGTATTTTTTGTAATAAAATGACTTTACTAAAAATGAAAGAGATTATTTTATAATATTTAATTAATAAATTATAAATGATTAGTCCCGTTAAATATGTCATTTATCCATTAATTATATTCATTACTTTTTATATAACATCTTCGATATAATTACCTCATTTTAATAGTAATATATCAATATTCATTTAAGCATGGTGTTGCTTATATTGTACGACAACAAAAAACTGTAATAATATTTAAATATCAGGACATTATATTTTATCTACATTTAATGAATTTATTAATCATAAATTGAAATTAGTTTCATTAACTAGGTTTTTGAAATTTTAGAATACTTCTTTGGAAATGTTAGATCTTAAAAATGGTATTTAACACTTTAACTTGAACTGAGAGAAAAAAATATGAAGGTTATCCTAAATACAACATACTATATTTCCATATAGAAAAACATTGGTTTTATATTAAAACATGGATATGGAATATAATACTTACTCCAAATGACTGATATATATTGATAGAGAATATTATCATGACAAAGTGAACAATTAAAAAACAGTAATAATATTTTGGGTAAACGACCAAATATTTCTCTGTACAAAAATTAAACAAATATAAATTTTTTAATATATTTTCTTCTAGAGTTTAAGTAATACATTAAATCCTAGTTAATAAAATTAATAAATATACTTACCTGATAAGTAATTTTTCTTCCATTATTTAATTTCAAAAAGAATAACATATTTTATCCAGATGATGATAATTATAGATAATTTTTTTAATTTTGGTAGCACTATAATAAACATTTAATTGATTTGGTAAAAAATATAATAATAATAACGTTATCATTTGTATTTAGGAATTATAAAATTATATAACTTGATAAAAAAATCCTAAATTACTAATCTTTGAAATGAATAAAAACTACTTCTATTTTCCAAAATTCAACAATAACAACCAATGTTCAACATAGATTATCCAAAAAATAAATATCCACAAAATTCCTCTAAAATATTATATATATGATTGACATCGATAACATAAAATGATTTTATCACATCATCTTCCTAGATAAATTTATTATTTATCTACGAAATTATACATGGTCTAAACCTGTAATCTCCATGATTTGATAACCATTTATAAAAATAATATGAATCGCCATTTATCCAAAAAAATCACAAATTCCACCAAAATAAATTTTTTACTATAGTCCAAAAAGTAAAATTTCATAATAGTCATTTTACCATAATAATATAGGGTTACCAAAGCACTGAACATGTTGTAAAGTAATATTATACACTTAAAATAAAATCAATTTCTAATCAACGTATTTCTATATGATAAAAAAAATTCCGTAAATGATCTAATATTATACAATACATTCTCATACATCATGTAAACCATGGGTAGACATTTCACCCCGGTATTCATTCAGTTGTGAGTTCAATCCCTGCAGCCTTATTAGACGTGATGTTATATCACCCATCCTTGATGTTTCTATATTTTTTAAAAATATTTATATATTATTTATAAAATTTTTAAATACATGAGAATCACCAAAAAAAATAATCTTAATAAATTCAACATTAAAGATATTGTTTAACATCAAATGTTATCTCATATATTTATTTTTGTATCCAAAAATATAATAAACCATAATTTCATAGATATACGGTCATATAAACCCTATATATTATAAATAAAATTAAAACTTATTACAAAAATATCTAATCAAATTATTCATTAAATAATACAGCATGTTATAACCAATGGTCACATACAGTAGTCCAAAAAATTAATTATCCTCCTTCAAATTCCATAAAATAAAACATCAAAAAGGTTTTCTTTGAACCTAAACATATGAACACCCTCACACTTATATACCCATGATGGTCTCCATATAACATATTATTACTTATCCTAAAAACATTTTAATCTATATTATTCCTAAAATTGATGTCCATTACCATATTTAATATCCTAGTACCTACACTCCCAGATCCAAATCTAAAAAAAAAACTTTTATATTTCTTTATTTTATTCTAATTAACATGACCAATTTCTGTAACGCCCCGACCCCAGTTACCCAGATTCGGTGCAATATTGCGTAACATTGGCATGATCACAAAGATCAAGTCTCGAAATACCGATTAGTTTAGTAGCCTTGGAAACACTAGATACATTCATAAATGTTACATTACATCATAAAGTGAAAAATCACAATAACATAGTCTCCACATTCCACACATCTATCCCCTTTAGGCTATCCCTATAGGTCGGTCATAAAATATTTCTTCACATCCTGGGAAAAATAAATCATTGAAAGGGGTGAGCTCCGATGCTCAGTAAGGATAAAAATATAGCGAAAGCTTTCATAAATAAACATTAACATTTAAGGCAATGTATAATAAAAATAAAAGCCTTTTAAACTTGAACTTTAGTATAATATGGAAAAAATAAAATGAAATAATTCCATTTACTTATTCACATGGATATTCCACTAGTCAAATAATCACAAGCAATATCAATATCCACTTTCATAATGACGGAATGCATAATGCCAGACTATCATAACCACGTAGCCAATGCCTCCTGCAAAGACTACAAAAAAGATTTTGGCAAGGGCTCGTTCCAAGACACTAGTTTGTCTCATGAGACCTACCAATACCTCGAGAATCTATAGCGGGCTCCACTAGTCACTTATTAAGTCCAAAACATTCCTCGTATGAATAGGTTTAAACATATCATAAACAATAACATAATCGTATCACATAAAACATGCATAATGGAAACATAAAATTTCCACATTTCAATCATAATATATCAACAAAACATATTGATATAATAAAAACACTTTCAAAACCATTTTCAATACCAAAATTAAAGAAAATTAAAACATGGTATTTATTTTTCATTTAAAAAAAGGTATTGCTTGTAGAGGAAGCCGAAACTCAAATAATTGTTGCGATGGCGGAGAAGTCATTGTTTCCGCTTATGTACGACAAAAACATTCCCTTTTTTCATTAGTAAAATGCTTCGTATAACAATATTCCTATTGAATAAATGTAAAAGTCAAAGGGGTTTATACACCATATAATAGAAAATTGTGTATAAAACCAAATATGCCTCAATGAAAGGAGATTGAGATGAAACCCTTACAAATATCATTTTTTAAATAAAATAGATCTATTATGTGTATAAAATATATGTACACATAATGAAATTATAAATACAAGATAGGAAATAATTATATCATGAAATAACATTAAAGTAGGAGATTAACCCATTGAATGGAAATTGGATTAAGAAGTTCCCTTACCATGTGTCCGACTTGACTCGACTGTTATTTAACCTCCTGAATAATAAACTAGAGTTAATCTATACTTTCTTAAGATCCTTTTTCAAGTTAATTATTCCTTTTATATCACTTATTACCATGTTACGAACATTATATAATTTTTTAAGTTAATAACGGTCGTTTTGTCGATATTTGGTACTTGAGTCAACAATAAACTTCTTATAATTACAAGATTTTTATGTGGTACAATATCCATTATCTCCAGAATTATATTCATGATTTAGATATCATATATATCATATATATCCAGTATATACATTCATTTATAATATTACGTAACATTTAGAGGTAAGAAATTACATTCACCGTTCATGGAGACGGAGGATCCTCTTCAGTATTGGTTCCAAAGTTGGTAAATCACCTAGAGTAGAATAGATTATGAGAAAACCCTAAACAATATATAAACCAAAACTAAAAAATTAATGTATTGGTATATTATAATACAAATAAAAATTCATGAAATTTAAAACATATTATAAAAAACACACAAAAATCCTAAGTGCTTCCTGAAAATTCTGCTAAAAACCAAAAATGTTGTCATGAAACAACAAATTGAATATGATTTTAAATTATTTATATATTATCATTCAAAATATAGGTTGTCTCTGAAGGATTGTTGACAGGTTTATAATGTGTATTTTGAATAAGATGTACTAATATAGTAGGGTGTTATTGAAAATTACTTTAATAAAAAAACCATAAATTAAATTGTTTAATAGTTGATAAAACAGAAATATTTTAAAAAATATGAGTTAAATGAGTACTTTAGATATCACTAAAAACATGAAATGTTTATTTATCATAGATATTTATTCAGTATTTGAGTAATTATATGGTTTAAATTAATTGGAATCTCAATTAATCCTTATGATTTTATTTGAACACATAAAGAACGAAACCATAAAACTAAAATTGTATTATCATAGTCCAAAACATATAAATTGAATATGATCATCCCAATAATATTTAAATCTCAGGATGTTGGGAATTAAATGGATAATTGAATTTTATAATAAGAACATCTTATGTTATATACTCAAAATCTCACACCAATTGGTTATAAATTCAGAGCATATCAATTACATGCATTAAAAAAAGCAGTAAAATACGAGATTATATATGAGACATATAATTACATTTTATAACACATGAATTTATACAAAAAAGTTTAAAATATATGAGATTTATCACCATTGACATGAGTGTATCACCCTCACCACAATCTTAAACTATTTTTCCAGACATCCAAAGTAATAGGAAGCTCGGATGGATCTCATTCTTCATTCGTGATCCCACTATAAAGATAGGGTCCTCCAAAACATGTAGTTTGATGACAGAAATTTTATTGAACTTCTAAATTATAGCACATCACTTTTATTTATTTGATACAAATTTGTTTCCCAAGGATTAAATTTATAAGAAAAGTGGATGGTTGTTTTGGGAAAATATATTTTTTTTAACCACATAGACATTAGCTTTTGGCATCCAAAATAAAATATCTAACTTTTAAAAAAAAATTACTGTTATTTTCACACCTATATAATATCGCGCTTAAAAATTTGGTGTTATTTGGAGGTCAGAGTCTTATGATATAACTGAAACACAACATACCACTTTTGACTTTGGGTAGATTCAGTGGCTTTGATAGAACATTTCAGTTAGGAGAATTAAAGGATGAATTGGGAATTAGTTTCTTCATTATAGTTGTAGAAAATTTAATTTTGTATCCCCAAAAAAATTTTATTCCTAATTTAATGAAAATATAAATTTTATCGTCAATTTGAGTCCACTTGTGCTCTTGGAATGTTTAGTATTTTGGGAAATTTTCCTTGAACATCATCTTGGGCCCCACAAATCACTACTACCTATAATGAAAAAATAAAAACCAGATAAATCATCATGTTTAATAGTTAATAAGAAGAATATAATTGAATCAAATATAAATTAAAATGTCTTATTATTATTTTAATTTACGATTCAAAATTAGTTTAACATATGCGATGTATGGGTGAAAATGAACAGTGAATTGCTACACAATCAGCTACTCAACATCTTTCTAATGTGCTTACTTTTTATTCACAAGGATTTACAGATTAACACAAGACTGATAAATATAATATTTGACCCTTTCCATAGATACTTCCTGATAAATATTTTAAAACTCCATAAATACTTGATCTTATTTAACCCTTATCATTGAAAATCTATCATCTTCACTTTAAATCAAAGAACCATAATCTTTTTTCATTCCTATGGTTGTCTTGTATTGAGTAGCCATAATAACTAATAATCTAAATACATATTTTTTAGTGCATATTCAAATAATTATTTTTGAATATATACATTAATAATTTATGATAGATATATATATGAATATTATCAAGGAAGGTAATGAATCAATATATTTAATTACATTTTATTGTAGCGAACTCGAAATCTCATGTTTGTAAATTTTGTTCAGGAAATATTAATTTTTGTGAGTTATAGGATATCCACATATAATTATACACGATAATTCATATCAATACCTTATTCAAAGCATCAATATAGATAAATATTTTTATCCACTATAGGGTAATGTAATCATGTGTGACTAAAGGTCTATTATGTTCATTGACATTTTTCTCACACCCATCAATAAAGAGGATCTTATGACCCTTATGAATTAAAATAGTAATTTTACAATATATTAATGATAAATTCTATGTATAAAATCAATAATATCTATCCAAACATATGAAACTATGGATCCAAGTCCCTATGATGGATCTATGACATCTCTCAAAAACATTAGTCAATTATAATTCAAAAAAATACCCTATCATGAGAATATATGACCCCAAAATGATTCCTGTTATATCTAAATTTCACATGAAGATATATTTTGATTAGGCATCTCATTCCTTAGGGTCATCATAACAATTATCAATTGTTCTTTATTCCCGTCCATTCACATTTAATATATGAAAATATCATCTATATAAACCAGTATAAATGCATCTAGGTATTATATAAATAATCTAATCATTTAATCAATGAATATTTTGATGTACTAATCTTGACCAAATGGAATCATTAGATATACATATAGTATAAACCATGTACTGAATTGTGACTGTGGAATATCCTCATTATTTAACCCGAATGGATGATATTCATAATGATGTTAAATCATGTAAATGTAGTATGATCCACATAGTTGGTTATGAAAGTTATAAAATTTGGGTAGATTATACATATTCTTATTTTTTATGGGGATAAGTTACCAATAACCAATGAAAATTCATAATGATACATATTTCACTTATACAAAAAAGAGGTCCACCACATGGGGATGCTTGAGAAAAAATTAATCCATTTTCAAGAATCACTTGTTGTTTTTTATTCAATTCATCATTCTCAATCTCTGAAATTCTATAATGAGTCTATGAAATAGTTATTTCACAATATATGAGTACTACTAAGAACTCAACATCACATTTCAATGGATTACATGAAAACAATTCTATAAATTCTATAAAAAACTCTTGGAAAATTGGCATACTATCATTGTTGGGATCTTACTCAACCATTTGATATAAATATACATTATGATGGTAAAATATGTACTAAAAAATTGATGTGATTTCCATTGTATGTTAATATTTTATTTTCACAGTAATAGATGATCACATGTTGATTTTGAATATTAATCCTCACTTCACATACTCCGAAACTAATTTCAGATTTATATAGAGACCTAATATCCATGCCTATGACAACATCAGAAAAAAACATTGGTAAAATAATGATATTTTTTGGAAGTGAATGACAATAATATTCATTCAGTTATGATTTGAATACATTATAATCAAGCATCATAAAATCCGGGGGTTTCACTACTAATTCAATATCTAACAATTGAGGTGTAATTTTGATAATGAATTTAATCTATTTACATATAAAAGGGTGGCTTGATCTAGAATAAAATATCACATTATAAATTATGTAGTGTCTAAAAACAATACCTATCACCACATCATTATTGTACCCCTCATTTGTAATAGTGACGATATGATATTTCAATTTTTCATTTGACATAAGATGTTGATGAAATTGATCATAGAAATAATCATTTTTATTTGATAACTAATGTGAATAATTCTTATACATCATAAATTTGAAACACTCCTGTATTAGGGTTCATTATACATGGAATTATTTCTATTAACACCATTAGAGGAAATCCCATTGTGTTAGTCTTCTGACATTCAATGAAATTCCACTCTACTCTAAACACATTTAGATGACCCCACAAGATATTTTAATCTATGATTACTTACAAATATGAAGATATATGTAAACATCATCATTTTCAACGAACTGTTTTTTTATTTTCCATTTAATTACGCCATTATTTTATTTAATGAACACTGAGATTGATGGGAAAATCCAATCATCATTTCAACATTGGTAGAACATAGACCGATTTATTCATATATATTGAGGTATAATATTGATAAGAACATTCTGGGTAATTATTTTCATCCACTAACTAATTGATCAACCTAACATTCATTTTATATTGTAACATCATAAGTGAACCTCTCATGTCATGAAAAATTTTCCTATAAATTACCAGCATATAACTTGTCATCCTGGTTAATCTCATGGAATTATTTTTCTATTTTTATATGAATAATATAAGGAATGTAATTATTTTAAAATAATCTCATAAGTTCATCCAAAACCATGTAGTCATTTTCATGAAATTCTTTTATATTCAAGATAAGATTCCACCATTGTTATACATCACTTCCATAAAATAGAAAACCAAAATAAAATATACATGAAATAAACAATAGATAATGGGAAATATATTTTTAATGGAACTAATTCATTTAATTGATTAAAAATAATTAGTATAAAAACTAATAGAATATGTATGTTTCCCCATGAAGGAATTAATAGAACCCCATTCCTCACTATTCACATTTGGATGTTCAACCTGAGTCATTGCTTGAGAAAGTAATGTGTGCATTGAAATGGGATTTCATATTCATTTTTGAAATATAATTTGGTTGATAAGAATAAATGTAATTAAATTTTCCATTGTAAAAATCATTAACATATTACCATATATTTTCATATATAAAAAACTATATAAAATCATGTTGTGAGAACAAAAATCATACATAAAAAACACATTATAATGAAACTTCACAAATATAAAGTTTTATTCATGATATCATCATTTAAATATATGAAACCATATGTATAACCATGGTCATTAATGGTCATAAAATATTCAAATCCTTAATGGTGGTACGTAATGATTTTCTGAATTTAAAAATCAAATCCTTGGGGAGTGACCAACCAGGAGTGCATCAAGGCCCATTAATGTGCACCACGTGATGATCAAGTTAAATCCAAATGCATCCTTTTTAGAGTTATTAACATTGGTATATCTATAAATGACACACACATATATTTATTTTCCAAATAGATATGTGTTTTCATAGATACCTCTCACTATATACTTATCCAAATATTCCTAAAAGTTATCGAATGCATTTAATTATCACAAGAGATATCGATAAATCATTATTAATCTAGTTTAAAATAGTTATTTAAATGATTCTCTAATAAAAAATATAATATCTAAAACAATTAAAAAAATATTATCATATTATAGATGAATATTTATCACGTAACATTATGATCCATGCCTGAATCATTTTTTATAATTAAACATGGATATTTTCATTCAAAAATTACTATTTCATAAGTGAAATGAATCATCTCAAAATAATTTTTTCAATTATAGATACCTTATTAGGAAAATCATTCATATTTATATTATTCATAATTTTTTTAAATGAATCATAATAAAGGGTAACCTCTGATTCTCACTAATGTTAAACATGAGAGTTATAATCATTACATGAGAACTAGGGTATGCAGTCATGATACTGACATTTTAAAACCATACAATGTAAACTATATATGCATAACATAATTCATTACATAATTAATTGATGTTTATAAGACATTAATCATAATTAAATTATATATTTTTATCCATGATATTGAAAAAATATAATAATAAATTTATTTTTTGAATTCACATAATAATAGAAAATCTTATGTTAATGTTATCCATAAAGACATTAATAAAATGATAGCAATTGGATGAGCAAGTCATTTCCCAATTTGAGATTTAGATATCCTCCAACGTACCCACTATTTGGAATGATATAACCTCTCATATAACCTATTTTCGGATTGGGAAATCTTCTATTGTACTATAATTAAAATATGGGATGACCTCTCAAGTACTCTCTTTTAGGTTTGGGAAAAATTTTCATTTTCATAATTAGCTCATTGTATATTAATATTTACACCATGAATTTCAGGGTGATATTAGTCAAAGCCATCACATAATTCAAAAAAAACTGTATATGATCCATATCACACATCATATTATTTCTTATAAAAAGGAATCATTTTATATAAGCATTTTATCATATCATAATCCATGGAAAAAAAGATTCATAATAATTTATCATTATAATAATAATTATTTTTGATAATGGAATATGATGGTATATTTGGATCAAATTCATATAAAATCATATGTAACATAAAATAATTTAATATTATATAGAAATTTATTTTGAATTATTTCTTATAATATCCCTTGAAGAAAAATTTATATTTCATTCTAAAATTAGACAATTAAAATCATGAAATGATTCATATATTACTGAATGAATTTTTTTTAAATTAACCTTAGAAACAAGTAAATGAATATTAATATCATTTAGTGGACTATATTGGGAAAAATATAGTTCATTCCATACACATTAAACAAATTATACTATTCACAATTTCATTAAATGTAATAAGTAACTCATCTTATATGATAAAATAATATTCATTCTTACTGATTTTGTAATAATTCAAACATGTCAAAAAAATCACTAATCCATAATATTATAATATAAAGAATTTTGTCTATTTTTCTTAGAAAATAGTGATTTGGATGAAATATGGTTTTTGATGGAAGTGTGAAATAAATTTTATTTTCAAAAAAAATTATTCAATTGGAATATCTAAAACATAAAGAGGTAAAATTGGAAGGTAAAGATGTAATTTATAGAAAGAAATAGATGATAATAAAATTTAATTTTTTATTTATAGTAATGTCATAATATGAAATCATTTGAATAGAAATAATAAAAAATACCTATAAACAATTATATAGTAACATCATATGTTTAACACATTGGTAAAATTTTAATAATAATAAAAACTGAATGAAATAAATTTATATGAAAACGTTAATCCCCATAAATTTAGTAAAAATAATTATAAAATACATTCATTGGAACTATTTTCACCACACAAAATAAACCAGAGGTAATTATTGTGTGGGTCTCACTGAAATAAAATGAGATGAAAATCCCATAACTCAAGTCTTGAATTTCAACACCCACATTCAAGAAACCATAATTGTAAATATTCGTCTATAATAAATACATAAATAAACCATAATAATATATATCATACAATATGTGATTTACTTATGAGATTTTTTCACCGTTTTCTAAAAAATCTTTGTGAATATCACGTTTTCTGTAATAACAGATTCATTATTCATTTATGTTTGTATTTGTTTTATTTAGCCATATTAATAGTATCATGTAAAAATAATCTCCAATGTAGGAAAATAATATAAATATCATATAAATTAATTCTTTACATATTTATAGGCATTAATTGATGTTATAGATAGATAAAAGAGTGAAAACCTTCATGGAGATGGTAGATGGTATATACAAATTAATGTTGTATCCATTTTCAAAAAATATTGATTGAAAGAAAGGTAAATATTGGTAAAACATTATATAATAATTATTTTTAATTATTTATATTATATATTAATAATTCATTCCATAGTACCTTTTATTTGAAATAAATGAATAACATATCACAACACTTCATGGATGTAGTGGTAACCACGAAAAAAGGAGTAACATTGTTTTCCAACTAATTGGAAGTTAAAAATGTATAAATGTTTTTAAAATTAAAATGAATAAATATTTCATATATATAATTTATGAATATTAATTCCATATTTATCTTCGCCCATGAGAGATAGTGATTGGAAGCAATGTACCTTAGTTCACAAGGAGGTAGTCTGTCGTGCCAATGATCAATGGTTTCATTTCCATATTGTATAGAAGTTGAGATGGAATAAGTTTATTAAAATAACATAAAAAAATTCTATGTAAATTGGAGATACTTAATATATATATATATCGTAGTAGATTAATAATATTTTATTGATGTCAAAATAGAAATAATATACAAAATAACATTCAAGAAAAATAACTATTCTTAATGAAAACAACTTAATATTATACCCAAATTCCATGACAAGAGGACCTCATAATAAAAATAAATAATCTATAAAATATGGAGGGATTAATGGAACATGTTTTGGTAGTTAATATTTTGAACAAAATGCATTGGTTTTTTAAGTGGAGAAGAGAGGGGGTTCTATTTTATAAGTGGGGGAGAGGACACCCTTGTAATTTTTTAATATAAAAATGTACAATGATGTTTTGAAAATTCATAAATTAAATAAATGGCTCATTATAGATATATATTTGACATTAGTTACCAATTCTGACATAAAATATAATTTATAAATTTCTTTATGCTATTTTTAAAATTACTTTTTTCTTTTAACCACCGATAAACCCATTTTTTCATTAACAACCATAATTATTTTTTTTGTTTTACTAAAAATATGATTTTTTTTCTTCAAAATATTAAATATTATTAAATATTATGAATCCAAACATGTAATTTATTTTTTATAATACAAATCATATATTTGGAAAATTTTATTATATAATTTAGCATCTATATGTGAATAAAATCAAATTTTCAAAGGAAAACATTTTCATATATATAAGATGTTTTATATAAAAAATCAACATAATAATGATTCCAAATAAATAAGTATTTTAATAATAAAATATTTTTGTAATATTAATTTTTTTAATTTATGATATAATTTATCATCATAAATATATAAAATGAAAATGTGTATTTCTAGAAAAAATATTATATTTTACTATTTGGGGAAGAATTAATATTTTCATAAAATTATCAAAAAAATATAAGAAAATTTTTATATTTTCATTTTAATTTTGAAGTTTTCTATTTCATATAAATTTTAAGTAAATTTATAAATTAATTATATATTTTCACTAAAAAATTGTAAAAACATTATTGATGAAAATTTTTATTTTTTATACTTATAAACACTTTACTATAGAATATATTTTATTTTTCTTAAATATTAATGAAAATTGTTAATATGTGGTTTCTAATATTTATACATAAATTATTAATCAAAATTTAATAATGGTCGTCCGGAATAAATAATATTAATACTATATTATATTTCAGTTGTACTCGGATTTTGGCGTAACACGACCTATCAACTAAATTAAAATTATTAGATAAAAAAATTTCATAAAATATTATGGTATAACATGAACACTATGATGTTTTATAACAATATATTTTACTTCTTTGAATAATAATATATAATAATATATAAGTATATATGTGTTATTTTATTACCACATCATTGTGATGTCAACATAATATATTGAAGTGTTTTGTAATTGGTTGTCTATAACTTATGAAGAACCCTATATTCATTATTGTTTATTTGTTTACATATATATAAGGATCCCATAATTTTTATTTTATCGATGATGTTGAATAAAAAAATAACATAATCCATCCTATAACACCACTTATGAATTTATAGAAAACCTATATTGCATCAGAGGAATGATATATAGGAATGCCATTTTCACTAGAAGACTCCATATTATAAATGTGGAAAAGTGTCAGACATCAACATAAAATATAATTAATATATATTATATTAGAGGACTAATTCCTCAAATTATATTTTTGATATGGGGGGGTTACATACCCCAATGGTTGATTGAAAATTCATCATAGGTTTTATTAATTAACTGAGGTGTTAACCTCCCTATTACACTAGTAAGAAAACCTTGTCACACTTGGGAGTGACCTAATCTAATAAAGATATGGTGGTCAGAAAATATTTAGTTATTATTACTAGAGGTTTATAAAATCTATCTAATCTTAATGTATCTTATTTAAATATTCATTGTCTTAATTATCAGAAGAAACTCACACTACATAATGATTTTTTAAACACAACAACTACCGATGAGGAGAATTTTTTAAAAATGTCTCATTAAAAAAATATAATGACTTAATTACAAGATTTATTATAATTCATGTGTGAGAAAATATTAAAAATAATAATATCATTAATAATGTATATGTATTTCATAGTCATTACATGCATTCCTTGGCATATGATAGGTAAAATTATCAATATTACAGTGAAATTCATATAAATATACATAGTATTTCTATTATGGTTTCGCAAATGGGGGAGGTTATTCCCTATTTGACATTTATTATTAGTACATGTTTAGTGATTATTTCTATGTACATGATGTGTGGGAAAATCTTGGTTACTATAGAATTTACTGGGTACACTAAGCTATATCATTTTTATGTAAATTTAATGCACTTTTAAAATATGTTTTATTTTATTTGATATAATATTAAATTAAAATTTTAGGTACATAATGATTCGTATGGATAAAATATATTCCATGTATTGTGGTTCACGCGATGTTTGGAACCATCTTTTTCGTTTGTATGTATTTCTGATATACATTCAATGTAGAGGACCCAAAATATAAGGCACAGAATCAAATTCCAAACTATGTATGACATTTATTGATTTATGTACCCTAGTTTTATAATATATGGACTTCAATGTGTCCATTAATAAAGATTTTATATTTTTAGATTATAAATATGTATGATTTAAGAATTAATGCAGTTTTCATTTCAAAATTTTATAATTAACCCCTGTTTATTAATTTATTCTCTTATGTATCTAACTATCATAAACTTAGTTGTCCTCATTAAAATCATCCACATGGGTTATTGCTACCAATTTTAATTTATAATTAAAAATATTAATATTTTAAAAATCCATTCTCTATTCAATTATAGTTGAGGGTTTCATCATTACAGTTTCCTCAGCTAACAATATGTTGATATATATAATAAGTAAGGAATGAAAGTAGGTTGAATTTTGAATAATATACCATTTATAGAGGTTAGTTAAAATGAATATCCACCTCCATCCAATTTTTTTTAAATTTTTATAGATGATTAGATTATATAAATTTATTTTATTCAAATGTTATTAATTATTTTGTGATACTTTTTAGTGTAATTGTGAATGTGGAATTGTCTCTTAATGACTTTGAAAACAATATCCTCACCACTCATGAGGAATTTTTTATTAATTTTATAATTTTGATTCTATCTAATCTATGAATATATAAAATATATATTCCACTCAGTATATAACTTTTGAAATAACAACCAATCATATACAATTTCTCCCCATGATATGTCATGAGGGTGTTATGTGATAATTCAATAACTGTGTGAAGGGAATAGATGGGGATAAAAATTCAAACAAAATATATAAAATGGAGAAATAAAAATGATAAATTATATATTAATTTTAAAACTATTAATATATAATAAATTATCAAATGAATATAATATATCAGGAACAAAAACTTCAATTAAATATTGTGGCTAAAATACTTCTGAAAATTGTTATATATTAATGGATGTATATTGTAAATGGATTTAATCAGGCCTATAATATTGGTAAAACGAGTTTTACATATGTTTATATATCTAAAAATACTTATTCAATGGATATTATTGAAGTTTTAAATTCAATTTATTATCATAAGTGATTAAAAAAAAATTTAAAATATGTGATTTATTTTTTGTAATTATTGATACATGTTACTCTCATATTTAATATGTTGTGTTAGATATTAAAATATAAGTATTGAAGATATGTGTTAATAAGATAAGATAAAATGATAAAGATTATAGTAACCAAATATGGTATCAAATTTTGTTGGTTATAATTTGATTGATGTTATATGAACACCAAGGATCTCAATAGTCACAACACGTCCTTGGGGCCCATGCCGTGACTACCCCAAGCCCACCTTCCATAGCTCAGGGGCTGGCGACTAGCACCAAAGACGAATCCCGGATAAAAAGGGAAGGCATTTCCTTTTAACCAGTACCACACACACAGTTTGAACCCAATCAATAAGGGGAACAAGTACTAAAATAGGAATGTAACGTGTTCTGAAAGTAAGTGGGCCAGTATACAAACCCAACATAACAAAAAGTAAAAGTAAAATGGAAAACAGCTCCTGGATTGTCTACCGGGGTATTCTACTAGAAGGGTAGGTAAAAAACATAAACAAATCTTCCCTAAGGTATGTCCAGTCTAGTCCAGATCCGAGCAGCGTTCATTTGTCACCCTCATCCTCGATCACTGCTATTAGTCGTCTACACATAATACATGGTGCGGGTGAGGCTCGTGCATGGGTGAGTATAACAATACTCAGTAGGGGACCGTGAGGCCCCGTAAGGTCTCCCAGAATCCACAAAGGATAAACCACAGTAGAAAGATACAAACACTAAGTATCATCCAAACCTACCTAATACACGCACCACCACCCGCCATAACATGGCCGTTGGGTCCTGGCCCGACAGGTACCACCAGTTTCCATGGAGACACGGGGTCCCAACCCAAGGGTCCACCCAAATGCCTGAATGAGTCATCTGACTAATGACAGCCCCCAATGGCTAACACATGTCCTTTTTACTTTGTTCTTTCATCACTCACACACACCCTGGGGAACTTCCAAGAAGGTCATCCATCCGGATCTCTTTTCCAGGCCAAACACGCTTTACTGTAGAGTTTTAATTAGGTCGGCTCTTGAAAATGAAAGTTCACGTTGTTGACATGAGTCATATCATTTATTCATTTAACCCTTTATCATTTGGGGGTATTACAATCCCCCCCCCCCCTTTAGAGCACAACATCCTCGTTGTGGGCACTATATCTCAACCCAGGTAGTGCACTGTAGTTTAGGTTGGGTACCACATCTGATACCAAATGTAATGACTAAGCCATGCCCACTAGTCGCACCGCAGACACGTGGTCCCCAAAAAGACTATGTTATATGGTAGAACATACTTCTTTTATACCAATTTAATAGAAATAGTGTTATGTGTTTTTCTTATGGTTATTAGTTTAGGGAATCCGGTGTTGTTGTGGCAGATGACCTATCCATACAAAAAAGAATTTGTCTTTTGATCTCTGACTCAGTGCACAAAAACACTGATTTCATGTGTGTTTCCTTTTTAAAAAATTTTGTTCATGATTACTTTGTGTTAGATCACCAGGTATAATGTTATAACTATGGAACACCTGTTTCTTTTCAGGATGGCCTCACGAAGGCAGCTAGCTAGGATTTCGAGTTACGTACGAGTTGGTATCCCACCGAGGGACGACGCCTTGGTGCAAGGCCCCATCACAGTAGAGGTACTTGCGGTACCACTACTTGCTAGGCCACCGATACCACCAGCTTCAGTAGCAGAGATTGCACGCTGCCTGTGTGAATTGCACGAGTTCCAGTGATAGAGGCCGCCCAGGTTCCGGGGAGAGATGGACCCACATGCCGCTGAGGATTGGCTGGAGGCTATCATGAGAGTTTTCAGATTGGTAGGGACACCAGCCGACCTCATGGTGATCCTTTCCGCGATTCTCTTGCATGCAGCAGAAGGAAGATGGTGGAGCCTGATGCTCCAAGTGCATGACGAGGCATCATTACTCTGGAAAGACTCCGATAGTCTCTTCCGCACATATTTTGTTCTAGCCGCCCTTCATGTGGTATCGATTCAGGAGTTACTTCATCTACAGCAGGGTAGCATGATAGTAGCTCATTACATAGCAAGGTTCACTGACCTCTCACGCTTCTCCACAAATTTGGTATGATACCAGTTATTCAGGGATTGGAACTTCGAGTAGGGACTCAAGCATAAGATCAGGGCTTCGACAATTCCACTCAGCATTCCGACGTTGGCAGGGGTGATGGACCAAGCCCATCTAGTGAACAGTTTTCTCTCTGAGCAGTCACCAGCATCAAGACACACCATTGGGCGACACGTAGAGGAGTCTTCTACAACTGGAAATATATAGATAATGCAGTGGTCCAAGAGGACTAGGCCATCAGGGGGCTAACACCACGATACAGGTTCGGTTGTGCGGGGCACAAGATATAGAGCCATCTATACGAGGAGCATGCAATGCTATGCATGCGGTGGGCAGGGCCACTAGCTCATGACTGCTCAACCCACCATGCAGATTAGCAGCAGAAAGTAGGGGGACCTCCCAGGAAAGGGAAGAGGTTCGATCATGGTGGTCCGCCGCGAGCAGGCAGACGTGTTAGTGGAGATGGACGAGCACAGGGTGGTGGACGATTTTTTGAGGCTCCACCACCACCACCACCTAAAGGTCCACCCCGACAACAGCAAGCTGGCGGACAGAGGCAGGATCATCTCCATAAAGTCAAGGCCTATGACCACGGCGCACCTGAGATGATTCGAGGTACTACCTTTGTCTATTCTGCCATTGCTGTAGTATAGATACACAGGTGCAAGTCATTCTTTTATTTCCATTTCCCTCATTTAGAGCTCAGAGTTTTTGATGGAGTAGTTGGATCGATTTATAGGGATAAAGACTTTTACGGGAGCAGACTCAATGATTACTAACTGTTTCCATGAGTGTGAGATTACTCTCAGAGGGGAGAGCTTCAGTTGAGATATTCTTGTAGTGGCGTCGAAGCCTTACGACGTTATCTTGGGTATAGACTGGTTATCCATATTTCATGCTCAAATTGACTGTATTAGGCACAATGTGTGGTATATCCACACAGATGGGACCAGGTTTACCATCACCGGATAGAAGGGAGCCTTTGCAGAACAAGATGGACTTACGCAGAGAAGGGGGCAGCCTATCACACATCAGTTTGCTAGTCTCATCCTCGGAATGGTTGATGTGTGAAGTCATAGTTTTCCTATTGTGGTGGATCAACATGAGGGTGTTTTCTCTAACAACATTCCAATACTACCTCATCACAGATAGGTAGACTTCTTCATTGACCTGTACACCGAAAAAGAGACAACATCTACTCCAGTATATCAGATGGCTCCCAGCGAGCATCGTGAGCTACGTGTACATATGGAGGACTTGTAGGGGAAGGGATTTATCCAACCCAGTGTTTCACCCTGGGCATCACTGATTTTGTTTGCCAAGAAGGCGGATGGAGCTTGCGACTGTGTGTCGGCTACCTTCGCATAAATCAAGTGACCATGAAGAAAAAATACCCACTCCTGAGGATTGAATACCTCTTGGATCAGCTCAACGGAGCACGATGGTTCTCGAAGATAGATAGTAGATCAGGCTATCACCAGCTCAGAATTTGAGATGAGGATGTGTAGAAGACAGAATTCAGGTGTCGGTTTGGCCACTATGAGTTCGTTGTTATTCCCTTCAGCGTAAAAAATGCACCAGTAGTGTTCATGAGTCTCATAAATATGATCTTCCAGCCATATCTAGATCGTTTTGTCATAGTCTTCATCGACGACATTCTGATTTACATGACTACTGAGGAGGAGCATAAATAACATTTGTGGGTAGTACTGGACACACTCCGAGAGCACCAGCATTATGGTAAGCTCTCGAATAGCTAGTTCTGGGTTCGAGAGGTTCACTTTCTTGGACACGTCATCTCAGAGGCAAGAGATGCAGTGGATCCAGCAATGATCAAGGTAGTACTTTCTTGGCAGCAACCCAGGAGTGTGATAGAGGTGTGGAGTTTCCTGGGACTAGCTGGGTATATCAGATATTTGTTCCAGACTTCTCTAGAGTTACAGCACCGCTTTCAGCATTGACAAAGAAGTGGGAACCCTTCATGTGGTCAGATAGATACCAGAAGAGCTTTCAAAAAATGAGGCAGAGGTTGACCAGTGCACCCATCTTGAGGCTACCAGAGGAGGGCGTTGGGTATGTAGTTTACTGCGACACATTAGGGACTTGACTTGGGTGTGTACTGATGTAGGAGTGAGCAGTGATCGCATATGGTTCACGGAAGTTGAGACAACACATGAAGAGCTACGCTACCAATGACCGGGAGTTAGCAGGAGTGGTCTTTGCCTTCAAGATGTGGTGGAACTATCTGATGGGCGAGTGTTTAAATTCTATTCTGAACACCAATGTCTTAGGTATATTCTCTCGCAGATGAACCAGAACCAGAGATAGTGATGATGGCTTGAGTTCCTCTAGGACTATGACTTTGAGATAGTCTATACTTCTAGGAAGGGGAATGTTGCAGCAGATACTGTCACCATAAGATCAGGCATTTAACTACTAGGAGAGGTGACATAGTAGTTGGCCGCGTTGCGTATATCCTATGTAGATAGAGATGGAGCAGCCTTTCTATAGTCTCTCACAGTCACTCCTCCACTTCTTCACCGAGTGAGAGAGTCACAACGTGGGGATGTTGATTGTGAGACGTGACGAGCTCGGATATCCTCAGGGCAGGCACCTAATGAGTTTTCTGAACGTGGGGAGAACTTCATCATCTTCAAAGGACATATCATCGTACCAGTTTCACTACAGTAGGATGTGTATAGGGAGTTCCACACTTCCCCTCAAGTGGTACATTCAGGAGTGGCGAAGATGAAACAGGACCTCATATGACAGCACTGGTGGATGGGTATGAAGAATGCAGTAGCAGAGTTTGTCTCATGATGCCTCACTTTTCAGCAAGTGAAGGTGGAGCAAAAAGTTCCAACAGGCTTGGTTCATTCCTTAGACGTCCCAGAGTTGAAGTGGGACTGGATATCCATGGATTTCATGATGGGACTTCCATGTAAATCCATAGGACACGACTCTATCTGGGTGATTTTCAACCGACTCACCGTGTCGGCCCACTTCATGCTGATCAGAGAAAAGGGCTCAGTAGAGAGCTCATGATGCCTCAATATATAGAAGATCATACAGCTTCATGGTATTCCATTTACGATCATATCCGATCGAGATACCTGTTTCACTTCCTAACTATGAAGGGGATGCATGAGGATTTCAGGACATAGCTTCTCTTGAGCACTGCCTTCCATCCTCATACGGATGGTAATAGTGATTGGACCATTCAGAATCTCGAGGAAATGATCTATGCATGCATCCTTAACTTTGGTCATAGCTAGGAGGATCACTTACAATTGGTGGAGTTTGCATACAACAATAGCTATCACTCCACCATCGGGATGGAACCTTACGAGGAACTATATGGTCGACCATAAAGATCACCACTATGATGGACTGACTGAGGGGTGTTAGCACTTGTAGGACCAGAGATGGTACAAGATACGATAGAGAAGGTACAAATCATATAGAAGTGGATGAATACTGCATAGAGCAGACATAAGTCCTATGCTGATAAGAGATGGAGACAACTACAGTTCAAGGATAGCCATTGCGTCTTCCTACGGGTTTTACCTCGACGAGGTCTACGGAGATTTGGAAGAGGCAGAAAATTATATCCACGATTCATCAGACCTTTTCAAGTCCTCGGTAGAGTAGGAGAGGTGGATTACTTTCTATCCCTTCAACCTCAGTTTCACCAGGTGCACATTGTCTTCCACGTATCACAGCTGATGAGATATGTGCACGACCCATCCCAAATTATTGACCACAGAGAGCAAGACATCAATGAAGGAGCGACATTCACAGAGGTTCCAATTGAGATTGGGGATCGACAGGAGCAGGTCCTATGTGGATGGTTGATTCCTCAGGTGTGCATTCGCTGGCAGCTTGGGATCCTCTAGGAGAGCATATGGGGGCAAGAGGTTACGATGCATGCTAATTAACCCCATCTATTTTCTTCATGTGTGTTGTAGCTTACGGGGACGTAAAGCCCAAGGGTGGGGAGAATGTAAAGACCAATAAATTCCATGGAATTGTTTTTCATAAATAAATCGAAATTTTACGATTCTGCAGTTTCTTACAACGCCGATTCCGAGACCCGGTGTGCCGGGAATCAATTTCTGGAGTTTTGTTTTGGTACATTCTGTAAACGTACGTGCATGATTTTTTATCTTTTGAACCAGTGCTCGGAATTGAAATCTGAGGACACAGATGAACTAGCTTCGACGATATTCTCTTAATGAGATATTTAACACTATTGCATTTCATTGAGAGTGGATGTTAATTTTTGGGGATACTAAATAAATTAAATAAAAACATGTGTGCCACATTTGTTTTATTTGATTGGTGGTTAAATCCTCCAAGTGGAGGTTAGTTGTGGGGCCCACCACACCAAAACCTCAATTAGATGATATTTATGGTGGGACCCACACGAGCTTTAACCATTGTAACTCACCATATGTGGTGAAACCTTTAAACTTATATGGTTTTATTTTTTCCAACTCTCCACCATTAATGAAGAGAATTAATTCAATTTAATGAAATGATTATGAATAATTACAAACCCATTTAATTAAATAACATTCCCCATTTAATTAAGAGCCACTTATGTGTTGTGGTGCCATAAAAATAATAGAGACGTCCTCTATTATTTTGGATGAGCATTATTTTGTTGAAGCCTATAAAATGTTTGGAGAACATAATCCTCTCCTCAAAGAATGCGAAGAACTCTTCTTCCATTGATAATCAACGACATCTTCTTCCTTCGTCAACTAAGGAAAGGAAAGGGAAGCGATGCCTATGAGGAATGCCGACGTCCTCTTTAACTTCATCACCTCTAAATGCCCGTCCGCCAATGACGAGTACCTCTCTTCCTCTCCCGACATCCACGTAACGACACCATCTTCCCACGACACCATCAAGAGATCTCCGGTTTTGAGGTAGGGTAAATTTGTATTAATTTAAAATATGAGATTACACCTTTGTTATTCATCATAAAAAATTTTGGTTAGGAAAACAAATGATAACATATGATGAGGAGGGTTCGGACTGCACGAACACGGCCCAAACCTCCCCTTTGTTGTTTTCATTTGATGACGTTGAAGATAGATCTGAAAGGGCACAGTGTCACCGCACTACACCAGTGAATAATCGCGGCCAAGAGGTCCCTGGTGGACGAAAGAGGAACCGTAGCCAGGAGGGCCACGACGGATGAAGAGGCGCGGCGCCGTCACACAACTCTGTGGAGTTGAAGACCATGACCAGGTTGGGCCGCGGCGGTGGTGGACCGGCACCGTCGTGCCTACTGCATGGAGGGAAACAACGACCTGCATCCATAGGCCGAATGGCTAGAAGAACCGATCGCCCGCCTACCGGCAGGGCTAGAAGACTATGATGCTTGCAGGCACCACATGGAGGAGACCGCATCCTGCATCCGCAGGTTGATCCATTGGGTTTACCAGTTGGCCGCCTTCCAGTAGAGCTAGAGAATCGTGGCTCCCGAAGTCACCATGTGGGAAGAACAGTGTCCCGATGTGCGGGCCACGTGCACTGGGCAGAACCAACCGGCTAAGGCCAGCCAGGTAGGGGAGAGGCGGTGCCGCATGGCACCAGTGCGTGAACTGGACCAGCCCGTAGCACGGGACCCACCAAGCCAGTTCTAGGCGACCCAGCATCCAGGTAGGACCTGTCGATCCGAGTCTGGGCGACCCGCCAGCCCATAGGTTTTGATGGGTCGGGCCCATCTTCGCTTAAATGCGAATAACTCCTATACCGCACGTCTGATCGATGCACCATCTCCAGCACTGAGACCCTCACGACATAGTGGTCCTTTTGAGATATGCTAAGTCAGATGTGGACAAATATTAAAAATGGACGATTTTGGATCGAGCTTATATCCAACCGGGCCCCTAGAAGGGAAATGACAATAACTTTAAGTCTGGGAATCCAATTAACTCGTTGTCTGTCACGTTGAGTACCTTTTGATGAGGTGGAACTACGAGAAACATAAACTTGAGACTTCGTGATAATTGATGTATCGACACTTATCTCGAAGAGAGGACCCTCCCGGAATCGATCATGCTCTGTGCAGGAACCCTAGAGATGGCTGTGATGACTACTATACCGGAATCCTATGTGGGTTCGACAGGGATAACTACTGTACTGGAATCCTTCGTGGGTTCGACAACGATGAATAATGATCCAAAATCCTCCATGGGTTTGAAATCAACGAGTACTGTACCAGGATCCTCCGTTGGTCCGACAATATGGACTTCTGTTCATGTATCATGTGTGGGTCTGACAGAATAGTTGGTCCTGTATCCTGTGTCGGTCCGACAACATAGCTGGTCTTGGATCCTGTGTGGGTCCTACAACTTAGATGAATCAGTTACTACAACTGATCATCTCTATCAATCATTGAAAGATGTATACCTTTGTGAGATCAGTCAGGTGTTTCAACCATTACCCGTCTGCCAATGATGAGTACCTATCTTCCTCTTCCGACATCAACAAAATGATGTCGTCTTCCCGCGACACCGTCATGAGATCTCTGGTTGCACTGTAGGGGAATTTTTTATTAATTTTTAATATGAGATTACAAGGGATAAATATCATGTGAGTCCCATCATAAATATCATCCAAAGAGAGGTTAGGGTGGGTGGGTCCCACCACTAACCTCTACTTGGAGTTTTTAACCACCAATCATATAAAACAAATGTTTCACACATGTTTTTATTTAATTTATTTAGAAACCCCAAAAATTAACTTCCACTATCGATGAAACACAATAACGGTAAAGGTCTCCAAAAGCGAATATATGCACTGCATGTTTATCGATGTCTTTGGATATCAATTCTGAGCACCAGTTCAAAAGATATAAAATCCTACACATATGTTTAATGAATGTACCCGAACAGAACATAAGAAATTGATTCTGGGCACATCGGTCCTCAGAATCAGACGCCGTCAAAAATTATGAACTCGTAAAATTCCAATTTATTTAAGAAATAAATTTCCATGGGATTTCCAGGTCATTACATCAATGATAGAATTACACTATTGACAAAAAAAGTTTTCTATATTTGATTCATGAGATTCATTTTCAATAAATAATATTAATGGATCCTTTTTAATCTAACATAAAAATAGAATTATTATGTCAAATAATATAACAGGATAGTTCTAATAAATATTTTTCTTAATGGTACATTCACATATGAAATTTTTTGATGGAGATAAGGTGATAAATTAAGTATAAATATTATTGTTTTTCGGTTTTTTAATGAAGAATGATATAATATAATAAACTTCTAATTACAATACATCAATAAAAATTTTTATATTAATATATGTATTGGATGATGTTCTTCTGATTTAAATGAATTATATCTTGAATAGGTTATACATTAATAATCATGTGATGAAATAAAATTTAATGAATCATTGAATAGTTCTAGAAGAAAGGATTATTTGTTTAAGGAACTTGATTAGTCATTGTTATATTTTTTGTAGATAAAATACATTAATGAAAATAAATATATATTTCATCAAAATATATTAGATTATCTGATTTAGATATAATTTAGTTCATTTTATTTTTTCAGATTTGTTATAAAGTGTGAAATATTATTTTTAAATTGAATTGATAAGTATTATATAGTATTTATGATTAAATAAAATTATTTTATATCTATTTAGTTGGATTAATTTATATGATGAAGTTTATAAATGAATTTCAATGATTTTGGTGCATTTATAAGGTTTTGGTGGTATTAATTTTTCATGAATGTGAGTTATAATAAGTATATAATATAATAAAAAACTCAGTGAAGGGTTAAATCATAAATATCAAATATTAAAAAAGAATAACTCAAAAATTTTACTAAGTTACGTTAGATTAATAATATAAGAAATGGATTGTATAAAAAATAAAAAAACCATACATGGGATATTTTAAATTAAAAATCCAATATATTACTCTAAACATATATTTATAATGGATAAAAACATTAACATAGATAATTGAATGAATAACCATAGGAAACATCATAATAAACATAATCTTATATTCCCTATTGAGGATAATGTTATGGAGAATCTATGAGTAATGTGACACCATTGAAAATTTATTATATGTTTTAGTATCATAACTATGAATATATATTAGGGTATGTAAAATTATTATTGACATTCAAGATGTTCTTTAAGATAAACATTACGGATAAGGACAAATATGGTGATATGTCGTAGTCAATTATAAGAAATAAATATTAATGATGTTATATTTTTAAATCATGAAATAAAAAAAAATAATGTTATTTATGTTTCAAAAATATATTTCTTCATAATACGTAGAAGATGGTTTCCATTTTTTAGATTCTAAAAAATGCATCATTTCATATATAAAACAATGCACATGTGGAAATAAGTACATGTGGGATTTTTTGTTTTAACATGTAAAAAATGAACATATTTGTAGATATATAAAAGGATAAAAACAATGATAATAAATGTTTAATTGTTTATAGAAATTTAATATGAGTTATTAGTTTCTTTTATTGAAGTAATTTCTAAGAATAATATTTCATGTATTCATGGAAAAAATGAAAAATAATTATAGAGTATTTTTAATAAAGAATTATTTTTAATAAATTTAGATGACATAATGATTTTTTATATAATGTAAGAGTGAATATTACATAAACATTGTAAAATAATAATTTGACTAGAAGAATTCATAAGAATTAAAATACAATTTTAATGTAAAAGTCTACAAATATTAGAATTAAAATGAACCATATTATTTTTCCAATGTGAATAGTGAGATATATAGAAATACAATGAATGATTTCATTGATTATTAAATAAGGGTAGAAATACAATATACTGTAATTTATCTTTTTATAATTTAATTTTAATTGTGTCAAGGTACATAAAAGAGAATTGAGAAAATAATGATGATTTTTGGGTATGTTAGAAGATGTCTAATTGGATTATTGCTACAAATTAAAAATAATTTTAGATTATAACATAAATATTATAGAAGAGAATAAAGGTTAAATCCATTTATTATTAATGTAATGTTGTGGAAAATATTTTTTTTTTCACTTTTTCACTAAAAAATATTTCTATAAAAAATATAATTGATTAAAAGTGTTGTATTATCACATGTTTGTGATTGAAAATATATAAGATTGTGATTACAGTACATCTAATAGGTACCTTTTAAAATAAGTTTTCACTGAACCTATAATCTAAATAGTTCTGTATAAAAAGTGTTCAACACCTATATATTTATTTATTCTTGATAATAAATAGTAATCCATGATTACATGGGATATATATTACCATACAAAAATGATTGTCTCACACATTGGTAATGATAATTATTATACTAAATATTTATTGTTCTTTTAATTCATTATCTCACTCTATGCATTTAATATTATCATGTGATAAATTGACTGTGATCCATTAAATGAAATTGTATTTATATATAATGAAATAAATTGTTGATAAATTTTGTAATATAATGCTTCAACCCCACTTAATGTATATACTCAATCAAATTGGATAAAAATAACAATTAATGAGTCCAGATAATATAATACCTCTCTTATAAAACATTAGAAAATATTATTTTTAAAATAAAGAATAAATTTTAATTAATTTCTAATGATATTTTATGTTATAATATTTTAAATAATTATACTATAATTCATTTGTAACATATCCACAGAAGAACTATAAAATCATATTTTTATAATAAAAAAAATTTAAAAGGAAGCATTTTTTTGTTTCATTAAAAAAACTCATGTTTCTCATCATGACATCATCCAAATCTCTTCCAATACATAAACTCATTAAAATAGTTAATATTTTGGATGAGAAAAAAAATATTAGTAAGGTTCAAATAAAAAAATAAATAAATTTTTAGTGAAATTGAAATACAAGATTTTACATATTAGTGTTTTTATTTATCATAACTATCATTGATCGAAAGTGATCATTTAGATAAAAATTAAATAATCGATAAAATCAAAGGTTTTTAAAAAAGATATCATAATAAAAAAAAGTTAAAATAATATTCATGAAGGGTTTCTTATAAACATGATAACTAATGTAATTTGTTTATTAAAAATATTTATTTTTACTCCTAAAGGGAATATTATTTATTTTTAAAAATGATCATTAGATTAACATAAAAATATCGATTTTGTGTTGATAGTAATTAATAAGTATATATAATTCTTGTATATTTCTTGAGACATCATTATCATAGAACACATACATTTTCCCTTATAGAAACATATACAAATGAAATAATGTACTCAGGAAAATCCAATAATGTTTTCTAGAAGAAGTATTTATTATGTAATGCAATGGAGTTCTATATTGTTATCACTATTCATCATAAAAATTTTAAAAATAAAATAAAATTATTGAAAAAATAAATTCATACATTTACAACAACATAGTAATTAAAATAAATTGACAAAACAATAAGAAAAAAATATGGATATTAATATTTCCCAATACATTAAAATTCAATATTACAATACATAATAACCAGAAAAAAGAGTATGAGGTTATTTTTAGTAAAAACTTGTAATATCAATAGTCATTATAAATAGAAAATATATTAATTGGTATTGAGAAAAATTAATCGACATAAAATATGTTAAATTTAAACATTCCATTTTTCTTGTGGTCAAAATATTCTGTATAATATATGTAACAATAATTCTACTAAAATAAAATAAAATAAAGGAAATATTGGACATATAATTTCCATTATAATTAATTCATACTTATATATGTATATCTATGAAATATCATTAAGTATATGGACATGGTAGAGGAATACATTTAAAATAAACATTTATGACTCTTAAAATGAAGTTTTAAGGAAATTTTTCATTTAACACAAGTCTATCTTTGTCACGTATGTTCTTTATCACCCAAATAATAAAAATAGGATGCATATAGATGTTATTAATTAATAATTTAATATATATTATTAATTGTATTCCAATTATATACATGTTATTATTAATTTCTTATTTTATTATGTATAAATTGATGTTTTTAGGGAAGCATGGTTAGAAAACAAAAAATTGATTAAATTGGTTTAACATTGTCAAATAGATCATTAATATATCATTTTTAGTATAATATTGTGGTTATAATTACCATTTTTTCTTTCATTATATGTCTATAAAAATCTATTAATTTTCTTTACAAAAAAATGACTTATGTTACACTCATGAAAATGATGGGTCATATGTAAAAATTTGTACCATTTACATTTTTCAACGAACATGAATGAAAGATGGAATTTAACGTTTTATCATTAAAAAATTATTATTATATTCTAAATATCATATTATTTCATTAAAAGTAGAAATATTTACAATCCATGTTAATTTTTTAAGAAAAATAAATAACATTGGTTTTCATGGTGTTTCTTGGCATGTATAATCCAGAAATAGTTTTATTTTTTATTAAATTATAATGTAAGAATTAGAATAATTATTTATTATTAAAAATTAATTTTAAACAAGTATTTTATTATTTTAATAAATTATTATATCCAACTATGTGATTTTTTGATTGAATATAAAATACAATGACTCACGTGGATGATGCCCACATACATCCCCAAGTGGTTATTTTTATTAATAAGATGGTTTTTGTAACACCATAATATTCTAAAAGAATAAAATATTATTTAATAGTTAATATTAAATGAATAACCAATTTTATAAAGTAATATTAAATCCCAAGAGCCTATAATATTTTCACTATGTATAATATAAATAATTAATATAGCGAGATGCATGAAACATTAATTTTATCAAGTGTTATACACCACAATGAGTTATTTCGAGACACATGACCATATTTTACTAAAAAATAATATGTTGTAGATATTATTATTTAAATTAAAAATTATCTCCTAATTGATAAATTAGAAATTATGAAAATAATGAAGTAATATGTAAAAATAAATAGTTTAATTTCATTGTTAATAATCAATTAGAATGGAATGTGAAAACCAATTGGATATGATGGAATTTTTTTATACAATTTATTTATATTCCAAAGGCATGTAATGTAGATCAATCGAATTTATTATTAATAATTGATGATCATTATATATATATAATATTATTTCATATATTTTAACATTTATTTATTATATTTTATTGATATAACATGACATCAAATCATATTTTAAAAAAATAAATATTTTCATAAAAGGATAGTATGACACATTTAAATGGAGAACTTATTATAAAACAAAATGTTGAGTCAATTATAACATATATTTAAAAAATAAAACATAAATTTATAAACTGAAATTTAAAAATTATATTTGAATAAATTTTTTGTATTTATCTGCAATGTTTCGTTTTTTGCAAATAATGAAAAATACTTACTTTCAATTGATAATTGACATTCTATCAAAATAATTTTTAAGGATCAGATATATTTTAATTTTTAATGTAAAATTAGTTAATTTATACATCTATTATTTCAATTAAATTCATTGGAATAAATTTCATTTTAAAATCATATATATAAAAAAGTCAATCTTTTGATCATTTTAACAATAAAAAAACACTTTATAAACACATCTACAGTGTAATTTTTAAATTAAATTAAACCATGTTTGTGAGTTTACTATGATAAAAATTGATTAAAAATATAAAACCATATTAATTTATAACATCTTAAAAGTTCAATTAAATATTAATAAAATGTGATTAATGAAAATAGTTAATGTTAACTATAGTGATGAAGGGAAATGAGTTTACATAGGGGTTAATCATAAAGATATGATGTGTAAATGTCCCAAATCTTTTACAAAACCCTTTTGATGGCCATATTTCGACTATTTAAATTATTTAATAAAAAATGGATCTTTATGGGTGTCACATAAGGTTAGTGTGAAATTTTAATAGTGTTTTCATTTTGCTATTTATAAAAATTATATCCTCTTCCTCTAGAAAAGGGAACTAAGTCCTTTAACTTATACCCACATTCCAAGCCATTTAGATCATACAAACCAATGTCAAATCACATAGTAACTCCACTATACACATCATATAATTTATAGTTTTATATTAAATTCTAAAAAATGAAGGACTTCAGTTTAAACCAAAAGGTGATAAATGAAAAAGAGGAAATTCTACTAAAAAAATATTTTTGTTCTATCTCTTCCTCACATGACATAAATTATTTTGATTTTTGAATTGCAAAATAGCCTATAAATATTCAATATAATTATATTATTTTATTTTTATTATATGTCCAACAATATCACACACATCCCTTAAAAGGGTTGTGAAATAATAATATTTGTGTACAAGGGACAACTACCTCACCGAATGATGTCATTTGTTTTATCCATTACCACCTATCACAATAAGAAATAATAATATAAATAATTTTTACAAATGATATTTATGATATTTATTATGTAGTTATCTTTTATGATTTATTATATAGAACAAACCAACATTATTTTCAATTTGTGGGAATCTGATAATGTCATTTCTGTGTATTGTAGATTAGCTTCGTGAAAAACAATTTGATTCATTCATGATTTGCATGAAATGTTGTAAGGTTTGGATTAATAAAAATATAATATCTTTTAGAAAAATATATTATTCTAGAATAATAATATATGTATATAAATGTATGATCCCTACCTATTGTAGAGATATATTTGGATCTTTTATATGTATTCTATTTTCAATTTTTGGAGTATTTTTTTTTCATTTTACCTTGTGCGAGTTTGGGAGAAATTGGTTGTTTTTAGGAAAATTTGATAGTGCACTATTGGAGAGCGGTTTTACCAAAATGCTCACCATATACCCAAAAGACTTGAGACTCTAGATAAAAGAGGATTTTGTAGTTATCATAATGAATTTCAGTTCAAGCACCTATTTAGGAGAAATCAAACACCCCTCGAATTTTAACATGCTTAAGGTGCACAGTTTTGAAAATTGTTAACCACTACCCATGATACCGTACAATAGTTTTTAATTTCATCAATAATTAGATATAAAATACCTAAAACACTAATTTTAACCCAAAATCATATCTAAATTTTACATAATTGATTCATATATTTTTTTGGAGTCTCTTGAAAAATTAATAAGGCTCCATACCTCTGTTTATGGCGATATAATGTTCTGAATAAAGATTTTCACCTCTTCTAGTAAGAGATCACAATCATGTGTTGTATTCCCCACATCTATTATGTTTCGATTTTTTTAATGGTTTTTTCAATTATTTTGATGTATCTATATCTAGGTTTGATTTATCGTGATCCATTTTATATTATTTATATTATTTTCTTCAAGCTAACTTTTTTGTTCTAGGTTTGAAATTTCCATTTCAATTATAATAAAATCAATTGGGAAACCATTCATCAATGAGTATAGATTTGTGGCCTAAATTAAAATCCTCAAACTATTTATTTAAACTATTCATATGTAATTTCAATCATATATTTTTTGGATAAAAATTGGGTATATTAAATTCAATTAATTAATTTTTTTTAATTATTTAAATAAGGGAATTTGTGTGATTAATTGAGTGTTCAATTTATTAATTTAATTTATGTGATTAATAAATTATTCAAATAATTAATGGTCCACTGTGAACTTGTAAAATTTTTTATATTAGATAATGGTGTGTTCGATATGGTCTTCTCAATCAATATACCATAGTGATTATTAAAAAAATTCACGTGTGGGACATGTTTTATGAATCAATATCCCATAGTGATAAATTAATATAAATATGTGTCAGAGATTTACTGATTATTTCAAACACTATAATTATTATTGTTGTGGGGGACATTTACTGAGGCTCCATATACACAATGGTTGTTAGAAACGTTGTTCTACACCCATGAGTTAGAAATGGACAATGATTCAAATTGATTGTTATATAAATATATATGATAATAGTAACAATAGAATTATGAAGTATTATATCCATGGGGATAATTTACTCTCTAGTTTGTGATGAAGTAGTTATTGGGGTTTAGGTGTCCTTATGTTCCCATGAGATATGTGGTTAAATAAATATTAATTTAATAAATTAAAATTCTTTTGATTTTTCTTATATTTTATTTATTATGTAACCACATAAACTGTTATTTACTTGATATTGTTTTAGACACCATTAGAAATTTCATAATTAGATGAAATCACACCCTAATCCAGATTCATGATTGATACCCAAATTGATTTCTCAGTTTATGACTTCTTAAGGGAAAATACCATAAGTTAGATGGTTGAGTTAGGATAGAACATCGATGAGGGAATTGCACATGGAGTTGGATCATGCTTGGCAGTTATTAGTTTCATTATTTATTTTGGGGTTTTTATATTCACACATGAATTGTTTTTTCATGACATATATACAGTATAGTTTTGGATATTGAATCTAATTTGAGACATCATGTAATTCTCATTTATTAGATAATGGTTAAATCTACTATTTTTTTGTTTTTTTCTAAAATAGTATTTATAATATAAAGAGGGTATAATATCCCCATGATCGATATTAGAACCATTAAGATTTCTGTTGGCCTCTATAGTATGGTGAGGTTAACTTGAGGTCATGTAGAGAACCATCTTTTGGAAGCAGTGTGTGGAACCCCAGTCATGAATATACAAAGTTCTATAATATCCAGTTTTTATTTATGTTACTTTTGACTTACGATATGGGGAAGATATATATGAGAGAGATAATATTTCTTATTAGTTTATGATATTCATCATGGGAGTCTCTAACTGATTTATGGTATAAAAAACAAGTTCCTAGGGGTGGGATTGATTCTATTGTTATTTATTGTTATAGTAGTATTTTATTTGACCAAGGGAGATGCACATGTTTTGTGATATGATTATTTATGCTGGGATTTTTTGATATTTGACTAGTGTCCCTGAATGGAATGATATTTGAGTATTCATGTGTCACTATAATAAGTGGGGACTAATACGTGACATGAATAATTTTACTATTTCATGAGAATAAGAGTTTTGGGATTGTTATTTAAATATATTTGTTTCTATCATGTCAAATTGAACTGAAATAATGTTCCTAAAATAAAATTTATAAAAAAATTATCTGATGTAATATTGGATGAAATTAGTATCTAATTAAACACTAATAAGATAGTTTTTACCTTTAATAACCATGAACTATATGTATAATAGTTAATGTTAGTGATAGTTCCTTAGTTTTGACAGTGTGTGGGGGGTGGGGGTTCTGGAAACAGAATATTCTTCCTTATTGTAATTACCTCTTATATAAACGTGAAAATGTGGGTTTCTGTGTCCAATGAATTACGTTTGTCATTATAGAAAATATTCCTCAATTATGACACTTGTTAAGAGTATTACATATGGATATGGATGGATATGATATTCTAGAAGTGGAACCTGAGTCACCGATGGTACATGGACTGGATGTCATATAGAAGTTCATGGAGATATTTTCTCGCATCATTCCGTTTAGAGTAATAGACCTGGGGAGGGTTCTAAAAATAATGTCTGTCCTGACCCTGGTGTTTCAATTATAGCATCCTACTAATTTCATCATAGTGGTTGGACCACTAGGAACAGATTTAAAAATTCTTTCCATGCAGAATATACATGAATCTTTTTATACTCATGATGAGAAGAGGGTAACACTAGATGATTTTATGCGATAAGGATTTGTGAAGTGCAGATGGGATGTTCATAAATTTACACGACAGGTTGAAGTTATTTTATATAATGAAATTTTGAAGAAATTTTTTTATCACATTTATCTATAAACTTTTAGGTAATAAATTTTGTAGATTTCATGTGGTTGACCCAATGGAGTATATACATGATAAACTATGTTGGACACATTATATATTTGCATCACTTTTCTCCATGGATGGTAGGGGATGATACAACAATGAAAATTTACTTATAGGACATACATAAATGTTATATAAAGTACTTAAAGGTCATATTTCGGTAAAACAAAATTTGAAATGGTGGTAGATTAGGCTCCCACTTCTAGGGGGAACATGCTAGAGGCTTCTATTAGAGGAAAAATAGTTTTTATCTAGATAATGAGGTGGTATTTCGTACAAGAGTAGAAACCGTTTTAATGAGAATATTATAATTGAGGATAATAGAAAGAGTGTCCAGATGAATGATTAGTTACATCGGATCTTTCCTGATTTCTTTAAAACCTATGGGTTATGTGGGGACACTATCATCGGAATTTTCCCAAACTACAGGTAGAATTTTAATATTATCTTAGGATGGGGGATATATGGAAGTTCTGTAGGAAGATATGGAATATTTATAATCTTTGTGAAGGAAGAAATAATTTGTGTACATAAAATAGTTATTAAAACAAATAAAACTCTTGATGTTGGATTAATATTTTTTTTGTGGTATTAGAGGGAGTGTAATAGGTGATTTTGTGAATGATAACCCAAATCAGCATAGTGGTACCGGTCAAGTATCTTTGACTCCATCATAAGAAATACAGTAAGGATAGTTACATGTAGTTCAGCCTTCACTTGTGGATAGTGAAGAAATACCATCAATGGTTATGGTTACTATAATTATAGCTTTTTCACAAGCTAATTAGTTATTTGATATCAGATCCTCTCATTATATTATATCAATGATACTATTGAATAGTTTTAACCTAGTTATGGAGTTTCTAATTGGGGTTACGAATGGGGTTTTAATTGAAAGAAATATGTTTGTAAAAGGGTCTTATATTGAGGTAAAGAAATATCAATTTCATTGGGATATTGAAAATTTTCATATGTTAGGGTTTGACCAAATTATAGGTATATAATTTTATGTACCATACCTTGATCGCATTGATTGATACAGCTGGTGACTGACTCTTACGTCTTCTGATGGTGACAAATATACTCAATATGGATAATGGTATATCCAGGAGGTCTATGAAGGTCTAGTTCATCAACAAAAAAGGGATATTAGAACCTAGGTATGTAGTAAAATTATTGATTATGGGGTTATGAAACGAGTTGTACATCCACCTATTGTTGATAGGTTTCACAATGTGATTGTTAAATATTTTTTAGGGCTTACACATTAAGAAGATATGGTGTTTTCAATTAAACTCCTGTCATGGGTTGTGCCCAATTTTATTCCACCATAAATAATGGAACGGACAGATCATAAAATGATCTTGACTTAGCTTTAGAATTTAGAGGATAATGGTTTTATCTATCTGAGTAAGTCACATTGGGGTCCTACTGTCTTCTGTCCAAAGAATGATGACATTACCTCATTCTTGTATGCTGATTTCCAAATTTTTTACCATATGAAAAGCAACTATTATCTTATTTTCAATATATATTATATTCTTCAAAAGGTGCTGGGAGTTTTTGTTTTTGTAAATAATGACTTGAGATCATGTTATCATCAGTTGAGAGTCAGACCTTAAAATATTTGAAGGACTATTTTTAGAAATTAGTATATTCTATAATAGTTCATCATAATTGCATTTGGATTAATGAATGCACCAAAAAAATTTATGTAATTGATGAAAATAATCTTCCATCTATACGATGAAAATTTTTTGGTAGAATTTGTGGATGAAATCACGGTGTCCTCTAATAGTAAATAAGATCATTCTTATTATAATGAAATCATATTGAGTGCACTAAAATGGAATCATATAAACTCCATGAAACCATTGGGTCAATTATGGATTGATCAAGTACACTTCACAGTTCACATCATATCATAAGAATTTATGTCAATAGTACTATAGAAGTTGAAGGCAGTTTTATCATGGGGTATCCCCAGAACATTTTTGATATCTATAGATTTCTAGGATTAGAATCATTTTATTTGAGGTTTATTCAAGACTTTTCTTGATTTGATGAAAAACTATCAGAGTTCATAAAGAAGGGATTGTTGTATGAATGGTATGGAGAATGCTATAATGACTTCCAGTAGTTGATGAAAAAATTCACTTCAACCCTAATATTTATACTTCTTAATCCATGTGAAGAATATGTGGTGTAATGTGATACTTTAGGGATATGTATTGCAACATTGTTAATTTAGGGTATCATGTTGTTTCATATGGGTTTTAACAGTTGATGTTACATAAAAGGAAGTACCCAATTCATGAACTCATGTTGGCAACAATGGTTTATTCTTTAGAGTTTCTGCAACATTATCTGTTGGGAAGAAAATTTTAATATGTATACACATCACATTATCTTAAAGTAGATATTTTCAAAAAAAGATATGAATCGTGAGAATATAAGGTGGGTGTAGTATATAAATTAATTTTATTTTGAGATACAAAATAAAAATGGATAGGGTGACAATGTTTATGGCACATTAAGTGTGAAAACTCATACTAAGAAAGTTTATGATATTAGTGATAAGTAGAGGATGATGAATTTACCAAATCAAATGTCTTAGTGGTACATGAGAGTAAAAAAAGATGACTATCATTCCAGTTTTAAGGGAGTATAATATTTTTAGATGGATATTCGAAAATAATTATGAGGATCTAGAATTCATTCCCATACGAGGAATCCATAATGGTGAGGAGACACCTTCAAAATAGAACAATGATGGGGATGCTATCATATATGTCAATAATTTGTTTGTTGTTCTTACGAGCATACAGGAGGAGCTGATGCGTGAATTTAATGCCTCTATGTGGGTTGATATTTTAGATGTGACGAAAATGTACTGAGAACTATGATTAATGTTTTGGTGTCAAGGCATAAAAACTAAATAATTAAGGCCATGAGAAGATGTTACACCTATCATCAGGTGAAAGATAATAATCAATGAGATGAAGGGTTACTACAACCATTACCATTCCCAAAAGTATGTGTAATGATGTTAATGTGTACTTTGTGGTTGTTCTATTGAGGATGCCTCATAAGAGTTACAACATTTTGTGAATTATGATACATTTGATGAATGTATCATATTTCAGGCCTATATGTGAGAAGTTCTCAGTGATGAAGTTTGAAGATATATAGGTTCAAGAGATAGTTCATTTGCACAGTGTCTCACATACTGTAGTTTCATACCATGAATCATTATTTAATTCACACTTCTAGACGATGTTATAGAAGGATATAGGTGCACAAGTTTTGTTGAGTATGAAATTACACATTGAAACTGAGGGGCAGTCGATGCGTATGATACATGTACATACCGATATGTTGAGGATGTGTGTCATAGAAATTGTTGGGTTGTGGGAGAAGTACCTAGAATTGGTGGAGTTCTCAAATACCAACAATTATCTGAAAACTATTGAAATGTAACCGTACACGTCCCATTATGGTGTGATACGCATATCACCCCTATTTTGGATGAGGCAAGGTGAGTTAGAGTTGTTTGGATCTTGTCTCGTACAAGAGACATCGAGAAAAGTTACGTTGATTAGAAACAAGATTTTTAAGATTCATATTATAGAAAATTAGTATTCTAATAGATGTTGATGACCCTAGTGGTTGGAGAGGGTGGTCATGTAGTCATTTAATTTTCTTATAGACTGAGTCACCATATGATATAGAGGTAGGGAAATATGGCACTGATGTTTTTTGACCATTTGAGTTTTGGATAGAATCGGGCTTATGGAACACTGATTGGCTCATCCAATATGATAAAATTATAGCCTGATGTTTTATATTTATCAAAAAAAAATTAGTATCACAAAAACCCATTTAATGTGATGGACATGGATAATGTGGACCTTGATATTGATTTATTATTTTATTAGAATTCAATATGTTTGTTGGATCCTAGTGAGATAGTGTTGTGGGGAAAAATCATGTTGATTGTTCATGTACTGTGAAAAAATGATCATGTTTATGAAGACACATGGGATAGAAAAGAAAATATGCAGGCTTAGTGTCCCAATATTTTTAAATATGAATTTGTAGAGAAGCATTCATGTATAGATCAATAAATATCTATAATTTGGTGGAGGTATTTGAAAATATCGACCATTTCTAGAAATTTCTTGGGTACTTTTGTAGGTAGACATTTTCCTTGTTTGGAGTATTTGTTTAATGTTTTACCATGGGTATGATTGGGTTAAAATTATAAGTTTTTATATAAATTTTGTTGTTAATGGTGTGTTCATGATTCTTCCAAACTATGTGACCTGGTCCATAAAACCATGAAACCCCACATAGAATGTGATTTCATAGCAGGTGCATGGTTTTACAAACCATGAACCCCTAACCAAGAAATCATGAGCATGTTTTTTATTAAAAAATAAAATAAATTAAAAATTCCATAATACACCTTTTAATCACAGAATCATCCAAAACGTGGAAATAATTAAATACACCTATTTTTGGAGGCCCATGGAAAAATTCTTAATGATCTTTGCCTCCGTTCATGGTGATTAGATTCCTAGAATGAAGATCTGCACCTTGTCGTGTAAGAGATCCTTATCCCATGTGGTTTCATCCCTCTATCATGTGTTTCTCTCACCCCCTGGTCAGATGTTTTCCTCTATATTTATGGATATAGATACATGATTAATTGATCGTTATCTTTTTATCATTTTTCTATTATTTGGGTCAAGATCTCCTTCTTCATCATGTATATGACTTTACTCCTACATTTTGAGGAATTTACATTGGCTGATCATTCATCATCAATTTTATATAGGTGGTATAAATTCAATATCACATTGTCTTCATTTCAATTACATGTATATAAACATATAATTCTTACTTTTTATTAGAAATTATGATTTTTAAATTGAATTAATTAATTTTTGATTTAATTAATTAATGGAATTCATGAAATTAATTGATTATTGAGTTGATTAGTGGAATTTTTTTTATTGTTTAATTATGGTGTTAATTAATGGAATGATGTGAAATTATGATATTGGATAATATGTGATAATCATGTGTGTGACATGGTCTACGGTATCAATATCAAAAAGTGATAAATATTCACATTCGAGTGCGGGACATGATCTACTGTTTCAAAATTCCATATTGATAAAAATTGAAAATTAGTTAGGGAAAAGTATTTATGATTCAAAAGACCATTGTGATTATTAAGGTCTGGCATAGGGACTGCGACTCAATATAAATGATGGTGTTAAAAAGGATGTTATACACCCATGAGTTAAAATTGGACTATGGTCACAATTGACTGTGATATTAACTGAAATGATTAATTCTATAGATAGAATTATGATATACGATATCCCAATGGGATAATTCAGACTCTAGCATGGAATAAAAGAATGTATTGAGGTTTGGATGTCTTCAAGAATAATAGAGTTATGTATTTAAATAAAAAGTAATTGAAAAAATTTAATATTTTTCACTTTATTGATTATATTTTTTTCTTATACAGCATCATACAGATTGTATAGACTATATATTATTTTAGATGACGTTGGTGGTGGCCGAATGAATTGTACTAACACACTACATGGGATTCCGAATCTGTATCCAAATATAATTCATTGTAATAGGATAAGTTAAGGAAAATTGCCCTAGATTATGTTTCTGAGTTAGGATAGAGCATTGATTAGGGAACCTAACATGGGTTTGGGGACCTCATAGGATTTATCAGTGTCTATAATAATTTTGGGATCATCATATAAACACATGACACAGGTTTTCCTAACATATATAATGTTTAGTTTTGGAATGTGTAATCCTCTTTTAGTCTGTATGTGATACTGGTTTTTTTGTTATTGGGTTTATAATTTGGTGTTTCATATTTTATTTCCATAGTGGTGTCAGCATGATAAAGCAGGTAATGTTTCCACATGACTGATATTCAACTTATTTTGTAGTCTGAATCCAATAGAGCATGACGAGGCCTTATTGAGGTCACATAGAGAAACATATCATTGCACCAGTGTGTGGAACCTTATTTGGAAAATTACAATACCATTCACTTTTATTTTATTTAATATTATCTGAATATAAAATTTTCATTCATAAGTCTATATTGACTATCATTTCCATGAACAATTTATTTATATTCCCAAGATGAAATTTCATTTCGTTGAGGCGTATTGTAATATTATTAAAATATTTTCTCTTATATTTTTTATATACTTCCCATTTTACATTTATTATCACGAATAAATCATTTATCGAGATAATATTTTATTCAATTTGAATTTTTTTATCGAAGGGTATTTGATCATAATGTTAATAATTAGTATTGAAATTTAATAACATAATTAATTTTAATTTAGTAATATTATATCCTTGTAGCAATAAATATTCTATAATTATGTGTACAATTAATTGGAATATCTATTACTATGCTTACAATTATAGTATGTGTATTTATTTTTTATACACATAGTCTACTAGCTTGATAATTTTCATATTAGTTTTATGATCATTTTATAGGTTTATATCACAATCTGATTTTAATTGAGATGGTTTATTCTTGGTATTAAATTATATTAAATAATATGACAATTGTTTCATAATCCTTTTCATTTTACCATTATTTGGATATTCATGATATTTTTCAATAAATATATATATTTTACATTATATCATAATAAATTTTTTTTAAATAAAACGAGATATCATTTATCTAATTTATCAAAAAATTTATTTCTTCTAAAACCTTGTTTGTATATGTGTTTTAAAAATTGACTTTATCCTATCATAAATTAGTGAAATTAATTGTAATAAATTTTCAGTATTTATAAATTTTATTCAAAAAAATATTATTTCCCTACAATTTAGGTTTTTATTTTAATGAAAATGTCAAAAGAATCTATATTTCGTAACATGGACCACAAGTACAGTATTTTCCAATATGATGACCACTCAATCAAATCATGATCACCTAACATGTTTTCAAATGAATATTTTTAATTTTAATTATCAATGACATTAATTTTCAAATTATTTTCTTAAAATACATGGATATTATCCTCCAGATTTTTTAAATATAATTTTTATTTAATTAACAAATACAACCCTTACTCATACTCAAATGGGTATATGTTTTGTTGATACAATATTTATTCTTCCACTAAATAGATTATGGTTATTTTGAACAAGGATATTTTTTATATTAACTTCAATTAATCATTTTTGTAGAAAGGAACATCCCCTTTAGTGACCCACAATCTAATTAACATTGAACATTAAATGTCCCCTAAAATTTTAAATTATTTGTCATGTGTATAATTATTTAATCATCTCTACCCCATTTTAACATATGGTGAATACAATTAATGATAACTTTTTAACGGGGGAAATATTAATAAATATATATTCTATAAACAAAACATATATATGATAAGGAACATTTTTTATGAATTATATAAATTAATTAATATATAAATATTGATTTAGACTAATTTTAAATGAGTTGTGAACTATTAATTATTATAAACTATATTCATCATTATTCTCATGATTTGAAATAAGTTGCAAAAAAACCCTTCAAGTTTTTTACCATGCGACTATAACATTTTCATAAGATATATCATTATAGTAAGAATCTTATGAAGGGTCTTGCCATGAATTAGAGGTATTTTTAACTGGAATGGTTTAAACCATCATAAGTATAAATCATTATGGTAGAATTATAATGTTCTTAGGAATCAATACATCTAATAATTATGAAAATCCAACAATTACATTTTTTTCATTATCCATTATATTTTTTCAATGATATTTTCCATAGTTGCATTTAATTCTATTATTATTGATTATATGGAATGTTTAATCAGTTATTTAAAATTCTATATTGAATATTTGTTATCAAGACATGATATTAATGTTGTTTGAATGGTATATTAGAATCAATTATTTACCATCCCAAATTGATTATGGTCATTGATTCGTTAATCTTTTGTAGTAATTAATACTTAATGATAATTAGATCTCACATATATTTTGTTTCATTTCCCCTTGATTCAATGATGTTTACTATTGTTGATATTATATATAAAATAAATATATTATACAAAAGGAAAAGAAGAAAAAATATGTTGTAATTTTTGTGTTCATTTTTAATACAAATCTAATGTATATATCTAGTTTACCATGTCTACATAAATATTTGGTCCATTGAGATTCGATTCACTTGTATATTATTGTAGTGTAATTGTAGTAGGAACTACATATATGTATTTGGGGCTTGTTTGTCTGCATTTTGTATCAGAGATAGATTAAAAGAATAATTGAGAACTAGATATAAGAAAATATTGATTAGAGATCATAGCCGTATGATAAAAGTTTATGAAAAATATATAATAACATAATTTTTTTTGTTAATATAGGAATTATATATTTTTTATTACTAATAATCCCTTTTAATGAAGGTACATGTATACGTGGTTTTTGAAATTATTTACTGAGGGGTAATAAATCATAAAAGGGCTCATCAAGCTTGACTAGATTGTTAACTTGAACAAGACAATGATCCTTACTACTTACCTAGTTTGACATTCCAAGGGGAAATTTATAATAGAATTCACATTTAATTTTAAAACAAAATTTAAGGATTTAAATAGACAAAGTAAATGAATGACATAGGATTAAAAATTTTCCAATGAAATACATGTGTTAAAACAATATGGATTATATATTTTGAATCATGAATTATATTTTATATGTATTTTTAATAATGGTATTTTGGGATATGAATTATTAAATGTATACATATCGTGTTAAATTTTATAATAACATGTTTCTTAATTTAATAAATTATAACAAATACCATACCTGATTGATTAGACTAAGTTTGATCATAAGTTCAATTTCAAAAAATAATTTTTTTGGGTTTATTTTGATGAGAATCAACCTAAATTATGGAATATTTTTCATAAATTAATGGAAACGTAATTTGAGGTATAATTACATTACAATTTTTAGATATATTTATAATGGTATTTCCATTTTTAGGATTGATACGATTAATACTTACAATTTAATAATAGTCAAATAATATAATTATAAGTTGACCAATGGGATGTTATTTTAAAAAACATAGAAAAAATATTATTTATTGATTAATTTTCTTTTAAGGATGCCCAAAATATTTTTGGAAACATTATATGAAAATAGTTATTAAAAAAACATTGTGCCGGGTGAAAACGCATATTATTTGGTTAGGCTATAGGACTTGAACCCATACTCTAAGGACTATATGGGTTTAACATGACCACGATAATATGGAATGTACTTTTAATGATTTCATTTTTAGTTAAATAATTTGATGAATAAAAATTATTAATAGTGTTGTAATATTTCATTAGAGGATTAGATATTAATGTGTTATATATATTGGTTTTGGAAAACAGTTAGTGACATATGGAAATACTTGAAACACATTTATGGATCTTATATTTTTTAATAGTTAATTTTTTTTCTTTAGTAATACAAATGCATTTTTTTGTTTTCTATTTCTTGGAATATGCATTGAATTTTATTGAAGAAATGTCAAAGGATAAAATTCTCTATTAGAAATTGAATCATATAACAAGTGTATCAAAAAATTATTATTTAGTAAAATAATTCATCAAAATTAGAATAAAAATATATTGAAATATATTTTTAACCTATTAACAATAAAAATGATCATTTGAGAACTAGTAGATTTAAGGTATTAATACCCTGAAATTTACAATGATCATTAAATTTATTTTGATCAATGAACTCAATTATTCAATATTATTATTAATTGTTTTCCACAATGTACATGTATTCAGTTTCCAGTATGGTTATCCTAGTTAGAAACATAGTTATATGTTATTCCATGTGACATTTTTACTTTTAATTACCTCTTACAAGGAGGATATTTTATTAAAACATTTAGGATGTGGGTTTATCATAAATGATATTTCCAAATTTCAACCCCTTTATTACCATTTTCATGTATAAATTTAGATTACTCAATTTATTTATGGTGTGTAGAATTTAATAACAGATAATTATAAATAAGTAACTTTTTATTTCATAGAATTTATGAAAAAAAACAATGCATAGAATTTAATATAACATATCAATTCCCAAAAATATGTTTAATATTTCAACTAAAAACATTATATATTATAAAATCATGGGTCAATAATTTTTACATGTGTTACACACAACTATGAATTTTGTAAACATGAAAATATTTAATTGAATAAGAAAATACAATTAATAATATTATCTAAAATGAAAAAATATAATAACCAGAAAATTTAAAAATAATAATAGGATAAAATATCATAGGAAATTTATTTTTTAATTCATTTATTTCAAATTAATTAGTAATTAATATATAATAAACTGAATATGAAGAAAATATTTTTTAGAAATATATTTTACACACTGAAGAATATAATATCAATAAATTAAAATAACTAATGGTAGTTGATGATATTAATTAAATATCTATATTTTATATTCAAACAAATATTTCCTAATTAATAAATTATATTTGACTGGTATAAGATATGCACATATCCCATTTTATAGATAAAAAATTTAATTTTTTCATCTCCAAATTTTCTTCCATTTGATAAAGAACATGATTTAAAAATAATTTTTGAAACTTTTATAAAACAAATTTATGAAAATAAAAATCATTTTTTATTTTAGGATGCAATTATTTTATTAGGGGGATTTTTTTGTATTTATATGATAAGTTTCATTTTTTGAATAGAAACATATAATGAATTATTATTGAAAACTGACTTTTTTTCTAAATAATGAATATGGTAAATTAAAATTTATTTTTTCCTTAAACTAAAAATATTTATTGTATATATATATATATGTCATTATATTCCAAAAAATTAGTTTATATATTATGTTTTTTTCAAATTTTTGAACATTTTGACATTAAATGTAATGTTTTTTTGTCAGCTCCGTGGGATAAATTTTGATTAAAATTATTCCATTTATATTATATGAATTTGATAAAATGGTTTTCATATTTGGAATAATAATATTTCAAAATATTTTCAACATAATTTTTGAACAATGTGATTGGTGAGAAGAGCTAGTGTTAATCACATTGATTAATCAAAAAATGAGTTTACTTATTAGTAAATCATGAACAATATGTTGTTGATATGAACCATAACTATCCTAAAATGCAATGTATGTACGTATTTATAGAATATATATTATTTTATAAAAAAAACATTCATTATTTTAGTCACATGTGCAGTGGGATACCACCCACTAATGATTACATTTCAGTATTTACAAGAATGCCACTCATCGTCCATTATAAAAGCGAACTCACTCCTCTCACTTATTCACACTTTCCATTTTAATTGTTTCATTAAAAACATAAATTTTCATTAAAAAAACATCCTTATAATAATAATAAAATAACAAATTTTAGTTTTGCAATAAGTCCAACCAATGGAGTCCTTTGGTGAATTCAGAAAGGAGATACACAAAGAAGAGGTAACGTTCATTAATGATTGTATTTACTTAATTTATTTGAATACCCCATGAATTAATTTAATATCATGATTATATAGTAAATACAGTATAATACATATATAGATATCTTTTTAGGTTATGTTTATAACCATAAACTATAATCCATTACATAAAATGGATTTCAAAATCATCATTAGTGTGTATGGAGGAATAAATGTTTTTGGACTGATGTTGTTTATTTTTACATTAACACCAATCAATGCTGAGAATAAATAGGTAAATAATATTTCTATATGATGTTTTTGATGTTTATTATATTTATTTTTCATTATTTATTAGATAAAAATTCCTTCTTAATTTCAATTTTTTGGAATACAATAATATAATTCGTATGTATAGTGGATTACCACAAAACAATGTCTTGTGATTCATTCACACCTTACATGGAATGTATTATGAATGAGTTTAATAAAATGATGATATATATATATATATTAAATAAATATGAAAAGGGAATAAATAAATAAATATTTATTTATTTTATATCATTTTATTCGAAATTAAAATGATGAAGTAGTCATGCAAACGTACGGATGACCATCATAGTGAACAATGTATTTCATTTGCAATAACAAAATTTTATTGAATAATATATATATATATATATAATATGATATTTATATAATGTTTTGCATTCTAAATATTATTTAATTATGATCTATGTAAGACAAACTAACAAACAAAAAGTCAAAAAATACTTGAAAAACAAAGGACGTTATTACTCAAAATGTCAAAAATCGTGAAGGATTACTAATGAAAGAGAAATAATATGTTTTAATAGAATAAAATATGAAATAATAAATATTAATTTGTTTTCATAATTAGATAATAACATTCCATAAACCACTATACCTTACGGTATAAAAAAACCAACAAAATGGAAAGTGTAATGTAAGGGATTATGTCTAAATTTAATTTTATCGAGGCATATTGTAATATTATGAACAATGTTTCTCTTATATGGTTTATATACATCCCATTATACAGTTATTAAATTATATTCTCTTATATATTTATAATAATGATTTATTATTCAGGAAATTACATTAATATAATTTATATGGTAATTTTTTAATAAACCCATTTATTATCATATCCTCTTATTTATATTTATCATGTAATACTATAATTTTTCATTTGTTTTGAACTCAAAATGATTATAAATTTTATTTATAATATCAAACTTTATTTTTCTAATCAATAAAAAATATTTTATTTTTTTAATACCATGTTTTAAAAAAAGTAAAAATATTTTTATGTTTTTCAAAATGATTCAATGGAAATTTTAAAAATTTCTTCTAATTAAAATATATGGACAAAACAGTATTAGTAAATTTTAATAACAATTAATTTTTATATTTGATTTAAAATGTTATAATAATATATTTTTTTGAGATGAAATATATGAACATATTTTTCACTTTCATGACAGGTCAATGATTTCCATAATTACCTTGAACTTTTACTATTTTGTTTTTTGTGAAAATATTTTTAAAATTGAATTTCAAGGATATGTATTTTTTAAATCATTTCAAAAAATGAAAAGGGTATTTCCCAAAAAAAGTTATGATCTCATTTATTTCATCAATGAAATATACGATTATTCATTCTCTATTGGATATTTGACAAATCGATACCATCATTATTCATCCTCAAGATGAATTATGATTATTTTGACCACGGATAATATATATATTCACATGAAAAAATAATGTTTTTTGTGATTATCATCCCCTCGAGTAATTAAAATTTTCAAGAAACATTTAACATTATATTTCTACTAAATAGCTATATATTTATCATGGATATTATTATTTCCCAAAATTTATATCATATTCACATATAATGTTTAATTTGATAGTTATTTTTTTATATTGATAAATATTGATAAAACCTTATTATTTAATGAATATTGATGTTTGATATGGAACATCATTTTTGAATTAAATATATTATTTGATATACGTGGATTTATTTGGACTTGTACAAAATTGGTTAGGGTCCACATAATGTAATCCCCTAAATGCATTGGTAGTCTCCTGATATGAAAACCTTTGGAAACCAACCCTTCATGTATGTGACCAACTGGTTTTAAAATATCGAAATGATATTATTTGAATTTAAGTGTCTTATGAATGTTAATGAAAATAATCAACTAGGTTGGTAACCAAAATTTACTAAACAGTATTAATGATATATCATGATAGTGGAGGTATCATATTTTTTGGGATAAATAACATCCAAAAACTAGGAACTTCCTCCATTCAGTTTTAATTTCCATTATCCTTTATTATTTATACGATATTATTATGGATTCATTTATTTAAATTCTTATTGAATTAATGGAATGTGTTCTATGTTATTTAACATACCATATTTATTTTTCATTATCTCACGAATATTATCATGTTATATAAATGGTGTGTGTCCTTAGTTATTTACTTTTACATATTGATTATTCTCATTTATTCAATATAACATCCTCTATACATTACCCTTACTTATTATTTGAGATCACCCTTAATTGTTTTTCCTTTCCTTACCATGCAATTGTGGTTACTATGTCAGATATACTGGGATATTGTAGATGTAATAATGAAACACTCTGAAAAAAACAAAAAAATTTAATATTTTTTTATTATTTTGAAAATTAATTGAAATTTATTTATCATGATTACAAATACTAAAAAACTATAAAAAACTATATGATGTGATTTTATAGTGTCTATTAACAATTTAATGGTAGAAGGAACTAAACAAGATATATAGTGGCCGAGTCAATACAATTAGTGGACAAAGTCCCTTTCTGAATCGAGTAACCCTCGTTTCAGTCCTGTTTCACTGAACCGGTATAACCTACCATTTAAGCCATGTATATCTCATGAGATATAAAATCTTTACCCAATGCATTGGAGGGAGTTATAGGTCCCACCCATCTTATAATGAATCCTTTCTTATGTGTGCCACATAATCATAAATCATATATCATCGCATAACCCATGTAATAAATATGTGATTCTTAAACAACATGACATCATAAAAAAATTCATATAAGATAAATGAATTCATAAAAATGTTTCCATCAAAACATAATCAAATCCATGTAATAATAGGGATAAAAACAGAACCCTTTTATTATCTTAGATGGAAAATAATTTTGATAAAATACTTGAACTTTATTTTTGAGGAAAATATCCTTTCTACTTCAAAAAAATTTTTCCTTTCATAACATGTCATAAAACATTAAAATAAAAGAAGTTGATTAAAAATAAACTTGAAAACTTGTAAAGGAAGCTTCTTGGAAATAATGTTTTAAAAATCAATTCATGCCGTATAAGTTAAAAAAAAAATTCTTCGAACTTTTGTCGGAAAAGTCAAAAAGTACATCGTACGAAAAACAACAAAAGATTCCATTCATTTCTTTTACTAAAATCTCACCGAAGGGTAAAAATGGATTTAAAAAATTGTAGGTGGATGGAAGTAATATTACATATTGATGAAACATGGACGTGGATGATAAAATACACCCCAGTAAATACTTACGAATAAACAATCTCGAATAAAAATGAGATTGTGATATTTCCCTTACCTTAGGTCTGATTTGCTTCGTATGTGTCCGAAACTCCTGTATAATGATTTAAATAATGTCATTGACTTATTACAAAATCATATTCATTGTTATGATATCATATATGGTTCACTTATGACTTTATATTACCCATTCTTTTGTAAATTCCATGTTAAAGAAGCGTTTTGGGTAAAATCGTTTCATTTATCGTAGGTGTTTTGACTTGTTGTTCTTGAAATTATTATTACTTATATCATGATTTACTTACTTCTAGAATATAAAATATGATTTATATATCATATATATTCATTATATATATATATAAGATAGATAAATGAAATGAAAAATACCGTTCATGGAGACGGTAGTCCGTATGTACGCATGAACGCTGTTTCCTTTCCTTATTGTCTTGAATGGAAGTAAGTAGATGACATACATATACATATATACATAAATCCAGTAGCTTTATAATGTCATATATTTCATTATTATTTATTATATATAATTTTTAATCATTCTTAAATGGTTAACATGGAGAATGAGTCGCATCGCGTCGTGGAGACGGTAGTCCGTACGTACGCACGAGCGATGATATCATTTCCATAAATATTGAATTTAATTGGAGTGGATTATACAATATATCAGAATCAATATGATGCTGTAATAACTATGCATAGTTATTCTTTACACCATTATACCCATCCATGTAAGGTGGTGGTGGAAAATAGATTACACCACGGCGTGGAGACGGTATTCCGTACGTACGCACGCGCGGTGATTTCTTTTTCCGTAGGATTGATAGATGGTGAAATAGGGTTGTTTCATACTTATAATAACATATCAGTATATGAGTGATACTGATGTTATTACTTCATAATGAAACAACCTAATAAGAAGAAGTGGAAGAAGAAATAAAGATGAAAGAATTGGTAACGGTAATTACCTCTTCTTTGAAGCGCCTCTTTGATACCTCCACTTAGGGCACTAAAATTGGACTTTGAGGAAGACCAGAACCTCTAGGATGTTTCTAGGGAAGTGGAGAAGAGATTTTGGAAGGGGTTGGCCGATCTTGAGTGCTCAAATTGGTTTGAGGAGGAGGGGAAGGAGGTGTCCTTTTATAAGGGAGGAGAGGGGCACCTTAGAAATATCTCAAAATATTATTTTATATTAAAGTCAAAATCGGTTTATAATGGTTCCAAAGGGTCTTATTTCGAAGCTAAAGTGGGGATGGGTCGAAATCCTATCAACCAATAGTATTTAGAGATGGTTAGGTTATTATTTTAACCTTATCAATTAGATTTAACTCTAAGTTAAATAATTTAACTTTTACCGTGTCTTTTTGTTTTCTTTCACTATATGGTTAATACACTTACAATAACATGCCAAACGAACCCCAAAATGTATATTATTAATAAATATATCTTTATCTAAGTCATTTGGCCGAACCTTTGATTTTTAGGAATAAAATAACAATTAATAATATAATATTTGATTTAAAAACTATTTTGTGTCAATTTTGACACTATTTGATATATGATTTTTGTGAAAGTAATAACAGAGTTATATGTTTGAAAAAAGTTGATTACATCAAAACTAATATATCTTATTAACCTAGAAAATTAGTGTAAGTCATAAAAAGTCTCAAATTACATTCATTTGAGCATTTATAACATCAATTATGTTAATATTTCCTTAAAAGGGTAATTACTGTATCATCGTTGTGTCATAAATAAATTAATTTATTTAAAGTCTAAAAATTATAAATAAACTATCATTATGTAGGAAATCTTTTTATCTTTCTAATGAATGTTTATAGTCTAATTTATCTTATTTATAACCACATATTAAAAATGTTTTAGTTATTAAACTTTGATTTTAACTATTTTAACTATTCATTAAATAAAATAATATTAAATGTCATAATCTAATCCAAATGGACCTAAATGGTCATATTATATTCATAAGGTTGTTTTTGGTCGAATTACACTTATCCAATAGAATTAGGACATGTGTTAGGGTAATAGTATTATCATATTTACCCTTAGTTACCCTATTGACTATTAACCGTGGTAAAAAAAAGTAAAAAGTTACTATTCACCAAAAATTATTTTCATCTCATTGAACCAAATTTTACTTACTGACATCAATCGTGTCTCTCAGATTTTTGAAATTCCATTCATAGAAGCGGTAAAATTATGTTTTATGAAAAATTCTGTTTTTTTTAACTACCACTTAGTAGTTTCACTATTCATCAAAAATTGATGTTTTTCAGAAAAATGCCAAACTTTCATCCTAAGATATATTTCATATTCCGAATTAAAAAATGAAGTCTATTTTACCAAATTCATAACATAGAAATTGCATTAATTAATTTTATAATTAAATCCCGCTGTTAAAACAAATAGCGTGTTTTTAAGAAACAATATCTATCAAAAGATTGACACATGATTATGTCTTGTTTAAATGTGAAATTACATCCAATTACTAACATTGTATTAAATTGTAAAAATTTATTCTAAATATACTATAAAACTACTCAAATTAATAATTTATCACTATTAATTATTTCGATTAAAAAAGTTGTTTTTAATTATAATTTAGTAATTTTCACTATTCATCAGAATATGAAAGTTATCCGAAAAGTACCAAAATTTCACCTTAGGCTAAATTCGATACTCCGAATCCAAAAATGAAGTTCATTTTGAAAAATAAGATTTACAGAATTTCAAAAAGTGGTTATTACTATTCATAACGGCTAGTTTAAATAATATTTTAATAGCATATCGTTGTTTAGTGAAACTCGGTATTGCGTATTACACACGCTATCGAGGAAGGTCGCGATTGCGTGTAATGCAAGGCAAGTCAAGGATGCGTGTTGTGCAAGCTCCTTTTTGTGTAGCGTACAACACAAGACATTAATAAAATTAAAAAGAATATTTTTTATAAAATCTTGGGCAGTTACAATCAACCACTTATGTTATCATCGACTATTACCAGACTACCCATAGCAATGAGATTTAGTTTAGGGGTGCTCCTCATACCATCCCTAACTCAAGAGGGGCTACTACTTTCTCTCAGCACTAGAATGATGTTCCTCCTCATGTTTTATGATTCATTCATAGGGGAGGTCCTCCAAACATCATTAGGATCCATCGTCATGGAACTCTTGGTTAATCAAACTACGAATACAAATGACATTCCATTATCATTGTGCATTAGCATCAAGGTACCCATTGACCCATTAATAGCTTAATTGGATATCCTCCCCACTCTAGCATCCAAATATGTGGAGGAAATCCCCACTCCATAAACAATCAGTACAATGGTCCTATTCTTGATATCATTTTCATCCAACACAAAAATCCTCCCCATTCTACAACTTACCAGAGTGGAGGTCCGGACCACTCTTTAAATGTTCAACAAGGATGTACCTCAATGTTTCCACCATCTCATGAAAAATATTAACTTATCTGAAATCAATCCCATTGGTGGTTCTCCCCATGGATTCAATAAATAGTACAAAGGTCCTCCATGTACTCATTTTTCTCAACATGGAGGTCCTCCCCAGTTCCCAGTTACCATGAATATGTCCTCCTCAATATTTCAATAATAAGATTGGAGGTCCCCCACTCCAATGTATTTCTATGAAAATTTCATAGACACTCATATGATAACTGATAAATAGGTCATCCTTGTATCATGAAAAATCATAGTTATGTCCTCCCACACCATAACCCAATATCAAAAAGGTCTTCCTTATTTCAAAAAACATCCCTTAATTGATGAACTATACCCATGGAAGGAGGGATGATCATCCTCAATGAAGTATAGTTTTTGGGAAGCTCCATTTTATTGTTAATAATGATCACTAATCAGATTAAAAGGAATTTTGTTATTGAATAATGGAACATTCACCCAGTTATGTGAATCATAGTTTGGGGTACGAGCCTGACAAGTGTGGTTCTCTATCTTAGAGGTTTTACATCCTCAATATATCATAATCGATTTTATTTTATATCTATGTGGGGTAATATTTCACTCCCTTATAGTGCCTCAATGTGTTGTCATCTCTATCATCTTTTGTTTTATTATCTACCTCTATCTGAGACCATAGTGAATTGTTTTATAGTAATGTATATGATGAGAACATAGTGGAACTGCCAATAATGTCTTCTTATCTAAAACATGAGGTATTGGAAGACACCTAGTCACATGCGGATATAATTATGAACATAAAACATTCCTCAAGAGACCAGATATCATGAAATGATTAGTAATTACATGTGGTGGTTACTCCAAAGACCAATCTACTACCACCCCAATCCACATTAGTACTGTTATACCCATAACATGATCCAATTGATGCTTATGAATAAAAACAGAATGTGTCCTCTTTTGTAAAAGGATTCTTAGGGGTTTTATGGTACTCTAATCAATCATCCACTCTGTTTTGGCTGATTGAAACCTCCAATTATTAGGTCAGGGGATCCTTCTCTAAATACTATGATGCGAGTATACGAAATACGATCAGGGAAACGCCTTTTCACATCTCTGATCATTTGTTCTTCGTCCCACGAATCTAATAGTGTTTTGACGACATTGTACATCAATGATGCATGGTTGAGATACTTTCACTCTAATTGGTTCATCATTCCACATGACCTAAATATCACAATACCCTCAAATAGAGTTTTTTCCATAGCTTCACATTTATTATCAGAATCTTTGAATAGGCTCATCCTCATGTGAAGATCTCAGTTTTCAAAAAATACAATGCTCACCACTTCAGTCTGATCTGATCACAACTTTACCACCGAGGTGTTATTGAGGATATTACTTCTAATTTTATTACAGAGAATATGGATTTGAAATAGGTAATTAAAGATGGACACACAAATATAAGATATAATAGATAGATCCATCCCCATGGGGAAGTACAGTATCATGTAGAATATCATACTTGTGTCTTCCCTCAATTGAAAAGATAGTTAATCTGTCTTATAGATCCTTATTCATAATCGTCATCTGATCGGTATACCGATAAGGGTAAATAGTTGATCAGTGCCTCTATGACCTATGACCTGTCTGATGTCATTTATAAGGAAATGGATGATTATAATATGGACACCATTCTTATGAAAAACATAGATCATAAGAGGCTTATTGACTAGCTCCTTGTTGGGAGGCTCAAAGATTATGTAATTTCTCAATAAAACCAGGTTCCTCCTCCACTGGAGAAGTAGGGGTAACCACAATTCATCCCCACCAGTGTCCCCTAGTTGTTCTTGGCAATATTTAACATCTCTCTATGGTAGAGATAGGGGTTAACGTCAAATGATAATAGTATTCATCACCCAATATGCATGAGCATTGTGATAAACCTCCTCAAGAACAAAATAATGGAGATCTTTAGGATTCTCCCTGATATAATGATCTATATTATCGGGTTAATGATACAATAAACACACTATCTAGTAGTCGTCCTCGTCTATAAGTGAACCCCCAACATGAAAATTTGATAGTTTCTCTCACAACTGACCATGAATCCCTATATATGTGACATGTAGAGATCCAACAACATGGAATGTTGAATTCAGCATGGGTAGTTGACATGAGAGTACCCCCATGTTTTTAGAATCATATGTTTTCCCCCTTTAATGAGTGAATCTACCCACTTCAACATCTATCCTACTTTATATCAAGGTGAGGAACCTTGTTGGGAATTCCAGAGGAGTAAGAAGGAGCCATGATCCAAAGTTTTTTTTGATATATTGGATGCCTATACATTCTTCTAGTACAACATTTAACTTATTCATCCCATTACTGTTTTTTAAGATCTCCATATGCAGTTTCTTGATTGGTATAGCTCCACTACATGAACTAGAATAATTTCATACCTATTCAATTGAAAAATACTACTAGATGAGCACATCAAATACTTTTTTCCATATAGAAGGGGCTCTTGTATTAAATCGATACTCAACTGACTCATGGAATGTTTCTAATAATTTCTATGGTTAATCAAATGATTGAATTTCAACCTAAAATCATCACTCTGAATTTTGTAGGTGGATTCTAGGATTTCATTAACATGTCTCAACCCCTAGACGTAGACTAAAAACAGGCCAAGAAGACACGCTTGTTGCCTCTCAATTCTCATGAAAGATGGAATTACATGTATGATACAACTACTATATTATATATTTATTCTAAATAGTCAGTAGAGTTGTTTTTAGTAGAGTGTCACCAAGAATAACCTCTCTGGGTGAAATAACCTTGGGCTCTACCTCACATAGTGAAAAATCGATAGTCATCACCTCACCTAGAATTGTGACCTCTGTGAGATAATGTGGTCTCATATCTTCATCAGGATATAGCCCCTTATCAAGGTTAGACATCTATATATCAATTCATATATTGGAGAAAAAGAAACTACACCTTCATGGAAGTAGAAGTTCCCAATAAATTTAAAAATTCCTTGGGAGAGGGGGTTCTAAAGATGCTAGAGTGTATGATACCACATGATTTTAAGGTCATTGATCTCCTTGACTAATTCCATTTGTAAATAATACAGCGAAATATAATAATTATATTTTATGCTTTTAAATAATGAAATAATTATCAATTTAAAAATGTTGTAGTCATGTTTGGCTATAGACCAATACATGACGAAAACATCCCTGTTGAGCTGAAAAGTGACATGAAAAGGTTCTGATGAATGGAAATAGGTTTTCATCCAACAGAAGGAGATGTATCATGAAATCAGGGATTATAGATAAGATGATCATACCCATGGTGTTATTGGTTTCATCATAATCCATCTTGATCCTAATGATGTCTACATGCTTTCTCCAGCTACCACTTCTGCATCAACATCACATCCTTCTACATATCTAGTTTTTAGGCACCAACTATGATAGGGATTGAAAATTCCCATATTAGGGGAAAATCCATCCCATACTATTGAATATTTCATTCCCATAGAGATGGGTATCATAATTGGAGTCCCCCAAACATTGTAAGGCTCTAAATATGAATGCTAGTAATTTCCCTCTAGGAATACCATAATGTTATTGGATCTCTTAACAACCCCTAATAAAGAGGAATGTCGAGAAATATATCCATGTTTCATTCACCAAAACCAATGATGAAGTGTTAAAAGGTATGAAAATTTATAGATTAATTCCATCCACAACATGCATTCTACAAAAACTAGAATGATGTTCTTGTATATGGCTCAACAGGTATATTCCACCTATCCTGTTTTGTCAGACACACCACCACATCTGAACGTGCAACATGATGGGGATGAATATCCACACCACATCATGATCAAACATGTGAAGATAAATCGAATCCTAAGAAATCCAACCATATGCAAATGAATATTATGTATAATTCTCTTGTTGTGAAGGATGAGTATTAAAGCACCATCTGGAATCCATTTATTCATTCATCATCTCTCATTGACCCACATCCAAAGAGAAATACAATGTGATATGATATGTGAATTTGGATTAGAAGTATGATATTCTTAAGAACCTCACCACTATACCTGTAAACATCTTGCTCGTTGATTCCCACATCCTATATAATGAGAAGCGTGAGGCCCTTATAAGGAACTTGAAGAGACCACTATAGTTTTAAATAGAGTGAGCCTCCATAGAGAACCTATAATTCGAGGAAGAATAATGATAATAATTCCAAGATATAATCTCTTTCTAGGGAGATGACTAGGGATCTCTCATGTAGGGGCACATCCTCACACTGCATGACATTGGAGAACTCAATGACATAGAGAATTATTGTTGTCTAGTTTAAATATTTTTTAGGATCAGTCACATACTAACTTGGATGCTCTGTAGGTTGGGACTAACTAAAACATATTTGAGTCCCCATGACATGATGATTCAGCATAAACACAATACTGAATATAGACTACGAGATAGAATCCATTTGACGACCCAATTTAATGTTTTAGTAGAAACACTTAATGTATGTTTGTGTAATAGGATACCACCTTCAATGCATTTCTGGGTAGTAAATGTATCCATCTGCACGAATCAAATCCATAATCATGTCACCAATTATTCATGTACTCCATCAATGGTTGAGTATGTACTCTCCATGGTGAATCATATCCCTTTTTGTTTAGTGAAGATAACTCTATAGATTCTGGATAATACAAGGGAATATAAAGGGAGATTCATGCCAATGAGTTTATGAACAAAACCATTGCAAATAGCCTATGAACATATTTTGAGAAATGATTTTATTCACCTTATTCACTGGTTGGAGGCCAAAATGCTGATCATGGGGAATTTCATCATCATCCTGAAGAGGAAGGGACAATATCCCCCCAAATACATGGTGCATCATAAGATTAACTTATACTCATACATAGTCTAGGCTCATGTAATACCAAGACCCACTACCCCTATAATGTAAAGAGATGTTTTCCCCATGTATAAAACTATTTGACAAGCCTAATTTTTTCATAGAGATGGGTTGAACAAACACAAACTAATCATCCACCATTAATTCAACCTCATGAATGGACCACTAGGTCAAAAACTTGACTAAATAACCTCTACATCCTCCATCACTATGGTTTCAAAAGGGATGGAATCCCTTAGTAAGGATTCAATATCCAGCACCTAGGCAAATAGTAGTGCTCCCTATAATCAATCTTCCCAAATAAACTTTTTACTCATCATATTACCCTATATCAATCTATGAAGAGGATATATAATACGATCCTCCAATATTTGAAGAAGGTGTCTCCACTATCATTTATGAGATAGTTCTTGTGAACCATGAATTTGAGGAAGATCCTATGCCGATGCAGATTAGAAAAACTACACATGTGAAAGATCATAAAAAATACATTGATTTATAGTAGAGACATCAATATTTATTTTCCTAGATTTTTATGGGAAGTTTAGAGAAGACCCTCAAGTAAACTACCAATATCTTTATCTCCCGATGACTCATCACGGGATGAATAACCCCCCACGAAAATTCAACATTGTCACAAATCCATCGATAATGATGAAGATGATAAGTTTATCAAATCCATATCTGTGAAGGAATTCCAGAAACCCCATTTTTCTCACATATAGCATCATATTTAGGAAAAATAATTTCCATATTCGAGTCTTTATCAACTTCTTGATCTCAATCCACACTTTTCAATGGATTACTTGCTCCTTTAACTGATATATCTTTTGATTAGCTCAATAGTTGGATTTTGGCCCCTCTCGTGTGTGGATGAGTTTTCTAGATTCAACTAGATATTAATGGAAGCTGAATATGTGGAATATACCACCTTTATATTTCTACTAGGGACCTTTTTATAGGTGGTTATTCCCTTTGGTCTGAAGAATGAATTATCCAGAAAACAAAAAGCCTTGAATTTTTTCTTCTACATGATCATCAGGACACTAGTGGAATTATACATGGATGATGTGGAGGTTATATCTGGAAATATTGATGACCATATCAGATATCATGATAAACTATTTGTCTTCATCCTCTCCCAACACATGAAGGGTAACCCCTTGATGTGTGTCTTTGGGGTGACACCTAAGATGTTTCTTGGATTTTTCATCAGGTATAATGTCATAATCATAAACCCAAAGAAGATCAATTATATTATCTAGAATCATACTCTAAGAAACTTCTGGATGATATGTGGACATCATGTTTACCTATGCTACATATTCTAGTTAAACATGAATCTGGCCACCAATTGTATGCACTTTTCTAGGATCCTGAAGAATGACAACATCTATTAGTGGGATGAAGAGTTATAGGTCTTATTTGAGTAAAAAATACAATATATTCTACAATAATTTATTCTAATTTCACCAGTATCTTTAAATACTAAGGCCCCCTACATGAAAATAGTTGAGTGGTCCCCCAATATTCTTCTTTCTCAGAAGAACAATGAAGGTTTAGTGAAGTTTTTATACTATCTCAATCACATGATCCTCGAAGTGGAGTACAAATACTGTTATATCAAAATAGTTTCGTCTTTTTAAGGTTATAATATATGAAATTATCCATAGCATCAAAAGACATAATTGGTATCTTATTTGGATCCAAAAAATTATATCTTGAACCACCAAATGTTTAAAAACAAACTTGACCCCTAGGAATTAATCCATCAGTAGTTCGATCTCAGGTTCATATGTAGAAGCCCATTATGGTTGAAGTGTTACCAGACATTCTTTCCACCCATCCAGCCCATGAGAAGTATTATCTGGATGTCAGTTTCTTATAATAGGCCATCCTTTTAATGGAACTATCTATTACAAGTTGTATGATTCACTTTGTTGGTTCCACTTGGATAACAACTATAATACAGTTCCATGATCCCAGAATCAGAAGAGTATGTATAGAGATTATCTTCGTCTCCCATGTGCAAGATATCCTTCCCTACTCATTCCATTTATCATATGTTTGAATTAATAATGAGTATGAGTATAAGACTCTCATAACTAGTTTCGAGATGGATATCGACATAGATGTTCCAAATGTTAATTTAAAGAGAGAATCTACGTTAGTCATCATGAATTTTAATGGTGATGACATCATTAGGACTCTCGATCTCATGCTCTTATAGAAGTGAACTTTCTAGCTGATAGCATAGTTTATATCTAATCTAGATGTGACTCATGTTCCCTATTTAAAGAATGGTCGATTCGATTCCCAGTCCATTTGAGAATCATAACACAAAGTGAATAACCAAGTTGACCTTTTAATCCATTTGTAACACTAAATATTCATTTATCCTATCATCCCAAATTATGATGATGATGATTGAATTATTGTAAGAATGATAACTATTGGTGCATTTAGATCAGGGCAACCAGAATCTCCTAAGGTAGAAGAAACCTCTAATTGGACTAATCCTTTCTTAGAGTATATCCAACACAACACATTACCTAAATACATAGTTGTATATGAAATAATATGTCACATTGAAACATAGTCCACCCTCTAGAGTGGGACCAACATAATGAAGTCTCTCTATAGAAATGGTTTGGATGAAATTTTCCACAGTTGCATTCAAGGACATGATATTACCCAGTCTAGGCAGCATGTTCAAGTCAAGAAATGTGGTGATCATCATTCAAGGTTTAATCTCTCCCAATAGATTCTAATGTTGGGATTCATATATTCCTCCATGATCTGTTACTACATAAATTATTCTAATAGGTTCTAATCATGTCAGATCCAAGTCTTTTTTGTCCATCGACCATCAAAACACCTCTATACGACTATGGATACATGGCCCATTACAGTGTCAGGACTAGCTATCATGGGACCGTATCCACCAATGAAAAATTTGCAATGAAGTTTCATTCTAACAATATTATATGTATTCTAAAAGTGGTAATAATCAATACCTCTTAAGAACGTCAAGGACCAATCATTTGTTGAATTTTAGAGTTGCAATATTTTCCATCGATGTGTAGTCCCTCAAAGAATTATCATCGAGGACAAAAATGACTTTTGGGGTGGATGAGTTGATTTGGTGGTATTATAAGTACAAAATACAGTCATTCAATACATATTTATACCATTAAAAACAAATTTACAGATCAAGGAATCAAATAAACCCCTATCTAACTATCCTGAACCGTCCCTAGGGGCCCGTACCATGACTACCCCAAGCCCGCCTTTTATAGGCCAGGGGCTAGCCACTAACATCGAAGGCATATTCCCTAAAACTGGGATGTAATTGCCTTTATAGCCTATAAACACAATCAATAAAACTAACAACAAAATACGAACACAAGTAAATTGTATAGAAAAAAGAGTGTTAAAAGATAAAGGGCCGTAATACAGGCCCAATAGTAATGGTACAAGTGAAACTAGAACAAAATACAACTGAAATACAATACCAATGTAGAAAGGTAAAGACATCTACTGGGTCATCCACCATGGTTCCTACCTAAAGGGTAGGTTCATATCACCTACTCATCACTCCACGTCCTCCCGACTCCTCTATGTACTGACACACGGTAAGGTCCACCTCCAGGCTCCATCCAGTCGTGGTACCCTCTACCTTGATCAGTGTCGTCCATCGTCTTCATTAAAAACAACATGGTGTGGGCATATCCCATGATGGGGTGAGTATAATAAAACTCAATAGGGACCTTGAGACCCTCATGGTCACACAAAATCCATGGTGATAAACCTCAAATCATGAAGTTGACAATAAATCCTACTTAAGTATATTCCCATACATATTTCTATGTTATCAAGTATACCCATTTCAATCAAGAAGAAACACAGGGACAAAACCAAAATCCCAAAGCTCATATGTTCCACAAAGAAATATATTCCACGAAGGTAAGTACCACATATGTATGCCACACAAAAGAATACCCCCAATGTATTACCACAAAAGAAATATACCACACAAGTACAAACTCAGCTCATAGTAAGAAAAACTTTACTATAATAGTAGATATGATTAGATATAACTACTGAATCATCTTACGCTGTTATGATGCTCTGATGATTACCCACATAGGATCTCTTGGTGCTGACTGAAAAAGGATCGCTAGGTGCTGACCCATAGAGGATTGCTCGTTGCTGACCCACACAGGATTGCTCGGTGCTGACCCACAAAGGATTGCTTAGTTCTAAACCACATAGAATTGCTCGGTGCAGATGCATAGAAGATCTCTCAGTGCTGACCCACACAAGATCTCTATTTGTTGACCCACACATGATCTCTCAGTGCTGACCCAAATAGGATCACACTTCATTCTTCATGCCACATATAGCTATTGGGTTCCCGCACTATACTTGCATGTCTCTCGGAGGGCCTGATCAACACTTCACTAGTCGATATTAAAATACCAATAATCCTCATAAAAAATTATCTCTATATACTACCACATCACAGGGCTCTCAACACAATAGGCGGTGCGTCAATCAGACGTATGTTCTGTGAGTTAGTAGCTTTTTAGAGCCGAGGGCCTGGTTGGATTCGTGCTTGATCCTCCCCGACTGTAATAAATGTTTATCCAAAACAGTATTGGGTTATTCTAAAAGGACTGTCTCACTCTAAGGTTTACATTGTCGATGAATGATCGTCAAACGGATGCCCAGGTCCAATGTTATGGTTGATAGAGCGAAAGGTTCGATGTTGGCCAGGGTCTGGTCTGACCCGAGCCGAATCGGGTCGACCCGGCCCGCTGGGTCTGCTCTGACCAACTGGGTCCAACCCATCCCGTAGGGCCTGTCCCATCCACACTGGGTAGTACGAAGGTCACGAGGGTCTTCAAGGGCTGCAAGGGCTATGGAGGTTCGCAGGGCAGCATATAGCCGCAGGGGGGGGGGGGACGCGCGGAGGTCGAGAGGCCCGCAGGAGCCGTCGGTGTCGCGGTGCGGCATGGAGGACGCATGGGCTAGGGGTGCCACTGGGCAGCACGAGATGGTTCAGGGCGGAGCGGATCCCCGGGGAAGTAGTGGCCACATGCAGAGTAGGGCCATGTGGTGGCAGAGGGTGCAGATGGTGCGGGGCTGTGTGGCGGTTTCGTTGCGCCGTCACCTTCATCGCGGCTGGGGGTGGAGTCGACAACCATTCTCGTGTTCTAACAGTTCCAAATGATGGCACCGGTCACCATGACCATCGTGAAGAACACATATAAGAGAAAAACAATAGAGGGGTCATGCCATGTTTGTTTTGAAAGTACACTCTACGTTAGTGCGGTAGCATGCGTCATAACAAAAACCATGAATGAAGAACATCAAAATCTACAATTTCATACATATTGTGGATCAACTCATTTTAGATGATCTGTGTTCACCATTATTTCCATGAAATAGGAATTTAATTTAGAAATTTCATGAATTCAATAACAACCCCTACCGTGTTTGATTGTTGACGTCGATGAGTGAAGTCGAAGTTGACGATGTTCATTGCACCCACCACTCGCCTCTAATCCCAGGCACGTTCATCAGATAAAAGTTCTTCAATGGAGGTATTTTTTTTGATGAATATTTCCACTATTAGAAGACGCCCCAAGGAAGAAGTCGAATTCATGTGTCAGTGTTCTTTGTTGGAGGAGCTCTTCGTTGGAGGATATGTTCTTCTACACTATCCTCTTGCCAAACCTTTCTTCTTAATTCCATGAAAAAGAAAAGTATCCCACATAATAGAACAAGTTATCTATTATGACTGTAGGCATAATTTCAAATTAGATAAATTAATTGATTGATATGTTAATATAATTAATTAAGGGGGTGACTCAAATAAAGTGGGGGAGTTCAAGAGGTTTTTCTCCCATAAAGTGGGGAGTTCAAGGGGGTTTTAGTATCGGGTGGTCAACACTACCATAACCCAAATGGGAGGTTAATTATGGTGGTCCCCACATCCATAACATAAAATATGAGGTTTAGTTCCGGTGGTCCCCACCTATCAACATCCACATCGGAGTCCTAAAGAAAATAAACTGTTACACAATTTTATTTTATTTTATTCTTTCACGAAAAACACAAATTCTATATTTCACCATCATCCTACTTCGTTCGAGGTGAAGGTATTCGTAAGCGAATAATGGAACAACGAGTACAACAGTGCCCTCATATTACAATTTTGAGTACTGGTTCAAAAGTTACAAAAACCAGCTCGCAAGTTTACAGAAGTTACACGAGAAAAATTTCATAAATACATTTAGGGAACACCCAGCCTCAAAATCATGCGCCTTCAATTTTAACAGACTATTAAAATTCAAATCTATTTTTTAAAAAATTTTAATTGAAATTATGGGTTTTTACATTCTCCCCACCTCAGGGAATTGTGTCCCTGTATGCCACAACTCAAATCAAAGGGAACAAGTGGGGGTACTGAGTATGCATCTGAGCCTCCCCCTCCCATGTGCTCTCCTAGAGGTTCCAATGCTGACAGTGAACACACACCATAAGTATTGACTACCCACGAAGGATCTGCTCCAGTAGATCTTCAATATCCACTTGATCTTCTGAAAATCTTTCCCCATCGTCTAATCCTAGCTCGATGTGGTCGATTATGTGGAAATGGTTGTGCATGTATCTCCTCAGTAGGGATACGTGGAAGACGTCATGCACCTGGTGGAAATAAGGTATAAGGGATAAGCGGTAAGCCACCTCTGTGTAGTCTTAATCCGCTCTTGGATGACCTGCACATTCTCCGTGGTAGCCCATACCATATCTGGTCACATTAGTGCGGACTCCCTTTGGTTAGTCCAGCATAAAGTTGATCTCTATGGTCACAAGTTCAACAGCTCAAAAGGTGTCATCCCTGTGGTGGAGTGATAGTTATTTTGGTATCCATAATCCACTAGAGGCATGTGATCCTCCAAACCGCGACTGAAGTCAAGGACACAAGTATGCAACTTGTCCTCGAGAGTCTGAATGGTCCGCTCAGTCTGGCCATCTATCTTATGATGGAAGGCAGGGCTCAAAGAAGCTACATCTTGAAAGCCTCCTACAACTCCTTCCATAGCTAGGAAGTAAAATGTACATCACGGTCAGAGATAATCGTCAAGGGTACTCCATTTAGCCGAAAAATCTCCCACACATATAGTTGTACCAAGCTCACCACAGAACCTTGCTCTCTAATCTATAGGATGTGGGCCGACATGGTGATTTGGCTAGAAATAAACCAAATAGAGTCATGACCTCTGGATGAACATGGAATTCCTATCACAAATTCCATGGATATCCCATCCAACATCCACTATGGGGCCTCTAAAGGGTGATCCAAGCCTGCTGGTATCTAATTCTTCGCCTTCACTTGCTGACAAGCGAGGCATCGAGAGACAAACTCTGCAAATACTTTCTTCATCCTTGGCCCCTAGTGTTGTCACCAGAGGTCCTGTTACATATTCTCCACTCCAGAATGTACCATGATAGGGGACGTGTGGAACTCTCTTAACACTTCCACCTGAAGTGACACTGGTACCATGGCACATCCTCTAAAGAGGGTGACGTGCTCCCCACCTTCAGAAAATCCAACAGCTGCATGTCCTATGAATATTTAAGCACAATGTGCCTCACATTCAGTTTCCCTAGACTGTGCCTCCCTTACTCACTGAATATTTGAGAAAGTGACAATAAGAGACTGAAGAAAAGCTATTCCATATCGATCCACAAAGGATATCATCAATGTGGCCATATACTCCATCACCTCACCTAGAAATTGTAAAATAGATCTTCTACTGAGTGAATCTTCAACAACATGTCCATTCCCATAAATATAGACTATATTGAAGTCATATTTCTAGAGGAACTGAAGCCAACATCATTGTCCCAGGTTCATGTTCTTCTGAGAGACGATATACACGAGACTCTTGTGATTAGAGTAGATTGTAAGACATTCACCCCTCAGATAGTGTCTCCACATATTCTAGGTCAATAACACTAATACTAAATCTAGGTCATGGGTAGTGTAGTTCTTATCATGTTGCCACATCTATTGAGAACCATATGCGATAACTACTCACTCTTGCATTAGGACACATCTGAGTCTGGTCCCTGATGCGTCGTAGTAGACTATGTACCTGACAACCTCTTCCAGAAGTCTCAAGATGGGGGCACTAGTCAGCCTCCGCCTGAGCTTTTGAAAACATCAACAGCATCCCTCCGACCACACGAAGGGTTTTCCCTTTATTCTTCAATGCTGATAGTGGTGCTGAAACTCTAGAGAAATCTGGCATAAATCTCCTGTAGTATCTGGCCAAACCCAAGAAAATTTTTACCTCCATCACACTCTTGGGTTGATCCCAAGAAAGTACTACCTCAATAATCACTGGATCCATATCAAATCCAGCCTCTGAGATGAAATGTCTTAGATAGTGAACCCCTCAGATCTATAATCGGCACTTAGAGAACTTATTATAAAGCTAGTTCTCTCATAGTGTGTGCAAAATTATTTAAAAATGATAGCTATGCACCTCCTCTGTAGAAGAGTAGATCAGAATGTCATCGATAAAGTCTACTACAAAGTGATAATGGCATGGCTAAAATATTCTATTCACAAGTTCCATGAATACAACTATAGAGTTCTTCATGCCAAATATAATGACCAAATACTCATAATGGTCGTATGGGCATCAGAAAGCCATCTTCTGCACATCCTCATCTCATACTCTGAGCTAGTGATAGCCTTATCTGGGGACAATCTTCCAGAAACACCGTGCTCTTATAAGCTTATCAAAGAGATCATCAATCCATGGATGTGGGTACATGTTCTTCACGGTCACCAGGTTTAGGCGTTGATATTTCACAAAAAGTCTCAAGATACCATCCACCTTCTTGGAAAACATAATTGGGGTTGTCCAAGGAGAAAGACTTGGCCAAATGATCCCTATCCTCTATAGGTCCTCTTGATATACCCTCACCACACGAAGCTCCTCAAGAGCCATTTGATACACTATTTTAGATATTTGTTCCGTCATAAGGTACATGTCAATGTGAAATTCCACCTATCTATGAGGAGGTCGACCTGAGAGATCATCAGGGAATACATACGCCTACTGGTCCACCACTACAAGATAACTCGGACTCTCCACAACTACCACTCTGAGGGTAAGCCTACCAAACTGATGAGTGGTCAGCTGCATCCTCTTTTTTGTAAGTCCATCATGTGTTTCAAAGCCTCCCTTCTACCTGGTGAAGGTAAACCTAGTCCCATACATGCGGACACACCAAACATTTCATCTAATACATTCAATCTATTCATGGAATGTAGATTACAAGTACATACCCAAGATGACAACGTAAGGCATCGACGCTGCTACTAGGAGATACCAACTGAAGCTTTTGCCTCCTACAGTAAGATCGCACTACAAGAACGAGTGCGTAATCATTGAATCCACTCTCATATGAGTAGATATCATTAAGGATCTTTCCAAAATCTTCATCAGAGTCTCTGAGATCCGAATGAGGGTAGTGGAAATAAAATAATGATTAGAACTTATGTCTGTAAGTACTGCAACTAAGGTGGAGTAGACAAAAATCGTACTTCTAATCGTTTCTCAAGAACCGTGATTGTAGGCCTCATCAACTGAGAGATGAGCACTCCCCTACCCTCATTATCACGGTGGTCAGGGTGGAACTCCTGTTGGTGGTGGATATAATATCACGAATTATCGCCCACTGCCAGTTGCACGACCATCTCCTCTTCTATGTCTGCCTGCTCCCTGTGGACCTCATCGGTCGAACATCTATCTCTGTCTGGGCGGTCATTCGACTATCTGATCATCATTCGTATGGTGGTTCGATTAGTCATGAGCCATGGGACCCTTCCCACCACATGTATAACACTGCCTGCTATTAGCATGACTGGCTCTTCCTCGGGTGCCACACACAACCGAACCTAAATCATGTGGTTGTCCACCTGTATGTCTGGTCCTCTTGGACCTCTGCATCATCTGTCTGTAGCCAGAAATATAAATTCCGCTACGTGATGAATGTTGGTGGGTCTCGCTACTGGTTACTACTCATCAAAGAATATCTCTAATAAGAGGGCCCTCTCTAACACTCCCACTAGCGTCGGGATTATAAGTGAAATCATCGAATCCTTGATCTCTCGCATGAGCCCCTGGTCGAAGTCCCGAGCCCTGAAGAATGGGTCCCAAACCATATCAAGGGAGTAGAGTGAGAGGTCATTGAAAATTGCTGAGTACTGAGCCACATTCATACTACCCTGCTGTAGATGAAGAAGCTCAAGTATACGCACTGCGTGAAGAGCCACTGGGGATAACACTGCCTGAAACAGGTTCTCGAAGACTTCCCAGAGAAGTGTCACCTCATCATGAACATAGAGAATCATGATAAACCATATTCATGATACTGATTCTAGAATACTGGTGGCAAGGATCACCATGAGATCAGATACTATCCCTACGAGTCAAAAAACTCTCACTATGGCCTCCATCCAATTCTCAGCCGCATGTGGGTCTGTCTCTCCCATGAACATGGGTAGCCTCTGATGCTGAAACTCCTAAAAAATGTTCAAGAAGTGTGCACCCTTTGCTTTTGGTCCTGGTGGCATCTATTTCCCAATTGGTAATGTTACTCTTGGTGCCACCGCTGGTGCCTCTACTAAAAGAGAGCTCTACACCGAGGCCTCGTCGCTCAATGGGCTATCAGTGCTTTCTACACTCAGAACCATAGATGGTTGTCTACGTAGAGGCATCCTGAAATGAAACAGTTGTTCCATGGTCAATAAGTTATGACTAGTGAGCTAAATCAAAGAGATCATAAAGATTACTCTTAAAAAACACACACATAATCAGTGTTTTTGTGTACTTAGTTGGAAATCAGAAGTCCGGGACCTTGTGTATGGATACGTCACTCGTCGCACCAACACTGGATTCCCTAAACTAATACCCAAAGTCTCTACACATAACACTATTTTAATTAAATATAAACATCAGAGTCCTATGTTCTATAGTAGAAATGACCCCTCTAATTCATATTTTTCACGACCCATCCCCCGGGGCCCGTGATGTGACTACCCAAATCCCACCTTCCATAGTCTAGGGGCTAGCGACTAGAATAGAAGGTTTATTCCATAAAACTAGGAGGGCATAGAATTTATAACATGTAATCACACGAAACCAATCACACATAAAATTATGGACACAAGTTAACTATATAGAAAAAATAGTGATGAATGTAAAAGGGCCGGAAAGCAAGCCCAACAGTAAAGGTACAAGTGAAACTGGAATAAAATACAACTAAAATACAATACAATAGAAGAAATATAAAGACAGCTACTGGGTTTTCCTCCATGGTTCCTACTGGAAGGGTAGGTACAGATCACCTTCTCAGCACTCCACATCTGCTTGACTCCTCTTTGTACCGACATGTCGTAAGGTCCATCTCCAGGCTATGTCCAGTCCTAGTACCCTCGGCCTCGATCAGTGCTATACGTCGTCTGCACCAAACAAAACAAGGTGAGGACATTACCCATGCATGGGTGATTATAACAATATATAGTAGGGACCATGACACTCAAGGTATTACAAAATCCACAAAGGATAAAACTCATATCATGAAGTCAACTTTCAACCCTACTTCAGAATATGGCCATATATATATATAAGTTTTGAAGTATACCCATCTCAATAAAGGAGAAACACATGGTCCAACCCAAAAGCACAAATATCCATTGTTCCACACTGGAATAAAAAACATGATGTTAAGTACCACACAGGTACACCACACAGGAGAATACCACCAAGGTATTACCTCTATGGAAAATACCACACAAGTACAAAATCAGATCACACCATGTATAACATTAGTACATTGGTAGAGATGACTGGAAGTAACTAATGAATCCTTTTATTCTATTATGAGGCTCTACTGCTATCCCACACTTGATCACCCTATGATGAGCCACATAGGATCTGTAGGTGCTGAGCCACACAGGATCTTCTATGCTGACCCACACAGGATCGCAATGTGCTTATCCACAATGGGTTGCTCGGTGCTGACCTACATAGGGTCAGTCGGTGCTGACCGACATTGGTTCTCTTAGTGCTGACCCACACCAAATCTCTAGATGATGAACCACAGAGGATTGATTAGTTTATACCAACACATGATTCCTAGTTTTTTGTCCCAAACATGATTACTCGGTGATGACCCACATAGGATCGCTCTTTATTCTTCATGTAACAACCAGCTACTTGGTTCCCGCACTACGCTCGTTTGTCTCTGGGAGGGTCAGATTCAAAATCTATTGGTAGATACACCAAGTGCCATGAATTCTCAAGAATAAGTATCTCAATGGACTGCCATGTCATAGGGGTCTTAATGCGATAGATTCTGTGTCAATTGGATGCCCGATCAGTAAGTTATTAGCCTTTTATCCCGAGTGCCGATTTGGATTTGTGCTACATGCACCGAACCATACTCAATGTTTATCCAAAACATAAATAGGGTATACTCAAAGGGTCCCCCACGCTCCAAGGTTTCTATCACCACTGACGGTTTTTCAATCAGATGCCTAGTTCCAATGTTATGGTCGATAGTGCGAAAATTTCAAAGTTGGCATGGGTCTGGTTTGACCCGACCCAAGCTGCTGGGCCTGGTCCAGCCTAGCGCTAAGCTGCACGGAGGCCGCATGGGGCCGGGAGGTCCTCGGAGGGCTTCAGGGTCTGCGGGGACCACTGGGAGGTGCGAATTGGGGCAGGGCGGTGCGGAGGCCAGGAGGGCCATTGATGTCGTGGAGGCTGTAGGGGTCGCGAGTGATTTGGGTGCCACAGGGCGGCGAGGGGCGGTGCGGAGGCCGTGAGGGCCTCGGCAGGCTGCGGGTGCCCAGCGTGGTACAAGAAGGTGTGAGGCGGTGCAGAGACCTTAGGAGGTGGAGGCCGTGGGTGGCGTGAAGTCGCGGGGTGGCGGAGGCTGCAGACAGCGCGGGGACGCCAGATGGTGGAGGCCGCAGGGCGGCACCATAGCACTGTCGCCTTCATCGCAGCCGGCAGTGGTGTTGGCCGTTGTTCTCGAGTTCCACCAGTGCCAAATTCCGGAACTGGTCACTATCACCATCACAATTAACACACAAAAGATATGAACGACAGAGGGGTCAGGCCATGATTGTTTGGCCCGTACATTCCGCGTTAGAGCGATAGCAAGCGGTACAACAAAAACCTTGAATGAAGAACATCAATCAATACAATTTCATCCTAATCATGGATCAACTCATTTTGGATGATCCTTGTTCTCCATTCTTTCCATGAGTGAGAAATATAATTGAGAAATTTCATGAATTCAATAAAAACCCATACCTATTTTGATTGTCGGCATCGATGAGAGAAGTTGTAGTTGACAACGTTCGTTGTACCCCCCACAAGCCTCTGATCCCGATCTCGTTCATCAGATAAATTATCTTCAATGGAGATGGTTCTTCATTGTTTATGATTTCCACCAGTCGAGCATGTCCCAGGGAAGAAGTCAAAGTCATGCGTCGGCGTTCTTCATTGGAGGAGCTCTCCATTGTAGGATGTGTTCTTCCATGTTCTCCTCTTTCCATCCCTTTCCTCTCAATTCCACAAAAATGAAATGTAGCCCACACAATAGAACAAGTTACCTATTATGTTCATTGAAATAATTTAAAATTAGCTAAATTAATTTATTTATTAGTTGGTATAATTAATTAATGGGGTGGAACATATAAAGTGAGAGAGTTCAAGGGGTTTTTCTCTCATAAAAAGGGGAGTTCAATGGGGTTTTAGTCGTGTTCCCCACCACCATAACTTACAAGGGAGGTTAATTCTGGTGGTCCCCACTTGTATAACCTCACATTATAGGTTTAGTTCGAGTGATCCCCACCTCTCTACATCCACATGGGACTTTTATAGAAAATAAAGTGTTACACAATTTTATTTTATTTTATTCTTTCACAAAAAATCCAAATTCTATATTTCACCCTCGACCTACTACAGTCAAGGTGAAAGTCACTTTAAGCGAATAAAAGTGTCATGAGTTCAAAGTTACCCTCATAATTCAATTCCAAGCACCATTTGAAAAGTTACAAAAACTCACCCTCACGTTTACTGAACGTACCAAAAAAATATCAGAAATTCATTTCGGTTAGACTGGGCATTGGAATCATGCACCATAAATTTTCACAGACTCTTAATATTCCATATATTTAAAAACAATTACATGGAAATTATGGTTCTTTACACAAAAATTCTAAATAATATGGTTATCATGAATAAGAATTTAATGATAGAAAATCTCCCCCACATTCTCTAGGATTAATGGAAGATGATAAAAATTCATCGTAGGTGAATCCATATACGGTGTTGTATATAATTGAGGTATTAATACCAGTCAAGATTTGTTTTCCATCACTCTAAACATTATTATATGATCATAAGACACCATATAAAATGGAACAAGTTTATCTAGCTAAGCTAAAATCCCTCAATGAAAAAAAGATTCATGCCTTTCAGAATCTATAGAGGCACCAAAATAAGATATACATGGTGTTAAACAATAAGTCATTTCACGACTACATTATCCAGGGGTACGCAACATTATCTCTCAGGATGCCAATTATACCCATTATGAATCCCCAAAAATTAGAGCCCATGTGGGATGTGGATTATATCATCCAAAAGGCCAACCCCAATGTTGTGTAATCGTAGATCACTCTGGATGGAGAACAAATCACTCCTCTTACCAATACAATGTTTCTCAATAATTAATTAACATAATTCATCCTTATGATGTGATTTTTAAGACATTAAATTTGATAGTATTACACCAATAATCAACAATTTAAACTAAATGCATGTCTCCAGAGGGATGTTCCATGTTGCATGTGCGACCTAGGCCCTCATTGACATCATTCTTTCAATCCAACATGCTACATTACGTAATTTGAGAAGCCATTCATCGATCATCCAAAATCGATGACCTTGAAATATGATTCCATGATCAAGGTGACCGGAATTAAACTATTTGTAGTTTGTACACACATTATAACCATAATAAATTTTAAATCCCAAATTTATGAGGAAATTATTCATGGGAGAGTGTATTGTGGTGTGGTCCTCTATGGACCTCACTCATGTAGGGTTATAATATTCATTCCATGAACACCCCCATCGAATTATTTATTCCCATATTCAAAATAACATGAAATTAAACTGTTTCACTAATTTCCTAGTCAAATGAAATTGATTTACAGAAAAACATCATCCTAGTCATAAAATGATAATCTACATAGAACTATCATCATGGACATATGATGTTAAACTCCACATCAACATGAGGTTATCGCCCAAGAGAATGTTTCCTTTGGCATCAGGCACTAACTCTTACATGATCATGTACTAGATACTAGTTTATTCTAATTCATATTGGATATGTAGCTCCCCATATATTTTTCAAAAAGGTCCATCCACTAAAAAACCAAAAAAAAATCCCCTCATCTTAGTGTATGTGTAATACCATTAAAGGGAGACCAAAATCAAAAACTATGGGTGGAATGATTCCCATCCATATGGGATATGTAGTGAATCCAAGATCATCATCCATGGTCATATCCATGATGATACTTATTTCACATGAAGTGACCAACAGACTTGTTTCATGACATTATACTTCATATCTATCATTATATTAACTTTTTGACGTTAAACTACAGACACATTCCTAACATCATGACATTAAACAATATGAGAATTTTATTGGTTGTTTGTTGTATGGTGTTGGACCTCCGTGGACCTCATTCACTTTGGGTTTCTCATAACACCAAAATAAACATACCCACGAATGTTATTTTCTCATCATGTTAAGAACAATAAGACCATAAACAAAGAGATAATTTTGTAAACGTACTAAATTAAACAGTGATCCTACCCTGAACATGTTCATGATTGCACCTACAATAATTATGGGATTACACTGTACCATTTCCATAGAGAATCCCCCCACCCCACCAGTATTAGTTTCTTACCACCTTTTCATCCATCACAATATGTGGCTTGATTACCATCCTTATAGGATTTGTAGTGATGACAAAACATTTTTTAGATGGTCATATATGTAAATTTATCAAACCTTTGGACCATGTTCCCTTGGTTATAGTCCAATAAAATGAATGTAAACTATATGAATGTCTATTCAATGGTGTATTGGTGTTACGAGGTCCTCCTTGGATATGTTATCATTGCTTTAGGCCTCTCTAGTTCCACAAAAATACCGTGGAAACTAAAACATTCCTAATATTCATGTGATGACTTTGAAATGGTCTTCCCTATGCTCCGGCCCATATGAAATTAAATTGTTCCAGACCGTCATCAAGATTTCTTCATCTGCTGCAAATCCTTTATTGCACATTCATGCTAGGTATTAACTATCACACCACATGGACTTATATGAATATTTCATTCATTCATCGATCATGAAATAACTCAAAAAATACTATTTGAAATAAGTCCATGCATTGTGATTTTAAAATATTTGGGTCCCACAATATTCAATATCACTAAATAAATGATTGTTTCATTAGGGGTGACATGGATTAGATATTCATACCACCTTCTGTGAGGCCACCCAATTGTATATGAAATAGAATTTCCCAAAAACATGCAACAATGTCTCCCCCATTTCCAAATGTTTCCATCTACCATGTAAAACTTCACAAACATTGGGATTAAATTATTGATGTGCTTCCATTTTTCTAGATTCATCTCTATTACGAAGGTCCATGGGCACACACCAATGTCTACAACCTTATATACCCTTCTTGTATACCCTAGGACATGAAAAAAAACTAAAAAAAAATTTGATCCTTAGATTAGAGTGCTTCTCTTATAGGACGTTCAAAAAATAATTTACCATTTCAGGAAGTAGACATCACTCATATCTGACTTCTCAATATCACTGTATTACACAATTTCCAGTAGTTCTTTTTCAAATATCGGTAGTTTCTCCTGATCTTCCCACACAATATCTGGGGTTAGAATCTCATTGTACATCACCCATAGAATTGGGATTCAAAATATGTGAATAAGGACCCAAATGTTGATGATGACCTACCCATGGTGTATGTGGAATATTTTGGTTCTTGGATACCAAATACTCAACAACTCTGACATGATATCAAGCAGTCGGTAAACATGGAATTGGGATTAACGTATTGATCTATAGTGTCCTCCTACATCATCTCTAGGAAAAATTCAGCATCTAATGTTCATTTCTAGTACGATAAATCCCATTCAACTTTGATGTTCCCTCCCTGAAACTAGATATTAGATGTTAATCAAATAGTTCTCTCAGTTACCAAGTCCCACCTTCAAGATCATTTGGTAATGCGCAAGAGAATCATAATCCACATACTATTCCCCATCGATATGGATCGTGTGGTCATATATAATGTTGTCCATAATGGTTTTGTGATAATTACAGTAATGTCCCAAAAATCCCTATGCTACTGATATTTCCATGGGATTCCACTGAGAAAATAGGGTGTTTATTCAATACATTCTACTATGATAAGGATTTCATCCCTCAATCTGATGTCATATAACAATATCCTCTTACTGAGTGGAAACCCCTTCCTAGCCTATGGCTACAGCTCCAGTAATGATTCAAGGTCCAAATTTTTTTGAGAATATAATCTAATCAATATGTTTTACTCTATTTCCCCTCTCTAAGAATCATTTATAAGAACTCCCTAGGAGAAAATCTATTCATCCATTGACTTTGCGACTTAGGGTCTTTTCAATTTTGAATCGTAGAGGTCGTTCGTGAAGATAATTCACTAATCCTGGTTTATGGTGCATAAGTCACTATACTCACTGCAAGAAAATGTAGTTCACAGTGTCCAATTCACTAAGAAATTTTCCTGGAGCAAGAAAAAAAAAATCTTGGTCAGCAATGTATGTGTTCACAGAGTATATTCGAGGAGGTGGTAGTCTTCATGATAGTAGAGTGCCAGATATTTTATTTGAATAAATTATGAACTATTGATAGCCAACACCCAAGCTATTAATAGGTGTATGATGTCCCATTTTTCATGAAGGCATTCACATAAGTGATAACTAAATTGAAGAACCATGACTAAGATATATGAATTGTCTTCATGAAAGGGATCAAATTTTCGAATTTCTGGGGATTCTCCTGAAGTATTCGACCATACATTCCCCGTCATATACAATTGTTTGGGGTGTATTTTTTGGATTTAAAATATGTTCCATATTATTAGTTGAGGAGGCCACAACACATTAGGAGAAAATTTTACCACAAAAGACCTGAAAACACTATTATTTTTCTCCATGAAGAACTTTTTTGAAGCCCCCTCACCCATCGCAAATGTATGAGGCATGGATGGGAAGCTCGATGAGTTCAACGACACTCTCTATGCACGGTAATGTGTTGAATCTATTATCTGATATTCAAAAATATCCACGAACATTCACAAATATCAAAATTTCTATGTGAACTGCTTCATTGATTCACAAAACCCTTTTAATCTAAATACTAGGCTCATGGTGCATTAAAACCACAGTGACCCATCCCTTCGACTTCCGAATTACATTAAATTATCTAGCACATTGATCATCATGATCCAAACCAAAATTGATCATCTAATTTATCCTAGATTATCTATAATCCTTTCCATATGTTCCTAGATAACATCACATAATGTGGGTATTCCTTTCGTGAAGGGATACACATATCGTATGGGAGGCAGGCACTTCGGGGTATTGGAGACTTCGTGATGCACTTGTTTCTTAATCCATGACATCATCATGAGGTTCATATCTATGTATTATGATTCCCATTAATTATTAAAGATCGTATCATCAACATGGATTCTATGATTCATGAAGAATATCTCGGTGATACCCCTTGCTTCATGAGACCCCTTGTTTAGTGAATCCCCCCACATAGTCCTCCATAGGTTTCCCCCTTCTTGTGACATCTCATTGTGATGGATGAGTTTAAAATGATTCCACGCCCATCCAGGATCATCTCAGCCACAACTCAACTCCTTATGTGAAATCATTCCTCATTAATGTGTCCCACTCCACTCCATGAATGGACCAATATTCTCATTTACCTATTTATTCTCATCATAGGTATGATAATAACATTTTATTATCCACATATGGACACTATCATGGACCTCATGATTGACCACTCATCAACATCAGTACACCCCAATATTTCTAATGAAATCCCCCTATTAATGGTTCAATAGATAGTTTTATGTAAGGCCAAGGTGTAAGGACTCAACCCCCCATGTCTGTGCTACATGACATAAATATGCATAGCTCCAATGTCCCTAGAACCTGACATAAAACTATAGTCTAACCCTGCATGAATAATTTTGGGCCCCCCATGATCAATTGGAATGGGTAATTCTCACACCCATCTGTTTTTGGATTCTTTATGGTGTATTTCCTACAAATTTCTACTTAGGAAAGACTCAGGGTAGGAGCTACTCTAATATTTTTGTTTGCATAGAATGGTCTATTTTTGAGTGATAGTGAATGTTAAATTCCTTAAAGGGAATCAGATCCACCTCAGAAATAAGGGAATCCTATTTGAATAATCCACACTCATAGGGAATGAGATTTTCCCCATAATGATTGAGATCCTCCTTGGGATGATTTCATGTGTAATCCCCACATCATCACTCAGTGGCACATCATTCGGGGCCTGATGGGTTGGTCAATTGATTCCTCTTATTTCTCACTCTGAGAATCACTCATGTGGTCATAAGGAATAGTAATGACCATCAAACCCATCCAATCATATGGGATTTTATTTATTGTATGACTATTAAAAATTCTATACTCCATCCGTGGTCCACTCTTATATGTACGAAAAGAATCATCTTACCCAATTCAAAAGCACCATGTGTATTCCCCAACATGAATGGACTATTATTTAGGTGTATTACCTAATTACCCACATGGAAATATATGGGAAATAAATTAAAAATAGTTGGGATATGTATAAAGACTTATTGAGGTCCAAAAATAATGTTTCAATCATTCCATCTAGTCCAAACATGACCTCAATATCAACCATTTATATCCATGTATCAACCTCTCATAATGGTAATTCCATCCACTTAGGTCACTCTTATAGTTAAGCCCCACCACCCATAATCAATGCACTAATAATTTACTAGTAAGCTCCCATTGTACGTTTCATGCATTCTGATAAAAGATATCATCTTGTGAACGGAATCATCTATGCACAATCCGAAAAACATTAATAAAAAAACATATATTTTAATCCATTTATTCTTAAAAGGCTATGTAGGATACCTCATAGAGGTTCATCCCTTTACAATGGTAAACCATTATGTCCCATATGTCATAGGGGTGTACCTATCTGATCCAACCCCATGGGTATCCAGATTACCCTTAACAGTCTGACATCAAACATTTATGGGACACATGTACTTGAGTCGCCTCTAAGGGAATTCTGATCCATCCCACTTCATTATATGACAACTTCTATTTACGAGAAAAATCAACTAGATTTGTCTTAATGGGTTGTTTAGATCTACCCTTCGGTAAAACATCTAGTAATACCCCCTTTTTGAAATCTTCTAGATCTACTACTACATGAAATATTGATCCATTCATCATTAAACCTTTCTGGTGATCACTCATAAGGACAAACCTTCCTTGATCTTCCATTGCAGGGCATACTGATAAGTTTCATTCTATATCTACAAGAAGATAAACTCATTACTTGTCTCATGATACCACCGCATACTAGATAGGTGATGAATGATATGAATGTCTTTGAAGAAATCTCCTTATATCATCATCTACCTCATTCTATGTATGTCATGCATGAGTTGAAATCCATGGAGGATATGCCTTTAGTTTCAAAGAATTCATGATTGAAATGGCATGCCTAATATTACATTACTGAGATTCCACTATAACGATCCCTAAAATGTTGAAGAAATCATTGACTAATGGTCATAGTGTTTATAAATTACTGTGATTTCTAATGTGACTACTCTCAAAACCCAAGGTTGACTCCCGATAATGACCCTATGGAACATCCATACAAAATAAGGCTAATTAACAAGAATCCATAAAGAGATTACCGGTTGAATGAGTTACATGAACATGAGGGACATTGATAATAGGTGGTGAGTATTAAGGGGGTGTCCATAGAATGTGGAGCCTAAATCTCATCATACCTTTTCAATCATGGGGTAGACAACATTGATTAATGTGTTCAATGTAATGCCCTGACCCCAAAATCCATCAACCGGTGCATTATTTTAATACATTGGTATGATTACATGGAATCAATCACTGAAGGACCGATTTTTTTAGTAGTCTAGAAAACAAGATACACACATAATTTCAGCATTACAACTTGAAAAAAAAATACAACAATTTATTCCATTAGAAACATCCAATATTCCAAGATTATTCCAACAAGTTACCCATAAATAACTTTTTCATATCCTGGGAAAATGAATCATGAGAAAGGGGTGAGCTCAAACGCTCAGTAAGAGTATGAAATATAGTAGAAGATAACATAATCATTAGGCACGATGAATAATTGAAAACACATGCCTTTAAAAATAATAAACATGAACACTTAGTGGTAGGAATATGAGCTAAGTAAATAATTCCATAATAAAACATATTCTTGGTTATTCTACTAGTAGAATAACCACATGAAATATCAATAGCTAATCTCAAAATTATGGAATGAATAATTCTGAACATCATAATCACATAGTCAAGGCCTCATTCCAAGACTACAAATAAGATTTTTTCAAGGACTTGTGCCCAAATAGTAGTTTGTCCCATGAGACCTACCGATGCATCGAGGAGCTATAGCGGGATCCACCCACCACTTACTATGTCCAATAAATTCCACATATGAAATGTTTGAAACATAACATAAACATTCATATTAAAACAAGCATACTAAATGTCAATAAATTATCCACAAACCATGAATTGAATGAAAATAGCACATCCACAGTCAAACATAACTCATTCAATTCAATGTGGAATATTTTATTGTAACATATTAACCTCAATCTAGAATAATGAAGGATATTGATATTTATGAAAATATTCATCAAAACTTTTTGAGAGAAATATCACCCTTTTTTCTTGAAAACATTTAAAAGTCACACTGTTTGTCATGAAGCTGTTTAAAAATAGATTTTTGAATAAATGTGTCCCAAACCACTTTGAATCATTAAAAAGGAATTAAAATTTAAAAAAAATAATTTCCATATAAATAAATCCTTAAAACAAATTTTAAAACATGGAAATTTATTAGAATGATTTATAATAATAAATCTTTAAAATTTTTAAAATGATATGTTAGTTAGAGTTCCAAACCAAATAGAGTCACTTGAATACAAATAATTGAGGTAAGAAAAACATTATAATATTACGAGAATAGAGGGATTCATGATATACTTTTTCAAAGTACATTATATACATCATGTACAAGTGATTTGGCCTATAACAACAAAGAAGTATAAATGGAATGTAAATTGAGATTAAATATCGTATAAAGGCCGTATCTTTAGGTTTAGGATAATTCAATGAAATAATTCTGTGTGAAAATTATAAATAAACACAATATTATTGGATATTCAGTGTAAATAAATTATAGGACATTCACAATTATTCTTGTAAAAACAACACCAATGAATTGGATATTTAACTCAACAAATGCAGATTGAGATAAAATTACTTTTATCAAGTTCATATCAATGACATTAGAATTTATCAATGGATTGATTATGTGTATAAAAATTATATCCACAGAAAGGGGGGTGGGAAATATGACATAATAAAACTATTAGTCATTCCACACATAATATTGGAGTAAAATAATCAATGAATTATGCGTATAGTCGAAGTAGTGGAAATTAAAATTTGTAATTCCCTTACAAATTTGGTAATTGATGAAACATACATCCCATGAAAGATGGATCATACAATGATGATTTAAATATCCATAAATTAAATTATATTACACAATGGTTACAATCATTGGATGTACGCACACCACATCAAATAAAAAAGTGGTGAACAATGGAAATCAGACGAAGTTAAAAGTGGGATAAGAAACCCATTTCCTCAAGTCCGAATTGTCTTGTGTGTTCCTCGTTCTTCCTGAATAATATACATAAGTTAATTTTAAATTTATTAAGAAATTTTTTTTGTTATAATATTCATTTTATATCACATATTACATTTCTATAATTATTAGTTAATAATTTGTGTTCATAATGGATATTTTTTTGAGGTTTGGAACGTGAGTAAAAAATGTACATGTTATAATTACAATTTGTCCATGTGGTAAAAAGTACAATATCTCCAGAATGATATAATTGATTTAGATATCATATATAAATATAATATATCAAAATATATATATATATGTATTTATAATAGAACATAACATTTGGAGATAAGAAATTAAATGCATCTTTAATGGAGACAGTAAGTCGTACCTATGCATGAACGCTACTTTCATTTCTAATTTTGTATTTTAATGAAATTAAAACATAATGATACATAAGTATATTATAATTGATCTATAATATCATATAATATATGGCTTATATAATTTAAGTAACTTTATCCTTAATATATTCCATGAAAGTCATGAACGAATCATATCACCTTGAGGGGGCGGTAGTCCGCACTTCCTCAAATAAAATTATCATGGTCACACATATTGTAAAGCATAAAGGTGTGTCTTTAAATGGAAATTACAGAAGCATAGAGAAAACATATACATAATATAAATAATATATAAATAAATTTCCATCATAATGGACACCTTAAGATGCGGTATGAGATAATTGAACAATCATCATTTCATGAGGTGTTAGTTTTCTATCCACAGAAACATTGTCCTCTTCACCCATTAGATAAAGGTGTGTGTTAGGGTAGTTCGAATAATTATCATAAAAAAATCCTAGTATATTGAGGATACTGTTGTGGTTATAAAATAAAGTAATAAAAAGAGTTTATGGGATGGATAAGTAAAACAAAATAAAACAAAAGAATTTAAGAGAAACTATTAACTTTAATTTCGGTAATTCAATTTGGTTTGAACCAAAATGGTTTTTTGAAGTGCCTTCTGCCTAAATTAAGGCTTTTAGGCGGAGAATATTGATGTAGGGACCTTAATTGGGCAGAGGATGGACGTTCCAAATGGCTTGAGAGGTGTGAAGAATTGGTTATAAGTGGTCTCCTTTTATAAGGGGAGGATGGGCTCTTTAGAAAAGTGTGAAAATATTATTTTATTATACAATGATATTCAGTTTCTAGAGGTTAAAAAATCATTAAAGTTGAAGATAAGATGAATCATGGTCAAAATAAATTCAGCCTATAAGAATTGGACAGGTTTTGGTTGTTATTTTAATATTTATAATCTTATTTAATTAAATCATTTATTAATGAGGTAAATACTGCACCATTATGGTGTCACTAATAATTTAATTTATTCAATTTATAAAAATTATAAAAAAATACCATGATGTAGTAAATATTTTTATATTTCCAATGAACATTTATAGTTGAAAAAATAACATATGTAACACCATGTAAAAATTAATTTACAAAGTTATATTTGTTTATGTCTTTTTGGCCTTTACATTAAATTAATTAATCTAAAGTGTCAATATCACTCCCATGTGGCTCCATGGGGTCCCAAAATCTACCCAAGGATTCCCTTCATCGGCCATGATTTATAAAATAAGGTTTGGATAAGTGTTAAGATAATTATGATTAATTATAATATTCTTTTACCTTGATTTACCCTATATACCTTTAACCACGGCAAATAAAAGTCAAAAGTTACTATTCACTAATTTTTTTTTCATCTTATTGAAGAAAATTTTACTAATTGATATTAACCATGTCTCTTTTATTTTTGAAATTCAATTCCCATAAGTGGTAAAATTTCATTTAAATGAAAACTTCGTTTTTTAACTACTACTAAGTGGTTTCACTATTCATCAAAAATTGAAGTTTTTCAGAAGAATACCAAAAATTCACCTTAAGATTTATTTGATATTCTGAATTAAAAAATGATTCCTATTTTTACAAATTAAAAACATAAAAGTGGCATTAATTAACTTGAAATTAATTCCTGTTGTTAAAACAAATATCGTGTTTTTAAGAAATAATAACTATGAAAAGATTCACAGTAGTTTGTGTCCAATTTCAAAGTGAAACTAATTTCAATGAAAAACACTAGATTAAATGGTAAAAATATATTCTAATTACACTTTAAATCGAATTATAAATGTAATCTAATCTTATAAACAAATTAGATTAAAAAAATTTTTGAATTAAAATACAATAGTTTTCACTATTCATTAAAAAATTAACTCTCTCAGAAAAATTCCCAAAATGTACACAAAGTAAATTTTTATGTGCCCATTATAATGAAAGATTTTATTTGGTCAAATAGAATGTATTAAAGTAACCAAAAATATATTTAAAGAGGGTTCTCCATTAAAAGGTGGTGAATCTACATTTTAATGTAAATTATGCTTAAAATTAGATTCATTCATATTTAAAGCCTATAACTTTTATTTGATAAATGTAAATAGATATAAAAAACATATATAATCATATTGTAGTTAATTTTGTTAATTCCTGCCAATACAACGTCTAGGATCTAACTATCGTAATAATATTATATTATTAGGGTGAAACGTAAGAATTCAAAGAAACCCATTGTTGTGTATCGGGTACACTACCGAACATAGCAACCAATTTGAAGTAAAATTAATATTTATTTCAAAAATATTAATAAATATAAAATATTTCTTATTATTTATTTAACGGGGATATTACATCCTTCCCACCTTTTTGGAAATTGTGTCCACGCAAATTAATAACTTGGTTTGGAAACATCATTAAAAGTCCCAGATTGGAAAAGTGTCAGTAAAACAATCACATAAAAAGAAAGAAAGAGAAGTACAAAGGTCAGCCGAGATAACCCATACTAGGATTACATGTATAAAATCAAAGATATAAATGATAATATAAGTGTCATGTTCTGATGGAGAGGAATAGAAAACATGATAAGAAAAAAGTTAAGAATAAGAAAATCATAAACTTGTGATTGGATAAATGGTCATTAGTTTCCCAGTAGGAAAAGAAAATGGATAACATTTTTTTTGTAATATGTTCCATTTTATAAAGATGAGGAATTTATTTATAATATTAACTAAGAAACTAAAGAGATATACTTAATATTTATGTAGAGTTTCATTCTTTAATAAATTTCTTCCACCAACTCATCTTTTTTTTTGAAACGATGAGTATTCAAGATAGCTTGGTCACACCAGAAGATCTAGAATAAAATTATAGAGAATCACATGATCCACATAAGATAAAAAATATATTTACCATGTCATTAATTATTATCCAAAACCAAAATGGTTAGTACAAGATCAGATGATCCCGAAAATTGATAATCCTTTTGCGAAAGAAATACTATCTTAATTTCTAAAATTAAACCAACAATACCCAAGGTTCAATAAATACCACTCAATATACAATTGTCCTTAAAATCCATCAATATAATCTAAACTAATTTTTAAACCCAAAACATAGAATAATTTGATTACACAGTCTTCCAAGTAAAATTGTATCTCCAAATGACATCAACTACTCTTAAAGTCACATTCTTAAATGTAATTAAGTTAATAACATATTATCTATTATAGGTTAATCATTTCCATTAATAACCCAAATCACTATGAATACACAATAAAAACATAGATAAAAATCCACCATTACTCCTCAAATTAAATCCCATTGTATTCTATTTTCCATTTGCATTAGTGTTCCCAACAAAGCGAACGTCTTCCAAATACGATTTATAACACAATCACAAATCATTTTCCTATATACTAAGGGTATTAATTTTATAATACATAAAATCCAAAATCAACTTATTATTGATCAAAAAAATCATTTAACCAAAAATAATTAGTCACACTAACCAGGGACTTCACGTAGTCCAGTGGTAGGAGATAAATCCCAATCGCACTCTGGTTGAGGGTTCGATTCCCATAGCACTGTCTGACGTGATGGGTTGTCACATGGTCTACGTGATGTCCTTTTTCAAAAACTATATTTTATTACATTACCAAAATGAGATAAATTCCTCAAAATAACCATAAAATTATTTTTCCACATACGTTATCTCATACCATGCATTTTTATCCCAAAATATACTAACATGTAATTGCCTCAAACCCAATGATCATATAAAACCAAATGTATATTTATAACTATATCCACAAGAGAAAAGGTAATTCGTCCTCAATTATCATTTTCACATGAAAAATAACAGGGTTACAAATACAAGGGAAAAATATTCTAAAGTAATCCCATTAACAAGGAGCACTAAAATGTTTAAAAAAATTTCCAACCATTTATTTCCACGTAGCTTCTTCTTTGGAAAAGAAAATATCCTATAGAATAGGGCATTCACTAGTGTAATGGCTAGGTCCCCTACATTTATGGAAAATGACTATAAATGGATTCTTGGGACCATATTTATTTTCTTTCATAGTACTCTTAATTTTTTCATAGAATTTTTCACTTAATTTCCTTCTTTCCCACATAAAGAATTTTTTTGTTCCATTGAGACACTTTATTGGGTGTCTCGTTCAACATTTCCTGCATAATAGAAATTGAGGATTGTTTTCTCTATGGTCTCCACTGCTGGAGAACTTATCATTCATCCCCTTTCTATTCTTTTTTGAGTCCAAGAGTTAGTTAATATATATGTTTTTTATAATATTTTTGGAAAACAGATATGGCATGAACACGATATCGTTTATGCCTATCAACTTTCAATTTTATTGCTCATTTACACCATCGTTCCCACCATATATATCATTCTCAAAGTTACTATGAATTACTTGGAATCTATTCATTTACTAAAACTAGAAAACATTGTGTGATTATGAATAGTCAAAAAATTATTTAGAAAATATCATCACACCTTATTTTCAATCAAAAACACCCTAGTATTACCCATGGTTATTAATTATCATATTTTATTAAAATCTGTCAAATCGGTTTGTCATGAAAATGTAAATTATCCAAAGAATATCCCCGGGAGTGTCTTAACCAATAGTGCATCAAGTCCCATTATAATGCTCCAGTTCCAATTTTAGTCTATATCAAACCGGTGTTTTTGGGTTTTACCCCTAGGTACATCTGTGTCAGAGCCTTCTCTACCTACTCGAATCCAAATAATGATGTATTTCTTGGAAAATTAACAAAATATCTACAATATCAAAATTTTAGGAAGTTATTCTATACTAATCCTCAATGTTTATTTTAGGGTAATGTGCTCTAATCAGAATTTATCTAAATCTAGTTTCCATGGATTGAACTAAACCTACTCTGATACCAACTGTAATACACAAACCCTAGAATCCAGGAGCTGGTGCATTATTATAATACATTGACATGAATACAAGGAATTAATCTCTAACGGACCGATTACATTAGTATTATTGAAAACAACATACATACATAAGTTCAAAATTACAACTTGAAAAGAAAAACTACACTAATTTATTCTATTAGAAACATCCAAGCTTCCAAGATTATTCCTGCAAGTCACTCAAAACTAACTTCTTCATATCCTAGGAAAATGAAACATGACAAAGGGGTTTTCTCAAATGCTTAATAAGAGTAAGAAATACAATAGATGATAAAATAAAAATTAGGCACGGTTAATAATTGAAAACACATGACTTTAAAAATCATAAACATGAACATTTTGTGGCAAGAATATGAACAGAGTAAATAATTCCATAATAAAACATAGTCATGGGTATTCTACTAGTCAACTAACCACATGAAATATCGATATCTAATCTCATTATGATGGAATTCATAATGACAGATATCATAACCACATAGTTAAGCCCTCATTCCAAGAATACAAATAATATTTTGTCAATGCCTTGTGCCAAGACACTAGTTTGTCTCATGAGACCTACCGATGCATCGAGGAGCTATAGGGAGCTCCACCAGTCTCTTTCTAAGTCCGATGCATTCCTCATATGATAATTTTGAAACATAACATAAATTTTCTTATTAAAACTAGCATACGAAATGTCAATAATTTATCTACAAACCATGAATGAAATAAATATAGCACATCCACAATACAACATAACTCATTCAATACTATTTGGATGATTTTATTGTTATATATTAACCTCAATCGATAATAATATAGGATATTTATGTAGATTAAAATATTCATCAAAAAAATTTGATAGAAATATCTCCCTTTTTCTTGAAATCATTTAAAAGTCACACTATTTGTCTAGAAGCCATTTAAAAATAGATTATTGAATCAAAGTGTCCAATAACACTTTGAAACATTTAAAAGGAATTATAATTATAAAACATTAATTTCCATATAAAGAAATCTCTAAAACCATATTTAATACATGAAAATTAATTAGAAAAATTTAGAATAATAAATATTTAAAACATTTAAAATGATATTTTAGTTAGAGTTCCTAACCAAAAGAGAGACACTTGAATACAAATAATTGAGGTAATAAAAAAATTATAATATCATGAGAATAAAGGGATTCATGACATAATATGTCAAAGTACATTATATAAACCATATAAATGTGACTTGGTGTAAAACAACAAAGGAGTCTCAATGGAATGTAAATTGAGATGAAATCTCTTTTAAAGACCATATCCTTTGGTTAAGGATAAATCAACAACATAATTATGTGTGACAAATATAAATAAAGCCAATATGATTTGATATTCAGTGTACATAAATAAGAGGAAATTCAAACATATTTTTGTTAAAATAACACTAATGAATTGGATATTTAACTCAACAAATGGAGATTGAGTTAAAATTACTCTTATCAAGTTCATATCGATGACTTGAGAATTTATCAATGTAGTAATTATGTGTATAAAAATTATATCCACCAAAAGCAGAGTGGGAATCACAACATAATAAAATGAATAGTAATTCCCCACATAATCTTGGAGTAAAATAATCAATGATGTATGCATAAAGCTGAATGTGTGGAAATTAAAATTTGTAATTCCCTTACCAATTTGGTAACATACAAAACATACATCACATCAAAGATGTATCATAAAAAGATGATGTAAAAATTCATAAATTAAATTCTATTAAACAATGATTAAAATCATGGGAAGTACACACACCACATTCAATAAATAAGTGGTGAATAATGGAAATCTCACGGAGTTTAAAGTGAGATAAGAAACCCCTTACCTCAAGTCTGAATTGTCTTGTGTGTTCCTTATTCTTCCTGAATAGTAAACATAAGTTATGTTCTACTTTATTGAGAACCCTTTTCAAATTTATTATTGCTTTTATATCACTTATTTTATTTCTATAATAATTAGTTAATTATTTGAGTTCATATTGGTTATTTTATTGATGTTCGGAACTTGAGTCCGAAATGAACTTGTTATAATTATAATTTGTCCATGTGTTCAAATTTACATTATCTACAAAATTATATAAATGATTTAGATATAATATATTTATTATATACCCAATATATATACATATTTATAACAATACATAACATTTGGAGATAAGAAAGGAAATGCACCTTTCATAGAGATGTTAAGTTTTACCTATGCATCAACGCTACTTTCATTTCTATTTTTTATTTTAATGAAATTAAAACACAACGATACATAGGTATATTAAAATTAAATTATAATATAATATGATATATGTCTTATATAATTTAATTAAATCTATCCTTTATATGTTCCATGAATGTCTTTAACGAATCATATCACATTGAGGGGGCGATCATTCGCACTTCCTCAAATGAAATTATTGTGGTCACACATATTGGAATGAATAATGGTGTGTTTTTAAATTAAAATTACAGAAGAACAGAGAAAAATAAACATAATATATATAATATATAAATATAGTGCCATCATAATGGCCACCATAAGAGTCGATAGGAGATAATTGAACAATCATCGTTTCGTGGTGCGTTAGTTTTCCATCCAAAGAAACGTTATGCTCTTCACCCATTAGATAGAGGTGTGTGTTAGTTTAGTTACAATAATTCTCATATAAAAATTATAGTATATTAAGGATACTACTGTTGTTATAAAATAAAGTAATAAAAATATTTCATTGGTTGCAAAAGTAAAACAAAATAAAACAAATGAATTTAAGAGAAAATGTTACCTTTAATTTTGGTAACTCACATTGGTTTGAACAGATGTGGTTTGTTGAAGTGATTTATGCCTATGGTATGGCCCCAAGGTAGAGTATAGGGATGTCATGAGCTTAATTGGGTAGAGGATGGATGAGCCAAAAGGCTTGATAGGTGTGAATAGATGGTTATAAGTGGTCTCCTTTTATAAGGGGGCAGAGGGGCTCTTTAGGAATGTGTGAATATATTATTTTATTATATAATGATATTCGGTTTCTAAAGGTCCATAAATCATTAATGTTGGTGATAGGATCACTCATTGTAAAAATAAATTCAGAAAATAAGTATTGGATTGGTTTTGGTTGTTATTTTAATATTTATAATCTTATTTAATTAAATCATTTATTAATGTGGTAAATATTGCACCATTATTGTATCATTAATAATTTCATTTATTCAATGTCTAAAAATTATAAACAAAATACCATGCTGTAGAAAATAGTTTTATCATTCCAATGAACATTTATTGTCGAAAGATTAACTTATATAACACTACATAAATATAAATTTACAATGATATATTTGTTAATGTCATTTTTGTCTTTACTTTAAATAAATAAATCTAAAGTGTCAATATCACTCCCAAGTAGCTCCATGGGGACCAAAAAAAGTCCCAAGGATGCCCATGGTTGGCCATGACTCATCCAATAAGTTTTGGAGAAGTGTTAAGGTAATTTTGAATAATTATAATTTTTTTACCTTGAGTTACCCTATATACCATTAACCATGGTAAATAAAAGAAATAAGTTACTATTTACCAAAACTTATTTTTAATCTTATTGAACCACATTTTACTTCTTGATATTAACCGTGTATCTTGGATTTTTTTTAATTAAACTCAAAGAAGTGGTAATATTTCATTTAAATGAAAAATTCAGTTTTTTTAACTTCTAATAAGTGGTTTCATTATTCATCAAAAATTAATGTTTTTCAGAAGAATACCAAAAAATCAGCCTAAGATTTATTTGATATTCTGAATTAAAAAATGATGTCCATTTTTCCAAATTCAAAACATAAAAGTGGAATTAATTAATTTAATATTAATTACTGTTTTTAAAACAAATAGCATATTTTTAAGAAATAATAACTATCAAAAGATTGACACTAGTTTATGTCCAATTTCAAAGTGAAATTAATACCAATGACCAAAATTGGATTAAATGGTAATAATATATTCAAATATCACTTTAAACCCAATTAAAAATATAATCTAACCATATAAATAAACTATATTAAAAGACAGTTTTTTATTAAAATACAATATTTTTCACTATTAATTAAAAAATTAACTTTATCGTAAAAATTCCCAAAATTCACAAAAAGTAAATTTTGATGTCCCCATTCTAAAGAAATATTTTATTTGGTCAAAAAATATGTATTAAAATGACCAATAATACATATTAAGAGGGTTCTCCATTAAAAGGTGGTAAATCGACATTTTAATGTAAATTATGCTGAAAATTAGATTCTTTCATATTTTGAGCCTCTAACTTTTATTGGATAAATGTAAATACAATTAACAAAAATTTATAATCATATTGTAGGTATTTTTTTTCATTCCCATCAATACAACATCTAGGAGTTGATTACTATAATAATATTATATTATTACTGTGCAACGTATGATTTCAAAGAAACTCGTTGTTGTGTATCTGGTACGCTAGTGAACAAAGAAAACACTTTAAAGTAAAATTAATATTTAATTCAAAAATATTAATAAATATGCAATATGTCTTATTATTTATTTACTAGGGATGTTACATTCAAAATAACTCTCCTTTAAAACTAATGGATATGAGTAAATATAAAGTGATTCCAACACATGTTAACATGTGGCAGTTGTCCCCCAAATAAAGATTAAGAAATAATAACATATAGTGTTAGTATTATATTTAACGAAACTAAAATAATGTACTAATAAAGTTATTAGTCATTGAAAAAAGGGGTTTATTTTAAAAATTATATTGAAATGGATATATTATGATTTATTTTATTTCAAGGATGTCTATCATATTTTCGTGAAAATTATAAGAATATAGCTTATAAAATATAGAATATTCTTTTTAGGTGACAAAACATTGTATCCACCATGGACATAGAAAATAAACCAAAAATTGAAGGAAGATAAGGTTTTAATTCTATCCACTAACCTATATAATGTCTCGGTTAATATGAATTTTTTTTGGTATAACAATTTGAGAAATAAATATTAATGATGTTTCTATAGTATATGTTTTATTTATTATAGGTTAAATTATTTAATTTATTGGTTTTATAAAATATTTCATGATAGGATGATTGAGTTATCACTCTTTTATATATTTTAGAATCCATTAAAGGGAAATTATAGTGCTTCAGGGATTAAAAAACCATTTTTTGTGGTATTTATTTCCTATAATAAGAGATTAATTTCATCAAAGAAGAACTAAGGGATGAAATTTTTAATTATTCTATGTAATCATTTCAACTATTTATATATCCTAATTTCAATAAATAGTAGAATAAATAAATAAATTTAGAAAACCAAACATGAAATATAATGTTATGATTCTACCATTACTTTTGATGAAATAAATGGCCTTTTAATACAAATTACATTGATGTCTTTATCCCATATATTTTGAATTTATCATTCAAATTCCTATTATCAATGACCACAATAACATTTTATAATATAATCTTATTTTCCCCCATGTACCAATCATCACATGACACTATTGTTCTTATACATAGAAACATAGTTCTATGTCATTCCACCTGAGATTTGACCTTTTGATTCTCTCATAAAATATGATATTTATTTAAAAAATATAGGATGTGGTTCGTTCAAAAATAGTATTTCTAAATTTAAATCCCTTTGTTTACATTATATTGTTTAAATTGCAATGATGTAATATATTTTTGGAGGGTATAATGTAAAAAATCAAAATTCTAAGAAACAATAAAATATTTAATAGAGTATGTGACATAAAATACCATGCATATAAGGGAATAACAATTCATGTCACCATATGAAATATTTAAAATTTAAAATTTAAAATAAATATTAATATAAATGCACACAAAAGTGAGTTTATTTTACATTAGACGTATCCATGGGTTCCTTCAAAATCATTTATAACATGTAAGACTAAGATTTACTAAAAAAATATATATTATTAATATTATTATTTAAAATTAAATTTAACTCCTAAAAAATACATTTGGGGTTATGAATTTGACTAAATATATTACTAATATATATGTTTTAATTTATTTGTTAGTAATTAAAATATAAATGAATATAAAAACCAATTGAATGTAAAAGAAAAATATTTATGAAAAACTATTTTATACACCAATGGTGTATAATGTAAATAAATTAAATGTATTAATGTTTGTGGATGATATTAATGATATATATATATTATATATTTGATGAAATATATTAACATTCATTAAATATATTTGATAAGAATTTGAAATGAAAAAAATGATATATTAAATATTAGAGGATTTATTTTTACAAAAGAAAAACTTTCCTCCACTAAATAGATTAATTAATTTAAATTTAAAATAAGAAAATTGTATTTAAAAAAAATCATTTTTGAAACTTTATATGTAAAATTATCTTAGTGGGAAATTTTGATATTTTTTTGAAAATATTCTTTTGAAGATGAATATTTGAAAATATGAATTCTGATTTCAAATTTAATTTTTTAAAATATCATTTAATTATAATATATTTTTTTTAATTCATATAAGGACAACATATATAAATTTAATATATATTCAAAAATATTCGTCATTGGAATCAGTTTAATTTTTAATACTGATATAAAAGAATTTGATGAATTTCATAATGATCACTTTAAGAAACCACCTTTTCAGTTTGTCTGTGGGATAAATTTTAAATTAAATTATTCCATTTATGTGAGCTATGTTTGGAAAACAATATTACTTATTTTGAATGAGAAAAAATTTTAATTTCTAATAGTTCTATTTATTTTTTTAGCAAATCGATTAGAAAAAAAAGTTAATATTAATTACAAAAATTATGGCAAAAATGAGTTTACATAGTAGTTAAAATAAAATTTAAATGGTGAAAATGTAAAAAAAACATATAAAAACGATTTGGATATATATATTTCAAACATATACCATATTTCCGCGAAAACAATTAATTATTGGAATCACATGAGTCAAGGGATACCCTCGAATAATATTTAACTTTATGTATTTAAAATAATGTAATTCCTCGTCTACTATGAAAGGGAACTCAATCCCCTCATTTATTAAGACATCCCAATCCATTTTGAAAAAACAAACCCTACCTTTAATGACCCCCTTATTCAGAAATGCGTATGTGTCATGAACGTACTTCATGGTGGATAAAGTGTTGTGAAACTACTTATTCAACATGAATAAGAAGAGATAATGACCCCCAAGTCCACCCACCAGTAGGCCTCAGGGAGGCGACCCACACAATGTGATTAGAATCACAAATAATGGAATGTATTATAATTTTTATAGGAAACAAGATCAGGAGATAAGATGTTCCATCCCAAAACCACTCCATGTACTATATAAAAAACAAATACAAATTACATCCCTCATGATTGTTTAAAAGAATACTATTAAAAAATACCATAAAACTAAATAAAATAAAAAAAATTTAGGATACATAGAGACACAATATTTGACCCAAAGTCCAATCTAGTAACTCCTAACACAGACCCCTAGTCCTCATGTAAAACTGAACAAAATTTTAAATGTGTTGGGTGAACAGACAAGTATACTCAATGGGAAAAATTAAGGTCTCTCAAGCACAAGTGGAGTAATCATACTAATTCTCCTTTGATAACAAAAAGAATCCAATAGTACCTAAAATGGTATACTAGTCACTCATAATTCCATTGAGTAATGCTCACAAAATATCGTAAGTCATGTAATGTAATATAGTAATCACATAATTTTTTGGGTACCCCACACCACTTTCCAATAGTCAGCTGCACATTACTTAATAAGAAACAGCATGGTGCAACTACCTATTGCAAAAACCCTTTTTTATTGCATTCCCACTCCACATGGGATATAGAAAACACATCACATCCTGAAAAAAGACACTTGGGCCAGTACCGGATTACTCCCCACCCGCAGAATCCTGGGCCAGACCCACATCACATAACACCCATAGAAATATTTTCCATAATAACATCACATCCATACATGGACCCCTGGTCCATAGACCAAGAAAAATCTCACCCACATAAACCAAATCAATAAGAACAATTATCATACTGATTAAAGCTGAGAACAATAACACTTCTTATCCTAAAAACACCCGGGAAACACAAGTTTCTTGCAGACACATAAGCCTCAAAAATAACACCACAACTTGACCAAGGATGTGTGGGCTACCAATGCATAATAGAGGCATATTGGAAGGGAAAATAAGCATCCATACATCCCCCCATCAGGATATTGGGAAAGACACCATCCCCCATAACAATAGGGGGTGTTTGGCACATATTGCACAACTAGAGTGGGGTGTGTATAGAAAACTAAATGAAATACATGTATACATAATAGTTCAAAAATTGAATCCCAACCTATGGGTTGTCAATCCAGAAATAAACCACACCATAATAATGACAAAATTTCTCCTAACTATGAACTCTTTTATCAACATCAATGAAGATCACTTCCATAGATGATAAAAGAATGCTACTTCACAACAAGCCACAACTCATGTATTACTCCCATCCAATTCATTTAACCAATTATCATTCTTTATTAACTATTAATTTATTAATTTTATCACTATATATAAAAATAATTGGTACACTACAGAACATGACACATAGGAACATCCACTTAATGAAAAATAACCATGGTAAATTAACAAACATCAAATTTCTGCTCACTTTAGCACCCTTTCATGGAATAACAACACCTAAACTAAGACACGAAGTGAATTTTTAGGCTTTTTTATAAAGGAGAAAATGTCAAATAATTACCCATAGCTACCACTATAATCCTCATATATTTATTTAATTCATCCCAATCTATCATCTCAATTCATAAGGAACCCCCAACTCAGAGCTTCACACAACACAATTGACCACAACCACAATCTACAACCTCACACCAAAACACTACCGATCACTTCCTAAAATAAATAAATATCTCAATATGGAGTTGTATTACACCACCAAAACCACCCCATAAAGATATGTTCTATCAACCAAATCACCACACAACCACATATAGAAAAAATTTCATGATTTATCAAGGAATCTGTTATTCTGTTCTGATTGTTAATTCATGGGTTATCATAGGACAAGTATGTTGACGAGGCATCAATTTATTTATACAAATATAGATGGTTAACATATTTCACATATACATCTGTTTCGAAGAAGATCAAAGACAAGGATTCATAACCAAAACATGTATAAAAATAGACAACTAATGACCATGATTTTCAACAAGCATAAATCACATTCAATTCAAAACATGGATAATAATAATAATAATAAATAAGAATGATTAAATTTCTCTACCCACATTTTTTGTGTTAAAATATATTTGAAAATGTTTATTGAATTTGGATTTTACTTTATTACCATGAGACATTCATACATCCCACCCGCATATTACATTATTTTGTGAGATGAATGGATTCCTACCTCGAATAACAAATGATTGGAAAGTCTATTTTGTACCAATATAGATGGTGCACATGAAGTATAACAACTGTAGGGAAAATTTAATGTAATCCCACAACACAAGAACATAGATCATCAGGAAGACTATTTTTAGTGAATGAACCATATGAAGAGAAAATGGAATCAAAAAAATAAGAAAAAGTATCATCTTTGAAAAGGATAGATCCTATATCAACTAGGGAAAAAATTTGAAATTTCCCTAATGTATGATCTTGACAAAGAGAATTTTTTTTTAGTTTATTGGCATCCAAGACATATATGAAAATAAATATGCAATCTATGGTACATGAAATGGGTCAAAAACCAATATAATATGGTATTAAAATCAATTTATGTCAAAGAAAATGTTATATGGAAGAAACAGAAAAAACATAAAGAAAAAATAGAATTTTGGAAAACTAGGGTAAATTACTCAGAATTAGTTATGTTACCACTGGGAGTCACAAGTGTGAATCATCAGTGTGACTCACCATTAGATGAGATACCGGTGAATGTGTCACCATTTGATGACTCACCATTAAACTATATAATGGTGGATGTGTCCCCATTGTCCAACTAACCATTGGACGAGCGATCTATGGATGACTAACAATTAGATTTCTCACCATTGGATGAGGTAATATTAGAAGATTCATGGTCATGTTACAAAATTTTTGGTGAGTTAGTATCATAGGACTTATTGCCGGAGACATACTATCCTGAGTCACCATTGTGACTCATTGTCGGGACCTACCGTTGCCACCAATTGGTAGTTGATTCATCTTCATGACTCACTACCACATTCGAACATCACAACTTATAGGTAGATGAGTCATGGTCATGACTCACTACCACTACATACCTGTCCTGACTCACCATCCAAAATACTATATTTCTGAAAAACTCTTGAAAGGAGTCACATTAACCTCTAAGATCAATCCAAACATATGATTTTCATGATGTAATGAACCAAAGAGGTCTAGGCCATTACATCATTGTCATCGCAAAATATTCTGTCCCCAGAGAATTAAGAAACAAATAGAAAAAATATTGGGGTCAAACAACCACCCAATGAGATACCTCTCAAGGATCTCGCTACACTTGAAACACCATTTCCACCATCAATGTTAAACAATAAACCACTCTGTGTTGTTTGACATTTGGTGAGATACCTCGACATCCATGAACAACTCCTCTAACATATTCTTACACAAATAACGAAATGACACACCACAAAATCATGATAACCAAATCATTTTTATTAACATTAATCATGGAGTCCCTCCATACATGACAACAAACTATTCAATATAGGTGTCACTTACTCACCCACAGGGGATTAATCACATCTCAATTAATGTATATAGATTAGGAATCAATTCCACCTTTTAAAAATGATCAAACTTATTCAAACAATATAAAACAGTAAAAACACTTATCTAAAAAAATAATGATCAGACATCACATTATAAAGAAAAAACATAACAAGGCATAACTAAAAAAGTAATCTACATATATGGCATACATCTGTTCTTCTCAATCCCAACAATTATCTTCTAGGCCACAATTCATCTACAACAGATGATTTAAAGGAATGGTTTCCCTCCAGAGCACCTTCTCCTGATGATATATGATCTCTACTAGATGCTCCATGAATGTTTCTTTATCTTTAATATGATAATATCTCTAGTCAGTTATAGTAGATTCATAATGATGTAAAATAGAAAAGTTATTTAAAAGAAACCATGGATCCTCTGCAACTATAGTGGATGTGAAAACTTGTATTCCACCCTTCCAACTCATCTAAACACCAAGAGGGGTCTGAAAAACCTGGGAGAAATATTTCCCCCTTTACCAAACCTCCACTAACCACATCAAGGGGAGCCTTCAAGAATAGGTGTTCCCCATCCCTAAACATGAAAGGTCCTACTCTTGAAATAACCATATCAAATCTTCTTGTAACATGATGAATTTATCCTCTCATGAATGAGATAAACATTCTCTATTTTTCAATGCACTACCTCAGGTCCAAGAATAATTTTCTCCCCAACATCTATACTTCACAAAGTCGAACGACATTCTCTTCCACAAAAATTGTCAAAATGATCCCTGATAATGTATGTGAGATAAATATTATTATTAGAAAAATCAACCAAGGGTATGTGTCACACCCAATACTAGGTAAAGTCTTGAACACATGACGACATCATATATTCTAGTATATGAACAGTCTGCTCTATCTACCCATCTGTCTGATGGTGGAAGTAAATACAAAGGCATAACAGAGTGACAAAAGAATTCTTCAATCCCCTCCATACTCTTAATGTAAATAATGTATCCTAATATAATAAAATATATCTTGTAACTCCATGTAGCGTCACAACATCACCGACACACATCATAGCTATGGAATTCACTTTTCCTACCTCTTTAATCGCTATGAAGTGTTCCAATCTTTGTCAGTTAATCCACCACTACCCAGATTACAACGCATTGTCACTTATACATGTGTATCCTTATGATTAAATCCATCGAGATTTCATCTGACATAAACTATGGGACATAAAACGACTTCAAAAAACCATTGAAAACACGGTTTGTGGCCTTTACCTACTTGTACACTAATCACTATTACTCAAAAAACAATACTAAACATTTCAACATGGACCATGAAAACTGATCCCTAAAGCCACAAAACATCTTGGAAACTCTCGAGTGTACTGCTAATTGTGAGATTTATAAAACATGGAGGAATCCCTCATGCATATCCACTAGATCAACCAACCTTTCCTGGAACAACATCTGAATTTTTCCATCCTCTGACCATCCCTCCATCGAATCACTATGGTCAAAACATTCGTGTATCACCTCTACACTGAGTCTCCCCACTCAGACTCCTCCACCTACTAAAATAGGGATGAATACTCTATCCTTTGAATCAAATACCCTCAACCACCATTATTTTTTTTATATCAATGTGTAGGGATTCCAACACCTCTATCATCTTCCATGTGTCTATAGATACATGAAAATCCTTTATCTTTAATTTCCTTCATAGATTATTAGGCACAAAATTTACCTTCCATGAGGTGTATGATATCTCAAAATCAATTTAATGATGAAATTCCATCCACCACCACTATCACATGTTCAGATCACACATGGAAAAGATATTCCTCAATTTTTTAGGATCCGTGAATACCATAATGTGATACTCAATGAAGTAATATCACTACAACATCAGAGAAGACACTTCCACAGCTAGATATAGATTATGGGTTGAATAGTTACATTCATGGGGACATAACTACCTAGGCCCATAAGAGATCACTCCCCACTATTTAATTAACACGCATCCCAAAACTAGACAAGAAGTATAAAAAATAACTCAAACATCACCAATTACTCTAGAAAATGGAACGCTAGAGTTATTACAATCTTCCATATCAGAAACAGGATCAATTCCTTGAACATATCGATCCACACAAAATCATTTTATATTTTAGACAGATCTATCAACAATGATGAAACATGAGAGAAATCAGACACATATATCTGGTAATTTCCCCCCAGGCAGAGAAAGATATGAACCCCTACAACATTCATGGGTTCTTCCCAGGAAATAAATGCCTGAAGCATCGATGGTTCCACTACTACACTATGTTGCTAGAAAACATTTCCAACAAAATATACCTCCCTTGTCAAAAATGTACAGTTGGAAAACTTCTTTTAGAGATTTTATCCTTGAAAGACCTGAAGGAGAGTCCAAATATGGTATATATGATTCTCCTCTAACTACAAATAGATAAAGATGTCATTCTATATGATAAAAATGAACCGGTCCAGGAACTCATGAAAGACAATTTTCCTTATCAACATTAAAAAATATGTTTCTTTCGTAATACTGAATGGATTGAATATGAAATAAAAGATCGAATACCAACACCAAAAATCATTTTTTATGATATCTATTTACATAAACCTTAACTGGTGTTTTCCATACTGTATTTCAATCATAGAAATAAAAATTTCTCCTTTCATCTGGTCTAAAATATCATATATTATTAGAAGCGGTTAACAGTTCATGATCGTCACCTAATTCGATCTCAGTAGTCTATTCACATCCTCAGACCACCATGCATCTTATTTGAAAAACATTTGGACACCTAATGATGACACACTAGGCTTGATATAGCCCTTCATAATCAAGAAATGAATCTGAATCATTAGCTCCTATATCTCTGATTGATCCATCCGAAATGGATCTATCGAAATTAGATAATTATTAGCCTATATGTCTACCCCAAACTCAACATTACAATGAGGGGGTGGAGTTTCAATCATTTCAAGGAAATGATCCATGAACTCCTAAAAAAACAAGGATCATCCATCATATTATTATTCAGTTTTCTTATAAATAGTTCATCCAACATTAAAAGATGAGGTTTTACACACCGACTACCCACTTGGAAAAACCGCTTGCTAACAGAAGCCACATACCAGTCATCCATATCTAAAAACTAGACTCTTCTCCAGAATCATTTAATAATTGAATGCGCTAAAGACAACCAATAAATGATGATAATATCATCATATGGATGCATCTATAGAATGAATAGATCACCATGGGATTACTTGTGTCCCATCATTAGTTTAAGTCCTTGGAATATGTCAAACAAGTTGGTATGCGCTCCAAAAGATCTACTCAACAAAAGGAGAACAAGAATCACTTCTATATCTTATCCCATAGAATGATCTAGACCAGTTGAAATAATGTTTTTTGAAGATCCTAAATCAATAAAAGCATAGTCAAAATTATAGAAAAAATAAATTTACCTATAATGATCATTGGCCCTTCCAAAACTACAACATCAACCACATAAAAATGAACATTACCATCTCCAATTCCCCTATACTAAAAACCTCAACCTTAACCACTCTCAGGTCGAGGTCCCTAGGGAACACTGTGATGACAATCTCTACCTACTCCCTCTCACATTGGTGGGTCATGCGTATGTTTTACCTACTTCTCGAACTGCCATGCCGGCAACAGCTACTGAGGAGGGCACTAAAACTACCCACCTCCTCTATAATGGGTTCTAATAGTCATCAAGCTTTTAATTTATTAATTCATTTGGGATTAATGATCAAAACACCTCAATACTAGGTTTACGGAAAAGGAACAAGGTCCAGAAGGCCAAAAAGGGAACTACTAAGGTTTATTACTCGCTAGTCCAAACATGAAAGGCATATGAACATATAACATGCTACTAGTTGCCTTTACCCCTGAGAAAATATATATAATGAACTGTCATGGTATCCCTCTTCACCAGTGCATCCTCCCTATCACCTCCACATTCTTCTGGACCTCAATGTATGTCGGCAAGGTATTGGAAGTAACAATGTACTAGATAGAAGGATCAAGCACCTCCTCTAAGAATCTCACATGAAAGTGATCATTTGTAAATAGATATAGTGAAAATAAAAGAGATATTTTATCCCCAAACAATGTTATTGTACAGAAATACTCCCAATATAGAGGGATAACAACTCTTAAATCTTTTTTACCTTTATCGTTGATAAAATAAAATATTCTCGGAAAAGAATTTCGACATCGACCGATAGAACATTAGCCACTTTCATCACCTCCAAGAACAACATCCACCACTGAAGTGAAACTCGCCTCATCTAACTATTATCTAAGGGGTATAGGTTCCATAACAAAGCCTAGATCAGACTGAAGGTTATCTCAAGAACCTTGAGCTATCTTCTTATCTACATGTCTGAAACACTTCCCTTGTACTTCCCCAATATCTGTCGCTGGAAAACACTTAACATTCTCAACCACTGGTTATCCTCCCCCACATGATCAACCCTCCACATGTAAATTAGATTGGTATGTGGGGGCTTGATTGCTCAAGCAACATGTGGATGATAACCAATATCAATATCTTAATGTAATCATGGTACTCCTAATCATGTTTAGTATGTAATTTTATGTATGATTAATTTTAACTCCTTACATGTTTCAGTTTCCCGTAAAAACCAAATTTAAATCGGAAAAAAAGTCATTGTGATGCATGTACCATTCCAAGGGTCAATATCCTACAAATAGTGTAGCCTCACATAGTCATTCAGTAGTCTTAGAGTATTTACATTGGATTATGGGGGCACTAAAATCATTTGTACATGTCAGTATTCCCTAGCCTATGTCAAACACAAAGATCACCTAACAATGTTTCCCTACCAAAACATAAAATCATCATTATTCCTTACTCAAAATCCACCCTATATCTCAAACTTCACCTCTGATACAATTCTTTCATGACACCCATATTCAGGACTAAATAAATGTCACATCCCTCATTACGGTGAAGAAAGTGTCGCGACCCTCCTTCAAGATATATAATGAAAGATAATGACCCATGATCCCCACCCCCAATAGTTCTAATGGTGGAGACCTATAGCAAGGGTTTAGAATCTCATAAAATGGAAAGCATTACCATTTTTATAAAGAAAAAAGACCATGATATAAGATGGTACATACCAAAAACAACTCCAAGTACAATATAGAAAATAATTTAAAAATATAGCACACATTCATGGAAGAATTAAAACTATTAAAAAAATACATCAATACTCTAAAAAATTAACAAATGTAAGGCTGATTAGCGAAAAAATTAATTTTCCAAAGTCTGAGCTAGTAACACCCAGCAAGGTCTCTGTTGTCCTCCTTGAAACCAGAAAAAAATTACAATTAAATTAAAAATAATTATACTAATCTAGTTTGGATAAATTATCAACATAAGAAAACTTTTATTGATCAAAATACATTTTAGGGAAATATTATATGTATTGGTAAGAAGTTATCCTGTTAGTATGTTATTTTTAAAAATAAAATTTTTAATAGTATTAAAATTTACATAAATTATACTTTAAAATAAATAATTTATAATTTAATGTTATGAAATTCCTAAAAATATCAGGACCAGATAACTGGCTATGATAGTGTTAAATATTTCACACATGAGAAAATTGGGGTTCTTTTGGAATTTCATAGTAAATATATAAACCCTGTAGGGTAAAAATAAAAGAAGACATGGTAAGAGTTAAACTGTTTAACTAAGGGTTAAAATTATTAGTTAAGGTCAATTTTTTGACCTCACCCTATATGAAAATAATTTTATGATAAGATTTCAACCCATACTCATATTATCCTCTAAATAAATAACTTTGGACATATTTGAGACCAAAATATGATTATAATAAATTAAGATTTTATGATATTTCAAAAGTGTCCCTAACATATCTAATAAAAGTTAACATTAACTTTAATTTAATAAACACCTTCAAATCCCACTATCTAATTCAAACCATACCCAATACTACTAAAAATTTTCCAAACATTCAACTTATAGGCCACAAATTGGTCATAACGTAATCTTATGGGGTCCTTTTTTAAAAATCAATAAGAGACACTCAGAAAACATGTTATTGGTTTATCACCTCTTTTAATGTTATTTTCTTCTTCTTATGAAACTTTCTATGATTTTTCCATAATATTTTATTATCTAATGTATCTTATACATTATGAGATGTTATTATATTTACCATCACTATATCGTGGTGTAACATTTTATTCAAAACTAAATTAATTTTATCGGTATAATAAAGAGTATAATGGATTTAAATAATAAATATAACATATTAATTATGTTTTATAATTAATCTAAAATCCAATTATATACTATTATACCATTAAAATAATTATATTGTCCCTCATGCGTACGTATGACCTACTATATCAATGACGTGATGAGATTGATTATCCAATTTAACCATTTATAACTGATTATAAGATTATTATGATGAGTAAAAATCCTAATTATGAACATTATATCATTCTATATATGAATAAAACACATCCTGTGAATAAAAAATAGGACATACACAATAAAATATGCATTATAAAACAATGTAGTTATCACACAAATCAAGGGTAATAATGAAATATTATTAGTCAAATGATATAATACATTCATATATGATAGCATAAATATGGATATAGACCTGGTATAATTGAATAACATGTTTTTATCAATTATAAAGGTGGTTAAATCACTCACAACTAAGAGATAGTATAAGGTAAGGGTTAATTTCACAATGTATTTATTATTCGAGGTTGTTTATATGTAAGTACCTACTAGGAAAAGGGATATTTATCTTAGATATTTTTGACAAATTCCGTACGTGAATACATGTTATTTTCAAATGAAATATTTTCTTTTATAATTTTTTTTGATTATAAATGATTAAAATGTAAAAAAGGATATTTATCTGAAAGATTTTTAGTAAATAGATTTGATTATTTTCATCTATATCAAAATCCATTATAGGATATTATTCTTGATTGATGTTGATTTATTATGATAAAATATTTTAAATTTTATTGAAGTGATTATGATATATTTTACTATGGAGGTTCTATTTTAGTACATATCATGGTTTAAGTATAATTTATTAACATTATGTAAGCTAGTTTTAATATGAATGTTTATATAATGTTTTACCGCTTTCATAAGAAAAATGAATTGGACTTAGTAAGTGATTGGTCGAGACTACTATATCACATTGATGCATTGGTATGTATCATGATACAATATAGTGTCTTGGAAAAAGGACTTGATGGTATTGTAATGGTCTTTATAGAAGGCTTTGATGGTATAGTTTTGATTTCTGGCATTAAGAATATATTCATTTCGAGATTAGTTATTGATATTACATGTGATTATTAAAATAGTTGAATATCCATGTGAACATTGGAATAGAATTACTTGATATATTATTTTCATATTATGCTACGTAATATTATGTTAATTTTTTTTTTGTGTTTCAGTTTTACAACTTAACATAAATACTTAAGCTTATTTATGACAACTTATGCGATAATGATTATCCTTATTGAGGATCTGAGCTCACCCATTTCTTACAGATCATTTTTTCTCAGAGATCAATGACGTATATTATAAATGTCATAAAGGGGTATTCTAAGGGATATGTGTTTGTTAAAAGTAGGGAAACTTTAGTATTTGATTTAATGATGTAGTATAATATTTATTTATATATATATTTTTTCCTCAGTTACTAAACTGATCGGTCCATTGGGATTATATTTTATTATGATCATGCTAATGTAATAAAATAATTCATCAAATCCAGGAAACTGGGAGTATGGAATTATAATTGGAATCAATGGAAGTTTTGTAAAAACCATGGAAACTAGATTTAGAAAAAAAATTAATTTTAGAACCTTACCATAATGTGGAATTTGAAGAGATGTTTATTAGATAATAATAAAATTTCTAGTAATGTAGAGATTTCATGGGTATTGATAGAAAATAAATCCATGTATGAATACTAAAAGTGGACATGGTTCTAGAACAAATTCTTCCTAGTGGAATGAATGTAAACCATAAACACACACATAATCTCTATAGGGATTTCCCTCCTATGTAAGATATTGGTTGTGGAGCTAGTGATACATATTGCCTTGAACAACTTATAACCATATTAAGACATATAACTTAGGTTATGAATAATAAACAAACCAATATGGATCACCCTGATCCATAACGAAGAGGGTCAATATTATATTGCTTCATGAGGTAACAACCCCCATCATTCAAAGGGACATGAATCCTTTTGTAACTTTGTAGTGGATATGTTCCTTATAGAAAATATATCTTGATTTGGGGATTAACGAATTGGAAAAGGTTGAAATTGTAGTTTTCTATCTATCTAGAGATGTGGATCAATGGTGGTCATTACATCAAAATATAAAGGAAGATAGATAAATTGAAAATTTAGAATGGTGGTATTTTAAAGAAATTTTTATAATAAAATAATTTCCACCAGAATCGTGAGCGAATATAAAAAGTAAATTTATCAGTCTGAGGAAAAGTGAATATGAGAATGTATCAAATTATTAGTACAACATCACAAGGTTAGTGATTCATTATGTATAATACATATATAACATAATAAATAAAATTTATCTACAATATAATTAGTTAAAATCATTAACTTAATAAGAAATTGTCTCAAAATCATTCTCATTGTCTGAAGATAACGTTTCATGTTCTGTTAAAAAGGAAAAGGAATTCTATAATTATTATGACTATGATGTAACATAACCGAATAAGAGGGCTATTGATTATCCAGGAAAATGAAATAAAGCGAAAATTGGAAAAAGATTAAATTCTACCCTATAATATATCTGTGAAAATTACACCCCCAAATTTCCCAAAATGAATGAGAGTTCTCTACCAGTTTTGAGAAAAATGTCACCATGATCATTATTTTAAGGGGAATAAAGAAGCTACCAATGTTAAATTCTATAATTTTAAAGAGATGGTACATTATGAAAATGATTTTCCAACGTTTCAATGAAATTTTGATGTGAAAGGGACCAAAAATCATGGCCACGTTTATGCAATCACAACAACCGAGGTTGAAGTTCTTAATGATGTGGGGGAAAGTAACATAATCAAATCCTCAAATTTATCAAAAGTATTATTTTATTATGGATCCTCACATTTTTTATATCTCCCCAATTTCCATTAAAAATTATATATTTCAAATTCACTTTAACAAGTTATTTTTTAGTCAAAACTCCAAAAGAAATTTTCATTATAACAAAGATGTGTCATATTGTTCCCATTATGACATATAAAATGTCCTTTATCGACTAAATTTGTTAACATTCATATAGTTGATAGTGATAAAATAATTTAATGGATTTGGTATCAAAATATAATGTCAAAATTTATTACATGAAGAAATATGATACAATTTGTGAGGATGATGTAGAATCCATTATCATTAGAGAAATAAATTTCATCAAATTATTCTTATCTTGATCTAAACCCAGTAGATATTCTAAAGGAAATTATTGTAGAGGAATATGAATCATCATCCATGGTAGAGTAATTAAATATTAAAATTTAATATGTGCCTATTATAAAAGAATTAATCGATGTATACTAAAATGATTTACCTAAACATACTCCACAGAGAGAAGTTGAGTTTACTATTGATTTTATCCATGATGCATGGACAATATCATCAAGTATTTATAGAACATATATTGATGAATTTTTACAACAGAATAAAAACCTAGAGGAGATGGTTAATAATGGATTTTCCCACCCTAGTGTTTATCTACTTGGAGCACCAGTTTGTTTTTGTTAAGAATAAAGATTGATCAATGAGGTTGTTCATTGACAAAAGATAAAACAATTCTATTATAATAAATAAAAAGTATCAACCTACCCCCATTGATGATTATTTTGATCAACATCATGGAGCTAAATATCATTATTTTATTGAGCTTCTTTTTGTACATATTCAATTCTGTGTAACAATTGAATATATTCCAAAGATAGTATTTTGAACACCTTATGGTCATTTCAAATTTACAATAATTCTATTTGGATTGACTAATGCACCATATATTTTTATGGAACTAATAAAAAGAGTGTTCAAGGAATATATTTATGTTTTTTTAGTAGTATTTATTTATCATATCTTGGAATACTTCAAAATAAATTATGACCATAAGAACCACCTGTGGATTGTTATGAAGACTCTTAGAAAAAATAATTTATATTGTAAATTTAGTATGTATGAATTCCGAATTCACGAAAATTATTTCCATGTCCATATTATCTCGAAAGATGGAGTATTTATTGACCCATCAATGCAAAAAAGGAAATCCAAGAATAGTTAGAACCAACATGCATAACTGAGGTACATAGTTTTATTGGTTTAGAATGATGCTGTCAACATTTCATCAAAAAAATTTCATGATTTACTCACCTATTAAAAAAGATCACATGAAAAAAGGTTAAATATGATTGGTTAAAATAGTGTAATGAATGTTTTTAATACATGAAGATAATATTGGTCATTGGTCCTATCTTGACTGTACCATATGTAAATGATGGTTTTTAATTTATAGTGATGCATCAAGGAAAGAATCAGTTGTGCCCATATAAATAATTATAAGGTTATTGTTGTTACATCAAGGCAATTAATAATCAATGAACGAAACTTTCCATGTAATGATCTTGAGTCATATGTAGTAATATATTACCTAAATATATATAGAAAATATCTATATGGATAAATATGTGAGATATATTCTGATCATATTGTATTGAAATATATTCTATCATAGAATGACTTGATCGTGAGAGAAATGAAATGGATTGAGTTACTCAAGGATTATGATTGAAAAACATGCTAAAATCCATGGAATGCATATAAGGTGGATGATACTTTGAGCAGAAAGGACCATGGTATTATAAATAAATTAGAGTTTAAAAATATCCTATGTTAAGAGATTTAATAATAATGGATATGGGGATTATCATGGAAGGTGAAACATCAGTAATTTTTTAAATGACCTCTAAACCATCTATACTGGAAAGGATAAAAAGTTCTAAGACTGATGATGGGGAGTGTAAAAAATATATTAAAGAAATGAATGATTAGAGGCTGATTGTAGTTATATTTGAAGATGATATATTGAAATTTGGAAGATGATTTGTTTTCCCTCTATATCTGAGCTAAAAATGGAAATAATTGATTATGATCATAGCTCTAATTTATCTATACTACATTGTAGCACATAGATGTATATACCTGTAGAAGAAAATTTTTAGTGGGACAATATGATGAGGGTGATGACTGATTATGTCTCAAGATCCTTGGTTGGTCAACTAATGAAGGCTAGAAGACAACGCCCTATAAGTTTTATGAATCCTTTTACTATACGTGCGTGGAAATGGGATGATATTGGGATGGAATTTTTCAGGATTCACCGAACGACTCCTTGAAGGAATGATGTGATATGTGTTATTGTTGGTCATAGAACCATATAAGCACATTATCTTATTATAATAGAGGGTTTACCACATTAACACTTAGAAATAATATATATCAATGAATTCTTAAGTCATCATGGTGTAGTGCTATCTATTTTTTCATAACGTGAACCCATTTTACATAATAATTATTGAAAATTCTTTAGAAGGCCCCAGATACTGATCTTCATTTGAGTACTACATGCCACCCTCAAACTGATTGAAAATTCGAAAGGACTATTCGATCATTTGAATACACTTTGAGATCATTCTATCTTTACATTCAAGGTATATGGGATCATTATTAACATATAGAATAATTTTCATATAACATTAGCTTCCATTAAAGTATAAATATAGGCTCCATATAAAGCGTTATATGGATAGAGATGTCATACACCAACATTTTGGTTTAATATTGGAGAAATAAAAATTGAAATCCCAGATCATCTGGAGGAAACAACAGGAAAGGGGAATAATTTCCAAATCCACATAAAAAAATGTGAAAGTTGGAACAAATCTATTCTGATAAAATAAAGAATGATTTGGAATTTCATGAAGGAGATCATGTTTTCTTGAATGTATCTTTATGGAAGGGTGTTATATGATTTGGTAAGAAGGGTAAATTATTTCCTAGTTATATTAGACATGTTGAAATTAGGGAATGAATTGTAGTTGTTGCAAACCATTTTTCAATGTGGCCACGTCTCTCTAATGTTCATGACGTGTTTCACATATCACTATTATGGAAATATATGACAAACCCAACACATGTATGTACCCACTCATAAATAGAACTAGAACCTAATGTATCATATTTTGAAGTGCCTATAAATATTATTTGATACTAGAGAACAAGTTTTTATAAATTTGATAACTTATCTTGTAAAAGTGATTAGTTGAAAACATAAAATTGAAGAGGCTAGATGGGATCATAAATAAAATATGATAAAGAACCACCCAAATCATTCTATGTAGTGATATTCTAGAAAATTCAAATAATAAATTATTTGAAGGATAGAAGAATGTAACAACGAGCTTCCTCAATATGCATTAATTTAAATAATTTCATTGTTGGCACTGCACACAACATCCAGATCGAGCACACCATGAACATTAAAACGAGACATTTAAATAGTGGTTAAGAATTGTATTTACCAAATCATCATATTTATAAATTTTATTTTCTAAAATATTCAACATTTTATAATTTGAAATATCAAAATTAACATAGGGTGAAAATTTGGACATTTTATACAAAGTTTCAATTTTTGAGGAGTATTGATAAGTGATGCATTATTTTTAAAAACTGAATTTTTAATTTAAAAAATTATTTTAATGAAAATATATTTTAAACTCGAAATTTAAAAAAATACATATATTAATATGATATAGTTCAGTTGAATCTTTTTAAAATATAAATAGGAAAAAAATTTATTAAAATGTTGAACGCTTCTTTTACCCGAATTCATGCCACATGTACAACAATTTTATTAAATGACATTCTACTGCTTATCTGAAGTGAAATAAGAAAATTTTAAATACATGGTAGGAATCATTACGAAAAATGTGGTTTTATAATATCAAAATATTTTTTTTAATAGTACATTTTGGATCTTATTTACCATGGTTAACGTTAAATAGGATTATTAAATGTAAAATTAATATTATTATAATATAATATTTACCAAAAAATGTGTCCTAATATCATTGGATAAATATATTTCTACCAAAATACACTTCAAGATGAAAATATTATACATTTTATGCATATTGTGTAGGATTAAGACATTTATTATTTTTTATTTAAAGAAGAGTTAAAAATGTTATTGTCCAATTTGAATAACTATATTATTTTTAATATGAGTTTATATAGATGATATGATTTAATATAAATAACATTTATAAATATGAAAAAATTATATTAATAATGATAATTTATCTATAATTTTTAGATATTATAAAATTATATATAATTGGTACAGAAAATGATACAGTAAATGAATTATTAATGAATTAGTCAATTAAATGATATACAAAGTATTTAAATAAATTAAATTTTGTCGTAATTAATGACATAAAATAAATATATAGATAAGAAATACAAGGTATTGATGTATTATTAGTATTTTTTACAATCAATCTTGTTGGTTCCATATTTTTTGAAATGAAAATTAAGAATAGTATCAAAATAGACATAATTGATATTTTGAAATAAATAATATTTACTTAAAGGTTCTAAAATTCCCAAAAATATTAGGTTCATACAAATAACTATTAAATTGATATATATTTCTTAAATTATCCAATTTTTGTTTGTTTTTCATTTTATGGTTACAATATTAGTCCTATGGTGTCATTATACAAGAAGACACATTAATAGATAAACTGTTTAACTAATGGTTAAACCAAAAATATATAGTTCATTTTGTGACATGAACATCTCATAAAATATTTGTTTAAGAGAATTTAGTACCATCCTCATCATATACTACAAAAAATCACTTTTAATATATTTGAATACATAAATCAATTTATAATAAGTTAATATTTGAAGATATTCCAAATGTTCCTCTCACATCTCTTATAAAAGGACATTTTCCTTCTATTTAATTAACACCTTTAAATACCTTTATCATTTCCAAAACCTACCAAATAATGATCCCAACATCCATAAAATAATCCATGTGGCCAAAATATGGCTATAAATTAAATCTAATGAGTACTTTTTCAAAAATCAAACGGAGACACCCGAAAAAGAAGTAATTGTTTATCACCACTTTCTATGTTATTTACGCTTAACCAACTATATCTATGTTTTTCGACAACAAATCAATAAATAAAATACCGTATAGACAATTATATTAAATTTTAATTATTTATTACCATATTCCATATTTTATCCATCTGTAATATAAAAATATCACCCTACATGCGTATATACGGATTACCGTCACCGGGCTGTGTTGTAGTTTTCTATTCGAATCTACATTATTTGAATATGTATAATGATTAGAATAATCAATGAAAATAATGATATAAAATTATAATGATTATTTTTAATTAATATTCCATCCAATTAAAAACTATTCAATTGTTAATATAATGAGACAGTCGCTCGTGCATATGTACGGACTATCGTTTCCATGACACGATGATATTTATTCTCTACATTAACAATTCAAGAATGAATATAATATTAATATAATTATTAAAAATAATAATTATGAACATAATATAATTATTTATATGAATATAATATATCCTATGAATAAAAATCATTACTTACATAATAAAACATCGAAGGGAAAAAAAGTAGTCAACACCCACTACAATGGTAATACTGAAATAATAATAACAAAATTATATAAGAGGATAATATATGAAATAATAAATATTGATATTTTATTGGAATAATTTAATAACATGATTTCACAATTATAATGGAGGAACACTCTCCTTCTAATAAAAAATGTATAATGTAAGGGTTAATTTCCCAATGTCATTATTATTTGACGATGTTTATAGATATGTATTTTCTAGGTCACCATAATCATCCAAGTATAAGTTTCATAAAATGTATTTAAAAATTTTATATGAAATTTTTTTAAAGACATTTTTACCCATGTTTTAATTTTTATAAAACTTTTTGAGTGGAATCATTCTGTCATTATTAAATGAGGTACTTTCTTTCATTTTAAAAAAATAAGGAAAGGTTGTTTTTAACTTATATAGTGCAACTGGCTATTTTCCTCTATTATAATGCCTTAATGTTTTCACGATTCCCCAAAAATATTACACTGTTATATTTAAAATCATGTTTTATTTTATAATTTTGTTGTATTCAAATGACCTCAGTATAAAAATGGATATTTCAGTCAATGAGTTTTAATAAATAATTAGATTATTTTCATATATGAAAACATCTTTTGTTTGATTTTTCACTTGATTGATGTTGATTTATTACGATACAATGTTCCATATTTTATTTATGGTTTTGTGATATATTTGATTATGGATGTGATATTTTTATACCATCCATGGTTAAGGGATAAATTAATAATGTTTCTTATGAAATTTTTAATATGAATGTTTATATAATGTTTTACCCATTTTATTAGTGGAATGTATTATACTTAGTATGTAATTGGTGGGGCCCACTATAGACCCTCAATGCATCAGAATGTCTCATGAACAAAGCTAGTGTCTTGGAACAAGTCCTTGATGTCACGGTAATGGTCTTATAATAAAGCCTTGAAATAATGATAATGATATCTAGCATTATTCATTTCCTCACTATTAGATTAGATATTGATATTCAATTTTATTATTCGACAAGTAAAATATCAATTTTAAAATTTGAATAGAATTATTTAATTTATTATTTTTATATTCTATTTAAGATAATGATTTAAAGGAATTTTAAATGTTTTATCCCTTCCCTTCTTTTGTAAGCTTATTTATGATTTATTTTTCTATAATGTTTATCTGTACTGAACATCTGATATCACCCATTTCATATGATTCATTTATCCCTAGGATACAAAGTTGTTTATTAAGATTGACCAATAGGAATAGTCTAAGGGATATGTGTGTGTTTAAATTAGACATAATGTAGCTTTAAATTTATTGATGTATTGTATGACTTATGTTTGTATCTAGTTTTTTCAAGGATATTAAACTAAATGTTCTTTTGGGATTTTATTTTCTTATGATCAAGAAATTCTTATAAAATAATACACCCACTATTGAAAAACAGGGTTGGAGGATATCAAATAGGGGTTATATTTTATCGGATTCATACATTAAGAAGTGTAAATAAAAATGATAAAGATGAATTATAAAGGGTGGGAATGTATATTGAAGAATTAAATAAAAAAATATAGATATTTGGGAAATGGGAAGGTTCTTTGTGAAACATTAATGAGGATATTATCCTACTGTAACATGTTTCTCCTTCCATATTATCTAAATATCTCTTCTATTATTTTTATTTAAAAATATTACATTAACCATCATTAATCCACAATATCTCTCTAATATTGATCAGATTGAAGTGCCATAGATGCCATTGGAATTTTGACGAAGAGAATATTTTTTCCCATAGAATCATTTTGATGTAGGTGAGGTAATATGGTTATATTTAATTGAATATTTATTGTTTTTTCTGATATTGATAGTTATAAAAAATGGGGATATTCAAGGTTTTAATGGTTTATCATAACCTTTATATTGAGTGAGAACATCGTTCAAGAGGTGATAAATATTTTAAAGCTCAAAAACACCATCGAACACCATGTGGAAAGAAGTTCATTACCTTTCTGGGAACTCATTATACACGTTTCATTGTATGGATATAGTGCTGTAATATTTTATATCTAAAATTTATTTTTGATTTCATATGTGTGTTGGTGTATCCCATGGAACTATTTTATATTTATCCATAAGAATTATTGAGATAGAAATATCCCAAGTTGATTTTTGATTAACATTTTTTATTTTTGATATTAACATGTTTTATAATGATGTGTCACATGATATGTGTTCCATGTTATGTGGCATTGATATGATCCATGTTTTCCTTGTGATATAACTAGTATATGGAATGATGTTTTTGGTTGTGCATGGTATCTATGAGATAGGTGGACTCGTCATTGATCAGTATCCCTATAGGGGGAGTGTGTTCAGATGGTTCAAGTGACTAGATTATGAGACTAGGATTAGTGATGAGTCATGATGGATTAATGGGTCTTGGCATGGGGAATGATGAACAATAGTAATGAGACTCGTATGTGATTATTGTGGGTCATTGATATCATGAGTCATTAGGCGCATGTGGATACAGTGGGGCATGATGGTAATTGTTATATAATCCAAATATAGTAATGTGGCATGATGTCCTATTGTGGCATGAGCTACTGTCTTGGGGATTGTATGAATTTTGAAAAACCTGGGGACTTCTATAATATTGAACCATTCTAATGATTGGTCCGATGTTTTTTTCTTGAAGCTGGTGTAGGTACTAATTGGGGTTTTTGTGTCTGGGTTTGTGAACAACCACTCAGTTATGTATTGTATGTTTAGGTTTGTTACAAATTTTCCATTATAATGAACTAACTTGTAATTCATGAGAAAATATTCTTAGGGATTAATTTTTTGATTCCTAACGAGTCTTCAACTCACAACCCACATTGAAATTTTGATGCACTTGTATGTTGCATTAGGGACCAGGTGATGGTAAATGGACTTATGGGTGGACAACTCACTTGTAGACCATTGATCTAGTAGAATACTAGGGTGTTCATAGGAAGACCTTCTATTTATTTAATTATTTATATTCTTATTAACTCTACTAAAAAATTCTAGTGTTTGGTGATAATTTTATATCTCTGAAATCTATGCCATCTACATCATTCCAAAAGTGGATTCTAATTTTTTATTATATTGGTTATTGTGTATTAATAACAATATGAAATGTTATCAAGGGTATAATCTCTCCACTAATAGACGTATTCTATTTATTTGATTCATATATATATATCATATGGGGAGAAACCAATGAGGTTATGTGCCCTTCTATGTTGGTCATGGGGGTTTTGAACCATATGTTACAAAATGGTATTAGTGCGTTGGTATTCAATAAATAATTCTTCTCCTTTTTTTATTATGTGACTTGATATACCATATATAGGACATTTGTCATGGGTTAGGGGAACTATGATAATATCATGAATGAAATATATAGTGGATCTATTAGTTTCACTAAATATGAGAATTTATTTTTTTCTATTACAATTTGATTAAATTTACATTGGGTGTGCCACATGATATATATATGTGATTATAGAGATTCATGGCGTGTTTTTTCATCATGACTATAATTTTTTTTTCACATGCCACATATAAACATTTTGTTGTGATGAGTATTGGTTAATTAATTAGATTACTTGAATTTTGTAAACTATTATGGATACATTCAAATTGTTTGATATATTTTTGATCAATTATGTATTGATATATATTTATTGGCATTAATTAGTTAAAACAATCAAAAAGTTTTTTAAAAAACGTATATTATGATTATGATAAACATTCTCGGATAGAGATAATGTTTATATATCATAGGTTTTAAATTTGGGTTATGGGAAGGCTACTAAGGAATCCTTCATTTGATCACATATACTACATATGACTTGTCGTGTTCCTAAGGATCACCCTATTACTAAGATGTGAATGAGTGATTATGTTGTTCTAACTCAGTAGTCTATTTTTTTCTAGAAATACCAATGTGATCATTTCTCAATGATGAGATTTCGATAGAAGGGAAACATTTTTATATTCATAATTTTTAAGATAATAAAAAAACATTGCTGATAATCTATAACCATTTTTAATATAAAATATAACATTTTAATAAAAAATAAATTTTATTACTATTTTAAATATATTTGATTAGAGTAAATCCCAATTAACTCATTCTAATATTCTATTGAAAATATTCAGAGTTAGTTCCTATAAAATATTCAGATTCAAATGCCCATATACCTTCAACATATACTGAATTAAAGTATTAAATATAATAAATAATGTGGATGAACATTATTTAGAATAATATAATATAACCTAAATGGTTTATTGAATGAGAAATTTGATATCACCATTTGGTTGGGGACATGATATTTATTCTATTCGGGGTATATCATTTGTGAGAAATTGTCTTTTTGATAGATCTAACACAATGATAAATTACTAAATATTTGTAAACTAATTATATTTAGAAAATTATTTATGGACAGTCAAATGATGTTTCATTTGATAAATATGAGATCATTCATAGATCCATAATGAAGGGTTTACATTAGGCGAAGTAGAAGTTCTTTGTTCACTGGGTTTTGAGAACATAACACTCCATAATATGCTACTTATTCTTAATTATTTTACTATTTTGGGGTTTTAATGATAAACTATTAATATCACTGAAACAGAGAGTCATAAGATAAATATATGAAAATAGTTAATTCTTGGAAGGGGTGTTTAGTGTTGGGATGGAATATTTTTTTTGAGTGACAGGTGATTGGAAACATAAAACCTGATAATAAATTATTATTATTTAATTATATTATTATTATTTTAAAAAATTATTTTATATATCTCAAACAATGCACTGTAAAGGAAATCAAATATATCTACTATGTTTGGGATTCAAGGTTAACCCTAGGAGGGACATTAATTATTCCCATGTTGGGTGTATTTTATCATCACATAAAATAATAACATTCCATCATTTTATATTTATTTTGTTGTATATTAATTAAATAAAATAAAATTATAATTAATTAAACTCATCCCATGGTCCAAACTCCATGGATGAACACGTATAATTCCAAAAAACCTTGGATTCCAACCTTTGGGATTTATTTCATTATTTAAGATATCAATTTGGTGATAATAAATTCCCCTCTGTCAAATATTATATTAATGGGGTA